>JAMPIT010000856.1:3327500-5727500 GCA_026261815.1 Monarcha castaneiventris obscurior
AATTTTTTTACAATATATATTGGGAATGTTTTCACTTATATAAATAACTACTGATAATATGACTTATGAAAAAATTATTACTACCATATGTGGAATATAGTGACTTCTAAACAGATTTAAAAAAAAACCAACCCTACAAACCCAGAAAATGTGTATATCTGTCTTTAGAAATTAGTGTTTATATCACAACCGTGATTTGTGAATAAAGAAAAATGGTTTGTAATATCAAAATAAAAGCTTAGTCTGAAAAGGTACAAATCCGTTGGTGTTCAAAGTCATTTTGCTTTCCCTGCTCGCTGTGTCGGTGCCAGGGCTGCCTCCACAGTGGCCCCAGGGCTCTGCCTGTAGGGCACAGGGCTGTTCCTGCTGGGGCTGGGTCCCACCGGGGCGCGTGGGGGCTGCTGTCTGTGCGTCTGTCCCCGTGTCCATGTGTGCAGCCTGGGCAGCTGCCTGGGACAGCCAGCATGGGACTGGGTTGAAGGTTTGGTTCCAAAGATGACAGGGTTCCACCACCAGCATCAGCTGTTTTTCAGGCAACACTGCATGATGCATGGGGAATAATTGGGGTTTGTTCATAGGGGTGAAAAAGGCATCTTCCAGACTTCCAAATCCCAGTTGTCGTTTTCATGGACAGTGTCTGTTTCTGTGCACATCGGGGGCAGAGAAGCAAGCAAAGAGAGCTGTTCCAGGGGCACCTCCTGTCACTGCCAGGCTTGTTGCCCACGCCACAGGAAATGTGTCCATGTGCTGTAGTTCTAGACATGCCCATCAGCCCAGCAGGTCCAGATGAGGCTGATGAGGTATCACATGCATGCCAATAGAATTGTATGACTCTTCTACCTGGGTTCCCATTATACTCTAATTTAGCAGAGCAAGACAAGACAGACATAAGGGATTCAATATTGCTTGGGTTGCAGTTTAGCAGGAAGTTTGATTCTACCAAGTGCCTGAATCTTTCCAGGAAGCCAAAGACAAGAAACCCTGATGTTTGCCAGGAATGGTGGGGAGACATTATGCTGTGTCTTGTTTATACCTTTGTATGACATAAAAGCACTAAATGTCCATGTGCACTCTCCTGCCCATCAGGCATGATGGATGCACTGGCAGTGCTTCCCTCAGGGGCTGGATGAAATGACCAAGGTGCTAACACTGGGTAAGATTTGGGCTGTGGGCAGGTGAGAAACATCATGGCAGCTAAACACAAGTGGGACACATAGACTGATGCCTTCTCCAGCCACCTAGAAACAGAGACTAGACAAGAGTAAGGGAATAAAGATAGGTGTTTATTTGAAGGGCCTTCAAAGTACACCCTGGGGAGCCAGAGGCTGCCTCCATAAAATGGACCCCAGGTCACAAGTTCTTCACACCTTTATAGGTTTGGTTCATTTGCATACCACGGTTAATTCTCCAATTAAAGCCCCAGTTCAATGATGTAACTCCCCTCAGCTTGCTCCCCCCTTAGTGTCTTTGGTTTACACATTTTGGGCCTAGAAGAGCCTGGCTGTCCTTGAAGGCAAAGCCTGGAGAGGCTTTGTTATGTCTATCTTGCACGAGAGAGCAGGAATTACAGGCTACAAGTAACTTCAGAGTTACACTCTAAGCAGTATAGAAGTTGTAAAATATAAAAGTTAAAACCTAAGGCATCAAGACAAACATGGAGAACCTGAAATGCCACATAACTTTCACGTGGTTAGATTCATCTGCTTTTTTCTGTCTAATGCAGTAGTGCTTCCTTTCTTGGCCAAGTAGCAGACATGCTAAATTAATAAAAACTTTGTTGAATAATTGGCCAGAGAATAAGCAAAGCACCATGTGTAACCAAAAGACGAAAGGCAGTCATCTTCGCAGAGTATTTTTATTCCAATTATTTAAAGTTCTAATACAGCTTTAATTGTCTATCCCAAATTAAATCCAAGTTTTATAGAAGGTCTTAGAGCTGTTTCTGTGTAGGATGTTTTGTACTACTCTGTCCTTGGTCACCTTTTTGGGCATTCAAGTTGTTTATTAGCTTCTAATTTGGGTAAAATTTTAAGATTCTTTTTTTAACTAGAATTTAATTTTCTTTAACTTTCTGGGAACCTTGTCTTCAGTTTCAATTGCTGTCATGTCATATTGCTGTTTCTTGCCTCAAGTGATTTTTTTGCAAGTTTGACATGTTCCTCTTGCCACATTTTTTCATTTTTACAGTACAGATGCATGAGGAAAAAAGGCTGTGCAAATCTTTTTCTCCCTAAAGTAGAGCTGAAATATCATTTTGGTAGGTGTAAGGGAGAGAAGAAAAAAGAAGAAAAAAAGTAAAATAAAAAGTAACCTTGTTTCAGTGGGATGAGAAGATTCGAGTGGGAGGTGAGATCAGAAGGGAGACAATGATTTTGGGAGGTCTTTTAAGAATTTATGAAAGTGTCATCAAAAAGAGTCATTTTACCAGTATTATAAAAGATTATCTTGGTGCTTCATTTATACCTAAAGGGCATATGCTTCACCTCTCACTATAACAGGAGCTCTATGCTGAGTCTTTCCAGACTTTCCAGGCAGCTTTCATGCCTCTCCAGCACTTCTCTAGTGCTCTGCATACCAATAATTGTCTCGCAGCACTTCACAAAAAGCACAATGGACACAGACTAGGATCAGAGGAAGAGATGGGCAGTATATGCCAGTGTACCATCAACTTGAATCTTTTCCTGATGTAAGACACAGATGAGCACAGGGAGGAAAAATATTAGAAGAACTTTTATATCCAAGAGCTCATCCTTATTTTCTCACTTGGAAAAGACAGGTTTTTAATTCATGCCGGTTTGTATTTAATTCTGTGGGTGTATTTCCTAAATCCACACAAGCAAAGGATGAGTGCCATGCAATGGCAGTGTAGTTGTAGCAGTGATGTGACTCCCTGGCTGTGTCTGGCTGGGACATAGCTCCTGCCTGGCAGCAGGGCAGTGGAACACACAGATTGCCCACTTGTGAAGGGCAGATACTTAGAATTATATCCATGAAGGGACCTGGAAACAGCAATGTCATTTTAGGTGTCCAGGCAGGCAGCGTTTGGGGCCAGAAGCTCCTGCTCAGCTGTTGTTTAGCTCTTTATAGCAGATGCTGTCACTCTTCAGATTCCTCCAAAATGTCCTGCCAGGGCACTCAAGGTAGGTGACCTTGCTTTGTGTGATAAGCAGTGCCTGGCAGGGGGTACAAAGAATGAGTTTTGGGTGGAAGGGAAGGTGGAGACAATTGCCATGCCCACTAACATGATGGTTAAGGCATTCACAAATGAATGTGGGAGATGGCTTTTAAAAGTCTTCTTTTGGCTCAACTTTACAGGAATTTTTTTTCACATATAGTTGCCATGAGTATATTGGGTTAGGTTATTCTCAGTTCTTCTGTTGAAGACCTTCCATTTCACTGAAATAATCAGTCATTGAGAAACACATCTACAGTCTCTTGGCTGGGACTCTGCCCTGGATTCCAGTCCCTGTTCCACATCAGAGTGAGTAAAACCTGCCTCCATGACCCCATTGCTTGGTTAAAGGGGATCAGGTGACAGTGGAGTGTTCCCTCTCCTTGCCATGGGACTGACTGGCTCCTTGTAGTTCCTGATTCCAAAAGGGATTTACAGTTGAAAACCCAAACTGGAGAAAAGCTCATTTTTAAGGTACTTTGGAGCCCTCCAGCCTTCTTCCTGCTCAGCCCTCCTGGGCTGGGTTTGCTCTGTTAGCTGTAATTTACCCTTCACTGCCTGGGCAGCCTCTGTGCCTGGCCAATTTAATGATTCCACAATTTAGCAAAAGGCCTGTGAGTCAGGATTTCAGCATGTAGGAAAACTGTTAAATAAAACATAAGTGAATGCAAAAATAATCATTTAATGGACATTATGAAAGGGCAGTAAACCAAACAGTTCAGCCCAATGGATGATGTATAACATCTAAACAAATATGACAACTAATTAAGGATTAGGTTTTGCATTTTGGATGACAGGCCTTATAAAAATGAACAGCTAGGTTATGTTGGGGGAAAAAAAAAGCTACATTTTGCAAATGTCAGGCAGACAGCTCAGTAAGCAGAAAAGCTCAGTTATCCAATTAAAATAAATGTGCAGTGTTCTCAATATAAAGAGCTAAAGCATCCTTATGTCGAGGAGTTAAGATCCTGAAATATAAGTGGAACAAAAAGTGCTCTCTATAAAGATTAATGTAATCTATCAAGATTAACATTTTGCATGCTGGCAAAGGCAGATAGTAATGTGTTTCAATTCCTGAAATTGGAAACATTAGACTAAGATCAGTACCAATTTAAACCCCAGGTAACCCCAAATATTGAATTGAATTCATTATTTGCAACCACGATGGGCTAATAACTTGCCCTGATGGCTTCTACGGGAAATAGATACTTATAGTAGGTGCTCTCCTATTCCCCATAATCCTCCCTGGTACTTCATGTGAAATATAATTACAAGTTGCACAAATGCAATTTAGGAAAAAGTCTTCCACTAGAAATGATTCTGTTTATTCAGGAGTTTGATTTCTGTCCTAAGAAAGAATAAGGCTGGTTTGAACATTGTCATGTGCATGGGGTATCAGGGAGAGGCCATAAAGTTTCAAGGCCACCATTAGGGGACATAGTTAAACCTAATTTTTTTGTTGCTTTCAAACGAAAGGAGGTTATTGTATAACAGTGGAAAGCAAGCAGTGGGGAGGGACCGTAATTACAATTAAACTAGGTTGCACTTGCTTTGTAGGAAATAAAGATTCCACTATCTACACCTCCAGCAGAGCATGTTTTTTTTAAGCTAAGATTTAAACCTGCCCTTTGATGCAGGTCTTCAAAATAAGAATTTCTAAGGATGGAAACGTGTAACAAAATTTCTAAAAGGATATTCAATTTAAGGTATTTTCAACAGAATTAACATGAAACACATGGATTTTCTGGTGGTTTATAAAGCAGAAATCAGAACATTATTACTAGGAGGGAGGCTTTACCAGAGTATTAAAATGAAATTCAAGTTTGTGAGGTGCCTGACATATAAAATAAAATCTGTCAAATGTTGAAGTGAGAGGTGATATCTTAGCTCTGCAGTGCTTGAGAAAACATGGAAGATCATGGCTGTAACACTCCCACCTCTGTTTGATTCTGCCACCCACAGATTTGCCACGTTTTTAATGAAGTGAGCAGTTGCACTTGCAGCTCTGAGTGCCTCTGCTGTCCTCACCTTTATTCTTCTAGAAGCAATGTTTCACATCATCTTGGCCACAACTTTCGATGTTCACCCAGAAGGGCAATGATCCAGCTCCCTATTATTTGGGAAGAACGATGGCCCGGGCATACAGACATTGTTAATTTACAGACTCAGCTGATGAGCTGTGTAACCGAGGTTTCATCACAGACTTGAAATTTCTGGGGCCCTGTTGCTCCACAGTTAAAAAGCAAACAAAGTTCTTTCAGGAAAAATAGCAAGCAAGAGAAAAAACAGTTTTATTTGTGAAGCTGAAAAGCAGCTTTTATTGGCAGTTCTCTTACACTAAGAATAGAGAGAGAAATATGCATGTTGCTACAGCTGGTAAATTCTGCCAGAGAGACAAGAAATTCCTATGGGATGTCTCTAGATTCTGATCCATGTCTTTTTATTTTTGTTTATTTTGAAACATGACCCTCTACTAGGCCACGCTATAAAAATTCAACATTGCCCCCTCTCTTCACCCAGCATTGGCCCCTAATGCCTGATTCCTGTGGAAAGAACAATCCATAACCCTTGGAATGTGAGGACATTGTTTGTGCCCTGGGATTAAGAGGAAGGCATGCACCACCAGAGCGTGCTGCACCAGCCATCCCCTCTGAATCCACTCTGAAATCTCCTACCTCTGGAAAATAAGAAGTGGCAACACGAATATGATAAGCAGAGCAACATGGCCTACTTTCTGATAATCTTCTTTTATAGCTTTATTCTTAGTGGCTTTGAGGGAAAGTCAATGCAGAAATCATATTGCCCAGTGCCAAAATAATGGAAATACATGCAAATATGTGCTCTCCCCCTGTTGTCTGTCTCTTTGTCCTTTAGTCAGTCTGAGCCTGTCACCACTCTATATAGAGTTTTATACCTGTGTGGAGCCCGGCATAGGATTGGGGATAGGAAAACAGGATGTCATTACTGGAACATCCTGAGAAACAAATCCCCAGTAAAATGAATTCTTGTGAGGCAACTGGAGATTTGGGAAAGTGAAAACCAAGTAACTTGCTCTTGTTGAAGGTCAGAAGGAATTAGGTGCCAACAGATACCATGGTTAGCACTGATCTGCCCAAACTGAGTGGGGGATCCTCGGAACACTGTCTGAGCACACCAAAGTACAGATAGGATTATTTTAAAGTCCCCATATGCTGGTTGCCTTATTTAAATTAGAGTCTTCAGGTGTTTTCAACTTGTTTTGCACAAAGCACTCTCAGGGTTTTAAGAGACTGAAGTCACCTGGAGAGGTGTGGTCCAATTTTGGGGGACTTTTTTGCCTAGAACTTTCACAAAGTACAATTCTAACTTATTTATTTACTCTGAGATTTCTGCACTTTTTCTACAAATATGAAATTTCTTCTCCCTTCTAATTTCACTTGTAAACTTCATTTTCTTCTCTGTATTTTCAGAATTGCTTTTAAAGACTAACATAAATAAATAAATAAATACACAGAAAAAAGGAAAAAGAGAAAATGTGTTGGCAATGCTGCAGGTCTGCAGAGAGAACATAGCACTGAGGTACAGGAAGGTGGGTTGCTGAGAGTGTAGGTCCTAGGAATTTTAAATAATCTTAAGGCTGCTAAAAGGAAAAGTCATAAGGTCTCTGGTGTTTGAGAACATGCTGCAGAAAAGCAGACAGCATTAAAAGTGAAAGTTTTCCATTCTCAGTTGTGTAAGCACGAGCAGGCAACAACATCAACAGTGTATTTTAATCAGGGAGGAGATAATGGTTTAAATTTGCTCATTTTCAGGGTTCAGCCCAGAGCACATAAGCATTTAAGGTGATCTCATTTCTTTAAATTCAGGAATGGACGTCTAAAAACAAACTGATACACTTTTTTTTAAAGTTAGGGCTAAAAATCTTTTCCCAGGGAGACAGAATTTCAGGATTTTAGAATAAGCTAAGTAAAAGGCTGGTTTGGGGCAGCTATGTATATTTTGGATGTGTCACTGGCTAGCTTTATTTTGATCCTTGCCCATCATATTTCATTCACTGTGTAGTTTCTTAAAAGAAAAGAGTTTTGAACCCACTGAAGGCATTTCACCCTTTTGTTGAAAATTCCACCAAAGCAGGAAAATTCCCAACTGTCCTGCCCCTCCTGGGCACACGGCAGGAGGGAGTGCTGAGCCCTTACAGCAAAGGCACCTTGGGAAGCTGCAGATTAGACCCACCAAACCCAGCCCCAGTGGCTTCAGCCTTCCCCCGGTTAAACTGGGGACATGCACCTCCACAGAGCTGGGATGTATCAAACAGCTAACACAACTAAATAATAAATATCTCATAAAATATAATAAATACACACTAAAGCACACTAATGCAACCAGCTCAGGGTTATTAAGACCTCACAGGGAGTTGCAGCAGCTCTGCCAGCAGCGCTGGTGAGGGACAGCTACACTGTGATGCCATGGGGAGGCACAGGCTGGAGGGGTTCAGGGGTGTCTGATACCCCCATGTGTGTCACCTTTCTGTAAGGCTGAACCAAGGAGGAGCCATGGCAATCCTTTGCCAGCTGTCCTGGTAAATTAACCAGGCCCAGCCCAGCCCCACAGGATTATGGCTATTCCTCTCCCATCACCTGTGCCAGTCCTCTGGTGCAATGGGGAACGGAGGGTGCTCTCTCCCTTTTCCCATATTTCTGCACAGAGAATTTCTCTTTTAGCCCTCAAAGATAAATTTGACCTTGAAGAAAACATAGAATTGAGGCTTTTCTCCCTCTGAGTTGCATTCCTCCACACGCACAGGACAAATTAATTAAATTAATTAAATGGTTTTGGACCTTATGCTTTCCTGAAAGTTTTTTATAATAACCCAACCTAGGTAAGTTATTTAAGAGGAATTGAAAACTGAATTTTCCTAGAATCTCAACTGTGAAAGCAGAGCAACTCTTCCGTGAATCTGATGACAATGTGGAGAAAAAGGACAAAGACTTGTGTAGGAGAAGGAAACCAACAGTCTTGTCAGGAAGTTTAGAGGCTTAACTCTTCAAGTCACATTTAATTATCTCTCCCTGAATAGAAAAATTGCCAGTAGCTTGTAGCTGAATAGACCTTGCATAACAATTAAAGGAAGGTGCTAAAGAGTGATACAAAACAATGCAGAAAACTTCTTACTACTAGTGAAGGGTACAGTGCCATGCCCTCATCTGCAGCAGGCCCTGTGTCTTTCAGAGTTTAACTAAACTGAAAAAGCCTCAAGATGAGCCATGCAGAGGTTTGGGAAATCCCCCATCATGGGCATCTGTAAAACATCTTGGACTTCTCCCATATGTGGAGTTGCTTGTTACTAAGATGGCAATATTGGAAATATTGCTAAAGTTTTAAAGATTACTTCTGAAAGAGTGCAACCGTGATTGCACTGTTTGCAGTAGTAATTGCATTCCCATGCTGCAGCTTATGAAGGTTTTCTGAGATCTTACTTTTGTATTTGATCCAGGAGAAGCAGTTTGCCTAAATAACTCAACTCAGTGGGGTTTTTTTTTTTTTGGGGGGGTTTTTTTGTTGGGTTTTTTTTTTTTTTTGCTGTATTTCCTCTTAAAGCTTTTTTTTCCCCCTAAAATGAAACAAGGAGTCTGAGAATATCAAATAGTGAGTAAAGATCTAAAGAGCATAACACAGATCCTGGAACAGGGAAAAAGACCCCAACAAAACAAATAAAAGACAAAAAAACCCCCTAAAGATTCCTACTCCCTCTGTATATTAGCCTGACTTTAAACAGTAGGAGCTCCTTTGGGCTCAAATTTAAATGGTTATAGTAGCTATCTTTCAAGAGAAACCTGGGAAAAGGGGATGGACAGGCGGAGTGGAGATCCCCAACAGCCTGGCAGAGCCATCCTTCCCAGAGAGTGCCTCCACCAGTGCTGGGGAGCTTTATGTAAAGTCATTTTACATGGAATAAGAGCTGTCTGTAGCCACTGCCTCTTCCAGAGGAAGGTTCATCTGCCTTGTGGAGAGCGCAAAGGCACTTGTGTTTCCCTCTTTGCAGCCAAGCCATGTGGCAAACACAGCCATTTGGGTTTCAAAACCTTTGTTCTTAGCCCCTGACTGATATACAGCACTGTGACAGCCATAAGTTTTCCCCTTATTCAGCATGAAATTAACTTGACTTGTTCAAAGAAGCAAAGCTATCAAGCCTGGATCATAATCAGCGTGAGCTTCTTTGGGGGAATGTTCCCAGCCAAACACTAAAATGTGATCTGTACACACGAGTCCCCCGGGCAGCCCCGGTGCTGTTCCACACGTGCCCTTGCAAAGGAGCAAAGCAAGGATGGATGTCCCCCTACCCTCTCCCTGCCTCCCCTCAGTAGCCCCAAAGTTGTCACCAGCCAGCCCAGATGCGTTGTTTTAAATATGCTCGTAATGAGTAAATGCATCCGCAGCCATTTGGAGCTGATGTTTCGAATGTTTAAGTGCCTTTTGGGAAGCTTTTAGGCTGAAACGTTGCTGTTAAGACACTGAAATATTAGTAAATCTTGCAAACTACACAAGTTCTAATGTTCCTCGTTTCTGCGGTGCTGCATGCTGTGCTAATGACCCGGTGACTGGATTTGCTGCTTTGGAAAGCAGAGCTCTGTGCTGTAAAACTTCCATCTAAGTTGAGCTGCCTCTCTAACAATTTTTTTATTTGCTTACTTTTTGTTTCAGTAGAATTTAAAAGTAGCAATTAAAAAAGTCCAGCCAACCAAACCCTCACCCCCTAACAAGGAAGTTGCCTTAATTCAAGATCTAATGTAATGATGGGGAAAACATTGTGCTCTGCCCAGTAAAGTGATAAGAAATAAAGGAAGATGCATAAATATGCTGTTGTTTTACATGAGCAGGAATGCATAATTCATGTGATGGTTTACATTCACACCAGCCACCACAGCTACATTTGCCACTCAGCTGTGCCTGGGCATGAGTCCTCTCTGTCAGTTGGTCAGAAACTCCTGATGTCCTTTGAACCCTGGCCCTGCTGACTCTCCTGCTCCCATGGAAGTCCATGGGTTTGCTATGGGGTGGAGGAGCCCTTGAGTCTGGCTGTGCCAGGCAGGGAGGCTGACCTGGCATGCTCAGCATCTCCACAGTGGTTTGAAGCAGACCCTGAGCAACCTCTGTGCCTAGATTTTCCCCTGAGCCTTGAAAAGAGGCCAGGAATGAAAAAGAAGCAGGAGTTGACAGGGAGAGCCCTTGAAATGAAATGGAGAGCAAGCCAAGGCAGCACATAGGTGTCTTCCCTGGATTAGGAAGAGGGACTCTGGGAGCCAAGCTGCATTCCAGGTGGCAGCTGCAGAACAGCTCTCCTTTACCTTCTGTTGAGAAGAGCTCTGTGGTTCTAGAGGACCACAGGCATGGGGAAAAAAGTTACAATTCCTACAGCCAGGGTCAACTCTGTCATCTCCTCTTGTTCTGGTGGAGCTCACAGCAGGAACAGGGAGGACATGGTGATGCTCCTGGCACTTCCACCTGCCCTTCCTGCATGGAGCCCTGGGGCACAGCCACCCTTTTGTCCCAGAGTTTGATTTGCTCAGGAGTAGAAAAAAACACTCTGTGCACAAAAATAAATAAACCCCCCAGTACTCCCTGTTTAAAAAGCTGAGACCAATATTTACTTCGCGTTTATTTACAGTAGAGCTGGTGAAAACAATGTTATTAGAAAAATAAGTGCTTGAAATATGGTTATTTTTGCCTTACTTCTGAGCAAACTGGAAAGATGAAAGATAAAAGCTTACTGGAGAGGCTGCTGATGAAAGCTGTCTGTAGGGAAATCCCTGACTGCTGCCCCCTGCCCCGTCTCTGCCCTCCCCTGAGCAGGGTCTGTGGCAGTCCTCCAGGGGCTGCCCAGGACATGTCTCTTCCTCATCGTTGTTTTTTTCTAAAGCTACTCTTAGTTTGAAAACTTCATATTAGCGCTCCAAAAGCAGACAGAATAGTGTGTTTTGAGAGCTGTAGGTCTTTATTATGGTAAAATCATAACATCTAAAATCCAATTCAGCCCTTGCTATAAATAAGTATAATGAAGAATTTAATGATATTTCCACTAAAATTAGTCAGAAGGCAAACTTTAAAAAATGACACAGATCATTAACTGGGAACATTTCTCAGAAGAGATTTGTTATATTAAAAAGGCACTGAAATTACTAGCGTTAATCAACTGTATTGTATTAAAAACTCTGTATAGATTAATTAAGTACTTTAAATATGAAGAAATAAAAAAGTGGAGATATAGAGGAATCACAGGCTCAAATCTGGGTCTCCTGACATGCTACATCCCCTGAACTTCTTAAGCACCTAATTTAGTAAGAATTCAAATTAAATAATTATTCTTGGCTGGTCTAAGCTGGTTTTAATACCCTATTTCATAAGTAACAAGATTCCTGGCATCACTTTTCATTTACTTTCCTCAAACACAGATACTGGGCTCTTGTCCACGCCACACCCTGGGCTCAGTTGAGTCAGTAAGGACCAAAGACAGTCAGCAAAATACATTTCGAGATATTTAGCTGTGGTTCTTTGCACAGGACCTGGCACTTTTAGGTGATCTCCCTCTGGAACAAATCTGGGCTTGTTTAGCCACTGACTACAGAGAAGAAGAGCATTCAGCTCATACACTTAAATCTGTATTTGCCAATGAGGCCAATTTGCCTCTGCACTGCTGCTCCCTTGGGTACCAGACACTCAAAACAACCTCAGTTCAAAGTACCAACTTTTTAAAAAAAAAAGCAAAACTGTAAATTAGGTAGGCTACATTTTATCTTTCTCCTTGTGAGAGATGTGGAGCAGCATCTCTCTCATCCGGGCTGAGCCAGCCTTGCTCAGGGTTAGAAAGTGAGGTTATTGTGTGGGTGGGAAAGGAGGAGCATCAGGCCCTCAGTACCCTTGTTAACACAGCCAGCAGCTCCTGGGGCACATTCCTCTCCTGTAGCAGCACACCTCATTGCATATATATTATATACGCTATTAAAATAGTCACTGTCAGCTCGTGCAGAAAAATGTGCTTTATGTTATGGCACAGGAAAAGCAAACTTCTATTTTCGTGCTTGGATGTGGCTATGTTTTTTCCAGATCGGTTTGCACCAGGGGTATTTCAAGGACTAGAAAAAATAGCAGAGTGCTCCCTCTATCTGCAGCACTTGGACTATAAAGGAGAATCTGTAAGAGAGGTCACCAAAACTGTCCTCACCCTACCTCCAAGATAAACAGTAAAAGTGTCTTTTCCCACAGACAGACATACTATTTAATTTCTACATGAGGAAAACTTGAACCAGTCTTCTTCCCATCCCGTCCATGCAAAGTTCCAGCCAGTCCCCTGAATAGGTTGAGGGCTGGCCAACAGAAACCTGAACCACCCATACACTGTTCCCAATTCCGTGTGCACTACAATAAAAATTTCCTCCAGAGATCATCTGGTTTGGAAACTGCTATTGAAAATACAGCCCAGAAGTAAAACATTTTACTGGTTGAAACTAAATATTGAAACTTGAAAGCTGGGAAACTGATTTTTTTTTTTTTTTTTTTTTTTTTTAAATGAGCTTAGTATTAACAAAAAAAAAAATCTGGTGCAGTTTGACTGGCTCAGTAGCAGGTATTATCATATATCCTTGTCTCCCACTTTCTTATTTCAATTGTGTGGTGCTTTAAATGATGCTGGATAATACAGCAGAGTGTGTGTCAGAAACAGGTCACCAGCTGATTTTCTGCAGCTGCTTTATAGAAAAATATATTCCTTAAAACTCAAAAGCTCTTCAGCCAAGTCCCCAATACTTGAGGAGCTGGTGTATATGCCAGGTTTGCTATAGTGCAGCTCACATTCTGGGCACATTCTTTAGCTGTGTGACAGAAATACTGACATTGATTCATGTAAAATGCAATAACCTAAAATGTTGTGTAGCCATATACTATCACTGAAACAGAATGAATTTATTTTATATTATTTTATTTTATTTTATTTTATTGAGACACTAAATCAGAGATTGCCTTCACCTGTGAAATTCAGCTCAGTGGATACACTTGTAATTGTATTCATTCAAACATCTGGTTTATGCTACATTCAAAACTTTTTCCCCAATTATTTTAAAACTAGGTATTTTTCTAGCTTGAATTTTTTTATTTCCTGATGTTTCTTTCTATTTTTCCCCCCCTTAACACTGTTTATTTTGCTGTTGGTCAGGAAGTACGATAAAAACCTGAAAGGAGCTACACCTGAAGGTAAAACCTGAAAGGAGCTACACCTGAATCTAAAAACCTGAAGGGAGCTACACCTGTGTTTTGCCTCCCAGGCACATCCCGGGGTTGATTTCCTAATGAAGAAAAGCTGCTCATGAGGAGCCAGGCATTAAGGAGTGGCTTTATGGGGCAGCAGTTTCTGCTTCTGTGAGTAGTGTGGTGGCTATGAGGTTAGTTCTCAGGCATGGAGAAGTTGTGAGATTCAGAATGTACTTTCTGTTTTGAGCCGAAAGTATTTTTTCTGTGAAGACGTTTGTGCCTTAAGAAAATAATGGCTAGGGTGAGTGTTACATCATGCAAATAAGCCCCTGTTTGTTCTACTGTACAACTTTTGTAGGGACAGATGGGGAAAAAAAAATCTCAGTCTTGGAGATAGCTCTGAGTAGGGAGGAGGTGGATGAAGGATTCAGGTCGAGTTGGGAAAAAGGGCAGTGTGGGGGCGTTAAGTATTTTAGGTTTTGTCTTTGTTTCTCACTATCCAAATCTATCTTAATTGGCCACAGGTTAAATGAATCTCATCCACTCTTTAAGTGCAATCTTTGTCTAGGATGGCAGTTGGTGGGTGCTCTTGTGTCATTTCCACTCACAAACCTTTGTTTCCATCCCCCTTGGCCTGCTGAGAGAGTGGCAGGGAGGGCATCTGCCAGTGGCACCCTGCCACAAAGGGAGGCCTTTGCTATCGTGGTGCTGCAGGAGCACTTTGAGGAGAGTTGGTATCACAAAATTGGACAGATTCACCTGAAGAAACAGAGCAAAGCATTGTGAGACTAGGAACAGGGAGGCTTATCTAAGCAAGAGGGAGAAAAAGGTGTTTGGCTGAGAAAAGTGAAATAATTGGGGACTGCTTGTTTCTAAGCAATTTAATCAACTTTAATCAATTTAAGCCACATGAGGCTTACAGAAGTTAAAAGTTAACTGCAAACACTGAGTTTTGAAGAATACTTGGGAAAGGACTGTATGATGTTGTGAAGAGACCTTTAGGCACAGCAAACAGGTGGTGTGTTTATCTGTGGTTAGCTGACAGTGCAGTGCAATGCTGGACATAACCACCCACAGCACGGGGCACAGAGCAAGCTGCTGCCCATGATTTCAGTCGGATTTGAGAGGGGTGTGGCATCTGTGCCTCATGCAGTGGCACTGTGCAGCGTGCCTGGTCACCAGCTCCTGTCAGAGGATGTCTGGGTGGATCAGCTGTGATGGTGTGGTTGGGCTGTTTGCTCAGGTCCTTTTCAAGCAATGCAGCAGAGCTGCCATACTCAGCAGGCCACCAGCAATTCATCTTACTCTTAATATCTGCTTCTTGAAATGTGTGTGCTATTCAAATAGGACTATGGCACAGAAGTTTCACTGAGTTAATAACTCTGACTCTGCCTGTTTGTGATGCAGCCTCATCCAGGAGAAATGAACAAATATTTTTGCCCCAAATCTGCTCTGACTGCATGCAAATGTCAGTAGAGGGAACACCACTTTGTCACAGTACATGTCATTGAGACACTTGACTAGAAATTCAGTGATTTAAGTTTAATTTTGGCTCAAGAACCCACATAAACTAGAGCACAAACACTGCCTTGGGTTTTTTTGCTTTGGCTGGAAGGTGCCAATTAAGTTCTGTAAGGGCAGCAAGGCCAAAACCAAAAAGCTGTGAACACAGAGGGAGGAGGACGCATTAAAATGGGTCAGCTGTGTCCCTGCATTAGGATAAAAGTTCTTAATTTGGGAAGCAGACTCTTACAGCCAGCAGCAGGAGTGAGCTTGCCAAGGAAATATCCCTGGAGGAGTTACTGCACTGCCTGAGAAGGGAGAGAAGAGGATCACACGTGCATACACTCCACCCCACAATGGATGAACAGGTTTGAAAATTCCCTCCAAAATGCCTTTTTGCTTTCTCTGTTTGTTCAGGGGCTTTTAGTTTCTCTTCTAGTTCAGTAGTAGTAGCTGGGGTTTTTCGTGTGTTGTTGGCATCTTCTAGGTGATACCTGGTTCCTGATATTACTGAAAATAATGCTAACAGCGGAAGTGTAAGTAAGTTTCAGTGTTATAATAATAAAGAAAGCACAGTCTACAGAAACATCTGACTCCAGGCTGAATAATCTGAGCACAGGTGTGTTCCAGCAAAGCTTTGTTTTTTCCCTCACTGGTGATCACTGACCCCAGCCTCCCTTTCCCTGCTGATAGAAGGTGATCATTTCTTCCTGCAGGCATCTGCAGGCAAGAGGCAGAGGAAGTCTGGATGAGAAACATGGTGCAATCATGCAGAGATATACTTTCAGTGTAAGCCATCACAGTGTAAGTGCCTCATATTCAGACAGAACTACAAGCGTAGCATGGAAATAAATAGGCCTGGAAGTTACTGTGTCTTAGTGATGACTCAGGGCCAGATATAGGCAGTGTGTCCTCACTGCTCTTCATACTGTGTTTAGAAGAGAAAAATAATAGGTAATCTCTGAGTTGCTGAGATTTTCAATTGTATGAAGTGGTGCAAGTAGCCAGCATTTCTTAATGAGGTTTTGTGGTTTCACCGCACGTGTTTCATTTGAAGGTAAAGAGTATTTGCACAGGCACTAAAATAGAGTGGAGAAGAACTGTATAGAATTTATGCTGCCCCTGGGGTTAAGAGTGTCCATATCTGATGGTTTATGTCCACCTTTCCTTGCAGAAATGATTGCAGGGTGAATTTTAAGTACTTTATCATGTGCAAGATTTGTAAATGTGCAGGAGCTGGGTTAGGGCTCTTGTGCTTTTAAGGTGGCTGTTGTAAGCCTGGCGCTCTCAGAAATCGTGCCCGCCTATGCAGCAGGTTTAGTTTCAAGATGAACGTGCACTTGTGCTGCCTAATTCTGAAACATCCCCAAAATTAGACTTACTGTATAGAAACTGTGAGTCTGCACATTGGAAATGGAGTTTCTGAAAAGAGGAAATAGATTCCTGTGAGCATAGAACTTGTTAGTTTTTATTTTCTTTCTTTTGCTTAGAATGTCAGTGATATCTTTAGACATAAATAATTTTGAGAAATGTAATCACTTCTAGACTGAAACTTAGGTATAATTGAATGAAAAGAAAAATTTGTGTAAAGAAGCCTAATTGGCGACCATGACCAGGAGCTTTAATGGAATGTTTCGTGTGTTTATCCAACCAGTGAGTGCTCAGAAATACAGCACTTGAGCAGCAGTTTGTGCTAGTGGTAAACAACCACCATGATGTTCTTGCTTGTTATATTACAGCTTAAATGTTTTGCCATGCAGAACTGTTAGTTCTGTTGGTGTGCAGCTATTGCCTCAAAGTGAGCGAGCTATAGAGAAGAATGACTTTGTGAAGAATGGCTCTGCAGCCCCACAGCCTAAGGACAGATCCCCCATGCTGTGATGGCAGTTCAGCACTCTGAGTTTGGCAGCAGGACTTCACCCTGCCTTTCCTTAAAAAATGCCTGTTCATCTCCTCTGCTCCTACCCCTTCCCCTTTTTGATTTAATATTTAGGTCAAAGCAAGAGTTGCAGACAAATGAAAAGTTGAAATGAGAAGGGATCATTCCCAGCATAGTGTTTGAAACAAATTATAAACCAGAGCAGGTCAAACCCCCTTGAATCATGGTGATTTCCTGCCACTCAGGCATTAGCAGGATGTGCATTCAGTCCCTGTTAATGTGCTTCAACTTATCTGTGTAGCATGAGAAAGTTGGATTAACATCTCTGTGTATTTTGTCACTTTCTGACAGCACTATAAGCTACAGTCTGGGGACTGTATTCCCACACAGGGTAGACACTTGAACAAAAGTACAGCTTTAAGATCATCATTGTTTTGACCTTTCTTCTCCTTTTCTGCTCAATTCCTAGTGTGATCAATCAATAGCTGCTGTGGGAACCCTGGGTCAATATAATTTAAACTGGTTAGTATGTCAGGATGATGCCACTTCAAATACTGTAGCAGTCAAACCTTGCTGTATAAATAAAAAAATCCCACATAGTAGAAAGAAGGCAGGTATTTTTCTTTGAAACATTTCTGAGCTGACAAGTCTGGATTTATGCTGATATAAATTATTCTTACAAAAACAGAAACAGACAAAAATCCTTGGGAGAGCTGCTTCCCTAATCTCAAGCAGATCTGAGGAGAAACCCAGAAGATGGGTATGAGTGTGTAGGAAGCTGGCTTTGTGTCTCCCTCAGCAGCTTAGTCTGAAGTGCTCTGGTTCATTAAACCTAGACAAAAAGCAGTTGTACCCCAGACTTCTGGCTTAAGAAAGCAGCAAGAGTTTGTTACAAAACTCTTTACTTGACCAAGGTTTTGTTTCCTCTTGTAAGAAAAATGTGTCATATCTTGGTGGTGGAGCTCTGGAGCACCTGTAGGTGTTGAGAGGTGTTCAGGCTGCCTCTTTCCAACAGGGGTAGGGCTCCCCTCCACGGGATTTATCCAAGGTATTTACTATTTTTTTTTTTGTAAACAAAGAAAATCTTAGTTTGCAGACTTAATGGAAAACATGAACCATCTGTGAATGTTACTTGCAGCTCATTTACTTCATTGGCAAATATTAAATGGTGGTGTAAAGATCCACTGAAATTATGGAAATGGGTTTTAACATTAAAATCAAAGTGCAATTAGAACATTTCACTGCATAATTGTTTGGCAGACTAAGCTAGCAAGCAGAAGATACCCAGCTTTCTGATTTATTGGTCACAGGTTGTTTCTTTAGAACTACAGAAGCCAAGATACGTTTTTGTATTTATATTTTTAAAATGATCGGCACAATTATGAAAAGGTAGTGCTCACACATCTTGGGGTTGATTTTGTGTTACTGTGTTTTACATTTCCAAACTGTTATCTCTGTTTTCCCTTACCAGCATAAATTGGAACAGGCAGGATTTAGAGGAAGGGGTACAGACAGCAGCAGCTTCATGTTTTACCCCTGTGTACATCCTCCTCCGGAACATATAGCTTGTTTGATTTTAATTATTATTCAGATGAAAGAAAAAAACGTTCATCATCAGTGTGGCCCAGAGTGTTTTGTAAGTAAACACCATGCTACAACAGACTTAAAGTCAATCATAAAACAAACTGCTTTCTACATCTTCAGAATTGAAGAGGTTTAAAGAAAAAAACAGATTTAGTGTTGGAATACCTGAAAATATTTTATATATAAGTAAAATATGGCGTTACAATTTATTTGCCAAAAGCCTATTACAAATAGTCTCTGCTTTGCTGCTTCATATGAAACAATGAGGGATTATGATAGGTAAGGGCTGGCCAGTGATGCATAGAGTCCTTGCGCTTTTAATTTATGTATGGGGTGCTCAGAGTAAGAATATATTTATTGTCTCATGCCGCTGAGCATTAGGGGCTCAGCCCTGGGAATGAAATAACACGTAGTTGAAATTACTGCACAGTTCTTTTAGTGTAAAACCTTTTCACAGACTTTCTTTTTGTTCAGTGTTTGTATGACAGGGTCCTATTTGTGACTGGGTTCCCAGGTGCTATTGTAATGCAAATAACTGTATTTTTTTTTTTCAAAAGCACACTGTGAGCTCCAGTGTTGCTTCAGGAGTAAATATTTAAGTACCTTTAATATTGAACATTTGCTGAATGCCTTAGTATTGCTGCTATAACTGTTTAGTTTATTTATTTGTAGAATAAAGTTACTCTTGGGGGGAAAAGTGTCTGTTGTTGAGATCACGTTTGGAGTCCTTGGTACTATTCTGGGTAGGCTGAACAAGAATTACAGCATGCGATTTCAGCACTAAGGTGAAATTATATTTGAATACTGCCCCTCTGGGGGCAGAGGTGTACTGCCAGTCAGCGTTAAGGTGACTCCGTCTCAGGGAGCACTGCTGCTCTGTGGAAACACGTGTTGCTGTTCCATCTGAGCTGTGCAGTCTCTGGACACTGCAAATTACTGAAGAAGAGCAACTCCTGTAGCTTTTAGCATTACAGGTGGTACAGACATGAAGCATGTTCCCATAAGCACACAAGGATACTGCTAAATTCTAGATATTTCCGTGCTGTTTGGCTCAAAGGCCAGGTGTCCTGTGACTCCTGCAGCAGTCAGGGTCCTCCAACTGCACATTGATGCTGGTGCTGGGGGCCTCTGGCTCTTGCTGCAGCTTAGCCGCTGCTAACCTGGGCAAGAATATGGATTTCCTAGCTAATGCTTTAAAATCAGAAAGAGATTGGTATTAGAAAAGATCTTTGATTGCTTCTGCTTGTTCTTTGTAATATGAGTTGGATGGATCTGGGTCTGGTTTGGGCATGAAAAGCAGGGTTTTTTTCTGATGAGGGCTTTACATTCAAAACTCACATGAGTTGAGGCTGTTACCAGCACATTGTTCTTTGGTTGTTGAAAAACTCCCCAAACAAGAAGGAGCTGGTCATTGTTCATGTATGATCTGCTGGCAGCTGAAAAAGCAAGCCCCTCAGCTGGCCCTTCACAGCCACCATGGCACTGTGTGCCTTTGCTCTGGGCTCAGTACCTTGGCTGAAGGCAGCACCTGCCCCTGCTGCTGTTGGGTGCAGCCTCCTCGAGAGATGAGCAGGCGCTGGTGATAAGGCAGAGGTTTGGAAGCACATTATGTGCTCAGGATCTGGAGGTGAGGGCAGGAAGCAGGTGGTACCTGCAGGCCAGGAAGTCAGTTTATACCCTGGTGCTGTGTCTTTAAGCATCTGTATGACCTGAGCTCCTTCTGGTGTTGGACACCATGTGGGGACCCATCCACGAAGATGATCTGTCAAGCAGTTCTGGAGTAGCCCTCCATTTCTGCTTTTGGATAGGGACCTCTGCCACAGCCAAGTGAGTTGAGACATTTGGGAGCTAAGGCCAAGAGGTTGTTTTGCATATTCTGGGCCATTCCTCTGCATTAATGTGCTGCAGGGTTTGGTGTGCAGAGGCTGGCAGGCTCCTTTCCTCACCACCAGTAAATACGTGGATCAAACACAACATTTCTTTAAAGGTAAAGAGCTAAAAAAAAAATCTCAGCAAGCCCCATGCAAATGAGCCTCCTGTCTCAATACAATTTCCCTGCAAACACCAACACAGCACAGGTCTTTGTAATGTGATAAATCAGCTGAAGCAGCAGGAATTTAACTGAAGGAATAGCAACTTTTTTTGAGCACCTCTGGAGGTTAATTGATGAAAGGATTTTGAGTTGATAAACACAACAGGAGGATTTGGATGTTTTCTCTCGGATGAAAACCTGTATAGTCTGTGCTGCAAGATATTTATTTAACAAGAACTGAAGCTATGAACATCTAAGATGATAATTCCTTCTCCTGAAAAAAAAGACTGTATTTCAGTCTGAAGTATCCCGCTATCACTGTGATATCCCAGATAATTTCAGATCCCTTCAGAGGTTTGGTACTTAGATACATGTACATGCTAATCCACAAAGTAGATGGAGCAGGAAGATGACCTCCGAGCTGTGAATCCCCATGGATGGGAAGCAAACAAAAAGGAATGGACTAAGGCAACTTTGCAATATGAAGCTGGCACATGGTGATGATAAACAGTCAACACTGGCACAACGCTGTTGTTTAGCTTTCTACTGAGTTAGTCTTGCTGCTACCACTGGGAAAACTAATAACATAACAAATGAAACTATTGTTCAGTTTCATTAAAAAGAAATCTGATAAGATGGGGAAAATTGAATTAGCCAATCTCAATAGAGTTGCCGCTTGTTGGAGCAAAAGCAATATCATCTCTAATAGAATATGTCCCAGATAATTTTGGCTGGTCCATGCACTGTGGATTCTGCGTGCAAGCGCTGGCACAGCCACACAGCAGGCTAATGTAAGCATTAGTGGGTCAGAACTCTGCATCTCCAGCAGCAGCTCCACAGCCAAGGCTGGCAGCAGTGCTTGTTAGATCAATGAGATGAATTGATTTCTCTTGGCAGAGCAGGTTAAGGCTTCCTTCCAGTGAGGCTGATGGGCCCTTGCTCTGTGTGTCAGGTGGAGCCTCCCCTGAAACCTCGCAGCCCGAATCTCCTGCTCTGGCCATAGCTGTAGCCACTCTGCCTGGGTTGGGGACCACTTGGATTCCTTTTTAAAAAAATTCAGCTTTGGAATCCACGCTGAAAGGCTTTCATGCTCAGGCCTCTAGATGCTATAGGCCAACGTTGGTTTTATTGTAGTTTCGTGAGTCTCCTGCCAGAGCCTCAGCAGGACAGTGCTGTGCATAGCTCTGCACTCCCTGTAACAGTCCCAGCCTGAGTCCATGAGGTTGAAATCCTTGCATCATTTAGTGGTGACTCAAAATTTTTATACCTAAAATAATCAGTGCTTGCTCATTTTGTTGGAAAACAGAGACACCGTGTCTTAAAATTAGCACAACAGCCTTGTTACTGGGACCTGCTCAGGTTCCTCAGCTACCTCTGGCACAGCCCAGTGCTCTGTCCTGTCACTTGTCACTGCAAGGTGTCTGCAAGTACAAACAGACTGGGCTGGCATGCCACATTTCATATTTGTAGAGCTCATAAGATACAAGAGATTGCAGAAATGTCCTGTGGACTTTTGGTTACTGTGTGAGTATAGGTAACCTGTGGGATGTGGAGCATCTTGTTTGCTCAAGTGTAAGAAGTCAGTGTTTTTTGGTAGAAGCTGGGGTGAAAGGGAACCAAGTGAGACTGTCTTTTGTTTGGTTTTTATCCCATAATTTAGAAGGACAGAGAGGTGCTGGATTACAATAAGGGAGTAATCACATATGGAAAATTTTGGGTTTTTTTTAAGAAACCTGGTAAGTGCAGGCTTTGAGGCAGTATGGAGTTGAGGGGTGAGGCAAGGGGACACAGAATCCAGTGATAATATGCTTTAAGTAGGATAAACGCCTACATATGATGTTTGGCCCCAAAAGGGATATTTAAGGAGATTAATCTGAATATTTGCAGGGCATTACCTAGCTAATATTAAACTCCTCTGATATCTCTCAGTATCAGACTGTCTCAGAACTCAGTTCAGTTTCCTTATTTCCTTTTAAATTAAGGTTATTTAATTCTGAATTAGATATTACAGATGCTGATTTTTACACCTTTATTCTTCTAGAGTTAATTTTCCAGAGCTGCTTTTTCTTGTTGCTGTCTTAGTAGGCTTCTGGCTGGCTTCTACTAATCAAAACAGTGTTGCTATACAGAGGTTTTCTTGCTCCTTGACATGGTTTTCTGGGACTTTAAAGCACTGCGGTGGCTGTTTGGTAATGCTGTATTACCTGTAACACCTTCTAAAATATCTCTTATGTCATCTCATTCTTGCAAAAGTGGTGCACTCTGTTCAGGTTTAAATAACATGTTATCAGATTCAAAAGCTTACTGTCCTTAGATGATCAGAGTGAACTATTTCATTTTCAGTATGTGAGGAAATGAAACATTTTGTAATAGAAACTTAAATCTCCTGCCTGTGGAATGAAATGACCTTGTGTGGTACAAGATTTACATTTAAGCCAATGGGCACTAAAAGCTGCTATGCACAGCTTTGTATTTCCAACTAGCTGTAACTCCATTTTGTAAAATCAAAATGGAAATTGTATCCTGAACATTTTTATTTTAGTGGATTTAAATATAGCCATGTAAATAAAACTATTAGATGACAGAGAAAAGAGATTTGAAGAGTAATGTGTTGGAGAGAGTGAGGATGTGTGGAGATTTTAAGAGAGAAAAGGTTCTTGAGCTGCCAGTGGGATGTTCCTGAAATGTGAGACAGCAAGAGGGTGATGGAGATGAGTGGAAGTTTGTGAAATCAGAAAACATCTGGAAAAGGTTCCCAGGAGGCTGCTCCATGGCAGCCTGTGGCCCTCGCAGCAGCTGCAGGACTCTGCTGGAGCACACGTGTGCAATGACCTTAAAATAAAAATCTTTCTAGATTATAATCTTTGATTGTATTGTTAACTCCTCTTGCATGTGCTTAAGGGCAAACTGAGGCCCTTCTTTTGCTTATTTTCTGACTTGTTTGGGCTGCAAAGGTGTGACTGACATTTAAATGTGATTTGCAACTTGGTGCGTAACTCTCACGGTGTTACTGGTGGGGATGGGGAGGATGAGCTCTTGCTAGTCAGTCTTCAGCAGTGTACTCAGAAGAATGGCTGTTTGCAATAGCAAGCTCAATAAAATGCTGCTGTATCAAGGCAGAATACCAAGAGGTTTTTTTAGAGGAGACAGAAAATGTGCTTTCTCTTGGGATTGTGTCCTGCAACCCACATCTCAGCAGCTGCATCCCAGCAGCTCCAGCAGCTTTTGCCCCACCATGGGCTCCTGGCTATGTCCTGGTGGGCTGGGAAGCAGCAGCGTGCTGTGGGTGACTGGAGGGGGATGTGCTGTCCTTGTGGTTCTTCAGGGCTGGCTGCAATTGCCATCCTGGGAGGGGAGAAGAAGGCTGTGTGACAGGAGACACAACATTAGCTTGTGTCTGTCTTCTCTGCCCAACCTGAGCAGTGTAGAAATGTCACGTACTTGAGAGTTACACTGATCTTTCCATCAAACTTGGGGACAATGTTTTTTTTTAAGTTGTTGGAGGTACAAGGGCATATGTGGATGGGCAGTCCTTGTGAGTGTTATGACAGAGGCATCTTCCTATTTCTAGTGTTGATGTGGAATCCAATATTCACTTTAATTACAGTGTTACGGCTTTTGTAACCTTGGAAAAACTGCTTTGATAGGAGAGAAAATACAACAAGTAGAGGTTTTTTAGGCATACACAAAGTACAAACTGAAGAAAGTAGTGATTTGCCTGTAAGACTTCATAAACATCAGATTTTCATGAGCTTTTTCAGATGATTTTGAAATATTTTAACCTGAAGCAATATAACCTTGATAGATACACTTGTCTTGTATCAAAGTTCATAGAATGACTTTTTATTAACTGGGCCTATGGCATCTTTAAGGAGCATTCCCTAACTTAAGGTCTACTCAACTGCAGATGGAGAAAACTTCATCATCACATATTAACAATAACTCCCTGACACAAAAGCTATGTTAATATATGATGATATGTTAATTTGTTAGTAAGTAATGATGTTGAAGAGCTGTCTCAGCTGAGAGCAGGAGGAAATTAATTCTTTCCTCTTCCTTCTTCTGTATTTGTTACATCTTTTCTATATCCAGTTTGCTTTTTCAGCAGTACCATTTTAGAAACTTCTAGAAATAATGGCCACATTCACATCAAATTGTGAATTCAAAGGTTGATGGAAACTGCTCCCTCAGCTTACTTGGGAATCTCAGGAAATCCAGCTGCTGTTGGGTAATGCTTTGTACACTGTGAGAGACCCCATCCTTGTGATGGGGAGCAAACAATAGATCCTGGCAGTGCATGACTGCTAAAACATTACTGAGCTAGCAGAATTCAGACTCCAGTGTCCTGGGCTTGACTTCAGCATTTCCATTTATTGAAACCTGCAGCACAGGTAACCAATTTTGCTGTACAGTCACATTGGATTTCCTGCCTAAAACTACACACTTTTGAGAAACAGACTTTTCCATAGTTGGTAATTACCCAAACAAACAAAAAGTGCATGTGTACTTATTTTATGGACTAAATGTTTTCTTATTGTGTGGTATGCCTGTACAAGTTCCCATAAAGATAATAGCGATATTTGGTACCTCTCTTGGCTGGGCATCATTACTCATTAGCCTAAACTTGAGGTGTGTTTAGGCAGGGCTCATTTCCCACATGTGACACTGTTGTTCCTGCTGTGGTGCTTTTGTCAGCATCTCTGGCCAGCTGCTCTGTTACCTGTCTGGGGGGGCAGCCATTCCCTAAAAAAGGGTTTTTGGGCTCAGTGACCAGCCTGCCTTGCACAGCCACCCCAGCCTCTTGATGTGAGCAACAAAAAAGCATCATTTTACTGCACTCTGGTTACACCAGCAGGACTCAGTCCTGTTTCTGCTTGTTGCCCTGGAAGTTCTGACAGAACAGAGGACCTGAGAAGCCTGTCCTGTAGCTCCTGGACAGTGGCAACACAAAAGGAATCCTTTCTTTAAATTTCAATACATGTACCTTTAGGTTAAAGTGTAAGCTTATGAAGTAGAGGTTAAAGCACAGAGTCCTACCCAGACAGTTGCTTGTACCTTATTCTTTTTCTTAATGCTTGGGAATAGTCAGCACAGCCAACTTCCTCTCCTGGTTGAGGAAAGACTGCTGACCTCCATTCCTGATTATTTTCATGTATTAGCTGGCAACTCTTCCTTTATCTTGCTATTTGGACTCTAATGTCCTCTGATCTTACTGTTTATGAAAGTGTCTTTCCTTTTTTTTTTTTTTAAACTCTCTTTTACCCCAAGCCTCTTTAATTTCTGAGAGAAATGTAGCCTGCCTGGCTCTTGGGGTCTATCCAATGCTCCTCTCAGTGGTCCTGCTACAATTTCTTTGCAGACTTTCACTATTTCACTGTGCATACATTCCTGGTCTGTTTTAGCTCTGAACCACTTCTCGCACAGGCAGTCTGAGCACCCTGAGTGTTTGGGGTAAATAGGAGTTGGCTAACACTGTACCAAATGTGTCTGTGTGGCTAAAGCCTTTCCATGTATAATGTGTATATGTTAAGAGGAGAGAGGCCATTGCTGCTTTAAAATTAGAATCTGCTTTGTGGCAGAGTAAACAAGCTCGCATGGCTGTTGCGCAGACGATGCACTAATTGGGAATGAATGCATTGTGTGGAATAAATAATGCAAAGGCAGCTTGATAACACCTGTCTGGTGGTACATTAGGGTATTGTGCTGGGAGGGTTTTGAAGAAACAGGGCACACAACTTTTCACAGCTACACTTTGTACTCCAGGTAAGTCTAATGCAAATGAGGGAGAAATTGGTGACATTAGACTAATAGCACTGCTTAGTCTGTAATAGTCTCTACTTAATAATGACTCCGTATTTAAAATTTTCAAATGAAGGCTGAAAACTATTTGCTCCACAAGAGGCCTCATGGCTTTGTGTTTTCTGTTTTCCTAAAATGAATATTCAGACTAAGACAAATCAGGGAGTAAAATGAAACAAGATAAGCATCTAATGCTTCCAGGGGAACGATCACTCTCTGGCATAAACAGGAGATGCATACAGAGGGTTTCTGAAATTACAGCACATTGATGCGTCTATATAAAACAAATATAGGCAAATAGAAGTCCAGTGTCTTCTGTGAAGTGAGACTTATATCTAGAATTCTTCTCCCATAGATATTCTTCCAATCATTTCATGTGAAAATTTAGGCCACAGCAGGGACTTATTCCTTTTGTCCAAGTGGGACTGCCAACATGTCCAGCTCCCACCTCAATGCTGTGAGGAAAGACAAGAGATGACTCAACATTTATTTTTTATTTCAATCCCAAGTCAGGCATTGTAATAATAATCAACAGTGGAGAACAGCAGCATAGCCCAGTTGGCTTCTAATTAATAATCCAGATTCAAGTAAAATGAATTTCTAAACTAGATCAACTCCTGTTGAATAAATGGCTAAGGCTCAACCATATATCCTGCCTGTGCAGTGATAAAATGGCAACACTCCTGGTTGCCTTTCCATTTGTGATTTGTCCATAGTGATGACAAACACTTTTAGCTGAGTGCACTGCTTATGGTGCAGGTTCCTGTCAAGGTGAATTTGATTCATTTTACCTTGTTGCACCGAAGTTTAAATCATGTCATTTCTATCCGTGGCTACATGTAGCTGATTTGTGGTACATGTCTAACTGGAGAATACATAACATAAGATTGATTACAATAGCATTTCTAAGAGTGTAATGATAACTTTTTATGGCTTTCAACTCTGTCATTGTGCTTGTGTCACTGTTCTGAAAGGAGTTTGGGATCTCACATGTCACACTACGTGGGAGAAGAAGGTGGGGAGAGGAGCAATATTCAAAAGCTGGGAGGAAATCACATTTCTTCATTAGGTTTGTCTGCAACGTAAAAACAGTCAAAGTATTTCACCTATAGAAAAGAACATATTCAAGGTAGCTGCATAAATGGCTGCTGAGGAGATAACTGAAACCTGCGTTATTTCAGTGTTAATGAAATGTTAGAGATACCTGGAGACTTTAAGTATCTGGATTTCAGAAGGTTGGTGTTCATGTTGCCTTTGATGTGACTGCATGAGGTGTAATTTTTGCCTGTGACCATCTTTTCAGATACACAGTGGTTCCACATTTGAAAGCTGTGAGTGATTTGGGTGCACATTTGAAGGCATCAGAACTAACAGGATTCTCCAAAACCTCTTAGCTATGTGGCCTGTGTGGGTTTCTTATATTGACAAAAGAGCTCACTGACACTTTTAAAGCTGCTTAAAGCCTGTGTCAGCCAGCATTCAGAATCTAAGTAGACAAAAGAAATACAAAGTAGATAAAAATTAAAAGATACCACAGAAATTCAGTAGCAGGTCTAGGAATGGCTCTAATAATCTGGGTTCCTTGATTCCTTCTCTTCAGACACAAGGAAATATATGGTATCCTTGACTTCTCCTTGGCTATGCTGTTTCTCTTTTCTTTTTTTTTTAATTTCTTCTGAATAATGTGACCCAAACAGGAGGGGAAAAAAGAAGTTTGTCAAGTGTAGAGAGATCCTAAAATGTCTGTCTCCTTGTAGAGATGATCAGATGCATAAAGGTCCATTAACTGTGTGCCAGTGTAAGTGGGCTCTAAATACTTAGGGATCTTCCTGAAGTGAAGGTCTAGTGACAAACTGGGTGCTTTCTAAGTTATATTTCCAAGTCTTCATCTTCACTTTTCCCTTTGTTTTCCACCTATACACTGTGTTTCCTTGGAGAACAGGCAGATTTTTGCTTGTGGCCACAGCATGTTGTATTGAAACCACTGAGCTTACCTTCTGTTTTCCTTTCATTCCAAAGTGGAGTGAATTATTTTCCCTGCTTAATACTGATAGCTAAAGCCATGGAATCTCCTCTTCAAAGAGGGGACTAAATTCCAAATTCTGTTGGACTAAAGGCCAACAGACTCCTTGCTTGTACCAGAAACAGTGTGACCCAGTAGGGAGTGATTGTTCCCCTGTCTTGGGGTGACTCTATGATGTGTATCCCCTATCACGGCTCTATGCCAGAAAATTAGTTCTGTGCCTTTAAACTGAGCTTAAGAGGGGAAGAAAAAAAAATGAACTTTTTAAAGCAAGTTCCCAAGGACACAGAGATAGAGACGGCTCTGCGTTCTCCAGCGGCGGTAGCACAGGAGGAGCACCCTGCCTGTCTCTTCAGCCAGGTTTTTGGTTTTTTTTTCCTCCTTCCCTTTTTCTCCGGTGTGTTTCCTAGGACTTTGGTGGGTTTTCTTTTTTTTCCCCTCTTCTGGGCTGTTTCAACAACATCAGAACACATCAGGAGAACTTCTCTTCAGGCCCGGAGGGGGCCTAAAGCCACCCCCCACGGCAGCTCCGAGAAGGAGGGACCACACCTACGAGAGGACTCTAATTTCTTCCCAGGTTTTCTCGTTATAGTGAGGGGGTTTGCTATTTAGTATTATTGTGCTTTTCCTGTGTGCTTGTTAATAAAACAGGGTTTATCTCCTTCACTTTCCTTCGAGGAATTTTTTTTTCCCAAGCCTGGTGGGGAGAAGGGTGGTTGTGGCCTGCCTTTCTCCCAGAGGATATATTGCTGGATCTTGGCCAAAACTGGCACATCCCCTGTGCTGGGCACTGCTGAGGCCCCACCTTGAATCCTGGGCTCAGTTGTGGGCCCCTCATGGTAAGAAAGACATTGAGGGGCTGGAGTGTGTGGGAAGGGTCTGGAGCACAAATCTTTTAAGGAGTGACTGTGAGGGGGCTCAGCCTGAAGAAAATGAGTCTCAGGGAGAACCTTCTCACTCCCTACAGCTCACTGACAGGAGGGTGCAGCTGGGTGGGGAGCAGTGTCTTCTCTCAACTAACAAGAAATAGGACAAGAGGAGATGGCCTTAGATTGCAGCAGGTGAATTTTAGATTGGGAGTAGGCAAGAATTTCTTCACTGAAAGGGTGGTCAGGCACAGGCACAACTCCCCAGGGCAGTGGTGGAATCCCATGCCTGAAGTGATGTGAAAGACATGTGGATGTAGCACTTGGGGACATGGCTGAGCTTTGGCAGTGCTGAGTTAATGGTTCAGCTTGATGATCTTGCTGGTATTTTTCAACCAAAAGGATTCTGTGATTCCATGAAATGCAGGTGCTGCAGTTGATAAATGCAATGGTAGCTCTAATTTTCAAAGGTACCCTGTAAGCAGCAGGTGCTGCTTTGGCAGAATCCTCCACTGCTCTGTTTCTGATCAGCTCATGGCTCCAGATAGCAGCAAACCACAAAGGGTAACAAGGTACACCTTGTCAAAGATCATGCAAATGCCATGATCATTCTTTTACTCAGTGTTAACTGGGCCTTCCTGTTTGTATAGCAGTGTTTGCAAGTACTGCTTCTAAGCTGGATAAGTTAATTAAGCTCTTCAAATAATGTGTACAGTGCTTCAAATTAAAAGCAGATTTGATTTGTCCTAACCACTGTACGAAGGCATTAGGGACTGGATTGTCACATCCTTTGAAGATGCAGTAATCAGAAAACCACACTGACCATTAATTGAGTGCTAATGGCAGATATTACTATTTGGAACTAATTGCTGTAATTGCTGGTTGGTGTGTGTGTATACATATATATAGAGAGAGAGAGAGTGCACTCCAGGCATTTAAATAAAGTGCCTGGTTTGATGAGTTCTGATACTGTTTCTAAGATACCTTCCCTAGATGTTTTCTAAAGTTCTAAAAAGTATTCCCTGAGAGCTGCTTCCTACTACTGGTGGGGTTTCCCAAGCAGGAGTATTTAAAAGAGCTGTTCTTGTGGAATTTTTGGTTTGTGTACATTTGAACTGCTGCTCCAGTCAGTATGTAGATGCTGCTTCAATTTAATTGGAACATGGTTTTTGAAAGAGGAGGGAATGAGTAAAAATCTGTTTTCACTGGCTTAGTTCATGCTGATAAGCAAATTAAATAATTTTCTGTCCTGAACATAAATAGATAGGAAATAGATTGAGTATTCTTCATACTTCATGGCCAAAAAATTCCTAAGTATGCATCAAGCTGCAAAGAAAAATCACTAATTGAAAGTAGTGATCTCACTCTTTTCTGCCTTGTACCTCCCACCTTCTACTGAGGACTTTCTGAGCTGTAAGTGCCCACCTGGAAAACCCTCATCTTCGCATGGCAGAGCATGCACTGCCTCTGATGCATCAGAGACCTGTAAACTGCTTTGTATTACTGGGAACTGCAGTCAAAGAGCCTTCTAAAACTACAGAAAAGCACTTTTTGACAGTTGGTGTTGTTTGAAAATTTAGCACAGCATCAAATGGGAACGCTGGGCAGGGAGGACTGGATTATGGGCAATTATATTGTTCCAGGGAGATCTGGGGATTGATGCTTGGTTTTGATTAAATCTGTTCACTGTTCAAGGAAAGTTAAGATCTACTTGCCCAAATTATTTATGGTATGGATCACATGCCTTGTATCACATACTCTCTCTGGTCATTGGGTGATAAATCCATGTGATAGAGGTCTCTAAAATGCATGGGAGTTGCAGTAGGGAGTGAAAAAAGGTAAGAGAGGGAAGAGGGAAGAAAGTCAGTCTTGACAAGAGCGTTTTTTATGTTTGAATGCTTTGAGAAAATAATCTGAGGAGTGCCCCATGCAGCACAAATCAAAGACCAGTTTTGCAAATATTTTTGTGATTCCTTAGCATCTTTCAAGTGTGGTGTGCAGTGTTTACATACCTGCCTCTGCTGTAGGGCCCTTCATGAGGCTGCTGTAATTGTCCCCTTGGGGACTGCTGTTGTGCAGCTCTCTCCAGAGTTGCTTCACTGAGCACTCCCATAACTTCAGCTGCTCTTCTTTAATTACTGATGGAGACTGCGGGCTGAAAAGCTGATCTCTTTCAAGCTAAGCATCACTTCACAGTAAATTTAGTTAGTTTTGTTTTGTTTTCTTTGTTTTTTAAAGAGATGGGAGGGAAATCATGGGATAACTTTCCCTTAGTAAAGGCAACACTTTTTGGTCCTATTTTCACTGCGCAAGTTGGTAGGAAATTGAGTTCAGAGTACTGAGGACACAGTTCAGGTGTTTTGAACCCTAATGTACCTGATTTACTGAGGGAGAATAATGAAACAGAATAGCCTCAACTGCTGGAATAGTTTCACGCTATTGAATTGCATCAGTTTTGGACAACTAGATTTGAACTGTGACATGTGAGACGGGCTGTTGGAAATAGCATGGCTGTGTGCACAGCACAGCCCCCCCCTCATCCTGCCTTCCCCTCTAAGCCCTTCCAGCTTAGAATTCAACACAAGCTTCTTTCTCACAAGCGAGAATGAATGTTGATAATCCTGAAATGTCTAGACATCTGAACTCCAACTCCAAGCTACCCAAGCCTGAGGTGTACTTTTTTGGAATTTCCATTATCTACATTGTACACGATCTATGTGGTTCATGTAGTAGTTTGTTTCCAATTAAAATTTTGAGTTGTAAAAAGGTACCAAAGCATTTGCAGTGATTATATGAGGGATAGGAGAACTAGTTCAGGCAAAAGAAAATTCAATTTAAGCGTGGGTAGGTTTATGGGATTGTAGGGTTTTAGTTTTATTCTCACACTCCTCTGTAATTCCTAATTTTGGACAGAACAGATGGACTGAAATTCTCTCTCTTCCCTTGTTTCCCTTCTGGGAGAAAACACGTTTGCAAGGACAGATTCACTGGTATAATTGAAGTAGAGAACAGGTCTGCTGCATTTCTGACCAACTGAAATCCAGAATAAAACAAGAAAATGAGATTTATATGATATTTTAGCCAAAGGAAAAAATATATCCCATTAAAAAAAAAAAAAAGAAGAGCCTACAAGAGGTATAAGGATCAAGTCATTAAGCAAAAGGGAGTTATACAAATGTGTTGAATAATGCTGGGTAAAACCAAGACAACCTCTCCTCTGAGGTGTGACTTAGAAATTCTCTGCTGGTGATGTGCCTGTATCCCCAATCAGATGAAAATGGTGTGGGTCTGGGTTACCTGAGCTCTGAATGAGTGCAGGGCAGCCCTTGCTGATCCAGGAACCTTTCTGCACAGTTTCTGCACCTACACAGAGACTCCAGTTTGGGTTCAGGTGAGCATGGTAACTCCTGCATTGAGGCACTGATGAACTTCTCTGGCCAGGTGAGGTGACTGTGCCATGCACACTCCCCTCCAGTTAAAAACGGAACCGAGCAAAATCAGTTCATCCATGAGCAGAACCCTGGCAGGTGAAGTTGCAGAGCTGATGTGTCAGAAGTTGTCAGAGAAGCTGGGATGTAGCACAGGGTCAGGCTGCAGGTGTTTGTCAGCCGTGCTGGGGATGTTCAGCCCCACAGAGCTCTCTGCCTCGGTGGCTTGGCCACACTGCCATCCATAGCAGTTGGGATTCATTTGTGGCCGGTGGCAGCAAACACTGTCAACCTCAAAATGTTTTTAGCACAGCCACCTGCTTTCTGTGAGAATCCCCTTGGTCACAATAGACTCAGGCAAATGTTAAGAGCATTTAGCTTTTATAATGCTCCTGTGCAAACACTTGGAATTGAGATCCCTGGGAGGCCTTCTGAACAAACCAAGCTGGGCTCAGGAACTCTCTCTGGAGCTCAATATAGTTGATGACTGAGAAAGGATTCAAAGAAAGTGTCAAACAATCTGCCAATGCTCCTGTTTGTGCCTGGCTGCTTGGTTACAGCTGGAAATGGAGGCAGCAGGCTGGGCTTGATGAGCCCTTGCCTGAACCAGTATAATAAATACATCTTTGCTCATTGCATGGCACATAATGCACTACAAGGTTGAAACCTTGAAAGGCAAACTCCTTCCAGCTACTGGATTTAAATTCCAGTAAATGCCCATGTATGGCAGAGAAGGGAATAATAATTATATAGCAACTCTACTAGGTAAGAAAATTATTTCATAATCCGTTTAATGTCTATGCTTACATGCTAGCCAGCTGGCTTGGTTACTGCAGGACAGAGAGGCTACTCTATTCCTTTAACAACTTGTTTCCAATCAAGCAAGCTAGATTTTTGCAAGATCAATATGAGATGAACAGAAAATATTTGATTACCTCAGGAGCTGTCAGTGTCTGACTTTTTTCTAAGCTGACGTAAATAACATCTGGGGCAGCAAATGAACATACTTCTGCTTTCTATTTCTGAACATTATTCATGGAATGAAACTTAGCTTGAAATTGAAACAATAAGAGTTAGAATGCTGGAAAAGCACCACTTCAATTTGCAGCAGAGAAACAACTGAAGCTGCCAGCTGGAATGAAGAGTTTCAGCACACAGAAGGCAGAGAGCATGTGTAGCATGATGCAAAGTACAGTGAAACTTGCTTGTAAATCACACTGCCTTTTAAAATTCAAGTCCTTGTCTCTGGCAAAGTAGAATGCTGCTGAAGTATTGCCCCATGCCTGAAATTATAGCACCTAAAAAATATTGCTGTTTGTTCATGCTGGAAGAAAGGTGAACCAGGCAAATTGTCTGAGAAGAAACTCAGACATTGTCTGTGCTGTGCCTCTGGGGAGGATGCTGCAGTCACTTTTGCACCTTGCTTCTGCCCCATTTAGGCAAGAATTCTAAAATTTCCAAGTTGTTTAAATATCAGATGTTATTACTAAATCTAAAATGGCTTTATGAAGGTTACTATCTGCACACCTGCTATACAGGTAGTTATACTTCTACTTGGTAAGTCCTCAGAGCAGGAACAACAAGAATACAATCCTACAATTTCTATTCTGTGCTCTGAGAGTGCCTTTAAAATGCAGCAGTGTTTCCTACCCAGCAACTGTCCTCAGCAACCGCTTGAGATCTGAGCTATTAACTACCAGTGAATGAGTACATGTGCTGTGGCCTTTAACCTGATCTTCAGGTTATCATTTCTGATGTTTCTTTCAATAATTTTGCCAGTTTTTTGGGGGTTTTTTGAGCTGCCACTGAGGTTTGATTATTTTTTTTTTCAGAGCTATGTCTCACACTTTTGGGCTGTATCCCCAGGTTAGAAATACTTACCTCTTCTTTCATATCTCATGTGCAATTTGTTGGCTCTGACAATTCCTTTAATTCTGAAAAATATTGCTTTAGAAAATCAGTTTTAAAGCCCAGCAGCAGCTCAGACTGTTTTTGTCTGTAGCCATTCCAAAGAAGTACCGGTTGCCAACTTGTCACAACAGTAATCAGCACCTCCAGGTGATGGCTCCTGACACACTTTGGTACAAAATGTTGCTGAAAACTCATGATCTAGCTCTTCTTTTTAGGCAAACAAAGAAAAAGGCTGGGGGAGAGAAAAGATGAAAGTGTTTACTTCCTCCCCCTTGGAATAAGGGCTGTGAAAAGGGCTGAGGAGATGTCAGTGTGGGATCCTGAACTTGCTGGGGACGAGCACAGGGATGCTGTTGTGTGTCTCCAAAGGAGCTGTCACCTTGAGTTAGGATGCTGGGCCATGGCAGACTGCCACCCACACTTGGGTATACTTTGAAGTGAGCAGATTAGAAGTCGTTCAACTTCCCAGGCACACCAGCTTGGATAATGTCAAGGAGGGGAAAAAAGGGAAAGAATCTTGCTTGTCAGTGTTAAGAGAATAAATAAAAAAATAACTAAACCTTTTCCATCTGCTGTGCCAATAAATTTAAAACTGACCCAGTGGTTTTTAACCACCTTTTTTTTTTTGGGTTTTGAATGAAGGTTTTAAAAAGTCCTTTAAAATTCAGCTTGTGCAGGTGGGGATGCAGGGATGTGATCAACTTTTTTCCCTTCTTGCCAGAAGACCTCTGAGGGAGATGGAGCACATGCAGCAGTGCCTGCAGTAACCTGGGGAGAAGGTGTGATCACTGACCCCACACAGCCCAGCTTCCCTGCATGCTGGGGGTTGTGGGTATGCTTCCAAAGTTTTGACCCCAAGAGTCTCACAGCCTGAAGTTGAAGGTTCTTCACCTCTTTGCAGCAATGTCTGGCACAAGGCAGTCCTGCATGCTTTGTCTATTATTCCAGGCATAATTTGTAATCAAATAAAACTATGATTAATACACTGTGGTGATGATGACTTGTCTGATCTGGACATGTTCTCCCTTTGCATGTGGCTAGAAGGAAACAGGCTTTTAAAATGTTACTTATTTATTTTAACTTGGGCCACTTCAGAGAAAGCCTTTGAACTGGCTTTAAAGCAAGTGTTGAGGGATGGTGAGGGATATATTGAGTGCAGGTATCTTGGGGCGCAGCTGCATAGGGAGCTGCAGGTTGAGCTCTGCTGGCAGGAGCCCCAGGCAGGAAGAGGTTATGAACTGCTGCCCCTCTGCACAGCAAAGGACACAGGGACCTCTGGCCCCCAGGTGAGAGACACTCAGAGGTGGGAGCCAATGACCCCCAGGCTTCTGCCAGTCTGGACTGTGAGGGTATAAAATCCCAGGATGTTCTTTGTTCAGGGTCCTTCTTTGGAGGCACCGGCTTGAGCTGTTATTTTGTTAGTTAGTTATTGCACCAAGATTAAGTTATTTTAATGATCAGGACATCTGAGACTCTGCTATGGGAAACCTGGGGTTGAGCAGGTGGGAAAACACCTGGTCTGGCTATGTGGGGGTGTGGGTTGCAGCTGTGAAGGGGCTTTGGTGAAGATTGACTGTATAAACTGGAGTTTCACCTGGTTTTAATAGCTCATGATTTTCAGGTGAACTTGTAATTCAGAGGTTTTCTACGTTAAAAACTTTCCTGAGAGATGAGGTAAACTGGGTTTCCACGGGAACATGCTCAAGAAAGCCTTCACAGCCACCAAAACAAGCTGTTAGAATAAACTGAACCTATTTAGGAGCTTGCTTGGTAACAATTGATCAAACTAATATGGTTCAATATACCCCAGCCCCTGCAAGCAATTTTGCAAAGACAAACCAAAGCCTTCCTTGTGTTTGGGCAAGTCTCAGGCTCGAGCATAACACAAAATTCAGCTGCTAAAGAGCTGTACCTGGATGTAGCACTGCCAGAAGAGCAGCACTTTTTCAGTCTGTTCTGGATCTCTTTTGGAGCACTCTGCTCTACATGCGATGGAGGAGGCTGTTTCTGAGGTGACAGCATTTGGTTTATATGGGAAATACTAAATTAATTTACCTTTCCTTTCCCAGATATTTAGGGTTTTTTCTGTGCTTGTAGCATATCTGTGAATCTTTTTGCATCTTTGCAGCCTTTCATTGATTCCTTGGTGTGTTACTTTGGGGATTTTTGCTTAGCTGTGACCTGGTCCTCACTGCTATTCCCACAGTCTGAAATCCATATGAACATGCAGTTTGTTACTGCTATTAAAATCTCAATCACTCTATTTTTATACCTAATACTAATGTTCAGGTATCAGATGTGTCTGGTTGTTTAAAATTGAGTACAGGTTACAAGTGTTAGGGAAAGGGTGGGAAATGCCATATACAGCAGCAATGGGATTTGTCATATCTGTTTACTAGAAATGCAATAATATCAGGAGCAAACCATGGCACATTATGAGTTTAGACTAAATCTCTTTTCTCCCTCATTATTTAATAATTATTTAATTTTCTTTGATTCTCTCTCTTTCTTTTTCAAGTTAACCAACCAACCATTCTCTGGCCATATCTCTATCAAGCCAAGCAAACCCCTTCTTTTTATCCTTCTTTGATACTATAAAGCTTCAACAGGAACAGTGTAAAATCCTTTGTTCTACCCTTGCCACCTGACATCTTAGAAATGGGATTTATCTCTGAATGTTTATTCTCCTCTATTCTCCATTTTAACAGTGTAAATATTTGACTTTGCAGTTGTGAAGTTAGCATAAACTTCACAGTAAAAACTTTGCTTAATTAAACCCATCAAAATACCTGTCAGCTTTGTGTATGTACAAGAGGCTGGGTCAGAATTCGCTACCTACAAAAAATGCTGCATGTGTTTCAAGGGCCTTTTAGTCCTTATGGCAGAATGCCTTTCAAAGGTGAATTTTGCAGCAGGTATTTAAGTGAAATTAGATAACAAGAAAGGAAGTTTATGTTCCTCTAAACACTCAAAGTTAGGTCTTATCCCAAAACTTCTTTAAACGTACTTTCTAAGAATGTGCTGTCACATGTCAGGTAAGAAACACCTTTGCAAGTATGTCATAAATACAGCTGGATTTTAAATACCCTCTTGTTTTTATGCCTGCGATCATCTCAAAGCACATAAAAACTCCTCGAAGTCAATCTAAATGAAATAGGAATATAATCGATTAGCTTCTTCATTTGCAGTAGTAATTGCTTAAAGATGTGAAAGAAGAGACCATCTTGAAAACTCTCTGGAAGTAGAAAATAAATGAATAGTGAGAAGTACATGGATTACTTTGATCTTTGACAGTTGTGTTTGATATGGCTAAATTTAATGTTATCCTAGACATTTATCTTTTTTCAGTTAAAGACTCTATAGGATAATTTGCTGAGGAGCTGAAGGCTCCACCACAGGACAAGGCATTCAGTGGTACTGAGATCTGGGTAAGCAGAGAGCTGCATTGCAAACAGCAGCACTTGAGGTTTTGTACAATGCAATGCCAGGTGCAGCTTGATTTCATAAAACAATAACCCCTGGCTGATGGAGTGTAATATGGCACATCTTCAAGAATAAATGAGACAAAATATTCCAATTACAGACTAATCTTACTTCTTTCTATCCTGAGCCAAGTGTTTGCCTCAATTGTTCAGCAACAAATTACCCCAGGAGCAGAGAACTACCACGGAGGATAACAAAGTGGTTTCTGCTCAGGGAGATTAACTGTTGATCGGATTCTCATATTAAGAGTTCTTGAAGGAAAAGAAGCAAACTAATTCACAGCAGATGAGACACTGATGTCTTGTTCTTTGTCTTCAGAGGAGCCTTCTGTGCTGTGTTCACCAGGATTTTTTTGGAAGCTGCTTTCTGAGGATTCGTGTGTGCCTTCTGCACAACACATGCTGCAATTAAAAAAAAAATAAACTTACAGGAACAGTTTCATGGGGGCTGGGAAAATTCTAGAAATGTCGAGTTGTGACAATTAATGCCTGTATTCAGCACCTCTGAGAGATTTAATTAATGATCTGTCATTAACTCTTTCATGTATACATATCATAAAAATGTTTCGTTTTCTCTTCTTTGGGATTGTTTTAAGACTGATTGTTTAGGACTGATTTTGCCCTGCATGCTGCAGAGGAGGATTTATGAAGAGGCCAAACTGACATGTAGAGAGACAAGCAATGCAGAGGTATTAGTTTCAGCCATACTGTGAATGTACATCTCTTACTGTGTTGAAGAAGTTTTAGGGAAAGATTCCAAAGTACGTGCTGCAGTTGAATTTACTACTTTTTACTTTGAACTTTCTCCCTCTTTCTACCTCCAGTAGATATTTTTATGTAGCTGCTCCAATGATAGCCTTTGGATTACTCTGCAGTCAGAGCTGGGGGCTGTTTGCAGTCATCCATGGCCTTCCAGGGGCTTGGATGGATATGGAATTCCTCCTTTGCTTCCAGCTGGATTTTGTTGATCCACATAGACACACTACAGAGTTTGAAGTGCTTCACAGTCAAGTATAAGTTCCTGCAGTGATTAATTAGTTTATAAATATTTTCTACAACTTGAAAAAATGTATCATTACTGCATTGGAAAGAGCCACTTGACACATGTGTATTTTAGGCTATGAAGATCAGCTGCAATTTTAAATGTGTAAAACCACTCCACTGGAATAGCTCTATGCAGATGAGAGACAAAACACAGCCAAATTTTTCAGTGAGTGGTTAATGGTCATTGTTTTGAGAAATTCAGGGTTTAGCCTAGCATAGTATGTAAGTGTAACTCTTCACCTTTGTCTCCTTTATTATTAAACACCCAGATTTAGGTTAATTGAGCTGCTTTGCAGGCACAGGCTGTTAAAGACAGTTCCTGACATCAGCTCTTTCCTTGCTCAGTGGAAAATATTCTCTTGAGAAGACCAAGAAGAATTTAAAACAAAGCTGAGCAACCTTACGTGGTCCTGACTTATTCCTGGGACAGCCCAAACAAACAGTGACTCCGGATTATTTTCTGTCTGCTTGCCCCTCAGTTTAAAAATACAGGTTTTGTTGACTTTGTTTCAGGTTGAACTGAGCAGCATCCTCTAAATCCCTTTGGTTAACAGTTGCTGTCACAGCAACATTATGAAGCACTGGAAAACACTTGAAGAAAGTTATTTTCAGAATATTAAAAGAAGCTCAGAGTGAAGGCGCTTTGGTGAAATGTGGCAGGTCACTGTGCTTAGGGAGTGGCTGTTAAATGTGAATGTAAGAAGCAGGAGGGTTTAATGAGGGGGGCTTCTGTTTGTTTCAGAGGGTGGGATTATTGGTTTGCAGCTGCTTAGCTTGTGGATAGCTCTGGTAGATAGAGATAAGAAAGCACAGATAAGATGCAAAACCAGAGAGATCAAACCTTTGGAGAGCCACTTGATCGAGTGCTGGGGCTCCTTGGGAGTGGGCTCAGGAGTAGGAGCTGCCTTCAGCTGCAAATACTGATGAAAAAGCCTTGGTTCCCCCTAGACGGCCACCCCAGGCAATGACTTTGTTGTTCATTTCCCCCTGCCCTGTGAGTAACTGAGTGTGCTCATGTTGGCTCCAGCCAAGATGTGCTCCAGTGCATTGTAGGTCCATTGCTGTGTGTGCAGATTGCCTGTAATGCTACAAACTAGATTATGGAGGTGCTTGCCAATGTTTTGGATTCTCAAAATGCCTGTCTATCCTTGAGACCTCTGCAATCAGCCAACTGCTCCAGGCTTGGCCAGCCACGCTGCTTGGCAAATCGAAAGGCGGTCTCATTACGGATAATTTGATTTAACATACCTGCTCACAAAAGCAGGTGACTCTTCATTTAGCTAGTGAGATATTAAGGCTCATCTTTCAACAGGTTTGGAATTATGGCAATAGAAGATTTTTTTCCTGGATGAATTTTAGGTAAAATTGACCATTTTTCTGTCAGTTTAGTTGTTGCAAAACTCCATGCACTCACTTTGCAAACTGCTTCAACAATCCACATTCATGTGAATAACTCTTACATTAACAATGTTTAAAAGGCTCCTGCTTCCTTTCTCCTTTCACTTAAATAAAAACGTTAGGGGGGAAAAAGCCCCACCTATCCATTCCTTTCCATGCTTTCTCACAGGAAATTGTTTCCAATGTGAGTTTTTCATAACCTCCCAGAGTTTAGGTGCTCCTCTGCAGAGCACCTCTAGTAGGTAATTCTTACTGGCAAAGTATTGTTATGATGGCTCCAATTTCTATATGGTAGAAATTTAGCATGGATCTTTCAGTCTTTCACCAGGTGCCAGAACTGTGAAAGCCAGGCCCTAAATCCAAGAGATTGCTCTAACCAGAGCTAGAAATGTTCTGTGGTGCTTCTCTTTGGTTCCGAATGGCAAGGCTTCAAAACCCATTCCTCCAGACTCCTGTAATTCCATAGAAAAATGGGACAGAACAGGCATGCAACTCACTACCTTTGTACCTCACTGGGCTGCAGATTTTAATGTATCATGTGGGTTGTTTGGGTTTTTTTAAGGCACATATTTCTTCAATCATAAAGTCCTATTAATGCAACACAGGTGTGTTGGATTACAGAGTGTGTCCTAAAATTCCTATCAGAAGTCTTAAAAATGCATTAGTTGTATATTTACAGCAAAGGAGAAGCCTTTCTGCTAATGCCCTGAAATGTGTGCCAGGTCTTCAGGGCATGCTACATAATGTGGCCCTAAGAAGAAATGCCCTACTTTCAAAGCTGAGGAAGTTAAGACAATGAATTATGGAATTAGATGGTGAGGAAACAACGAAGGAGACATGAGAACTAATTGCAGGGAGAGATGTTGCAGAAGTACTTCTAAACTTGTACACTAGGGCAAAAGCAGAGGTACCAAACTCATTTGCACATGCACATTAAATGTATTAACCATCTTCCTGCCTTATGTAACAGGTCTAAATAATTTAAATGTGCTCTTTATGTAACCAAAAGAACATATTGCTTGAAGCAAAGCGTAAGGGATAGGGGGAAGGGTTTTGATAAAAAGATTTCCTACCCCTTTAGCTGTAGAAATGATAGCCCAAGTACTGTTTTGCCATAACTGTTTGGGCTAAATTTGAGTGAGATGTGTATTGGAAAAGCACTAATGAAATTCATGAGAGTTCCTTTGCTTGTTACAACCTTAACTTGGGCTATGGCCATTATTATTTTTGAGGAAAACTGTCCTCAGTATGTTGGATTCACTGCACCCGCCGTGTATAATGGAAATCCTCCTTTCAGAGGCAGAAAACAGACCTTTGTTCAGCTTTTAAACATTTTTTAAAATCAGATCTTTGGTCAGATTTCTTGCATTTAAAAAAAATCTTTCTTATCCTTTGCAATGAATTTGGGGGCAGGTTAGCAATCAGTTCTGGCCAGGTTACACCTGAAAATGATTGAGGTAGTCCCAGGGTAGAAAACTGGCTCAGCTGAGATGCAGGTGGGGGCAGTCACATGTTGGGGCAATTGAAGACAGCTTGGAAGCTTCCAGCCTCCAGGTCTCTGTGGGCTGTTGAGAAGAAAACATGCAGCATCCAGTGTAGGTTTTGTTGGCTTTTTTATACTTTGTTTTGTGTTTGTATGCAGTTGTGCAGTTTTGATGTTTCTGCATTGTGGTCTTTATGATGGAAATCATCAGCAGATGTTAAGGGGGTTTTTTTTTGGTTTTTTTTTTTTTTTTAATTATATCCTGGTTCTGTGTGCTAAAATGAGCTGAACAGCTGAAAGTAGCAAACTTATTTGTATCTACAGTAGCCAAGCAGAGGCACTGCGGAGCTTGTGCTCCTGAGGGCTAACAAATCATCACTATGGGAAGGGAATGTGACTTATTATTATTTACTGCAACTAAGAACATCTTGGATAACTAATCAAAAGTGCTTTTTTTGTGGTTTTTTTTTTCCCTGTGTCTTAATTTTTGGTTTTGAAATTCCTTGTAGGTAACATTAAAAGTGGAATGATCTTCTTAAGACATTTGCCAATCACAGAAGCCCTCTTCTGTTTGTAGCTGTACAATGTGATGTTTCAAAGTGCTTTTCTCCCTTTTGTGACAAATCTTAATTTTGTTTAGCACACAGTAAACATTTATTTTTGTCTTCCTAGAGATAAAGAATTTGCATGCAAGGTTTTTGAGTTGTTCTGAAACAATATTTGTCTTGATAATTGGATGCATTTATCCAGTTTTGTGGATGTTTTTTTCTTTTTTAAAAAATGGGTTGTTATTGTTCGTCAGTGAGGTCTGTTTTTTAAAAGACTTGCTTACTGAACCGAGCTTCTTAGTCTAAAATATATTAATACATTACACCTTTGCAGCATAAGCTGCGTGAAAGGAAAGCTACAATATTATAATTCCATTTACTCTGTTAAATCCTTACCTAAATGTGATTGTTTGTTCCCTTTTTAAAGCTATTTCAACACCTGGTAGTTACTTAGGAAGCCTCAAGGACTCATGTGGTTCTCAAATTGCTGCTCTTCTCCAAACTTCTCTCTGTTGCTCTTTGGATGAGTGTGATGGACTGCTTTGCATGCCTGGGAAGCTTCATTTCTCACCAGGTAGAATCATGTGCTGACACCTCTCAGGGAGTCCCATATGCCAAGGCACCTGAGCTAGTCTTTAATGCCTCCCAGGTACGTGGCAGGCCTGGAAGAACCTCTCTCAAACTTTCTCTCCTGTCACTTTGCTATTTTTAAGAGCTGTCTTAGCAGCATGCAGAGATGAACAGACTACAGGAGTAGAGATTCTTATGTATTCCTTTCAAGTAATAAATAAATAATGCATTCCAGGCTGTGCTACCAGCAGATGTTTGTTGTTCCAACATTATGGTTCTAGAGATAGTTAGTAGCAAGTTCAAAAGTAGCTTTATAGTATTTCTGGGGAACAACAACAACAAAAAAAGACACTAAGAACTGTTGCAGGTTTCAGTTCCTGGAAGGCAGCTTCAAATATTTGCATTTTTCGTGTTAGGAAGAGAAAGGGGAGTTAAAATTCTGCAATCACGGAGTAGCTATCATAATGAGTAGACTTCAGTCTCACTGGCCTTTACAGAAGATGAATTCTAGTCATTAATAAGCAGGATGTCTGTCTATTATGGTATGCATTAATTTGTTTAGCTCCTCTTTGATGAGCTGAAGATTCTTTTTGACTGACTTTTCTCCAGTGTCGCTATCCCCTGACCGCAACAGTGTAATTTGTATTTCCCACTTACAAAGGAAGAAAGGCACTGAAGGATAGGATGCCCTATAGGATCACAGTCTTTTGGCTGGAGTCTAGGAAGGTGTTTCATTAATTGGAAAGAGATGAAGGTGTGCTTGGAGTCAAACCTGTCTCTGACAGGGTGGTGAGCAAGTATTGCACTGATTTGGTAGAGGACAGCATTTTGCTTCTTATTCTAGTTTTGCCTACAGACCTGTGGTGGGACAAGGGTCCCTTTGGCACAGGGTTACACATAGAGTAAGTGGGGATCTTGCACCCCAATTGATGTCCATCTGATAATTTGAAGTGTGGTTAACATCTTTAAAATATTTCTTTGGTAACTTTTGATAGTTTAATAGTGATGGTAATTTAATTTTATTAGTGAGTGTAATTAAATTTCACTGGCTTTGAAAGAAAGTAATGGTTTTGGTTATCTGAATTCTAAAGGGTTTACCTCCAAGTGCTTTTAATTCCAGTAGATTTGTTTTCTAGGGTTGGAAAATAATGGCCTGGCCACGTCCACTGTGCTGGATGTGTATCCACTGTAAGTGCACAAACACTCCCAGAGTTATTATTGAATACTTTCTCAGCAGATATTGGCCACTAGTTTATGTATAAAGTAAAGGGATATCAAATACTTAAAAGCATTCTGATACACCTTTTTCTCTGCCACACCAGAGAGCGATCATTCTAAATGGAATTATGCAACAATATAACAAATGTCATTTGGTTTGTGTCCTCCAGCAGTAATCAAATAGGAAAGTAGGAAAAGCATTCTCTCATGTATATGGTTTTTTACTCAGTGTTCTTTTTCTGTGATTGCTGTTTCATTTTTTTAATGCCTTTTTTTTTTTCTTAAGCAAAGGATGAAAAATACGTATACTTTCTTGAAATGATGTTTCAAATGATGGAATTCAGCTTTCTCTTATTGTCAGTGTTTCTTGTAGTTCTGCATTGGGGAAATAAATCTGGGAGAGAACTCATGTTTTGGGAGTATCTAAACTTATTCATGCACTTCATATGGAACCACTTGTTTTAATATCTGAGGGAAGTACTAAAAATAAATAAATTTCAGTGACCAAGTTAATATTGAGTCTGAACTCTCTTCAGCAACCTGCTGGACTTTGTCCTTATTGTTAGCTCAGTTGAGATGCATTCGTTTGGGTAGAAAGCCACAAAATAATGTTGAGTTGGTTTGTTGTTTTTTTTTCTTTCCCCTTTTATTCACCTTTTTTTGGTTATGTTTGCTTACCTAAGCATGTGTCTTGTTTGGGAAGGGGTTCCCAGGCCATGTGTATTGAGGAATGAAGAGGTTTCTGTGTGAGACACTGTGAGGATACCTGGGGTGGTGGCTTCTGGAGAGCTCCCAGCTGGGACATGGGGAAAGGAAGTGCTGCCACTCCTGAGCTGTGCCAGCAAAGGCTGCACCTGGCCTTCAGTGAATCCCTCTGATGGGTGGGGAGAGGAGGAAAGGCTGAAAGCAAACTTCAATTTTTGTTGGATATTTTAAGATTCACTGTTAGTTTCAATTTCTCTGCTTTCGTAAGTCAAGAAGGTGGTGTGAGAAATGAATACCTGCTCCCTTTCAGTGCTTCTGCTTTCTCACTTGCTTCTGCTTTCTCAGTTTTTGTGCCAAAGCATGAAAATTCCTGTGACAATGTTACCATTTTGCTAATGGTTCATGCCCTAGTGGATACCCTCCATTGCCCTAAAATATGCAATCATTTAATTGTCATTGCAATCCTATTATATTGCCATTATGGGACGTCTGGTGGGGAAAGCTATGAACGTGTTATTAGTGCTGAAAGGGACAATTTACTGAATCTCACTAAATGCCATCACTTCTCAAAAATGAAACAAAATTACTTTATTATGCATGTCCTACTTTAATATTCTGCTCAGATAATGATTGGGAGCCATTGATCTTTTTCTGAGTGGAGATTTTTTTCTACAATTTTTAGTTTGTTGCAACAGTAGGAATGCTATCAACTTCTTGGCTTCTTCCAGCATCCTTCCTTATGTTAAAAAAAAAGGCAGCTCTTGTTGAAGTGGAGTTGTGAGCACAGATTTTGAAGTCTTTTTTGTTTAGTGACTCAAGTAAGGTTCCTATTCATAAGTTCATACAAGTGAATAAGATCTCTTCTTCCTCCTGGCACTTCCTCTCCTTTTTGGCCCCTCTTTCCTTGTTTTTTTTAACTGTTTTCTAAACTCTTCAGGGCACAGGGTGCATCTTAATGAGTCTTTGAAATAACACTATACTCTGCCCTGTACAATGTCTCCATTTACAGCCAAAGTGCAGATAATTAACTCCCCACATAGGACTTGTGCTGGAGGAGGGCTGGTTGCATTTGAAGCACATAAAATTTGTTGTCAGTGTAGGAGCTTAAAATTGTAGGCTATTCCCAGAGATGGTTCCATGGACTGGTAAATTTGAGATTCTTGCTGGTTCTAGAAATTGCATTTCTTTCTGAGCATGGCAAGTGAGGCTGAGTGAATCATTCCCTCGTCTTTGAAATTACCATTCGAGAGCTACGGGAAATCCAAGGAAAATGTCATTATGGAACAATATGGGGACCAACAGGGACTTGTCCAATGTATTATAAATTCTGGAGGAAAAGCTATTTTAACCATAAGGAAAGAAAGTATCGTGGAAGCCCTTTAATATCTTTACAGTTGGATGTCTTTGTAAGTGCACATAAAACAAACTGAAGACTATTACATGCAAATTATGATTAATAATTTGATCTTGGGGGGCATTAAAAATCCTAAGGTATGATGAATGCAAAATGTATCAGGATTAAGAATGTAGATATATGATTACATCAAGTGTGTCACAAAGCGAAGCAAGAATAATAGTCTGTTGCAACTTTTTCCTCTTTTTAATTCATGTGATATGTTTAGCTGTTTCATATGGATTCTGCAAATATCTCCTTTTTTATCCTAGATTTCTTTCTGGTAATTTCGAATTTGTAGTTCTGGGCCAGCTGATACAACACAAATAGAATTATTACTACACAACTTAGTTTGGAATAGGGTTTTTGAAAAGCAGTTTTGAATTGCCTTGTGGCAATTCCCTTGTACATAAACTCATTTTAACTGCATAAAACCCACTATACTGCATTGAGAAACTGCAGTGAATGTGCATTTAGATGTTATGAATAACTGCAGTTAAGTAGAAATGAAACTGAAATAAATCTGAATTTTATTTGCACTTTCCCTTCATTTTAATGCCACTCAAGCTGCTGCTACCTTTTATTCTCAGAGTAACATAGCTGTTAAGGATAAAGAGCGTGTGTGTGTTTATCTGTGAAATGCTCAAGTACTGCTGGCCTACATGTAGCATGGTTTATAACCACAGAGGCTGTGCGATGAAATTTTGACTGCCGGACGTTATTTTAAAGCTGTTTGCTCCTGTCATGGAAATGCATTACACAACTAATGCAAGGTATGGCCAAGAAAACTGAATAACCACTTCAAAATTTAAGATTTCTGTTGGTGGTAAGTGATGCTTGTGCCTTGGCAATCAAGATGCTGTTAAAAGGTGTTGGGAATGTGCACGAGGGCCTGTTTGTGCAGACACTCACTGGCTTGTTGCACTGTGCTTGCAGCAGCCAGCACGCTTGGCTTTGTGCTGTGGCACTGAGCACTCCCAGTGACACCATGTGGGTGACCATAACCCCTCTGCTCTGCAGCCACATCTGACCTGGGGGACCCTGAGTAACTGCGGGGAAAATTTTCAAAAGCACTTGAATGGCTTGGTCAGCTTTGTGTCATTTCTGATCATGACTCACCTGCCCAGGAACTGCAGTCCACAGAAAGATAATGTGCTTTGTCTGCCAGCGCAGCCAAGAGCCTCTGGAAATTTTACCATCAAAAATCCTGGTTGACGAAGGTTCGCTTGATTTATCAGGCTGTGATGGCTTTTATTTGCTTTCCTGCTGTTCTTTTTGCTGCCAACTCATTCAAATCGAAACTTTTGGACCATTTCTCTTCTGTCAACCCTCAACTTTTGTCATGCAAGCCACCCTGCGCAATTACTGTCAGACTGTAATTAAAATGCTAAAATAAGGTAGTAGGAGCCTGTGCATTGCCTGGTGGGCTTCTGCCAGCAACTAATGAACAAGCCCTCTGTCCAGAACACATGGATGTGCTGGAAAAACAGCCCGAATGCTGAACACAAAATCCCTTAGCAAAGCCGTCATGGAGTGGAGCAGTTTGATAACCATGCTGCTCTTCCAGAGTGTGAACACCCTCCTGAGGACCTGGGGCACAGCCCGGGCTGGCCCTGCCCTGTGCAGTGACAGTGGTGTGACTGTGCCTCTCTCGTGCTGAGGGGGACCCTTGGTGTGGGTCCCTGCCCCTCAGCACATTCTGTGGTGTGTGATTATCAAGACTCTGTTTCTGTAATAGCATTCTCTCTTTTTTTCCATCTTCTAATGATTAAATCTGCACTAATAATGATCCTTAGATTAGTCTGTTAATATTTCAATTACAGTACTGGGAAGCCAATGACTGGACGTATCAGGTGTATTTTCTTTTTGCCCATAGCAAGATTTTGAGCATAATTTCTTTGATCTCTTGAATTCACAATGGCATAAATAAGGAAAAAAAACCTATGGAACAGTCTGCTGGCATGGAGGCTGACCAGGCTCGGGAGTTATCCCACACTGCACTGCTGCTCTACCGCTTTTCTTAACTTTTAACTTGTTTTATCATGCCAACCTCCCCATCCCCTTCTTAAAGGAGTTATCTCAAAGACTGAGAATTTGTATAGCCTGGAAAATTTTTAATTCGTGCCCTAATTAATGAATATAATGTAATGTACACCTGTGGTGATAATACCTTTATTAGCATTGAAGCTGTTAGACATCAAAGCATTGTATCAGGCAAAACCATCTATTTCTCGTTTAATGGAATCACAATTAAAGTGCATTTTGTTGAAATGAAATCATAACATAACTGGAGCTCTGCATGGTGAGCAGAAATCCTTCCATCCCAAACTGCATGTTAATAATAAGGTAGGCTTTTATGTTCAGCATGGCAACTGAAGTATTAGGTCGCAATACACGTTTAACATCACTGAACGTTTTATGAATTCACTCGTTTTAACACCTGACAAGTGTCTTAAGAGGTAGATGCATTAACATTATTTTTGCTTCATAAATAAGGGTGAAACAGTGTTCTCACCTCAACGTGAACAGTTTCAATAAAGAGAAAATGCTACAGCTTTTGGAGCAATAATTCATTTCCTGTGTGGATAAACTGAGGCCGAAGGCAAAATCGTTTGTCTCTATCTAGTATTGTAAATACATTACCTTTCCCCTTTTAAAATTGAAATCCTTCCTATTAGACTACAAGCAATGCTGAGGTTTCTTTCCCACAGCTTCTTTTGTTTCTTTTCCAAATTCCTCTGCTGTTAATCCTATTGTATAACAATTTGTTAAAGGTTTTTAGTTTGCTTCTGATTCCTCATCTCTCTAAAGTGGCAACTGTGTTCTGGCTGAAAAAATATCTTGGAGATTTATTGTAGAAAAGCCTGGATGTGCTTACTTTGGCAAAATTCTCCATGATTTCATTGTTCTTTTTAAGAACCATGAAAAAAGCTGGTCATGTTCAATATTGCCTGATCAGGCAGTGTCTTGTAGGCATGACAACAAGCATATGTTGTTGGGGAGGCGAATGCAACTGGGTTTGGAACTCATCCATCTCTTGAGACAGGGGTGGGAGGCGAGGGAAAGGTAACAAGGAATTTGTTATAAGACAAATATAAGATGAGCGTTCCCATAAGAAAACAGTAAAGAAATTCCCAATATGTAGGGTTTGATTTTCATATTCTCTGGATCATGGTCATATTTATCTTCTGTCAGGAAGGATGAAGGGGCCAATAATGGTCTTTTCCCACTCTCCAACCTTCTTCTCCTATTTTCCTCCATGGATTCTTAGATTTATTTTTATCTTGGAGAAGCTGCAGTTTACTGGTGCAGTAGGTTAGCTTTTATAGTTAGAAAATTTAGGAGAGAGTGATATCCTTTCCATACAACTTTCAGAGTGCTTTCTAAAGCCTTTATTGCTGTAATCTTTCAGATTCAGTAAGAATCCTTGACCTTTGCTGCCTCCATTATTTTAGACATGCTGCATCACTTTGATTCCCCTGTACTACCACATCATAAGGGAAAATATCTTTCCTTATGGAAATGTCATAGCTACATCAAACAAACAAGTCTGGCACTCTTCAATTATCACATTAAATGCTATAGGGGAAGGCAGAGATCTGCCTGCACTTAACTAGAGAAGTAACTATTACTGCATTGCATAACAGGAAAATTTGAATAGACAGAGGATACCTAGAATGGAAATAGAACTTATTCCTAATGTACAGTGGTTACCTATACAAACACGTATTAGTCTATATTAAAAAAAAAAAAAAGAGAGTGAGAAAGAAGTGATAATCATTCCTTGAAAACATGAAAATGAAACTGCCTTTTTTCTCCAAACTTTGCAAAGAGTATTTTCACTCTGTTGTAACTTGGGGCTTGATTTAACAACCCAGGAACTCGGTCTAGCTGCCAGAATCAGCTCTTGCCACCTCTGAGGTAGGGGTGTGGGTGTGGTTGTGAAGAGTTGCTGCTGGTCAAAGGTGCTGACACATTTCCAGTTACAATACAAGTATGAAGGGACATGGTCTTATAGGAATACATTCAAGTCTCTGAGGAAAAAACACTCCAAAACACACATAAAAGGACACTGCAAGTCTGATTAACATATGAAACTCTCAGCATCGGAGTTCCTTGAAGAAAATGAAGAAAAATGTTGGGAAGAATATTTAAAGTTTACAGTTTTACACTGCTCAACAGCTCTGTGTTCATTAACTGGCACATCTCTTCTAATTTGTGATCTCATTTGTACTGTGTCAACAGCTTTTAGCAGTGCCTCTCCACATGCTGTTTGCTTTAAAGCACAGTTTCTGTAATCAGAAAGAAAACTGGGAGCAAAATCAGCATTTCAAACCCTGTAGTCACTCTCATTACTTCCCCCTCCTCTGCTGCCTGGCTGAGTTCTGGCTGGTTCACCTGTGAGCTGGGGAGGTTCTGTGTGTGGGGCTCTGCACATCAGATAGAACCAATCAGTGCTTTCAGTGAATCACTGCAGATTTTTGTGGCCTTGTAAAAGCGTTCAAGACTTGAACCTTTTCTCCCTTTATGCTGCATTACCAAAATAATCTCTTCTTTCATGTTTAGTCATGATAAAAACAGGACTGGTGTGATTTCAGAGGCAAATTTGGCAGTTTCTCCCTATTTACTTGGACTGGAGGGCATGTGTCAAATTTGTGCCTGTCCCAATGAATATGTTCCCTGAAAGAGGAGACAATGTGTTAGTGGACCAGATGTAGATTAAGGTGTTGCTGTTGTGTGTGCCAAGTATGATTTACAGATTAAGCTGGTTTCCCCAATTTGCATTTTTCTCTTTATTATGTGTTTTTTGGTTCACTAATTTTGTAATGTATTTTTATCTACCTCAACACAAAAGCTTTCACAATGACAGAATATTTTCTATACAATTCAGCATTTTTTCTTGTTATGGTACAAAATACTTTTCCATCCATTACAATTCTTATTTTTCTTTTTGCAGTAAGATGCCATTTTAAAATATTTTAGAGTATTCCAATGTGCCTTGTAATTTTACATGACCTAAATCATCCCAAGTCCTTTCACAACAGGCCCCAGGCCAACTAGAGACTTTGGCCTTGTTTCCGTCTTGTCCCAAACTCTGCCTCAGTTAAATCAGAAGTTCCAGCCCTGTGAAATCAGGACCCACTCCTGTGCTTCTCAATAAATTTAAAAAAAAATGTATTTTGCCTGCCTGAGGATTGCATTTTTAGGTTTGCTGTCACCTTATTAGTGCTCATTCCTTTGCTGGGTTCATCTGTAATAAGTCAGAGTTCATTTATTATAGAAACTCACAGATATACAGAAGAAGAAATTGTGAAGAGACTTTAATAGTTTCTATTCCTTACAAGAGGAATGTCTTTAAATGATAAAGTATTATAAAGAACTTTTGCTCTTAGCATTAATTTTCTTAAGCTCTCAGTCCCTTTGACAAGGAGAATAAGAAGCAGAGGTATCACCTGGAATAGGGAGGGAGGGAGCCACCCAAACCCACCTTTCTTTGGCTGATTGATGTTTGGTAAGTTTGCAGGAGTTAATCTAAACCTTCTTGCTTAGGTTACCATCTGATTGGGTGCTATAGTAAATGAAGAGGAGCAATTTAGGCTGTTTCCCCCTCCATGGCTTTTTGTGTGGTGCATCCTCTAGAGATGCCTTACAGTCATTTAGGTGGTGTGGGATCTTTCAGAATAAAAAACAACAGGAAAAAGAATAGAATAAAAAGCATTTTGTTCTGTAGTTAGCTGAAGGATTGGATAGGAAAGTTTGAGATAGTAACCTTCAAAAAAGAATTAAAATCAAGCAGGAGGGGCCTGGAAGCAGCTGTGTGTGTAATGTAGCAGCTCACACAGCTCTGCAGCTATGAAAATAGCTCTGTATATACTTGGTTAAATAATTTGGTTTAAGTCTTCCTCGTAGCTATCTACTTACAGAGTGCTCCTTAGTCCTTCCTGTCAATAAAAGGGGAAGGGAGCCTTGGAGCACAGTGTGCATCTCTGTGGACTTTTCCAACTGCTGATGAAAAGACAAGCTTGTACAGACATGGAGTGAAGGGGAAGCTGAGCTGTTCCCCCAAAGCACAGCCTCTGCTCTGTGGCGTTTTTCACCACAGTGCCCTTATTGAAATTTGTGTGGGTGATGTCAGTTTAATAGGCTCAGCGCTTTTAGGGGACATTGACAGAAACTAAATTGGAAAAATGCAACAAATGTTAGGTTTTAGCAGAATATCGACTTAATACAGATTGAACAGGGAAGAAAAATATTGCGTGGTGTGCAACTAGAACTTCACATTGTCTCATTAAAGACTCTGCAATGGATAACGCTGCCTGTCTGCCTTGCCCTCAGCTGCAGACCCAGCAGATCATTCATGTAAGGAGTAATAATATACCACTCCATGGCACCTCCCTGAAGCTGCCACGAGGTATTTTGAAGATCTGTTTTTATTACTTACCAAAATCTACACTCCATTTATTTCTGTGTAACTGTTTTTTTTCTCCCTCCCCACTTTTCCGTGGCCCCACATCTATTTCTTATTCATTTGTTTGACCCAAATTTCTTTCTTGTACACAGCCATCAATCCCTTGAAATGTTCAAGTCCCCAAACCTTGGGTGTGTATTAAGATGCATTTGCATTTTTTCACCTTTTAATGGTGTACCTACAAAAAAATGAGTCAGAAAAAATACTAGTTTCTATCAATGACAAAATTTTGCCTGCTGTCTGGAATAAGTGGATTGACTGGAAAATTGAAAACTGAGCCAATCAACTTAGATTTTTCACAAGAAGAAGCACTAAATCTCACAATAGAAGCACAACATTCAATTTGATTTTTCAATCTTGACATGTTTTATGTTATTAACTATGAGTATCTGGTTTAGAAACATATGAACCGTGGGTTGAGGGAACATCACTTCCACCATTAATGTGAATCAAAGGCAATTTAATCTGACACCAGTAAAACACCAGTTAACCAAACAGTAGCAAAAGTGGGTTTGTCAGATGGACAACTGATGGTTTGGGTGGTCACTGATGGATGGCAAAGCCTGTGGTATGTTCCCCTTGGCTATGGGGCTGCAGGGGATAAGGAAGTTGTTCAAGAGTGATTAGTTCATGGTTAAGTTTGTTGGGGGCTTTGTTGGCTTTGTTTTCTCCCCAAAATGAATTGCTTAATATAATCCTATTGTTTACTCACCAGAGACTAAAGGAGATGGTATTTGCCAGCTGTGCAAAGAGCAGGCTTTTGGTGGGAGGGACTTCTGATGTATTTGTGGCCTGAGTCCCACAGTGGACTGTGACTGTGCAATACTGATATTTAGTGCTTTCTATTTCCTAAGCAATAATTCCACACAACTCATTATTTATACACAGCAAGTGCCAAAACCTTTTTTTTTTTTAAGGCTTGTAATGTGAGTTTGTTCAATAGCCTCTGGAATACTGAGTTTTGTCCCTTCAGTGCAGGAAAAGCTGTTTCTCTCCTTTCAGAAAGCAGCCAGGTTTGACCCTTCATGGCCAAAATATAACGTGAATGTTAAATTCTACAAAACCCAAAGAAAGAATATTAATATTTCTCTCCACATTTCTCTGTCCATGATTGCAACACAAGCACTGAATGTGATTTTCCTGTCTTGAAACAAACACACCAATAAGTCTATCTGGTCTGCCAAAAAAGATGCAACATCCAGACAGTTCTTTGTACTGTCATATGAAATGAGGCTATTTTGACTAGTGTTTAGGATATACAACATATGGCATGCTGCTGATTTTTGCTTCTGAAGGATCATATTGGATTCACGTATCTGATGGTATAATTCTAACTGCACCCTACAAAACACTGAAATGGCATCTCAGCATGTTTTTTTGAAGGTGTCAGAACCATAAAAAGTTGTTGCTGGCTCTGTTCCAGCACTTTCTTCTTTTATTAATGCTAATTTCTTAGCTTTTGACTAATCACAGCTGTCCTTGAGGAGAACAAAATACAATTTAGGCAGATTGGGAGGTGGTTTTGTGGTTTGCCTTTCTGTTCCCCTCAGCAGACACTGACTGTGATTTCAGTCTTCTGATTACTGACCTGAAACCCCACCCAGGACAGCACCCCAGCTTCTTTGGGACTTGCTGCAGAGCAGGCTTTTGTGGGGTGCTGAAGCCTTTGATTCCCAGTTGCGCTGGTGTTCAGGGGCTCAGGAGAACATCAATCCCTTGGTGCTGCAGCTCTGCTCATGTCATCTCATCATTAACCTTTCAGCACTCATCCAAAGCCACTGCTCCTGGGTTTGGGCAACAAAGATAATGGCTGGTTTATGTCTTTCATAAGTCATAGGATCATGCAATGGTTTGGGTTGGAAGTGACCTTAAAGCTCATCTTGTTCCATCCCCTGCCATGGGCAGGGACACCTTCCACTAGCCCGGGTTGCTCCGAGCTCCTGGCCTTGGACTCTTCCATGGATGGGGCAGCCTAAGCTTCACTAGGCAACCTGGGCTTCACCATCCTGACAGGAAAGAATTTCTTTAAATATTTAATTTAAATTTATTCTCTTTCCATTTAAGGTGATTTCCCCTTGTCCTGTCACTCCATGATTATATATTGTGATGCTTTACTAAGATTCATATTTTTTCTAGACTCAGACGGTAAATAAAAATGAAGTATATTCATTGTAGCTGCATGATTTGCAAGCTAATTCCGTGTCGGTCAGGTCATCTTTTTTGGCACGTGAACAATATGATTTAAGATGTCTAAAACTGGACTGTGAAGCGTGGCTTTGTGGTTAAGTAAATTCCAGGCTGTGATGTAGCCTTTGTTCCCCCTGTTTCTGTGGACTTTACACCACATTTCTGTTGGCACGACAAAATATTCAGGGGGCTTGTTCATCTCTCTGGTGTAGCTGGGAAAGTTTCATAGGATTCATTTTCTTTAACTCAGGAAAACAAACAAAGCTGAGCAGCAGCTGAGCTGCTGTGTGAATTTTGTTGTTAGAGAGACAGTGGGCACCGGCCTAATATGCATATTTGGACTTCCATGTTGATCCAAGTCCTGTATCTCTGAAGAGCACTGTACTGCAGCCCGAACTCACCCAGAAGAGTCAAATCTGGTTTGGATAATGCCCTTGTACAGAACAGATTAATCACTTTAATTAGGTGGCTTTTTGTTTTGTGGGGTTTTTTAATGTTATTTTGAGGCACCAGGTATTACACATGGGAGCGCTTCCCCTGTGCTCTGGTGTCGGTGATCACAAACAATAAGTGCTTTTTTCAAGTCAGCTGTGGGATCTAACAAACATATGTGATCCTGCCCATCTCTTTACTTGTCTTCTTACACAAATTTAATATTCCTGCTACAGTATTTTCTTGCAGTCTGGTAATTTTCTGGTAACTTTCAATTTTTATAGGCTGAAAAGTACCTCAGGGAAAGAGCTTGCTGATTGGTTTTTTCGGCTTTTTTCTTTTTTCTTGTAAAAAGCTATTTTTATAACCCCTACAGTTTCTTCTCTTTTTTCAGTGCTTGCTTTTTCAAAAAGAATAGCAAATTGACTGTATCTGAGAGCTGATATGCCTATTTTGCTCATAACTTTTAGCTGCTGTTTCCTTAGAAATTTCCTGATGATACACATGGTGTGTATGAACAGGCTGCCCTTTATGTATTTCTTTTTATTTCTTTTTACCCAAAGGCCTCTTGTTCCTAAAATTTTTATGTAAAAACATTTTTTTTGTTTAAAATCTGCCTTATTCTCAGATGATCCCTAACTCTGTTTTATTCAATCATTAAATTATAAGGTGCCACCTTGTTATTTCTGTCATTTCCTCACTGATCCACAAGTGCATGACCTGAAAGTGAACTTTCACTTTAAAGTCTTCTAAAAATATTCCTTCCTGGGATCTGTTGCTGTAGCTGGTGTCTGACATGAGCTGCTGCTGTTCTTCCTTTGCTCCATTTCAGTGTGACTGCAGGAGCAGAACCCACTTGGGTATCCACTGGGGTGGGCAAGAGCTGCACCAATTCCAACCTGTGGGTGCATGAGGATGAGATTTTTAACAGATACTCACACCTTTGTAACCCCACTGCTACTTTCTTGAGGAAGTTTCCTGTCCCAAGTCATGTGGGATTTGGGCAGGTTAAAAACATACTAAGGGAAAACTGAAAACATTTTATTTGTATATATATGTGTGTGTATATATATATATATATAAAAAAGCATAATGTTTTGGGACCTTTCTGAAAACCAGTCCCTGGCAATGAGACTGCCCCGCTACAAAAAATATTAGGCTGGAATTTTCTGGGGAAAGTGATAAGACTTCCAGTGCGATATGTCAATTTAGGCCCATTCTGTGGTATCAGGAATCTGTAACTTCAGTTGGCTCACAGGAATTAGATAATTCAGACTGAACTGGTGACAAGTGTGGGGCAGGCTGGATCGTCGCTTGTCTCTGCTGCTCTGCCTGTGAGAAACCTAAGGATGAGACAGAGACATCCCAAATTAAAACACAGGCTGGGCTGTGCTTGCTGCTTTTTGAGCTGTATTGCTTGACATAATTTGAAGAGAATATTTGTTTGGGTGTTTTGGTGTTCTCCTGGTAGATTTTTCGTAGCGCGGTCTCCACACATATTGCCAAGATATATTTAAAGTAGTTAAATTGAGTGAGATATATAGAAATGAATCTGAATCAAGCAAAATTCACTGAGTTGAGCAATATATTTCTGACAAATTTATCTCCATGGAATGTAAGGGTTGGTGACAAGGCAGAGACAGACTGTTTTCACATAACCTCTGCATCTTTAATCTCTGTCTTCAAGTTTTGAAGCTATATGGCTGCTCTGTCTTAAGAGTTAAAGAAGAAAAAAAAGATTGTTTAGGGTGACAGCTGTGACTTTAAGAGCTCAAGCTGGAAAGCTGAGGTCATTAAAAAAATGCAACGTCCTTATGTCTGCAGTGCTGGCCCTTTGCACATGGAGTCTGGAAGCCTGGTGATAATGCATAAAAATAATGGTTATATGTGACATATACTCTATTTTGGGAAACTTCCTATACTTAGTGCCCGTTAGACAGTACAAAAATTATTGTTAAGACTTTTCTTGTTTGTGCTAAAACAGGATTTGCAGAACTGCTTAATGAACATTTACTCTTTTACAGCTCTAAAACAGACACTGCAAATCTATTCTTTCTCTTTTTGACTTCTGCCTCTGCTTGGCTCCCTTTGGTTTTGATGTTATCTATTTAAAACCAAATCTGAAAAGGGATAATGGCTGCATTAGATTTGAAGAACTGCTTTGCTTGATCTGTCTCCAGTGGCTCTGGAGCAAGGTCTAGGGACTATCCCTTGTGACAAACACTGCCACAGACAATCCCTTAATTTCTCAATCAATTTACTAGTAAGGTGAATGTCGACAACTTCATCACTTCCTGGACCAAACTCAAGTCTGAGGATACGTGGGTTGTGAAAAGAGACACAAAGAAGTTAAGGGAGCAACCTACCAGAGTCAGTGAGGAGAGGCTCACTGGGAGCTGATCCTTGCCAGGGAGGGAGAAGCAGCCCTGCAGATGGGGAGGGAAAGAGGAGGAGGAGGAGGAAAGACGCCATTCAGGCTTCTGCAGGTACTGCAGCAGGAGCTCTCGCTGGTACAGCAATGCTATACCTGTGTGCCATAAATGTGGTCTCTCCTTCAGCCATCAAGGTCCTTCATTTACTGACAAATAACTGCATTATTTCCTTATATATTTCACAGTTATCTACTTATGTGTATATATACTCACCTATGTTTACACATGGCTATATGTGTGTAAAACTGATCTTCATACAAAATATAGAAAATCTATGTATAAATATATATACACATAGATACCTATTTATAAAAATAATCGTTCTGCCTCCTCTTGGAAAGCTAGGGAAAACAAATGTGTGTGTCCAATATTTATTGCTGGGAATAATGACCTAAATTATTTTCTTGTTAGAGTTCAGATAGCTTCATTATTATACAGTTTCCTCAGAGTAACTCCGAAGAGTTTTTTGTATAAACTGTACTTATTTATCAGAAGGCTCATTATCTGTGTTGTAATTACAGTATGCACACTGTTTTTAGACAGCAAGAAAACTAAAGCTGGTAAAACAGTAAGGATAAGTTTAAAACAACCAAAAAAAAAGAAACAACCAAAAAATTACTTCAGTAATTCATCTCTTAAATCATGAGGCTCCTAACTCATAAGTTCTCTGTTTCATAAATCATAACTTAGGAGCAAACCAGTTAGTTAATGGATGAGGAGAGGGCTCATCCTTCCCCCTCCACCACAGTGCAGGGCTCTCCTGCATCACACTGGGAAGTGTGAAAGCCTCAGCAATCCCACAGGATTTGCTTCAGAAAGCTTATGTGGCAAACTGAAATGTCAACACTTTCCAGCTAGGAAGAGTGACCTGTACCCTTCCCGTGAGGCAGCAGAGCCCTTGTGCTGTCCTTGCACAACCCCCTGTGTGCAGGGTGACAGCAGAAGGGGACAGGGGATGGTGGTTGCCCAGTGACCTTCAGCCCTTCTTGGCCATCGTGTTCTGCTCCTGCCTGCTCCCCCCTTGCCCTCACCTGGATCACCATCAGCTGAATTATGGCTCATTGAGGGAACAGTCACAACGTGGTCTTTGTTGTTGTCCTCTCAAAATTAGCTACAAATGCTTATAAGATGTCGAAGTGGGGTTTCTTTAGGCCTAAAAATTTATATTGTACAATTTCTGGTTTTTTTGAAATACTGAGGTTCACATATGAGTAATTATGTGATGAAATTATTCTAACTGTGATGTTTGATATTGTATGATATTAAAGAATTCAGCCTTTATTTATTCCATAAGAACTTTAGGAAGAATGTCATGTCAACAGATATAATTAAGAGGGAGAGCTGCTTTATGCTGTGACATTACAAGATAGGAATAGAATGGAGTATGTGGTAATCAAGATGCTGATGGCTTTTCCTAAACAAGTTTGAGTGTATGGTGAACTTTGAATATAGTCCAGCCTTATTGTTTGATGGAACTTTAAATATATATCTGTGGTATGATGGCATTAAGCTAGGATATGGCAATGTAAAAAATATTGACTCTACTGGTATTAATGTTGGGCTGAAATGTACTTTGCACCAGAACTGTTTGAAATGAGTTCAGTTTGCTAGCCCACTGTAACATATGACATTTTTCTAATTAGGGCAATGTTTAATTTACTGTCTCATGGCTTTTTGAATAAATATAAATTGTCATACTAAAGTGACAGGTGTAAAACCCTGGGTAGCTGTGTTAGAGAGGTTAATTTGCTCTTAATCAAATCAGTTCTGCTTCACTTTCTCACGGGGAGTGAGAGATAATAGGCCTGTTTAACTGGAGATTAGGCAGCCTTTTCCCTGGAATTCCCAAAGGGTTCACCTGAGACTTATTGTGTCATATTCTCTATAAAGATATTTGAATACATCAACATTTAAAGATGTGCTACATCTACTCACAAGGGTATTTTGTTGCCCACATTTGACTCGGCAGCACTGAAAGGAGTCCTAGGACTAGCAGAGCTGTAGGAACGTGGTCCTGTGGAGAACTGCAATATGCCACCCAAGAAGGGACCCATCCCCTCCCCAGGTTTGGAAAAGAAGGAGGGGTCAGGTTTCTTTAATTTTTTTTTCTTTTCTCTTACTGAGCTGAAAAGGGAGAAAAATCCTCACCCCATCTTATATTTTGCAGTGAGAAAGTTGTCAATATGTACTGCTTGAGAGCTGATAAAAGAGCTAAGAAACACAAATGAAAATGCCTGCCAGCCTGTAGGAAGTGAGAGCAACGTGGGAATCCACTGGGGGAGTGTGTGAGCATAAGAAAGAAGCTCGGTTTGTGGGATCAATAGGTGAAGGCTTTGTACCAGAAGGCCAATTGCTGCAGTGCCTGCCAGGATTCGGTGGGAAGAGGCAGTCCCCAGCGAGACAACACGAGCATCCCGCCATGGGGAGTGCAGGAGGAGCTGTACGAGCTGAAAATCATTCAGCAAACAAGCTTGGGGTGTGTTAGGAGAGAAATCCAGTGTGCTATGGAATAGCTGAGGCTAGGGCTGAGAGCAGTGTCAGCTTTGATTGCCTGCCACCCCTGAGATAAGAGTTTTTAGCATTCGAGGCAAGCTGGCATCTTATTTTTATGATCTTCAGTACAAATAACTTTACTTACAAAATGGAAATGAGGTGGTCTGTAGACCAAAGTTGTGACACTTCCTTGTCACAATGTTTTAAAGCAGTCCCATCTTGTCTTTTGCTAGTGGTAAGGAAAATGAAATAACCACCCTTGCATGGCAATCTCTGTGTGGAGGAGAAGCCAGAAGCACAAATTATCACAGCTCCTTGTGCCTGGTGAGTGCAGCAGGCGAGGTTCTCACTGGTTTGCCAGGTACAGCATGGTGGGATCCAACACAAGGAATGGTCTTGGTCCTCACTCTGCTGCAGCATCAGGGAAAACCATCCTAAATAGCACGGAAGTCTGTGGGCTGTAAAGATAAACATGTGACAGAGTTGGGTCTGGAATTGCTCTGCTGGGAGACAAAGGAATGTCTTGACCAAATGAGTGCATCGAGGAGAAGCAGGAAAAGGTGATACACTTCATACAGAGTTCCAAGCAAATTCCTCCCTACATTATTGCACATGAAGAAGAGCCATCTTCTCTTTAATAATTTAGGAGGTAGGAAATTAATCTTTTGTGGTCCCTGGCCATAGATGAATGCTGCAGTAAATTGAGACTGATTTGTGCTTGTGTGCATCTTTTGTTCCTGAATTATCACGTGCACCTGTGACTTCTATTTATTTGAATGGGCTTTGTGTAAGCTAAGTACTGAGAGAAATGTACCTTTTTATTTTTTTACATAACCTATATTGTATGTAAAACAAGCAAATCCTCTGACATGTTTAGAGTCCTATATTCTGGATGTGCTGGGCAAAATAAGAAGGATAGATACTATCGCTCTTCTATTATTTATGGACTATAAAGTCTTTACAGTGGCATTGACAAAGGGTTTATAGTCAGTACACAAGCTGGTTATACCATAAATTGTAATGTTATATGATAAACTGGAAGTTTATAGCAGTAGTAGATATCAAAGAAAGAAATGAATTTTGGTTTGAAATGATCTATCATGGGATGGAGTTGCTACACGTTTAAATATTCAACCATTTTTGTCTTCATTTATTTTGAAGCTACTGATAATTCATGTGCTACAGAACAAGGATTTATAGGTTTATTTAGAGACTGCTTGTGGGGGGAGGTAGGAGGTAGGAATAGACCCTTTAAACTCAAGAACAACACATTCCGGCACGGTAGCTGAGAAACACTGATGCAATTAAATTGATTCAAGTCTTTGGTTTCCAGCCCTAGAGATGGCAAACAGACCTGTTGCTAAATATTTGGTCTGTTGCTACAGGGCTCCCAACAATGCAATAAAATAGTTGGATTACTATTTCTAGGAATGTAAATGGAGACTACTTACAGCAAAAATGTCTTAAACATAATTTAATTGCTTTGAGTTTACATAAAGACTAAAAGCAGGAAAATGTCAACAAATGTTAGTTTCCTTTCCTTTGTGAGTTACATTCCTTCCTTTAGCTAATGGTTCTGTAAACAAGAACCAAAATATTCTTAGTGTTTACTTACAACACTTTAATTTAAAAAATCTCATTGACATTTTTCCCCTTGCAAGGAATTACTATGTATTAAATTCTTAGTCTTTATTAAATTCATAGTTTCTCACTGCTCTTTTCTCCCTTCAAAACCTTTCTGGTGTGTAAGTACTTTACAGATGGAATGGCACAACGAACTTAACTAATAATTTGCATGTAAAACTAATTTTTTTTTTTTTAATAGCTTTTAGGACTGACTTAAAATTATCTCAGTTGGTTGGAGCATGGTGCTCATAATGCCAAGGCCATGGGTTTGTTCCTTGTATGGGCCATTCACTTAAGGGTTGGACTTAATGGTTGTTTTAAGTCCCTTTTAACTCAGGCTATTCTGTGAAACATAGTGTACCATAGGAGTTGTCAAGCTTTGAAAACCAGTCTGCTGTCTTAATTTTGTAATGTGCTCAATACTCAGGTACAGCCAGGATTTTGGAAGCTTAAGGTTAGACACAAAAACGGAGGAAAACTGCTTTTTCTGTACAAATGAGTGTTGCTGACTTGTCCTTGGTGGTGACTGGCTTGTAGCAAAACAGAGATTTGCCTAATTAAAGAAAGATTGCTGTGCTTGGCCGAGAGCAGGCTTGAGAGGGATGGCTCAGGTGACAGTGTGAGTCCAAACAGAAGGGATGGGATGAAGCAGGCAGCATGTTGTGAGCCCAGAGCATCGAGGTGCAGAGCCAAACCAGCCCTCCTGAAGCTCCCTGTGCCCCCTCCCAGGAGAGGGGCATTTCTTCTGAGGGTTGCCATCCCTCTGTGTGGCTCACAAATCCTTCAGGGATGAGAGAGCGTATGTCATGAAGGAAGAGAGGTTTGAAAACCTCTTCACCAGTCAGCAGAATGGTGTAAGAAATTATGTTCAGGGAGTAAAATATGAGCAATATTTCAGTCTGTCCCCACTGCCAGGGGCCCAGGTAATGTCTGAGTGTATGCACAGCACATCCATGGCTTGTTTCCAAGCTCTGCTCCAGTCTCACTAGATAATGAATATGCATGAAGGGGAAAAGAGGAGATGGGGGAGGGCTTGTCTATTTGTTGGTTTGTTTTGGTGATTTCTTTTTTGAAGGGGAAGTTTATTTGTTTAATTGTTTTTCTAAAGAAATATTTTTGTTTCTGGGGGGGAAAACCCTAACTGCTGTTTTCCCCTGAAGTACGTTTTGCAGTGTGTATGTTGTTAAAGTACAATGCTAAGGATAAAAAGATGTATCTCCCCGAGCGATTTCTTGAGTTGTTTTTCATGCAACATAGCAGTTTTCAATTGTACCATGTAGCAGTCAACTGGTCTTGTTTATTTTAGTTATGCCCGAGGAATTCTTTGAAGAAATTAAAAAAAAATAAACCAGCAAACCATTTTGGGGTTAGACTCTCTGCTTGTTTTCAGCCTTCTCTGATCTTTGACGCCCCTGCTAAGAGATTGAAAAATCAGGATTGGTAACATTTCCCCATCTGCAGTGGTGTCAAAAATCAGGCAGGGTCTTACGATATGTGCTCGTTTACATCTGCTTCTTTATCATTGATGCTTTAAATATAAAACAGTTCCACAGAAATTTCAAGCAGCAGAGCTTTATGGGTGCTTTGGCCAGTGTTGTACCCCATAAATGCTAATAAAGTTGTCATTAATGTCTACAGGATGGGTTCTTGCAAGATGGACATGTATTTTAGTCTTTATGGTTGCCACTGCGAATCAGCATTGCACGTTCACATGGGACAAACTGACTGTGTACCAGAGCACTGCTGGGGAATTGTGGGCAGCTTTGTGTGGTGGGGTTATTGATGGGAGAACAGTCCTGCACAGATCTGCTCTTCCCTCAGGTGGGCACAAGGGCTGACCCCTCACAGACCTGGGGACCTGTTCAAACCTTGTCCCTAAATTATCCTCAAGGCCCAGGGAGTTTTAATGAGCCTTTAGTTGCTCCAAGCAGCCTCACCTGCTCTTGTCCTATGGCCCAGGAGTGGTGTTTGAGCTCAGGTGGGCCTGGGACAGAGTTTGCTCCCTCCTGGCAGCCCTGCTGCCTCACCCTTGCTCGGGTACCCCTAGACTGAGCTGGGGTGTGAGGTGGCCTTTGGGACCAGTCCCACCCCCTGCCAGCTGCAGTGGGCATTCCCAGCAGGGCTGGATTTCAGTATCACAGGAATCGTACAAGTCTTATGCAGCTTCCCAGATTGGCTCCTCCCCTGTTCAATGTGCTGATCAGTAATGGAGATTTCAGGTGGCTTTGCAGAGTAGGGTGTTTTTGTTATTTGTTTTCTACTGAACTTTCTGTCTGATTTGTCTAAGAAGTTGCATAATTTATCTGCAGCTTAAAACTGCTCCCTTTGTACAGCACAAAGAATGGCATTTTCAGATTACTGAAAAAAATAAATAATAAGAGAGGGGAGTGGTGGGGGAGTCAGGGACATGTTTATGTGCCAGTGGCTCTTGTTTGTGCCTGGCAGGTAAAGTGAGTGAACTGTTAAATTACTGTTGTGTTCCTGTGTGAGGTCATCATTGATTTCTATGAAATTCTTTAATGTTGTTACTAACTCTAAAATCTATAGCAAATACTCATTGGACCATGTATATTTCTGAGGATTTATGAGCTGTTCATGATTCATTCAATCACAAACATGATATATACCACTGAAATATGAAAAATTCTTTGGGTGGTAATTTTTCCTTTTATATTTCCTGAGCAGAGCACACCCTTGTAAGCACAATACCTGTTTCAATCTATCACTATTTACAGTAAATAACTAAAAATGAATTAAAGTTTTTAGCCTCTTATGCAAACTAAGATAACCTAAGCCTGTGGTATCTTCCCAGTATACGCTTGCTGAAATGCCGGTTTAAATACAGATACTTTTAGCTCTGTGTAATGCTTTGATATCTAGTATTTGCTCAAACAAATACACTTGTATTTTATAGATAACTAAAGGTACCTCCAAGTCTGGACTATTAAAATCTAGCTGGTGCCTTGTCCTAGTCATGAGTATTTCTTCTCATAAATACAGCAGAGTTCAACTGAGTTTCTGTTGGGGAGTGCCAAAATGGAAGTGTGTATTAAATCTTCAAGTGAGGTGAAGAGATGTTTTGTACTCTTGTTGTATGTGAAGTTTGCCTTCTGCACGGGCTCTTTGGAAAGAAAAGGGGTTGATGATCTGCCAGTGAAGGCTGGAGCCCACACGTGAGTTTACTGCCCTGGAGTGCAGCATCCCAAACCCTGCTGCAGTGACACCTTTCAGCTGTGCATAGCAAGAAGGATGAGCCTTTGCAAATGCACAGAGGGCACTTAGAGAGATTCTCCCACTTCTCATCCCTCACTTTCCAAGAGCTGTCTTGACACACTACTTGAGCTGGGATTTTTAGTGACACAGTTGTGCTGTCAAAAAGAAACAGGAATTGTGATCCATATCAGAGCTGTTTATATTTTATTTACAAAATACCACGTTTTTTGATTCAAGTCTAGACACATAAGCACTTGGTAGAGTATAAGCAGAACTTAGCCCTGAAAAGACATGAGTTTAGCTTGCATTTTAAAATAAATGTTTGCCAAAGATATGTGCATGCTATACCTTGGATGCATATAGTCCCTCTTAAGTCTTCTCGTACTGATTGTGGCTTACATAGCTCAAAGCTAGTTTTGCAACAAAATCTTGCAAATGTAGTATTTGGAAAACCAAACCATGTTTACAGGCAGAAATCAATCCTGCCTGTGGAAGGTCCTTGATACAATTTAGGCTTTCCATTAACAGCTCAAGTGGGGCTCCTGACTTGGAGGTAATTTCACACCAGTGCAGGAGTACAACAGTGAGAACAGCTTAACCACTATGAAAGGGGAAAAGCCTGAGCAGCCCATACAGCCACTGAGCAGTGCACTACAAGAGCACTGTGGCCAGCCCATCACACAGCTCAGGGACTGCAGGACCCCTGCTCAGAGTAAGAATTCAACATTGATTTCAAGACATTTATTTAAACACTTTATCTTCTTTTTATTTCTTTTTTTCTCCCCATCCCTTATTGTCTACAGTGTTCCTCCTTCCTTCCTGAGGTCCTAAATGAATCCTTGAAATAACCAAATGAGTTGTTCCAAAATGGAAGCGCACTTATTTTGTAGAATACTGTAATTGCCTGGCTCCATGGGGTCCCACGTGCCCCCACAGGTGCCTGGGCAGGTTCAGTATTCAGTCCGTGACAAACAGAGTTGGGAAGGAGATCTGCTTGCATTCCAGCAGGAGAATTCATTGCATCTTCACTGTCAAAGGGGTGTAGAGGCAAATACCAACAGCATGGCTAACTCAAGGTTTTTCCCAGGGCCAGGGGAAAGGGGGGACCAGGGAGCAGGGACCAATGGGAGAGCTCTGGGGAGTGACCCAAACTGGACAGGTCATCCCAAAAAGCAAAGCAGCTGGGGAGCCCCTCCGGTCACCCCAACGCAATGTATGTTCACCAGCCACCACATAGAACTAAGGCACAGATAGGGAAATTTATTTGTAGGGAGCAAGCTTTCCACCAGGTTTGTCAACACATGGTTCTTGCTCAGACTCTTTGAAGAAATGATTCATCTAAATGAATCATAACTCATAGTAGGGATAAGGTAGCTATAGGTGGCTTCTGAACTTTTGTCTATGTACAAATAGATATTGAAGAGATCCAGCTGCATCTTTGTTGGGGTTTAGGATTTTAGCCTGTTTTTTCTCTTAAAGAATTTTACCCATACTAGTTGCTAGGGGACAAACCGCTGGATACTTAAAAGAAACAAAAGACCTGGCCACAGAGGCGGGGTGGGACTGGCCACCCTTTTGTCACCTGGGGGTTGGGACACCCGGGGCGGGGGCTGCCTGGGTGCTCAGGGTTTAGTCTGGGAGCTGCCTCGCTTCGGTGTGGACGTCTCGGTCACCACTGCGGGTTTTTGCTTCTTTGGCTGTTTTGCTTTCTGTGGGCAAACCCCCGGGATTCCTAAGCCTGCTCTCCTCCTTGTCCCGTCTGGAAACGGAGCTCCTGCGCTCTGCCGACTGAGAGACCTGCCGGGTTCCCCTGCCACAGCTCCGCAGTTTGATACCTCTCACTGCCACCCGAGATGTGCGCTCGCCCCTGCTGTTCCAGCCTGCTGTTCCTAAGGATCCGGCCGGACGCCCAAGAGTTTTGTGAGGTTTTTTCTCATACATCCCTTCCCGGGACCCCGCGCTGCCATTCCCGGTGCTCCCGAGCTCGCTGCGGAGCGCCCCCTGCAGCCGCGGGGGAACCATCGCACCCGCCCTGCTCAGCGGGAGGAGGAACTGCACCCAGGGGAAAGCGCCCGAGGCCGGCGCTGGGTTCGGGCTGCTGTTTGCTGTGACTGCCACAGCTATTGCTGTTTGTTTGTGTTGTTATACATATATATTTATTAGTAAAGAACTGTTATTCCTATCCCTTATATCTTTGCCTGAAAGCCCCTTATTTTCAGATTTATAATAATTCGGAGGGAAGGGGGTTGCATTTTCCATTTCAGGGGAGGCTCCTGCCTTTCTTGTCTGACACCTGTCTTTCAAACCGAGACAATCTTTAGGAATAAATGGCAGTACAGTATGAAGTTCTGTACCAGGTCTGAGTAGCAGAGCAGAAAAGATCACACAGCCGAGAGAACAGGTAGCCTCTGGACCTAAAGTTATCCCACTGAATCAGACTGCTGAATTCTATATAGTTCTGCATTATATGCAGCATACTCTTGATTTGCTATCTTGTTTTTGTCTCATACTCTTTAAGTTCATGAATTATTTTTCTGAGCAGTTAGACTGTTGAGGAATGCTTGTAGCATGGATGTGTGATGGTCAGGCTGCTGTAGTAATCCTTCGAGCTCCAGTTGTTGTTTGACCTACAATTACATTTCTAGTGTGCTTGATAAGAAGTAGCTGAGAGAATGAGATTACAGATGTGTATGTTGCTGGCACTATCATAATTGAGACATACTGGCTTGTTTAAAAAAGATGTGGTGAATGTGCTGAAGCTTTCAACTGGCATAACACAACTGCGTTTACTTTAAATGTCTGCTTTTGCATCTTATGCAACCTTGACTAAAAAATGTTACAGTCTTCATGTTTTTGGATTCTTACTTAGAAACATTTCTCTTCATCTATGCTAACCTGCTGCCTGAGGCAGAAAGCAGATTTTGATTCTGTCTGTATTTTGCTCATTAGTAGAGGAAGCAAGATCCAAGCCCCTCTCGAGCTAACACCTCAGCACGTGTCTGGCCTTAAACAGTGATGAAGGCACCCCTCAGCCCTGTGAAGCAAGTGGTAGCCGAACCAGCATGAGGAATAGAGAGAGCAGGTTTCCACTTACCCCTCAGGTGAGGGTGGAAGCAGTGCAGAGGTCTATGTGCTGTCCCAGAGCTGCAGGAAAGCACACAGGCAGCCCAGGAGGCTGAAGCCAAGAGCAGGGATCTCCTGGCTGTGTGGCAACAACTGACTTTCAGCCTATTCTCTAGGGGAAAAGAGACTTGTACAGTTCTGTTGCCATTTTATCTGCCTGTTTCCCAGACATACTCTTATAACCATGTGAAATACGTGTAAAATAAAAATTTCAAAGAGAAATTGAAGCCTATGATTTGGGGTGAGCATGTGGTAGAAGACAGCCAGGTAAAGAATAACCACAAAGCTAGTTTCTAGCTAGGATCAGCAAAACCACATGAGAAATGCTAGAAAATGGCCAAACAGCAGGATGCTGTTCCATCAGAACTGACAATGAGCTTCCACCACATGTCAATCAGGCTTCATTATTCAGGTAGTTTTGCTGTCTCAGTGCCTTCAATACCGAGGTGTACAATTTAGAAATCCAACCCAAAACCTTGATCCTTGTGGGTTTGGTCCCTTATTTCTGTAGCTTTTGTACCACTTTGGGATTGTTCAGTCAGTCACATCACCTACACTTTGGAAGCTTTGTGTTGTTTGGGTACTTTCCAACTATCACTCTTGTTCTACCTTTCCCAGCAATATGAAAAAAATGGTTATGTGATTTTTATTTTACTGCTTTGTGCTATATTTAACAGCCTGTATGAATACAGAACTTGATATAGGTAAGGTAAATTAAAGAGGGAATATTTCTCCACAATAAGTAAACAAGCTTAACTAATTATTTGTTTTGTAATCATTCACCACTCAGTGTGTGTCATAATTTTTGTTGCCCAAATTATCCGGAGGTTAAACTAAAGCTTATATATAAATAGGAAATATTTCCCATATTCAACTGTGCAACTCCCTGCAAGGCAGAGGAACACGAATGTGCATATTTTACAATACCACGGAGCACACATTTTTCATTCTTTTAAAGTCTCTGTCGGTTTATGTGGCGGTGACCGTGGGCCTTTGATCAGGCTGGCTGTTTGAAATCTCGGAGTGGCTAATAGCTCCCTGTTAGCGAGGGGGAGGAGATGAGCACTGAAGCTCACAATCACAGGCAGTCACTCGGTGAACTCCTGAACCAGAGTGTTTTGGAGTGGCTTTTAAAGCAGGGGTTTGAATTGACAGCGTTTGAGGTTTGCACCAATATCAGTGCCTGGGCACAGAGATGACACGAGGCTTTTCCATGGAGTGGGCTAGGATGGAACTGGGGAAGTGCATAGGGCACAGATGTGTGGAGCTGTTCGGGTCCACCAGAAAAAATTGGATGTGTTGCTCTCTGCAAGGGAGGTTCTTATTTGAAATATTGTGCTACTGAGGATGGGAAGAACCTTCTCTAAATGTCCCAAGCCCATAGAACTGCCTCCTGCCTACTCAAAGCCAAGTCTGGGAGCTGCACTCAGCCTCGAGAAGAAGGGATGTGCTTAGTTAGCATTGTTCTGCAGCACGGGGTAACTTGGAAGAATGTAATGTAAATGCTGGAAAAAAGAAGAAATCCAAGTAATGTTTTAAATTATATTTTCTTTAAGATAACCAAGATGAAACATGACAAGTCGTGAATGTCAAATACTGGTATGTTACACATGCTGCTGGTTTTGAGAGTTGATTCTGGTCTTCTAGGGGGAAAAAAAGCTATTGTTCAGGCAGCCTATAGATCAATAAAGAAGACCAGTGAAAACTAGCTTCAGAATGGGAAAAGTGACAATAAATTAATACTTATTTTGAGTAAAAGCATTGGTAATAGAAAAAAAAAAGGCAAGACTTACAGAAACAAAATTATTTCATACCTTGTATCCCATCATTAGAAGGCTGGTTCATAGAGCCCTAAAGTCTCTTGCTGAAACAGGAGACATGATTTACATGACTGGATTGTTAGAAATCAATAGCTATGACTTATTTAGGAGGGATTTGGTGGGCATAGAGGTAAACAACTATTGTAAAAAATCATATTTCCAAGTAAGATATACTGAAACAAAATTATCCTGAATGGATATGAATCAGCTTCTTCTCAGCTGATGCACTACCCACAGTTTGTTTAACAGTGGCTGAATTCCAAATGAGAACTGGATAATTCCCTTCCTACATTTACTTGTGATCCTCACCGTGGAATAATTTGTGGAATAATTATAGTGGCTAATTTGTCAAATTTCAGTTTAGACAACACTGCTGGAAATCAGTGCTGGAAAATGGATACTGCTGCAGCTTGTACTTGATTGTATCTATCCTGCATCTACATATGAATTATCTTGCCCAAGCTCAAAGTATGACGTTGTTTGAGAAGTCCAGCTTGCCTTCCCGGGCAGGCTTGATTTTCCAGCTTTTCAGAAAGGGTGCTGAGTGAAAGGGGAAAAGGCAGAAAATAATCACCTGTCTCTGAAGGCTTTTTCTATGTTTTCCCCCAAGATCTGTATCAGTAAAAGGTGTTTTTCTCTTGGCCTGAAGCAGAGTTTTTATTTAATTTTTTTATTACTATGTAATCTTAATAAAACCTCAGAATGTTCAATATCATTAAAACCGGTTTGCCAAAGGGTTTCTAAGAAATCAGTCTGTTTTAAGACCTTAATCTAATACCAAAAGTATGGGAAACCAGTAAATAGATGCAAGAAATGCTTTAGAGGACAGTGTTTTCTGCAACTCCACAATTCTCATTATCTCCCCTTTAGCAATGCATCCCATCCATGACTGTCAGATGAATCGGCTCTTGCATCGCAAAAGGCATTATCTCCCATTGGGATGAATGTTCAGGAGGCATCAAGGAGTACTCTGAGAACAAGAGCATCATTTAAGCAATGAGTAGCTGCTGACTCACCAGAAAGAAATTCTGCAGAGGCAGCTAATTTCCATACAGTGATGCTTAGCGTTTGTAAACAGGGCCGTGCATCTCCCGAGCTGTGCAAACATCTAGTCACAGATCACTTCCACAGATTGCTCCTCTGAGCCACTTCGGACTCCTCCATTGCCGAGAAACATCAACCAATCTGTACTCTCGATTTCACTTGTTTGTCTTTCCTTGAAGTTTTTCAGGACAGGAAAAGGGAAGTAAATGTCCCAGGATTTTCCACGTTGCTTGGGAGAGTAGGGATCCAGTTCCTACTGGACAGCAGAGTAACCGAGGTCTTAATTGCCTCTGAAAGCCACTCCTTTTAAATTAAATATCAATCTCACAGGAGATGATAACAGAAATATCTGTGTTTCTGACATGTAAAACGTGTTTAACAATCTGAGATGCCCTGTGGTGTTTATAAATGCCTCCAAGAAATGGTCGGGCTGAGAAGGGAGACCCAGGTTGAGGGGCAGCTGAGGCAAAACAGGCATTTGCTCTAGATTTCCATTGATATTGCTCTGTAGATTTAATACTTGTCTTTTCAACCCTTTGCCAAATGATTCATGTTATAGATGGATGAATGAAATAGAGTCAGAACTTTCTAGACCTTTTCATTATACTTAATATCATCTTAGACCAATGAGGCTGAAAAGGTGCAAAATAAGAGCAAGAGCTGAGTACTTTTTATGTAGTTATCTTGATGCTCAAGTCCAACTGAACTAGAAATTAAAAAGACTACTTTACTTTTGAGGTAATCTGCCCCAGATTTGGGGAGGGCATTAACTTGTCATAGTTGGCAAATTAATTACTAAACACATAAATACATACCTAACCTAAACACAAACCTGGGTGAAGAATTAGTATTCTTCCAAGTGTGTGTCTATATATATTTATTCCTAATGAGTGTCTATCCATATGATGTACAACCACTGATTCTTTCCTTCTAATATAAAACTCAAATCACCAACAATGTGCATAAAATACAACATTTTGGCTTCTAATGTTTCTCAGTGAGTTCTGCCTTTAAACCTGATGTATTTTTTAGCAGCTCTGATGAGCAGGGCATTGGATTAAGTGCCAGAGATTCCGGGTCGGATTTCTGCCTCAACCATGATCTTTCATGCATTATTTTTGTTATTAAATGATGGTTTACTACAATGCCGTATATTCCTGAAAATGAAACCTTAGCAACAAATTAATAGCTTTTAAGGCTATAAGTGTGCAAGTGTATATAAAATTAAAAACTCTGTAGTGTTGAACAGTATAAATGGAAGGGTCACAACAAGGAAATAGATTAGCAGAAAAGTAGTGTATAGCAGCTTGTAGTGGGTATCAAAAAGATGCATGTCTTTGGCTTTATTCAATTTTCTTCTTCATAAGCAGAAGTTGGTAATAGACTACTTTAATACTTTTTCAAAAGCTGCCTGGGAACCCTAGCTGCTAAGCCATAAAGGGAAATGGGTAAGTCCCCAGAAGGCTTCCTTTCTTTTCTTTTATAAATGTGTAGGGAGAAAAAGCAAGATAAAAAAAGACACCCAGCTTCAAAGTTAGATGTAAAATAATTTTCCTTTATCTATTATCTTGCCTACTGCAATGTACTAAAGCAGTTTTTTGAATGTCATGGAATTTAATGTTAAACAAAAATAAGCAGAAACAGAAATCTGTTTTAATTTCCCTCTAATTACTTCCTCAGAACCAATCAAGCTGCCAGTCAGGGGAATTGAAGACAGCACACAGATCATCACTTTACGATCTTTGTTTTTACAAAACTTAGTTACTTTGTTAATGGAGAAAAAAAGAGATTGTTGAATTTGGTTTCAAATGTAGGTAGCTGATTATTTCTTTAAATATTTACATGATTTTGTTTCAAGTTAATTTTGAGATTGCTTTTTTCCAGCACAATTGGCTAAAAAAAGATGCCTGCCAAATCTCAGAGAGGTTCTTCTGAAGCTGCTGAACAAAAACCTAAATTAAAGTAACAGTGATAATACTTCTATTTATTGAAAATAAGGATAAGAATGCTGAGTTAAAGAGCCTTTAGAACAAATACTTTTCTAAAGATCAGAAATCAGTTTGAAACTGCTTTCTTTTGCATCTGCACTTGTGTAGTCCTGTACACATCACTAAAACTCTCACAACTTCTCCTCATGTAACAGGAAGCATGGGCTTAAGGTTTTCAAAGTGTTACCTGCACCCATAGGAAAAGTGCAATATATACTTGGATTATTGTATTTCTTTATGCTATTGTATTTCTTTATGCTGGATCTGGAAAGCATGTGATTTGTTTTCAGAGGAAACTGTACTCCTAAATTCCTTTGAAAAATCTCTCTCACTAAATCTGTTATCACCCTAATTCTTTATACAGATAACAAAAGGCATCTGTCCTGTCTTTTCTTTATATGCTTAACAAAAATAGTTTGATTAATTCTAAATGACAGGCATGGCAAAAGAAAGTGATATAATGAATCTGTAAATGGAGAGGTTTTTGCTTGGAGTTATTTTTTTCTTTTGTGGGTTTTTTTTTGGTGGGTTTTTTTTCCCTTGGATTTTTGTTTGTTTGTTTGTTTGGGGAATTTTGGGGGGCTGGTTTTTTTTCCTGCAGATTTATTGGAGTAGTCTGCAGGTAAGGAAGGGAGCAGTTTTTATTTAAGTTATTATTCTGGAAGACAGAAGGGGTTTACATCTTTCCCTGACTGAGATATTTGTTTATGAGTTGGATATCTATGTTTAGATTGGAATATTTCTGCAAAACACTGAAATCATAGCATTCCTGAAATTCTCAGAAATGAAGATGTGCGAAGGAAAGCAATGCCTATACAGCACTTCAGTTTTTGTTTAATTTCTTGTCAAATAATGTTTGAGTTATTTTTATTAAGAGCAACAAGTGAAACAAAACAAGAAACAGAAAAACTCCAAAGTTCAGAAACCTCAGCTTTAATCCCTTTCCACTCCCTAAATTTCAAATGCTTCTTTAAGTAAAGATGCACTTGACTTGCAGAAGGATGCCTGAGGCCAGGACACAGCTTCAGGGAGAGGAGGGAAGGCCCTCTGACATTTAGTGTGGGTTTACTTACATGTGGACTGCAGTGAAGTAATTATTATTTTGGTTTTGTTCTTCTTACTGCTTTATTGCTTATTTGTATACAGCCTTTCTTTCTTAGACAGTATTTGTTCATAAAGTTGAACTTAGTTGAACCTTTTAAATAATCTTTTTCCAGTTTATGATTTTTTTTTCATGAAAAATTCATTTTCCTTGCTTACCCTCTCTTTGTTTGTGGTTATTTAGCTTACTTGGTGATGAGTTCTGCTTACAGACAAAATGACTGAAACATCAGTGGAAAGAAGATTTTCAAATGGCAGCACAAAAGTTCTGCTTGTGAACATGAGAATATTTATATGGGCATGAGAGGTTTCTGAGGGCCCAGAAGGTAAAGCTTTGTTGTGCAAGCTCATGGCACAAACTTTATTTTTCTGCAGCATTGTAGTTTTGTTTCACTGCTTCAAACCCGTATTTTTCTTGGTTTCCAAGTCCTGAGCAAGAACTATAAATGTCACAATATGCTGAGTTAATGAGGGAGCACCAGGCTGGGCTCTCTGCAAGACTTTGCTTTGTGGTTTTAAATCAGAAAATCAGAGCCTTAAATTTTTCTGAACATAGCCTCCTTTTTGCCTGTGTGGTTTAATGTGGCTTAATTAACTAATGTCTTAAGTGAGGATTCAAGTACCCATGTAGATTAAATGAGCCAATTTAGGATCCTGCAGGAGCTGAGTCCCTCTGAAAATACATCTCTTCTTCCACAAAGGAATACAGAAAGCACTTAGGAGGCTGTATTGGTTTAGCATGGCAGGGGGGCTGCAGGGGGTGGTTTCTGTGAGGAGCTGCCAGCAGCTTCCCCCACGTCCAGCAGAGCCAAGGCCAGCGGCTCCAGGACAGACCCACCACTGGCCAAGGCTGAGCCCAGCGGGGTGAGGGCAGCACCTCTGGGATGGCAGATCTAGGATTGGGGAAGAGCTACTGTGCAAGGAGAAATTGCAGCCTGAGAGGGGAGTGGGAGCTGTGAGAGGAACAGCTCTGCAGAGCCCAGGCAGGGCAGAAGGAGGGGCAGGAGGTGCTCCAGTGGCCGGAGCTGAGATTCCTGCTGTGCCCCTGCAGCCCGTGGAGGTGCCCCAGGATGCAGAGATCCCCCTGGAGCCCCCACAGTGGAGGACCCCACAGTGGAGCAGCTGGATGCCCAAAGGAGGCTGTGACCTCCTGGGAAGCCCATGCTGGAGCAGGCTCCTGGCAGGACTTGTGACCTCACAGCTAAACTGCAGAGTTTGTTCCTGAGGAAACACCATGGGAGGGTCCCTGTGCTGGAGCAGGATAAGAGGGTGATGACTGATCACTCCCTCATCTGGTCTCAACCCATGAACCTTTCATTACACTATGATGTTTTCTCTCCCCTGTCCAGCTGAGGAGGGGAATGACAGAGCAGCTTTGGGGGACTGCTCCCCATGAAGGCTCTGTGAGGGGAAGGTTGGCCTGAGTGTGGCAGGTGCTGGGCAGCACCAGGAATGTCCTTCACAGGGCCCAGGTACAGACCCACAGCCCCGGACCTGGGGAGGAGTTGCCACGGGCAGACATGAACTTCTGGAGAGGGGCTGGGGCTCCCCAGGGCATCTTCCCTGTCCCCCCAGCAGCCCTGATGTCACCTGGGCATCCCTTGAGGAGTGAGTAGCAGAGCTGAGGTCACAGGTAGAAGCCAGCAATACTTTTGTGTATCAATTTGAGGAGTGTTAACCCCATAAACATCAAATATGAGTTAGAGAGCTCAGACTGTTGCAGTCTGAAAACCTTTCTGGGCAGACAACAACTTCTCAGGTTCCTGTCTGCGCACCCAGTGCATTCCCTGTTTGCCTTTCCCTGGATTGTGGTCCAGCTCTGCCACACGCCATCCCAGCAAGGCTCCTGCTGCCTCTGGGACCACAGCACCTGCAGACAGTGTCAGGTGTGGGTCACTGTTTAACATCAGGGGAAGTTCACACTGATTTTCTTATATGTGTTTATTTTTATTTGGTTGAATATTCACTGCAACAGCAAAACAATCTGTTGTGCTAAGAAGACAAGTTCTGCACAAATGAGGACACAGCAGAGTCAGACTTAAGTAGAAATTCTTTAAACAGCTAATTCAAAGGAAACATCTTGCAATGCTTAATTTCCACAGATATACCACACGAGACAGAGGAGAGTGATGTACTTCTCAACAGTCACCATAAACAGTCATAACAGACACTGGGTTTAGAATAATTGAATCATTAGAATTAAAGATATCCAAATCAGAATCAAAAGACTTTTCTGGATTTAGCAATTCAGACAATATTACTGTTGAAATAGGAGAAGTATTGTATTATAGGAGTTAAATGGTAAACTCCTACGCACAGAACAATTATAAGTTATTCCAAACTCTTTCTGCACAAGGGCGTTTATAAAAATGCAGAGGCTCATCACACCTTGTATAGACTCTGAGGCAATTAATGGTGAAGGCGTCTGGAAACAGAAATGAGACTTGATAAGTAATTGCTAGATAAACATTATAGAAATGCTGAGGTCCTGGGTTTAGAAGTGAGAAAGGCTTCTAAATGTCTCAGATGCTCCTGTGAATGTCGCTATTTGTTATATCTCTGCAGCATTTCAGTGTCTAAGTGCCCATTTTAAGATACTTTGGGCCTGATTAAAAAGTAATAATGGCTGAGCAGTTGAGATACCAACATAATTCAGTCAAACTGATGCGAGGCTGGGTTGTGTTATGATCAGAGTCAAGATTGTCAGTGATTAGTTTGCCAACTGGTATTTTAATATATAAATAATAATTAAGAGCTGTTTTTGTGGCTGCTGAGACTTTTTTGCCTGAGTTCTGGTTGTTCTGCCTCGTTATGGGTATCCCAGTGCAACCTGGTCTCTGGAGATGGGCTGGCCACCATGGATTTAATTCCTAGACGAGAAATGCTTTTTGCTGTTCTTTGAAAGATATTGATATGCTATTTGGTTTCCCCTCTTTAAAACTCTGCTTTTCTCCCTGATAAGGAGTGGAAAAATATTTTAAATTTTAGCACTGTTTATGACAAAAGAAACTGTTCCTTGCTCTGCTTCATTTACAGCCATAAGAAAATAATACAATATTTTGGTGGAGAAGAATTGGTACTCTTAAAATATTTTTAGAAAAATGTTTTTCCAGACTATTAATACAAAGAATCAGCTTACATGGATGTTTATTGTGAATGTTTTTGCATGTAGTTGTTTTTATGAAGCTATTTTGGTGTTCCTGGATGCTCCTGCACAAAAGAAAATATTCTCATTTTGTTAGTCACTACTTATGAAAATGACTTTATACAACTTATTTATAACCTAAATGTAGGGTTGTGACTTTATCTTGAATGTTATGCCCTATTGGAGTAAAAATACAGTTATGTACAGTTGTACTAAAGCACCAACAGAGGAAAAAAAGCCTGTGCTCTCTCTCTGTAGGTTGCTATTGCACTCTACTTTACTGAGTTGGCTTACAAGACAAAAATGTTCATTCTTTATTTGTGTGAACAGCCAACTGTAGCAGCACCAATGTCTGTAACTGGATTTCATTATGGAAATTCAGCTAAAAAGGGCCACAGGCACAAAAATCCATTAAAATGTTTCTATTGCTTTACATATTCTTCTGTGATAAAAATAGCCCTATATTTGAATTTAAGAAGCTTTAGCCTAAAGGGTAGCAGATGGATATTAAGGAGATTATAATAAAGAAGGGTATTATAAAAAAAAAAAAGGTGGATGGGGGAGAACCATTCTTCCATATTTAGGGAAACCATTTGTAATAGCAAAGGTATTGAGAAAATGTGATATGTTCCTACGTAATCAATAATGACTTGTTGATTTTTTATGTTTCTCTACAACGTCCTGATATAAAAATAGTCTCATTTTGTAATAAATTGATACAAATGACAGCTAAAAAAATTAGACCTATCTAGGACACTTGCATTGTCACTGTAACAATGTAAAATGTGATGAGTGGCTGCCATCTGAGCATATTTTGACATAAACAGCAAATGCTCTTTGGCTTATTAAGAGTCTCAAAAAGCAGCCTTCAGAAGTTTCTGAGAACATGCAGCCTTTGCCAATTCTAGACCCAATTTCCCTTCCTGTAAATCTACTTTATATCTGAACTGTTTTCCCTATCTCTGCAAATTTGTCCTGGCAGATTTAAAGGTTTTCTCAAGTTTCTTGAAAATTTCTGGTTCCTTTGGAGTCCAGACAAAGCCTTCCAGCAGCCAGATCAGAGTTTCTGCTTCAAACACAGAAGTTCCTCCCTCCTGTGGGTGCACAAAACACTTGCAATGAACAGCTCAATACCTGTGTGTTAAGTTTGTGACAAAACAGACTGAATTGCCATTATTTCACAAGGGAAGAGCAAATCCATGGCATGCCTGGTAGTTCCCAGGGCTGTTGGAAAGAAACGTTAATGATGCACAGGGGCAAGGCTGCAGCCAAACTGTCCAGCAGCACTGAGCAGTGCAGCAGTGGCTTTTCTCTTCTTGGAAGCTGGACAGGCTTCCAGTAGTTCAGCAGGCTGTGTCCTGCATCTCTGCCCTTTGGAAAGGGATGATTCTTGCATTGCCAGGATTGCTGCATCACTGGGTGTCTGTGATGAGAGGTGGAGGAGCTGACAGGAGGGAAAAATATCCCATGTGTCTCCTCTCAAGCTCTCTGGTGTGTTGGCTGGAGGTGGCCCACTTAAGTCTGATGGGATTAACTGGCTTCAGTGGGCTTGACATCTGTGTGAGTAAGGTTAGACTTTTCCTTCAGTTTAGCTGGCCCTAATAACATTTCAGTGATTGCATTCCCTTCTTTATACTTTCCATGTCTTGGTTGAATATTTTGAGCTGTGTTAATGGATGGATTTGTTAGCTCTTGCTCATGCTCTTTGAGTGAGCCCTGGGACTTTTCCGGCAAAAGATAAGGGAAGAAAGGAACGCGGGGGGGGGGGGGGGGGGGGGGGGGTGGAGAAAAGAAACAATTGCAGGTCTTAATAACTAAGAAGAGTTAAACAAAAAGAGATAACTGCTGCAATGCCTAAATGGTTTTGGCATCCCTTTAATGTGAAACCTTTTCATCTGTGTTACACCTTAAGAAGTCAGAGCTCGCTACACTCCCTTTCAGTTTTGTGCTTCCATTTCTGGCCTAATTACCTCTCTCAGAGTGAGATTGCTGTTCTGTCTGAGAGGAGGGGGATTATTTAATGCAGTGTTGTATATTTTATATATAAATATATATATGTGTATATATGTCTAGAGAAAGTCAGATTTGAATCTTTTGTTCTTGGCACTCACCATATGCTACTGTTTAATATTTAATCAGCCCCACCTCATCAGAAACACTGCTGGCCTCATTAGATAATTAATGGCTGCCTGCGTCTCATTTGCTTCAGTTGATACATCTGCAGCCAGTAATTAGAGCAGGAGTTTATTAGTTGCACTGGCTTAGTTTATTTGTGAAGCAATCTCTGCTTTGATTGAAGCCGCTGGGATTGGCATATGTGGACAGCCTGCCTCCCTGTTCAGTAGGGCTCTTTTGTTTACATTTTTGCTACAGTTTTGCAACACTGCACATCCTGGCAGTCCTAGGAACAGTTGGTGGTGAAGATTTGCCTTTTATAATTTAGAAGATAATTGGGTAATTCAATGCAGTAAAGCTACTGCAAAGCAATTCTGTAACTTTGGGGGAGGGGTGAGGAGGGAAACCTGGTAGATAATTTGTTCTCTTATAGTTTTAGTTTTTTTATTATTATTTTTTCAGACATCTTAATACAATTCCTCTCTATCGAAGGATATATGTGCGTAGCTCAATGTGTTTGGGAAGCTTTCAATTCAAAATTTTTTTCTCTTGATACATTAGCTAAAATAAAACCAGTCTTCTTAAATATTGGTGAGTGATCACATGCCAGTGTCAGTAACCATCCTCCTTAATGAATTCCCATCTTAAGCCTCTCTCCTTGGTCTGTCAACTCATTTGCAAGTGTATAAAATGTACTGTGGTATTTTCTTCTTGCCCTATGAATTTATGACAAGTCTCTCACTGAGTAGTCTGAAGGAAAACCTTTGTACAACTGACCATATTAAAATAATGAGATGAATTGTTCTTGCCTCTGACAGAAAACACCAGATCTCATCAGGATTGCCTCTGAAAGATCCTTTCCTATCATTATACTCTTAATCCTGATTAAGTGGGGTTTTTTTACCCTGAGAAAATAAGTCTCTATATCTCTTTCTCTTCCTCTTAACAAGGTTTCTGTACCAATGGTCATCTAGTCAGGCAGAAATTTGAATGGGGAGTTCTCCCTCCTCATTGCCTATTTTTTTTTTGCAGGTTTGCTGAGCACCTTGCCTTGGCACTGCCTTTGTGTGCAGAGGTACTGCAGAATTCCACTTTGGAATGGCAGGCGCGTGTTTGACAGCCTCCGGCAGAACGATGCAAGGGTTAACTGTTAATGTGGGGAAGAGATCTACATCAGATTCAATTATCTTTACCACTAGAAAGGCAAACTGAAAATTGTTTTATTTTTTGCATATTTGTTCTCCAGAGGGCCAAGTCAGCCCTGCCAGCACTGATTTTTTTCGGTGTGGGAAAAGGTGATTTGGGCTGATGACTCTGACTCTTCTTTGTCCTCAGTGAGGATTCTCTTGCAGTGAACGTTTCTGGATAGGTCTTGTTCCAAGATTAACACATCAGCCATCTTTGCCCATGTGTAAGAATTCCTGCAATTAAGACTAATTTCTCTTATAGTACCTCTGTTTCTACCAGCATGTGTACTCCTGAAAGCATATCGTAAATTTTCTATATTCTGGGATGCTTTTTCCTCCTTGTTCTACCTCACAAAACCAGGGAAAGGCAATTGTCAATGATTTTTGCCTTCAGCCTTGCTGCAGAAGAGACAGATTCTAGTCAAAATTAAGCTACACCTTCTTTCAACCTGTCTGCAAATGAAGTAAATTTACTGCAGGTTGGAGGAATCCTCAGCCTCTAGAGGACTGGGTTAAAAGTAATCCTGGCTGGGTTTTTCGGGTAAAGACATAAATTGACTGATAAGACCTGGGGCTGGCCACTCCTCACCATTGTTCTCTTTCTGCAGAGGTGAAGTGGCTGTAGCTGTCTCTGCTGGGAAGCCTTATTTCCTTTATTCTGTGCATCTGGGTGTGTTCTTTATTGTTTGTTTTTTCCCTGTTTTGTGAGTCACGCTTCATACTTGAGCCCAACTTGTCTCTCACATAGCTTTTTTTTTTACCCTGTGATGTTTAGAGATTTAACCCTGGAGAGGAGCTAGAATCTGTGATAACCACATCTTTAAAAGAATGGTACCAGGCAGTCTGGCTGCACAATTGGAAGGGGTGTCAGCCAGCAACAGTTTTACTATAGCTCCAAGCAATGGTTTCCTTATCAGTCTTCAAAACGTTAAAAAGTCTTTTCTTCTACTAGATAATCCTTTATCATGCCTCTGTAGCTCCACTTAGCCTACACTGGCAGATTCAGTGTGTTTTGACAGTTCTGACCTGATGAAAAAGCTTGTGCTATGTTTGTAATTGATTGTACCCATAAATGACTCACGGACTCTATTTTGTTTCTGTTGTTCACTGTGTCACTTGAGCTTTTTGTTTGTGTTTCTCTGGTTCGATTTCTCCACAGTGAGAAGAGCTTTGCAGAAACAAGTTTAGATTCTCATTCACAAGGTGGTGTTGGGCTGCCTCTGGGAAGAGGGCAGGAAGGAGAGACAGTCATCAGTGTTTTCTGAGCGCAGAGCAAGAGTGAAATGCTGGCTGCTGTACTCCAAGGGGGATGCACAGGCTGCCTGGAGGTTTGGATCACACCAGCTGGTTAATAAGCACTTCTTCCTTCAGACTTTTCTGTCACTGCTTTTGATTAGTTTTAAGTCCTCATCCTAGTAATAGTTAACTTTTTCTTTCCCATATGACTGGTACAGGGGCATCTACCAAACCATATTTGGGTTAAATTTCTAAATGGCGGCATTAGATGTGGCTACACAACTAATTTTAATGTGCATTTGGCTAGAACAGTAGGGATCTGTGTGTCTTGCCTATACTGCTGCATGGATATTATATAATTGAGTTAGTTGTGTGTTTGCAAAGTTTTCCAAACACCAATTTTTTTCTCTGAATCCTCCCAATGTCTTATGAAGGGTGTTTTAAATGCCAGGTTTCTGAAAGCTGATTATTTAATGGTGTTTTATTCAAAACAGCATTTTGGTCTTTAACTTCCTAAGTTGCCCTCAGAAATCACAGTTTTATGTTTTGAGTCCTAAACCAATTTTAGTGTCTATGATTACTTTTATAAGCTCAAAAGACTATTGTGCATGTATTCTGCTGTATTGTGACTTTTTTTCACCTTTGCATGGTGAAGTGCTGAAGTTAAAGACAAGAGCTTATGCTACTGATTCTTCAGAGGGACAAAAGTATTTTTTTCTTTGGTTTTTTTTGGGTTGTTTGTTTTTTGTTGTTGTTTGTTTGTTTTTCTTTTGACCACTGACACTTTATGACTGCTTACGTTTGCACACCATCTCTTCAGGTCTGGAAAGTGTGATTCACCTATTTAATATGGAATTTACAAGGCTAGAAAACAGTTCTTAAAAAATCATTAGAAAATGAACATTTTCCAGACTACCACAGTCTGTTAGACAAGTCATTTAAAGTAATAAATAGATGAAACCTGTTCTCATAAGCTGATTGTAAGAGAAATTTAGCTGATAGCTGTAACAGTGAAAGAGACACCGGAACACACACTACTTGGATTGCAAAATGATGAAAAGTTACAATAAATCTCCCTGTATATGCCTTTTCTTTCCCCTTTAAACATTCTAATGTCATTGTTGTCAGGTTTCTATATTCAGAGTCTATCTCCTTTCAGTAATCTCGAGCTCGCCTGCTCTCCAAGGGACACAATTATGTTAGCTCCAAATAAGGGCTCTTTGATCTCTTTTTATTCCTCCTTTGTTTCTGCACAATGAAAGCGAGAGGAACTCAATTAAAGTGACTTAGTCTGGTCTCTTGACAGAAATTGTTACAAGTAAAGGGTTTGATTCTCTCCTCAGTTAAACTGGTGTTTTGCCAGTGTAGCTACATTGACACTATCAGAGCTGCATTGATGGAAAGCTGCTGCCATGGAAGAAAGGATCAATCCTCAAGTTTCTCCAAATAGGCCATTTGAAGGAACTACCACTTTCTTTTTCTCAGCTGAATTGAAAGCCATTTAATTGGCTTTCAAAGTAGGCTGTTCAGTGAGAGAAGCCCAAACTGAAGGTGACCATGATGGCAAAACGAAGGCAAAACATCTTGTGATGAAACTTTGCTCTGTATTAAAGTCTGGTAATCCTTTAAAAGCACATTTTAAGAATAATGGGCCCATGGCTGTCATTGTTGTCAGACCTTAAAGAAGGGGTGTTACTCAGTATTTTTTCAGAGTAAACTCGTGTCTTAAACTCCCTTACTGCACATTACATGTTTACCATTTTTTTTTTGAGAAAGGCATAAATTTCAGATAGTATGTGCTCAGCTTTTGCTTTCAGTCCAAATAATATTTGCCATCCTCAATGTACATTTTAGGTCTCAAGTCAGTTTGTCTCTTGAAAGAGCCAGAGATTTGCTAGAGCCTGCAGGGATTATGAACACTTGGTAATTGCTACAAAATGAGATTCTTCTATTGATAAAATCGAAACCTTAAACATTACTGTATGTGTTGCTGTTCAGAAAGCAAGTTCAGGACAGAAGAACATCACTGGAAACTTGAAATATTCCATTGAAAACAATACGTGGGCTCTTTGTTAAATATGGTCATCAGCGTTTTGTGTAAGTCTGGGGTTTTCTTGCATAATATTTGTCTTTCTTTATGTTTGGATAGATCATCGTGGTTAAAAGAGCTGTGTTAATACCACAACTTATATTGAATACTACTTCTCCTTTGTTGCTTTTATTTTGAGCCATTGTTTCCTAAATCAATCCTGTGAAGGGTTTTTGTCATTTGGTGGAGTTATTCCACGCTCAGTTGTGCACCAGCCTTATTCAACCTCTAATGCTGCTGTGAAGTTTGTGGTCCTTGGGTTCTCCAGCTTGTTAGAAGATCCTTGTCAAGCTTTATTTGAGAAACCATCTGATTTGACTTCCTTTTCACTTTTGTCAGGATTCACTTATTCCCAGTGTGCAAACTGTTTAAAGCTGGTTTTCCCATTAGCCCTCAGAAGTATGAGAAATGTAGTTCATATAGTCAGGTTAGTTACTGTCTCTGAAGTCACTCTTCTCCTCTGCACCTATTTCCCACTCCTGGCCTTTAACCCTTTTCTCAGCAAATTTTGTCCAGCTGGAAAGTCTCATTACACTGCTTTGTGAGGCTGCCTGTCTTGGCAGGAGTAAGGGCCCATTTTCTGACACAGAATATTGAGGTAGTAGTGGAGACTGCTGTCATAAGAAAGTCTCAGAAACATACACTTTGTTTTTCTGAAGTAATTCTTTGCTGCTTCTCATGCTTCTAAGCAAAAAGGATGGAAACAAAAGGCAACTTTTTTTTTGACCCAGAAGATGGAAATTACAGGCAAGCCGGAGATGAAGGACAAGCAAAGAATACAAGCGTGGGAGGTATTGCTTTGCTCTCCAGTGTCACAGACAATTTGGACTTATCTAGAATGGATCTAATGATCTCTGGGATATTTGATCAATTCTTATTTAAGGAAATTCTCTTCTTGAATTTAGAGGTGATTCAGTGATTAGGGAATACTTTAGACATCTCTATTTCCTTTTTGCTTTTTTTCACCGCATGAAATTTTTTAATGCCAAAGAAGAATGATGGTCTGCTGAGAGATGTTATTTAGACAATAAAATAGGTAGACAGCAAAATTTGAAGTCTTCCAAAATGTATTTTACAATGATAATCCATTGCTGGATCTGACTGCTGTTTCATGCTGTACCTCATGCTCAGGGGGAAAAAAATAACTAAAGAAAATGTAGGCTACAAGAGTTCATGAAAAAAAACCACATGCATGGGCAAACCAGACTGCTATATAACAAGATTATTATATATTTTAATATATGGAAAAAATAGAAACCAATCAGTCAGTGATATTTTCCCTGTCCATAGTACTGAAGAACAGTAGACCAGAGTGAAATTCAAGGGCAAGAAATCTTATAGTGGAAAGAAATTCAAGGAGTGTTGGTGTCTTTTATGGCTTATCTGCATTCAGAGTGTCCTATATTAAAATGCACCTGTGACTGAAATAAAGGTTAGAGAGCAGAGCTATTTCTAAGGTTTTTGGTTAATACTACTTAATTTAACAATACCATCACTCACAATTTGAATATCTGGGGATATGGGGGAACTTTTCTGAACTCTTTTTGGATTTTGCTGCCCAGGTTTCAGCACACTTAGGGTCAGGGCACATGAATCCTATCTTTGAGAAAGGCTCTTAAGAATTAGACTACCATCATCTTAACTAAGAATTTGTGCTTGGGCTGTGCTGATGCTTTCAGTGTGCTCACCATTCGGAGACATTCAAACTTCCATTTTTGTTTTACACAAAGAAAGTAAAAGAATATTTTTTTCTCTCCACTTTTGGAAATAATACTTTTAAATTCTCTTTTTCTATGACAAATACTTTTATAGAGAGTGAAAATCTTTTAATGTCAGTCTTTTAGGTGACCTGCATACTGAGCTCTGACTATCTGTTTGCTTATTAGTAAAATCCAGAGTGAGTTTTGTATTCCATAATCATGCATTTTCAGTAGGGCAGGAAAGTCACTTGATTGCCAAGATCTGAATCTGATGATATGTAACACTGGAGTGAAAGACCTGTGCAGTAGAAGCATTGCTCTGTGCTAATTCTGCTCCACTGATTTCAATGGAAAATACCATCCTAAAAATGGTGAGGAAAAAGATGAGTTATTACTCAGTTCTGCATATGTTCTTCCATATGCTACCAAGATGCAATTATGTTGAGGTGATGCCAAGGCATTATTTTGTATCCATCTGATTCTGCTTCTACCCATTCACCTGCGCAGTGTGGGGATTTGCTCTGTCCTTTCTCTTTATCTGCTATGCGCAGTGTAGGTGCTGCTACAGGAAAAACACAAATCTTTTTAGTCATGTGCAGCCTCCCATGTACTTGGGCCTTACTGTACAACAGTTTTATCCCCTCCACATGTACCTTTGGTTTTATCAGGCTCTCGAGAGGAGGTTTATCTTAAGCTTGGTGTGAAGTGGAGGTCTAAATGCTGAGCTGTCTCTAAATCAATTCACTCTTCCCTGGTAGGAAGAGTGCTATTCATGCCTGGAGTGGAGATAGCAGTCTTTTCAATATTGGTTAAATGTTTTATCCTTATTTATCTTATTTTAATTCAACTGTTCTAAAGAGCTTTTTGAAGTAATCAGGTATGACAGTACTGGGGTTAATTAACGGTGTGCTGCCAGCAGCTTCCCCGTGATGGTATTGATGATGATACTGATCTTATCTGATAAGCTTTGCTAGGAAAAAACCATCGAGAAAGAAGCAAAGACGTTATGATATGAATATATAAGGACAGTAGGTGTCCTTCCTGCCGTTTTATGGATGTGTCTGAAGGATTTCCTTTGTGAGAGAACAGAAGCTCAGCCTAACCCTTATCTGTATTACACCACAAAAATCTATCTTCAAATGACATCAAACCACAATTCAGAGAAGTGTAAAGCAGAGCCTGAAAGCTCATCTTGCTGATGGTGCTGAAGTAGTATCATCCATGTGATTTTGAAAGTCAGCTGATATGCAGTCACAAATAGTTTATATCCATGGGCTATGAATTTGCCATGTTTTAAGTTTCCAGGTGTCAGCTCCACACATATACAAACATTGAGACATGCCAAGGCCTTTGTTTTATGAATCTGGGAATTTTGCAATGTCTGTTTGAGGTGCAGCTGTCTGAGAGGCACTTTTTGCTTTTGCAGTGCAAGGCTTTGTTTGTTTCCGTTCGCCTGCCACAAATGAAATAGAAACTATGATGCCATTAAACCTCTATGAAATTTTAAAATGAACAGCAAAGAAGTCTCACAGAAATATATCACTGTGATAATGCTTGTCATGCCTTTGGGAGAGATAAGAAAAACTGAAATCCCACAGGTGATATTGGAAGAAACCAGATGGCCCAGTTAAGACCATGCTTTTAAAACCAGTGGTAGTTATATTTGCCAAGAGCAAACTGCAAACTCATGTTTCTTTACCAGTGCTCAAAGTCCTTCACCAATATTGACCAGCTCTGTATAAGGCAAACAGTCTGAAAATCCACACATTTTTACACAGTCTATAAGAACTAATGGGTTTTCACGTAGTCATCAATCAAATTTATGTACTGGGGTCTGTGTGTTTTCAGAGCCATGTAAAGGAGGAGTCACTCCAGGCTACTGGAGCATTGCCACTTGGCAGAACTATGAGGGTGAAAAGTCAGTGTAAAAAGGGAGGTGAATACACAAGGTGTTAACCTGGCAAAAGTTGTCGTCATTTTCAGGTTCTGACTAGTGATTATTCTTTGAGAATGTGGTGAGAATTACAGTCAGTCTGATTTTGCTCCTTAAGATTGCAGTAAAATAAGTTCTACTCGCCAAAGGACTTGCGGTTTGGAAAGTAAATAACTTACTTTGTGGTACCTTTTTACTTTTTTTTTTTGTTTGTTTTAACTCCAGCCATGTAATTGTGAAGTGTTGGTTGAGTTGATGATGATGAAAATGGATAATAAAAACTTCGTTCAAAAAGTAAGGCAGAAAACTTTTTGGGATCTCTGGTATTTCTGCAAATACTCTCTTTAAATCTGCCAAAACCCATTTTGTGCTGTTCCTCTCACTTTGAAAGATATAGTGAAAATCTTTCAGGTAAGCATTCCAAATCTCCTATAGTGAGATGACTTCTTAAACTGACAGTGTTGCTGGGGAAGCAGTTGAACTGAATACCTCTACCAGCCTACTGGTTCCTGCAGTCCAGTCCTGTGAGAGCACTTCATAGAGCATTAGTCCTAGTTTCCTTTCTCCCAGCTGGGACCTGTTCTTTCTCTGTGCTGAGTTGGTGTTGCTCTGGTACTACTCAAATATTGTGCAAATTTTTGGTGTGCTCCAAGGTGTGGGTAGGTCTTGAGGTGGCTGATTGGTGTGTGAGGCTCATCCCACTTCATGGATTAGCATTGCACAGAGCAGCCACTTCAAACCAGGAGTGCTGTGTAGGGGGTAATTGGTCTTTGAGAGAGTATTATCAAGATATTTAATGCACCCAATTAAAAATAGGAAAATAGAAAGTATTTTTAAGAGCTATAGAATGACCTTTAAATCATTGTAATTATGTGGGGGTTTTTTTGCTATATAAGTGATAATGTCTGACCACAGGTCAATGCCTCTGTTCTGTTCCGAGTGATTTTGTTGTCAGCAGTGATCCAGGTAGCTGATGATCTCCAGTAAGAAGTTCTTTGATGTCATGGAGATCTTCACCCCTGTGCTCTTTGTTTAATAGAAAAAAATCATATCTGGTGGAGGTTTGTGCCTCAGTATTTTTATGTGTACCTGCCTGCATATTTAGGCAGTGTGACCTTTCAGAGATCCTTGGGTCATATTGTTACTTTGTAGAAATGATGTTTTCCCAGTTCGTGTTTCTGTGTGCATAAGCAAAGACTTTCATATTAGTTTGAGCAGAGGATTGTTAAGAAAAAGAGGTGGGTTTAAATGCAGTTATCTTGTTATTCATAGAAATAGAATAGAAAGTTGGCTTTCGCATCATCAAACTGTTTATTAGTTAAGTTAAAGTTGTTAATATAATTATTAAACAGTTAAGTCAAAGTTGTTAAAGTTGTTAATACAATTAAGCTAAGTGTTTAATGTAGTAAAAATTCTTACCTCTCACAGTTACCCCCTCCAAAAGTTATAATAGATGTTTAACAGTTCAAAGTTTATTATAAAGCATTGTAAATTAACATTTAAGTAAGTTGTGTTTCAGGAGGGAAAAACCCCTGTAAGTGCCCAGAGACTATATTTAGCCATCAGTGAGAGACCTGTCACCGAGCTCCATGGCAACAATGAATTTTAATGAGAAATTCTCCCCCCCAGAACTATAGATGACATCATCCTGGAACGGTACCCCTAGCAGCCGATGAGCCCTTGGTTGGAACGACTTGCACCATGCTCTAACCAAGAGCCACTGACTTGGACTCTAAAGAAATTTAACCAGTCACCTCCTAACTTGGAGGCTGGACGGTGGGCAGTGATGGGAGGGGGCCAAAGGGGTATAAAACCTCCTGACAGCAGTCAAGAGCTGCTGTTTTTGCCTTGGGTTAGCCTTGGTGAAAGCTCGGCGCTGTGGTCATCAGGCCTGCCTTTTAAGAGACCTTGCTTGGGACTGGCCTAGGCAAAAGCCAGTGCTGCAGATCTTTGGCCTGGGTGCACAGCTTTTTTGGCTCAAAGAGTCTCCTATCTCTGTGTTCCCGCCTTTGAGAATTTTAATTGGGAATTTGAATTATTTGAGTACCAAGGTATTCCTTTTGTTAATTATATTTCATTTTATTAGATCCAAGGGTTGCCTCGTTTATGACATATCTCCTTTGTTAGGCATTCATACTACTCATATTAACATCATTTTTGTCCTCCTGAACAGCTCTGTAAGCTTTGAGTTTTTAGAGAACTGTGATGCACTTAAATTTTGCTGTGATTTTGTTGTGGCAAACTAACCAAATAATCCAACTGTTTTGGAGCAAACCAAAGCATTTCTCTTTGGAGTTGCAAAACTCTGTTGCAAGACCAGTAAAGGAGGAATTTGTTTGACCATTTCTTGTTATAAGGTTTTTTGTTTCTTGGTTTCTTGGGGATATTTTCAAGAAAATGGACAAAACACTGTTTTTTCTGAAGGCTTAGTCTAGAGAACAAGTGATAGACTAAATAAAATGTATCTTGAATTCACTTATGGAAAGTTTTGGTAGTAGCTTGCTGTATGATTTCTTGGACTCTAAATTTCAAGGAAGCCATTGCATCAAGGATTTTGTTATTTCCACGTTTCAGTCATGCGAAGACTCAGAATGCTGTAGGGCAATTTGATATGTTGATGACTTAGGTCCCAACATGAACTAGGGGAGGAAAAGAGGAAAGATTGAGCAACACAGAAATGAATTAGATTTGAGTCATATTTTTAATATCTTATTTGAACTGATTTCTTTGGTGGTATTGGTTTAGACCATCTGCATTTGGATGGAACAAGCTGCATAAAACAATCTTGACAATAATATATATGGTATACATAGTTTTAGAAATTTAGTTTGAAATAAATGTACTTCAGCTTTAAAGGAACATTTTCTTTTAAAATTTTCCTTTAATTTTCTTGAAGTGTAAGAAAACGAGCTCACTTTTTGCTCAAACATGCGGTACTTTATCAAACTTGTATATAAATTACTTGATTCTTCATACTGCTGATATTCTTACAATTGTTTTAATAGACCATAAAAATGGTAAAACTGTGGTAAACCATTAAATGCTTTAGCCCAGCAGTATTCCTAGTTTAATAGTTTTACTCATTTAACACTTACGATTTGTAACCGAGTAAATCTAATTTTAAAGTAGGTTGAGGAAGTTAAACCACCTCTGGGGGATAAATCTACACTCCCTTACCTGGAGGGCAATACTAATTGCTATCCAGACCCAGAACAGGCTCAAATGAAGTCAAGCTCCAAGGATTACTAATGAGTGAGGCTTACATTGTATGAGCTAAAAGTCTTTGAAAGCTATTTTTTACTTGAGAAACTGGCTGAACAAAAGTCTGAGAAAATCCATGCAATCAGTAAGACTGCTGGTGCTTTTAAGTATTAGTAATTATTAGCCTTCCTCCTTGGGATGTTAATGATAGTGGTTTGACCTTACCCCAGTATCTCTATCTAAATGTATAACAGCCATCAGTTCACTTTAAATCAAGCACTAAATCTCTCTGAGTGCCATTTCATATGGTTATTAAAAAAGCATCAGGGTTTACTCGCCTTCTTTTGTCAGCTAAATCTTGGACAATTGTATGAATAAATGAATGGATGAAACAGAACATTTTAAAATTATTGTATAAGTTCTGTGTCGATGTAAGTGAGGAGCGCATCTCACTATCTGTTTCAGTGCAGAGGAGGTATTTGCAGGCACTACTATTAAGATGCATAATGTATCAGTGATAAAATGAGAGAGTTGTTTTCTGTGGAGATCTTTAGCCTTTCTATCAGCTTTCCACCTTATTCATAAATCTTGATTGAGCTCTTTTCTGAGGTTGTCCTGTTATATTTCCTCCTTCCCTTTCGTTCCCTTTGTTCTGCTGATACATGACAATGGAAACATCAGGATTTGTTTAAAACATTAGCGAGCTACATTTAGGCCTTTTCAAAATAAAGTGTGAAAGTGTTTGCAGTGATTAGCTAGACAAACGTTAACATTAACAAATTGTAATGCAAAACACTTTGCAGGGCATAAAAGAAAGGGAGGGGAAAAGATTAGGTCTCTGTTCCCTCATTTAAATCCTGTTTGAGCTCAGAGGGTTTAATAGGTACCTGAGTGGGGCCTCAGAGAGTGAGATTGAGACTTAAGAGGTGCAAATACCTTCATCTGACTTTCTGCTGCTGCTGAATTTTGCCCCCAATGGCCAACCTTAGTAAGATCCAGCTATTTTCTTTGAATAATGAAGCTATGGAAAATCCAGCAAGTACGTGGAAATCAGAAGTAGGAACAGGCCCTAGAGGATTTTTAACCTAAATAGAAGAGGCTGTATCACCAGCTCTGAAAGCTGTTACTGTTTCACTATTCTTTCTTTTTTGCCTCTGGGATATTCCTGAAACGTGTGCATCTTCTGTTTTATGAGATGTACTTGCCTTCCTTAGATGTAGAGGGAAACAGGAGGAGGTGGACGATGGCATGGCCTCCAGCACTTTGTTTATGAGAACATCCTTCCAGCAATTTTATGTCTGCATGAGGCAGAAGAACCGTTTCCAATGTGCCCTTGAGCTGTGGATCAAGCATTTTACTTCTTACTCTTTTCTGCTTTAAAACTTGATATTCCTTTCCCAGAGTCTTTAGACGGATGAGGTTTTTGTTATTTGCAGTGGTGAAGCACTTTCAGCTCCCTTTCTTTTTCCCAGCCCCGTTTCCCAGCTGATTGAGCTCGAATCGTGCATTTCTCTCCCTACAAAACAGCTCTCCTGGGAGCAGGCCTGGCATGCTGTCTGTGCTTCAGGATACCTGCAGGACAGTGTTATGGTGCAATCATCGCCTCAAACTTTTTATTACAGCTTAGGCTCATGAAATGGGGCTGTTTGGTCTATTAGCCAGGATTGTGTTCCCAGGCTGCGTTCAGCGGGTTTGTGTACAGAAAGCTTGGAAAAATGAGCTGACCACTGGCTGGCTCCCTCCTGGGAGAAAAGCTGTGTTTACTTGCTCATTCTCCAGTCCTCCTGCTGCTAATGCCTGAAAAATTCTCAGTTTCTTGCCCAAAAAACTCCAACAAACCGACAACAAAACCAACCTAACTCCTAGAATTGTTTATTTCTTTTTTTGCCCAAATTAAAGTAACCTGAAAAGCAATCATGACACTGGGGATCATTTAGTCCTAAGGAATGTGCAGGGCACCTTGGGCACTCAGACCCAGGGCCAGGTCACCTCCAAGGTGACAGCACTGCTTGCATGCAGATGTCCAACTTTCTGGCTTTAAATCCAAAGTACCACAGACTAAAGCTGTATTTGCCCTTGGAAATTAAACACAGTCCTTTGCAAAGCTGACACAATTATGTATGAATAAAAATAGGTTTTTTTCTTAGGAGATTCATGTCCTTTCTATGTGGTAAGGGGATTTTCTGAGTCCCATACTCTGAGGAGCTGCAGGTGCCGTTCTGCTGTAGCTGTTGATCCTGGGTTCAATTCATATAGCAAGGCAAAGAAAAACCTGTTGCTCAAATAGCAATGTGTCGTCAGCTGGCAGTGCTGGCTCCTGCACAGCCATGTCTGTGTAGAAAACAGCCTTGTTTATCCTATTGCTAATTTACAGAAATAAATTTCTTTCTCCATTGAGCATTGAGATACACATGTGCAATTCACTAGTTGTAACTTGTGTTATTAGCTCTTATCCCTCCACAACAATTTGCCAAAATAATTGCCTCAGCCACAATGACTTTGTTATGTGATGTTTCTGAGTAAGATGTGCAACAATTTATTTCTTACTGGAGCTTTCTTGTTTAAATTAGCATAATTTCTTCTTAAAAACAAACAGATCCGACTCCTCCATTGAGCAGAAGTGCAGAGGGAAATTGTTTATGCTGTTTTTACTTTGTTGTTCTTTTGGGCTGAGTTCTTATTGTCTTGTGGAAGAGAGCTAATGACAGATTAGGAGGTAAACAGCTGCTTTCCTGGAGCCGTGTGTTAGCATGTAGGTTGCTTGTGTTAGGATTGCCTTTTAAATACCAGTGTCAGAGTGAAATTGATAATGAGCAACACTTTACTTTGGGTTTGCTTTCATAAAGCCTATCTGAAAATCTGTGCAGATAATAGCATACACATAAGGGCATTTCCTAGCCTTAGTTTCCTGTCTTTTTGCCAGTTATTAATCTCCAAGAGAACTTTTCTTCCTGTTCCAAGACAGTCTTCACTGAAGGACTATGTCCCAAGTTTTGGGCAGGGGGAACAGCAGTGCACTGTGTTTGTGGACTGCTCCTTTTGTCGCTGCTTTCCCTGGGAGGCCTGGGGAGCCCAAGTTCCCTGCAGGAGGTTGATTCTTTCAAAAATCTTTGACCAATGAGGTAAACATCTTAGTCTTTCATTCAACTTTCTACCAATATTCCCATTCCAGAAGTCAGAGTCCCTGGGTTTTTGATACTGTGCTTATTATCTTTTGTTCTACCCGTGTTAACTCTAATTTAAATTGTAGGCTGCAAACCACAATTAGATAATCACAGATTTTATATTTGAGATGCCTTGGAACCACTGGGTGTATATTATGTGTTTCTGTTGATTTTGTCCATTTATTCTAAAAGCTCCTAAAAAGGTCAGTTTGAGGGAGTATTTTGTGCTCATCCCATACAGAGAACCTCTTCAGTCCCAAACATGAATAAGGCCCTCTGTGGGAAAGGGGGGTGCGTAGGATTCATTCAATTTGCCTTCCTTCTAAGTCCTTCATATACCCTGTGCTCAAACAGGCTGGCTGCTTCTTATGGGTGTTTGAAAACTTGGTATTTTTAATCATTAGCAAATGAAATTTTCTGGTGGTTTTGTTTTTTTTTTTTTTTTTTTACTCCCCCCTGATTCTGATTTGACATTAATCTTGTCAGAGTTTGTTATTTTCAATTTTCTCAGGTGTGTGCAATTTCTGCTTTTTGAAGGATGTCTTTTCATGTCTAATAGCCTCTTTTACTCTGCTATTTGAGTACACTGATATTTTTTGGAAACCCATTTAAAATTATTTTTGAACGGTATTATACATGTACTGTGAGCTTTTACAGTGGTGCCTTTAAAGACTCTCTATGCCAGTTTATATAAAAAGAAAGCTTTAAAATATTTATATGAATATTTTAAAATTTTAGCTGATTCTTTTTAATTTATTTTTAACTAGCTTTTTCATATTTGTATCATTCTTCTTTTTCAAGTTAAGCAAGTTAACCTTTCAAGTTAAACCTCTTGTGGGTTTCCTTCTAGGCTTCTTTTTGGCTTTTTTTCCCCCTCTCATACGAGTGGTTTGGTATCTGAGTGTGGAGCAGTGTCTTTTCCACAGTTTTTCTTGGATAGCTTAATCTTAAGTCTTGAGCTGATCCAAGAATTGCTTCTCATCTTGTGAATTTTTTCATTAGTTGCTCCAAAAAGGGGTTCTTTTAGGTTGAGGATGTCCAGCAAACATGTTATGTCACCACAGTATACTACATGGGGGCAAAATATAATCCTGTCACTGTTATTGTGTTTTTTCTTCATAGCTCTTCGCTCTCCCAGGAAATTTGTAGCTATTGCGGTCCTTGTATATTTTAGATATATTTAATATTTATATTTTAGTATATCTTGCTTAGGTCTCCCAGGCTTTATGGGGAACTAGGAGAAATTCCTCTCAGTCCAGTAACAAGATGTCTTTCCTCCCCATGGAACTCTGGATTGCAGAATCTCTTGAGTAATTGAGGGTTTCCAGCTGTTTTGTTCTCTCAATACCTTTTCATCTAATTATACCAATTATATTGGTACTTGGTTCATCCTGCACGGTGGTTCCACTTTTTAGATCTGTAACAAACTGCTTGGAAATTGCTCTGTTCTTCCCCTTGAAACCAGGTCAGTGGGGATGGTCAGGACTGCATCTCAAGTGGAATACTACACACGTCTTCGTGAGTTTCTCCTAAACAATGAGAGAAATTCTTCATTTTAGGTATTTGCTATCATCACTTTTAATCACACGGACTCTCTTACGGGTTTGTCCATGCAAAGCTCTTGTAATCTGTGATGATTTCTCTTTTCAGTTGTCTCTTCCTGGACTACGTTAAATACCTTATCCTTTCCCAGTACCTTGTTTTCTCCTTCATCAGTTGAGCCATTTTCCCAAACCTACTAAGAGTTCACTCTTTGCTTTCAATCCTTATGTTCAACATGGAAAATTTCTTCTTCCCAGCTATCCTCTCTCTTTCTGAACTTCTCAATTTCAACTTTATATGGCAATTGCTCTCACTCTAATACACTATGGACTGCCTCACCCATTGCGTGCATGACTCTTGACTAATTTCAGTTAAGTGCAAGTGAAATACTATTTAAGAGATTTGGTTTTCTTCATTATTTGCTAAGCTACGTATTAGATTACACTGTCTTTCTGAAGAAGTAACTTTCCACCATTACAGATCTATGCCCTGCTCAAACCATTTGGCACTGTTAGATGTGGCCATAAAATTTTAGCTTATATTGTTATTTTGTTTATTAGAAAGCACACTTCTGGAATATCAATTACTGTTTCACTCTGATGCTGCTGCTATGTCCAAAAGTACAAAAGGTTTTCCAAGACAATGTTTCTAGAAACTTCGTTATAGACATGCAAATATGGGAGAAGTATGATGTGTTTTCTTCTTTCTTGTGCTTTCATCTAATGGCATTATTTGCACTGTGACCAAATAAACTTTTTAGTAAAATGGTGCAACATTTAAAAAAATGAAATTGAGACAGACTACCCCGCATATGTAGCAAGGAACAATGTTTTACTTTACCTTTTATAGGCCCCCTGTTTGATGGTGTGATTCCTGCAAAATGTGGATCACTGAAAAAATGGATTAAAAACAGAGACATCATCTTAGAATATATTTTGTAACTGAAACTGATTTGACCTTTAAGTACACAGTGAGTGCTTGGTTAGCACTTTTAATTGTTGTGTTATGAAGAAAATTTTTGGTGCAAAAAGATTTTAATTGTTTTCATAGAGGATCCATGTTGCTAGATACTGAAAAGAAAAAAATTAACTTGATGTGATTACTCCAAAATTTTTGTTAAAACCTCTGCCTCCTAAAAAGAAATATTTTTTTTTTTTTGTTGGTTTGGTTTTCTGGTGTTTGTTTTGTCTTTTTTTTCCTCTCCTGCAATCAAAACATGCCCATTAACGTTGTCTCCTTTTTTGTTTTTCATTTAACTTGAGTATGTGAGGCAGTGTTAATGGTTCAGCTACAGTTTTGATGGAGATGCAGTACTTTTGTTATGTAAGTTTATAACTAAGAAAATTCAAAGGGTTTCAGTTAATTACTTTTCTCCTGAAAACCCCTACATTCATTCCTAGAAAAAGAAGTTCAAAACCCATGCATCTTCTCCTTGACTGCACCCTGCCTCTTGTTGTCTAACATTTTTAATCATTAAATATTGAAAATCTATGAAAATTTGGTTAGATAACCTATCTAGTCTGCTTTTATCACTTAAGGTTTTCTCTATATGCTCTCATTTAGTGACTGGCATCTGCAACTTACAAACAGCCCTGAATTTTGGTTTGTATTTAATTACAGACTTAACTTTATTATGTAATTTTGAATCACTGGCTGAGGAGGCACTCATATATGTGTGCTTTTGAAGGAACAAGAATTTCTAAGACTTCTTTTGAGGCTTATATTGAACCCCCCTCCTGCTCCATTTAATGCCTGAATGAAATCTAGGTAGGCAAGCTTTCCTAGGTGCACAGTGATCTTCTGAGTTACTGAAATTAAAAAGATGTAATTTGGAAAGAAGAAAGTTTGCCTGTGGTAGCATGTTAATTCCTTCTGATTGTCTTTTGTCTCCTGAAAAAGGGAAAGTAGATTTTTCTGTGCTGTGAGCTCAAACTGTATGTAACTTGATCTCTGCATGGGAGGTGAGTGTTTGTGGTAAATGTGGCTTTCTTAATGAGGACCTGCTGTTCTGCATGAAACACTGTCACAAATAATCATAAACAGCGCCCAGTTTCTGCCTCTGCAGTAGGAATAAAACCTGGGTAGTGAATCTTCCCTCCACAACTGTGTCAACAGCAGGTCCTCATTACCTGTCCACAGCTGCTGAAAACTGATTCAGCCCCTCATGGTCAGAATGCTGCTCAAGCTCCTTGTTTTTGGTGAGGTTTTTTGAAAAGCAAAAATAGATATTTTCCTCTTTTTCAAAAGGATTTTGTTGGCACTCCCTGAAACTGCTTTTGCTGCTTCCAATCCATTCAGTTGTTAATGGGCTTTGTGGACGCAGGGCTCGTGAGCTGTAGGAATTGCAAACACATGATTCCAGCTGAGCTCCTGAACTGACAGGTGATCATCTTATTAGGAGCTGGGAACTCACATTGTGATTTCTGCCAAAGACGATTTGCCTTATTTTTCCTGCTTTTGCAGTAAATGCCTAAGAGCCTGCTTTCTTTGTGGAGAATACGAGAAGCTCTGTAGTTTAATTATGAATAATATCACTTACCTCAGTTTCTTCATTTTCCTGTGTGCTGTTTTCCTCTGGAGCAATCTGCAGTTACTCTGCAGGAAGGGAGCATAGGAAAAACAGTGGAAGAGCCTTTGACTTAAGAGGAAAGAGCAAATCAAGGTCTGGAGAGGGTAACCACTTCTAGAAGTCAAACTTTGTTAAAGGGAATAGAGATCTCTTGTATTGAATGTTTTGTTTTGATAATGTCAAAGAAGCAGAGAAACCAGATGGGAGGAAATTGTCTTTAATTTATCTCACAGCTCAACATAGAGAGACACAGGTCTTCCCACAGGTGCATGATGAGACAGCTTGAAACAATGTTTGGGCATGTTCTTGTTGCTCTGAGGGATCCTTCTGACTCCTGGACTAGATAAGCAGTAAGGACAGATCTGTGTGGCAGAGGGGACTCCATGTCACTTGGCCACTTTTATTTATTGCACTTTGCACTTCTCTAGTGTGGTCATGATCTCTAAACGGAGCTGGAGCTGCTACTGAGGCCCCTGGGGCTCCTCCATCCAAGGCTCCAGCTTTAAGTTGAAAGATTTATATCCTTTATCTGCCTCGTGGCTGCTGCAGGCTTCGCGATGTACTTGGAATCAAAAACGCCTTCAAGGCCCAAACTTCATAAATCTTAAATCCTATAAACATCCTAGTTCCTGGAGTACCGATTTCAGGAAACACTATGTTACAAAAATTGTGAGTCCAGTAGTCCTGTTTTCCAGCAAGGAAATTTAATTAAAAGAGGAGATAATTAGATGAGAAACCTCTGCCGGGAGTTATTAGAAATATTTCTGAATGGGTTGAGTTAGATGAGTAATCCACTAAAACTATGCAAAGCCACGGCTGTCCAGCTTCCAGCAAACTGAGTGAGAGAAGGAAGTGAGAGACTCTCCCCAGAGGCAATTTCTTCTGGAAGAGGAGGGAAAACTTCATGGCTGATGGAGTCTGTTTTGTGCCATTCCTCCTCTGAAAGGAGTTTGTACCAGGCTATGGTGAAAAAATGCCTCGTTGCTGCAGCAAATTGCTGCAGCAGCCTGCACTAGAAGGGGGAAAGGATCTGTGCCAGCTGCCATAAGATTTGAGCTTAGTCTTCTCTACTACCAAACCCAAACTGAGGCAGTGCCATATGCTGGAGTGAACACAGACTCAGGGAAAAGATAGACATAGTATTGTGGTTTGCAGTGGAAGTATTTGGAGGCTGGTGTGTGTTTTTACCTTTTTATTTTCCTTTTTTAAGTTGAATTTCAGAGAGGAACAGAGAGCTTTATGGAAAGCTATATCTGTCTTTCCCCCTCACCTTTTCAATAAGTCCAAAAAGAAAAGTTTCTAGAGATATAACTTAGGATGAAAGCAACTTGAGGACTTCAAAAAGTCTCAGTTCAAAATGAAATCAGGCTTATGATATCTGCATTCTTTTCTTCTAGGCTCACTGTTTTAGGAGGACACTTGTGGCTATCAACTTCTTTTGATGCTGCATGTGAGATGGTTGTAAGTAGTTAGAGTGAGGGTCAGCACAAATATAGCCCCCCAATTCTTTGACAGTGATTCAGTACATGGATTTTTACACAATGTGCAAATGTTGTTAAGGCTCTTTCTCTGTTCGTCTTTCATGGCATCTTAATTTCTTAAAAGCATCTCAGCTGAAAACTTCGTTTTTATTTTTATATGTTTCATGATGAAAGAATTATCTGGTGGTAACTCAGACTTGCTGTGCCATTGGCTATATTCATCTCTATGATGAAATTGGCTTTACTACGATTATCCTCATCTTTAGGGGGATTTGTGTAAGCATGAACTGTTCAAATGGACTGAAATTCAGAAGAGCTTTTCATACTTTGCTACTGAATTTTTCAGGGAACTGATGATTGGAGTATCATTTAACATTTCTATTTCAGGAGGCCTTGCTTCTTCACCAGCAGAACTTAAATGGAACAGCCAAGACTTTTGAGGGCTCATGTCCAAGGCTTGCAAATTTGACTAGACGTGTCATAAATTCTTAGTTCCAGCTCTTGACAAGGAGATTATCCAAACTTCTCTGAAGCACTGTACACCTTTTGCTGAAGCTGAGTGTTGGTGTACAAATATTCTCTTTGTATCATGCTTTCCAGTTTGGATTTCTCAATGTCCTGGAAAGCTTACAGTTTTCCACAGAACTTAATTCTGTTTATGTCACCACAAAATACGATGGTTATGCCTTTATGTATACATATAAGAGTAGGTTTGTTTCTTTTATTTTCAGAAACTTGAATGTTACATTCCAGGAACTGGAGCAGCTACACAAGATGACCAGCTCTTTATCTGATATCTTGCATATGGGGATTTCCATAATTCACCTGTAAGTTCCTGTGGCTTTCAGTAACCTACAAAGTGTGTACAGGTGCACTCATGCTTATTTAATTTGTTCAGCAAATAGAGAGGTATCGTTTCTGCAATAGAATAAAAAAGCAAAGCAACCAGTCTGGAAAACTCAGGATGTTTTATGAATGTTGTTGGAGATAAAAGTAAAATTCTATTTTAATATCTTAATTACCCCCCCTATCTTTGCAATACTATGTACAATAAAAAATGTTACCTGTGTGAAGTCTAAGGAGGTTGTACTTTGAGCACCTGTACAGGAGTTTTTCAGAAGCTGGAGGAGATGGTTCCTTTGTGAGGCACCAGAGAAAACTTGAGCTGTAGGCTTTGCTTTTCCAATCCTGCACAACTTTAAGCATTGGCTTAATTTCTGCAGATTTTAGTGCACTTCATTACATGTGCAGCTTGCATATGTAACTGGCAGAAGTTAGAGACAGAAAGTTTTTATTAAATATGTTAATCACCTAACACCATTTGGCTTGCAGCCTCAACTATAAGGAAGCAAATAAGAGGGAAAAAAAGTTTCATGCATAAAATATAGCACATGAAATAAATGGAAAAATGCAAAGGTGAAGGATCAGTTTTTCTCTCAAATACTTTCAATTCTAATAGTTTGTTTAATACCTCAGAAAAAGAAATCGAGTCTTTACATGCCATTTTTAGCTGGATTCTGACCATTAAAACAATTTTGGTGTTTGAGAAATTCTCATTAAATTTATTAAAATGGCAGTATATTTCCAGTCTATTTTGGTTAAGATTCTGTTGGCTGGACTGTTCCTGTGCAGCATCCAGTGAGTGTTTTTGTGTTTCTGCACCAGTGTATGGGATTTGCAATAATGGATGTCATAACCCTCTGCTGAAGCTTTGGAAAGAACTGGCCATCAATCACAATGTACAGTCTTTTCAGTTGTAGCTCCCAGTAAATGTGTTTTCTTCATTTACTTGGAAGTTATTATGCTGTCATTTAAAAGCCTAAGAGAAAGGGGAAAAAGCTCTTTTAATGAGACTTTGTGCACTCTTTTTTTTAAAATAATAATGGCTTGTTTCATGTTAAATTTAAAGCATGTAGGTCCTTAGCAAATAGGTTTTTAGGTGGTTCACATAATCAAAAGCAATACAACTGGCATATGAGCTCTGATCCCAGCTTTCAAACACAGCAGAGAGAACAAACATACATGCTTTCCCTATTTCAGACTTTGAAAAGTCAAAACTTTCTTCCTCGTGTAATTGCCCTAACAGATCTCATCAGGGCTGGTTCCCATGCTGTGTTTCACAGATCACGGAGCTTTCAAAGCTTGCTTGCTGATGAGGAAGAGGTTCTGTAGCCACCAGCACCGAGCCAGCCTGGCTTCCTGCTCCCCTCTAGCTTGGGCTTTATTGCTTTCTCTCCTTTACTGCTGCTTAACTCCCCAGGTTGGGTTTTTGTACTGCCAGGTAAGGCCTGGGCACAGAGCAGAGAAGTTGTTTGCTTTGTTTCTTTTTCTCCCTTTCCAGGATGAATGCACAAGTCTTTAGGGTTATTTGTGTTTTCAGTGTAACAGTTTAAAATTGTTTTTAAAAAATAATTATTTTAGGTCACCTAAATGTATCAATATTATCAATATTTTAATATGTGAACCAAGTTTGAATACTGTGAGACAAAAAGTGCAATCTTTAAGGGGCTTTTAGCTATTTTAGTATGTTTCTAGATTTATATTTTGTAGAAAAAATTAATTTAAGGCATTAAAAAAATCCCACCTTCATAAACACAGCCGCATTCCTGTCAAGTGTGTGGCTTTGTTTAATTGCAGTGTTAACATCAGACAATGTTTCCACAATTTTCATGCATTGAAACAGGTTTTATTGGTAGTAGTTCAAGTATTCAATAAACTTCAATGAAAAATTAGGATAATTTAATAATTATTATACTTTATGGTACAATCAACAAATCACAATTTTCTTTTAATAAGTTTACCTCAGGTTCATTGAAAAGGGCTTCTGTAGTTTTGCATCAGATTCTTGTTTAGGAAACAGCCGCATGAATCTCATGTTGAAAAAAACTTATCTTTTAAACCATATTATAAAGCTGTAGAGCTGCAATTACAGCAGTGTTCAAGAAGTTCCTTCCGTCATGTTTTTCTTGGTCTTGAATATCTGAAAAAAACCTGTAGAATTCAGTGCTTTGTGAAAATTATTAACTACAAATGCAAGTACAGATACTCATCACTTTACCTGCAAACAAAAGAAAGCAAATTGTATAACACTTCTTTTTAAGCGGGTTTTCCTTCTGAAAATGTTGAAAAAATTTATATTAATAGTGCCTTGTTTCTTTCTTTATCTTGAGTGCAAATTTTCCTTGCCTTGTAATATAAAGGTAGCCATGGCAACTTAACATTTTAATCTCTCCTTGGCAGTGCATTTCTTAGGTAAAGATTATGTAGAACCTGCACTTGGTATCTGAACTAATTAATTCTGCTTTCCTTTAGATAACATTTCAAGATAACTATTCTTATTTAAAAAAATAAGTAACTGAAACAAAAATGCCCAACTGTCAAGGAGACAACAAATTTGCACTTGTAATTTTGTTGCTATATCCACTGACTGAAAGATAGGGATTTGCTGCATTTATAAGATCCTCACTGCTCCTGGAGAGCAAGGGAATTCCCATGACTATACGGAAGTGCTCAAATTTCATTTAATTATATCTCAGAAGTAGTTCTGCAGGCATTGGCCTTTCAGCACTTGCAGTGTCTCAGGGAATGTTAAAAGAGCACTTAAGTTATTTGTTTCTGGCTCTGCAACAAGGTAGGGCAGGCTCTTCTCAGGCTCTCACAGGTTTTTTAGGACAGAATGAAAACAAATGTTGAACTCTTTCCCTAATCCATAAACAATTTTTGATTGCTGTATTTATGTGGGAAACAGGCATCTGTTTGTAGTAACAGTGTTGGTAGTTCTGTGCTAGGGGAAGCTTGTCAAGTCTGAAAATGAACATTTTCCCTTTGAATCTTGGGTTTGTGAGTGATCCAAACCATTACAGAAGAGCAAAGCGGTTTGATAATGGGCTTTACCATTAAGTGGTACTTTGGGTTTGTACTTTCAGTCTGTGCTCCTTGCCAGGTGATAACTTATTTAGCTGTGCATTTGGATATTATTCTTGAAACTCATACTATGAATATTGAACACAATCTGTGGTCCTCTAATCACTTAAGCAATCCTTTCAGCAAACTCTTTGCTCAGAGCTATAGCCCCACATTCTTCACATTCTGTAACTGCAGTATACCGGTGTGATTGCCTCCCTAATAAAAAACGACATTATTTTTTCCTTTAGGGTAAAGTTTTAATTTGCCTCCCTTCTTTTTTTTGAAGTCCTAAATTAGAAGCCAAGAGCTGGTGATATCAATGAGTAGATAAGGATTTTGAGTTATGTTCATCTCGTGGATGGTGAAGTCAACACGTGCTCAGCTGGTTGCCAGGAAAGAACAGTGCAGTTTCTTCATGTCAGATTGGTACTAAACTTTTTCAGGACAACGGTAAACCTCCAGTAATAAATTTTCTTGCAAATCATCGGGATGTTCTTAGGAATTCCCCAGCCTAGTTTTTTTGGATTCCATTGGAACTAGTAAAATAAAATTACCATGGTAGTTTTTTATTTATATTTGTGAAACAGTTGTAAAACCCAGTTATTTCACAGCAGTTATTAAGAGTTGAGAGTCTATTTTTTTTTTTTTAAGAATCTGATTCACACTAATTAAGTGAAAAAAAAAATCATATGGAGAGAGCTTACTACATAGGAGTCACAGACCAGTTGACAATTATTTTTGTGACACACTGGTGCTTAATTCATCTTTGAGCTATGTGCTTGCTGTATCTCTGCTATAAGCAGAGGAAAGAATTTCCAGTTCTCGTTCCTGGGTCTTGCCAGTCTTCTCTGCCTCTCTGCTGGAGCAACTGCTTAAGCAAGAAAAACATTTGGAGTGAATCCACCTCTGCAATTACAGAGCTTGCTGTAATGTGCTTCAGCCGTCTCACCCAGTGTTTGCTGCTGTGGCTTTGAAGGGAGGGCGAGGAGGCAGAAAGAGGGTTAAAAGAACTGTGTGGTTCCTGTTTAGGAGATGTCGTCAATGGGTAATAATTTAGTCAGGGGTTGTCAGTGGCCTGCTGCAAATAATGGAAACCTGCCTGACACACGTGTGGAGAGAAGGCAGCCTTGGGCATTTGGTGTGTTCTGTGGGGGGGAACTCAGGGAGCAGCCTGGGTGCACAGCACTCCATCTCTCTGTGCTCATGCTTTAAAGGGGTCACTCAGTCATTCAGAGAAGTGGAAGGATGGGTGGCTTCAGAGTGGCACAGCTTGCTGCACTTACAAATGTCAAGGCAGAGATGTTATTTCAATTGCAAGCGTTTGGGAAGATGGCTCGTGGCCGTACGTGCAGAGATTTAGCGTAGCAAAAGTGCTGGCTGAGGGTTTGAGTGTGCAGAAATTGGGAATGCAAAGGTTCTATGCACGTTGTATGTCTCTTTCTGTGGTCTTATATGTGGAATATGTTAGCATTTGTAGGTGCTTCTTGTATGCCAGCTGTCTGGAAAGGGCTCCGTTCCTTACTGCCAATTGTGCCCATGCGAGGAAACATGGATTTAAATGGGGCAGCAAACACAGCAGCACTGGTACTTGGTTTTCTTAATATACAAGAAGAAATAAATTTGGTCCAAGCTTTCCTCAAGCTCTCTGGACAGCCTGGCTGGGATTTACTGTGATCTCTCTTCCGAGCGCCAGGCACCAAGCTTCCCAAACTCACAGAGCAGCTGAGCAATTTGACTGTGCTTTTCGCAGCCCGGCTGCCTGGGACAGAGCCAAATTAGACAGCCAGTTTCTCAGCCTTGGTGTGTAAATAAAAGAGGGTTGTGTCCCTAAGTATCAACCCCTTAGACTGGAAGAAAAACAACTACGAGGGGTTAATGAATGAATTCCCTAAACCACAGTGCACTAGAAGAAGGGGCAGGAGAGAAAAGAAGAAGTTGACTTTTTTATTTTATTTTTTCTTAAGGGGAGCAGGCACTCATTGCACTTAATCAAGTGGAGAATTATCTGAGTCAAAGGCCTTTAATTATGTTTTCATTTGGTATGATTTTTTTTTGTCTGAGAGATCCCTTTGGCAGCCATGCAAAGAGGTTCTGCTATGTTTAGAGCCGTTTGTATTCGATATATGAGCTATTACCCACATCTTTAGGCAAAGAGTTCACACAGAGAAATGAAAATTCACCTGCACTTCTCTAAGGTGATGGAGTCAATCCCCAAATGGCTGCAAACTGTATGTGTGTATGAGAACTTTGGATTGCAGAACACAGTGGTAAATGCTGAATGTGCAGAATGGCTTAATTTCCTGTGTGCAGGGCTGAGCAAGGTTATTAAGAAGCCCTTTCAAGTTTAAGGTTTTCCCCAGGGAAACTCCAGAAACACAGCTGCTTGAAAGGAGAGAAAGAGAAGGAGGAAAAAAGCAAGAATAAAAAGGAACTGAAATGTGAAGATGCTGGCTGTGTGCTGCAGAGAAGCTGGAGGCAATATTTTGCACAAACCTGAGATGAGGCAAGATAGCAGCAGCAGGAATGGGAGGAGAAGACAGAGCTCTCAGTGCTTGCTCTTGCTCCTTGTGCCTTACTCAGACACGTGGCAGGTGTAGAGTTGCTGACACAGAGTTGAATAAATTCAGTGAGTGCTGAGCAAGTGTTGAATCAACAGCTGTGGATGAGAAAAGGAAAAGAGAAGAAAGTATGGGTTTGTTCTGACTGGTTATGTTTGGGAAAACTGTCTGTGAAACTTTGGTTTGGTGACTTTGCTGTATCATTGGAAATATCCATGTGAGTGGAATCTAGTGCTGCTTCCTGGTGCACCTGAAGGGATAGTGTTCTGGAGAGACAGGTGTGTTTCTGGAGAAAGCAGCAGCCAAAGTCAAAAAAATGCACATGGGATAGGCAAGTCATTTAGAAAGATAAGATTTCTGAAAGGCTTTGTAGATTTTTTCCAAAACAACTCATGAGAAAAACCTCAAAGTGATGTAGAAATTGAGGAGAAAGCCGCAACAGGGATCAGGATGGGTGTAATTTTTGAGCTCTCTGAAGTGAAGCAAATTGATTCCGTAACACTTTGCAAAGTAAACATTTGCTTTCAGTAGTGTCATCTGTGTCCCTAAATAAGTGTTGTTTTGGGGAAGATGGTGTGCGTGTACCACACAACTGCTACAGTGAGAGCAAGAATGGCTCTCTGGTGCATGGATCATCATGGAAACACTAACACACTTCAAATCCCCCAACGCTGTTTTGAACGAACGTGTGATGCCTTCCTACAGTGGGGTGCTCTTAGAGGAAGGCTCTAGCATGAGGAACCGTTTCATGTAACTGCATTATGTCAAAGTCTTGGCTGACTTCGTTCCTTGGCCAACTTAATTATTCTTATGAAGAATGCCATTTAGTGTCAGAAGCAATGAGATGCTGGAATCCTGTATCTAAAATGAGTTTAAACTTAGTTATTGCCATAGTGTCAGTTTAAAAAAAAAAAGTCCCAATGTCAGCAAGTACCTGAGAAAAGAATGTGTAAAATAACTGAATATGTTTGTATAGTAGAGCTTGCCAGTTTCAGCTTCCACAAGTGACTGATTTTATTTGGAAAGGGTAGGAGTATTTTAGGTTAGACTTTTTTACATTCTAGAACTGGAAGATTTCATAGCCCACACTGTGTTTTGAAATGTGTATCAGATGGTATAATTAAAAGAAAAAATAAAATTCTTCTTGTCTCCTCATATAGAGAATACAGTCAAAGGGATTATAGAATAGAGTTACTTCAGAAGTGGCCAAATGAATGTCTACTTGAAAATGTAGAACAGAATACCAACACTATTACACTGTCTTTGTGCAGAGAATGGAATTAGATGATATTTGTACTAAGGAACGTTACTGCTGGTTCCATATGTTAATGCTGACAGTGGAGGATGACACCTCCTTTAGTGTAATTCTCTTTTTTAAATCACCTCTGTGCATTGTAAATTGTATTGCAGGTGTCTGTACTTTGACATGCATTTCACTCAGCTTAGGTTGCATATAGGAGAAATCTTTTTCTTTCACCATTAGTATTCAGAATCATATTTATTCTTATTTAAACCTTGTTGAATTCTTTATCAGCTCTAAGTAGACTGAAAGGCAAGTGTGCAGCCTTCAACGTGATAAATTTTGCACCTCATTTTTTGGGTACTCAGTAAGAAATGTCATGAAAAGATAGAATTTTTTTTAAAAATTGGGTTAGTCATAATGAAGTATTTTCATTATTGGGTTCATTAACTTATAGTTCTTTAGAAGAATAATTAGCTGAGTTTCATTTAAGCTTGGAAAAGCCTAGCACTTCTGGAAATGAATTAATCTTTCTGAGACTTCCAAACTTCAGGCCGAAGTCTTCTGGAGTAAAAACTTAGGTGCCTAATATGTTTGGAAATAAATATATTTTCAGTCCCCAGTTTCATGTAGGCAGTGTGCTGTGGTTACAGCCCATAGAACTATGAGAAGTATTCCTTCCTCCATTCAAAGACACATCTGCGTATCACGGAAAGGAGTTTCTGACCTGTAACTAGAGTCTGATGATGGCCAACGTGTTCATCCAGCTGCTATTCTAAGGCACCAGAAAATGCCCATGCTGGTGTTTGAAGGTGCAAATCTCTTTGCAAAGGGAAGCTTCTATCCTAGTGGGCTGTTCCATTTCTTTTTGCTGAACCTCAAGACAGATGTGGCAAATGACATTCAAAAATCACCACAGTGGCAGAAGCAGCTGCTCTGGCCAGCAGAGATGAACAAACAGGAGCTGTTGTAGAGCGAGGAGTTACCTGCCATAGGAGTGACCTTCAGCTTAATATGCACTTGTCTGTATTGATTTTATCTTACAGCATGTTATTGAACACAAAAGCAAGATGAGCCAAATCCCCCTCATTGTTCTTGAATGCTGCAAGACTCCTTATATGAATAAAGGGACTAGGAGGTGACTCTATAAAAAGAATATTTAGCTGGGTTTTTAGATCATCTGCCAGATTCTTATCTCTGTAGGCATAGAAACAGGGTTTTTTTCTTTGACAGCCACGCATCTGAAATTAGAATTTAACTCCTACAGTTGTCAAAATAGATTTTCTGTGGTTTCAGAGCTTTTTCTAGCATCGAAAGAATATTCAGTTTAAGTTTCATCCCTGTCTTATGAGGACTTAAGTTAGATTTTTCTGTAGACTGATTTCTTGTCCTTAGTTACAAGACCTGGTCCAGCTTTGTATGCCCCCAATTTGTATAATTTCTCCTAAAGGAAGGAGAGTTTAAAACGAGGAAGTTTGGATGATGAGGGCCATTGGAGGTTATATCTGTACAGTTATTGTCAATCAATGCCTGGAACTCTACATATCTTTTTGCCAAATTTCAACCTAAGGACCACCAAGGCACTTGAAAACTCCCAGGCTAATGTAGATCAGAAAGAAGGTTTTTATAACAGGAGGATCAGGAGGATCTTCTGCTCAGCCAGGAGAAATTTACAGAGGTGGCCCAGTGACTTTATGACCTGACTATGGCAGAAACTTTGCCTGATTTTTTTTTTTTTCCTTTTTAAATCCCTTCACTATTTCCAGCTTCTTAACAGAACACAGCTCAGAAATATATGTGGGGTTTATTGAACAAAAAAATTCAGTCAGTTCAGCTAAGATGATGCAAAACACTTTATTCTTAAATTCTAAGCCACCAAAAAAAAAAAAAAAAACCCCACACCAAAAAAAAACAACCCAGAAGCTTTGTCAATTTCCATTTGGGACTGTGCTATAAGTTTGGTAGGCAGAGAGATAACAGAGAGAGGAAAGACCATATCAGAATATTATAAGAAAGAAAGAATACCCTTGTTCTGAAATTAAAATTTTTGACAATAATTGCCTTGTAAAAATGTGAGCAATATAGAGTGCACCAAACATTACATAGCTACAAGTGTGAAAATAATTTAGGCAAAATAGGAATACCTCTTTTTTAATGCCTTTATCTAGGCAAATCTAGGAAAATGTTCCATGTATTTTAAATTTTCTGGACACCTTCTCTTTCCTGCAGTAAAATACTGTGTTAATATTTCTTATTCCCTACACTCTAGGTAGCTGAAATTTATGCATGGAATTAGAACCACCTCTCACATTGGGAGTCTGTCCGTTTGAGATCCTACTCAGGAACTTAATTTTCTGTTTCAGAGGTAGAAGAGCAGGTAAAGATCTCAGTCATCTGCTCTGTCATCCTGCTTCAAAGCAGGATCAACTGTTCCTCTTTTCATCCCTGGCAGATGAGCACATAACTGCTCCTAAAGATCTCCAGTTATGAAGTCTCTGCAGCATCCTCAGGGAAATCTATCCTGAGCTTAAGTGTTCTTGCAATTAGAAAGATTTGCCTAATATCTAACCTAAATCTCCTTAGCTGTAAGTTAAGCTCATTAATTCCTGTGATATCCCAAGTAAAATTGGGGAACAGATTATCAAATCTCCTCAGTCTCTGCTTTTCTGTAGCCTAAGAATCAACAGTTTATTAAAGCTCTTCTTCTAGGACAAATTTAATGCCTTTGGTTCTTTTTTTGGTTTTTTTTTTTTGTCTTTCATTTATAAAAATTACCTTTGCAAATTGTTTATCTTTTCCTTGGACAGCACTGGGATACAACATTTCAGGTGATATCTCAATGAACTGTTATTCCTGGAACACAGTGTGTTTCCATGCCTCTGAGGAAATTGTTCCTGTTCTTGTAAGGCCGTGACATTTACTGAGTCATAAACAACTTATGATCTGCTATAGCCTCTGATCAAGTCTTCAGGGTTCCCAGTTAGCTGACTATTCACTATATTGTCTTTGTGTCTCTACATTTCTTTTTTCCTTTTTGAACTGCCTTCACTTTCTAGATTGCTTCTCCAATTAGTGATATTTTTCTGGGGGCATTTGTTTTGTTCAGGCTACTTTTGTGTTCTTGTACAACTTCTTGCGCTCCTTTATTTTCTTCACAAAAAAGTCTGTGCTCTGTAATCCTGTTACTGAAACCATCAAACAGGGACAGCCAAGGGAGTCACTGAAGGAACCTGACTTGATGTTCCCTCTCCAGTGGTGGGCACCTAACAAGTGTAGAAAATTGTTTTCCATCCTTATTAGTACTGCCTCAGTAGTAGATTAATCTAGTCCACAAGGGTTTTAGTTTGGTGACTTCTATTTGTTGCCTTGTTTTTATTTTCCTTTTTTTCTCAAGCTTGCTCAAAAGAATGTCAATGAACTTGCAAGTATCAAGAGCTTTAACATATATATTTTTCCCCCTTCTTTCCCTTTTCTTTTTTTTCCCCCCCTATTTTTCAAATTTCCATTACCTTGTTATAGACAGAAATTAAATGTATTTCTGGTGACTAATTTTTCGTCAAATCTGTTTCTCATCATCTAGAAGCTGACAACTAGTTTGATTATTTATCTCAGTACTTTTGCAGGAAAGTAATCACACTTTTCTGGAATTTTCTGGCCCTTATTTTTGCCTCCTGGTTTTCAGATGCAGATAGACACAATATTTTTCCCTTTTCTGCCTGTCCAGTACTCCACCATTGTCATGAGTTGAAAGTGGTAATTAATTTTGACGTTGCCTCAGTCAGATCTGTAATGAAGTAAATCTACCCTATCTGTTTTGAAATTAAATTTAACTTATCTAAATAGTCCTAGATGATTTTTCCTATGTTTTGCCCTGATTCACTGGTATTAGCTGTACTGGCAGCCTGCTTGGAATTACATCACTAGTGTAGACTGAAGCAAAAAGATAATTAAACTTTTTGGCATTCTTGATTTTCCTCTTTCTAGATTTTCTTCACCATGCAGTAGCAGATCAGTTTTATTTTTTTTTTCTTCCTTTCCTCTGCATATGTGTGTCCTTCTCATAATACACTTTCAGAATCACTTCAGTTAGCCTGGTGTGTCTGTTTGCTCTTAGGTTTTACATTTTCTGTAGGCATTTGTGCTGTTCCTTTCTACTTATCCCTGGTAATTAAAAACCTTTTCAAATTTCTGGCCTTCGAAGTGAATAAATAAATGTGTGCCTTAGTGAAGTGACATCTTGATGATCATCTGTTTCACACTCAGATAATCTGTCTTTAACTGTCCTATTTTAGTAAAGGAACTTCTGGTTCTCCTTTATCTTTAAATTTTTCTCTCTCTCTAAGCGTATTCAAAGTGTGTTGGATTCTTCTTTCATTAAGTCTTTGGTTTCATTTAGTTTTAGTCTCTCTTTTCATTCCAACATGACTGTCAACTGCATTTTTGTGGTCACTCTTATGGGTAAATAAAAGGGTTATTACCACTGCAGTGATGATATTGAGGATATAATTTTCTCTCTCTCAAGCAACTGGAGATGTGTGGACTTCAAGGAAAAGTGTGAGTGAAGTGATTTCTGTAGAAATGGAAAAGGGTTCAGGAGAGGGGGATCCTACAGACAAACTTGGGCAATGCACATGATGTGACAGACCTTGAAAACCGTGATCTGTTTGTATCACCAAATGAAAAATAGATTTAAGTTTTATATTGCATTTCTCTTGGGAGATGCTTTCTTTTTTTTTTTTCTTCTTGGAAGCTTATAATATTTCATTTGTGTGTGTTTTCTCTCTTTGACTGTGAAACATGATTCTTCTGCAGACACTACTGAGTTGGCATTGTATCATAGAGGAAACTGCAAAAGAAGGGTGAAGGGACAATACCAAAATAATATCCACTTCTATGAGAAACTACTAAGTTAATTATATGACTGATCTGCACATATTTTAAGGTGGAGTTGGCTTTTTTCAAGGTATTCTTTTGATGATTGCTGCTACATCTGACCCAACCTCGTCTTACATAATTGAACTAATATCCCATGCTACAGAGGAACTTTTTCTGGAAAGTCTGGAGGCAAAAAGCAGAACTGATATTTTCACTTTAAGAAGCCTTTCATTTCAGGATCTTGCTAAAAAAAGATTACACACACTGATTTTCCATTTATAAGTGCATCATTTAAATTTTCTTCCCTCAGAACAATTCTATTCCCTTTCCCAATGAAGTCTCTGTAAGATATGTTAAATTAGATGGGTAAATGAGTTGGCAAAATTACTACAGAAAGGCCACTGAGAACATACCAATTTTGACCATTACTTGTAGTATTTAGGAGTTTTAGGAGAACACAGTAGATGTTCTCCATAAAAGGTGAAGGTTTATGTCACAGGAGTATAGGGTTTTTTGAATGTTTTGTGTGAAGTAGACATTCAAGATATTTGTTGTATGACATATAATTTTAAAAGTCTCTGTTGGAGATTCTTTGTTCCTCACTCCTATGTCTTGCCTGCCTCTGCAGAGGGTTATGAAGTTATTTCAGTGACAGAGAATTCCAGAAAGGACTAATTAAATTACTCCTTCCTGAATCATTTGCATTTAGTAAAAACAATTAGAAAACTCAAGGAGTTTGATGGGTATTGGAGGTACTTCATTGACTTCTTGCTTCACACAGGGAGAAGGGGGAATGGCATGTATTTTTTCCCCTTATCCTTCATTAACTAAAAAATTGAAAGAGGTCTCATATTTTAATTCCACAATGATGTTTGGCTTGTAATGTTTTTCTGTGCATCATGCATAATCTTTAGATCAATGAAATTTCTGTTTTGTCCTAAACTGCTATGTGCATCAAAGAATTGACAAAAATGGGTTTTGTGCATATTTTAGATGCCTACCGCACCTTTCATTGTGAACGAGGTTATAAGCATCTGAAAATAGTCACTGACCATAACTGGGGAGCTCAGCTGTAATGGAAATGCACCATCTTGAGTAGTTTTATAAGCATAAAATATTAACAAACCATCTGTGTCCAATAATAAGTTTATAACACCCCTTGGTAAGTACTCTGATACTTTTGTCTACTGCTGCCACTTCGCTGTGTGCTTTATGTAAAATAGTTTGGGTATGGATCTTCATCCATTGAAAAATACATATAGCATCCACAATAAGAAATTTATATCTTCTTTGTGGCAAGGAGAGGTTTAAGATGCATCAAAATAAACTTGCAATGTACTCAGCACACTGCACTAGATCCCTCTATTGACAGTAATTTATTCTAGTTTCAAAAAATAAGCAACTTTTCACTCACTAGTATGTTAAAAATATGAATGCAAAAAATCCATCTTTAGCTAGTTATCTCATACTTTGGAAATTTGTTAAATTAGCTGTGATATTCTGATTGAACAAGCCTGTGTTAGGTGTTTTTGCTCTTTTAAAAAGCTCTTTTACCTGTCTGTTCTCGATAAGGATCATTTTGCTCTCAGAGAATTCAGGGAAAGTTTTTTTCTGTGCTGTGATGGCACTTTATTAAGCAATTGCCTTGCAGAAGCCAGGCAGCAGGGAGAAAAAAAAAAGAAAAAAAAAAAGAGAAGGATTTACCTACCTTGATATACTTATGGAACTGGAGGGACAACAATCTTTTGTAAGAATTTATGTTTTTATAGAAAGAAAGTTTAAAAAAAAAATAGAATGGAGAAAACTTGGATTGAAATTCTCTTCAGGAAAGAAATGGAAGCTAAATCTCACATCCAGAACATAGCCTGAGCAAAATGTTCCTTTATGTACTGAAAAAAATCTCAAGATTTACTGTGTATTTTCAACAGAGATGGATTTGAGTCGGGCATTAATTCAAATAACCTTCAACTCTCTATAATTGTATCAGGGAGTCAAACTGAGGTGGGAGTTCTGGGGCACTCTGTGTGGGTTTGGGACTGGTCCAAGGATGACACTGACAAATGTGAGCACAGTGCAGGGTTATGGGGCTGGTGGGGGTGCAGCACAGGATGTGTGAACACGGACTCAGAGAGCAGGGTTTGTCCAGCCTGGAGAGGAGAAGGGCCAGGGAAGATGTTCCTGTGCTCTACAGTGGCTAAGGAGGGGTGCAAGTCCTGCTGGAGCTGGACCAGGTATGCAGGTCCAGAGGTTACAGGTGGGAATGTGGCAAATTCCAACTGAATGCAAGGCAGGGGGCGGGGAATCATTGTGTAAATTTTTGGGATGAGGTTCCCAGAAGAACGGAGATGTTTAAAACTCTCCTGGGACACAGCCTGCTTTAACCTCCGGAGATCCTTTCTGCCTTTCTGTGGTTCTGGGTGTCCAGTCCAGATACAATTCATTCAGTTTTGTCACATCTTTGCCTTTGTAAGTTCAACTGGTACTGGAAAGAGCAGTGCATCTCCAAAGACCTTTGGAATGAAAAATTCAGGAAGGTTTCTCAGTCAAAAACCTGAAGAATTTCAGATAGGCAGACTTTTAAATTCTTCTAAAACCCAAACAAACCTCAACTCCTACACTGTTGCACTCTGTCCAGGTGTTTCTGAACATACTTTTTAAGTGGCCCACCAGCTTATTAAATGAATTTTAAATGGTAAGCCTGACTTCTAAGCTAAGAAATACAAAATGAGCCAGACTGTGCTCATAACCGTATTAGTAGATGCATTTGTTACACCGTGATGAGTCCCAAAAGGAGCTGCATCTTGAAAATTGTGTTGTCTAACTTGTGGATGTTCACTTTATCCCTTTATGTGCTTGATTAATATTTGCACAGCCATTTGTCTAGATGTACCTAATTTATTTTCTTTTAGTAAAATGCTATAAAATATGAAAATAGCACTGTATAATTTCTGCAAGGTTATATACACCTTTCTATTATTTTTTCTAATCTATTGTAGACAGACAAGAGGGGTTTTTTCCCTGCTCCAAAATTAAATAAACTTTTAATTAAATAAAGATTTTTTTCTTCAAAATGGAGTCTACAAATATCTAATCCCAGAGCTACAATTTCTCAACCTTCCTCTTCTTCTATGAGATGTTGCTATGGTTATTACCCTGCTGGGTAGTGAAATGCAGTAATTTGTTTAGCAATTCCTTTCTTCCACAATATTGTACACACATAGAGGAGGCTTGCATTTACCAAGTGCATCAGTGTGACAAGTCTGCTGTTTTTCACAAATCCTACTAATGTAAGTCATGGTTTGAAAAGCACATATATTCTGGGTTAGCAACTGAAATTCTTATCCAGCAAAAATAAATTTCTCTGGTAGCAAAAATAAGTTTATAGAAAGCTGTTCCAAGTGCTGACTGACTTTCCTCCTCTCTGCAGACAATGTGAGGACCCTGGAAGGGGCAGCAGATGTTATGTATGATATCTTTTTGAATTTGCAGGGCATTACTAGTTAGATGACTACATAATCAGATGCTTGAAAGAAGCTTGAGTCATAATTCAGGTTTCTTAAAGAGCAGAGGATTTGAACTAAGATCTGTTTAAGAAAAATGGTAAGAATAAGAATATTCTTGATGCATCTGTTCTGTTTCAGTATGATCTGACTTGACTCAAATCTCGAAGCACAACTGTAATATATGTGATGAACAATGATGAGATTTGCAGGGGTTTCTTTGAGCAAGGCTTGCATCTTCAAAACTGCTCAGTATCTGTAAACAATTTAGTTGACAGGCTTCTTCAAACAGTTGGGCTGCACTGAACAAAAAAATTTGAAAATGTAGAAGGTTTTGTAATGGCAAACAAACAGTTTGGGGTTTACTCGCTTGGTGGTGGTGCTTCAGCTACAGGGGACTATGATCACTGTGTTAAGTAAAGAAGGTGCTGCACTGCAAGGCTTAAGCGAGCAAAGAGGAAGGGAGTGACAGTCAATAAAAAGATGCAAGGAAATAGGCTGCAGGCTGAGCAGGAGTGGGTTTTATCTGGACAGAAAATACAGCAAGTTGATGTTTGGAAATGTTTCCTCTGGTTTACCAAGCCGTGAGGTGGCTGCTCTGCTCTGGATTCTCTTTGGTTTCATTCAGTCTTTTCCTAAAGTTTCAAGTGATGAAAACTCCAGCTCTTCCTTTGGGAGATGAATTGTTCTGTAGTCTAATTAATCCCACAAATCAGCTTGTTTCTTCATATTAATCCAAACATATATTCTTAATTAACCCCAGCCTGTCTAGCTTTGCATGCTCAGCAGAACACATTAGAATTGATGGGCTACAGTCATTTTTGCTGCTTTTTGTGTGTTACAGCAGCTACCTCTTCAAATGATGTCAGGTGTGCTCTGACTTCCTTCTTCTATATCCTGTTGCTTCTCGCTGCTCACTGATATTTGCAGGATGGGAAAACTCTGGAGTCCATCTGCTGGCAGGAAAAAGTGAGGAATGGCCAAAAAATAGTTTAAAAAAAAAAAAAAAAAAAAGAAAAGTAAGGCATTAAGCTCTTACATGCAATTTATGAAAGTCTGTGGGCTGATTCTACCAGGCAGCAGCCAGCTAGCTGGATTTTAGAGCCCTAGCTAGTTCCATGTAATTTGGGAATGAAACCCAAGGCAAAAACACAATTCCGTGACTGAGGGAGGTGATGTCCATGTCCTGTCCTGTAAACCTGCACCCTCACTGGGTTGTGTGGTTAAAACAGTGTTGTAACCACCCTGGCACAGTGAATGAAGTAATGGTTGTTGATCAGTTTAGATACAATGATTGCATTTTGTTTCAGTGCAAGATCAGGTGAAAGTTTCAGTAGCATTTAATCCTTCTCCCCTTTCAGCTGTTTGCATGTTTTAGTGCTATCTTTCAGCTCCCTGCGTTGCTAGGGTTTCAATACACTCCTCTGTTCAGTTCTGGAGGATGAAATAAGTGTTTCATTGCAATCGTCTGGAATTTTCTTCATTCAGTCTTGCAGAAAAAATACATCTGTCAAATGCACCTGTCTTTCTGCACTGAACTGTCAAGAATTGATGCATAACTCCCAGAAGTATAGAGGAGTTGTTCTCAGCACCTTGACTTTTCATTTCTAAATCACCCAAGATTCTCCTAACCTTTTATTTGCAGTAGACTGACTTCTCACTCAGTTTTCCAGACTGTTTCCTCCATTGAGGTGTTTCTATTTTTCCACTTCATATGCACCAGCTTAAACCCATGGGGTTTTTCCCCAGGTTTGTGGATACTTACTTTAACGTGCAGAATATTACAGAATTTGAGGTTTTGGGGCCGCTGGGCTAGTATGATATATTTTAAAATGGCATTAGTCTCACTTATTCGATTTCTCTAAAACTCTTTCATTGCCATCGTCTTTGCCTTCCCAAACTCCTCCTCATTTTGGCTCATCCAAACAAGGTCAGTATAACTTGAACATGGGTGTAAGTCCTTAAAGGTAAGGAATTCAGGGAATAAGTTTAAGAGAATTACAGACCTTAGAATATGGTCTCCAAATTGTAGATTTTATGCAAAGCAGGAAAAGTATTAGATTCTTTCTTCCAAAATTTTAATGGCCATTGTCATACAGAGAAAAAAAAAGCTGACAGCATTCAACCAGTTACAATTATGTTGATGTTATATGTTGATTTTGAAATCCTAATCAGGATGATTATTACAACCTGATCATAGTTGTCTTGAGGATATGTTTTATGAGGTCACATGTGGACGATGAAACCATAATCGGGTCAAAGTTTAAAATCAACAAGTTGTAATTATGTTATTTGAAAATCAGTTTTCTCATAGCCTTGAAGACGAGCATGGAATATCTCCAAGGGTAGAGATTCTCCTTTTCCACTCACTTTGGCCTGGCTTTGGCATCTCTACCTCTCCTAGTAGGCAGTTCTACAAAGCAGAAGGTCCCTTCCGGCCCCATTAGCTCTGAGCATTGTGTGTCTTCTCCAGGTAGAAGAAAACAGCTCTCAGCCTCTCTGTAAGGTTATGTGCAGCAGTCCCTGCCTGTGCTAGCAGCTCTCCACTGGGCCCTATCTGGTTTGACATCATCTTTCATGTACCCAAAGTCTTGGATCTGTCCCGTCTCACTGCTTGAACTTGTGTATTTGTGTCCAGTTTGCTCAAATGTATCTCTGTCATCCTCTGTTGTGGATAGTTCTGGTCTGCCCCAGGAGGTCTGTGAGCATTTATTTCCCTGAGCCCTTCCTGCATCCCTCAGCGCTGCATCTTCCACCTTACTCAGCAGTGGGCCCACATTTCCCTTGGTTTTCCTTTTGCTGCTGCAGTACCTTCCTCACCACCTTCCCATCCCTTGCCAGTCATGTTTTTCCAAGCTCTGAGTATGTGGGGCATATTTGCCCTAGGAGCAGCACAGCTAGGAGTAGGGCACAATGTGGTTTGCTTCATTTTTGTAATCAGAGCAGCTTTCCCTGAGCAGCTGTCAGCTTCCCCAGGACTCCTTGTGGGTCAGCCTTGGCAGTGAGCAGCCCCTGGTGCAGAGGAACCAGTGTGTGCATTAAAGAAGGGGATCATGTCAGATAATACAGCAATGTAAGACCTATGATCAAAATCCAGAAAACTCTGCATTGTTTTCTCCAAAATGAATTTCACCCTCAGCATGAAGCTTCAGAGGGGGTGTGTGTGAGATAAAATACAGCTTTGCAGCTGTAAACCCAGGATGCCAAGGCAGAGCAACTCCTTCAAACTCTTATTCAGCAATAAAACATTAAAAGCCTGTTTCATCTATTCTTTTGACAACCATGTCTTAATGACCCAGAAAAGAAGTATCCAAGCAAAAACTCAGTAGGACTTTAAAACCCTAAAGGAATTCAGTTGCTAACTCCACCTCTTGACTGACATCTAGAAACAGGGGGGCTGAGTTTTGTTTCCTATGTAAAAGGGCCATCGATTCTGTCCAGGTGCCACCTCCTAAATTTGCTAAAGGTGCAGGATTTCTCCCAGACCAAAGCTGCCAGCAGCTGGGACTCTGGCTGCCCTTGGAGTGCCAGAGGCCACCTCTTAACTAATATCTAGAAATGGGGGGGCTGGCTTTTGTTTCCCATGGAAAAGGGAATTGTCTACAATTATGCAACTCCCACCCACGCTGGCTTAACGTATTACACGGAGAATGTGTTGACGACTTCACCCGCAGTTTCACATTAAAATCACTGAGCAGAGCATGGAGAATTTTTTTTTCCACTCTTTATGTGGAGAAGTAAATTTAATAAATATTTTGTGAATATAATTATTTTATGTTAACTATATTTACATTGGCATATATCATTTTAAAAGGAACTATTAAACTCGGCAGTAAGAAGTGAGAATATGTATATATACAGTTCTGCTCGTTAAGTAGGGCTGTGAACTGACTTCATCATCAAACTAGAGGTACATAAATGGAGAAGATATGCCTGTGAAATATTTTACAATTTCAGTGTTCTCATTTCTCTTAGCAGAGCAAATCTGGGTTTTTTTCTCCCTCAGTGAAAATGAGGATAAAATTCTTTTTTTCGTGTAGATTGAATTCTTTACCCTTAATTAAAATGATAATAATTAATAGAAGAAGGGTATCTTATAAATTTGAAACATTTCAAATTTAAATTGAGGGGGTTTTCCCTTTATAATTTTTTGAAGTGATAACGGAAATATTAAACAAACTTTGGTTATGGTGGCCTTGTGTCATTATTAAATCTTACTGTACAAACAGAAAAAGCTTTAGACCAGAAGGGGGGTAAAAATTGTTGGAGAGACTGTGCGTAGTATTTCTGGTGTCTCAACATTGCTGCAGATAAAGTCAAGAAGCCTGTTTTAAATTTTCACAGATTTTTACTATAATGGTTCAGGAATTCAAGTGGAAATGGGTAGGCCTTGAAGAATACAGACATTCTGAACACTATGGAGAACTATCAGTTACTTGAGGGAAATCTTGCTGGAGATCACAGAAACATATTAATATTCATTGAAATCAAAACTTTTTTTTTTATTTGACTATCTTTATGCATTAGAGGAAGAAGAATTCCAAGGTCTTGCCAGAAATCTAAGGTGTAACACATTTCTGCTATTTAATGTCAAGCAAGTTAATATTATGCCTCAGTTTCCCTGGCCATAAATGGGGATAATGATACTTATCTCCTGTAAATTGCTTTGGGAACTTTTGATTATGAAAGTTGAATATGATTATTCATTATGTTTGCTTCCTATGAATATTCTAGTGAATGTGTTTCGCAAGGGGATGATTAATTTTCAACAAATATCGGAGACTTGAGAAAATGAGTTTATATCCTCATAAATATAAATGTTCTGTTTCAAATACTGAGGAAATGTGACATATTTGTATTCCATACAAATGAAGCCAGTATTCTCAAATGAGGATCACTGAGCCCACACATGTTAATCACATGTTCTTTCATGCCAAGAGCTATCAAGCTTCCCTCGTGCCAAGAGGGAACGGTTCTGAGTAAGAAATACATATATATACTTTTAGACAAAGTAAGGAAGAGACGCAGATGCAAAGTTTACTGAGATATGGTTAATTCCATGTGTTACAGAGGTAAAACACATGGGGTGTTTTCTCTGACAGGTTTTAGATATGCAGAGAGTCATTCTATGACTCAGATTGTGTGGTATGAAATGGGTTATGACATGTCATGTCACAAATGTCACTCCAGCATAACTGTAGGAAGGTCACTGTTCAATAAGTATATATTTCAGAAAGGTATGAAATACCAAGAGATGGGATAATCCGGGATTGGTCTTTATAGATTTTTGTAGTGGTCAGTCACCCTCATGTGAGGAATGTTTGCCTCACAGCTGAGGTTCTCTGTCTTGTTCTCGTTGCTCCCTCTTCTCTGTGAAGCTGCTTAGATGGTGGAATTACATAACGTTGGACACCCCTTTCACGTAGGCTGAAGAGATCAAATCTTTGTCTACCAATAATAAGACTCATCTTTCTACCTTGAAATCATGCTTGTCATATATTTATACTTTTCCTCTAATTTCTCAGCTCTCTTTGGTTACCAGATGCTGCATAGTCACATGGTCTGTAACGTTGTCCTGTTCTTACACTTTGTTCATTCTTTGTCAGATACTGAATTGGGGTTTATTTTGGTTTGTACCCAGCATCATGAAAGAGTATCTGAATTAACTTTCTGCTTAATCTCCACTTCCTTGTCAGAATTTTTGGCTTCAAGCTGTCATTGCCTTGGTAGGACCTGTACTCTGTGCTCCCTGGTCTATAATTCTGTTCAGTACTTGTTTCAACACAACTTTCTCAAGAGTTAAAGTCTTTCCATAGGTTTTTTGCCAGTGTGTCATCTACAAATTTTAATAGGAGAATTTTTATTGGCATTCAACTGTGTGATCAAAATTATTCTCATTCTCATGATTCTTTTACTCCCTGCTTCCTGCTCTTTCACAATTACACTACAATGCACCAGTCATCTTTTACCAAATAACAGTTTGTGTGTGTATATTTTAAAAAAATCGTGATGTACGGGTATTCATAATTAGAAAACCCTTCCACACAGTCTGTAGTTGAAATGCTCAAATCTAATGAACAAAAGCAGAATAGTATGAGAATGAGGATCAGTACTGTTATCTTCATCTTACTATTGAAAAATGACATGTAGGCAATATCTTTTTAATTATTTAAAAGGCATACTTGCCTAGGTTTAGATGAACACAGTTGTGCTTCACTTTGAGGACCAGGAGCTAAGAAGCATGTGAGAGCAAGAGGGACCCATTTCCATCCTTGCTAAAGAAAAACTCTTAAACCTTTTTACAACTTTAATCTCTATGCCCTGGAAACAAGGACCAAAACAACAGGACTGGTCAGGAATGAGCTGTATCAACAGAGGTGGGTTTGGGGCTGTCCCTGGACTTAGTTGCTGATATTACAAAATAACTCTTTTCATCAACAGTGACATTTCAACCCTCTGTAGAAAGACATTGGTAAAGCTGTTGTGCAAGGAATAATTTCCATTTCTAGAGATGAAACTCTAGAAGCTTCACAGGGATATGGGGACCAGGAGCCAAAGAAAGTTTTCAGGTAGCCTGAAACAAAAAAAGGTAGTAACTGAAGTGTGTTCATGCAAGATTTCTGTAGGATAGCCTTAAAAAAAGTTACTTTCACTTACAAGAGCTTAATTGACTAATTACTGCCCTGTGGGCAGAGCACAGGTCAGCAAACACTCACTCCAGCCCTGTCTAAGAATCTGAAGATTAGCTGGGGCGTTTAATAAGCCTAAACAAAAACCCCAGCAAAAGCAAGCCAACAGGCCAGAGCTTTATAATTTTGTCAACTTTTATTTTATTTCATTTTTTTCAGAGGTGTGAATAGATATTGAATTGTGCCTGAAAAGTGTGATTGTTTTGTCACTCCCACTGCACCAGGGGATTTTTATTTTGGCAGTTATCGTTAAGTAAAAACTGCCAGTGAAAGAGTTGAGCTAGAGGAACATATTTGAAAGATTCCTGCACCAGTCAAACTCGCTTAGCCCCTTAATCCCTTACATTGGCAGTTGAATCCAAGAAAAAATGTAGCAGTGCACAGAGGAGCTACAAACAAACAAAGCTTGAAGCTCTTGGCACCTTAAAAAATTGCCTGTTTCTCGTAAATACATTGCAATAAAACAATAGCTACTGAACATTAGTGGAGAAAGAAATCAGCCATGAGGAACTCAAAGTAGGTGGCTTTCCAATTGTGGGGAAAAAGCATCAAGAAAGAGGCTGAGATAAATCCTGCAAATACCATGCAAGCTTTTTATGGACTTATTAATAAAACGCACTGATAGAACACATGCAGAAAACTAAGTTAGTTGATTATTTGAATGGTAGAATATTTGTCTTAGGCCCTGAGGCACTCCATTCCCTGCAATTTAAACAGCTTTCTTTGATTACCCATTATAAGCCTTGCCTTACCACCCCTTCTTAACCCCAATCACTCTCATTTAGCAACATTTTTACTACAGAATATGGGAAAGAAATAAAATTAGATGTCCCATTTGTAAAGTGCAGTAATAACAGCAAGGATTCGTTCTCATAACTAAGAAGATTTCACTGTGAATACTTTGAGTACCCTGTTAAAAATGCAACGGGAAAAATTTTTGTGGCGACTTAATGATGCACATGCCTACAACTGAAAAAAGCAACATTTGAAATTGTAAAATTTGGATTGAAAGTCTATGATATTAATATCACAATTCTGTAAAATACAGAGTGAGGTAGAAATACGGAACAAAATACAAGGCAATTGACAAAATCAAGTTCTTTGGTTGGCCACTTTAAATATGCAGAAGGCTTTTATTCTTGGCAACACCTGTATATTTCTGTAACTGTCTTTTTGGTAGGTGGAGTGGACAGGAAAGGAATCAAGAGAAAATTGTAGCAGGAGATGAAACAGAATTATTTAAAACTGGATTTGCTTGTTATCTTTTGTTCTGTAGTTTGTCTTTCTTTTGATTTTGCATCCTATGCATTGTCCCTTCTGCCATTCACGTCTACTCAAGACACTTTTACACCATTTGCCAGATCTCACACTGATAAACCAGCTGTTACCAGTTGATGGACACACTGCAAAAATAGTTTTTGCATTTTGTCTGCACCTGAAAATCTAATTATGAATGCCTGGGATGCATTTTCATCAGCCTACAAGTTTCATCATGATGGGAATTCTAGTTTGTCTTCTTTTTGCTCGCACTTTTGCAGTAAGATTGGCATGAGGCAGAGAGGGCCGTGCCGATGAACTGGGGTTTAGCCAGGTGTTTTCAGTAAGGAGACAAGGGCTTGTCTGAAGAAGTAGACTAGATGTCACATCAGAGAGGAGGATTCTTACTTATGATTTTAAGAAGTAGAGGGAAAGCCTCTAGGGAATAAGATGGATATATCTGGGAGTGTTGCAGCATCTTAAACCTCAAGTTACTTCCCTATGCTATAGTAAATTCTGTGTGGGAAAAGCAGGAGGTGCTGTGCTTGTGCAACTCACTTCATTTGTAACAAGGTCCTCCTTGGAGTGGTTAGTAAAACATCTGCTGGTATGCCTGTGAGGTGAGGATTGCAGAATCATATCCCCGGAGAGTGTGTACTACACACAGTCTTGTTAGCAATAGAATTTAATAAATCCCACATCTCCAGGCTGCCCCAGGTGAGTCTGCATCCTGAGCTGCATCATTTCCAGAGCACACTACATCCTCCAGCACAGACTGCAGGGCAGGGGAGAGGCTTCCTTGGCACACCTTTCTCCTCCCAGCTTCCTGAGTGGCAACTGGAGAGCATGAAGGCTGCAACTTTTGGAAATTTGTCTGCCTTTATAAATTGTCTCTGCTAAATCTGAGCAGTTTGTGGGTTTATTTAATCCTGGAAGTAGCACAGACAGCAGCAGTGGTTTTAAATGTGTGTGACTCTACACTGTGTGAACAAAGCGGAGGGGGCTCTGATACCCTGGGATCGTTTGTGTGGTGAAGGTGCTCAATATCTAATAATGCCATTTGATGTCACCCTTCAAGACAGAGGATTTAATTTTGTTGTTGTTCTGAGAATGATCCCCACAGAAGACATTACTAACAGGGAGGTGTTGGGTTGCTGCTGCAAGAGACTGAAATCCTCCCAGGCAGTTCTTGTGCAATACAGGCACACCATCCGTGGTGATTAATATACAAAATGTATCAATCAAGTGCCTCACTGCTATCATCTTTGGATAGCAGAGAAATTGTTGTTGGTTTTTTAAGTGTGAAATAGATAATCCTTACTTACTCTGCAATACTTGGAAAGCCCTTAAGTCAGAATAATATTTTAATTGTATGGTTTCCATCAGCATCCAAGATTTGTTCACTGTTTTGCCTTCACTACGTCATAATTTCTTCCTGGAATTCACAGGGCACTTATTTTCACTTACATGAAGATCTCTTCATGCTGTTCTGTCAGTGAAAAGAGGACTTAAAGTGGGAGTAAATTACACTAATATGCAGTGCTGTTATATTGTCAAAAAGATGTAAAGCAGTGTTACTTGCAGTAGAAAATGCAGTCCAACTGCTCACTTCAGTTTTCAACAAAAAGAAATTCTGTCCTTAACTAAAAAGGAAGTGGTGAGCAAACTAACTTGGATTAATAGAAACAGCAGTAGCCCTTTTTGCTACACACTTGATTTCAGCCAGTGGAAGAGAACCAGGTACTGTTACCATTTTCTATGTGATGATGTTCCCTGGGATGACTGTGACCCCAGCTTAGGTAAAATCCAAAAGAGTAAGAATTGCAGATGCTCTCCTTGCTGGTGTTTCAGAATAGAGAATATTTGTGTCTGCATGGGCTGACAGTATGTGAAAAATGAATTATCACCAGTGAGCAATGAGAGTTTATTAAAAAGAAATGCTTGCTTCAGATAGAGATAATCACAATGCGTTTCCAGTTGGGTTCCTTAAAAACAACCAACTCCCCAAAACCACAACCTGTCAAGAAAAAACTTAATGGGAAAGACCCGTAATGCATTTTTTAAAAATGTAGTTTGGTATTTAAGCACTACATGATAACAGGAGAGCTGTTTAAATCCACTTAGGATCTTCCTACCTCCTGGGTTTCATTTTAGGTTTCAGTGTCATCACTAAAGCACAAGGACACTGTTCTTTCTGGCTTTAATCTGTATATTCCACTGAGCTGATTTTCATTGAAACCAGCAATATCTTTCCTTTCATGAAGGATTCCTTTATGAGGCACTCTTAAAATTTTTGATCTTGATTTTTGGTACTGCTGACTGATAATCAATCTTTGTTTTATGAATAATATCTTTCAGTATAAATATTTTAATTAAATTTAGCAGGAATTATGAATAATATATTTTACCATCAAAAGCAATCACTAATATTGTAGTATTTGGTGCTCTGGATTTTCTTTACCATATAAAAGCCTTCTCTATGCATGTGAAGTTACATTAGCTGTTTAAAAATATAAATACATAAACTATGGCTCTAAATATTTCACTTTGTCTTTTGTCCTACACATAATCTCACAGGTTCATTGCAAAGTGAACGTGTGTGGCTTTGACAAATTCAAAATAATTATTGGAGTGAATGTGTGATGTAGCTAGCAGTGGTGCTAGAAATTTCCAAAGCCAGCTTCACAAATGAGTCTGACCACAGCGGTGTGAACTCAGAATTTGGTGCTTCTTGTTGGTTTGAGGCTGGCAAATGTGGACAGTGTCAGATTAAAATGTTATTTGTGGCTACTTTTTTGATGAAGGGCTCACAAAACAAAAGATTTAGTGCTGGCCAGCAAAGCTGGGCTCTTTACATGAGTGGAAAGCCCCAAAAATGTCCCAAAGGAAGAGGCAAAAAGTGGAGGAGATGGGATTTTGAGGCCTGGCCACACGAGCTCAGCTGGGGTCACTGCTCTGTACAGGCTCTGCAATGTTTGGGCCTCTGAGCTTTGTCTTTCTGTAACAATGGCCAAACAGGAATAAAAGGGAATTTGCAGGTCCTGGATGTGCAGCACAGCAACTCCTTTTGGTCCATGCCTTTTTTTGGCAGCAGCTTGAAATTAAGATCTCAAACTCAGCATATAAAAGGAAAAAAGCAAAAGGGAAACAACAACTCCTGTTATTGTTTTATTCACTAATTAGGTTTAATTTCCAACATAGCTATTTTGGTCCATTAATTTCTGGCTTCATGCTCCCCTTGTTTATCAGAAATTATCTCAGCACAGCTGTTTGGTTTTATGACTTGGCATTTTTTGGTTTGGACTACTTAAATCTTTCTGTCTTGTACTTTTAACTTTGGTGAAATGGTTTTATGCATCAGTCTGAACCCTTGTTTCCTTGGATAACTAAAGTAGATTTGTCTGTGGAATGGCAGGTACAGAAAACAGTACCACTGTAGTCTTTATTTTCCTGTCACACACTTGCTGTTTTAATTTGTGCTTTTTGCCGCTGATTTTTTGGTGAACTTCAGGAAACTGAGGCAAAAAGAATATAAAAAGAAAAGCTCAGGAATATGTGAATCTTACTTTATATTCCAACATAAATTTTAGCACCCTGCTTAAGAAAAAATGTGGAGGAAGATTAAATTTACTATGTATTCCTAAACATCCCACCCTTTCTAAGCGAGGCAGTGGTGCTGAGAGCTTGCTCAGCAAGCAAGCATTTGCCTGCCTGAAAAGCGAGGGGTGGTGCAGAGGGAACACCCTACATGTGAATATCAGGCAGAAATGGAAAAGGGGAGTGAGAAGAGAGACAACTTTGTGCAGTCTAAAAGCAGCTAAAGCTCTCCTAAATCAATAATTGTTTGCTAGAGATTTACATTGCTTTTAATAGAAAGCCTTGCAATATATTTCTGTGGTTAGCAGTGCTACTGTAACATAAAACTCAATGGTCATGTGAGACAGTATAATGTCATTGTTCACAGATTCCACTTGAAGCTGTAGGGAAAACACAGGGCTCTACAAATCCATATTTTATCCTGTATAATGTTCACTAAAGCTTTACAACAGGCTTAATCAGTTGGACATGAATTAATGATGGTTATCAAACAAAAAATAATGAATTCCAAATAAATACTTATTGCATAATTGAAGTCACAAGAATTTTCTATGAATAAAATATATTTCTATTTACAATGCATAAATTCAGTTATGACACTGTTGGTCATAAACAGCTTTCTGATGGAAGTATTGATGAGCTATGTTAAATTAGTAATAGCTTGAATACATTTCTTTATTATGTCACCAACTTCGTGGGCAGGAATGTTGTTTGAAGTGAATTGGCTGCCATGTATTTTGTCTGCACTAGGAGAAAATAATGGTGGGATTTTTTTTATTTTTGAAAGCTAACATGTACTCAAGAGCCTCAGTTGATGATAGAATGTTTTGGATTAGTCTTTTTTGTTTATGCATGCAGTGGATGTTATGTAGTTTATGTCTGCTTTGCCGAAGACAATTCAGATACTTTTGTCATCGATGCAATAATTAGCACAGATTCACATTTGTCGCAGAAAACATAAATGTGCTACTCTGGGCCTTCTCAAAGAGCAAGGCAGAATATATCAGACAGCTGCATGCATGTTGCAGCATTAACAGAAAACCCTTTATGTTTTAAAAACAAACAAGCAAAGGTAAAAGTATAATTTGGGGATACCTGGGGGTAACTGTTGAGTCGTCAGAGTAGTCCTGTGCAACAGAGACTATTAATATTCAGCATTAAAAAATGGAAGGCTCAGAAGAGTAGCAACTTTGCTGTGCTCAGGGTTCTGTGAGGTCATGTTTAGTGACCAGGGAGAGAAGTGATTTCCAGACCTAGATGTACCTTGGTACTGGTGGGTTAGCATGGGAACTTTGTAAACCACATGATCTCTTTGCACATCAAGTTCCTATTCATAAAATGAGAATAACTCTTACCCACACAGCTGGGGCTGTGAAGTTTATATAGCATTTTTAATCCATCTAGCTGAGCCATCCTCTGTCATTGCAGTGTTAGTTTTTGGAAGATGATTTGAGTGCTTCCAGTTGAATTAGCATCACACATTTCAGTGGATGTGAAATTTGGTTTTTAATGAGCATAAACCACCCCCTGCTTTGGAAGCAGTGTTATCACTATTGCTCTCTTATCTGAGAGCCCTGGTTATGGCCCATAGTAAAATCCTTCTTGCAAAGAGCTCTGAAAGAGAAGCAGATAAATAGAAAGGCAAGGAAGTACAAGTGCATGATAGGCAGAAGCCTTAAAGTGTCAGCAATCTTACTACTTTTTGCTCTTTTTTCCTCAGCAAACGGGAAGTTTCAGGAGATAATTACAGAACAAATAATGAGCCCTGTCAGCATTAGCCACCCCTAAGAGAGAAGTACAAAATGGTGAGTGTTCCAAGGTGTTTGTTAAAAAGTGCTAGTGAGATGGGTAAAAGAAGGTTGGAGGAGCACGAGGGAAAGTGGGAAAAGAAGAGACGCTGGGATCAAGGGAGGAAGTGTCAGAGCAGAAGTGCAAAGGAAGTTGTATCTCAGACAGAGACTCTGATGGAGTTGAAGATTATGTTCAGCTTGAAGACTAAAAGCCAGGTTTTGTGTCACCTGCAGCAGTACAAACCTGCAGTGACAGAGGGGACAAACACATTCGAGAGCCCTGGGGAACAGGTGATGGTCCTGAACCATCTACCTGATATGCAAGGATTCATTGTCCTTATTGCCCTCTTAACACTGAGGAAAAAAATTCTGAAGCATAAAACACTGCCAGAAAAAAAAAAAAAAAAAAAAAATTTATTTTTTTATATATATATATATATATATATTTTTTTTTTTTTTTTGAATGAATGAAGGGCAGAATGAAAAACTGCTCCATGAATAAAATCATTATTTCCTAATAAAGGGTGCATCCTCTTGCAGAATGGGGTCTGATGCTCCCTTGGGCTCCTCTTACCAAGCTCAAGTGAATTCACTGTACTTGCACTAAAATCCAAATAGTTTCACTTGTGATTTCTGAGAATTGTGACCCTCTCTCTTGACAAGTTGAAGTAGTAGAGCACCCTCTGTAGAAATGTTGAAATGCTTCAAGTCACAGTTCTTCCTTTGGTCTACCAAAGAATTTCTAAATCAGGTCTAAGGAATAAATCCTCTTGAGAAGTGACAGAATTCTTCATCCTGCACATTTAAAATATACCAAAATAAAAGCATAAAGAAACCTACCAATAAGGATAGAAGTGTGTTAGCACAGGTGGTATCTCCATGGTTTTTCTTTCTTTTTTGTATTTTGTAAATGTTTTTTTAAAAGCATGAATATACTTACCTACTTCATCTTTATTTGTGTTCCCCTATTAAGAAAAGTTCAGAAAGATAAAATTCAGAGTGTTTTGGTTTGGTTTTTTTTTTTTTTTCCTTGGAATAATGGAGACTTAGAATAAGATTTACAGTGCAGTTTATATTCCTTATCCACATAGTCCTGGATGCTATTTCTGACAGAGGCCAGCATTAGGTGCTTGGTGAGAGTCAGAGAGTCCCCCATTCAACAGTTCTAGTCAAATCTGTTTTCCAAATAAATGCTTTCAGTAATAGATCCAGCTCACATACAGAAATGGCTTCATTTTTTTGTCATAAGATTTTGCAACATTTAGGTCATACTTAGACCAAGGACAAAGAAACAGTAAGATTTTCACTTTATGTCCCCTATTTCATAAGTAGCAGGAGTAGGTCAGAACAATTACAGTACATCTCATAAAACTATGTGCCTCCTTACCTGGCAACTTGATTATTCTGTATAAATTTTCAACTGAAACTGTAAAATCTGCAATATTTATACTGTGACATGAAGCTGTAATGATGTGAAACCTCTCCATTCACTCATGTCTGTCCACAAAAGTGAACTTTTGAGTAGATTTTGCTCTTTAGAGTCTGTAGGAAAATAACATAGACTTTATCCCTTAGAGATCTGTTTTGTTGCACCCTGTTATTTCAAAATTACAGATTTTTTTTGTCATACCCACGTGAAAGAAAAATTAAACAAATTCCAGCAATATCTGTGGGTTAGATTTTGAAGAGAAAAATGACACCACACAAAATATGCTTTAGAACTTAACAAGAACATGACTATTTTACAACTTAAAAAGAGCAAACTTTTACATCCTTGTGGCAGTGCCAGTTGTGTTCCCTTTTTCAAATGTTGTCAAAAATTATAAAGCATAAAAGCTTTCAAGCACTGAAGATTAATCCTCCCTCCCAGAAAGATATAGATTGTAGTCAAATTCTATAAACCTCGTTTTGCTTCTAGCTACATATTTTTAAGGATAATTCTGAAGCAATATCAAAGCAGATGGTGCAACAGCAGCATTGAAAAAGCATTTGGTGTATTGTAAGTGTCAGGTTAGAATTCACAACCTGATGAATTGCCCACAAGTTCAGTGTTAAATGGTGCCATTTCTGCTTTAAAATAACTAAGTTAAAAACTATTTTCAGAACTAGAATTAAAATAAAAAAGAGAATAAATAACCCATATGTCCCTTGTTGTTTTTAAATATTTAAGTGTCAACTGGAATTGTGAAAGCAAGGGTTATGTGTATTGTATTGCTATAAAACTCTCCATTTGTTCAGAATTTTCATGCTGTGTGAACAGTGTTTTCAAAGACCTTTGCAGCTGGTATTGTCAGCATATGCAGTAGATTGGAGTTTTACATAATACTTTAGGAGCAAACACTTGGCTTTGAAGGAAACTTTGTTTTAAAGGTAGCAAATTCTCAACAATATCACTAGCTGGAAGCAAAGAAATCTTCCTCAGGTGATGGATAAAAATTGACCTTTCTAACTATGAATAATGTCAAGTGCTGAAGCCATTAAAGTTCAGTTTCCTCGCAACTATAACACTACATGATGCTATTTTATATTTCTATTCAGGAAAAAAAAAAAAAGATTAGGATTTCTTTTATACTATAGATAAGAGGAGACAGCTCCCATTTAGCTGGCAATTCCCACAAAGAAATTTGAGGTTTTATACCCCTATTTCAGTGCCAGAGGATTCATGGACCTTCATTTAGAAGCTGAGAAGACAGAGGGCTTTAAAAAACTCTGGAATAAGAAGTTTCCAGAGAGTAAGGAACTGCTTATTCTGAAGTTTCTCTGCTCTCCTCGTTAGGCAGAGAATCCCCCCACTGGCGGCTCAGAGGCAAAAGCCCTGTGTGAATTTGCCATCCAAAAGGCTCTGACAGCATCGGTTACCTTGTCGATGATAACGCAGCTAGGAATCGTCTTTGGGAGGACAGCCAGGCATTGATTTGTTTCTGGAGCTCTGCTGGCTCATTGGCAGCCCTGTGGGCTTTGGGAAACTTGGAAAAGCAGAGCATAGTTTGTTTCTAAATGTGCTGCCATGCTGGAACAGATGCTTTGGGAACGGCGACCAGCGTGCTGTGACACTGGGGCGTTCGAGGCTGCTGGGCTCTGGGGGGTGGTGACGAGGCCACGCGGGGCCTGAGCCTGCATTTTCTGAGTTACTGCCATATTTCGTTGTGCCTCTGCTTCTCCCCTGTACAGAGAGCTCTTGGAGGGCTTAGCTGTATGCTTTATCTTTCATTATTTACATTCTGACTTGCAGATGATATTTAAGAGAGGAACACAACTGCCTTTTTGGGCAGAGTTGTCAATAATGTGTGGGGCATCACTCACACAAAGCCACCTGCAGTAATTAAATTTCCCAGGCAGTGCTGAGAGTTTGGTGCCCCTGCAGTGTAAGTGGAAAGACAGTGGCACTACAAGTCACCAGGTGTATCCCAGATTTGAGACTAGCCCGTTCTGCTACAAGGATGAGAAGCATCCTCCTGTTTGGTTTGGTATGGTTTCCAATATGCTGATCCACAGAGAAGGCAGCTGCCTCTCCAGAGACTATAAAAATGAGATGCCTAGCTAGAAGTGCTCCACTGAGTAACAGGTTTGTGGCTATGAACATATCACATGAGGCATATTGTTTTAAAGGTATCCAAAATGCTATACTGAAAAAAAACCAAATCATGAGATTCTGAGGTGAGGAAAAGACAAAAGGGGAGGGGTCTTTGTACATGAGTGAGTTTTTTCTTCTGCTATGAAGCAGAGCTGATGTTTAATCAAAACTTCAGTGAATTTAATATACACTGTAGGTGTTTTAGTACCTATAACCCTATTTCTTGCTTGGTTTCTTGAAAGGAAAATAACTTCTCCTAGGATTTGTTTTTAATGAAATGTAGGTAATGTGTTTTCTGAGCTTACAAGAGTGATGCCATGAGACTGCTCTGGGAGGAAGCATAAGGAGTCCTTTCCCATTTGTCCTTTAAGGACACTGGCCTTGGAAACCACCCTGCAAGCAGGTGCCTCTGTCCAGGTCTGTGCTGCTGGTGGCTCTCAGGTGGTGACAATGGTGTGTGGTAGAGGGTGTGCTACCTCAAAAACTGCTAACCAGGGGCAAAGAACTGTTGTTTCTGCTCTGTCCTCTGGGATATGTCAGTGCTTTCCTAATTAATTAAATGTAGCCTTACAGGTAAAGCAGAAATGTGTATTGTTAACTCCTGTGCAGCTGTGAGCTCAGGAGAGGTGGTTTGCATATTTGTGCAGGAAAGACAACTTTTTATTTTGCCGTGAGACTTGGCCTGGGAATATCAAGGAAACTTTTTCTTAAGGTTTGTCCTGTTATGGCGTGAATGCTCAAGCAGTGTAACATAGGATTTGTTTACTTCTAGCTTAAATAGCTGTATTTTTTATGGAATCCTGATGTTCTTACCTTTCCTGGCCTTCTGAAGTTAATGTTGAAAGCAACCTTAGCATTTACAAAAAGCCTACAAATTATCAAGTGAATGAAGTGATTCTTCAACTGATATGAAAATGGGTAATTGTTTGGGCATGTTTTAGGGGTTCTATAGTTATTTCCCCCCTACTTTAGATATGTTTGGAAAAGTTGCTGTCAGACAGCCGATAGGTTGATTCAGATGAGAAGACAAAGCTGACACCATACTTGAGAGAATGTTGCTGGTGTTATCATCAGTAGCATGACCAGAATCAATGGTAAGAGTGAACAAACCAAATATTCTTGATACTCTTTTGCTACCTGAAGGTCCAGGAATGGAACACGACAGCTTGTGGTCCTCATTCATGTCCTGAGTTCTTTTTTAGTTGTTAAAAAGTAAAAAAAGAAGTGAGGAGTATGCCCTGAGCATTATCAGCTGTGACACACTGTATTATTTCCTTGGTTGCATTATGTCTTCAGATGATGTTAATAGGTGATATCTAAACCCAGGCTGACTCTGTAATCCAAGACCAAGGAAAAGCAATGCTTCCTAATACGCTGACAAAATGAAAATATTGAGGAGACTTTGCCTAACTTCCATACTCCAAGTGTCTCACACGGCTTCTGTGCTCGGGTTAGTTGCCTTGGAAACCAGTGACTGTGTACATGCAGCACAGAGCCGGGCCGCAGTTTGTGGACGTGGCCCTTGGGGGCCCCATTACAGAATTTCTTATGTTTAGAAATACTTTGTAATAAGGCCCCTGGTGTCACTTATTAGCAGTAAAGTGTAGGGCAGCCTTCATCAGCTTCGACTGCCAATTTGTTTCTTATGGAAATGAATCCACGTTGATGGTCTGTAAGATTTTTTTGAGATTTTCTGCTGGAACAGAATTCTCACTTGCTCTTTTTATGCTGCCACTTGACACACACTTCTCTAATTTGCGTGCTTTTCTACTCATTATATTGATTTCAGCCTTCTCGGTGAAATAAAGTAACAACTTGCAAGGGGAAGATGGGCAGAGAGAGAGGAAATTAACTCATAGGGAAGCATTTTGTCTGCACCATGTTCTGCCTTAAATTACAGTGTTGGAGTTGAAGCAATTTTAATCTTCACTGACTAATCTTTTTTTTTTCAGTTTTTTGCCTTCATCTTTGCTAAATGGTGTTTTGATTCTCTTTAAAATGCAAGCTAAAATATTAACATTTAAGGGAATGTCATAGAAATGAATATATGCCTATCTCATTTTTTCTATTACCTATTTCATTTTTTATATTACCTCTTTGGAAGTACAGAGATGAGTAAGATATTTTAAAAGCTGTAAGTATCCAGATATCTGGTGTAAAACCTATTTCAGTTACAAGGCAAGTTCTGGATGAAAAGCTCAGGTCCAGGGCTGTGCAAGCCCTTTTTTTTGTTTGTTTGTTTGTTTTGGTTTTTTTGGTTTTTTTTTTTTTTTTATTTTGTGGGATTTTTGTGGGTTTGGATTGGTTTAGTCTCTTATTATGGCTTCATTTTCCTGCAAATATTGCAAAAATGCCTGCATTGTGTGAGAATGTCCCAAAGAACCTATACCCTCTCTTTACTGTGGTGGTCAATCCATAGCACAACAGGTCCCCATCCTCTCCACGATGGAAATGCATAAATTCCTCTTCAGATCTGACAGTCTGGTGTGCTGGTGAAAGAAAGAGAGAAGAGGGAGACAGAGAAAGGCACTTCACTCTTCCTGTTGAATATGTTGGTCTCTTTCACTGACAGTTGAGAGACATTTGATGGGAAAGGCTAAACACTACTACTGAAGGAAGCAGGCAAATATGAGAATTTAATTCAAAACTCAAAGATCTTTTGATATTATAGTTAAATTAAAAATCCCGGAAAATACAAGCCTGAAAAGCTGAGAGAAATGAGAAGTATATACTCAATAGATAGCCTTTTCATGCAATCACATTTTGGGGTCTTTAAGAACCTCTTCGCTTCACGGTTGAATTCCTATAATCTAAGCCGTGCATACACCCCTATATACAAAGATCAGTAAACTCCTTTCTTGTCATTAAGACTTGACATTTCTGTTCATTGTGGCTGTCTCACTGCAATAAACTTTCCTTGGAGGAGATACAAACTCTATTTTCAGACGTGAATACCAGGAGGGGGCTGCATATGAAATAGGGAGAAGGAGTTATTCTTGTTCACAGAGGCTGACTGGAGAGGCACACAAGTTACTGACATATCCTACACATTTCAGACAGCAGGGGATATAGAAATCAGAGAAACAGGCTGGACTGTTAGGTTTTTGGTCTTGTGTAATGTCTCACTAAGGCAGGTTTGTTTTCCTATGGAAAATTCTCTTCAATTTTCTACAGTCAAGTTTTAAATGTCTTTGGTGTTAGGGCGTTTGACACTTTCTTTGTGAGATTGTACCAGAGCCAGGATGTTTCATTGGTAGGCTGTCTCTTAATATTCTATTAAAAATAAAAAAAAGTTTCTCTACAGAGAAATTCTAATGAAATACTGACGCTGCAAAAACTGAGTCTCAAAGATCCCACAAGAAAAATGAATGGTGAAACTCCCAAGACAGAATAAAAAGAAAAATATCAAATTCAAAATGGCAAATAATGGAAGAGAACCCTTTAACAAGAACAAATCTAAATTGCTTGAACTTCATTGTGCAAAAGGCCTCAATTTCTGAAGGCTGCTTTTCTTCCACTATCATCTCTTAATTACAGTGAAAACGTCCCTTGAATGCCTGACATCATTTATAATCGGATCACATTCATTGCTGCTCATGATACTCTCTCATTGTTAAAATTGTTATTTATACATATGTGCATATAATTAATATTTTAAAACCCTTTGAATTGCAAGCTATAAGTTGTAATTTACTTTTTTTACTTCCAGTCAAATGGGAATATGCATAGTTATCATTCAGAATTGTCCCTCCCCCCAAAAAAACACCCCATGACCAGTAAACAAGATCATCAAAAATCCTTCAATCTGCATTTCCTGAAAAGAAGAGTTAGGTTGAGGTGTCAGTGGGATTTCACACTGCCTTCTAACCTTTCCTTGTTTACTTTAATTCCCTCTAAGTTGCAGTTACACTTTTATCTATCCCCTATGGTTGTCAGGGATGTTGAAGCAATTTTTGCTTTCCCAAGGCTGCATCCTAAAGGATAAATCCTGGCCACTGGGGACAGAAAATGGGTATTTGCTGCTCTGCCCATCAGAGATGACTTTGGCAAAAGGGGAAGTAAAATAATCAAGTTTCCTCATTTTTATGCTTAGATCTTCCACACAGTGTCTCAGGGTATCCCCTTTTAACATTATTTAGATTGAAGCTGTTGCTATTCAAGTAAAAACCATAAGACTTTTTCTTCTTACTGTTCTTTTTAAAACTCTTGAATGCCTGGAGATCTGATTACTTTTCTTCATATAGTAATTTCAAACTAATGCTAGTAACTGCATTTAATTTTGTACTGATATTTTGCTAACTAAGGAAAAGCTGAAGTGGTTGCCATCTCTAAGTTATCTGAAATACCTTTTCAGTGAATCTTCATTACCTTGGAAGAACTCCTTTGCAATGGCACAGTAATAAAAATGTTCTGAGGAAGGTCAAGCTCAGAAGTTGCAGTAGTTGCTCATGCTGTGTGTAATGTTCTTTGAACCAGCAACCTTGTAAGTTTTCATTGAGCACAGAACATCATATTAATTGAGAGGGTCATCCCATGAACCACTCAGATGCACTGAATCCTTGTAATGTGTTCTTCTGCATTAATTATTTTCCTCAGTGGTGGCTGAAATCTTCTCAGCTAAAAATGTCAAAAAAAGGTGTAACGGGGAGTATTGTGGGGTCAAAGGTGCCAAAGTGGGAATTCTGACATTTTCCAGTGACTGCTGTCAGTCTGAATGTTTTGCTTTTGTACACACAGAAATACTTTCACAGGGCTGAGTGTTTGGAGACTGAGGCAGCCAGATCTGACTGGAGCAGACACTTCTGCAGCTGAGCCTCCCAAAGGGCTACTCCTGGGTGGTCTCCTCAGTGTACACTTCTGCTCTCCTTATCACTTACTGCTTAAAACCAAATAAAAATGGATGCTACTTTATTTAAAAATTTGATAGGGATATTGTTGATGGCTCCTCTTTCAATGTGTGTAGCACTAAAATAAATTTACCATAAGTGCAGGATGTCTGAAAATTTGCATTTAGGAAAACTCACAGACTTTTATAATCAGCATAGTCTTCCTACCCAAAGCTGTGGCATTGCACATTGAGAATCAAAGTTTATGTGATGCTCTTATCAAGTGAATGACACTGCCCAGAAAAAATAGAGCAAGCACACCACCTTGTCAAACCTCCCTGGCTTCTGAGAGTGCAGTGAGATGAAAAGGACTCGGATGTGTCTGATACCAAACTGCTCTTCCTGAGAATACCTTCAGGTTAGTAGAGATGAAAAGATGCAAACAAACAAAGCCACTAGATCGCTTTTCCCGCATGCTCCAGATATCTGTGGTAGAATTGTGAAGGCTCAGAAGGGATGCTTGAAGCCAGAGCAGTGTGATTTAGTGTGAATTGCCAGCTTGGTAATTGAGGACTGACTATTCCCACTCTCTCCCTGCTTCCATTCAGGCTCTGCACAGAACCTGTTAGGACTGCTGTTTCTATTGGGGTGCAGTGATCTCTCTCTGAAAAGAATTCCTTCTTTCCAAAGACTCTTAGCAAGCAACACTGGCTGTTTCAGGCATGTGAAGGAGTTATATGTAAAAGCAGGGATGGATGCTTCAGTTAACAGCTTCCTTGGAGGCTGTACCTCAGAATAAGCACCCCCATGGCGCCTCCCTCTAGTCTGTCTGCCCTGACCCAAGGTTTGTTGCCTGGGAGGAAAAATATGCCATCAACACTGCCTTTGCTTACGTGATTCTTCCCCTTGTTGTCTCCTGAAGGAGCCCTGCCTGTCTGTCCTACACATGATGTGCAGCATTTCTAAACCAGTAACATGTGGAATCCTCTCCCAGACAGGGCACTAGTTTCATCCCATGTAGCTAAAAATGGATCTAAATCAAAGTAATGTTTGAATTGCCATTGAGAGCCTGAGTGAAGCTGGATCAGTGCTAGCAGTGGTGGGAAGGTGATGACAATGTCCCCTGGGGACTTGGATTCCTGGGGATACCCGTGGCCCCAGGCAGCGCAGCTGCTGCACGTGTGCTCCTCCTGCATCCTGTTCCCTGGGGATTGGCAGTGATGGCTGCAGGAGCCTTGGCCAGGCCTTTGGCAGGTGCTGCTTGTGGGGGCTGATTTAAGCCACTTTCAGGCTCCTCCTTTGTGCCCCTCCAGTCTGAGTTTCTGGTGCGGCCCTACCTGTCTCTCACATTTGAAGAACCACCGTGGACTCATGTTTCGGTGATATTGATCGGCTCACTTTAGCTGTCAGTCTCTCAATTAAAAATATAATAAAGATCATTAAATGATGCTAGGTTCCCTGTGTATGTTAAAACTGTAAAATTTAATATGAGAGTTTCTGTGGGGCTAGGGGCTGATTGAAATAAGACTTTACTAAAGGTGCAAATTGGTGAAAAAGAGCACGTCAAGGTTACAAAATAAAAATGCTAGTTTATATTTTTGAAACAGATAAGTTTATTGGGGCGAAGTTATTTATGTGGATACTTTGATCTTTGGAAGTAATGCACTGAAATATTCTAACAGAGACTCCTATTTTTCTTTTTAAATATTTATTTCACAGCCCTATAAAAATAACAATCTCATTTTCAGAAAGGGTTTGTTATAATCACAGGGCGTTTGTAGTTATGATTGAGGTACGTGTGGCACTTGCTGCCAGTTAGTTTAATTGATGTGAAAGTCTGCCTACATCTTAAGAGGGTAAGATTTCCCTACCTGAATTGAGCTCCAAAGACCAGCACGAACCAGTGTGGAAGAGGGAAGGAGAAAACTAAGTACAACAGAAATCTCTGTTTCTAAGGGGACCTGAACCAGGACAGAACTGGATCTTGGGGTAGCTAAAAAATATCTTCATCATCTTGAATTTCTTTTAATTTTTTTTTTTTTAATTAATCTAATCTCCAATTGACCTCACCTGTTCCCTTAACAGGAACAAGCTTTGTATTAGAATTTTGACTCAAATGTTAAAATTTTGTATGATTTTAATCAGATACAAGGTGGGCCCTGACTCAGTTCTGTTTCTCCTGATGATGCTGCAGTGCCACAGAAAGGAGAGGAGGGTGACAAGTTTAACCTGCTACGTAATAGAAGCTGCTCCAAAGACTTTTTTTTTTTTTTTTTTTTTGCAAGTACAGAAGTAGCCAAGGTGTGATTCACTCCTGTAGGGTTACAAAGGCAGCCTGCTTGACTTGTACATGGTTGGAGCTGTCAGTTTGGCTTTCTGGACGTAAAGGAAGGGTTAATTTGGGGAAAATGCATTTTCCTTCAAACTTTTGTCAGCTCTGGGCTGTATTCATTGGTGTCTGTGTCCTGTGCTCCCAGTAGAGCCCCAGCTCTGGGCAAGGGGCTGTGCTCCCAGGTTTGGGAGAGGGCTGCAGTGCCACGACTGAGGTGCAGCACTGCAGCTCTTCCCCAGCTGGACACAACCTCTTCACTTCTGCTTCTGGTTACAGCTGCCAGGCAAATTGGAGCAAAGAGGGCAGTTAGGAAATCAAGACCAGCAAAACAGATGGGGAAGGAGAAAGGAGAATTTCATGCTCTGATGGCTCATTTGGCTGTCTGCATTTTGGGCCCTTCTTTGGTACTGTGTCTGTATTTCCCCACTACTGGCCTGAAGCACATGTACTTACCATGAATTCCCATTTAAAAAGGGAGGCAGGGAAGAGAAAGGAGGGGAAAAGGAACCACTTTAAAGAAATTCAACATTTGAGATTGTAAACCTCTGAACATTGACCGAGTATTGCTCCCTTGCAATATTAGATGATTTCTTTATGCAATGATATTTTAAATTCCCTGTTTTTATTTTTATTTAGCTCCATTCTGCTTGGAACTGTAATCCTTTAGGAATTCTCTCTAGTAAACTCCCATTCAAACCACTGGGGATTTCAACAATCTGTTGGCACAGTCTTTCACCATGTTTTCGAGTTATTTATAGATATGGTCTTGCATCACTGAAATATTTTTGCATATTGTTCCAGACAAAGCCAGTAAATTCAACATGTCACTGTGTATCCCCTGACTTGCCTCCAAGGTCTTGTTTTTCACAGAGAAAAAAAAACACTTTACAGAAGAGTGGGAGCTGTCTGACTGCGAAATGGGCTTGAATAATAACACCAGGTCCTCAGATGAAATTTTATACTCTAGATGAATTATCAAGTACTCATTAAACATCTATCCACTCCAGGAAGAGATAAAAAAATCTTTCTCTTGATGTTACCCCTAGGATATGGACAAAAAATAATTTTATACTGGAACATGAAAACCGCAAACATGACCAAACCATCAGCTGTAGTAGTAGTAGTTTCACCTCTATTTGGTCCAACCTGAGAAACCCTCACCTTTTGCTGTAATAATAACACTCATTACTCTTAGAAGGCCTTGTAGTGAAGCATGGAAAGGGCTGTGTTGCAGTCCATCCTCTTTGGAGAAATTATCCTTAGGCTCAGATATCGAAAGAACATCCCTTCACATGAGCATATGAAAGGGCATCAGGGCACACAAGGAAACCAAAGACACCAGGCAGCCTTTCTTAGAACACTGTTTTAGATTTCATCTTTCTCATGTAAACTCAGTTTCATGGCAGGAAGATCACATTTTGGATAAGAAATAGAGGTAAGGACTGTGGTTAGGAATAAGGTTTTGTCTTCTTAAACCCCATTGTAGGAATGGCAGCCGTGGTTCAGGCTAATACTTTTATTAGCTCTTCACTGCATTCTTTATTTGGCATCAGATTTCTTCCCAAGTAGCAGTTTTCCTGGGCTGTGCAATGACAGTGTCTGATGCCACAGTGGAAGCTCTGCCATGCTATCACTGGAATTATTTCCCTCTTCCCAGTGTTGTATGACCCCTTATTTGCCCTGTGTTCAAAACGTGCTTGGCAATGGCTACAGCAATTCTGTTCATGCTGCAATCTCATTGCATTTCAATCACATTTTATTTTAACCCAGGTTTAACTTGTGTTGCAAGGCTATACACTGCTTAATATAACAAATTTTCAATTTCGTGTTTGCACAAATATTATTTTTAATTTTTTCAGAGCCTACTTTATCTCCAGTCTCAGCAAATAAAACTTTCAGGTCTGGAAAGTCATGCACCGTAACTGTCACGTTTTGTTTTGGCTTTGCTTTTTTCATTCCTCATTTAATTGAGAAGCCATCAGGAACAGTTTTTAGCCTTCTCATTACTTAATCTTAATTGCAATATCTATTAATTTATATTGTGCTAGTACTTTAATGATATGAGAGTCAGTAAGTGCCTATTGTTCATTAGCCATATAAATGCTGTGTGTTTGAAGTTTGGGGGTTTTTGTTTGGGTTTTTTTTTTTTGCCTTTTTTTTTTTAATCTACCTGAAAGCTTTTTTGCATGTGGAATACTGTAAGGGTGAATGAGGTAAAGATATTTTCATTCATACCAATCTAAAATATCTCCAAAGCGATCTCAGTGGAATCGTTAATTTGCTATGAACAAATGTCTCAATTAAAGCTGCTTTTACATTTTCTTATCATTCTGTGATTAACTATTATAAGGTGAACTTAGTTTTAAGCTCCTTTGGCAGTTCATGTTCTGTTTACTGGAGAAAGCTTCCTGTCAATTTTGCATCATTTTTGGATAAAAAGGCCAACACTGGGTGAGAGGAAAGGTGACAAAACACCTGGATAAAAAGTGATCTGTCCTCTGTTGTGTCTGGCATTTGCAGTGTGGGATCTTTTCTATGAGGGTGAAATTCAGCTGGGGCAGAACAGCTGTAAGAGCACAGGAGTGGCAGAAGCCAAGGATGCCAGGAGGTGTGTGAGTATATGGATTTCTGCCTTTAATTTGGGAGAGCTGTGGTTCGCATGTTCCATGTTCAAGGGAGAACAGAGCAGGAATGATGGAGTGACTGACATTGTGTGGCTGCAAATACAAGTTACAAATCCCTCAGCCTTTCCACACTGACTGGCACACCTCTCCACACATGACTCTTTGAATTTGACCTCCTGCTAACACGATGTTAATTTTACCCTGAAAAAATTTAATGTGTGAATCCAGCAAGTATCCGTAACCCTGGAGCTTGCTTAACATTGTAAAATATTCAAGAGTTGTTGGATGAAAATTGGGCAGTAGACATTTTTTATTGAACTGCATGGATTTCAAATATTCGAGAAAGAGTCAAAATGTCAAAACGCAAATGCTTCAATGTCAAAAATGCAAAGAATTAACAGCAGAAGCCTACATTTTATGTGAACAATGGTGTTTTACTGCCGACTTGCTTTTGTTGAATACAAGGCCACAAAAGGAAACAGAGAAGGAGGAGTTGTGGCTGTGGTGAGTGAGGATACTTGAGATGTCAAACTTGTAGAGTTTGTGGGCAGCCCCACTGTTCCTCACTTGTGCATCACCCTAGAAAAAGTGCTAGAACTTATCTTTATTTAATGCTGTTTAGTCCAGTATGTAATTTGCAAGAGCATGAGGTGCTGAAGAAAACTCAAGAGGACTTTCTGTAGGGAGAGGGGGTGGGAGGCATCTTGCTTTTTCACGCTTGGTTAGTACAAGCAAGCAGGAGTCATGAAGAGCATCTTTGAATCATAGAGGATATCCCATTCCTGTCTGGTCATCCTGACCTACAAAAGAAACATAAATGGCTTTGTACAGCCTTCTGTTTGGTGTCTGGAAGAAAAATCAGACTGTAAAGTAATTTAAGGTTGCTGTTGCTTGAATTTTAAAATGGGATTTCTTATGTAGTGCTGAGGAGAACTGTTAGACTGGTACTCTGCAAAGTTTCTGGCTGTATGTGGATAGAATAGAATCATGGAATCATCAAGGTTGGAAAAGACCTCCAACATCATTAAGTCCAACCTGTGCCCAATCCCCACCTTGTCACCCAGCCCAGAGCACTGAGTGCTACATCCAGACATTCCTTGGACATCTCCAGGGATGGGGACATCACCACATCCCTGGGCAGCCCCTTCCAGTGTTTGACAACCCTTTCAGTGAAAGATTTTTTCCTGATATCCAACTTCTACCTTCCCTGGCGCAGCCTGAGACTATTTTCTCTTACCTAGTCTCTTATTCCCTGGGAAAAGAGAGCAACCCCCACCTTGCTCTGACCCTCTTTCAGGCAGCTGTAGAGAGCCATAAGGTCTCCCCTGAGCCTCCTCTTCTCCAGACTAGACAAACCCAGTCTCTCAGGTGCCAAGGAGGCTGCAGTATCATCATCGGGTGTTTCGGGCTTACTCAAGTTTGTTGTGGAGCTGTTAAGTTCTCCCATATACATCTGCTTATAATTGCTTTTATGCAAAATTTGTCTTAAACTTCCGCCAGCCTGATTGCTTAACTTGACATCAGTCCTCTTGTGCTTTTTTACCACTTCTGTCAAACCTCAAACCAGAAGGGATCCATCTTTTCCTGTGCTCTCCTTTGAGAGCATCCAGAGAAACTTTTTTCATGGACCTTTCAAGAGACCGAGCCTTCCAGAGGATGTGTTTGCACTTGTTGGAGGTAAGAACCTCTTGCTGAGCCCTCATTCTGGAGACTTCCCTCTGCTCACAGCCAGTCCTTTTTCTGTTAAATTCTGTGCAAACCAACTGAGAAAATGAAGCAGCCTTGTGAATACAAACAGTGGACCTCCCATGCAGGCTGATAGCTCTCCTTCCAGGAGAGCACAACTGCAGCAAAACAGTCGGGTAAAGGACACAGATAATAAACCCAAAGCAGTTAATCACCTTCAGTGTGCCCTTCACTGAAGGCAAAGTGCTGCCCTCCACCTCAAGTGCACTGCCATCCACCATACAAACAAAACCTACAAAAAGTCTAATTATTTGAACTGATGCTGACTATTTCCAGTGCTACAGTTGCAGGAATGTTCAGTTGAAACAGTCCTTTCCCTGGCAGGTTCATTTGTCAAAACCAGAACGTGTTGTAAAATGTTTTGCTAAGTTTTTGGTGAAATGAGGGTAGGTCTCTCAAAAATCCATTCAGCAGGTGTCTGATGAGATGATCTGCAGATCCCCCTTAGGTTACTGTTGGTGCAGGGGGTCAGAGAAGAGTTTGGGGGACGTAGCATTCCTAGGTATGGGCTAGGGGAGGATAAAGCAGAAGTTATGGATTGTGTCTCTGTCTGTCTGCACGAGCAGGTTGGATGCCTGAAAATACACAGCTAGAAGTGTTTGGGTGGCTTGCTGCCAAATATAACAATCATTCCTTAAGCAGTTTCAAACTTTTCTTTCACAGAAATTTCCAAAACGTAATTCTTTCTCTTACAAAGCTCAGTTTAAAAGAGAAAGAACAACTCTTGAGAATTGGAAAATGTGTGTTGATGAGCACAGCTTTTTGTTACAATATGTTGCTGAATTTTAGATGTTTGTAATGCTACATTTTAGAGGTAATTCCCTGATTCAAAACACCTGTTTGTACCAGAATGTTTTGGGTTTCTTTTCTTTTTTTAACCATCCTGGCTTTTCCGAGATGAAAAGAATGTGTCTGGTGTGTAAAATGCTTTGATTTATCAGAGGTAAGCCCTGCTGTTAGCAGAGATAAAGGACCTTGTTTACAAGGTGTCTATATCCTTAGAAAAAAAGGTGTTTCCAATAATTGAATAAGGTGTTGTGAATCTATAGATTAAACTAGAAGGCCAACAGCAAACATGATGAACTTCAAAAGAACAGCTTCTCATCTCTCCGGGGACCTTCATTAACGAGTCACCAGATAGGCAATTACTGTACAGTTCTTATAATGACCGGAATCAGACACAAGCAATCAGCACAGTAGGCAGCAAGAAAGCAAGCAGAAAAAACCTGTGAAAATATGCCATTAAATCTTAATTATTCTTCAAAAGAAAACAAGCACAACTAGGGGGCAAATAACTGTAAGGAATATACAGAACTGTATCCAAACCTGCTGGCTCAGGGCAATGATATTTAGTTATTAGCAACATCAACGTTTATTTAAAGCTAAGCATTAAGTTCACAGACCATTCCAAGGTGTATTTTCCACCTGTTTGGTATAAGCCTGAGGAAGAGCTACTGCTTGCTGCCACAGGATTGTTCTCCAAATTAGGACACATACCCTGTCCCCCTATTATTTTGATCTCTACTCTACTACTCTCTAGAAACAGCAGCAAAGCCTGGGGCCCCAGGTGGATGTAGAGAAAATGAGAGACAGCTTTTCCCAGAAGAATGACTCAAACTGGTAAAGGCGGACAGGCCATTATGGGAGAGTAAAGAGGTCACTGGGGCTGCACAGCACCACCAGGTCTGATGAAGCCTCAGTCCAGCATCCCTACAGGATTTGTATGCAGCAGCTTTATTCTGGGTCCGTGGGGCTTATTTACCAAGGAAGGCTCCCCAGGTCTTGGATTGCATAAGTGGTTCCTTTGCAGCTAAGCGGGTCTGTTTAGCTCACTGGAATTCTCTGGGGAAATCCTTGAACAATTATGAGAATATGAGTTTCTTGACTAATCCTTCTTTGTAAGAAATAATTATGAATTTATAAATAATATAGGTCCCATGCACTCACTGTTATTGGGAAGGAGGAGGACTCAGAAAAGGAGTTATTGCACAGTAGTGACAAAGTTCCATGTCTTTTATCTACCCTGAACTGCCTTTTAAAAAGAAATCTTATGCAGTGGGCCACAAAGGTCATGCTCATTGCTGCCTTGCAGCAAACAACATCCCTTTATTCCTATGTCCTCCAAATTGACATTATTCAAGTAAATTCACTTTGGTCTGTCTTAAAAGATGTGAATAATCCAGTACAATGTGGATTTATTACTTCACTATGTATGTGAACCACCTGCGTGTCTTTTTTTTGGTGTGTGTAAATTGCTTCAGTCTTTCAAGAATTAAAGCTGTTTAGGATCGAGGGGACAAAAAAACAACCCCCAATGTTGTCATACTGTTAGTATAATATTCATTTGTCTGAAATCCAAACTACTCCAAGGTTGAGGTTTGGGAAGTGGACTTGGGATTCTTTTCTTCATCTTGAAAAGCATATTAGCAGGAAAGACAGTAGAAAGAGAGAAAAGAAATCCTACCAAAGAAGTAATGGTGTTTCTAATGGCAATGCAAAATTGATCTGTAAGTTCTACGAAATTTACTGTCTCCTTCTACACCTAGGGAGATTTGAGCTTAAAATTGATAACTCACTTAGGATAACCTTCCTTCAGAGAAGCACACTGAGGAAGTTACTTATTTGCACAGTTGTGTGGATTTAGCTCCAGAGTATTGTATGACTAATTGTCTAATGACTTTTTCCTGAGTGTTTTTCATAGTGCTCCATACTTTCCCTGCAGAAAGAATAATTATGTAAATAACTATTATCAGAACATAGTGTGCAGCTAAAAAGTGTAAGATGCATTGTATGATCGCATATTTGTATAATAAGTCTGGCTCTGTGAAAGATAAAAGTGAATATTGAAGCTGTGGTAGTTTATTTATATCCACTTCTGTGCACTCATCACCTAAGGTAGTTTAACAATTTAAAGATTTGTTCTATCTGATAGGGGCTATTCAGTGTGGGAAACCCCCAAAGGAAATAATAACATATTGCATTCAGAGCTCCCAACTATGGGGGCTGGAACTGGTGATACATCAGAGCTTTTGATTTCAGTGTTGACTGTCACAATGATAATCTCTCAGTAAGGATTCCTTTCATTTTCTTGGGAAATCAAACAAGATAACAGGAATAATTAATCTGTTGTTCTTTTTAGCATTACTGATCCCTGAAACACTACGAAAAAATCATGTCCTAATCTTTAATCTCTGTGTATTCTAAATCACTGTTTAACTTGGTTCTTGAAAACAATATTTAGTTATCAGTCTAGAGTTTGTGATGTGTCCTCAAGTTAGTCGGGAGGAAGAAGGATGTGTTTGCCAGTGTTCTGCTTTCATCAGCAACTAATATTAAAACCAAAAAGTTGATATAACAACAATAGGACAATTCAGCCAATTCACAAAACATCAAGATACCTTGCCAGCCATAAATCAAACTTCTTCCTATAACATTTTAATTTGATAATACACTATTGGAACAGTTTTATGATGTCTGGGTTTATTTTCCATAAAACTAGATTATAAACTAAGAAATTTAATTTAGTAACTGCATCTCGATAACATTTATTTTGAGCATAATTATTGAGCCAAATAGATGTTGTGGACTAAACCTCAATTCTCAACATTATGCTTTCTAAATAGGAACTCGTGGTAGTTTCACAGATTCTGAACTTTTATGATTTGATATTATAATTATAAGTAATTCACAGATTTTTCTTCTCCTCCCCTTTTGCCTCCTCCAGCATGCCTTTACAAAATTCCTTGCTACTCTTGCTTCTTTCAAAGCAGCCAAAAATGACATCATTGCCCACTGATTCAGGATGAGCCTGGTGACTGCAGTGCCCCTGTGCTGCTCCATGAGCTCTCTGTCATCTGCTCACCCCCCACTCAGGAGCTAGGCTCTTGCGAGTTCTCATCTGGTTTTGCCAGGATTTCCTGATTGTTCCTGAATGGCCCTACGCGTCTGAAAACTGTAAATAATGGTACATATAAATTCTTTCTTGGTCACTATCTAGTACACGAGTGTATGAGCTGCACTTCTGCAGTAGTGGATAGAGGATAAGTTGCACACTGCTGTGTATCCAAACCTGTAAATGTTACTCCCAATTTCTGTGTGGATCTCTGAAACAATCAGGGATGAGTGGCTTACCAAGGTCACCTAATGAACTCTCACAACTGGTGTTAAAATTCAGGAGCTTGTGTTTCCCCACATCTCTGTGCAATTTATCATCAGTGGTATAATTTAACTGTTATACAGTCTTTAGTTTTGCATTGGAATGCTGTTGTATTTCAGCAATTAATATTGACCATCCCTCCTGTCTCATTTCTGTATGAGGTTAACAGATAGTTATTGTTAATTATATTGAGGATGTGACATGAGTTCATGACCTGAACAGAAAGATCTCTATGACAAGATTTTTTTTCCAGGCTTTCCTTTTTGTTACTTCCTATTTTTTCTTCGCTCTCCTATTCACTCTTTTCTATTTTTCTTGATACTTTTGATGTCAATTGGGCTGGCAGGTCAAAGTGAGCAATTGCCTTTCTGTGTCTTCAGATGACACAGATCACCTCTGTAATGCTCTTAGATGCTGGTGTGACCTGGGGCAAACCTCAGTTCACTTCTAAATGCAGATCTTTGGAATTGGATTAAGACCAGTCCAAAAGTTTGTCTTGCAGTCTAAGCTACTCAGAAGATGGTTTCTAGTACTTAACTTCAATGACTTGATTTGTTTCATTGCTAATGGTAACTTCTTAGCGCTGTTTGTGTCAGATTCCCTTTTGAAGTTTGCTCTCTGCTGTGTGTCAGCACCTGAGTTCTGACAGGTTTCTGATCATGGTCAAGGGATGGAGTTTTTGTTACTGTTTGGTGAGGTTTTTTTGGCTGAGGATTTTGTCCAGGACAGAATGTATGACAAAGATACATGTTGCTGCAGAAGTCAGACTGTGCATATATACTTTGGAAAGCAATTGAATTATCAAGCTGTACCAAACTTCAAGAGAAATCTAATGGGGGAAAAGGAGGAAATGTGCAAGGTAACTGCTCAGTAGGGTTGCTTTTTTTATGAAGTCTCAGTTTAAATGTAAGACAAGCAGGTACCCTCCAGATGGATACCTACTAAAAGCCAGGGCCTTTAAAAATACCTATAAACTTTTAAATATCTAACTTCAAATGAATATCCAACTTTTATCTTAAATGAGTTTTATTTCCACAGGGATATATTCTCAGCAAATCAAATCCTTTACAGAGTTCTGACAATAGGGTTTGGGGATTTTGGGGCTTGCCCCTGGAGATAGTCTTGGATTAGCCAAGTTTTACAGTGGTGTGTGCTTGGCGTCTCCAGGTCTGGGAGCTGCCTGGTGGCAGCTCTCTTCATAGAAGGATCAGCAGAAGTAAGAAACAGCAGAGCAGGAGGTACAGGCTGAATGCTTAAATAATACCAAATGTCACAGTTGATTTTCCCCCTAGAAGTTCAAAAAGAGTTAATTGCTCTGCATTTCATGCTCTGTGTGTGTGTGTTATTTTGGAGCTGCAAAGTCCAGGTTGGTTAGGTCCTCAAAATACTTCATGGATTTCTTCCTTTTCCTAGACAAAAGGAAAGTTTTTGCCTGGTTTCATTCCACTCTGGCCAACTACTTTAACTTTACCACAATTAATGGGGTAAACACTGTTTTTAACAGCTTGCTTACAAGGAGATTTTTTAATCTAGGTTCGTCTAAGTTGTTCTGTTTTACTGCCTTTTCCCAAAACAACCCATAGAGCAAATGAAGTTTTTTATTGTAAATATTCCCACGACCAGTAATACTTGTGGTCTAACCACGAAGTATTATTGGATTAATGAGGATCGTTCCCATGTCCTTCCATTCTGTTTACATCATTAAATGTATATAAATAGCAGATAAAGAAAAAAATCTAGATAATTCCATCTGAAAGTATTTAAATTTAATTTAGAAGATTAAACATACCTGTTTCAACAACAGAAAGCATTTTGTAGAAGTAAATTGTTAGCAATAGCTAGAGAAAAACCAAAGAAAACACTTTTACTTGATTCACAATGAATAATTCTGCCTTGCTGCTAGTTTTCTTCTTGAAATATAAGCCAGAGATATATTTCATCATTAACCTTTTGAACCAGGCCAAGTATAATTGGCAATTCTCCTGCCACGTCTATTTGTCTGTATTATGCTGTTCCTTTTATAGAAGAAATAATTGTCTTTTTTTCTGTGTACAGTTTTGATTTTTTTCCCAGCCAACCTTTGCAAGGATCAGAAGTATTAAGTCACCAAATGATATCCTATTCTATCCAGGTTTACCCAACAACAATTTGTGGTTGTTCATAAAAGCATTTCAATAGGTTCAGTACGAAAGAGGAGCGCAATTGAGAAAATCTGTCGAGCAGATTGGATTATTACCCTTGCCTCTATTTAAGTCTGGCAACAATGTTCTTGGAGATGATTTTGCTATCTCTTGACATGCCATAACACACATCAGAAGCTTGCAAGCTGTGCCATGACACAGACCTATCTTGTCTGAAATCACCCACTGTCAGTAACAACACCCTTTGTTTACTGAAGAGCTAATCAAAAATTTGGCCAGCTGTAACTGGGATTGCCTTTTAATATCTTAGCTGTCAACCTGCAAGGATGTCTTCTTGACATGATATTTGCAGGAATATACATTACATAGTAACAGATAACAGAATAGCCTTAACATCTGGAGGAGAGACTACCTTCAAGCAAAATAAAGGATGATCTGTTTCAGTACTTTCCTGACAAGTGGGAGATTTCAGAGAAGGGCTGCACTCAGATTTTTTAATGGTCTTTACTTACTGAATCTGTATCTTTTTTCCCTGTTGGTTGCTTGCTGATTGCTGAATATTTGCCCTTTGCCCCTAATCATTATTTAATACATTAAAAAATACACCATCAGGGACATAATTTTTATTTCTCCTATTAGTTATGCTTCTGCTGAGCGGACTGTTCACTAGTGAGTACTAGCTTGCTGTTTTACAGTAGAAATGACACAAAAGGGGCGCACATTTTCATTAGAAAGGCAATTATCAGGCTGGTGGTTGGTGGTTTACTGCTCCTTTGGCCCACGATTTATTATGTAAGACAGAAACTGGAGTAATATGTTTTGATACATCTGCCTCAGTCCAGCAAACTTTTAAAGTCCATGGGTGTTCTGCCCTTGACCTCCTCCTGAGCTGAATGCAGAGTACTTGGCTGGTGTAATATCAGTAGCATCTTAAGATCTACAAATAAAAACCATTAGAGAGGAATTGGATATTATCACTTTTGGCTTTGCTTTTATTACTCAGTGAAATACTCTTTTGGTGGTCTGTCTGCCCAATTTTGACTTCTCAGATCTCTAAATTAAATCCAGGCCAAATTGTCAGTCTTGGAAAGCAGCCGTTATCAAGACACTGTATCAGAAGCCTCTGAACTTTACAATTTTATATTAAAAGCCTACAGTGAAGTGATTTAATGGCCCATAAATCTATCAGTTTGAGAAGCCTAAATCTTTGTACAGTTTCTTTTGAGATTTGGGGTCGCTTCCCAAAAGAGAAAATATGCATACAAAAGATGAAATGTTTTGTCATCCCAGACCTTCAGTGACTGCATCAACAGGCACAAGGTGTAAGGGATGGGAGGGGTATTTTTAATCCATCCAATTGTGTTCTTTTTTTTCTTTAAAGCTGTAACTTGAATCTATTAGGAACTAATTTCTTACCATAATAGAGATAGACTTGCAACATTTTTATGACTTTCTTTTTGGAGGACTTTGTGTTTTGTAAATCACATTATTTCTGTCTAGTTTTATTAGAGAAACCAGAACATTTAGACATAATAAAAATTTTAAACTCCTTAGATTAGGAATTTTAGATTCTTAACTCTTGATGACACATTGCAATAAATTTCCATTCTCTTGCCTTGTGTAATTCCAAGCTTTTATCAGGGTCTATAGATTAAAACCCTAGACATTAAAGCACTGATTAGGCCAATATTGTTGAGAAAGTCAAAGGCCATATTGAGAAAGGAAATTATAATCTCACTTGTCTTCAAACCAATTCAGTATTGTTAGAAAACAGTTATTGTTTAAAAAATATTGTGTCAAATATCTGATACAGGAAAAATGAGAAAAGCAGACATTGTCTTAATATCTCCAAATATGGGGGTACCGGTGGTTTTTTTTTTTGTCCCCTAAAATGTCATTTTGCATTGCTGTTGAGTTCAGCTATATGAGTACAAGAATGATACAACTCCACCGAGATTATTAATCCAGGAGGCACCCACATATCTGCAAACAATTAGTGCTGTATGCAAATGTAGGTCTGCAGGCAGGAGTGCCAGGCTGTGTGCTCCTCTGCCTCCTGGGACACCCCCGGGCCCCTCAGCTGGGACGGGCTCCCTAAAATGCTGTGATAATTTCCCATTGTGTGACTTGACAAAGGCAGAAAGAATACTTTCAAAAAACACTTTAGAAGGTCTTTTTCAATATGTTTAGTTCTGAGACAGCATTAACTCTGCTGAATAGGGAAAGTAATAGGGATCACTCAGCCTGCCTTAAGGCCATGACAAAACTAATCTGTTTGTTGATAATTCTGCAGCCCTGTGAAGTGTTCTCATTTGCTCCATAAATTGTGCTGAAGAATAGCCTTTTTTGGAATAGCAATATAGTAATTTCTCTATGTTTACATAGGGTATAAGTAGTTAAAATGGAAAACAGCCTAAATCCAATAGCTTCTTAAGATATTGCACACCCATCAAAGTAAACTGGAACCCAACAGATCAATAGTTAAATACCATTAAAAACAGTTTTGAGAAAAAATCATAATTGACTTTGCCATATGCTTCATTTTCTTACTACACTATCTTCAGAGTGAAACACAATCACCGTTCATAGAGAAGCTAATTATCCACTGTCAATTAAGCCCTCAATAACTGATCTCTTGACAGCTGGTAATAAGTCCCAAACCCCATTGCAAATTGCATTAAAATACATGTTTATCCACTGGAGAAAGATGGGGAGCACATCTCACATGTTCATGAAATTCTACAGCTAGAAACCATTGCCTTCTTCAAGACAGCTTTCCTTGCACTTCAGCTTTGGATTTTCCTCTTTTTTGACTACTTAAGGCTTGCACATTTCAAATGGCTTTTGCATTCTCTCTTCAGTGAACATATGAAACTATGCTCAGACAACCTGGCAGTTTTTGCCTAAATGTTTGTTTAAAGTGGCCTTTCTGTATAGTTTCACTGAGAAAGTGCAGGTGTTGACTAAATTTTGCATTTGTTAAAGCAGGTAGCAAGGGATGTGGGAAATGGGAGAAGAACTGATCTGCAAGTTCAATAGCTCACTGGTATCAACTCTTGCAGGTTATAAACTGTTCCATCCTAAAGGCTGAGACCGCAAAGAATCAATCTCTTTCCCAGTTGAGCTCTATGTCACCTCCCAGCTTTGTTCCCTCACGCTTTGATCTGCCCTGAGGGCCAGTATGTGCTGTTCTTAGAGCCTTTTGCCATGTGACTACTGTAAGAACTACTTTGTAGACGAAGGTTTGAAAGCCAAAACTCTTTTGGCTTTGTTCTATTACCAAAAAAACCCAAACAACCTAGTGATAGACACAGAGAGGAAAACAGAAATATGACAAAAAGAGTCTTATGGCTGTTCTTAAATATAAATAAATATATAGTAAAAGTTCTTGATCTGGAAGAACAAGAAGGACAAAATGATGTTATTTTAATTATATAGAACCATGTGATAAAGGATTAGGATAAATTCTATCTATGCAAGTTTTAAATGGCAGGGGAATGTGGCAAATTTTGGCCAACTTTCTGGTGATTAGTTGTATCTGTTCCTGCAGTAATGCATTCACTTAATAAATAACCACTGCTGAAAGGATTCCTCATTGTGTGATCGAAAAACAAATCTATTGCCCAATTCTGCAACAGCTCAGTAGAAAATTTACCTTTCAGCTTTAAAGGCTGAAGAATCTAAATTTCTTTATGCCCTAATTTGTTCTTTTAAAGATTTGTTCTAACATTTTCACAGGGATAGTGTGAATTGATTAACTAATAGGTACGAAGTATATTTGTATCTTTGCATTAAAAGGCCTGCTCTGTATCTGCCTATCTTGCTGTCTATCACAGAGGTATTTAAGGTCTTTGACATTATTATTCACAAAGGAGGAAATTAAAATGTTTCTAGGGATTGTTCCTCCTTGTTAAGCATCCACATTTTTCAGCGCTTTTGGTTGGTGATAAAGCCTAGTGTGTAGCAGTGAATCAATAGATGACTGGTGTAGCCTTTTCTTTTAATTGTCACCATCTCCACTGTAGAGATCAAATCTTTTTTCTCTCTTTTTTTTTTTTTTTTTTTTTTTTTTTTTTTTGATTTCTTGGCAATTAAGAAAGGAATTGCTATGAAAATGGAACAATCTTTCTCTTTTTTTCCACATCACACTGGCATGCATATCCATCTATCACTATTGTAATGTGCTTTTGAGGAGTAAAAGGCTATTTAGTACATCTTATTAACTACCTCTGCATAATGGCAGCATCAAAATTGAGAGTACTTTTCATTCTCTGAAAAACTGGAATACTTCTATGTAGAGAAATAAATTTGTTCTGTAAGCAAGAACATCAGAAGACCCTGATAAGATAGTGATATTATAAGAACCTTGAAAATAATTCTCTTAGTGCTCTTTTTATATTTCTTAAATTAAACTTTCTATTCTGATGACTCTAAATGTTCAAGATCTTTTTAAATACCTGGTTTCATGTTTTATACATACCCCAAAATCCCATGTTTTACTTGTCTTTGTACCAAGTGCGGTGCTGGAGAGCAGATTGCAGACAGCAGCAATGTAATTCCTGCCATTTTAAAAGGTAATAGCAAAATATCTCTCTCAGTTAAGTACTGGTTTAACAGATTTGTCCTTAATATCCAGATAGTTTCTAATAATTCCTCTGGAGCAGCATATGCTCCCATATAAGATCAAGTGGACTAACTAATCTTTTCCTTTCCATGTCTGATTCAAGACCCATTTTGCAGTGTGTGTGGATATTTTTGTGGAGTGCTGCATGTATACAAACAGCAGACCTGTGATCTCTCTTTAAAAATTACGGTCTATGAAACCAAACGTGTCTGGTGAAGTTGTCAGTCTTTTGCTCTGGGATGTGAGTGAGGTCTGTCCCTCTCTCAGAACAAATTGCTGCATTGCACAGACTGTGCTGAGCCATTCCCCAGCTGCAGCTGTGCTCCCCAGAACACTGCAAGCAGCAGGGGCAGGAGCAGAAGAAAGAGCCCTTCCATCACACGAGATAGGGTATGGGATCTGGACAGTTGCTACGTGCTGAGGATTTAGCATTTTGCTAAGGGTGCTCTTCCACTTTCTTTTTCCCTTAGGATCAATTTAAGATGAATGTTATGTCTAGAGGGAAGCACCTTTAATTCCTGAGAACAGAAGTTCAGCCTTACAGTCATATGTGTTCTTCATTTTTCACATTTAGTGCTCTTTTCCAACATTTGGGATGTAACAGAGAGAAGTTCCAGGCAAAGAAAATCTGATTCTTTAAAATATATTTCTGTGACCCCATTCTTCCACAACTGCATGATTTCCCTTTCTAGCCAAATTCCTTTAGTGTATTTTAGTGGTTTGTGCAGTTTCTACTGCTATTTTATCAAAATGGTGATCACTTCCTGCGAGCTGAGGCTTGCTCAGCCAAGAGGAGAGCCTGTGTGCTCATGGCTAGTGTGGCCTGCCCAGCTGGGTGTTCGTGGGCAGCACCATCCTGTGCTTAGCCACAGAAGGAAAAGGACCAAATTCAGAGACTGCATCTGCTCAGGTGTACTGGAGAATTTAGTGCAGGATGATGTGACTGCTGCTGTCAAATGTAGTCTTGAACTTCATCAGATCCTTCACCCTCCCCACTCCTGATCCAGAAATCCCACCTGGATCTGTTTGTTCAGCCACAAGGGGAGGTTGCTCTGCTTTGCTGTTTTAGTCTCAGTCCCACTCACTGGAGTGCAGAGAGGTTGAACCCCTTCCAGTGAAAAATGCACTTGGTTCAAATTACACGCCTGTGACCCGTGCTTGGGTAGTAATATCTTACATTTTATACAACTTATTTAATTTGGGAGGCTTCGAAAGCAGCTACCATCATGAAGGCTGCAAATTATTTGTAAACAAGACCTTACTACTTGCAAACTTAGACTTTTTTTTTGTAAACTAAGATAGATTGAATTATTACAGTCAAATCCTTAATGTTACTCTTGTTTATAGCACACTTCCCTTAACAATAAATCTCCAAGCCCGTGGGCACTTTCAATTACTGCATCTTCCTTGCTTAGCAAAGGAACTCATAAACCTCTCCCTCTGTCATACAAGTTTGAAAGATCTCCCTGTAACGAAACTGTGTTGTCTGACAATGCTTATATTAAGAAAGACTTATTAAAAGCATAACTTGTGTGGTTCCCTGTGACCATGGGAGAGGAGGAATACACAGATTACTAAAGTTAATGTGTACTTTTCTTCAAAATTTATTCCTAAGGCTGCAAAAAAATGGCTAGGAAATACGACAGAACTAAATCTTTAAGTTTTATTTAAGTTTTTTGAGATGTATAAAAGAATTATTCTTGGTATAAACTCTTACAAATGTACAGCACCAGACTTCTCAGTATTTCAAGTTTTATGAATTTTAGAGAAACCAGAAGATGCAGCTGTAAATGCAGAGATATTTCTCCTAAGGAGGATTTTATGGCATTATTTGAAAAGGTGTCACGTTTACACAGTTTCTTGACCTACCCAGAGGTCAGAGGAAGATTCACTCTGATTTTAGAGATGTAAAAATGAGGTGTGAGAAGAAAATAAAATTCAAATTTTCCAGCTGCCCTTCTTTTCTATTCACATGAAGTAAGGGAAAGGTAGGAATCACAGCTGAAAACTATTTACAGTTTGTCCTTATAACCTGTGTGTATAAGAGAGGTATTTTTAATAGAAATCGGTATCTACTCACCACCAGTGGGTTAATAGGAAAAAAGTGTGGGGTGGGGGAAAAACCACAACACCTAAATACTGAGCAACATCATATCCAAGCTTTGTGAACACAGATAGCTAAAAGTAATTTCTGAAATTTGTGCTTAGAAGTATGCACTGGTACAGTAAATAGACTGAGTTGCTAGTGGAGACTGGAGATGTTCATCATCTCTGAAAATTGGTCCAGCTACCCAAATGTCTGTTAGAAAACTAATTTTAGGAATGATAGTGGGGAAATGTTGATGAATATTGTCAGTGTCATATTTAACTGTTAAACAAGTAATAGCATATAATCTTTTATGCCTCAGTGTAAAAATATTCCTTAAAATAAGTAACAATAAAAATATATGAAGCGTACAACTCTATCCCGAATAACTGTAATCCCATTTTGTAACAGTAATGAATACACTGCAGCAAGCTTCACTGATTAAAAACTTTTCGTGCCAAGTTTGTTTGCAGTTTATCGAACGGGATGTAAAATGCAGAGTACCTTTCTATATGGTGTATTAAGCTTTACTTGTGGAAGGCAGTCGACGGTCCTTTATCAGTTTGAGCTTTAGGTTTGAATGTCTCCAGCTGTCAGAAATTTAATTTGGGTCACCAGCAGACCTCTGACTGCTGGGGGTAGAAAAAAACAGAGCAAAAGGCAGGAGGTTGCTGTGCCCCACTGTGCACTCACTGAAAGAGTGAGCAAGCTCTGACATGGAGTGTTGGTCACAGAAAATTGGGCTCAGGAGGCCAGAGAGTCCATTCCCCTGAGGCAGGACAGAGGGCACGGGGTGTCAATAACTGCATCTGTTGTCTTCTTTGCCATCCCAATTTCAGTGGTGCTGGATATTGGTTTCCATGTGGTTCACTTTGGCACATGGATGTATTTTCCAAAACATGACGTGTTGTGAGGTTTGCCATGTGCATTTCCTACCCTGACCCCTAATACACTACAGGTGTTTAGCATCATAGGGTGGTATTAGAAAGAAATGACACATTAGAGTAAAGAATTACAGTGTTCTGTCAGCACTGAGAAAGGAATATTCTTCTCTTTGCTGAGATTAAAAAAATAGAAAAATTAATATTAAATGTCTGGAATCTATGGAAACAGCAATGTTTATAGTTATGGCAGTAATGCATCTGCACTTCTGCCATGTGGAACTGTAGGACATTTCTGGGCACAAGGCTTCTATGGAACTGTAGGACATTTCTGGGCACAAGGCTTCTTTAAACATTTGATTAACATCAGTGCTTCATTTCCCAGTTCTCTCTGTTGCATTCCTTGCAATTGAATTATACAGAGAGCCTGTCCTAGAATATACAGACTTCACAGAATCCCAGAGTATCTCAGGTTGGAAGGGATGCAGAAAGGTCATTTGATACCTTAGACCTTGAAATCTGAGCCAGACACTCCAAATAAACTGTTAGTGTTGAAATGTTGTTCAGATCCTCCAAACTATTTGTGAGGTGTTTGAGGATGTGGAGGGGAGAATTTGAGAAAAACTGTGGCTCCAGGGACAAAGAATTTAAAGACCTAAGAGGACAGGTCCTGCAATTAGCTGTGGTTGAAAGTGAACCTGGAAGCAAAAGTTTTGCAATGTAAGAATTCAAGGAAGGTGAACACCTGAAGAGAGGTTTGTCTTGCTCGTAGGAAAATCAGGCTGCTGATAAATCAGGTTTTTCATGACTGCTCTGGTGTATATGACCTATTTGTGTTCTTTCTCTACCTTGCTCTGCTCCTCTGCTGCTCTGTTCAGGCCTCCTGACAATTAAAATCTAACATCAGGACAAATTCTGTAAGTATTGGGCCACAGTCCTTTTGTCAGTCATTATCTATATTAGTGTTCCAATGAACCGAAGTGAGGAAAAATACTCTCTCCTCACGTCTTAAGCAAAGGTGTCAAACGTTCAGGGAGCCCCAAGTTAGGGCTGGATGGAAATCCATTTCAGAGTGGAAAATATTCATACATTCACTGCCACCTTACATGTTATACATCGAGTAGGACTATGGTGAATTTTCTCTTTTCTCTTATTTAAGAAAATTGATTGTGTGTAACTAAAGGTGTTTTATGGAATTATTCTTTGTCAACAGAATAACTCTTACAGTACATTATCTGAATTAAACAAACCTGCTATTTTGGGGGTCACACCAGCTGAAATGCTCTCCATCTAAATTCTTGGATAGAAAAATTACTATTTTTCTAAGGACAGCTATATGACTTGAAATGTAAAATTCACCATAATTTGCAGATGACTTTATGATTGTAAGACTTGAGGGCATTTGGCAACATTTTAAATTGAATGGTAGAAGAATTAAAATTACTTTGACATTAATTTTGATAAGATGGATAACAGTCTATTACCCATTCTAGAAAAAACTTTATAAGATGGAAGGTGTTATTCAGTGCTACAGATAACAACACTGTATTGCAATAGATTTCATAGAATTTTGAAACAAATTAACAACCTGGACAATGAAGAGGGGGGAAACCCCCACAAACTAAGTCTGGTTTTACCAGATAAATTCAAATTAAGAAACTTTTGACAAAAAAAAATAATCCATATACCCTGCAAGCTTCATGTTCATATTTGCCCCCAGTTTGCTGCTGCTGAGAGACACAGGACAAGAGTTCCATCTGTAGAAGTTAAGCCTTCATGAAATCAAATCCTAGCCATTCTTTCCTCTTAATACCCTTCCAAGGAACAGCAAGATATTTGCCTTTTGAAATAACACTCAGATCCAATTATTTAATAGTAAGAGATGAAAAAGCACCAAACAAATCTAATAACTGCCAAATTAATGCAATTTCCTACACTTGTGTTTGGTAGCTGAAGACAAGCTAAATGACTAAATAGCTGTCTAACTTAAGGAGCAGGAAAAAATAGCGTGCAAAAAACACCCTTCAGAGAAAATGTCTCCCACCAATATCAGAGCTAGCAGTAGGTATCAAAACTGAAGGAACTAATTTAAAATACCTACCAATTTATTCCTATTAGGAAGTGAAATGTTCTTGGATTTCAGGGCTAAGGAGCACCTGAGTGTATGTGTGGTCAAAAGCAATTTGCTGTTGAAGTTGCTGGATCAAGGCAGTTTTGAAGTCACATTGCATCTTCTTTTCCCTGCTTTAGATATCCTTCTAATGACCAGCTATAACGTGCACTGTGGAATTAGTTTTATTTTTGATTATGCAGGAAGAAGTCAACTTGGTTGTGCTGGACCTGGAGGGCTGAAATCGCTGCAGCTGGATTTAACCATGTGAAATCAAGGAGCCTGGCAGGGTTCAGGGAAAAGGCTGCACGGTGGTTTGCCAGCATCCTTTTTCTGCTAGAGGAGCTTTACACAGGTCTGGCCTCTCTGAGATTCACACCCTTATTGATCATCTTTCTCAATATTTGTAGCTGGAGGTTATTATTTTTTTTTTCCTGCATTCTCTGTTAGCCTTTGAAAATTGAGTATTTGATGGTGTTCCTAGAATGAAAACAAAATCATCCTAATTTCTTACAGTCGGTCTAATCCTGACTCAATCACAGTTGCTGAGCTAAAGAGGTACCTGTGTGGGTCTGAATAATTTTCAGTGTTCTGAGCAATGCTTTCTCTGATTTCTCTGATTTTTGTCTAAAGTATGGTACTGCTACATATGGGGTCTTCCTGTCCAAATTTCTAGTGAGGTAAGGAACACTGGGCAAGGAACTCTTCTTGAGCAATAACATTAAAAACACGCCTCTCCTCCAGTGAATGGATACAATGTAGACAAATCACCAACATTTGAAATACAGCCTCTCTTTCGGTAGAATATTCGAGGTTATGTTATCTTCACAGTGCACTAATAAGAGAGTAAAATCAGGATTTTTTTTCCCCAAATTGGAATCCTGATAGCTTAATTTAATTAATTCTTTTGGGGAAAATAGTTTTAATCTTTAATCTAGTACACATTCAGTCCATTTAATTTATTGTGGTAGTACACAAATAGAGTAAGACATTAATATTGTTCTGCCATGTCAATGTTTTGTTGCATTGTGTGTATTTTGACTTAGATCAGTAAATACTGCAGTAAATATAATAACCATAAAGCATTCCACAGGTTCACAATCTTAAAATGAACTTATTTAATATAAAATCAAAGCTAAAGCTCAGTGAACTACTCATCCAGCAACAAGATAATTTCCACGGGCAGTAAGATACAGATGATTAGCTCTTTGATAGTCATTAGATAAAGGATCTGTTTTCATTTTGGACCCTAAATCTCTTATCAGCCTTCTCAGAGAGAGCACCAGGGGAAGTAGGTAAATGGTCTTGTAGGACTTACACAGTTTTGGCCCCAAAAATCCCCGTGGGAGGATGTTATCTAAAAGTCTAATAGCTGAGAGCAAGAATCTAAATAAGTCACTCTTTGTTGCTGGATCTTTGGGTCTCCTGTAACACAGGCCTGGGGAAGCCAAGGAGAGCTGGGCAGTGCCAGCACCTCCCATTCACAAATTCACACTCACCCCCAGTTTGGCCAATGTCCTGTGGATTACTCTTTCTCCTTTGGTTGACAATTTACACACTGAAATAAAAAATGAGGCCATCATGGAAAAGAAACAGAAAATCAGATAATTTATACACTGACTTCCTGGGCTGTACAGAAGCATGTCAGCTGCTCTTAACCAAGTAATAAAACTGGAAGACCACTTGACTTTTGGGTGTGTGTTATCCCCAGGCAAAGCATCACATGTGCATTCAATTAGCTTTTGCAGCTCACTAATTTGAGTTTATGAAGCATATTGTCCCCACAGCAAAGAAATGCTGCAGGGCTATTGTAGAGGAGTGTGCACCATGGCCTTACATGATTAATGAGCTTTTATTATTACTGCCAGCCTACACAAGCAGATTTACAAATTATCCAGATTCAAGGTCTAGGTGGCCAGTTCCTCACATGCTTTATGTCAATGCCTGAACGTTCCTTTATCTGAAATGCAAAGATTATTTGAATAGAAACCAACGTGAGCATTTAGGGACAAAGGAAAACATAAAAGAGCTTGGTGTAAAACTTGAGAATAAACAATATGTTTAATGAAAAGGATTCTACAAAAAGTGCAGTTTTATTACTCAGAAGAAAAGGTATAATTTTCATTAAGCAATTCTGTATGATGGGATTAATCCTGAGGAAAAAACTCTCAGTATTCATTGCATTTATTTTCAAGTGACGATTCTTACCATTAAATTATTGTTGGATTTCAAGATTTATTTTTTAGCATTTCACACTCACAAAATCTGTATTAGGAACATCTTTCTCATTTACTTTACACTGAAAATATAAGTTTGAGATATAATAATTTCCGGCATTTTTAAGCAAGTGAAACTAATTTCTTACTCCTGTTTCTGAAGATTTTGTTGATTTCAATACACAAAAGTTGTCTAGGCCCACCACAAGATGAGTCCATGCCATTTCTATTTAGAAGACATGCCATTTCCATATAGAAGACAGCATTCCCTGTACTCTTACACTTACTGTAATAGGTTAATATGCTCTGTTTAATATGCTCTTAGTACTACTATAACCAACTGGGCATCCTCCTCCTAAGTTCAGATCCCTCTCTGGCTCAGGTTATGAAATGTTAAGTAAAATATTAAGTATTATAGGATAAATGAAATAAGTACTGGTTAAGTTCAATGGTCACTGAAATATGCACAGCATCTCCAGAAATTACATTTTATTGCATGTTGGCCAAGTATGACAAACTCAAAAAATAACTCAAGGAAGATTTCAAACTCTGCAGTCACATCACCAGCTTTACCATACTCCAAATGCTGCCTTTGCTTTTATCCTCACCTTTTCTTGCATATCAATGTGAAACTCAAACTAGATACAGAGAGCAATATTCATTTTCTCGATTATTTTTCTCTTCAGCTAATGAGAAGAAGGTAAAATGGTGTTGAAACATAGTTAAATATATTGATATAATTTAGAAGTAAAATAAGCATAATGTAAACTGAAGTGTAATGTAGGAATATGTTATGCTAAATATAGTTTAAAAGTAGGCAAAGCTGAGGTGGACTGGGCAATAAAGACCTCTATTGTTCCAGGGAAATCCGCCAAAAAGTGTTTTGTTGCCCAACCAGGGTCGCCCTGGGTTCCTTTCCAAGGACTTCCCTGTCCCTGATGGGGAAGTGTTGATTACTCACGTGTAGTTAGCTTACAGTGTTTCAGAGATTGCTTTCCTTCACTGAAAGCTTCAAGCCACCTGAAAGTCTGATCCTTTGTCTTTTGAAGTCTTGCCATTGATTTTAGGGATAGCAGTGTCAGGTCCTCAGCAGACATCGAACTGACAAAGCTGCTCTGGCATTTATTTCTTCTGCCTATGTTTTAGAGCCAAGTAAAAGCCAATCCTGAACACAAAAGGAAAAGAAGAGGAAGAGACTGATAAAGCCTCCATGGTCCAGGAGAGACAGGCTCCTAGCTTTGAGGCTCAGCCACTCTGGGAAAGGAATAAAAGCCAAGGACTTGCCCATGTTTACAGGGTGTACATGCCAGAGTGCCCTCCTCATCCCAACTGCACAAAGGAAACAGCTCATCAGCAAAAAGCCTCCTAATAAATCTATAAGGGCCTCACAAACCTTCTGGCTTTTTTCAGTGATTTTTTAAGCTATAGGAACTGTCTGAAGCCTTTCCACCTCCCCTCTTGTAAAGCAATGCATAGCAGGGGGGAATGCAGTTTGTTTTGCAGCCTTCTCACTGAGGTGTGAGTTGACTAAAACAGAATTCCCACTTCATTTGTCCCAAATGTTGCTAGTGCAGGCTGGCTAATCCACACCTTGGATTAGGTAATTCCATTTCAGCACATTTTGTCCTCTGTTATAGCCTTATTCTTTCTGGTTTATAGACTATTGCTCCCTTCTTTTTCCCTCCTTTCCTCAAATCTTTCCCATTTAACTGGTTACACAGCCATGAATATAATCTTTCAAAGATATAAATAATAATGAGCTCCTTTAATAAAATCAGACATAAGTTATGCAGCAGACGTCAATTATAATGGATTTTAAAGGTTTTGATCTAGAACCTGGGTGGCATTACATTTAGACTAATAACTGTAACTATGATTTATGTGTTTGCAACTGAAATGGTTTCAGTGCTTCGATATATGTCCAAAGTAAAATTTATAGTCTGCTACAGAATGTATAAATAATGAACAGCCATATGTCATATTGCATTTAAAAATTTGACTTCTTCCACAGACAGCATAAGGTAAAATGAATTAAAATTTTAAGTTCATTTGGGATCAAGTTACTTTAATACTTTAAAGCAGTTCCACAAATACAACATTGATTTAATTACTTTTGCTGCAGTAAAAATAAAATACTTTTAAATTTGCAGTTGTATTCAAATTAAACCATGACAAAGGGTAAAGCATGTGCTAATAAGAAAGGAAAATGATCCACTTTCCTCTCAAAATTGCTTATAAGTAATTATTTGTTAGATAGCAAAAGTCAGATAATGGGTATTGACAAAGAGATGCCACATGTTTATTATAACTTTTAAATTAACCCCCTCCTCCAAATGCCCATTTCATGTTGGAAAAAATCTGTAATCCATTTTTAGTAATATGAGCTGCATATGAGTATATGAATGCACAGGGCAATTTTCCAGTTGGCTGTTTGGAAAGTGAAAAAGCACCTGACTAATATTTGTAGTCTATTTGCATCAGAAAGATCCCCCCAACCCTCCCTTACAGCAGAGGCTGTTTACCAGACTGTACCTACCTTTTTTAAATCTTGATTTAAACATTTTAAATCTTGCCAGCTAAACTAGGTTTGGTATTTTTCCCCTTCTTAGCTATCTGTTGAAATTTGTCATTGTCACGAGCAGACTGTGTACAGAAATGGGATGACAACTACTATTTTGTTAGTGGCTTATAAGGTGCTTTCCATTTTGCCCATAACAAGAGGCAAAGCATAACAGGATTTCAATCCTGTGGGAAACAGGATGTGCTAAGATTTCGTTCTGGGAGCCCATTCCCTTTATGTCATCAGTTCAATTTTGCACCAGTAAATGTTTCTCAAAGGTTTTAGGTAATTTTTCTGGTATTTACAGCAAGTGAATTGCTGAGTGTTCAGCATTGCCCATGGCTTGAAGCTTCCCTTTTCTTTTCGTACAGGAACACTATTTCCTTTTATTCCCTGGAGTGCTGGTACCAGGACTGAACTTAGTGAGCTCTTCAAGAAGCAGAAATAAATAAATGAAAAATTTGCAGTTAAGCCATCAGCAGAGATGACATCCATTCCTCAGCAGACCCTTGCTTTATACTATTGGGAAGTTACCTAACTTCCCATAGAAAATGCTATTGATTTTTAGCCTGCTTTGTCAACTAGTCAATAGCCACACACAGGCTACTCGTGATACACTTTTTTTTCCCTGTTAGAAAAAGTGCTCCTGTATGTTGAGTTCCCAGTGTGGCCAGCCCAGCTTGGTGGCTTTTTCCTCTTGAACTTTAGGCATTAATACATGTGTTGGGTTTATAAATGCAAAGTCTATTTTGTCATCCCTCTAAAAAGGTGTCTTAGCTGAGACAGATGCTTTTGCTGAGAAATACTCCCTGTGTCTTACAGCCTGTGGGCTCTGCCAGACACTTGGCAGCAGAGTGAAAAGCAGGTGTGTGGAATGGTTACTGCTCTCACCCTGTCTGTCACAGATTTAGTCTTTGCTACCCCAGCCTGAAGCCTGAGAGCTGGTTTATGAGTACTGCAGACCCCCCCTCCTCAGAAATGGCAACATCTGTCAGAGAAAGGCAGAAGATGTGGAGAGGAAATAAGGAATGAAGGCACAAGAAGTTTCAAAATTACAGATGACTTTTTAATATTTTTTGAATAACGTAATTGGACAAATGAAAACAATTGTTCTCATTCTAAGATTCTGAGTGAGCAAACCCTTTTTGAATATTGAAATGTCCTTTCACTTCAGTTATCAGATGTTTAGTCCCAGGGAGCACGGCATTCCAAGATCAGATTGCCTATAGTTATTGAATATTGGGTAAAAATGTGGGTTTGCAGTTTTCAATGGGAGAAATTTAATTCAGATTTTAAGAGGGAAACAGAGGACAGTTTTATTGCTTGATGAAGTCATGAGATGTGATCATGGAAATTGATGCTCCGCTCCACAAAACATTACTGATAAAAAAATTTGAAAATTTTCTTTCCAAGAGTGGGATAACATCAAACAATGAGTGAAATGTGTTTATTTAAGACATGAAATTTTTGCATCATTTTGACTGACCCAGTTCTCCCTCTGTCCCTGTTTCTCTTAGTTTATCCCTCCATTTCTGTCCTGCCATAATTCATTCAAGACCAAAATGCTGTGATTTTCCTGTGCTTTGGGAAAGCCTTCATGGAAAAGATACCCAGGTATCAGAATTTAAGGTTAACTTGTGGATCTCTGTGTGTGTAGGCATCTATTCCTCCTGATATCCAACCATGAGAGACACATTGCCAGTTTTCTGTCTGTGGGAAAAAGGTTTTGGAAGAGATTATACTTGCAAACAGATAAGCCTGCATTCAGGTGTGGCTTATCAGAAGAGGCTGCTGCCATTGTCTGATGATAATCAAGAGCACCTTGTCTGAGCAGGAGCTTATTTGTCTCCTGCTCCCTATGAACTCTTGCCCTAGCTTTTCAGAGAAATGGTTGCTTTTATCTTTTTACAGTTTTTCAGAGATTTGTTACTAGATATTAATTTCAGCACAAGGTTGTTTAGGAAGTCAGGTGAGCTTAAGACAAGGTCAGGAGAAAGAGCACTGGAGACCTGGGGAAATTCAATAGCAGGCAAGATCTCTTCTGATTTATTCAATTTAATGGAAGTGCAAATAGCTGGACTCACCTCCTCCAGCCCAGACATTTCATGACCTAAAAGTAAACTGGTAAGTTGTTTGGTTTTTGGTTTTTTTTGGTGTTTTTTTTTTTTTCCCCCAAGTGCATAGTTGTTGCTTTATTTCTATGGCACAATGTCCTTAAATAAATATGTAAAGAAAACTACAATTAGTAGATATGGTGTTAGAGAGAAACCTTACAGTAAATCCTGTGGCAGCTCTACCCACAGTTTCTAACCTATTTTCAGGTTTGTTATCCTTCAGTATCTTCAGCTTGAAAACAGCTGTTATCATTGAGTTGAACTTGCACATCCTGTGTCTTGACATGTGTCATTCAACAGTTTCACTGTTCTTCTTTTGGTGCTTAGAAAAGGGGTAAAAAAAGATATGTCTAAGGCTATTTGTGTCATTGGGAGACAAAACATTATCTCTTTTCACCTATTGCTGCTACTCAAGCAGTACCAGGCTTTTAAACATTTTTTTTTTATCCCCAGATATACCCTTACAAGTTTAATCAGTTATTAATTAGTGACTTACAAACAGTTAAAAGATATTTTTTGGGGGTTTTTCTTGTGGTTCAGACTGTGATGACTTGACTTGAACTCTTCATAGAAAAAGAGTATTGCACTAGTTCATTTAACCTCTGCCTTTTATTTTTTCCCCTATTACTATTCAAACTGAAAAGTTTGGATTTTTTTTTATCTTCCTTTTAATAAAGTAAGGAAGGGTCTTCAGCTCAAGAATATCTTTGAAGTTGCTTTTCAGATCCTTGATTGGGCTCAGGAGACAAATTTCTGTATCTCATTGGATTGGAGTTGCTGGTTTATATCGTGACCTTGTGAGATGGGTACTGAAAGAAGAGAGATGAATATCAAATTATTTCACTCCATTCCACAAATTTTTGAGCACTTCAATGCTTTTCATATTTAAAAAAAACATTCAACAAACCCCCAACTTTCTATATTATCAGGTACTTAAAGAAACTGAGAAAGTGGTAGTTTATAGAAATTGGCTTTTAGTATTAAGATATTACTTTGTCTATGTTGTCATCAATTGTCATTGTTGCATTACGTAAGCTATGGGCTTCAAGATTCATTAAGAAATTAATGTATTTTTTACACCATCACTGTTGAGGCTAACAGAGGGAGAACAAGCCCTTGGTAGTCTTATTGCTGGGGTAGAGAAAGTGAGCCTTCCAATAAAATTAAGAAAGAAATGATAAAAAGTGACCACACATTTTGGTTAGAGTTCAAGTCCCCAGTGAAAGATTGTCATGAGAATGCCATTATATATGACAAATTAATGCTTTGTTAAGACATTACATTTAGAGAAGAAATTATCATAAATATAGGCTTGTGGTTTTCCTAATTTCCCCTCTTGGTCAGTGTTGCTTACAGATACCTTCTTCTGGGCAATTATCATCAATCTTGTCCTTACTTAAAAAGCTAATTTTATCCTTTTCATCATGTTTTGTGGGACAAACAAACAAAATCTTTTCTTTTAGTCTTACTTTCCCATAAGATTTCCGTTTGTGATGTAATACAGCCACTGCCAGAGGATTTGTGATGTGATTTGATACCTGTGTTGCTCTATACATGTGAAGACTGAGAAGGATTCTGCGGGTGTGGAGTTTAAGCTGCTTTAAATCCAGCTAATTACATGCAGCATTTGCAGGAGTCTGATGACTTCAGAAATGTGTGAATCCAAGTCAAAACTGCCACAAAGTTTACAGGGGTTTCAGAACAGTAATTCTTATTCAGGCTTATCTCGGGAAGAGGGAGTGTGTTCCCAAGGAGAGAGAATGGGAGGTGTTGATTTTTTTTGTTCCCTCATTGAAGATCCAAGATCTATTTGCAAAGTTTTTACTCTGTTTTGTTGATAAAATATTGTGTTTCATTGTATTTATCCTTGAAAATAGTTACATTTAAAGAACAGGTAGGACTGTGAAATATCAGTAACTAAAAACTGAATCTTGTGATTCCATTTGAGAGGGAGATTTTTTTCAGTACGATTAAAGAATCAGAACCCTTGTTTTTCTGGGGTTTTTTTGGTTGTGGTTTTTTTTTTTTTGGTTGTTGTTTTTGGGATTTTTTTTTTTGTTTTTTTTTTTTTGTTTTTCCCCTGCTAAGCTTTTTAAAATGAGATGGTATAGAGTCACTTTGCAGGCTCTTTTATGCTGTTTTAAAACCTGCTAAAGACAAGAGATTTTTCATCTCCTAGATTTGAGTTCTCCAAGGTGTCCTTAGCAAAACCATTGAAAAAAGCATAATGCACTTGACATTTCTAAATTAAGGTGTGCATAGATGATTACATGAAAAGAAAGGTTTTTCATGAGAGGGTTTTCAGGCCACTTTTGACCTCCCAAAGAAATGATGACCAAAATTTTCTATCAACTTCTCATGTCTCTTTAAATTAACATCTGGTAAATTTGAATAAGGCATTAAAAGTAACATTTGTTTAGTGCTTCTGATTGACTAAACCCTCCGGGGGTGATTATTACTCACTGAATAAGCCCTATCAGGGAAGGAGGCTTGGGGGACATGTGCATGATTTAGGTGCCCACGGAGCTTGCAGAACAAAGCAGGGTGTGACTGACCACGGCTGTCACACAGGAGTTGCCAAAGCGTGTTTTTTTCTTTTAGCTCTGCACAGATTTTGGAGGGTTTTGAACTGGCTTCAACCCAAGTGCTGTGTAACACCAAGTGAGTACAATTGATATTGAACATTACACCTTCCATGTGTGGAACAGCTTCAAAGAACCTGGTCAGGGAGTGCTGGACTCGGACCATGCCCCAGCTTTACACACACCTGAAAGAGAAGAAACTCTCACACAGAGACAGCTTTTCAAAGGCATGGGAGAAGTTCAGCTCAAATTCAGTTAAAACATGATAATTCTGCTTGGATCAGCAGTGCCTCTCTAGAAGCCAACTTGGCATTAGTCATACAGCAAAAAATAGTTAAATCAGCATTTCACCCTCTATGTTGAGGGGCTGGAAGTTTTTCTGGTGGTGTGATTGCCTTAGGGAGGTCTGACATGCCATGTAGGAGGCTGCACCAATATTTGAAGGCTCCCGTGCCGCAGATTATGACACAGTTTACAGTCTGAAATACTGGTTTTCATCCTCAGGTCAGATCTTTACAGTGACTCACAGTCCTTCTTAGGGTGAACCTTTGACTTCAACAAGATTATTTGCAGTAAGGAAGACACGCAAGGATATACAATATTTTTTTAAATAGATTTTTTGCAGATGTATTATTAATTCAATTACCAAATTGAAATGAATATCTTAATGAAATTGTGACTAGTTTTCAAGTGTAGTTCATTATATTAATTTGCTTAAAAATTAAAATGGTGCTGAAAGATTACTAATGCAGTATTACTGAGATATATGAAAACAGATTTTGCTAAAATGATGCCAATGCTAAAATGGTGCCAAAGGGATCCATACGAAAAGAGATATGATGATATGAAGTATCTTGTATTCATGGACAGTTGTTTTGGACACATTCATTAATTCAGCTACGAATTCTGATTTTACTGGGTGTTGCTAACCAGGGCGTTTGCCATGGGTGGGCCATCCCCATCCCACGTATCCTCACCGTGTGAGCTTACTGGGATATGTAGCACAACCACCATGTGAAACACTGAATCCAGAGGAGTCCCTGAACAGTGGCTGAGCACCTGTTTTACCATGGCACATGTTTGCTGCATGCAAGATATCCTCTTAGACTTTTAGTGTTGTAGTGCAAAAACTGAGCTCCTTGGATAAATGGGCATGGCTGGAGTTGGGAGATCCAACAGTCTGAAAGAGTAGATGGTTATTTAGTAACTGTGCCTCTCCTGGGCACAGACTTTTTTTTTTCTAAGTGATTATGTCAGTATTTGAGGGCAGTGGGTGTTCCCAGCACTTCTTAGAGAGTTATCAGGGGTTTAGGTGACCGATTCAAATGTTACTGTAAGCTTTGGCTCCCTTTCAAGTTAGGGTGTGTAACCAGCCACTACCAGACAGGTGAGGACAGCTTCACCATCAGGGATTTTTATTTCCACAGCCTCCTTAAAACTTGGGTGTTGTCCCTAAATTAGATGGGAAGCATGGAACAGAGCAAAATTTGTTACTGCTCTTTCATTTCCTAGCTTAAGCTCTGCTACCACGCGTGTTCCATGGATCTTATCAAATCTTCTCATGCTTGGTTTGTCTCAGGGATGCAGGCAGACAATACAATGCTCCTTGCACAAGCAAGCTACTTCTAGTGTAGCTGTAGGTTATTGTTTTCCCTCTTTAAAAACTGCTTTTTGAAAAACATTAGAATTGTGTGCTGATAGTAGATAATCAAGAAAATCCACAGTTTAGGGGGAACATGCCATATGTCTTGTAATTCCAGCACACAATGGGGTCTCTCCTTAATGACTTCCTCAGTGCCCCCAGTTGTATCTTGGTGTTAGAAGACATATGGAGCCTTTTCCCTTTAACTGTGAATTTTCTTCCTGCCACTGCTTTTTCTTACAACCTTAATCTGCTTTTAATGCACTGCAGTTGTCTTTTCCTGCCAATAATCTTTTATCCCTTGTTAGGCGACTTCATTACAAATGACAGAACTAGAACTTTTACACTTGGAGTGAGATGAATGCTCAAATTCAACTTTATTTCTCAATAACTGAGCAACAGAGGCCTTTGAGTTAAACCTGGGGTCCTGTGTTAGGCTTCACTCTGTAAGACCTGTACTTACCTGGTTGCTGGTGGCATAAATGTTTGGTGGCATGTGCTGTTCTGTAACATCTGTATGTGTGGGTGTATAACAGGCTCTAGTGTGATGCCAGCTGTTGTTTCTGAACAATTTGTGAAACCCCACATAGAGAAATACTTATTTTGCAGTCTGATATATATTGATAAGTTTTAATAATTTTAAGAGTTTCTCAGGGTGCAGTTTGGCTCTGCTGTATGAGAAATGACAGGAGCAGCAGTCCCAGTTTAAAGGATATCAGTGTCTTCTAAATCTTTTCTATTTTACAGAGGTGATGTACAGGTTTCTTTCTGAATGCAAGTGCAGCAAACTGTGTGGAAAATGCAGAAAGATCATAAAAGAATTTTCATCCTTTTTTTCAAATTAAGGAGAACATGGTTCATACTCTAATAAATTTATGAAGGGCTAGTCTTACTGATCTGGTGCTTTTACTTAAAATATTTTAGAAATATTTATAACTGGAAATGTCCTTGCTTGATTCAAAGCCTGAAAAGATCAACAAGACTCTATAAGGCTTTGAACGAAGATTTTAAATGTCATGTAGGAAAGAAAAGATGGAAGATGATTTACATTCTGATATTGAGAAATCTTGTGGCACATGAGGGCAAGAGAGGCAGTGCAGCCATTTGCTCTTGAGGGCTTAGGAGCTGGAGCAAAAATCAGCGTCCTTCCTCCCAGATGGGGGAGGCCTGATCCTGGACTCCTCTCCCATGCAGGTGCTTTATTAAGCCAAGGTGACTTGAGAACACCACGCACCAGAAGCAGAGCTGGCTTAGGTTGCTTTTTTACTAGCTAGACCACCACTGGAAATAAAATTATGGCACTGATTCAGAGCCCTGTAGACAGTCTGCTCCTGAGACAAAGCAGAATTTGATGTTGTACAGGGCTGATGCCAGAGCTACAATTTTGCTCTTAACATTCACAGAAATACATATTGATTAAACATGAGAAAATACCTGTTAGTTGTTCAAGGTTTTGAATACTTTGCAGGGAATGTACTCCCAGTGAGAGTGTAGTAAGATTTATTTTTTAACCTAAGTTTGAATATTATGGTTGCAGTTGCAAGTTATTATAAGGAAATCTGAGATTCACCATTGATGGAATTCGTAGGAAAATGTTATGATAATCTAATTTTTATTGTTTATCCGTGATGGATGAAGGCTTGTTGTGAGCCTGTGGTGGTGGAATACACTGAGGAACACTTCTTTTGCAGTAAAGGATTATCGGTAACTGTGGGGTTGCTTTCAGACTTGGACACAGGCTAATTTTTCAGTTGGTGAAACTGTTGCAGAACAGAATCCGCCCTTTAGCTTTTTGCATAGAATTGCCTGATTTCCAGCCACACCACAGAAAAATCCTGGCCTCCTGAATTGTGTGAGATTCTAAAATACAGCAGATGAAGGAGGGTAGGTTGTTATCCAACTGTGGAGTTTGGAAGGCTTCCTAGTGGTCTGCTGATTGCAACATTTTTAGATCAAAGCTGGGGAAGGGTTGGCAGGGGGAGGTGATGGTCCATGAAAGTGGTAAGCAGAACTGTTTCATAACCTTCTCCCCTATTGCCAGTATACTATTTGGATGAAAACAAAGAACTGAACAAATTCTACAGATGCTTGAGAAAAACCTTCCTAAAAATGTATCATTTATGAGAGCTCATAAATGAAAGCTTGAGTTTATAATATTCTTTGTGCAAGGAAATATTTCTTGTCGTGTATGTGTTAATAAAGTCTCTGTGGGATGGTTGGCATTCTGTTTTTTTCTTTCCTCCTGCCTTTTTATGTTTCTTTCTTTAGAGTGACATTTTTAAATGGGGGTGATCAGTTGCTTGTTGTTCACTGAAGTAATGTTTACTGAAGAAAATATATTTTCCTCCCCTCACAGTTTCTGGCTGGACATCACAATTACCAGATGCCAAGCTATAGAACACAGTTTTCCAAAAAATGGCATCTGGCTTCCTGGCAGAGTCCACAGGCACTTGTGTTGATGGTTTTGGAGATGCAGCTGGGTCTGGGTGGCTGCTGAGGGAGTATATGGTCCACCCTGTCATTCTAGATGCTATTTACCTTTGGCTCACCTTTGATTCAGAATCATTTAAGCATTTGTGCCTTTCCCTATTGCTATCAAACATCAGTCTTTCGAATGGCTTTATGTGGATCCGTTCACAGTCAGGAGGAAGAAAGCCATTTCCCACCCTGCCTGATTTTCTGCGTGCCCATGTCAATGATAAACCATCTTGTGTACCAGCAGGAGGTTTATTTGTGTAGTGCCAACAGGGGAATCGAGCCCTTCATTTAAAGGGAAAGAGAAAAGAGGGAATCCAATAATCTTCCCATGGATGCAAACATGTGATCACACCTGATTATGTGCCACAGCTAAAGATGCAGAAGGCTGGAGAGTTGTATGAAAACACTGGTGCCACTGTGTGCCATTGAGGCACAGCCTCCATCTGGGAGCACCTGCACCCCTTGGATCTGGTAGCTGCCATGCTTGGGTTGGATGAGGGGTTTGCCAGTGTTTTACTCTTTCCTGGGATGCCAAATACCTTCCAAAATGATCCAAAAGACAAGCAGCTCAGTAGTGGTCAATAAAATGAGTTCTCTGGCTCCAGCTGACAACCTCCTGTGCTGTGTTAAGGGAATGATCATCTCACTCACTGTATTTTGCTTCCCTGCTTGTCTGCATCTTATCACACATCTTGGAGGCAGTTTACAGTAGCCCTGGTAGGGACTGCTAGTGCTGTAAATAGTACTTGTCCAGAGCAGACACGAATTCTGGAGCCTCTTTCTACTGGTAGAGGGATCTCTCTCTGGCTGGAACACCAGGATTGTATTTCTGCCCTGATGCTGCTGGGGAAACTCAGCTGTGCGTGAGTGGCAGCACTTTACTCTCCTTTTCTTTTTCAGACTTGGGACTACCAAGTTTCTGCTCATGATCCATCCCTCCTTTCTTGTGGTCTGCATGACTGGTGCCAAGACGGCACCCCCCATAGTGATGTTGATGTATGAAAATATGCAAACAGTCCTTGTTCTGATTTTAATGAGAGCAGCTCAGATGCAGAATCATTGCTATTATGTCTAATTGCTAGTCCACACTGTGGTATTTAAAATGGAGTGGTGGCAAGGATTCAATGTACAAATCTATTTATTTATAACTGAGTGACCTTCTGTTCAATGATATTATGGATTGTAGCTAGAGAGAAGGATTCAGCCCGCCTGCAAATGTCTGGCTCAGTGTTGACTAGAACATGGCTTTTGTTCCCCTGCTGGTAGTGACAAAGCCTTTGACAGCATCCTGGGGGAGCTGGTGCATGCCTGAATTCAATTTGCTTGATGTCCTTTGACCAAGCTGCAATTCACTGAGTGGGTATAATTTTTGATAGGCAATGGCTGGGGATAAAATCCCATATGGCCTTTTACATCATTCTGTTTGGTACCTGGGAAAGCAGAGGACTATATCAGTAAAAGAATCTGAAATGTTCTGAAGAACATGAAAAACATTAGAAATGCCACACAGTGGGAAACCTTGCCGTGAACTTAACAATAGTACATTCAATTTTATTTTTCTTTGCCTTCCATACACACATGATCTTATTAAGTTTCTAAACATAAACATATTCCTTTTAAAATACATCTTCAAAGTATACTTGAATCCCAGCCCTATAGGGACTTGACATATCAAAAGAAATTTGCTGACATAAACTGGTATGTAGAGCTTGATCTATTCTAATATATGATTTTAATGTTTCTCATTTTCTTGCCTTGCCAACTCACATCTATCACACACTGTCACATTTAAGTTTCCTAAATTACTGCTTTTAACTTTTTGTCACTTATTCAGCGAAGAGATATATTCTAAAGCTCGGCTCAGCTTTTTTATTTTTTTCTTTCTTGTGATTGTATCTTAATAGTTTGAGGGGAAAATGGAAATTTTTGCTCAGTTAAGGAGACAGCACTTTTTGATAGATTTGGGATTCAATATTGTCCTCGTTTCAAATTCAAGACCTGATTTAATTTCCAGGCAAAGCACAGAATTCAGTGAGGCAAATGGAATAATGGCATGTGCAAAAGGGGAGGATGTTCTGAACATTGTAATTATGAGCAGGACAAAATATATCTGCACTACGTCTGTTTATCAGTGATGGATAGATAGATTCATTTCCTATTGTTTGTAGTACATGTGTTGATGACAAAGTGTTCTGGTAAATTCTGTTGTTTGCAGGATAAGAGGAAATAATAATTGCACTCCTTAATCAAACTGCTTTGACCTCCAGCTGACAATTTCAAAGTTGCTTCTTTCTACGCTCACAGCTGATTTTAGGCACCCCAGCCTTTTTAGCCAAGGAGTATATTTTAAGAGCTACACACCTTGCAGGATTCAGGAAATACAAAAATTGTGCCCCTCTGTGCCACAAGGAGAACTGCTAATATAAGCATCTTCCACAGAAAATTGCAGAGGTGATCCACCCAACCCTCAGCTGTCTTCTGGATAAACTGGGAGAGTTTAGTTTTTTAATCCTCTGATCACCATATATTGTTTTCAATATATTGTGTTCTAATTGCACTTTTCAGTTTATCGTCAGCTTAAGCAAAGAGTCAGCCCAAAAAACTGCTTATCTTCAGTTTGGATGAAAGCTCAGTAGGAATAGGTTAGGTTTCTGTAAGATACAAAGAAAAACCAAAATTAAGTAGATGGGTAGGAAGATGAAGAACAAAGTAATTCAAGTTTGCCATTTGACTGACTGCAAGAAGATGGAATTTATTTACAGGTTCTGTGTCTGGATTATTTAAAGGTGTCTTTTAAAGAGGCAAAGGAGGCATTTTATGAATATTGATTTAAAGCCTTTTGGTATTCTTGGAGCAACATGTGATTTGTCAGCAATGCTCACTGTACTCATAGAGATTAGATCTTTCTTTATTGTTAACTTCATATGTATCCCTGCCTGTGTTAATGTGTAAGGAATAGCAATATTTGTAATGCACATGTGAGAGGTTGCCTGTTTTGTTTTATAGCAGATATACAGATGTCAGAGGTCCATCATTTGTAATCAGTTTTACACAGTCAAAATAGAAAAGGTATCTGTGATGGACAGGAAATACATCAGAAAAATGGACGTCTGAGCTTCTGAAAAATCCTTTGTCATAAGAAGTGAGAAAATACATTGTTAAAAATTGTAGAAGATATCTTGGTTTCCTTTCTACAATGATTTTTTTGCTGCCAAGCAACTGTGCTTTTACCTGTATTTAGACGGAACAGCACTTAACATTCAGCATACTTAGTTCTGTTGGATATCCTCTGCTGCAGTTTTCTTTTTCAAGGGTATCATTCGATCACCCAGAATGTGAAGTGTTTGTACTTCTGTTCTTTAAGGGGAACAACACATCTATATTACACAGAAGTCACACTTCAGTGATTTATTTTCCTCTGCAGAAGTGTGTACGCAGCACCAGATTAGTTTGCAATAGGATGGTCTCATCTTCTTCTGGTCACATAGGGCAAATGCATATGCATTTGCTAGAAGAGGAATAGAAATTGTAATATAACTAATCTACATTTAAACAAACTGCCCAGCCAGCCAGCAGGACTGGGCAGGGGCTGAGCTGTGACAGGGAGCTGGGGCCTGCTTTGCCTTTTCTTCCTCTGAAGCACTGCTTATGAATAATTCCTGTATTCATGCCTGGCCCCCAAGTGCACTGTGCCAGGAGGGTCAGCAGTTTTTCTGTGCCATTGGCCAAAGAGAATCCAGGATTTAGCATTTAATTAATTTAGCTTGGTAACTGCTGTCAAGAGGAGAAGGTGACGCTGTTTGTTCATCACTGGTGTAGTAAGGTAGAGATGGAAAGTGAGTAAGATGGTCCATGGGTCCTGTGTCCTGTCCTTTTCTATCACACAATTCATTGCAATTTTTGGCAAGTTCTGACATATTTCAGCTCTTTTTGAAATCAGATGGGCTTTTCAGTTCTTTAGGTGTCACTCTGTTTTGAGGGTTTTTTTTTCCTTTTTAATAAAGAACTGTAGAACTCGAGTAATGAAAGATTGGGCAATAAATGAGGCTGTATAAGTACACTGACTACTGTCCAAAATGTTTATGTCCTAAGCTTTATGAATCTTACATTGGAAAATGCTCTTGATTCAGGCTGGATCTTGTTGTTTGTTCTGAAGGTGAAGTCTCTTAAAATCCTGTCTGCCATTCTCCCTGATTTCCCTTTGAAGTCCATCACTGCAACTCCATTCACTTCAGAAGATTTTCTTCTGATATATTCTACTGTAAAGAGGGAAGTGGATCTCTGAATTTGTTTCTGGTCTTTGAAAGAAATTTAAAGTTATCCACTAAGAATGTCATGATATCAACTCCAATGAAAAACTTGAAATTTGAGACTCAAACCTACATGACATTTAGAACTTTCGAGGGACAAGAATTCTCAAACTTCTGAATTAAAGAATCACTCTTGAAACAAGATTATTGCTTTGTGACATTTTTAAGAGAACAGGATTTATTTAGTTTGAATGAGATGAAAGTGTAGTGAAACCAACACCAGATGAAACGTAGAAATCACCAAAGGCAGTAGGTGCTGGCCAACTAATATTGAAAGTGTAGGGTGAATATTATGGTGGCTGTCAGTGGAGATCCCTGCTCAGTGCTGGATCAGAAAAAAGTGTTGATAAAATGCATTGAACAGCAATCTCCAGGCCCGGTGGGTTGGAGTTGCCTTTCAAATGGTTAGTGTCACTCATTTTTCCTCTGTTCCCTTTACATGATATATCAGATATTGTCGGGGTTTTTTCTCTTCCTGATTACTTTTCCTCCCCTTACAGCATTTGCTTCCATGGAACTCTCCACGATGGATAATTCTTAGTTTTGTGGGAATGCAAATACCTGAGGGGTTTTCTGTGTTTTGTACTAACAAGCAGAAAACAACTAGATTTAGTAGGTGAGCTGTCTTGTAAGAAAGCAGTGAGGCTTTGGATTTAATCTCCTTGACCCTTTATCTAAGCCTACCTAATCTACTAAGTTTCTTACTGGTATTTCATTGAGAAAACGGCCATATTTGTGTCAACCAGGAATTAAGCTCTAACTCTTTTTGTCCCGTGAACTTTAACATGCCTTCTGTGATTAAAACCTCCTGCTTCTCACCAGATATTTCTTCATCTTTATTAACAGTATAACATGATGTAATATGGATAAAGTTCAGTCCAGAGTTCCTTGATGTATTTCATGAAACATGCCACAAAGTAATTAATTTTAACTTTTCCTTCTAAGAGCTAATCTAATTTTGACTTAATTAATATGATGCATTTAATTAATATAGAATTATCACAGAAAAGTGCAAATTAATTTGTAATCCATCACTTGAAAGTTTGTCTCAATTGGTAATGCGTTTACAGTTTCATGCAGATTGAATGACAGTGGACCTCTTAGCAGGAAACCTCTTTGAGAGAAGGATTGGAGTGAAATATTCAGCAAAAAAAGGGTATTGAAAATTAACAGAACTTTCACCAGTTCATACAGAAAGCCATTTTTTTTGTGGGCCAAAAAAAGAGCAGTGCTTGCTTCCCCCCCCCCCCCTTCTTCATGAACACAGAGCTATATATAACAAAAGGTTCAAATTTAATGCTTTTAATGTAATGATTGTCTGGTAATGCTGCAAAAGAAAAGCATTTTCATTTTAGTTAAGTGCAATGGTGTTTGTTTTCTGTTGCCACCTGTTGCCAACATGCTTTATAGAAGACTGAGAGCTTTTTAATTTGAATTGCTCTACTGGGATTTGGGGGCAAAGGGCAGGGGAAATAGGGCAGAGTGCTGCAGCACCTCTATTCCAAGTCAGAAGATTTTTCTGGAGCTCAGAGGACATCACGTCTCCTGTAGGAAGAAAGAGGCTGATATTGAGGTAAAGGGATATAGCTCCTTTATTTTCTAATTTGGAGAGATATTTACATAAAAGAATGTTAATTGACACTAAACGAAGGAATGACTTCTAATTGCTACCACTAAGTTGGGTAAAGGCATTTGTCTTTAGCCCTAAAAAGAGATGTTTTCCCCAGTAATGAAGTCTGGTCCTCCATCAGCTTAGGAAGAAATGCTCATCAGCTAAATTTTGGCAGTATTAGTCCTTAAGTGTTTAAGACTGCAGAGATCACCACCCACATATCTTGCCTGACCTAGTTACCTGAGTCTCAGATGTTTTTTCTAAGATGCTTTCAACAATGTTTCTTCCCTTTGATTCATTACTTTCATGACATCTTTTGGAATATAATTACGGATCTGTCAATGAAGTCATAAAATCATCATGAAAATTCTCCTGTGCAAGTCAGAATAAATAGCATGACTGCCTTTTGCATCCAGTTCTCTGATCAGTTAGATGGTCAAACATATCTGTGTGTAGGCCAGGTAATGGTTTGAGTGACCTCTAGCTCAAACCATCATTTAAACTCTCCGTAATTCTTTGAGAGATACATATATCTGTCAAAATTCCTCACAGGGTTGTTCTTTTACCCACTTCCATTTTTTTTCCAGCTATACACTACCTCATGTATTTAAAGCTGCTGCTTTTGAAAAACATGCCAGTCACCTTTGTAGATTTAGGAACATACCTAATTAAGGTGATGTGTGCTCCCTGCTGATTCCATTCTGCCAAAAGGTGCAGAAGAAAACAGAAATGAACTCTGAGACAGCAGTTGAACAGATTTCTCTTGTGTTTCTTCCCCATCAATGATATTCTTGTAGTGTTACCAAGCAGGCCTTAAAAAGACCTCTGGTATTTTGGCGAGAAAATAAGAGATCATTGTGTTGCATCATTTGTTCATGCAGTATCTGAGCAAATGAGGATAAGTGTGGGGTATTTTTGTTTTGTTTTGGTTTTTTTTCACCTTGTATTTTAATTTGCAGGGCTGACAGACTTTGTTTTAAATAGTTGCCTTGCAAGATAAGTATCTTGGTGGCAATGTGCTTTTGATATACAGTGTGATACTTTCACTTTTTAATTAAATTAATCTGGGCTGTGATTGAGTTGTGAAACTATAATGCAGATGGAAATTACACAGATGAAGTAAAATAAAGCCAAAACACTGTGCAAGATAAATACAGTGCAGTGTGATTTCCTCACATTGTAAACCTGGAACTTGAGGTGAACTCTTCATGTGAAAGTGCAGGGGTGGGGTTTGGGGTGGTGGAAGCCCAGACGTGGCAATGCTGCCCATTTGGTAGCAGAGCTCTGGACCTGAGCTGCTCCTGCTGCCTGGGGAGTGCCAGCAGAAGGGGACACAGCACAGCCTGCACAACATCAGATTTTAAAGAGCTCTCTCCTTCTATTGCAATGCCTGATTGCTTTCGTCTTCCTCTTATCAGTAGAGCTGGAGCCCAGATACTGAGTGCAATTTTTCTTCAGTTAACCATAGTTCCCCAATATCAGCATTGCTCGAGGCTAAATGATTCATTTTAGTAAAGGGTAATGTCAGTAACTATGAGAGATTAAATAATTTAGCTAATTTTTCAGAACTTTGCTCTTTTTAAAAAGAGATCTTTTCACTTCCACAGTAGAAAAGGATGGTTCATTTACCAGCTTTTACTTGTGAAGTGTTTTAAAACTGTAAACAGTTCCTCTCAGTGTCAGCTTAACGAAGCAGATGACAAGAAAATAGTTTGAAGTTTGGGATGACTTCCATGCAAATGGAGTGATGTTACACTCGGATGGCTCTTTGCAACACAAGAACAGTTAAAGGTTCATTGCAACTCAGAGCAGTTCAGCACTCTACAGAACAAAAGGATGACTGTGCTCTTTAAATCTATGTACAATAAACAAAGAAATAATTTTGTAGCCTAAGTGTTTTAATGTTACTTCGAGACAACTTTTGCACCTGATTACAAAGCCATAACTTTGAAGCTTGAGAAGCTTTGGCACTATTTGCATAGCTGTCAATACAGCAGCCAGAGAAAAAAAATTGTGCACTAGAAGAACACATCTCGGGCTGTAAGCGTAGACACTAAAAAATGTTTTTGACTTAGAATTTGACACTTAAAATATAAAGAATAAAAATACCCTGCGTTTTTAAACTAGTCTAGAAAATATGGAGAGGAAATGGTCTCCATTTCTTATCTAAAGAAGCAGCTTCAGACATGGGACTGGAAGAAAACCTCATGGTTTTCTGTCATTTCTTGAGATGTGCTGAGAACAGTTCAGGCTGTGCTTGAAAGTGCTTCTATAAAGGATGCTTAGCTGCCCACATTGTAAAGAACCTCTGCAGTCTGGAGATCTCAGTGGTCCTGCAGTCACACCTGCCTTAGATTGAGCCTTTCCAGGTGCATCCCAGCATTCTTGCTGTGAGCCAGTTGAAGTTTTGGAAATTGGTGCTAGATAATGAATGGATTTATTTATATTGCCTCAAGATTATGGTAACCTATTGTTATTTTATTTTTAAGCAAAAAGACAGCTAAAAAAAGAGCATTCTGTCAGCAAAAGCCTGGTAAGAAACATGAACTTTTATTAGAAAAAGAAAAATCACAACTCTTTGTTTTGGAACATCATTCTTCTAACCCTTGGAAAGCTGCCTTGGGCACTGCAGGAAGAGACCTTAGACCAGGGTATGGAAGTTATCTCCTACTAGGTGCACACTGAAGTTTTATAGCTGTTGCTTCACAGATTCCATTTCTGCTTCTATTAGCCAGACAGTTAAAACTTGTTAAGCATCTTCAACTTAATCAGGAATTACATATTTTCTTTCCCCTTTGAGATGGGCTACAGTCTAACAGAAAGCCAAGCTGCCATCTCAGCACTAGTGCTAGATGATTCTGTAGTAAGAATCAGGAATTTAAACGTCTGGGTTGCAGTGTAATGTCCAGGTCAAAGTGAAGTCCTGTTCTCTTGAAGAGCATCACTTTCTGACTGTGGAATTTAAAGAGAGATTTTTGTTATGCATCTCCACTAATATATAAAGAGCAATATAGAAATATTTCAGGCTCTGTACAGAGAGCTAGGATATTTTTACATTTGATATGACTACAAAACATTTGTTCTCACTGAAGTCCTACCTCTTTGCCTGTGGAACTTCAGGACAGAGCTCAGGCTGGGTGGGATAGAGCTACTCCTTCTTTCTCTCCAGCTATTGTTATATTTCAATGAGACAGGAAATGGAAACCAATTGTTCTCCTGATTTCTGAGTCTTAAAGAAACTGTGGTTCAAGACTACAGTATTCAAATTGCTGGAAACTGCATACAGCATAAACAACAATGCTATCACATAATCAGTTTTCACGTTCCAAACCTTGTGAAAGTTATCAGCATGTTAAAGATGGGGACTCTTGGGCACTTTTAGGAAATAGAGAACCCCAGACAAACTGATGCCCGTGACTTACTTTTGTGTGGCCATCCATACATGCCAAGAGTGTATCTTTACTTCAGGTGTGAGGCAGAGCTAAATTTGAGGGAAATGGAGCACGTCCCAGCATGAGCTTTGTAGCAGGCTGCAGATGAGCAGCTGTGAGGGTGATCTCACACTCTGAGTGTGATCCTGGCAGCTCCTCCCTTGGCTATTGCACTGGGGTACAGCACGGTATGAAACCAGACAAGGACTGCTGGGTGAGACACAGGGCAGGAGAGCTGAAAGGAGCATTTCATCATCCTGGAGGAAAGAGGAAAGGAGAGGAAATATACCTTTCTGCCTTTGTAGTCTGGAAATGGAAAGAGTTTCTCAGAAAAAAATTTCCATCTTCATTTTCAGGCCAGAAATATGGCCCAGATACTGCCACAAGATCCAGGTGGCATCCTGGGCATGGGGAAGGACAATGATGGGTCTCATTGCTGTGCAGTGGCTGAACCCCCGTGGCTTTGCTATTTTTGTCTTGTATTGTGCACTCTGCAACTTTCCAGTGACTTTTCTGGGAAAACTTGATGATGAGGAAATGATGATATGGTGTCTTTAGAAAATGCTAGTGGTGTTTTTTATTGTTTTTAAATTTTTCTGGGCTTCTGACAGCAATGCAATGTAGGACATGCTGTTCATAGCTCTTGCCATACTGAACTGATCTTAACTTGTCTTTTATCTTTACCAAATTGTAGCACCAACTGTAGACAGCATAAAATGTTTCTACTTGTTGGTGGCAACACATGACAGCAGAGACACCTCCTTGTGTGACTTAATGATGAACTAAATATGGGAAAGCTGACCATTTGCCAAGTCTCAACACAGAAAGGAGCCTTTTTTTTTTTTTCTTAGACTCTATGATGCAGTAGGTAACCATCTTGTTTAAGTAATAGATGAGATTATAATAATCTTATGCAGTCACTCAGTTTTAATCAGCTGAGTGGGAAATCTTGGCTTTCTTATCAAAAGGCAGTAGACAAAAAGTGGCACTTTTACAGATTGTTTTGAAGGGACCACTCACGTCCTCTCTTTTGAACTGGAACTGCTATGAAGGGAGTTATGTACTGGGTGAAAATGCCTTGATTAAAACAGAGTTAAATCTAAATACAATTATGTATCGGGGGATGCAGAAATGGTTTCTATTAATTGGTTTCCATAGCAAGTGCATAAAGTGAAACAAAAACAGTAGGAAAAAAGCTGAATTTCCTGATGAATCGTTCAAAATGACAAAATAAATCTGTTCTTACAGGCACTGCATGGAAACTTTGTCTTTTTGGGATGTCCAAACAGTCCATGCAATTATAAAAACACCCCATTAATGCAATCTGTGCACTTGTTCTAGTAAGGAATGAGTCTTTGCTTTCTTACCATGAGATCAAATATTTAATTGATGAAGGAAGAGAAAGAAAGATCTTTAAAATTAAAACTGTCTTCTCATAGGCATAAACTGTATTGCAGAACTGCTGCCTATGGATATTCTGTTCCAACACAAATCTGAACATTTGCATCACATCTTTGATGTTAGAATTGGACAGTCAGACCTCTACAAACTCTGGGGTCTGCAGTGAACTAACGCTGGGATAAAACATTCATTTAGAGAAGAAACAATATTTTGGACTGTACAGGTTAGAATACATGCATTTTGCTATTCATTGTGGTGGGAGAAAGAGACACAGCCTAAATCCTGCAAATGTAGTGGGTTTAAGCCCATCTCTGGTCACTTTCCCTGCTAAATAATGACAGTTACAAATATCAAGCTCAGTACCGAATGTTCCTGTTCAGCTGCAGTTTATGGGTGATGTGGTGGGCTGGCTCGAGCTCTCTGCCAGCTGCCCACACAGCCATGCACTCTATTCCTCTCCTCAGCAGGCTGGGGGAGAGAAGAAGATGGAAAAGCTAGTGGGCCCGGGCAAGTTCTGTCCTTTCTGGAGCACATTCTCCCTGAGGTGTCCCAAAAGCCTGGCTGAGGCTCAGGAATGACCACGGTGGGCTGTGCCTGGCACAGGGCAGCTCCAGGCTCCTCTCACTGAGGCCCCAGCCTTGATGCTGACATTTAATACTTCTGTGGCTTGTGCAGAGGTTGTCAACAAGCTTTGTATGTATGTCCTGGAATGCCAGAGGAGTCACCAACCTTAACAGCAGAGCCCACCAGCTTCAGATCTGTCTTACTCTGGCTTTTCTTTCTTTTCTGGCTTTTTCTTCTTTCTTTTACTGTGCTGAGTAACAGCATTAGTCCCTTTTATGTGCTTTATTGCTGTAAAGATGCTTATTACTGCTTGCCTGTTTGAATTGCTACAGCACCTTCAGATAGATGACAGAAATAACTGTTTCAGGCACCAATTGGGTGGGTTAATACAGAAATTAAAGGATGCTGCCCCATAACGCAGGGCCAAGAGCAGCGTGCAGAGAGCAGCCCCGGTCCTGCAGGGTTTGTGGTGCCGGTGCTGCTGCCGCATCGTGCTCATTGTTTATGGGCTCTGATTCACTCCCTGCAAGGTGAAAGCAGAAGCGTTAATGGGCAGAGATGGATGACAGGCTTTTGGGGCTGGGGTGGGAGGCTGCTATTATGTAGTTTACCAACAGATGCACCCTTCTTGCTGGTGATAATTGCTGAATGTTTCTGCAGCCTCAGAGCGTAGTCATTCTGCTGCTACAATAGGGTGTCATTTCACTGTAAGTGGCAGGGTGAATCATGGTAAGTACAGCATATCCAGCAGAACAAGTAATTTGCTGACTTAGTGCTATCTATATCTCACGATATGCAGGTAAGTAAAGCAATTTTTCCTAAAAGAAGGAGTAAAAAGCTAAAATTGCTTTTTCTTTATTCTCCTTCTCTCTGTCTTCCCTCCCCCTCTTCCCCATGATGATTAGACAAAAGCCAACTAAAGGCAAGGAGAAGAATCATTTCTGGTAGACTTAGTACTGCCTGAGTCATCAATCCTTCACAAAGACCTAGGGCCCACTTCCTTTTCATTTTATTCCTTTGGCTTTTAGATTTATAATATTGTTAGGAAAAAGAGATTCAGCCTCTTGGTCTATAAGAACCTGTTTAAACATAAAGAGGCATTTACTTACAAATAGCACCGTATTGCCTATGCATTTATCTTGACAGTCCAGTTTAATTTATAAAGCATAATGTGCTTGTAACTCAGCCTGAGAAATGTAGTTTAGCAAGCGCTATTGACTTACTAAATCTCCCTTCTCCCTCTTATTGTAAATCTGATAAACGTAAAGAAGCATTCTGGGCACTAGAGAATCTAAATAGTAAAGCGGGGTTCTTCAAGATGATCTTGATAATACTTCACTTAAAACTGCAAGTTGAAGCAGTAGTTTATCCTATTGTGAAGTGGTTTAATCTTTCCTTGATCATTTCTCAAAGATGTGGATGTGCTGTACAGTAAAATTGCCAGATTTGTGCTGAATTGCAGCTTTAGAAGCCATTATTCTGAAAAGGTTATCTAAATTGAATGGCTTTCAGATGACTTGTAAAGTCATTAGAAGACTTCTAGCCCTTTATGTGTTTGACCGCACAACTTGCTGTGATTCATTTGGACTCTGAGATGCAGCTTTAAATCTGTTGTTTGCTCCCTGATTTGCAAAGGGATGTGTGGGTTCTCCCATTTCTGACAAAGGCAGTGTAACGTTTTATTTTAGCTTGTTGCTGATACACAGATCAGTTATGTAAATCCCATAACAATGATCTATTTGCCATATAAATAGTGCCAGGAAGATAGAAGGTTGAATCACAGGTTATAAGTTTAAACACAGACTTCACACTTCCAGTGCCTGGAATCCTCTCACACTAATGCTTTAACTGCTTGTCAATTCTCAGAGAAAATCTAAGTTCCAAGTTTCAAAGAAATCTGGCTTCATAAAAATATATGTATTTTTTACATTCGTTGTATTACTTGTGGCAACTTAATACCTGTTTTAGCAAGAGTTACATTTTGTTATTTTTTTTTTTTTTGTTTCATGTTTTTAAAATATGCTTAGAAGTAGTTTAACATTGCTGCTTTCTCTTATTCTGCTTTGTGATATGGCAGTAGCTAATGACAACTTTTTAATGAGTGATTCTGGCAAATACTTTGCTCAGCTTGTCTTATTGGGTCTTACTATTTACACTTTGATAACTTTTCAAAATTTTAAAATACATTTTCGTTTGGGGTTTATTTTTAATATTTTATCCATTGGCTAACCAATATAAAGTACTTTTTCTGTGGTCAAAGACAAATTTCCAGCTGTACTGTCTCATATAAGTATGTTCTCACTCCCTGAGTATGCAAGAGATTAGGGAGGCACTGTTTGTATCTGTTTCTATATCCTTAGCATCCTAATATTCTCTCATGTGAGTGTCTTGTCTATTAAGATTTGCTCTTAATAACTTTCTTCAGCCTGACTTTTATATTCAGTTCTTCCAGTCAGTTTTTCATTGCCCACCTTGGTCTAGCAAGATGTCGCAGAGAGATTATTCCAGCACAAATGGGAGAGGATGCTATCTGTGCATGGGCAGATGGCTCAGCAGTCCCCTGCACTAAATAACACCAGTCCCAAGCCTCTCCTTTCTCCAACTGTGCACCTTCCACTAGAACAAATGACAAATTTATTTATTATCTGTATTTACGATGGCAATATCTTTTTCGTGTTCAGGTAAAGCTTTTTTCAGCACTGTGATCATAGAGAGAAATGGCCTCACTGTTGTGCACGGTTTTTATTCAAACTGTGGAGCCTACAACTTTAAAGGGAAGAAGCAATTAAAGTAGAGTGATTTTCTGGTGTTACTTTTGTTTAGATTGATGTAAATTCTGAAGGAGTTGAAAGATCTTAGATGTGTTATTCATATTTGGACATATTCATATTTGGACAAATGACAGTGAGGATGAGGCTGGACCTTGTGCACTTCACCACAAAAGCAAGCCAAGTTCTCATCTCTGCTATTGATTTCAAGCAGCCAGCTAATTTATAAATATTTTTCTTTCAGGAGACCCTGCAAGTCCACATCTTTCTTCCTGAATCAAGTAAACAGTAGTCTAATTCTCACATAAATCCTGTACTGTGAATAAGTAGGAAAAAAAACCACAAGATATTCAACTTTATTGGTTGCCCCATTACTTTTAGGGGAATTGGAGACTGAATTTTTGTGTTGACTGTAATGTAAGGAATGCTTTGCAGTATAAAAAGGGTAGCTACAGGTAATAATAATGCCATGTACAAAGCAGGACTTCCGTGAAAACTGATAAACCCCAAGGTGTCTAAAAACTTGAACAAAAGTCTCTTAACAGTGGTTTGTCATCTCAGTATGGAAAGGAATGGTTCTTATTTTTGTTCCTGAAGCCAGGCGGGCAGAAAAAGAAAGGTAATGAGGAAGTGATTATTCAATTAAAAGTTGTCTTAGAGGAAAAAAAAAATCAGCACTTTGGAGAAGCTTGTAATTTCTGAATTCTAGATTCAATAAAATCTCAGACAACTTCATTATCAGTAAAGTATGGTTTAATGATTGCAAAGAGAAAAACAATTTAAACTCAAATGCTGCAAAACCTAGACTGGAACTCTGATCCAACATGGCCTGAAGCATTCACTGAGATGGACACTTGCAATGAGTTAAATTGTGACTTGGATCACATCCCAGCCTGCAAGAATGGTGTGCATATCCAAACCGTGTACCCTCCTCTCTGGCTATCAATCAAAGATGAGCTTGAGAAGAAGTGGGTATGAAGGGTTTGATGTTAGGCCAGTTGCAGGCTGGCGTCACCCTGTCCCAGCTCCTCAAAGTCACCTCCTTTCCAGCAGACCAGCTCCCTTTCCAGCAGACCAATTCCCTTGTGTTTCCCCATCAGCCTCTGCAGGGAAAGAAAAAAATAACTCTGAGATATGAACATAATTTCATTACACAGCAATTCATGTACACAGTGGGTATCTGGTGCTCCGTGCTGGCTGCCAGGGGTAGAGCAAAGAGGAGGTTCTGGCTGGATATTTATACAAAGGTTAGTCCCTGGAGGCTCTCATTAGGCCACACAACCTGAGCAGGCTTTTGAAAGCAGCAATCAGCTGATGCTTAGGGGATTTGCACATGGAGCAGAGATAAGATTGACCAGAGTTAGCTCTGAATAAACTAGTTCAGGTGCTTGGCTTTGTGTGGGCTAATTGAACAAGTTAACAGCTATTGCTTGTGGAGCCCGTGGAAGCTCAGGTAGTGCTGCATGGCACTGTACCCTGCAGACATCTATATGAAATCAATGCGTTTCCAAAGGAGCTCCGTGGTGAGGCCAGCCAGAGCTGCTGAGTGCTGAGCACTTAGGGAAATTTGGTCATTTCATTTTAATGTGATTTATTGGACTTAAGATCAAGACATAAAATAAATCACTTTTATGTTTCCTTAGCAGTACAGCTGGAATCTACTCGTGCATGTTATCTGTGGCTGCTTTCTGACGTTTGTGTGTTTATTATGCACAGCAATTAAACACCCCTTTTTCCTAGACAAATTAGAGCTGTGCTAGTTTGTGATTCTGCTGGCAGGCTTACAAATCTTGCTGTGCAGAGCTCACAGTGTTCTAATTTTTCTGTGTCACGATGTATCTTGTATGACTAGGGTTGTTTCATTCTCATAGCAAAGCTATAATGATTTCATCCTGATTAAGTGGAAATAATGCCAAGTTCTGGAGCTTCTTTGCTTAGATTTCAGCATGCTGCACCACATATACCTCATCTTATGTAAGAGAGGATGAAATGTGTTCCTTAAACTTACATGCACCCATGTATGAGGGTGAGCATATTGGCACAGGTTTTGAGCAGTGTTTGCATGTATACATGCAGGCTGGAGTACTCAGGTAATTACTGTGAGCTGCTAATGGTAATTAGTGATGTGATCTCTTCCACCATGAGCACGAGCACCCCTTTGTGCTGCAGCCTCTGCTGTGCAGTTCTCAGCACAGTTCCTGGCAGTGCCTGGAGCAGAGCAGGACAGGTCTGTGTGTTGTGCCCTGCAGGAATAAGGGAGGAACAATGTGTTTTGTTCCCCTGTGGGTGAGGAGTCCCGGTGCTCTTGGCTCCCCACACACCCTGCAGGCTCTGGAAGGCCACCAGGTAGACAGCTGTTGGGCTTGCACAACAGACAGCCAGGCTGGCAGTACATCAGGGAGGAACTGGGCACATTTACAGGAGAAACCCATCAAAAATACATTGAAATCAACACATTCCCACCAAATGTTTTGATTTTTACATGTGGAGTGTTTTTCCATCAGAAAACCCATTGGAAGGTTTCCAGTCGTCTTTGTTTTTTTTTCCCCTCAGTTAGATTCCCTAGCAGAACTGAAGTGAAAGTAATCATCATTTAGTGAGCATTTTCTGTGATAAAGTGTAAGATGCCTCAGAGGGGAATTCTGTGAGCTGTAGAAAATGATACTGTTTGGTATCTCTGATAATCCCCTTGAAAGATTTCAGTATCTCTTAGTGGCCACTTTGCATGCTCAGTTCCAGAACTTTACCCCCATAACTGAAGAAATGTGTTCTGGTAAAGTTGGATGTGCATCTCACATTGCATAGGAGAAAATTCCATGTGTCACAGTAAGAAATTAGGTCCTCCAGCCCAAAGGATGGATTCAGCATACCTCAAGATACTTTCAGAATTTAAAATTTATCAGTGTGATGTGTATGCTTATGGGGGTTATCTTCATCTTATAAGACTATGAGTGAGGAAGACTAGAAGGAAAAAGCTGCCAATGATTGACTGCAAAGATGGGAAAGTCAAGAGAAAAAAGACATGAACAAAAAGGGCATTTTCCAAAGTAAAAGTCTGAATGCATTCATCTCTTTGCCCCCATTTCAGGTGGACTTGAATTAGAAAGTTTTGCAGAGCGATGAGCATAAAGAGGAGGGGTTCTTGCAAGATGAAAACAAACACAAAAGGACAGATGAAAAGGGGCAGGAACTGTACCACCACCACCAATTGCATCCAGGAACCAAGTTCATTTTAGTTTGAAATTCCAAGAGGCAAATTGGGAGTGAGGTGTTACATGAGGGGCAGTTAAATCAGCTTTGGAAGGGCCAGAGCCCATGTGGGTAAAGGCCTGTGAGGAGCATCAGAACCATCAGCAGAGTTTCTCCTTCCTCTTTTTTCCCAAATATGAAAGCCAGCAGCAGAGGGAGCAGAAAATCTTCCCCAGGCTTAGTGCTCTGGAGGAAAATACTATTTTCCTTTCTGTAATGTACCAGCTGAAAAGCTGTTTTTCTTCTCTAAGTTGTAATATATGCCAGTGTTACAGCACATACCAGAGCCTGACTGAAATGTTTTGGCACCAAGCACTGTGACAGGATGTCAGTTTGGCAGGCTCTGTGCTCCTTCCAAACCAGGCTGGGGCCAGACCTGTGGGGCTGGGGGACTCCTGGACGGGCACAGTGGAGCTGGGACGTGGCCACCCAACTGCTCAGCATTTGGTCTGTGCAGAGTGGGGAAAGGTGGGTGCTGGACGGGTTTCAGAATAATGGGGCTTGGCCGAGGAGCTGTGGGAGGGGACAGCACACACCCAGGCTGCCCAGGAACAGAGTAACTCATGGGTGCCTGCTCCTGACAGGGAAATGAAAGGTCCAGAGCAGGTATCTCTGCCCTGCTTGGAGGAAAGAGCTTTCTCTCCTCCTGGAAGATCAGCCTTTGGCAGAAATTGGTTGAACCGGGATGGTCCAACCTTACAGTGGTGCCCCTGCTGCTTCCCTGCCTTTGGCTCATGGAGAATTGCTGCTGCTCTTGCTGTGGCACCATTTTGCTGTCAAAATCACGCCAGAAAAGTACAAAGGAAAGGGCAGGGATTGCTTGAAAACTTGCATTCACTTAGGAGCTAGTATTAGCCCCCAAATTCCCTAAAATCTGTGATAATCTGATTTTTAGGTAAAATTATGGTTTGGCATCAATATAAATTCCTAAAATTAAGTTGTCTGTTTTTGTTGAACTTCTGTTTATGGAATTAAAAGAAAATCCAGAATAAAATAATGTAGTGTGCCACAGAACTCCCAAGTATAGTTATAACTTGAGGTGACTGTGAAGTTTTATAAAAGTACTTGCTCACTTCAATATTTATTAAGGTGTGATTAAGGTTCGCTGCCTTCAGAACCACAGTTTGGGTGTGGGGCAGCAGGGTTACAGTGTTACTTTTCCAGAGAGGCAAAGCAGAGACTGTCACTTTTATTGCCACTGATTCCTTGAATCCCTGTGCCTCAAGCCCTGCAAATATCTAACATGGAGATTTCCAGTTTGCAATCTCTGCAATCAGATGAGAGTATCCTGCAGTGGATTTCAAATCCAATGAACAAATACTTCTATGTGAATTCAGCAAGCATGAGGGTCATGCTTAACCCAGAATGTTTTCTCCTTTCACTTTTTCTGTGTTGTTTTGAGGTTTGGCTTTTTGTTCAGAGACCTTTTTTCTCAAAGGCAGTAGAAAGTGAGCTTGTTTTTTTTCCCTGCTTCTTGGAAAAAGTGTTTTCTTTCAAAAGAAACATTTAAGCTTTCAGCTAATTCCCAGGGATACAGAGGGATATTCTGCAATAAGCTTCCCTCCAAAAAGAGGTTGGCTGCTGCCCTAATATTAAGAGCGGCAGGATTCCTTGGCTGTGGGGAAAATGAGATGGTCCAGCTGATTGAGGTTATGACTGAGCCAAGATGAGTCAATTACCTCGGTGTGCTGAGCAGCCATCCAGGGGCCAGCAGGGAGGAGAAGTGCCAGGGCTGGTGCTCTGTGCCCTGACAGCAAACAGCTGCACAGAGCTGGGGCTGGGGCAGCGCTGCCTTTGCTTCGCTGCGCCGGGATGCACTTCTGCCACTGGAGCTGCTCTCTTTGCAGGTCTGGCAGTAAAAACTTGGAGGAGGCGTTTGAAAGGCATCTATTTTTCCCAGTGCCTTTTCAGATGTTTGTCAGGCAGGGCAGAAATTGCCGGTCGTTTGCTGACACGGGAGATGACACAGATGCAGGAGGCCCTTGGCTCTCCCCAGCAGCAGTGAACTGGAGCTCTGAGAGCTCCTGCCAAAGCCTTAATGGGTTCCCTTACAAAAGGGGGTGTTTAACAGCCTTGTCCTCTGGGGATATTTTCTCTCTCTGTTGTATGGACTTGAGGCAGGCTGTACAATCATGGCTTTGACTCACATTTGTGGGACTCAGGGCGCACCCAGAACCATCTGCTGCCTGCAGGTCACAGTGGTATCGTGCTCTGTAGGATTTCACCTCCTTTAGTTTGTTTTCTGAGCAGAATACCGGCGTTTTACCTCCCATTTTATCTCTTTGTACTCCTCACCCTTGCAACCATTAACACACATTTCTTCTGACTTCTTGCGTAACCTGAACCCTTTGCATCTTTTGTCTCATAAATTTAGCAGAAAAAAATCACACTTGTCCTATGTACATAGCTCTTGGCCAAAGAGCTTTTTTGCCCAACTACTGTAGAAGAAAAATAACATGGGTGATTATACTTAGTCCTGAGCTAATTACATAAAGTGGTATTTTTATTATTACCTGTAGGATTCAATAACTGATTGCTTAACCATAAAGCCATCAAATCTGGTTTAGGGTGAAAAATTGCTTAACAGAACTCTGGGATGATAAAAGGAAAAAATAAAGTGTAAACTCACAGTTCCACCTCACTTCCATGGGAATTATGATTTTTACCTTCATTTGAAAAAAAATTCAGAATTACAGGTGGAAAACAAAGACTAAAGCATTGCAGTTTACTAAACGGAAAAAGCTTGAAAATTAAAACTTGATACTTTTAAAAATTTAGATCTATATGACTAAACAGCCCACAGGTACTATTTTACCAGTTTAGATTTTCTTATCCATCTTTGAAAGTTAATGCTGACTTCCCCCTACCAACTTTGCCAAGCCTTGCATTCTGTCCAGCGAAATACTGAGCAAATATCCCCATGACTTTGTGTATTTGTGGTCAGAAAGAAAGGACCCTTTACTTCCACCCCATCTGATGCTGAACCAATGCTCCTATTTTCAGATTTCTAGTCCATCAGTCTAGCCCGGCCATTGTTACCTCCTTCCTTAGTTTCAGATATTCAAATAGCGTGCAGCTAAACCTTCGGCAAGTGAGATTTTCCCAATGCTCTGGCATCTTTCCCTCTAGCTCTGCCTCCCAAGCAGGTCTTTCATAGACCAGTCTGAAAAGCCCATTGTTAAACTGATAACAGCATTCAGGTTTGCCTTTGGTGGGCTGCAAGGCCTGAAAGATGGTTCTCAGTGTGAGAGAGAAACTTTTGTGTGTTGAGTCATTTTGGATCCATGCTCTTGCAATGGCTTTAGGATAGTATTTGTCTCTGCAGTGTCTAACTTTCTTCTGCAGTCAATAGATGCCAAGTTTAGCAGCAAGCTGCATTTGTCTCTACATTCTCATTAATGTGATGGATGTTACATAGGTGTATTTATGCAATTCTTCTTGATCTTGTTTTTGTAGTAGTCTGTAGAGTATGGTATCATTACTCTAGGCTTTCACGTAGACACCTTTGCCAAGAAGATAAATACTGGCCTTAATCCTGAGTACAAACATCTTTTTCAGCTGCCACTGTGCTCCTTTTGCATACAGGGCTATTGAGCAGGTTTGCAGGCCTTGCCTGTATGCTTTAGGAATGTAGCACACAAATCCCGGCTGACAGAGATCTTCCACAACAGAAGAAGGTTCATATAGATTTAGGAATGGCAAAATCCTTTTCTGCTTGTCCTTGGCATTGTCTGTATCTTTGCAAGTGCCTGCTGGTTTAAATTTCCACAGTCTAACAAACAAGGCACAGGTGACAAGAATTTTATTCCACTACAAACACTGAGTGAGATTAGGCATTCATTATTTACAAATGTTTGGAATATGCCTGCATCCTTTGGTACTTTCCTGCTACTGGAGGAATAAATAGTCTTGGTAAAGAGACAAATGGATCAGTTTATAACTGTGCATTAACCTGTGCTCATGTGGTTTTACAAGATCCACCGTTCTCTCTCTTCATGACGGGAATAAAATCAATACTTAGTAAAATTCCATAGCTGTACAATTAAATGTTTTCCATCAGTGGATCATCAGCAGGACACAGACACATGCAAGTTTTTCTTTTTATTGTTGAAGAGCTGCCCCAAAATGCAGGAGAAATAGCTGGGTTTCAGTAATGTGTGGAAGAGCCTCATCTGTGGGAGCGTAAAAGACTCTGACACCTCAACCCAGAGCAGAGGCGTGATGGTAGTCCTTCATGGGCCAGGTAAAAATCCATTTCCTTCTTTGCTTGGATCTCTAGGTTGTATTGCTCCAGTGGAAGCTGCTTTTGGCAATGTTTGGACTTGAAATGTTGGCAAAAATCCCTTTTGCTGCCACAGTTTTAAACACTAAAAGAATCAAAGGGCTTTGGAGAGCCACGTCCACATTTTGTTGCAAGCCTGTCAATCCAGTCTAGCTTTTTCAATTTTATTTGGTTTTCTAATCTGGGATGTTTCCCTGGATATAAAATAGTGCAATTTTTAAGGAGTTATTTTCCAATAATCTGGCTTCCAAATAAAAACATCAATTATTAAAAATCAGTTCTGAAATTAAAGAGACACTTGTCTGATATTATGCGTGTGATTATGGCTTTGCATGTAAACATCACCACTGGGGCTGTATACTTAGACTGAATCATACATAAATATTTGCAACATGCATTTGAGCAATACAGGATAACTTCATAGCAAATTTCAGACATTCAAACAAAAATCATTAGATAGGTACAGAGGCAACAGCTTAGTGAAGAATAAAGAAGGACGTGTTATTTGCTGTATATTTTTGAGTGGATTAGCCATATATATGTATATAGTCTTATTCTCTGAGAACTGGCACTTTTTAGTGGAAGTTTAGAATTGTGCAGTATCTAACTTTCAAGTGAAACCCAGCTGTTGTGAAAGTTGCCATAATGATGACAGATGAAAAATGTGGGTATTTCACATATCACACGTTCTATGTTGAGCATTCCTGTTTAAATTTTGATGCTAAAGGTAAAGGAATTAATAATTGGTTATTACTTTAGTTTTTCAGATTTGTAAATGAGAAATGAAAAGATGAAAGGTCACATCACTGCATAGCAGATGGTAACTATAGCTGATTGGGAGAGGAGAGAGGGGAAGAACCTCAGGTCCCCTGTAAAATCCAAAGGCTGAAAGCTGAGAGAAAACTCTAAAAGTTGAACACTCTTGCCTTCTATCTGTAGGTGTGATAATGACATATGAGATTCCTATTAAACTCATATGAAAAGTGTAGAAGAGATGGTGAACTAAGCTTAGTTTAAAATCTAATTTTACTGTTTGCTGCCTCCTTATCAGGAGCAGAGCAGAGCTGCCTGCACTGGCTGTGCCTGACACAGCCCAGTAGTGGGAAATGCCACCCAGGCTGTTCCCAGGCTGTTCCCAGGCTGTTCCCAGGCTGTTCCCAGGCTGTTCCCAGGCTGTTCATGCTCACCCTGCAGCAAAACCCACCAAGTCCTTTTTGGCTGCTTCAGCACAGCAGGACTGCAGCCCTTGCTGAGGATCCTCTTGCCTCATGAAGTCTGCAAAGCTCCATATTCGTGCTGCTTCTGGCTCTAAATCTTTTTGGTGCTATCTGTGCTGTGCTCTGTCACACCCAGCAGAAATGCCCAAAGTCTTCATGAGTACAGTGCTTGGAAAGAGGGTGGGGGAAGAAGAGATTTTGGTGACCAGATTGCAGGCCACCCTTCAACAGCTGTCAGCACATCCATGAATCTACAGCCATCTATGGAGTGTGTTAAAATTTATTGATCAGTACTTCATACTGAAATACAAATACCAGAAAAACAGCATTTCTTGGATTTGGGAAAGCATCCATTAAGCTTCATTTGTAATAGTGCACAGTTGAGAAAATAGCATGGTATAAACTTGAGCTTTTCATAACTGTCCCTGTGTGACAAAGTAAAAATGGATATGATTTCCTTTCAGTCAGGGCTATGCAAACATGAAATATTTGTGCTGCTTCCTTTACTAGAGCCTCAGTAAGCAGATGGTGCAGGCCTGCCAGTGAGTACTATCCATCCCAGGTGATATTTCAGCAAGAAAGATCTGTTAGTCAAGAACATTCTCTTTCCAGTCTGTGGGGAAGAAATTTATAGAGCAGTGTGTTATGGGACTGCTGATTTCTGAAACAGAAGATGGCCTTTTTATTTATTCGTTTGGGATTCTGCTTTTATAGCTTTGCTCACTGGCTCGTCTTGGTGCCTTTCAGTGGAGCTGAGGCTCTGGAACAGATACACTTTCTGAATAAGACTGTCTGGTTAGGTATTTTTATTTTTATTTTTAATACTTATGATGGCACTGAGATTTTTCTTCTCAGGAAAACACACGTATTCCTTTCTGCTGATTTATTTCTGACTTCTGCTGTCATAAGGATTCTCCCAGGACATTTGTTGTTCACTCAGTAATTTAAACTTTGTGAATTTCTTTAAACTTTGTTTAAGTTAAATCCCAGTGTATTTTCCTTTGAATAATTTTTTGCACTCAATCCCCAAAAAATGGTTTGTGTTTTAGTTATTTATTTATTTACTGCTATCTGTTTAGTTCCACTGACAATTTCCCAGCTCTTGCTAACAGCCTCCTGGTCAAGTGTCCTTGGAGAAAAGCAGACAAAATATTCTGCATTAGGATATTTTTGAATCTGGAAGCACTCTAATAGATTTGAAATTTTAGCATTCTAGGGAATGACTCCTGCAGAAGTGATTTGAACATGCTCTGTTTTCAATACCATTTTCCAAGTCCTTGATGCTGCAGAGTCTCCATTTAGTGCACCTACACCAGTGGGAAATACTGGGGGAATGTTTTATTAGCATTTTGGTCACACAAGTGAAAAACAATTTTGCAAGCAGGAGGAAGACTTCAGTGGAGAAAGAGCTCCTCTAATGTATAACTTACTTGAAACACAGCAGTCAGGACAGGCCTATTCTTCCTGCTGTAGAAAAATTCTGCATGTGTTTGACACCGAGTCTGCTATGATGCAGGTGTGCCAACAGGGAACTTAAAAGGGTGTCTTCATATTGTTATTTGAAAATGTTATTAATAATCGAATTTGGTTACTAGATTATGTTAAAATTGCTAAAATCTTGCAGCCTGTATGTCACAGCCAGATGTGTATTGAATGGAAGTGGAGAGGCCCCAGTCAACTTTGGTCCCTTGAGACTTGGTCTCTTATTTCTCCCTGGATTACCCCATTCAGGGATGCAGAGGCAGCTCCCCTCTGTGCTCTCAGCTCCCAGTTCTCCCAGTCAGCCTGGACCATTGGGCTGTGCAGGCGTGTGGGTGCAGGACTGCAGGGGCACATTGCTTGTGTGATGAGAAAGGCACCTCCATCCTTCTGGGCCTTAGGTGAGCTGGTGTAAGTTTATGCTAAACCTTACACTGGGTAGTACCTTTGATAAAGCACTAGAATGAAAGAAATGAGAGAAAGCATTCTGTAGTAAAGTTTATGAAACCCACTTGCTCTCACACCCCCACAATTCCTTTATGAATGTAACCTAAGGTCCTCTTCCTGGGTGGTGGAAATAATGTTTCTTCAAAGCTTGGCAAAGCTGGGGAAAGTTATGAAGGACCTCAGAGGCAGGGCAGGTGGTCACAGTGGTGGTTTCACACTCAGCTTTCATAACATGGGTGCAATATAGAGCAGATGAGCAACAGATGTGCAAAGACTTGCAGAGGACAGGATTGTATTGATGAGATGTGGCAGATAATGGTAGTGGAGATAATAGACATAAGTTTTTTTTTAATGGGAACATTTTGAGTTTTGTTTTTTATTTTCTTCTGTGTGTGTACAGGAAGACAAAAGTTAGGTATTGGATCTTTTAGGAAACAACGAGTGATGCTGTGACTGGGTTTTGGCATCTTGCCTCCTGCAAATGCTGACTTTGTAAATGACATGGCAGAGATGGTTTCAGGGGTATCAGGAGATATCACACAATCTCTAGTTAAAGTAATTTCCAGAAACCCTACCACTCAATATAATTATATAGTCTTAAGTGGAAATTACTATAAATGCATGCTAATATTAAATTATATGTCTGAGGTTTTTTTTCAATTAAGCATTCCCACAAATTGAAAAGCTACCCAGGACTGCTTGAGTTGTCTTTTGGTTTTGTGGTCACAAATACCTGGCTGCTTCCCAAGCTTGTGAACTGGATGCAGTGAAATGTGCAGAGTGACTGTCCCTGTAACTGGCAAACAGGTTTCATTATATAGATATGAAGTTGGTGGGGGATATAATATTTAGAATAGCCCTGAAACACATGATTGTAAGTGAGAACACAGGTGTGCCCAGAGCTCCTGGCTGTGGTAGGAAGCCAGCAATGACTCTTCTGAGCTGCAGAGGTCCCTCCATTTAGAAAGCAGAAGACGACTGGGGTCGGTATCTCCAAAATTAGAATTGTCAAAGCCTGAAGGTAGCAGAAAGGTGTGTTTGACATAAACTGAGATCACTACCTGACCCTTCCTATCAATAAAAGGCACAAAACCACAATCCATAACTGCATTTTTCACAAGTCTTCTTTGCTGTGCCATCTGTGCTGCCAACTGTTCTTCTACTGTATATCGTCTGCCTGAAGAAGCACTAAGCAGGTGTGGCACATGTTTGGCTCGTTCCTGCTTTGCATGTGTAATGTAATTATGTTTGACAGACTTGGTTTGATTGAGAGAAAACTATGAATTGGATTAAATGTTTTTTGTTTAGACTTTATTAGCTAAAGATGCCATTGCATAATTAATTTGTGAATAAGCAGCAATCTTGCAAATGAGGCAGTGAATCAAAAGCACAGGCAGACATTATAGCCTCTTCTCAGGATGAGTTTACACACTTCTTATTTGTATTATTCATTAAAAATACATAAAGGAAGGTTAACAAAACATTGCAACAAAGAACCACAAGCAAACTAGTTAGCCACAGAAGCCTTCATATATGCGTAAGTCAAAAAACTGGAAGCAAGCCAAGTCAAAAACATGAGCCTGAACTAGACAGTAAATGCTGTAACAATATTTGAGTTCTATTCCCAGATGCTTTCTGGTTAAACCAAATGCTTTGGAGTAAGGATGTCAGTAGAACCATGTACTTTTAGCCTCAGTGTAAAAAAATTAAGAATATTTTCTTAAGTGTAGGGAAATCTTTATAGAGTGAACCTCTGAATTTTTACTTAGAGAAGATGCGACTCTTTACATTTTACTCTTTGAGAATGGAAAGCAGCTGTTTTAGTCTCTGTGCCTCAAAATATTTACATCTGTTTCTACTTTGTGTTTAGGTCATACAAATGATGCGACCATACAAACCACACTACTCAGGGAGAAAGTGAAGGAAATCTGTAGGATGCAGTGGTTTGGTTTAGAACACGCTTTATAAGTTATTTCTCTCTTGAAGCCCTGCCTACATCATGTGTCAGGCAAGGGTGGGGCACAGCCTGAGCTCAGCTGTTCCTGCCCATGGCAGGGGCTCTGATGGGGGCTCTGGTGGCACTGCTCAGAGACAGGATGGTGTTTTGGTGCCCTCAGAACCGTGGCACCGGGTCAGATTATTTGTGATAGATCTACTACATTTCTCATTAATTTCTCTGCCTGCTTTCTCTTTAGCCAGTGCTGATCTTTTGAGTGCTGACTCCTTGTCCTGTCCACTCTCTGTCCCAGTGATCCTTCCCTTTCAGCATGGGCACTGTCACACGTGCTTCATACCTTCCCTTTGGGCACAATGCACCAGTTTATCTCAGTTCACCAGAAATCAATCAAACTAGCTCAGATATGCAAGGACATTTCCACTCCAGGGTACCCAAACTTAGGCTTTACTTGAGCCACTGCCCATAGGTTAAAGTGAAGGTGTCCTAAGGTGCTCCTTAAGACATGAAAGCTGAATTTTGAGCTTCCTTATATTAATATTTTCCTTTCTATTTCTCAGTAGTAGGAGAAAACTTAGTAAAGGCAGTTTTCATGTATTTATTGTGTTGTAATAGTATAAATACTGATTTATAGCTGTTGGTAATGCTGAGGTACTAACTTCAGCATTGTAATATATTAGCAACCTGTATTGGTCCTAACAGCAATCTGCAAATGCTCCCGTAAGTCAAATATAAAAACTGGTTCTCTGAAAGTGTGGTTTAGGAAGCAGATTAATTTGCCAATAAGAACACACCAGCCTTAAAATGATTTATATTAATTGTTTGCATTATTTTAGTTGAACTTTTTCCTTTATGGTAGCACATGAGAGTAAATTCACCAATGCCCCACGTGCTGGGTGAGAGAGCAAGTAGATTTTTCCAGAACAATCATGTTCAAATGCATCTTCTCTGGTAAAGCAGTGAAGGAAGTAGGTTGGAGATTTTTTGATAGATTTAGCTATCTAAGTTCTTCCTGCTGTCTCTTTTTCAGTTTTGTGTGAAGCATTGTGCTGCTCCTGCTTCCCAGCAGTGTCATGTTTCTTCTCTCAGGAGTAGCAACTGCAATCTGGTAGGACAGAAGATCGATGAAGGCTTGTTTAGGAAAAATTTTTCTTTTTTCGGATGAAGTTACTTCCTATCCTTTCCCATGGGTTTATGGAGTTTGTAAGATATCTGATTTTTATTTTAATTCTTTGGGTGCTGCTCAAACCCTGCCTTCAGTCCAGCTGTCTATGATTATTTTCTTCCTACGAAGCACTTTGAGACTTGAACATTTATGCGGATGTATTACTTTTGCTACTCCAGATAATGAGTTTTTCTTCATTATGTCTCCTTTGGATTTTTCCATTAATTTCCATCCATCTTGGATCTTTCAGAGAAGATGCTCAGAACATTAAATGCTATGACTAGGCTGTTGATTTTCCTCAATACTTTAATCTACTTTCAGGAGCTCCATGATTCTTAAACACAGTTTTCTCTCCTTTGTGATTTTTTTATTGCAGAATTCCTCTCTTTGTTGTTTGAGTTTCAATTGACTCCATTGCTTTTCAAATCCCTCCAGCCTTCCCTCAATTTTATTTACCTTAGTCTCAAAGGAAGCTGTGGAAGCTGGAAGGTTATCGATTTTTAAATGAAGAGATTGAAGACGTTCTTTTACTGAGGTATCTTGTAAAGTGTTTGTAGGTGGAGAGGCTGTGCTGTGTGTGGGAGATGATGTTTTATCTGCGGGTGAGGTCACTTGACCCACCATGCAACAGGTTTAATTCCATCCCTGTGCTTGTCCTGAGCGCCTTCTGGCAGATTTTTGTTTGGCTGTCTGTGTCAAACGGTGCTGTGCCATCTGAGGAGACTGTTATCGCTGGGGTTTTGGACAGCAGTGGGCTTTTAGCTTGGTGAGGGTGTGCTCACCAACCCCACAAACGATGTGGGCGTTGGTGCTGCACAAAGCCACCCTGGCAGCGGGTGGTTCATGTCAGGATGGCTCTGCACAGCCTCTGTACCTGGGCCCTAATGACATACTGGGCACGCCGGGTTCTCACCTCCTCTACTGGCCCACAAACAAAGTGGGAGGAGGTACAGAATCACCAAATAACAGCTGGGAGCACAGTGAGAGGAAAATGCCTTTGATAATAAAGGGAATTTATCCTCCTTTCCACAAAGTTGAAAAAGTGTGCTGGATCATGGTCCATTCATTTAGCAAGCTGTTATTTTCTGCCCTTTGCTTCTTTGTCTTAGGCTCCGAATTTGAATCGGGATCCTCTGAGTCACAAATAACCCAGTGACTTTCCCTGTCTCTTACCTTAGTTTTGCATCTTTCTTTCATTAATGAAAAGTCACTATTCCAATGAAACCATAAAGCCTCTGGCCTTAAGCCATCAGATCTGGCAGTTCAGTAAATCATAAATGCCCAGCATCCCTCTGAACAGCTCCATTTCTGCCATGTTCTTGGGGATTTAAGCCCCATTGGAGATTGTGTGCTGTCGTTAGTAATGGATTTTCCAATAGTATTGATAGAGGCAGGGAGAGATGTGAAATGTTTTGTGGTGAGGCCAGGGCACACTGAAAGGGCGTGAAACCTTTTCCAAAACATTGCAGTTTGACTGATGGGCAAACTTTTAGGCTGGACTTTGCATTATTCAGCTTTCTTTGTGTTTTCTGAGGAAGACCCACTAGTATTTCCAACCCTGATATGCAAAGTACCTTCACCTTTTAGAAGGGCAGTTTTTGTGGCACACCCACCTCTCTCTCACCAGCGGTTGGCTCTGACAGGTGAATGTGGGGTTTCCATCAGGGAACCTGAGCAAAACTCCCAAACAGTGAGGCTGCTAGAGAAGTTTGGACTTGGTAGCAAATATTACATTATAGGAGTATTTATATTTCACATAAATGTATCAGTGGTGCACAGAAATGAGACTGTGTTTAAAAGCAGTTTAGGGAAGTGTTCTTTGTTAGAAAGCATTGGCTGTTCTCTGGAGGGAGAAAAAAATGATCCTGATTGTTTACTATCAATACAAAAATCTTCCTAGATGACAACCTCTTAATTTTCATTTTTACTTTTATTTTTCTTCAATGCTGTATCTATGCTTGAGCTTCAAAATAATGTGTTTTAAATTTCCTAAGAAATGATGAATCTACAGCATAGCCCCCTTGTAATTACTGGGGTTTTTTTACATGCTTCTAGTCTTTTTAATGTTCTTTAAGTAATTTTATCTACTTTTATTCCCGATCATGTTTTTTTTGGCTCTAACTAGAATTGAATACTTCTGAAAGGAACATAATTATTCATCTGTGTGTTTTACAATAGGTGTTGTCTTCTAAGGTTCTTTGATTCTGCAAATTTTGTGTCACTTAAGACTTCAAGGAGAGTCTCTTCCATCTGGCACAGTTTGCAAATAGCCCCGCTGAGTTCGGTATGCAGCATTTTCCTCATGTATAATGTTCTCAAGCTTTAGACCATGCTGATTAGTAAAGTATTAAATGCAACACTTGTGACTTATATTACATGCGGCAAAAAACCCCCAAATAAAAACAGCTATGGAAATTAAATATCTAGTTTATTTACTGACAAGAGTAACACTGAAAGCCTCCTGAAGCTGTTAAAATTACAGAAGACAAAGAGATTTTTATTTTGAAGTAACTTACTCAAGGAGTGCTTGTAATGCTATAGGCTGGAATTTTCAAAGCAGCACGGAGAAGTCAGACACCAGGCTCTCATTGCATTTCAGTAAGGTGATCTAAAGAAATGAGTTGGGGAATATCTCTGGAAAATGGAGGTTCAGTAGGTCTAGAGGGAATCATTCTGGCAGTGTCTGAAAATCCTTTTAACAGGGAAAGAAGAACCAGGGTACCTGCAATTTGGAAATTACTCTTACAGTCCTGACTGCTCTTTTCCTGCACCTCTTCTGGTAAGAGGCAGAAGGGCACTGACTTAATATTTTATTTTCCCCACATCTTTTTTTTTTGTTTTATTCCAGAGGCAGTGACCCACAACAGCAGTCAGGGGCCAGGTTACTTTGGTTATTTGTGTCATTTGGACTGAGATGCTGTGTGGTATTTTTAGACGAATTAGTGGATAAACAGAAGAGGAGGGTCGAGGGTATTTTTGTTCTGCACAACAGACATACATATGAGGGACAGAGAAAAGTCATCTGGAAACAGATTGTGTTTTATTTCCTGCTTTTCTTAGGACTCCCTGTCTGGATGTAGTTTTCTGTCTCTTCTCTCATTAACAGTAAGTTATCAGAGGTTTCAGATGGGTCTGAAGAAGATGTGATGCATTTTCTTCATGAAGGAAAAGGTTATGCTGAGTTCTGACTAAACACTGCTGGCTTCTTTAGACAAGAAATCAGTATACATGGAATAATAAGAAACTTCTGTTTTGATGCGCAACAGTTGGGGTTTTTTTTCCTCAAAGTGTGCTTTTGCTGTTGGTCACGGGATCCATCTCATTGCAACTCTGACTATAGTGTTCAGTTATGATCTCCTGGGGCATTAAAACCTACAGGAATCTTCTAGACAGTTAAAGTGCATTTCCTCATTTAAAAAACCCACCAAAACTTACCCGTGCATCTGTTTCAAGCGAGTTTTCTACCTAATAAAATGTGTGTCAAAAGTAGAATAACTGTTCTCGCCGAACAGTTCATTATTTTGCGTTGTGAAGCCAACCTTGTCCCACTCTGCCACACAACATAAATCCAGTGGGTCAGATTCTACTGTTAGGATGCTTTTCCTGGGTAGGCTGGACATTATATGTTCCATGGAGATTTTTTTTTTCTGGTGGCTGAATGAAAGCCAGGATGTTATTGTATCACTTCATTTCATATCAAATTACATTGTCACATAATGATATAATTGCAGAACACAAGCAGATGTAAATGTTATAGTGCAATAAAATGTCACAACTGAGAACACTCTTTGTAATTTCATTTAAAAGTTTGTGTTTCAATATGAAACTTTAGAACATAGTCGGAATATGAGTTTCAAGACATCTACACTTGTCTTCAATTAATGTGTTTTTATTTTTGTATCAGAATTACGAAAATAATTTTAGCTATCAGTACCCCAAGTGTCAATATTACTGCTGAAGTCTCCACTCCAAGAGCTGGAGTGCTTTCCTCAGTGAGGACTGGTTTGGGCTGGGGGAATTTCCCAGTGGGAAGGAGAGAAGGTGTCACCGAGTAACTTTCAAAATGCACTTCGTGTCCAGCAAATCACTGCACCATAAAATGTATTTTAATTAGTCAAATTGACCTTTATTGAAAAAGAAAAATATGATGCATTATGAAAAATTAATTTATGTGAAATGCAAAGCTATAAAGAAAATTTATCCTTTTACTTTTTTCTTTAAAGTCTATAGAAAGAAAATGCAAAAACATTTATCCTGTAAAAACAGAGGCCCCCAAACTCCTTTTTACAATCTTTTTTAAGTGTTAAGACTTAAACTAATATTTCCTTTCAATTGTTCTTCTGAATGATTTCTTTTAATTGATGTGACTGCAAGTGAAAAACTTTTGAATTTACAGATTATTTTAAAGGATATGATCTCTTTAAATTTTTCTCTCACCATCCTGTCTGCATTCGTTACAGGCAAATCAATGAAAATTGATAAACCCATGATGGAAAAAAGGAATGTATTTGTATTCATTACAGGGGATCGGAGATAATAATAAAATGAAATGTTGTTATAGTGAGATATAAACCCAACCTAAGGAATTGTTCAATATGTGAATAGCAAGATACATTTCATTACTGTGATATGGAGCAGCTTGATAGCGGAAGCCAATAATTTAAAAAGTCTTGAGCACAGGGTTATGCTGACTATCCAGTTCAATACGTTAATTGACAATAAATCCTGCTTGCCTATAAAAAGCACTTGACTAGTCATTTTCAAGACGGTCATGATTTTTTATGATGCGGAACTTTTAATTTACAGGGATGATAAAAATAGATTTACTTTCAGCCACTTGTATTTGATTTAATTACCTAATCAACTATAAATCATCTACTATTGAAAAAGTAATTTAACAGAGATGATATTTTGTCGTCATTTTTTTCTTAAGTAGGAGAGAGTCTTTTGTAAAGGAAGGTGAAATAGGCTTTAGAGGAATTAAAAAATTCCATTCTTTTTAGGGAAGGGTCAGAAGTTCAGAGTCAAGAAGTTTTGATTTAGTAAGTTAAGGATTTGAGTCTTGGAAAGACTTGTTTGTGGTTGCCTAATGTCCTGTTAAGGAAGCAGAGAGTGAAATGCTCTCTCACAAAAATTGACAGGTTACATGCAGAAATCTAAACAGCTGAAAGAAAATGGAGATTAAAAAAAGTCCACAGTAATACTTTGAAGGGAGAAGTGTGAGGTTTTAGAAGGAAAAGGTAACTATTTGGTTTTCGATGTACAGGCAATTGTATTAAAGAGGCCCACTATTTACTGAGGTGAAAATACTTCATCCTATAAGACTTTACTTCTAAAGTTTATCATGAAAAATATTGTGAATGTCATAAATGCCATTAACCAGAAAGTGGCTATGACATCCCCAAAAGTATGTTTACACAGTGCTGATACTGCTCGAGATGAAAAGTTGTCCAGATAAAGAGTTCTGGAGTATATTCAGAGAGGAATTGTTGGTCAAATGAATAACAGGTGTCATGTAGGGACCCAGAGATTACAAAGTAAGAATTTATTGTAGATTTTTTGCTGTTTGGTGTTCTTGTTTGATGCTGTTTTAAAAACAGATAGGCACCTGAATTCCCTACAAACATATCTCCAAAATGTCTAAGGGGAGGTGAGAGGAAAATGAAATGCACATAGCATGAGGGAAAAAACCAGTGTGATTATAAAAATAATAAAAGTTAAGAAAGTAGAGGAAGTAAAGATAGGTGCAGTCATGCCATTAACATTATGGACGAAGAAAAATCAATGCTAGAAAATATCTCCTGGAGAATTCGGGTCACTTTATGAGATGGGAATAAAGCCAGCTTCTATAATAAGGGTAAAAGAATAATGTGAAATAATGAAAACCAAGCTGGAAAGTGGAGATTTGAGACTGAATTACCCTGATAGCTAGAAGGCTTTATTAAATTTAAGGAAATAAACAGAAAGAAAAGTATGTATGTTAATAAAAATGTGTATTTTCGTTATGGGTAACAACAGATTTTAAACAAACTGAAGGAAAGGATACATTATAAATCCTATAGCTCTTTCCAAGGAGAACTTTGCATTTTAATTTTCACCAAGTTTTATTCTGGGAAGTCCACAGTCTAATTCACAACCAATACAAAATTAAATCTGCCTTCAGAAAATTGCTCAGAATTACCATAGGTAAATGAAAATTGCCATATTGAGTTAGACTGGAATCCTTTTATCAGATGAGGCTGAGATGAGGTACTTGGAAGGCAGTATAAGGAACCCTGAACAGGATAATTACAATATAGCTTGCCTACACAAAAATGTTGTTCTTTCCTTCTCAGTGAGAGGTTGGGTTACAGAGATGTGAAGATTCTGTTCTCTCCAACTGTTCAGGACTTCTTTTTAACCCCCCTTTTAATCAACTGAGTGTTAGAATTCATGGGATTTTAGAACACTGATTTAACACTACTTCTGTATTCAGCCGCAGATGAGCTTGTGAATTGCCAGGCTTGTTTCAGCTCCCATCACCTTATTTTAGGCTTGGGTCTGGATGTTAATCTCCTGAGAACAGACTGATGACTTGATGGTAGGTGTTAGTTGATTGTGTGGACTTGCTCAGTATATGAAATTCTAAATTGAAGCTGTCGTGATGTCCTGCCTTGTGTCTGCTGCTCAGAAATGGACATGGCCCCAGCCTGGAAGGAGGTGATGGCACAAACTGCAGTCACAGGAGGCATTCCTATGTTTCCATGCAGAGCACAGGTAGAGATGGTGGCTTAAGTGGCCAGGATATGTACGGGAAGTGTGACTAACCTGGATGTGTCAGAAACGGGCTGGTATCTATAGTTATCTACTGTGATGCCATACATAGCATTTTCTTGGGCTGGAAACCTACCTACATCCATGGAAGTGTTCCAGGCTGGGCTGGATGGAGCTCTGGTCTAGTAGAAGGTGTCCCTGTCCATGGCAGGGGGGTGGAATGAGATGATTGTAATGTCCCTCCCAACCCAAACCACTCTGGGATTCCATAATTCTATGGTATAGAATCATTCAACAAGACGACACTAGCAGGAAACTGAAAAGACTTCTTTCTGTTGTACTTGTGTCTAGTTACTGCACATATAGTTCTTTTACTCCTGTGTGCTTAGCAATAATTCTGATATTGGTGATATTGGTTTGCTCCAGGAATGCTCAAGTTTATGAACTGGCCATGCATGAAGTCCATTTGACAAACATACAAACCAGCCGTTAAGTTTCTGAGTACTTCCTAGGGATTAAAAAAAAAATGAGTCTCCAAAATTGTTCTTTTCAGTGGCAGATGAATGCTCCTTTGGCCTAGAAAGTCACCTGGATAAAAGAAGTCTAAACATAATGTTGTGACTGTACTTTTCATGTGCTAAGTCCTGCCAGATTTTTGGTGTGAAATTTAAACAGAGAAAGCAGCCCCAAAATAAACATCACAATGAGCAGTCTGCATGATGTGATCACCCTTTGAAACATCGAAGAGCTCTTTATTCCCTGATTTATTTGGTTTGCATGACAAGGTTTTGATAGCAGGGGAGTTGCAGGAGCGCCCTCAGTGAGAAGCTTCCAGAAGTTTCCCCCATCTCCCAGAGCCAATGCCAGCAGCTCCAGGATGGAGCTGCCACTGGCCAAGGCTGAGCCCAGCAGTGATAGTGGTACTGCCACTGGCACAAGAGATTTAAGAAGGGGCACAAAAACCTTGGTAACTCTAGCTGGAGAGAAAAAGATCAGTGCAGAAGGAAGGGGAGGATGTGCAGCCCGTGAAGTCCCTGGTCCAGCCAGGGTCAAACCACCAGCCTCAGGTAGCTGCAGGGCTTGTACAAACACAAGTGATGTTTCCAGGTATCTCTAAAGGTGAGGGGGTCTACTCTAGAATTCACTGGCAGAAAGGAAGAGACAATGTGACCTCTTTTGGTGGCTCAGACTATTACCTGTGTTCATTTGTCAGGTTTATCCCTTACTTCCCTGGCAGCCAAAGAGTTTATCTGACACAAATCATCTTCCTTGGTGCATAACAACTTTTGTATTAATTAGGATATAATCTCTGAAATGTAAAGGATACAGAAATGCAATGCACTGAAGGAAGCAGGGATGGGGTTGCCATGGGAGGAGAGCAATTTCTCATGTTCACACTACTCTGAGCAGTTTGATACGCTCTCACACATGCATTTTAACCAACAACCTTTTGAATTCACTTGCTTGAATATTTCTGAAAGCTTTGCTAAGCTTCCCTTTCCCTGACCCCACAGCTCGGAGCAGCTGCTGCCTGCCCAGGAAAAGGGACGTGGCAGAGCCTGGGAAGAGCAGCTACATAGTTCCCATGGCAACAGGAACTCCATGGACACTCTCAGAAGTTCCTTTCCCTTTCAATATTTATTTTGCATTTCTCTATTTTATCAGGCTAAATGTTTTCAAGACAAAACTTTGATTAAATTGATCTTGCTTAAATTACTTGGAAGAGTAGCAGAAAACAGCAGAAGAGAGAACGTGGCATTTGTAATTACTTTGGTGATTGGTTGTTTTGATGTATCCAGAGGGAAACCTGCTTGTATTTATATTTTTTTGTGTAAATTTTTGCTTTAAAATAGTCCCTCTCTTCCCAAATATGCTATGATAAATGCCATTGAAGTAAGTTTTATTGCCTTTAATAAGGTTGGTGGGGCGAAATGGTGTAACGTGTAGCAGCATATCTGAGTCCTCAATTTTTGAGACATTTCCACTAAGAATTCAATTTTTCCCCACCATTCAAGGATCACTACTCAAAGTTACACCAGAACTATCACAGTCACTTACATTTAGCCTTAGTTCTACCTTTTCCCCATCACAATCTTAACGCAGGTATCCCCATCACACATCATCAGGCAGAAGTACTACAGAGGGCCTTGAGTTTCCTTGAATAAGTGTAGGTCACAACATTTTCATCTTTTTAACTGTCTGTTTCCAGGTATTTGGCCCATAAAAGGCATTTTGCTCCCAGATAAGGGCTGTGAATGAAGCTGTGGTCCAGCTGCTGCCTAAAGTTAAGACAGAATTTTGCTCAGTTTTTCTGAGAAGGACTGAGTCTGTTCCAAATACCTGATTTTTAGACTGAACTAGATGTGAAATAAGATGAGATAACTGGTATTAACTGGTTCTAACATAATAAATAACAAAGCTACCTTTTTTTTTTTTTTTTTTAACAGAGAAGAGATTGTCAGAATTATTTAGGAGCTGTTGATACTAACAGCAGGGTAGAAAGAAAGATCCTGTTCATTATTGTAAAAAGACACTGACTGCCTTTAAATAAACTCAGTCCTTCCTAAAGGCACTAAAGTAAAGGCTGTAACTTCTTTCTGTTATTACTGCAACTCCAAGTATAAATTGGGAATTGGCTCAGACAGCAATTCCTTTTGTTTTAACCTTTTAAACCTTAAAAGGGAGGGTATCTTCTTCTTCACTCCATGTTTGCCAAAAGTAGTGATTTATTATTTTTCACGTAACGATAGGGATGTTCTCTGAACAATCATTTAGGTTTCTTAGAGTCCCTAATTCCCTCTCCCAGAGCAAGTTTGTGTGTCACATCTGTAGTGCTCCTAATGAGTTGCTAATGAGGTTTGCAAATGAGGAGGCACAGACAATGAGGTGGTGGCGATAGGAGGCTGATCCTGGAGCAGGTTTGGTGAGCAAGGATTTGGCATTTGCAAGAGTTTAGTGATAGCCTCACCCCCTGCACTTCTCCCCGTGCAGCTCCAGTGCCCAGAGCTTTAAGGGAATGAGGAAGATTCCTGGCTCTGTGTGCTGTATTCCACCAGCACTGCTTTGTGGAGCCTACCCAGAACAGGAGTCCTGCAGGTTACATTCCTAAGTTCTGCAGCTGAAAAGAGAAAACAAAATCCTCACCCAGGAGGATGTGAATGCCTGATTTAAAAAAAATTAGTCTCACATTGAAAATTGATGAGGATCACATTTTGAATTGGGAACAGATGGAGAAGTGCTGAGTTTTGCCTTAGTGTCTATAACGCTTTTTATGTAAGAACGTGCTTTTATTTCTTATCATAGTTCACTTGAGTCTTATAATTCTGGTAAGATCCCCCATAGACAAAAGAAGGCAGTTCTAGAGTTTACAGTGTCTACTGATATCCTCCTCTGAAAAACAGCAAGTCTGACTGTTCAAATAAAATATGAGCTAATTACAATGAAAGTATTTCATGGTCTTCGTTAACTTATTTTGGTTAGTCAAAGTAATTTAGCCCACTAAATCTGAGTTCTTTTGTTACACTAAAATTGTGACAGGTAGTGCAGAGAACAGGTTAGCTGGTAAATTCCCCACTTCTCAAGAAAAAAGCAAACTTGAAGAGCTTAAAGAGCAAGGAGTTGGTGCACTTGTGCTAATTACCTGGTTTGTATTGCCATTGTGGATCAAATTAACCTTTTGGTGTGTGTCTCCTGTGTAAAACGTAGAAGCTACATTACTGTGGGAACAGAGTGTGGTCTGTAGTTATTACAGAACATGGCCATGGACCATTATTCAACATTTCTGGAAGTTAAGAAATAATTTTAATATGCTTTTCCTTACTCCTTAAGCTGCTTACTTACCAAGTTCAATCTCCTTTCTAAAAGAGTGTCTTTATTTGTGAAAGTATTTATACAAAGAGTACTGGCATTATTTTATAGTGACTTTCTAAAGAACTAGACAAGTCTATTTGAAGCTTTTCTTTGGTATTAACTAGATATTTTATCATAAGTGAGCAAGGCATTTCTGGTTCACTAGTCTTTTTTGCTTTCCTGAATGCACTTCAACCTCATTCACAGTTCAAATCTATATAATCCTTATGCCTTTCATACTTTTAAATCCTCCACAGTGTTTTCTGTATATCTGACTCTGCTAATATCCACAGGACTAGGGTCTTAAAGCTCTCTCCTGAGCTTCTGTAATTCTGCACTGAGGGTGAAATACACATTTTCAACCAATCTCTGTACTGCTCATAAACAAGGGCAATGTTTTCATTTATGCCAGCATCCCCTGACCTCAATTTTACCCTCTGAAACCCAAAATCTATTTCTTACAACAAAAATATGAACTGTAGCTTGGCCATTCATTTATTCTTCCTCTGGACACTGGTTATGAACCTGCTGCCCAGTTTTCTTGACCTGAGTGTGATGTCACTTCGCTGTTTGCTGCTTTCTTCCTTCCAATACTTCCTTCTTGAACTTGAAAAGAGGATTTTTCTTTTTTTTGGTGTAAATATGTAAACAAACATCATAAAGGCCAGCCAGGTCATAACTTTGGTTCTGGATTGGTAAAAAAACATACCTGCTTTATCCACTGCTCCGGAACAACTTTACATATTGCACATTGCACAGCTGTGCTGTGCACAAAACCAGCTGGATTTGTTGGGAGTGAAGGAGTATTCTCTTCCATGGAGCTTGGTGTAAATATTGACTGTGATAAAGCATGATTGTAGCTACAGTGAACTCTTCTATAGCTGAATACCTATCCTGGACAAATTGTGGGTGTTTACCGAGTCCCTATCTTCACGTGCTATTTTGCAACTTTTCATGCGGCATAGGATACTGCACTAAGCAGATCATGGGGCACAAATGTATATTTAAAAAATGTATTGCAGGGCACACTGCAAGGGCTTGGGCTGCTACAGAGCAGCCTTGTTGTGGTGGATCCACTGCTTTACAGTCATTGCAGATGAAAATGGAAGTTCAAGATGATCTGCAGTGGGTTGCTCAAGCAATTGCAGAACAAAGCCCTGTGCTCTGCTCTGCTCTCACAGCTCAAGGTGTCTGTCTGTTCTGTCAGCTCCCTTTGCTTGCTTTGCCATTTATTTTAACAGAAACCTGTTCAGCTTCAGGGAGCACCCTCCAAAAGCAGCCAGGTCTCCTCTTTTGCTATGCAGAATGTTCAGCAAATCTGTTACTCTCTATCTCTCACCCAAATAAAAAATTCCCTCTCCGAGGTTAGAGCGTTGTGTCAAAGCAGGAAAGCCTCAACTAGATTGATTTATAAAGCTAAAAAGAAGACATCTTCTGCCTAGGCTCTGAGCAACAGCTGTGTTCCTGGGGCTATGCTATTCCAACCCTGAAAGCATAGGGAGCTTTAAATTCACCAATTTTTCAGTGTTGCCTGCACATCACCTTTCCAACCAAGGAACCAGAATATTTTAGCATGCTCTCAAGGCTGTTACGTTTAAAGACTTTTTTTGTGATTTTTATCTGCTTAGTTAGGGAGTTTCTTTTTTCTCTGGGGTCTTCAGTATGGCATTGACTGTGCTGGTGAACCTCTGCCTTGGAATGTACCTGATAACCTCTACTGTCTAATTCTTCTTTCTCTGAAATCGCTTTTGCAGGTTTTATTATATTTGTTTGAAGAATTTTATAGTTCCAGGCTTATTTGACTTGCAGGTGTACCCCAGGTTTTTTCCCCAGGCTTGGCTCAGTGAAGGCTGATGGTTAAGTCCAGCAGGCTGTGGTTTTGTGGACTCATTTTGTTTTCACTTGGAGTGTGTGGGACAGTGAACTTTCATAGACTTGCTTGGTATCAGGAGTAAAATCATGTGGATTGTTAATAAAAAAAATCAAGAAATATTCAAGTTCTACAGACCTTGAAGCCATTGTGCTACATGAGTCAGATGAGCAGCATCAGACACTGGGTCAGTCTGTATTTGGATTTCAGGGTGGGAAGGCCCCTGTAGCCTTGTATGGTCCAAGATGCTTTAAGGGAACACGATCTCAAAACCCATGACTGAATACAGAATGCTGGAGTGTTTGCAAGAATGGAACCTACTTAGACAGCAGTTCTGAGAGAATCAGTGCTGTTTTTAGTCATCTATCATGGCATAGATTTTGCCATCACCTTTCCATCCATATTTTTAAGTCTTTGTCAAAATACAGGAACTTTTTTCCTGTACAGATATTTGTATATGACAGTAGAGAGAAGTGGAAAAAAGCAGAAATGTCATACAATTATTCGGAAGCTTGCCAAAACTCTCTTTATATTGCAAAGTACTTCAACAAAAAATTAATCTTTCTGCTGTGATTAGTTCTGTCATTAAGTAAATGAAACTGTTTTGGCTTTAGGTTTTAAAACTAAAACTGGAATGATTTTTCTCCTCTCCCACACAGCGACTGAAATCAATATGAATGTTTCTAACCAAACTGCCTTGACTCTTTCTTGCCCTTACCTCTTCAGCCTTTCCTGCAGGTACCTTTATTTGGCTGAAAGGCAAGAAATAACTAGAGAGAACAGAATAAACACTCACACAGCCTTTCTCTCCTGTCTCTGCCTGTACACTGTATTCTTGTGATAATATTTTTACATTTACTTATCTGAAGATTGCCCTCTGCTGCATTAGCCATTCAGTGAAAATTGAAATATTCGAGCTGGCTATTGTTACTTTATGAAAACTTTGGGTTTAGTTAGTTTATTTTTCAGGCCATTGAAAGGAATCAGGGAAGAACACACTTTTATTCAGGTGAACAGCATGCTAATTTTTTTCCGCTTTAGGGAACTTCAGATTATAACTTTGCAACTATTCTGGAATTAAGCAAAGAAGGGCATGCAATAAAATATCTTAATTGCCCCACATTTTGAGGCAGTAGGCTTGATCATGTGTTTGTGTATTACCTGCTCTTTAACAGCCAGTTGCTGGAGGAGAGACATATTTGTTTTATAAGCCACCTGTACAAATGCAAGGCTGTTAAATTGCCTTCTGTGGAGAGTATGTCACATTTAGATTCCAAAAACAGGGAGTGTCATTTGAAATGGATTCTTCATCCATAACTCTTCTTTTTTTGCAATTCTGTGTGAAGCTCTCACAACACACCCTGGTGTGACAAATGTGAGAGCAGCAGCTCCTCATCACTTCAGTCTCAGCTTTGGAGCCATGGAGGGCTTCCAAGGGGCTGGACTCAGGTGGAAATCATGGCTGGGAGTGTAGAGGAGGCAGAGTCCTCCTTTGCCCCTGCTCTGCATTTCAGGGGCAGGAACATGGTGGCAGGAGAAAATCAGCTTTCCCTGATTGTATAGGAAAATTCAGTGCACGGTTCAGTAACAGAGACTGCTCCTAAAATTAAAGTAGGTGTGTTTCTGAGCCTGGCTGGAGTCCTAATTCTGCTGAAAGTCAGCAGTAATATACGGGTGCAGCTACCTGCCTGATCCCTCAACTGCAGCAGTCAAGCATTTGGCTTTTCCTTAAAATATCTCAAGATAATGTTTTCAGTATTGATTACATTAATCTGCAGTTAGCTTTCTCCTGTGGTCTAATAAATCCTGAATCTGCCATTCTGTATCATAAAGTATTGCAGAAAGTCTGGGAAGATGAGGAATTTTTACTTTTAGAGAAACAGTGTATATTCTCTTATTATTTTTTAATATATACCATTATTTGTAATTATATACATAATGAATGTTATAAAGAAATGTCAGTATGGAGCACATTCTTTTGTGGTTATTACAGTTATATTTTCTGCAGAAAATCAGCCATCTATGATGTGATGCAAATGCTTTTGCAAGGCTCACTACTGGTAATCGATGAGAAAAAAAAAAAGTAATCATTAGATGCTTTCACTTTGGCCAGAGCTTTCTGTGGTTTCCAGCCTTTAAAGGCAGCCAGATTTAACCAGTGGCTTGGATGATGACCATGAGCAAAGTGGGGTGGGAAATATTATCAGTGACATGACTGGCATGCACTGAGGCTGGCATTAGCTTTTCATCTATATTTTCATAGCAGACACAGCATCAGAGAAGGTACAGAAGTGCTGAGTTCAAGGAGCAGAATGTGCTGCATTCTAGATCACTGCAAAATAGCTCACATAGAAATGAGGGAGCTAAAGCAAATCAAGCGCATTAAAGTACTTCAACTAAGGAGTAACAAAAGTGTCCATCAGGATTTCAGTGTGCTTCTTGAATAAGATAGGGTGAATTTAATGAGTGACTTGAAGGAGTAATAGGATAGTTACGTCCTGAAAGTGAATGGAGATTAATTCAGAATCTGGAATTACAAGAGTTGTAGGAATTAACAATCAGCTGCATAAAAAAGAATCATCTGCAGTAGATGAAGAGACCATTAGTTCTTTGAAAATGTCTGATATCTGAGAAGACTGTTAACAAGGAGACCTTATTAGAAATTATTTTTTCTTGTGAACAGCAGAAAATGAAGTCTGGTTTCCTACTTTTTTTTCTGTAACTTAAATCCCTTGCATGTCTCTATTGCAAACACTTTTCACGAGTGCATTTACCTTGTGTTGCAACCTCCTTTTCCAGTTCCTTCCAACAGTGCTCTGTCCACCCCCTACTTCCTCAGGAGCCTGCCTCCCTCTCTTCCCTCAGGGACCTGCTGTGTCCCCAGTGTTCCCCCTCCAAGTCCGCCCCTGTCTATGGTCCTGCCATCCCCCTGCCTCCCCCCACACTTCTGCACAGTGTTTGGGCCAGTGTTTGGGAAAAGCTACCTGGGTATTGATTGGGAGCCAGCTGCCTCTGACAAAGATGAACTGTCTCTGCTTTGACAGGATAGAACAAGGTCTCTTTTCTCTACCAGATGACAGGCCTGGCTAAAGCTGGTCAGGGAGGTGCTAAAAGAACAGAGTATCTGACAGAGAACCACAGCTCAGGGACATACAGTGTCACTGGATCAAGTACTGGCCTCTACCCTTTGCTAGGGAAACACTGCTTCACATTCTGGGGCCGAGCAGCATCTCAAACCTACAAACAAAAAATGAGTAATCAGGGCCTGCTGCAGCAGCATCACACTTGGCAGCCCCTGTCAGTAGGGCCACAGTGCCAGCCAGCTCCCTGGGGCTCAGCCAGCCACAGGAGACACCCAGGACTGTTGTACCTGTTGTACCAGTTGTACCAATTGCCAGCTAAAAACTGGTACAGACTCTGGTACTTTTAAACACATCAGTATCAGCACTTGAGGTGAGGCATTCTCTGGGAAGACAATGAAAACCTATGTCTTCTCCCTTTCTTGGATTAGCCTACTCTGAAAACACAGGGTGGCTCATCCAATGTGGACTGTGGTGGGTTTTAGCCCAGCTGGAGATGAAAAAATGAAACACGACACAGCTGCTGCTCAACCCCCTTTCTCTTCCCCCTGGTCCCAGTGTAATGGGGAGGAGAATTGAAGTAAAACTTGTATGTTGAGATAAGAACAGTTTAACAATTGCAAATAAGGTAACATACAATAATAATAGTAAATAATAACAATAATGATGATGATAGAAAGGAAAAAACAAAAACCCAAACAGGTGATGCACAATGCAATTTCTCACCACCTGCTGAGACCCCCCTTCCCAAACCCTGATCAGACCTGCCAGGTAGCTCCCCCCAGTTTATGCACTGGGCATGCTGCTCAGTATGGAATGACCCTTTGGCCAGTTTGGGTCACCTGTCCCAGCTGTGCTTCCTCCTCGTTTTGGGTTTTTTTGGCAAACCTCCTCACTGGCAGAGCATGAGACAAAGGAAACAAAGTCCCTGACTTAGGATAAACATGACTTAGTCAAACCCCAAAACATCAGTGTGTTATCAACACTATTCCCTTTCCAAATCCAGAACACAGCACTGCAACAGCTACTGACAAGAAATTAGCTCTACCTGAGCTGGAACCAGGACACCCGCTGAAAGGATTATGGCCACATATGTGTGTGTTTGCCACAGCTCAGCACTTTTCTCCTTTAATTATTATGCAGAAGAGGGAATTTGGGGTGTATGGCAGTGCTTGGGACCTGCCATATCCGCTCAGAGCTGACTGAGCAGATCCACAGCAGCCAGCAGCTCCATGGGTAAGCTGAAACTGAGAAACAGAACAAACCTGAATTTCCAAAGGCTTTGTCAAAAGAAGTGTTTCTAAGAGGGGTGAGTTCATTCTGTGAACTAACAACTGGTTAAAAGATAGAAACAAAGGATGGACATAAATGCTAAATTTTCGTGCTGGAAGGAGGTTATTAACGAGGTCTCACAGGGCTCTGTGCTAAACTGTGTGCTGTGTATTTAGAGAGAGTTTCTCTGAGAAAGTTTGCTTGGTGTAAATTTATGTAGGACAATTTAATCTAGAGCAGGCATGGAAAAGTTATAGGAGGATCACTTAATATTGAGTTATTGGGCAATTAATTCAAAGTATTGTTTATAGAAAGGAAAGTAATTCTAACTTTTCTTATGTCATTATGGGCTCCAAATTAAATATTGCCACTCACAAAAGACATCTTAAAGTCATTGTAAATTGTTCTCTTGAGACATCAGGTTAGTCCTGATTTGCTGCCAAAACACTAAGTAGGATATAAGGAACTGCTAGGAAATCAAAAGAGAATACAACAGAAAATACTCCCATGAGAAAAGATTAAAATAAGCAAGGACAGCTATACAGCTCTGAGAATTTCTTTGATGGTGGTGGGGGCAAATTCTACATTGGAGTGCATTAATGCTCTGATTTAGGGGTTTTATACACTTCCTGTAATCAGAGAGACATCTTGAAATTTTCCCATAAATGAAAAAGTTCAAATGCATCAATGTGGGATGACAAGAAACAGAGGAACCCTGTCTCAGTTCAGCCATCAGCTGACGTCTGATTCTGTGTGAACAGTTACAGACTTTTCAGTTTCTGAAGTGGACTTAGCCCTCTGACAGCCAATGTTTGCAGTCTCCAGACTGTGAAAACAGACCTGTTATCCTCTGAGAGCTAGATTTACACAAATTCTTGTTTTCTAATGTGAGCATCCTTTGGCATTTCTCACTGGTTTAAATTGACATTGCTTTTCTGTCTCTCTTACTAAGTATTGCAGAAATTTAAAATTTGATATCACAGGCATGTGAACACCGTGCCATGTCCCTCCTAGGTACCTAAATGCCCTTATTTTTTTAAAATATGGGGAAAAGATGTTGGGTTCTTTGAGGACTACTACACTAATATTTACAAAATAAGTGAGTTCAGAAAGTTCTGTTTTGCCACTGCTAGGAGTTAAATAATGAGAAAAGATCCAGATTTTTCAAGTATAGCGTCTTTGACCCACTTACTTCCATGGCCAGAAATCACCTCTAGAAATACTTCTAACCTTCCTTTAAAGTTGCAGGAAAAAAGGGTAAGTGGTTTAAAGCATTTGATGTATAAAGTAAAACATTCATTGTAGCAAGGTCCCTTATTCCCTTTCCCTTTTAGAAGCAGATTTTATTTAAAAAAAACACACATCTTTTTACTCATTTTCTTCAGTTGCATCAGTGATGGTATTATCTGCTCTTTTCTGGGGAAAAAGGAAAAAATAACTCATGGTGGCTCACGTGCTGCTCCTGATAGAACTGGGTGTTGTTTCCTTGAAGAGAAGATGAGACAAGTGGTTGGAGAAGCAGGAGAGGAGCAGGACAGACTGAGGGCAGGTTCTGCTGCTGGTCTGTGTGCTCGCTGCTCCCACTCACCCCGGCATGATCTGGAAAGAGGGAGCTGCTCTGTTTGCCAGCAGGAATTCCTTCTGGCACTGCTGGGGCCGCCCCTGGATTTTTCCAGCACAAGCAGGGTGCTGATGCTGTCAGCTTTGCCTGCATGTATGCAAAACCCTTGCTCTTCACCTCATATTACTGTGCTGGCAAATGCAGTTAAACTGCAAAATGTCACCATTACCAGGCTCTGTTTCTTGCAGGGTGGTTTTATGCTCTGTCTTCATTTGGAAAATGCTTTGCTGGCAGATATATATTTCTCTCCATAAAGCATTCCCAGCAATCTGAAAAATAACAGTTTGATCCATGGTGCTGTGTCTAGCTGACAGTGCAAAGAGGAGATTCTGCCATGTGTTCATGCACTATGCATGAAATGCAATTACTCAACCCTGAATGTGATCAGGGCATTAGGCTCCTCATGTGAAATATTCCCTTGTATCCTTACTGATCCCCAGGGTCTTGCTTGATTTCTTAGGAAGCAAGAAAGAGGAAGAAGAGAGTTTTTAAAATAGGTTTGTCACAAAGGGTTAAACAAAAAGCTGATTTGCCAAGCTTCAAATGGGTGAAGGGATATAAAGTAATATTTAAAGGCAGCGAAGAAAATTTAGGGAAATGTGAAATCATGTAAAACCAGAACAACCCTAGAGGAATAATAATATTCAGAAAGTCACAGTGAGCACAAAACACTGGTTTGGGTTTTTTCCCCTTTCAAAGCCAAGAAAACTGGCAGGGAACTGGGTACCCCAAAGGCTCATTTCTACTGCATAATCGTTCAGATAAGAGTTTGAGAAAATCCCACCCATAATCCCACATGAGAGCTCGCTATTCAACAGCCCCACCAACAGAACACAAATGATGGCTGGTGTCCTCACTCCTGGATCTGTGGAGTCTGGTTTCAGATTAATGGAATGGGCATAAAGCAGAGCTGTGCCCTTCATGCAGAAACTGTTCTGTTTCATCTTGTCCTGCTGCCATCCTGAGCTCTTCACTAACACCCGGTCAGCAATTGCCTCTTTGCCCATGGAATGGTCACTACAGCACATGGATCAGCCCTTCTCTACCAGCACATCTTTTGGAATTTAAAAGGCAGATAAATTAAAAAAGCAAACTCTTAGGCCAGCATCATAACACAGTTTGCTCCTTTAATAAATATTGAGTTTATCGAAATGTATTATTTTCAGCAATTCTGAAATAAAATCAGAGAGGAGTCTTTTTCTATGCCAAGTAGATTAAAATGTCAGCCAAATGGGATGCTTAGCAATACCACCAGAAAACGCACATGGGTGAAGCAAATCATTGCAAACCCCACCAAATTCTGCTACATAAACTACTTTTTGGATCCTAGATGCTTGAAAAAAAAATAATTCTAGCAATATTATAAACAAATTTCAGGTTTTAGAAGAAATATGTCAGTATAGCTATTGTCAGTTTTAATATGTTAACCAATAGTTTCTTCAGATCCAGGTCAATAAATGAACTACAATAAAACCATGGTGTGCATGCCAGTTGGAACATTAAGGATAGTGACTGCAAATCCTTGAAAACAGTGCCTGCCCAACTAAAATATATCAGTACCTCAACATCAGCAGTATGACAGACTGAAATGTTATCCATCATATTCTGATAAGAAAAAATTATCAGATTAATACACATTTTAACCTCATATTCAGCAACATATTGCATTTATATTGTTTGGGATGACTCCTGTGAATATTCAGACAAGTAAATTTAATGGCAGTAATGCTGCTGAAACAGTAAATTTTTAGTGACTATTAGAGAATGTTCATCAGAAAGTTAATGTGGAACTTGGAAGCCTGAGTGGTCACAGTGGAAACTGGCTGCCAAGAACTCTCCTCACCCAGAGGAGAATCAGAAACAATAGGATAGCAGGTACTCATAATGTACACTGTTGGTGCTCAATTAATAGACTAAAAATTGGAGAGAATTTGGCAGATAAAGCAGGGGTGAATAAATTACAGAATTGTAACCTGCCAACAGACAAAGATGCAGAATTCGTTAAATGGTTTCCCTCTCCAAAACATTCACACAGCACATTCAATAACACCATCCTGCACAGGGACAGCTCCTACTCCAGAGAGCCTTCCCACTGTGCTGCAGCAACCACAGCTAATCCAGCCCCAAAACTGAACTTCCGTTTAAGCCTGTTTAGTTCTAAAGGCCCAGACTGGACCCAAAATCTCCCATCTGCAGAAGGAGGGTTTTGTAGGTCACAGCGCTCTTGATCAGGTTCTCAGAGGACAGTCGTCAGCCAGCACCACAAGTGGCTCCCACAGTTATTCATGTTGGCAGCCTCAGCAAAAGGACTGATGAATATGCAGACACAAGGCCTCCTTTAATTGTCCTTCCTGAGGTACATTGGAAATGAGGTGGCAGAGCGAGAGTTCTCACTGTTGCTCTCCTTTGTTTGATTTATGTTGTAATGGAAATCATCATCTCTGCAGCTTTTAATCCATAAAACTCTGACTCCCCTGGCCATGGTGAGGTCTGAGTGCTTGCATGTGTGCTACCCCAGCTGTGCCAGCACAGGGGCTGAGGGGCTTGGAGCTCCTGCACAGAACCAGCATATTTGGCATGGACAGACCTGCTCCATCTGGGAGCAGGAAATAGCGCTAAGCCAGGATTCTGGAAAGTTTGGTTCAGTTTTCTGTTTCATTACGAATGCATGGTGTTGAAATCCATTAATGCATTTAAGATCTATGAAGACAGGTGTATAAATAACTTTGAAGCTGTGGGCCTTAGTGTTTTTGTCTCTCCAGTTCCCAGCTGCAGCAGTGCAATGGCATGGCCTTACCTCACACTCATGCTGCCAGGCACCTGCTCTCCAGGGGCTACATGGATATCCAGGGATTATGGAGGAAGCACATAAATAGAAAAAGCGAATCATGTCTTTTGTTGTCAGAATGGCACGTCAGGTTTCTGTATGTGGGTATTTATTTATGCAAAGAAATTCAAGGAAACCACCCGTCTGTTTGGAGGGTCTAAGCTGAGTGTCAGGCAGCTGTGGTCATTCCAACAGAAGTTTAAATAGAACACATCAGTGAACATTTTTGAACGTTTCCAAATGTGAAAAAAGCTCAGAACAGCCCTCAATAAGCCTTTGCAGACAGGACCTTGACATCACATCCCCTGCAGAAGACAGTGACCAGCACACTGTTGATGCTGACTGCAAAGTAGTGCCCTGGGCAAGTGGAGCCTGAAAACAAAGAGCTGCTTTATTATTGTATAGTGTCAAAATTACTGTGCAGTCTGGGATGATAACCAAAAATGCTATAATGGGTTTTCACTCTGTTTCCAGGGGTCAGTAATCATACCCTCTCTTTTTTTTTAATGCAATTTGTAAATGGCTCCATCCACAACTGCTGACATGCCACTTGTCCCTGCAGCACTAATGCTGCCATGCTGATAGTTCAAATTTTCTGGAAGTGGCCTTAACTCTTAGTGATTGACAGGAATTGCTGAGTTCCAGGAATACAAGTTCAGCCTGGAAAGATGTAGAAGGAAAGAAAGAGAAGCTATAGAAAACTATGAGAGAAGGTAAAATAAAACACAACAAAAAACTGAACAAACAAAACCAAAATTTGAATTAAGGGAAGGGTGCTCTCCTGCTCAAGTCTCACATTAGAACTGAAATCCGACTACAGGGATTTTGTAACCCTCATTCAGAATTACCAGATAGAGGAAACCCATGGAATCTGTCAAGCAATATGAGGCACTCACCTGTAGTACATTGAGATATATCTTACATTGTGTTTCTCAAAGTAAAAAGGTTTTCTGGAAATAAAAGTACCTAAAAAGAAATTGAAATCTTGGTATTTGTATTCTGAGACTCACTAGATTAGCAGCATTTCGTACCCACTGGACACTGAGTCTTTAAAATGCTAATGATCACAGGAGATATAAAGGAAGACAGGATCAGACCTAAGTGATTTAGACTCTAAACCTAGTTTAATTTACGTCAATAGGAAAACGTATGCACACTTCAATGCACACTCAACTAAACTGAGCTTCTCACATGGTATTAGATCTGTATACACAAGATGTTCATTTCTCTTTCATCTGTCAGAATTTGTATCCTCAGTCTGAAGACTCGGCATATGTGGCATTTCTTTCTTCATACGGGGCAAGGTAACCCTACTTTATTAAGATTAGTACAGGTATAGCTCAGATGACACTTGTGAAGCTGACCTATTTAATATAGATGCATGTGCATTTATATAAGCAGCTTTATGACTCTCCAAAACCAAGAGCAGAGTTCAAGAAAAAGAGGAAACCAAAATATTGCACTTTGTGAGCAGGGAGGTTTGTACACATGGGGTGTGGCACATGTCAGAGATCATCTCTGACAAACTTCAGTTGTAGGTGAGGCTGTTTGAGCTCCTTGTGCATCACAGGATGTATTACCTTCATCAGGCCCCACACAGGTTGTGTGCTGGTTTGTGGCCCTGTGGGTTAAGGCTGGACAGAATGGCTGGCAGGACATCTGTGAGTTAATTGTCACTGTGGGTTTGTCTCACAAACATAGTCCTACTTCCCCCCTTCTCCGCTATGTTTAATTGTTTGTTACTCAGAGGAACACTTCTATCTAACTTAGGCATTAAACATTTTAATATGCTGAAGGTTAACCACTGAAAAAGTGAATTTTCTTTTTAATGAAAAAGGAAACCCATATCTGCACCTCAGGAGGGCTTCTCTCCAACAGCTAACATGTATTAGCAATTATCCTTCAGAGGAAAAGCTGTCTAATTACTCTATTACCTCAAGTGCAGAGCACTCACCTGGGAAGCCACCAGATCAAGGTTCAGGTCCCATCACTGACTTTAATATTAATTTATGACTTGGCATGTGTGTCTGATAATCAAATAATGATCTGTTTTAGGGAGCTAAGGCGGATGTAGATTGGATTTTGGAGACTCCTCTCCATCTGAAATAGCATCTCACAGTTTTCCAAACTGTTGTCTTAGGGTATGAGGTAGCAGAAGATGTTATTCAAGCACTCTAATGAAGGAAAGTATAACTTCATTTCAGAAAACATAAGCAAGAAAAAAACCATGGAGTTTCTTCAGATATTTCCATAAAATTTAGACAAGTGGTCTGGAAGTTTGGGGTAATTTTTCTTCTAACCAATCTCCATCTTATTAAAACCAGTCCTGTTTTCCTGCTCCATTTACAAGGAAAGTTATTACATGAAAGTGTTATGCTGGCATTTGTTATTAGTTTACTTGGGAGTTCTGATTTACCTGAAGAAATAGAGCTTACAGATTTTTCAAAGCTAATTTAGCTTGTGCATGGACAACCTTGTTATTTAATTTTTTTTTTTCCCCCAAAAAGATTCATTAGCTCTTGGAGTCTTTCTTCCTTGTGGTTCTGCCTCATGGCTCCAGAGCTCCTGTGGAGGTGTCAGGCAAATTTCTTTCTCCAGAGAGAAATGGGTCTGTCTTCTGCCAGTGAGTCACAGGCAGTGCTTTCGCTTCTGCTGCTCTTGTGTTCATGTGTTAACTTCACAGTCCTGGAACAGAGTTGGCATTCAGGTTTCTGGGTTGCAATGTGTCCTTGGAAAAAACAGGGGGAACAATCCATTTGCTCAGAAATATTCTTAGAAACATATGGTTTCTATATTTAGCCATGAGAAATATTTGACGAATGTGCAGAGTAAAGCTTTTAGGTTGTAACTCCTTTGGTAGTAGGACTTTGGGGCAATTCTGGGTGCTAGGTTGTTTGTAAGGGGCAAGTCTCCTGGGCACTAACACAATACAAATATAAAATCAATAATCAATACAGAGTAAGTCTTGCTCCAGTGGGGCTGTCCTTTCCTATACTGACTTAGATTTCACCTGGATATCTTCTACGACCTATAATGAAATAAGTGAAGGTGAAAAAATGGGCTGCACTGGTGATATCTATAGCTTGATATTTCTAAAGCAGCTCAGGCAGTTAGATACCATAATCTTTAAATGAAAGGCATATGTTCAAAAAAATGTTTGACAACTGACATTTGAAAGGCAAAATTTTTGTTTATGATATTTAAACCGCAGGCAATATCCAGAGAATTTCCTCCCTTTTTATAGTTACAATGTTTAATTATTAAAAAAGGAATTTCAATAAGTTTATTAAAACATAAGAAGGTCAGGTATTAAAAGAGAATTACATCTTGCAGAACAGTAAGAAGTTATTTTGTTATTTATACAGTCATTAATATTACTGAGCAGAGCTGCTCTACAAAGAATAATTTGATAGTCCAAGAAAATTGTTCCTGTTGCTACTGACTACTTTAAGCAAAGCAGTCCTGCTGAAGTGAAGGCTTGAAATGGCACGTGGGATGGGTTGAGAAAATCACAGCCACGCAGCCACTTTGGCTGTGACTGGGGGTGTGCAGTGGCTGAAACTGCAGGTCACCAACAAACACAGCAGCTCTGACTGGGGGACAAATTGGCTTCCCCCTTCCCCGTGAGCTGAAGAGCTCCAGTAGAAGGGACCACAGCAAAACCCATGTGTCCTACTGAGCAACTGATCTTATGTTACTGACAGAGACCACAGCCTGAAAATGCACCTAATTAGGAGGCATTAGTAAAAATTATGTAATCAAGTGGTACACGAAAAAACTGAGGCTGAAAGAAAGTCCTGTAACTGATAGAAGAATATGCTGAGATGGCACATAGTGAACTGACTAACTGTGTGGACAGAAAGATCGTGAATCATCACCTTTAGATTTAGGTTACCAAGCAGTTAGATCTCTCTCTTTGGCCGAAAATGTACTTTTTGAAAAATTCAGATGACGCCAACAGGCTTTGGACTGTGTTTACTAATTTAATAATCTGCTTATAGGAAGGATATTGAAACACTGAAATACTGTGTGTATTACAGCACATTTAAGTGCTGTAATAATGCTCATATTTTTAATCTGGTTTTGTTCATCTGGATGTCACAATACATGTTTACAGGTAATGGCAGCTTGCAGAAAGGAAATGCAAAGCTTTCACAAACCATCTTAAACCACATCGGTGTGCCAAATCTTGTGTAAGTGAAAAAAAGGCAAACAGACCCCAAACTCAGAAATTCAAATTAAGCATTCAGTAAATCTTTATCTAAATATCTATTCCTGAGTGGTTACCCAGTTTGATCTATTCAAAGTAGAGCTGTAGTATTTGATGTCCATTGCACCCAAGCCTATAGGGACTATTAACCAATTTTTGCCATAGATTACATAAGAAAAATACATAAAACTTACAGGAGGAGGCACAGTGAGTCATCGGTTACTTTCAAGAAGAATGATGTTATTTCCACATAGTTATGACAAAATTAATTTTAGATTAATGCTTTCTATAAAAGAATTATATTTTAAATTAGTATTGTTCACCCAGAAGCAGTTTCTGCTTTGCTGGCACTCCTGTGGAGGACTGTCAACCAGCTGTGGCAGATCTCCTCATATGCCTCAACCAGAGAGGATTATAAAACAGAGACAAACAATTTGTAAAAAGAACATGCATCTTGACCATCCTGAGCTCTTATCTGCATTCAGTCAGCTTCAAAGGCTCCCATCAGCTACAAGAGAAGGCTTAAATGAGAAAAAGCACAAATGTGAAGCACAGAGGTTTTTGGATATCTTCAGCCTCCTCCACAAAGAAAACACTCCTTTTTCTTCAGTCAGAACAAATTATGAATTATATTCCAGGAGAAAAGCTAATGATTCTCTTCCTTCAAATTTACCTTGTTCCTCTCAAAGTTTAGCAGTGGTTTCTGTGAGGAGCTGAGGGGTGTTTTATTCTCATCTTCTGTCTTGTTCCAGCTCAATCAGGTGCTCACGGCACACCACTTGCCTCCCCAGCTAATCCTATCCTGGGTCAGCTCCTCTACTTTGTCAAAGCTGCTGATCTGTAAAGTCACTCCTCTGTTGTGCCTTGAAGGATCTTCTGGGTCACCCTCTCTTATTTCACAATGTGTTTGACAAGACAAGTTTGTTTAAGGGGCCTTTTCCAGTACTAACCGCATGACTAAGGTTAAATCCAGCTACTCAGTGCTGTGTTTTGTGCCTTGGGAAGGAGTTGCACTTGTGTTATCACAAAGATTTTTTATCTTTTGTACCAGGACTGGCAGAAAATTTTGAAGGCTTTAGATAACTGTTTGATCTTTTATGATCCATATGTAAGGATCATGACTGCATTCTTGCAATGCGCTGGCAGCTTCCAGTACCACCAGTGTTACACCTCCACAGTGGGATGGCAGTGCTTTTCCTGACCATGTAAGCCACTGCAGCATAAATTCAGTTAACTCCCTTGTAAAATGTTCCCTAAATTCTGCAGTTTTCTGAGTTTTTTCCTTTCACAATGATAGAACCATTCAGGGTCAAGTTGATTTTCATGATCTTTGTTTTTCACTTGTAAGACTCATTTGTTTGGAGGCTCTGGCTGGACTGTTGGATCACTGCTGTGCTTAGGTTATTGATGAGAAATCTTCTTTTGAAAACACACATGACAAAAGCGTGGCACAAAAAAATGTCTCTGTTATTTACAGTGCTCTGAAAAATATAATTTTGAGACTTAGCTGATAAATAGCACTGTAAATTTATGGAAGTTTCTACTGCCAGTTGAGCCTCTTTAGCTTTATGGTAAGTAGCTTAGGTGCAAATTGCAGAAGTAGACTTACAAAAAACTCACCCGGATGGCAACCTAAAATATTTAGCCACTGCCATGTTCATTATCTTTATATACTTAGGTGGATGTGCTGGAAACTCATACTATGTCACAGTCCTGTTTCTGTGTTGGTAATTATTGGCTGATTACATATACAGTCTCTTAAATGCTCCCCTGTGTTAATTCTGTCCTCCTAATTACTAATTAATTGAACTTTAAATGGCTCATAGGTTGGTTTAGGTTTGGCAAAGTTCCCAAAAGATTGCCTGTAAAGTTCATTTTTAACTAAAAAAAATTCAATTGCTGACAAGCTCAGATAAGTAGAGGTTCTCAGTAGAATACAGGATCTTCTGTGACTGGCAGGACCCAGAAATGTCCCGAATAGATTCTTTTTTCCCCTTGTTTCAGGTTTCCATTTCTCATACAGAGACCACCCTGAAGATAAAGAGAATGTTATTAAATTTAAATGCTTTCCTTCTTGTCTAAGATGCTGACTTGACAGCAGCAGAAGATTATTTTGTCTCTTTATGCCTGTAAGTACCGCACCCACTCTGAGCAAATGCGGGGGCTCAGCGTCCGAGCTGGGCACATCCTTCCCCCTCCACTTCTGTGTGCTGGGGAGTGCAGCTGCAAGGTGCTGCTGCTCATCCAGTCCCTCAAGAGACAAACACAGGACCATTACGTGATAAACGTGGGATGCATTTGGAGAGGATATCCAGAATTAACGCGCTGGTGGGGGCTCTGAGCAGCTTGCCAGGCCCAACATTCCTTCTCTAATCTGATATTTGTTGCTCCCACTTCTTAGCAGGCCCCACGAGCGAGTGCCAATGGATCAGCAGAGGCTACACATTCAAACCTTCTCAAACAATTTTAAATAGCCTTGCTGGAGTTTCATGTTGACAGCAAGCCAGGTGGAATTTTCCATTTTCTTTCTATCCTTCCAAATAGGAACAGTCCTACTTTCTTTTGACTCTGGTTTTATATAACTAACAAAAATGACATATAGCCTTGAATTTGGAAGATTACATTGGCCTGTTCTGAGCTGAAATGTTCTGTTATCATTGACGTATGTGTTTAAGTGAGCACTGAAGTGTGAATGGCCATCTGTCCGGGAAGTACGAGAGATCCTGATTACTAAAATGAAACCACAAAAAAGCTTCATGTTTAGCAGCAGCACTAAAACATAGAGGGAGAGAGAGCCTTTCTCACACTGCGGGTATTTATAGTAGGCTGGTGATTATAACTCAGCATTTGCCTGGACTCCCTGCCCCATATTTTTCTAAATATGTTCACTTTCAATTTCTTTTTTTGCAAACATTGAGCTTTCTGTATTTGCATATTTTGTACAAGCAATCAAAAAGAAGCACTAGGTATTTTCCCTGTCAAAAGTAGCTGTTTTCTGAGGGGATGTTGTGCATTTTCTCATGAAGAGTTGTTCTCTTTACAAGGCTTTTAGCTAGAACGTGCTCTGATTACATTTGAATGAAGATTTCAACCTACATTCCCACATGATTGCTCTGCAGCAAGGCTGAGGGCTGTTCCTGGGTGCAGCTTTTCCTCTGGAAGCCTGAAAAATTTCCTAAGGGAAGGCTTTTAGAAAAAAAAGAATCTATAGAAATTTTGATCTTTAAGGTTGCTGTATCTGATTCATCTCAGTTTTTGACTGTGAGTGACAAAGGCTCCAGCAACCACCACAGGAACTGGCTCAGGGTTTCACACTAATTTCAGCATCTCAATCAAAGCTCCTTACAGATTTTTTTTTTAAAGTACTTTCTGATGCGAAAACTGGTAGTTTATGAAACAATAATCTTTTAGGACAATCTCCCATGACATTTAATCTGATAAATTCATGACCATGTCAGCTGCTCTGTTTGTTTTTTGTGGTGCTGAAAAAGTCACCTGTCACTCCCTGCTCAAACACGAGCTGCCTGTCTTTTTAGAGCCCTCGCATTACTGATTTGAATGAAAGCAATTTTTCTCCATTTCTGCATTTGCATTTTTCATTGTTTCTTGTAATTACTTTTCCATTATGAATACAGTTATGAAGATACATAAAGGATCAGTTTTTAAGCAAAGCTGTTGATTTCCAAAGACTTCACGCACAGTTTTCTTTTAAATTTAAGTCACGAAATATAAAGCAGCAGATAGAGATACATCATGTTTGTAGGTAATTCTCTACAATTTCACTTTTGTTAGAGCATGCTTCCTCATAGCAGGGCTCTCTCTAAGTTACCAAGTCTCTGTGGAAATCTGAAGAGATAATTAGACAGCAGAATATAACTGCAATCTACTTTATTTTTTTACTTTACAGTTTAAAAAGCACCTAAGACAGAAAAATATGTAGGAAGCCAATTAAAATAAGAGCATTTTTTCCCTTCTTTTTGTTTGGTAGATGGTTCAGAGAACACAGCAGCTTTGTACTCTTATTTATTTATTTATTTTGAGTGTAATCTGAGGAAATGAACCGTGAAACACAATTAATGGAATAGCTGTGCTGAATCACATAAACTGGTGTCTGCACAGCTGCCACTCATGTCACAAATGCATCTCTCCCCTAATGTCCACCCGGAGAGCCATTAGCCAGCCGCTTCTGTGGAGGGCCTCCTGTGCTCCCATTTCGGGTATAATGGAGCAGGGAGCTGCCTGAGTGGCCCTAGGACGCTCTTCCCAGCAAATGAAATGTCCAGGAGCAATGGCTGGTACAGGAGCAGCGTGCTGGGGCGGGGAGGGCGCGTGGGCAGGGTGCAGCGGCTGGAACAGAACAGAGCTTGGGTAGAAAATATCCAGAGAGGTGTCAGCAGCTCAGCCTGAGGTGTAAAATGACTGCCTGCCGTTTCTTGATATCCAACAACACTCCTGACACTAAAGCTTTTTGCTTCTGTCTATCCCTAGTTACTTTTATTTCATTTAATGGGTGTGTATTCCACACCAGTGACAGAGCATCAGGGGGGAAGAGCCAGATGTGCTGTGAGGCTGGTCTGAGGAGGCTGACCCAGGTCATCCTTGCCGAAGTGGCACAAAGCCAAAAGCCTCCAGAGCTGCAGGATCCAAAATCTCTTAGCTTGCTGAGGAATTAAGGGGTGGGAGAGGTTGAAGGACACCTCTTTTCTCAGCATTTTCCAAGCTGAACGCTCAGAGCTGTGTTACTGTGTCAACGCTGATAGTGGTTTTATCAAGCTGAATCTAGTCTTGCTCAGGAGGATATTAATAAATTATCTGGTAATGAAAAATGTGAGGGGAACCACACTCTTACATCAAGGCCTGATGATTACTTTGATAGATGCAGTGGCAAGATTTTCCTGACAAGGCAGAAATGAAAAACATGACACATGGACCTTTAAGGGTGACCTCAGAGGAAAACGCATGTTGCTGAATGATACAAAAATAGAACAGGAAAACAGAGCTTGGAGGGGCTCAATGTCAACAGCCAGACAGATGGGCTACACTGATCCACTGATCACTGAGGGCAGTGCAGAGAGACAGGAGCCCTACACTGGGCAGGACAGTAAACCTGGCACAAGCAGCTTAGAAGAAGCATCAAGTGTTAAGAATTTAAAGAAAGAGGGAAAATTCAGGGGAAATAAAAACGCAAGCATTAATAAATAGTGAGATAGTTGGGAAATAAACCCAGAGGCTGTCATGAATTTAACTGCCCACTTCTTCTGCAGGTATTTTAGAAGCAATCCTAAAAATAATGGACACAATTGAAGATGTCCCTGCATCAGTTTAAGACTGGCTAAGGTGGGTAAGAGATTAGATCACTTTTGGAAGCACAAATTGCTAAAAATAAGGATTATCAGAGCACAGGTGTTAGCTGTAAAACTGCAGAAAAGTTGGATGGCATTGGGGTGTGACACTTGATGGATCTGAGAGTTTTATCTAGTGTTTAATTCTGCTAGATTGCCTGTGAAAATGTGCGTGAACCATTTTAATTTTTTTCATTCTTATACTCCAGGTGTTACTGATGCTTTTTGACTGATATTCAGAATGTTCCAGTGTAAACTGGAAAGAGCACTAACACTTCAACAAAATGTAACCAAACTTACTATGATGGTAAACTGATGAAAAGTAGTGGCAAAGTGGGGCAAACTTTCCTGTACTAGTTCTTCTAAATGCTTGTACTTAAGATCCATTTCCATGTGTGTCTGTTTACAAAGATCTGTATAGTCTAAAAAGAGAGATTTTGGATTTTCACCTGTCCCAACTCCTGGGTATTTGGCAGATCTCTCTGGAACTTTCATTAAAAAGAAAAAAAAGGTAGTTTGTAAGCTCTGGTTTTGGAGAAATGCTCACCTTCCCAAAAAAGTGACCCTGCAAGACCACAAACAGACAAATCAATTGAAGATGGGCAGTGAAAGGTGAAGGTGCTGATGGGATCTTTAAGTGAATGTGTGGATTAGAAGACATTTATAAACTGTTTTTGAAAGGTAAAGGCTTGGTGAATGTGTGTGTGCCTGCACCAGTGTGTGTGTTTGCAGGGAGGTGTTTGGGGTTTCTTTTCATTTTGTACTGCTGTAACTACAGGGCAATCGCTTGCCAGATGTCAGGGAGGTCTAGCATCTGATTTTGAGTGGAACATAATAGATGATCTACCAGGGAGTTCAGCAAACATCACATATAGCTTTAAACTGTCATTACAGAAAAAAATCCAGGAAGGTGACATTTGGTGACATACTGGGTGACATTTGAAATGACAGCACTTGCTTTAAGATGTAGCATTCCCTCCTGCTGTGAATCAAGGGAGTCTGCACTGTGGCTATGACTTGTTTTATTGATGACCCTCATTTCTGCCAAATGTAGCCAAAGAGACGGCACAGAGCCCTGTCTGTAGCATCTGCAGAGAACTGGTGCAGTAGGAGAGGGCAACCACAGAGCATTTGCCATGCACAGCATGCTTGGAATGACTTGGCTGTGAAAAGGAGTTACAGCCTCTCCTGTGCTCCTTCTAAAGAGTTTCATGAGGGGAGAATGAAGAACAGCACAAAAAAAAAAAAATCTCCCACTGGAGGAGTGTGTGTGCTGTACTCCATGGAACTCCTGGGATTGCAAAGTTTGGTGAGCAATAAAAAGAGCGGTTCGGTGCTTGGCTTTCACCAACCCCCTGCTGCTCCCAGGAGTCATCAGTAAGTGCTCACCTTCTAGCACATGGAAATGAGCCGAATCCTCACTTCTGAAGGCTCTCAGAGCTGGGGGAAAACCAGGCTAATTAGCAACAACCTGGGTTCTTGTTGACCGCTTCCTTTCTTTCTGCATATGGGTTCTGATTGCTCCTCACTTCTGCCCGTCGGGGTTGGAAGGACTCCTTGCAGTGCTGTGATCAGGGGAATGGGGCCATCTTTGGGTGTGCTTGGACTGCAATCTATTGAAAACTGTCGTAAATGCGAAAATCTTGTCGAGTTTGGGGTCTGTTTTGGTGTTCCCTGTTGTACTGTTAGAACTACAGGGAAAACCAGCTGGTTCCAGGCACCCTTTTAGACCTACTTATTAATTTTGTCTGAAATTTACTTTCTTGAGCTTTCCGTGTAAGTTTAAAGAAAAGTCTAATGTAGAACTTGCAGAAAATTGTCAACAACTGGGATGTATTATTCCCATTATATATTGGATCATTACTCAAGCCAGTACAGGAAACAATTTTATGAATCAGAATTAGACTTCTGGGAAGATATTCTGCGTCATTTGTTATCAATATTATTTTAGATGCCATTAACTGGCAATAAAATTTGGATGCAAGTAATTTTAATTGTTGAATGTTATATTAGCACATAATGCTCTAATCATAAATATTTTTTTCTTGTGTTAAAATGAAACTGCTGTACTTTAGCAATTTTGTTATATTCAAAAAGTGTTTGATTTGCAGTCTCTGAGGTAGAAGAAGGGACATGAAGAAGTGGTTAGAGGTAGCACTGCACCCCTGTGAACAGAAAATTACATGCCTGAACTTTGTTTTAAAATTCTTATTAGTAGAAAACATCCTGTAGGGTTTTAACCTGTGTAGGTGAAACAAATGTTATTTTTTTTTCTTTCTTCTTGTAACCTGCTCTAGAGTCTATTTAATGACTGAACAGAATCCTGAAGCTCCTGCTCACTAATATGAATGGGTTAAAGATATATCTACACAGCACAACAGCTGCAGGGCTGAGAAATGGCACAAAAGCCTCATATTGGTTCTCTCCACAGGGAATGAATTTTAACTTCGTGAGTTCAACTGTCCAAGAACTGGTCTCCATGAGGAATATAAGAAACACCTTAACAGATTAGCCAGTATTCTATCTAATTTAGTGTCCCATTTCTCAAGGCTTAGGAAAGAAAAAATAATTCTGGTTTATGAAGCAAGTGAAGAAAGAGTAGATATTGGTTGTGGGGGAAGGGAAGAACAGTGTGACTGCTGATCCCGGTGGTTGAGGAATTTGGATGGAAAGGAGCAAACCTAGGTCCCTAACACTGCTCTTTGGATAACAACGGTTAGCTTGGATAGGGTCTCCCTCACCTTCCCTCCTTTACTTCCCTGATTCCACATCAGGAAGCTTTTCATGAGGGGAAAATGCAAACAAAGCTAATATAAGAACTTTGGAATTTTCAACAAATTTCTTCCTCACAAGAAAACCTCTGGTAGCCACAATTAACACTTCTAATAGCTTCTTTTTTTTTTTTTTTTTTTTTTTTTCCCCTAGAAATGAATTTGTATAGCATCTTTCAAAGTTTTCTCTGGTGTTTCCATCTTGCCCATTGTGCCGGTTTTGGCCAAAATCTATCAATATATCCTCTGGGAGAAAGTCAGGTTACAACCACCCTTCCCCCTGCCAGGTTCGGGAAAAAAAAATTCCTCAAAGGAAAGTGAAGGAGATAAAAATCTATTTATTAACAAACACACAGGAAAAGGATAATAATACTAAATAGCAAAACCCCTCACTATAACGAGAAAACCTGGGAAGAAATTAGAGTCCTCTCGTAGGTGTGGTCCCTCCTTCTTGGAGCTGCCGTGGGGGGTGGCCTTCGGCCCCCTCCGGGCCTGAAGAGAAGTTCTCCTGATGTGTTCTGATGTTGTTGAAACAGCCCAGAAGAGGAAAAAGGGAAAAAAAAAAAAAAAATCCCAAAATCCCGGGAAACACACCGGAGAAAAAAAAGAAGGAAAAAAAAAAACCCCAAAGAGCTGGCTGAAGAGACAGGCAGGGAGCTTCCTCCGTGCTACCACCGCTGGAGAGCACAGAGGAGTCCCTATCCCTGTGTCCTTGGGAACTGCTTTGAAAAGTTCATCTATTTTTCCTCCCCTTTCAAGCTCAGTTTAAGGCACGAAATTAATTTTTTGGCATAGAGCTGTGATAGGGGATACACATTATAGAGTCACCCCAAGACACCCATGGACACCATAGAGGGCCTTGCTGGTGTTAGCATGAAGAAAATGTTCTTAGGTTTTCTGTAGCTTTTGGCCTTCATAACATCATGTATCAAAGAATCACAGACGTTGTAACAGCTTAGAGATCCCCACTGAATCCAAACAGTGATATTCAAGGCTGAAAGCTGATTTTCTTTAGTCCATATGTAACTGCAGGACTTTCCTATCAAATGTTGCTTGGTTTTGCTCCTCCTGAAAGGTGGTCCTTCTTTTTTTTTTTGCAAGTTGTGGTGTGTAATTGTTGTAGCTGCAATAAAATAGTAAGAGTAGACACTGTACTTTTTGCACCTCTCTGGAGATCCATCGTGGCCAGTCTGAGAAAGGAACCACTAAACCCAGTTCTCTCGAGAACCTGGGCTCATTATCACACATGACTGCTGTGTTTGCCATATTTTCCAGTTGTTCTGATATTTCAGCTGATGAATTAGGAGTGAGGTCTAATTTCTAATTGAGTGATACATCAATAGTGTTCTCTTATTTTCCTTTTTTTTTTTAAATTAAAATATTTATCAGGTGTCCTCAATTACAGAGGCATTAACCAACTCACCATTTTATCCAAGTGTAATACTGATGTTTTTAGTTTTCATTGTGATCAGGAGGACGTGATAGAGGGGAGTTTTATTAAACTTGCAGATGTTACCAGCTTGGAGGAACCTGAATGCTGGATGGCAGGAGATTGAGGATGATCGGATATGTGCTTTTGTTATAGATATGTAGCACTGTTCTGGACGCATGGCTCTAATAAACAGAGACAAGAGAAAAGTACTGGGCTTACTCAGGAAAAATCAGGTGCCTAACCTGGGATGGAAAACAGTTGTCTAGGTAGAAATTCAGTGGGAAAGGATCTTGGGCTGGTGCTCCAGAGAGGTTTTTCTTGGTGGCAGCAACATCAGGAGCTTTAACCCTCAAGCTGACCTCCTGCTACCTTGCAGCCATGGATCTGCTTCAGAACTACCCTGCTGTTTTTGTCAATTCATTTCCAGCTGGATCAGCAGCTCAGCTGATAGATGTTGAGTGGCTGGAGCCATCAGAAGGCCCACAGCAGGGATATGCAGCCAGTCGCGGGGATCACACCTTTTGACGAAAATGTCACCCTGGGTGAGTTTAAAATAATGGTGAAGCTGCAGGTTTTCTCCATGCTGGTGGCAGATGGGGTAAGAAATTATAATTATGAAAATGAAAACTTAGCTCAGCTGTTAGGAAAAGCTTTTCCTTGACCATGGAATGTCGGAGCAGGGTAGCTGGGGATGCTGCAAGAGACCCTATCTGTGGGTCTTTAAAAGGCTCAGACAGACACATGTGTTGGGAAACATTAAGGATTTTTCTGCCTGCAAGCAGGGAAGCAGATTTAACTGATCTCTGGGGGTCACTGCCAGCCCTCTGACTCATATTCCTTAATTATTTGTTGTGCAAAATGAGTAAAATTAAAGGTTTTTATTAAGGTAAGAGGACAGACTTTTGCATAAATCACCCTTTTACTGTTCATTGCTTCAGTGTAGCCCACTGGATTAGCCTTCTTGCGTTTGATCAGTGTGGGGGAAAGGGAGGGAGTGAGAACATTAATCATATCAAATTTCTCTCTCAGCATTTTGACAATAAGATGGCATTTAGGAAGAGCTTGGGTCATACAATATATATCTGTCTGTCATTAAAAGAACCATTTTCCAAGCAGTTTTATTAATCACAGAGCTTACTACAAAAAAGTGTCAGTGTGACCCCACCTACAGCATTAATCCAACAAAGATATTCTTGATGGTTATCTTTATCTTGGTATGTCCCACTAGAAGATGCCAGTTTTGAATGAACATCCCTGTCTATTTCAATAGAAATTGCAGGACTGCGTTTTAGGCTTTTGGGGTTTTTTTTCCCCCCTTTTTTACGACTGTTTTGCTGTTTTGTACAGGATTATATTTAACTGTTCATTTTAATGTCTGGGATGACTGGTGAATGCTGATGGAGAAAAGAATGGAGAAATTTGCTGTCACTGACTCTCTAGAACATTTGCTACACACCCAATCTCTATTCTCATTTAATTATCACAACAATTTATCATAAAAGTTATTAACTGAAAATGTTAATCCTTACTGAGATGACTTCTCAATCTGAAGCTGAGAAGTTTCATTTTGAGACTGTGCTAGAGTTTTCCTGTCGTCTCTGCTCTGCATCTTCATTTTTTAAAGCTCAGAAGTGACACTAAAATTGCCTCTCCTTTTTGTGTTTTCATTTGAATAAAGAGCTAAGGGAGCTGCAGGGTGGGAGTAAGGGCTCCTGCAGTGTACATGCCACTGTGTTTTCCTTCTTCATATTTACCACAGATGGACCTTCCTCAGCTTCTGAAATTAGCAGTTCAGCCCAACAGATCTTCCTGATAGGCACACAGCACCAAGATCTCTAGTGCTTGCTAGAACAAGTCCTGCTCTTGGCAGGAATAATTTGCTTGGATAACTGTTTGGATTCCATGGAGACTGGTGCCTGGCTGGAATACAGAGGCAAAATGATGCTGCAAAAAGCCCTGAAGGGCTGTTTATTCCCTTTTCAGACAGAATTGATAATTACTTCTCCTGGTGCTATAGCACATCACCCCTTTTAATTCATCCAAGAAACCATGCATTGCCTTTAATTTCTTTTGCCATTCTTTTTGCTAATGAATGAACAAATATATTTTCTTTAGGTCACAGTGGTATTATTTCATGACATCTTGTCTGTGCACCACCTAAAACCAGCTGAACTGATGATATTCAGCACAGATCAGTCTCAGATATTTTAAGTAGTTTCTGATAGAATTTGGGGGGTGGACAAACTCCATCAGGAGGAGATTATTGGTATGAAAATCCAGAGAGCCTGCAGTGTCCTGCATAATAGTCACAGCAGCTCCTTGCAATAGGAGGTGGGTAATGGCAAATAGATCCCTCAATCTATGAATTTTAAAATGCAATATGAAGCATAAAACAATATATATCCAGGAAAACTGCAATTTATCTGCACTTTGTTGTCTTAACTCATGAAAACACAGCGGTATTACATCACATAAAGAGGAGAGTATGGCTTAGAATTTTCTTCCCTGAAATCTCAGACCAAGAGGCAAGTGCTCTTTAATGACAGTAGTCCGTGTAAATTCATTAATAAATGAGGTAAGGAAACATATCTATATCCTTATTACAGTTTTATTAGTGTCAGCTTCCAGTAAAACTGGCTGCTTTAATGATATGTTGAATTAAGATGGACTTAAGGACGTAAAACTCTGCTTTTACTGAAGTGGATCTTTTGAGAATATTGGTAGAAAGTGACTGTAAAGATTTCTCAAGAACAGAACAGAATTAAAGGTTGCAAAGATTTGGGGAATGGGTATCTTGTTGGCTGACAATGGAGGTACTGTGATAGAGAATTGGTCTTATTTTCTGTTGAAGAAATTTCACCTTGCATGCAAACCAGAACATCAGATAACTCTGTAACTGAGTGTTTGCAGCATTCACCTAGAACACAGGAAACTATTCCAATAAGTGCTGTACATGGAGCCTGCATATTCCAGACTTGAACTTAGCAGGGTCTCCTGAAAAAAAAAAAAAATCCAAGGGAACTGCTTTCTTTTTTTTTCTAGAGACTGGGGGAAAAGTTAAACATCCTTTTTTTGGTGTGCAATAATTAGGTAGGAGTTTTCTCTCCTGAAAAAGCCTATTAAATAGAAGAGCAATGATAAATGATAGCTAACCAGGCTATTCTAATACTCTCTCTACAGCAGCAGGCATATGTTCTATGGAAGCAAGTAAGAAAATGAGTGTCTGTGCTTATGTGAGCAGATTCTCACCCTGGGACGCTCAGAGGTGAATGTGTGTCTGGTGTGCCCCTAGCAAAAACAGCATTTCCAGTACCTTTTTGTACTAGTCAAGAAAATATTCTCTTTTTTGTGCATCTGAGCGAGAGAAACAAGTGAGTCCCAGCATGGTGGGGAGCTGGGGTCCCCAGGAAAGGAGGAGCAAAGCAGCACTGAAGGGCTGGGGCTGCTGCACCCATGGTGGCAGCAAGAGCAAGGGAGAAGGATTTGTTTGTTTAGACACAGGCTACAAATTTACCTCTGCCACTTTGGTTTAAAGAAAATAAACTGTGCTTCTGCCCACAACTACATAATTACATTGTAGTCTAATATCTCTCGACTTCAAAATGACAGCTAAAGCAGATTAAAGCTGTTTACAGCCTATGGGAAGTAGTATGGTGGCTGCTGGCAATATTTCTTTCTCGCTCAGTAACCAAAGTCCGGTCATAAATCTATATTCTTCTTCAAGGAGGAAGGCTGTGATTAAAGGATTCCTCCTACAGCTGTGGCTTGGTGATAAGAGCTTTATGTTCAGACCCTCCTAAGCAACAAAAAGAAAAAAAATCATTTTTCATTAAGTTAGCTACTCTAATTTGGATGGGAGGGGGAGAAGCAGACAAGTAGTTTGGTCAATGACTTACTGTAGATTTGGTGGAGAGCACTGTATACAGTATTTCTAAGCAGCAGCTGGGATTTGAGAGATAGACTACAGCCCTTGTACCACTTCATCTGTGCCCCTGCACAGCGATAGTTTTCTCTCCAAGATGGATATTGTGAATTTAAAGAAGTTTCTCTTTTGAATACTTGTTAGCTGTCCTAGCCCTGTGCTAGAAAAGCAGGCTTACCCACCCAAAAAACTGCAGGCAGGAACCGGGGGCTTGTCCTGCAAACCAAACATCCACACGGGAGGAAAAGAAACCTGAAAACTCAGAACTGCTGCTGTGCTTTTGTCTTCAGCCGAGGCCTTCATGGAGACCAAAGGAGGGGCTCGGGAAGCCAACTGAGAGGGCTTTGAACAAAGATTGGAAATGCTCAGAGCCATGCCAGATGTCATTCGATCAGGCAGAACTTAAAATGAGTGCTTTTGTTAGAACTTTACCACGAGAAAAATAACACGAATGCTGAAAGCACCGAAACAAAACCCAGCAACCCAGAACGCAGCAATTCTGATGCATATTTTGCAGGGTTTGAACGTTTCTGATGACAGAGCACAGCTTGATTATAGTAGGGAGGCTAATTAAATTATACACTAAAATAATTGTGGGAACAGTATAATGCCTGGTGGAAGAAACAGGAACAAACTCTAATCCCTCAGTAACTCAAGACATGAGTTATCTCACTGTGGCATATGCCCCCACTTATGCTCTTTAACCCAACAATGACAAAGGGTGCAGTCACAGATCCATGGCATGTTTTTATATTTTCTTAATTTTAAAATTAGAATATATTTGTGTGAGAATCTTTTGCTGGTACTCAGTTTTCAGTGTTTAATTTGCATAATAGTGCTGTGCAAAATGGGATGAGGGTTAATCAAAGGATTTTATCACTCTTTTTAATTATATTCATTATACTGGAATAAGATGTAAATTTTAATTTCACCTTGTTAGCTAACGTTTTTCACCAAAAGTTTGGATTTGCAAATCATCTGGCATTTTTAATAGGAGCAGATGCTAGTGATTTTGAAGAACCTTAACGCCTTGAGTATGGTAGACATTATTAATTTGATTGATATGCAATTTAATACAACTTAGCAACTATTAACGCCATTTAGCATCACTGTGGAGATTCAGAAAGGTAGCCTATAAGCAAGAAGAGCAGTGCAAGAAAAGAGAAGGTTCTTTTCCCCCCTGGATCTGCTTCTGAATAGATGTTCCTTTTAAGCTCACTACAGTAAACACTCTTTCCTTCTCCCCGTCAAATTTTCAGTCCCAGCTATCACCTGGAAGGTTATTTTCCAGAGGCGTATCGTTATCTCACCTTTGGAGAGGCAAGCAGTAAACCCACTCTTAGCCTGGAGACATTTACCAACAGTGTTTTATATGTTACGTTTATAACTCCTGCAGTCGCAGGGAAGCCAACTGAAAAACACACCTGCTAATGGAAAAGAACTATTAAAGCACTGCTGTGCACTCACCTTGCACTAAGCCAGCTGCACAGAGCCCTGCCATAAATCACACTTAAATGATTGCATTCCACCAGAATCACTGCCCAAAGAGCAAACTTCCAACCAGCAGGGAGGCCGTGCCAACGGGATGAGAAGTCCATTCATTGGCAGAACGGCCTCGGGTGTGTACCCTGGGTTCATGTTAAACAAAGGGAAAAGGCCTCTCGGACGTGCTGAACTCGGCTGACTTCTTTCCAGGATGGGGACGAGGTTTTCCAGGGCTTCCTGCTGCCAGAGGGTGATTCCTGGAGCAAGGGTGGGCTGGGCTTCCAAGCCAGGGGTAAACCTGAAGGGAGAGAGTGGTGGCAACTAGAATGGCCTAAGTCCCTTTTTAATTACAGGGGATCAAAGCTTTGTGTGGCAAACAACCCGCCCTAGTAGGGTGTTCAGTAGGAGCTGCAAAGAAAAGGAGGGTGTCAGTGCTTTAGCCATTGCTTTACATTCCAAGTACAATAGTGTAGCTTGGGCTGCACTGTGAAGAAATCAGAGGGATGGTGAGGAATGTGTGCCTAGTCCAGTGCTCTCAAGGATGTGCAGTGGCAACAGGGAACGTGAAATGCAGGTGAGCAGAGGGAGCTTCTCAGGTACCCACGAAACGTCAGCTCTGTTGAGTAAAGCTGGAGGAGTGCAGGAGAAGTCACCCCACTCGCATTTTCTACCTGAGAAGGACTTGCATGAACCTGAAGTTGGAAATAAAGCAGACGGCAGTTCCTGAGACCAGAAAATCTGCAACCATTAACAGATGAAACAGTTTGCTAAACAAAACCACTGTTTTTTCCTCACTAACACAGTTCTTTGTAATCTTTGAAAATGGTAGATAAGTGCTTAATATCTGTCTGCTTAATGCTTTGATGGAATTGATCTGAATCCATACTGGGCTTGTTCCAGGCACTGACAGATATTTTCTCTGCTTTGTTATTTTTCATCCATATTCAGGAGAGTAGTTGCCCGCTCCTCAGAAATTCATTTTTTATGTAGAAACCCAAGCTGATTTCTGCCCTGCTCCCCTGGGATGCAGCCCCAGGTAGGACTAAAGGCTTGCTGATACACCAGGATTTGCAGAAGCACAGAGTCTGAGACAGGCTGTAAGAGGAAATCAGGACTCTCCATTCCCCTACTCCCAAAAATATCTGAGAAAGCACAGCCTGTATATCCTGAGCACACATGAGAGGAATAAGTCAAAGGATTTCAGTGTGGAATGAGAAAGCTTAGTGGAGGTATGTGAAGCTTTTGGGTTCAAGGAACCAAACGCTCCTAGCAAGCCTTAAGGAAAACATCCAGGGTGGGAGCCCCAGGGTACTGAATACCCAGAGCAAGCCCTGAAGCACCTCAGACTCTCTTTTGCTCCTGCTTAGCACCCCCATCTTTAGCTCTGCTTTCCAAACAGTACAATTGCATTTGCTGTGGCTTCTTTTTTTTGGTGGGCAGTTGACGCTGTCACACCAAAGCAGTGATTGGTACAATGACCTGGCAATGTCAAAAAATAGGGGTAATAATACAATTGTTTGATAGATGTCGAAGCCAAAACCCAAATGTAGAATGGATAGGTGAAATTTTGGGTTTTAAGTATGAGCAGGTACTTGCATTATGCTTCAATAAAGCATTTAAAGATAGTCATGAATAATAAGTAAGTAATTTTATGCTGAATGACTGCAAAGCATAGAAATGTTCCTTTTCTCTCTTTTAAGTGTAAAAATTTCTTTCTCTAAAGGCCATATATTCCTTTCATTCCTGTGATGCAGCTTCTATTGATGCCAGTTTATGGTCCTGAAACTTTGGCTGAAGATTAAGAAGGAAGGCATAAGAGAGACCTTTATGGGTTTTTGTCTTCTAAAAATTTGAATCAAACACTTTCCCAAGAAAATGTGCTTTACATGTATTTTAAATTTCTTCTTTCACAGTAATGTCTCTTTTTCTAAGAAACTTGCATTTTGAAAATGTTGTGACATATTACATTAATTGAATATACAGCCTCAGAAACTGGGAGCACCTTTTCAATTGCACTGAATGCATCCAAGCAGGCTGGAGGCTCCATGCATAATTTCCAGCAGAAAAAGGGAAAAAAATCCACCCTTTCTCATTAAAAGCCAGATCAGTAACACAAGAAAGTAGCAGTATCACTATCTTTTATCCATTAAATGAACTCCTGTCATTGCAATTCCAAGAGTTTGTGAAAGAGAAATCTCAGCCTGACAGGCTATTCCAGTTTACAGTGAAATTCTTGATGTCCCCTAATTATAGACCTTCTTCATGCAGTTATTATTCTGGAGCACAACCATGACATTGAGATAGTCACATGGAAACACAAACCTTCATTTAATAATTATGTATCTATGTTCCTCTTTTTAGATATTTCTCATTGGTTTTCATTTTGAGACACCTCTGCTGTCATTTTTTTTTCAGCTGACCACAGTTTCTGTCCCCATCTGAGATTGCTCTTTCCATGCAGGGGATGCAGGAGCAGAATATACACCCCAGCTGAATTTCCAGAGCTCTTCAATCTCCTTGGAGTGACCAGAGACCTCCCTCACAAAAATACTTTTTAGGACAGTCAGTCAGGTTCAGATACTTTTCTCATCCAGTTTCCCATAAGAAGGTGAAGTTGGGCTAACAGGTCACTGCAGCCTGGCAGGGTAGTCCCATTCCTGTCCTCCTGACTGACACTTCCACTGCTTCCCTTGTGCTGGCTCTGACCTCCTGCCCCTCTGTGACCTCAGGGATAATATCCCCTCCATCAAAAATATCCATCCCCAGTACCAATGCAAAAACTTGTGTGGGTATTTTACTGATTTGGCTGGTCCAGAGAGACACCAGTGCTGATCGCCTGCAGAGGATCCTGTAGAGCATGGAGAGAGGATGGGAAGAGGGGCAGGGCCACAGGAAGGCAGCTGTGGCACTCGTGTCCATGTGAGGCTGGCAAGCAAAATTCTGAATTGTGCTTCTTCAAAGGATGGGCAAGACAAATGATAGCTCAGCAAGATAGTTATATTTTAAGCAGTGTTATCTAAATGAAAAACAACCTCCAGCCTGCAAGAGCTTGGTAAGAAGAGCTTCAATTTTCGGTATGAGCCTGGCAATGAATGAGTTGTTTAGAACCTTATTGACAGCATTTGCATAGACACGGTGCTTGTGAGATTGCAGTTTGTCACTTGCTGTGTACATGCCGTTTTTTCTTTTAGATCTGTGACAAAGTAAAATTATGAAGTGATAAGTTTCCAAAGCCTGTATTAATGATGGGTTGTGCGAATTCATCCTTGTACATAAGGGCCTCCTTAAATATTGAGAATGCAGAAAACTAAAGGGCATTTTTGTAGGTCCCTTCTCCCAGTTCCATCACTTAGTTCAGTTCAAACTGCCCAAACCCCTCTAGTACACTAGTAAGATTTTCCTGCATGAAATGTCATTATTATACATGGTACAGCCCCCATTTTCTCACTTAAACACAAAGTATTTGATTCCTTTACCCTTGTATTCATCAGTGGCTAGACAAGTCACAGAAATTTATCTTTCTTATTGTTTCATGCACTGCCTAAACACTATTTCTTTTCATCTCATTTTTTATGGCGAAGCAGCATCACCATCAGCAGCTTTTAGTAGATGTATCAGAGGATTTTTATCGGGAAAGCTTAAGAAATGAGAGAAGGAAAATAACTATGAGAAAATAAATCCGAGTTTGTCTTATCGTAACAGATTTTGTTGGTAAAAGGCCATGTTGTTCTTTAGCACTCTCAGAGTCTAAAATCTAAAAACGTGGGAGGATGAACTCCAATCGAAAAGCTGCTGTTGGCACTAGTGTGGATGTTTGGCACAAGGTCACCGGGACATACTTTGTATTGGTGGCTTGCATTGGAGTCCTATGCTTATAAAATGCTTCTGATCACAACAGGAAAGGTGTTATCCTGTACACGTAAAAGTTGTTATTACTTCCTTTTTCTGGAATCTCTGGTTGTGTTAGTTCAAATGTTCTAATCCTCAGCAAAACTAACTTTCCCTGTTAGTCAGTGAAATGACCTCTGAATTCAGGCATGGCAGGGCTTGTGCACTTGGAATACCCAATCCTTCTCAGATGGCTTCACTTGACATGAAAGTCTGTGCCAAAGGGTGGATGGCTTTTCCAACATCTATTGAAATTATTTTAAATAAAAATATAATTTCTAGCGTTTAACAATATAAAATCATAACCTAATTATTTATAATTCCCTTTTTATATTTATGATACTATATTAATAATGAAGAACTCATTTAGTATTAATATGGATGTTCTAAGTAGTATTTCCACTGTAATTTATCATTCATTAATGTATCATTATTAGAAAGTATTTCCCTCTAATGTTTTAATGTTCCTATAAAACTGAGGGTACGGATAAATTTGAGATAAGAATTTACCTTTGTAGGTAGCTAAAGACAGAGTGAAGGTTATTTTCATAGATTGATTTTGCAATTTGAAAGGGGATAAGTGAAGAGCAAAATCTAATACTTCTCATGTGTGCCTGACACTCCTGGTAGAGACGCAAAGGGAGCAAACCCCATATTGACCCTGGAATGAATCAGTGCTGTGGAACGTACAAAATAGTGTAGCAATTAAATTTGCATTAGAGTTTATATACAATAGCTCATAATGTCAACGAAAGTTATTGAATCTAAAATTCTATTTATTTCCTTAGAAGTTTAACCTAATATAATCCCATATTTTCAGCAAGTGATTTGGCTAATTTATCTCACTTTGATGTCCTCTTCCTTTCAATGGCATCCACTTTGTCACCTCTGTGAGGGACTGAAAGGAAGTCTTCATTTACTTTTCAGTTCTGTTGTGGCCATACGCATGTTCCAGCAGACTGTAATAGTCCTATGTTTTAGAAGATTAACTGAAATACAGAAATGAGTATTACTTTTTCCTGTATTCATCTTGTTGTTCTGATATTGCTGCAGTTTTCCAAGCCAAATCCTCTCCTGTTAAGCCCTGGGTGAGCGGCTGTGTGAGAGCAAGTTAAATCCTTCCACCTTTAATGGTATTATTTCAGACAGATTTTAAACCTTTCCAGATATTTGTAGTGCTCTTTTCACTAAGAGAGGAATCATGATGATTTCCTGTCATGAGAACAATGTTGCTGTCCTGGCCATGTCAGCCTTTGAGGGTCAGTAAGAGCTGAGAGCAGCAGTTGCTGCAGAGCCCAAGGTGTTTTATAGGAGCTGTGAAAGTGCTCAGGAAGGTCTGGGTACAAAGCAGCAACACCTAGGGCAGCTGTGGGAGCCAAAGGCAGCCTCAGGTGTTCCCCATGGGGACAGGTGCTGTGAAATCTGAAGGGTCAGCCTGTGATTACAGCATGTGGTACAAATCCATCACTAATATCCCCAGGAACAGCTCTTTTTAAAGAGCACCACGAGTACTCTGAGTTTGTCAAATGGAGGGGGTACAGTTTGTCCTGGTGGGGTCAGGTCCTGGTCCCAGGGCTGTTCTCCACTCTGCTATGGATGTGTGGATAGTTTAACATTCCCTGTTGGCCAGCGAGGGCTTCCCTGTGTCCCTCCCACAGCAGTGCCTGGAACAATTCAGGACCATGCTGTATGGAAAGAACCCTCTGGCTGCTTTTGGACCCCAGTGAGTCTCTGGAAGTTATCCATGCTCTCGACCCTTCATTTACCTGCATGTAACAGCTAAGCTGCTGTCTTAATAATATGAGTTGTAAGGGGTTTGTCAAGCTCTAACCATGCATTTGTGAGCATGCCACAGGGATGGGACACTGGGACACGAAGGATCCTGCAGTATATTCCCAGGAGAGAAGAGTTTAATGTCTCACTATAGATTACTTATCAAATGTCTACATATCATTTATATCTGCGTGGAGTTTAGTATGAATGGTTTGTTAGACACACTTTGTCAACAACCTCTACAAATGCATTTACTTTAAGTGTTGAGCATTTCATTATAAATGGCTTGCAGAACATATCTATAACCTTGATAACTTCATTCACTTTGTTAGTAATGGCTCCTTGAACACTTAAAGCATAACAATAGCCAAAATGCATATAAATATTTCATTGCAAATCTATTGTTACTTATTTATAACATGCTCACCAAAAGCATTACAGGATATTTATTAAACATTTATAGATTATTTTTGCTACAACTAGTATGTGATATAAATGTATTATTCATCTCACAGCAAATCATTGCTGGGCATCCCTTAAAAATAAAGTTGTAGCAAGAGGATTTGGGGTCTGTAGAATTTGAAGATATTAATTTTAATCACGTGCAATTGAGATTCAGCTTTGTGTTTATTTTTGTTGAACTCAATGAAAGAGGAAATTAGTAAGCAGAAAAACAACCCTCAGTAACCAAAGACAGAGTGAGGGAATGGCTGCCCTGACCCCCCTGGCCATTTGAAGTGCCCGGTCCTTAAGGTCTGCCAGTAGCTGCACACCAAACTCGTGAGACTGCAAAAGCTTCTTTTCTCACAGCTACCCTGATGGGTTGGATGGCCTTTTTCCTGGAGCTAAGAATTTGGGATGAAGGCTGTTCTCTGGAGCCATCGTTTTTATTTGATCTGAATTATTTTTCTCCTAGTTCATTCATGTCCCTAAGCTCATTCATGTCCTCAAAGAGTGGGCAAAGTGCACAGACTCATCATGTGAGTGTGTGAATTCTGGCAGAGCAAATTAATTTGGATCTGTGGGGTTTGTTTTTTTTTTTCCTGCGCTTTATCTGATGCCTACAGTCTACAGACAGGAATCAGGATACTTTTTAAATTACTCCTATTTTAGAGAGAGGCCAATCTAGGATTTTGATTCAGATGGCATTTGTACAATGGTTCAATAATGCACATGAACAGTTCTTTTTCCCTGTGTAAAGTTGCTTGAATATTCAAATAAGAGCAAGAGCCCATCTCAGGCTGGTGACAAGATGCTATCAGCATATATCTACCTATTCTCTGACACAGCTTCCTCTAGCACTTTAGTAGTCAATAACTGTAAATAGATGGGGTAATTTAAACTCTTACCTAGCTTTCAGGAGAGCTGGATTCCCCCAAAAGAAGCACATCATTTTACTGAAATGACCATGGCTATATGAAAGGCACAGAGTTTTAAACCAGTTAAATTATTCCTTGTTGTTTTTCTTGTGATGCATCTATCCATCTATTCTCAAGTAACAGTTCTTCATTAATAATGCCTTTGTGTTACAGGCTATTTCTCCTGTTTTGTTCTAAATTATTATCTATTTAATTAATTTTACTCTAATATAAAGGGAGGATAGACTTGAGTGTTTCTGCAAATGGGGGTGTGTAAGTAAAGAACAAGGATAATATCTCAAACTCATTTTCTCCTGGTCTCATGGTGTTTGCAGAACATTTGATTTGTTGCTAATACAGCTACGTACAACACCACTTTATTTCTTTAGGGGAAGATGTTAGAATATCTATGAAGTGCTAGGAGTACCTGCTTTTATTTGGTAGTCAGAGTCTCCATTTCAAACTCATGTAAATATGCTGCAGACTTCCCTTGTTGTGTCACTGTCATACCCCTACAGCATCCAAACCTCATGGACAGAAAGACCCTGGGGTGTGTGGGGCAGGGTCCCCATGACACCAAACCCTTTGACCAATGCGTGACTGCATTACGTGTTTGCCTTCTCAATCATGATTATTTTGCAGTTCTGGAATTATTTCGCACTGTCCAATGGTGGAATGAGAAAACCTGCTTTCACTGAGGAGGGAAATTCAGTAAACACAGAGCTTCACAATTTGTGCCTTCTCTGTAGAGCTACAGAAACTCTGCAGAAATGTTGGCAAAACATGCAGTGCCTCATTTGTGTCTGAGGCACTGCTGCCTCCCCTCAGTGCCAGGACAGGCCAGTGTCAATTCTAGGGGAAAAGCCACTTCTCCATGTACTTCTTCACTGAGTTACATCTGGATCCAGAGGACATTGGGAAGACATTTTTGTCACTGTACTTTATTATTTTGAAGCTCTTTTGGTTTGGAGGGGATATTTGTTTTAAAATTCTTCTCACATACTGTTTCCTTAGGCGTGTAACAGAAGCAGCACTTTGTAAGAAATTTTTAATTTGGCTTTCAGTATTTCAAGCGTCTGTTTAAGTGTTTGTATTTTGGCTGTGAGATTCAATAAGAATTTAATAACACAGCCTGGCACAATTTGTTGCAAAAATCTACTGGTACAATGACCACTTTTAACAGGTGTTGTTTCTTCAAAAATCAGTGAATGCTGTTAGTTTTGGGTGTTTTTTTGCCATTTTCAAATGCTCATTACTGTCTTCCTCAGGGGTCTAAGACAGTCATTATTAAAGAATGAGTTCTCAAGAGAAAAAGGCTCTGCTGCCAGAAGCCAACAAGTGACAGAAGTTCAGTAGTTGCTAGGCGAGTCACTTATTGAGGTGCTGCATGGATAAATTAGCTTTCAAAGTCTTAAGCTGAACATGTAAAGAACACAGATGTCATGTGGCATATTCTCCAGAGGTTAAATTTAGGTTCCACTGCCAATTTTAAAATGAAGGAAATGTCAGCTAGCGTAGCGCTGAGGTTGAGGGTTTGTTGCTTGTGCAAATTCCACTGACATTGACATTAACTGACTCTGGAAGATAAACTATGGATCTGCTCTAGCTGTCCATGATTTCATCTGTATTGCTTGTTAGTTCTCCAGTTTGTTCCAGCACAATACCAATTTGCTCCAGTTGACTTGACAAGCTTTTGTTTTGTGCCTCTTATTTCTCTGGAGATAATTTATAATCCCAGCTCCATCCCTTGTGTGATTGCACAAACAGACAGGTATTATTTGTGCTGTTTGTCAGCATTGGGAAGTGATATAATATTGAAGCACTAAGTATATAAACCTAGATTTTAGCAATGTGAGAGTCAGGTGTGAGTGTCTGTAATACAGTAAAAGTGTTAAACCTCAGAATAGTCATAGATATTTTATTTTGAAGAGAAAATTTTTCAAAATGAACATAGAGATGAAATTTTTAAGAAAATCCCCCTTTTTACTTAAAATTTTGCTTTGTTTTTACTTAAACTTAAGGTATCTATAGGTTTTGTTTAGATAGAAGTTTCTTTGGAAACTCCTTTGTAGAATACACACACATTTTCCTATAAATGTGACAAGTAAACCTCTTAGTGCTGTTTTGAACTCGCTTGAACCTGCTGCTTGATCCCCTCCCTTTCTGTTCTGGGCTTTGTCCAGCTCCCACCTTTAGTCAGTGGGAGATGCCACATTTATTTAATTAGGAACTGGACCATGCCTCGCCACCCCCACCAACTGCTGTTTTAATTGAAAGCATCTCTAGAGCTGCTTCCATCCATGGTGTTCACTTATGTGGTGTTTTCGGGAACAAATCATTTTGGTTGTTTAATTAAGGCAATATTGAAGTAAAGCCCCCTCTAGGAGTGGCTGGGGACAGCTTGTGCTGAGCCCTGTGCAGGTGTTCAGCGGTGACACGAGGCAAAAAGCTTGCTGTGCTCCCTGTGGCACTGTCAGCAAGCCAGCCTGTCACCCTGGTTTTCACAGTGTTCCATGTTTTTACTTTTGTAGTAGAAGTTCTCATGCATTTTCTATAAACATAGCTCTTGTTTTCTAACCGGCTAAGAATGTTTACTGAACTTTTAGATTGTTGTTCATTCCTTTCTCCAAGGCGGAGAAAGGTGATAGACTGTGTTCCTATCCTGTAAAATGCTAGAGGTGTTAACCTCATCTACCAATGTATGATTGTTTTAGAAGAGGTATAAAAGTGTGATAATAAAGGTGGGCAGGGCCCTTTCGCTCTGCTCGGTGGTCTGACCTGCTGCCAACCTGCTGTTTGAATCTGCGTGTTCGTGTCCGACACTGCGACATTTGGTGGCCTGTACGGGGAACTGCAGGTATAGGTAAAATAAGCAGGTAAAAAATTTTATAGAAAATATGGGAATCTCTAGGGAGATATCCTTTTATGACTCCATGGCTTTAGAGGTTCTCGAAATGTATTTAGAAGGCGAGAACATAGCTATTCGCAAGGTAGACTTAGAAAATTTATATTTTTGGGCCAAGGATAATGGGTTTTTCCCAGAAGGCTGTCATATCATTGACAAATCCAAATGGCTGTCAGTTGGTAAAGCCTTGCGTTCTGCTTTCGCAGAAGCTTATGACAGGGATGTGGTTAAGCTACTATTGTCCTGGACACAGGTGAATGCTGCTGTTCAAGTCCAGAAGAGTTCTTCAGGCAGTATTACCCCTGTCAGGACGCTCGGAGATTTCTCTGAGCCATCCGAGTTAGAGCGGGACAGAGAATTCGGCAGGCAGACAGCGTCTGAGCTCACTCTCCCGCCGCAGCCCACGGAGACAGGGGATGGGCCCCCCCGGAGAGAGCTCGGCCCGCTGGCCGGCCGGCCATGGAGGATAGCCCAGCTCCCGGGGACGTGTCGGCCCCCCCGAGCCCCGGGGAGCGGGAGGCACCGGCCTCCCCTCCCCCCGCGCGGCGGCGGCGCGGCGTGAAGTCCCCGGTCCCCTGCGCCTCCCCGGTGCTGGCCGGGGAGGGCGGACCTCGGGTGTGTGCCATGGTAACTGCAGAATGCCCGTGTTGTGGGGCCTGCACGAGATATCCCCCTGGAGCGGCGGGGGTGCGGATAGAGCTGGCCCCTGCCAGGGGAGCCGCCGCCCCCTCCCCGGGGCCGGCCAGTCCATCTCCGGGCAGCGGGGGGGGCCGCCCCCCTGCCGGGGCCGGCGCGGTCTGCGCGCGGTGTTTGCGCTGCCGGCGGGGCCCTGCTGGGCGCAGTTTCATCCCCCCCCAGTCTGAGCGGATCGCGCGGGCGCGCCCGCTGCCCGCGGTGTCTTTGGTTGCACAGCGGGATGGCGCCGCGGGGCCGCGGGAGCGGCAGCTCCGGGGGGCTCGGCCCCTCCCCGCGCAGGAGCGGAGGGACCACCCGCGAGCCCCGGGGGCCGCGGGGGATTCGGACTGTGATCTCTCCGATAACGCCAGCGCAGTCTCATCGGTTTCGTCCGTGAGACGTTCTAAACGTGCCAGAACCGCAGAGGCTGCTAATCCTGATGTGTTTGTTTTTAGTGCAGGCGGAGAAGCGGCAGGCAAGCCGCGATCGTCCCGGGACCGTGGGTCTCGGCTGGGCAAGTCTGCTTCTAGCAGCCTTTGTACTCTTCCCCAGTGTAAAGCGACGGTTCGCCCTCGTGATCAGGCGAGGTTCTGGGGTGATGTGAAAGCGAAAATTGAGGCACTGCCTGGTGATCCTACTGTGCTGCAGGGCAGGCAGTGGGAGCAGGCTAGCAGGAAACCAGGAAGGCAGGTGCGGAAAGGCACGGTTGTCTTGTGTTTCTGCTTTCGGTGCGGGGGGCCCAATCATATTGCCAGGCATTGTAAAGCTGCAGTTTCTGTTACTGGTCGGCCTTGTCTGCACAGCAGAAACGGTCGTCTTAGACTCTTGCAGAGTGTACAAGGTCCCCCTGGATGCTTTTGGTCCCTTGGGCGGTGGCCTGAATGTTCTCCTCCTGGGCAGGTCTGGTGCCACCGTTCAGGATATCATAGTGCATCAGTGACTCATTGATGCAGATTATATGGGACGCATTTATGCCATGGTTCCCACACCCACACCCCCCCGGTTACAATTCCTGAAAAGACTCGCATTGCTCAACTTGTTCCTTTTAAGTCCTCTGTTCCCAGGACAGAATCGAGGTCACGAGGAGACGGCTGCTTTGGTTCCACTGGGCCGCCTCAGGTTCATTGGACTGCTGTCTTGACCGGAAAACCTCCTGAGATGCAGTGCACTGATACTACGCTGCCAGATATCTCTCCGTGGGCTTCTCGACAGTGCTGCGGGACGAAGCGCTGCTACGTGAGCCAGAAGCCTGTGGTGATGACGAACTCAGAGGGACAGACGGCCGTGATTAGTCCTTACGTTACTGAGACTGTTACAAACCTCTGGGGGAGGGATGTTCTGACTGCATGGGGGTGCACATCGGGACGGATTTTACTAGGGGCCACTGTGGTGAAAGGCGCAGTGTCCTGCACCTCCTATATTGTTTTCACAGTGCCAGCCATTAACGATGCTGGACCTGCACAGAGATATCAATGGAGGACGCTTCCCCAAGGGATGCGGAATTCGCCGGCCATATGCCAAATGTATGTGGCCAGAGCCTTATCTGGAGTTCGCAGGCAGTCTCCTGATGCTCAGTTTTATCACTATATGGATGACATATTGGTGGCTGCGTCCACCCAGGATGAGCTGCTGAGGATCCAGCCTCAGTTGCTCGATGCTCTGCATTCGCATGGGCTTGCAGGTGGCTCCAGAAGAGGTTCAGCAACAACCTCCTTGGAAATATTTGGGGGTCAAAATTTTGGAACGTACAGTTCAGCATCAAGAGGTGCAGTTCGTGCAATCAGTGAAGACACTGAATGATGCCCAGAAATTGGTGGGTGTCATTGCTTGGTTACGTCCGTATTTGGGACTGACCACGGCACAGTTGTCTCCTTGATTTGACTTATTGAAGGGAGACTCTGACTTGAAATCACCTCGCACTTTGACCCCAGAGGCACGTCAGGTGCTGGAGGAGGTGCAGCGAGCTGTTTCTGCTCGACAGGTTTATCGCATTGATCCCTCCGTTGATGTCACTGTTTTCATCACCACTCCAGAGCTGCATCCCACAGGTATCATTGGCCAATGGAGTGACAAATGGTCCGATCCTTTGCACGTCCTGGAATGGGTCTTCTTGCCCCATCAGCCGCAGAAGACGGCAACTGCATTGTTTGAGCTGTTTGCTCTCTTGATAGTCAAATGCCGGCAACGGTGTTTGCAATTGATGGGTGCAGACCCCGCACAGATTGTACTGCCGGTACAGCGGGAGGACTTTGACTGGAGCTTTGCGAACAGCGTTTCGCTGCAAAGTGCTCTAGAGAATTTTTCAGGGCAGATTGCATATCATCTGCCTAGCCACAAGTTGCTGCAAGTGGCGAAACTCACAGAGATTTCTCTGAGACCCAAACACAGTCAGGAGCCGGTGCACGGACCCACTGTCTTTACTGACGGTTCAGGCAGAACCAGGAAGGCCATTGTTACTTGGAGGGATGGATCTGAGTGGCAGGTTCTGGAAGGTCATGAGGTTGGCTCAGCCCAATTGGTTGAACTGAGGGCTGCTCTTATGGCATTTCAAAAGTTTTCCCAGCAACCTTTCAATCTGGTCACGGACTCCGCCTACGTGGCTGACATAGCAAAGCGATTGAGTTATTCGGTTTTGAAGGAGGTCAGCAATGCTGATCTGTTTCATTTGCTGAAGACCCTGTGGTGTGTCATTCAGGAACGGGTTCATCCCTACTATGTTCTGCATGTGAGGAGTCATACCAATTTGCCAGGGTTCATAGCGGAAGGTAACGCGAGGGCTGACAAGTTGGCTAACCCAGCGTGGGTAGCACCTCAGCCTGATACACTCGCGCAGGCCAAAGCATCGCATGGGTTTTTCCATCAGAACGCACATACCCTGCAGAAGCAGTTTCAGCTGACGCCAACTGAGGCCCGTGATATTGTCGAGTCGTGCGACGACTGTCATGCGCTTGTGGCGCCTTTGCCGGCGGGAGTAAACCCCAGGGGCCTTAGGGCCTTGGAGATTTGGCAGACTGACGTCACCCGGGTTGCCGAATTTGGCCGGCTCAAGTATGTGCATGTCACGGTGGACACCTGCTCCTCTGCCATGTGGGCTTCTGCTCACACTGGAGAGAAGGGCCGCGATGTCATTGCCCACTGGAGGCAGGCCTTTGCTGTTCTAGGCGTACCTTCTACTACAAAGACGGACAATGGTCCGGCCTACGTCTCGAAAGAGGTAAGGCAGTTCCTGCAGCAGTGGGGTGTGTCACACAAGTTTGGTATTCCTCATTCTCCGACTGGTCAAGCTATTGTAGAGCGTGCTCATGGTACTCTGAAGCAGGTGCTTCAAAAACAAAAACGGGGAATGCAGGGTGAAACCCCGCACAGTCGGCTGGCAAAAGCTGTATATACCCTCAATCACCTCACGGTACCGCAGAACTCTAATAATCCTGTCATTTTGAACCATCACCTCTCGTTGCAGGCTTTGGATGAGTCACAGCAGCCTCGGGCGAAGGTTCGAGTGAGAAATTTAGTCACCAAACAGTGGGAAGGTCCCTATGACCTTATCGCTTCGGGGCGCGGGTATGCTTGTGTATCCACAGATACTGGGGTGCGCTGGGTACCTGCAAAGTGTGTCTGTCCTGACCTGCGACCGCAGAGGCAAAATCCAGCCAACAGGCAGGGTGGAATCCGTGACCAGAATGAAAGTGATCAAGTGGGTGGAACATCGAGTGATGGCTCAAATGCAGACAATGTGAGTGTTCACTCCGATGGTCCTTCCACAAGCAGAAATTGAACATTGTTCATTTTTCCTTTTTTCTTTTTCTTTTTTAAAGGTAAAAAGGGTGAGATGTCGCCCTGGTTTTCACAGTGCTCCATGTTTTTACTCTTGTAGTAGAAGTTCTCATGCATTTTCTATAAACATAGCTCTCTAACCGGCTAAGAATGTTTACTGAACTTTTACATTGTTGTTCATTCCTTTCTCCAAGGCGGAGAAAGGTGATAGACTGTGTTCCTGTCCTGTAAAATGCTAGAGGTGTTAACCTCATCTACCAATGTATGATTGTTTTAGAAGAGGTATAAAAGTGGGCAGAGCCCTTTTCGCTCTGCTCGGTGGTCCTGACCTGCTGCCAACCTGCTGTTTGAATCTGCGTGTTCGTGTCCGACACTGCGACACCAGCCCGTGCTTATGTGCAGATGAGTGAATATTTTCTGTATTGTCCATGGGTTTTAACTCTTTTGCTCTGGCTTTCATGGACTCTTAAGAGATCTGGCCTGTCTCAAGCAGTACAATCCCACATTCCCCACATCCAGGCTCGTGCTTTGCCTGGGCACAACAAAGCATCAGAAATGTCCAAGTAAGTGAGGAGAGACAAATAAATTAAATTGCAACACCCTTGTACAGCAGTATCTGGATGCAGCTGCCTCTTCCCCTCAGTCTGAATCCCACCAAAAGCAATTTGACTCTTGCTTTTCATCCTCATAGGTAATCACAGACCTAAGGCTGCAACCCCATGAGCAGCAAGGGAGGGAAACCTATTCCAGACTCCACAGAGGTCACCTTTTTGATAAAAGCACAAAACAGCTAATTAAATTAACGTAATAATTGTACCTAGCCAATTACCTATTTCCTACCTGTACTGTGGTCTTAATGAGCTGAGCTAATGAACTATAATGTAATTAATACCTGGGGAGGGAGGGGGAGGAATAAAAGAAATGGTAGTTTTCATATATGCCAGCCTCTTTGGTAATGGCAGGGGGGAAAAGAGTTCAAGATTGTTGAAAGGAAAACGCTTAGTGAGAAAGAGAGGTTTCAGACTTGGGTCCTGCTGAGGCCCTGCCTGGAATTCTGCACCTGAAAAATATCCCTGTCATTAGAGAAATACTTAAAAAAATACTCATTAATGATTTTCTGAGACCATTCTTATAAAATCTGTGAGAAGGATGATTTAAATGAAATTGCAGCTCTAAGGTGTCCTTGAGGAGTACCCTGTCCTAATGAGTATCCTGCAAAAGCCTGATCCGTGTTCCTGGTGTATCACAAAGGCTGTTTGGTGTTGGTCTGATTTTGCCTTTGGGTTTGTGGCACATTTGGCCACATCTTGGCCAGCACCTCAAGCTCTCCATGGGAGCAGTGGGGGGTTCTTGGCAAGCATGGAGCTGTTCCAAGGCTCTGGCTTTTGTATCCAGTGGGGGACAATGACACAGGTTACTGAACCTGGTGATGGAGCCTTCGTGTGGAGACTGCTCTAGTAAAGTACTAAAAGGCATAGGGAGAGAGTAAAGTAAAACTGAGACTCTTGCTGTGAAAATTCAGGATTGTTTTCTCTGAATTAAGTTATGCTGAAGCTATTAGGGAGAGAGTGCAATAGATTCATTAACTGTACCATTCCAGAGCTACTGGAAAGCAATTCACATTTCAACTTTAGTATCTTAAAAGCCAGCACTGGTTTTAATTATTAATAGGCTTCATGCTATTATCATTTGCTTGCACATATACATTAATGACTACATGGGTTTGTTAATTTTTTGTTTTGTTCAAAAATAAATAAATAAACTGTGACAAGATGCTCAGAGTCCTCAAGAGAATATGTTCCCCTCTGATGGGCAAGTAACATCTGCGGGCATTTCGCTGGCTTAACAGCATGTCTGTCAGAAACTTGGTGATTCAGAAAATTTACTAGCACTCACCTAATGATTAATTAGCCTTCTCTGTAAGGAATGGGGTCTCTTCATTATGCACATTGTCACCAAGTTTCATCTGTTTGCTGTAACACGTATGCTGGAGACTTAATAAGTGGAATTCCAGTAGCCAAGAAATGAGTTAAGGTTGTTTTTATGAGCAGAATTTGTGTTTGTCCCTAATTATTTAAGGAAATCTTCAAGGATTTTAATCAACACAGGTCCATGTGGTATTCTAGAACAACAGTTTTGTGTGAATAAAAATACTGTAGGAGACTCATTTTAACTAAATTTAGTTAGCTGGAAACACTCTATATTAGATTAAAGACCAAGATAGGAGTAATTTTAACAAATAATAATTAATCTATTTGTAACATGGACTTTCTGAAACTGTTTTTTTAAAGACAATCTTATTTGTAAGGCATGTTAAGCGTTCCACTTGGCAAACCCTAGGCACAGTCTTGTGTTTCATAAAGTCTTCAGCTGCGAGTATGGGGTCTTTAATGCGCTGAAGGAAAAGGTCAAACTGACACTTCAGGATTTAAACCAAAATAATTTATCATCTACGCACAGATAAGACAAAGATTTGTTCTTGGGGGTGAATACATCCAAAACTGACATGTTTCTTATGAAAAATCTATAGTTTGTTAACGATCCCCCCAGTCTGAACTCTAACTTTCAGCAGCTCACTCACAGCACCTGTGTCTCAGGAGCACAGTTAAGGTTGATTGTTCACACCTGATGAGAGTCCACAGCACAATCCCTCCACGTCAGGTGCGTGGGAAGCAGATATAATTGGTGGCTGTAAGTTGGCAAGAGAATTGCCCAGTGACTTTAACTAATGGCAGCAGCTAAGTCCCCTTAGGCCATGGTAGGAGATGATTGCAGCAATCGTGGCTGTCCCACGTTCCATCCCGCACGAGGTGCTCGGTTGCCGCCTCCTCTGAGGAGCAGGACAGAGTTGCTGGCAGTTCTGTCCTTCCTTCTGAAATACCCTGTGCTCTGAGAGATGATTATTTGCTGTCTTAACTTCTCCCTTTCCTCTCACCATGGAGAGAGGGGAAGTGAATGCCCATTTACAAGCAGCACCAGGTGTAGGAAGAAGACGTGTCCAAGGTAGGTTTGGGGTTTTGGGAGGGTTTTTTTTGTTGGTGTTATTATGAGATGATGCAGGGAAAAATTCCTTTTGCTCTGCTGAAAAGCAGAAAGGCATTTTATCCACCTTGTGTCTGTGTATGTAGATGATGTCCCAGCCACGTTTGCTGCTCTTGACCATGTTCTGGTTACTTGCAGTCTTCTTCTATTCCGTCATTCCTTTTTGTTCTTCTTACAATCACATCAACCAAGCAAGATAAGGACATGGTTTAGTCTGTAGCTGGGGTCAGAGGCACAGCTGGCTGAGTGACCTGCCAGGGTGCTGCTGTAAGGAAACAGAACCCAGTGCTGAGGTAGGATTTGAATCACAAGACAAGAGTTACTCCACCTGGTCTCTTTGTTCAACCCCAAAAGTATCAGTTTCCTTTGAAAAGGAGAAAAAGAACCACACAGCCTCTGTAAGAGCTTCCCTAGTGGGGGAACCTAAACTGGCCATGAAGTGACCTTCTCCTTGGTGCAGACTAAAGAGGAGACTTGGAACATCCCCTTCACTCCAGAGCACTGCAGTCCTGCCTTACCCAGACTGGGTGTAGGGAGCTGGGGGTGGGGGGGGAAGCTTCAGCCTGGATCTGGAAACAGACTTGTAGGGAAAACTCAAGTGGTTAAAGAATAGATGCATGCAAGCTGTGTGTCACTTTTCTAAATTAAAGTGCTTATTTTACTTTTTTTTTTAATTGTTTCCCCAAAGATTAGGATAAAATCATTCTCTGCTATAAAGTTAGTATGTTTAAGAATTTTTGTGGCAAATAAATTTTAGTCTTCGCACTGGTTTGTTTGCGGGAGAAATCTGTGGTGTTGGTTGTGGGGTTTCTTTTGGGTTTTTTTCTCTCCATATATCCAATAAGGAACCAGAAAAATTCCATGTGACTTGCATATCTAATTAAAACTATTCAGCACAGCTTGAATTTACAATTTTGATTTCTTGCAGTAATCTGCTTGTGAACAATCTAGAGGCAAGGAGTTATTCATAGAAACTGTTGAGTAAATAATTTTCAGATAATGAAAACATTCAAAAAAGTCAAGATAGTTAATTAGTGAGCAGAAGAAATTAAATTAATTGAATGAATAATTCATAATGAATTATTTGCCCAGCTCTATTTTACATAGTGTGGAAGGTCTGAAGAAGAGCCAGTGTTTGAATTACCTCCAAGCAGAAACCACATCTCTATTTCTGCTGTGTTGAGGTTATTTATTGATGTGTAAAAACAAGCTGGGTGAGCTAGTCTATTTAATCATCTTACTCTTTTTGCTCTGTAACGTGAGTCATGCTGGATTTGAGACCATAGATGCTTTGCTTGTGAATGTGCATTAGGGAATATGTGTTACAGGGTTCTTTGTTTTTTTAAATAAATTTAAATAGTGTGAGAGAAGCATGATTAGAGCAGAAAATGCCCTGTAAAAGCTATAAATTAAGTATATGCTATTGTAGCAATGGTTGCAGTTGACATGTCACAGCCTTGGCAAAGCAGTCCTGGGTAATTTCATTTCGCTACTGAACAGAACTGTGTCCAGAAGATACTTTGGTGGAGCTGAATTTGTTTGCTTGGGGTTGGAGAGGGGTTTGCTGCTGCTTTCTTTGTTTGTTTGGTTTTTGATTTTTTACTCCCCTTAAAAAAGTGAGAAGCTTTGCTCCTCCTCTGGCAGGGAGGGGGGGAACTTTTAATGGCAATTAAATAGTGAAATATTTGAAACCTAATTTAGTGTTGAAGAGCTGAATGTGGTTCTGCCCTGAGACCCAGTGGACAAAGAGCGATGAGAGCTTACCTGTGTATCCTTCTGCCCTTGTTTTCCACCCACAGTGCTGTGGAGAAGCACAAAATCTCTTGTCATGGGTTGGGAGGGACCTTAAAGACCATCTCATTTGAGCCCCTCTGCCATGGGCAGGGACACCTTCCACTATCCCAGGTTGCTCCAAGCCCTGTCCAACCTCGTCTTGGACACTGCCAGGGATCCAGGGGCAGCCACAGCTTCTCTGGGCACCCTGTGCCAGGGCCTCACCACCATCACAGGGAAGAATTTCTTCCCAGTATCTGATTTAAAACTACCCCTTTAGTTTAAAGCTATTCCCCCATCACGAGAAACCCCTTTGCAGCTCTCCTGCAGTCCCTTTAGGCCCTGGAAGGGACTCTGAGGTGTCCCTGGAGCCTTCTCTTCTCCAGGTGAACACCCCCAGCTCTCCCAGCTGGCTCCAGAGCAGAGGGGCTCCAGCCCTTGGAGCATCTCCGTGGCCTCCTCAGGACTCACTCCAGCAGCTCCATGTCCTGGTGTTGGGAGCCACAGAGCAGGATGCTCCTGGTGGAGTCTGGGCATCGGGAGGATCCCCTCCCTCCCCCTGCTGCCCACCCTCTTCTGATGCAGGCCAGGACACAAGGGAGTTCTGGGCTGCCAGTGCCTGTGTTGAGGACAACAAACACCCTCAAGTCCTTCTCCTCAGGGCTACATAACAACACCAAAAGGCTTTCAAAATGATTTCTATTCCTTGTAAAGCCACACTGAGAAAACCAAACTCTGTTTGATTTGAGTATTTATGAAGAAGTGAATAAAATAATATATAATTAGATAGGAGCCACATCTACTCTGAGTTGTAATTCTGGTTTTGAGGAAACCTGACTTGAGGTGTAATTGCATCGTGCAGCAATGATCCTCCTACTCTGAGTCTGATGCAGGAATATCCCAGGAAAGTTTGTACTTCTGTTATCATCTCTGCAGAGAAATAGGCACAGATTAAGTGATCTGTTGGCCCACGCTATCTGAAGTAGGAGTGGAAATGACTGAGGGTTTTTTGATTGAAACTATGGCTGTGCAAGTAGAGATAAGCTAATTACAAAGCTGAGTAATACTACCCAGCACCACCCAGTATTGTCAGATAGTCCTTTGTTATTCAGTTTCCTCTGTAAACTGAGCAATGCTAAATTACAGTTGTAAATCCCCAGTATGTGTAGACATTGATAATATATGCACAGGCATAAGAAAAGGAAGAGATTGCAAAATTAGTTAACTGTATAAAAAACATTAATTTCTTGGGTACTTGAAAATGTTGGAGAGATTTGAACAGCCCTGGAAAAACCAGACTGTGTTATAACAGATGGGCATTTCCAAAAATGACTGTTTGGGTTCAAGATAATTAAAGGTAGCTCCCGTTTTACCCAGAGTGATTCACTGAAACCCCAGCATGGACAGATGCTATGATAGAATTGCATCTGCCGCAGTTTCACTTTAGCTCCACTTCCTGTGAATCTGGTTAATCCAATGTTGGGCTTCCGCTAAGGGGCACTGCTAGGCTAAATGTTGGGCTAGTTTTTGCAAGATTAGTAAATTTGATTCTGATTATGAAGTGCCAACAAGTTCTAACTGAGGTAAAGGAACTGAAGTGCAGAGGCAGAAAATCCAGGCCACTAATGGTTAAAACTGAGCCACAAATCATCCTTACTTATGTTCTATTTCTGCATAGTTCCAAAGGCAGCAAGCTCTTTATTGCCAACATACTTAAGCCCTTGAAACCCTTCCTAAGGCTTCCCCAGGACAGGAATCACGCAGCAGGTGGGTTCTGTTATCCATTTACTTCAGGTCATCTCCACACCGGCAGGTCCGGGCACAAACTGATTGGATAAGAAATACATGCTCTGACTGCAGGTGGTTGGAAGGGATGCAGCAAGAATGAAAAATCTAATTGTAACTGGTTGTGTTAGGGAGCCAAAGCAGGCTAGGATTTAAAAGAAGAGGTTGTTGTGCATCACTGAACAGCCATTTAGATTTGACTGCAATAGCACAGAGTTTGTCATGGTGGTTTAGTTAACATGTTCAGTTTTGATGAAAAAGAAAATGTCTTTGATCGCTCCGCAGAGAGAACAGTTTATACTGGAACTGTGCAGGTAGCTAATTCTGTAAGGTCATGTTCAGTGCCCCCCTCCAATGGAAGGTTGCTGAGTGGAGCAAAACCAGAAAACTCATGGAACTAGAGGGAGAAAAATGATTAAGATGTTCCAAAGAACACCATCTATTTGTTTCATGTTCAGGATTGTGGATTCTGCCACCCTGGCTTACAGGATTGTTGCCTAAGATGTCGCTGATAGCCTAACAGAGGGATGAATATCCTAAACTGCTTTAGACAGCCCACGACTCATCATGGGGAAGATTTCACACAACCCTTTTCAAACCATGGCAGATCTTGTACCACTTTAGAGAAGAATTTTGTCTTTGTCACTTTTAAAATGCCTTGTGTGCTAAGGCAGAGACCAGGAGGAGGAGCCCTGCAAACGGATTCCTCTGGGTCGCATCAAACATGGCTGGGGCAACTCCACTGGCACATTCCTGATGCCCAGCCCTAGCCAGGGACAGCTGTGCCCTTGACAGCTTGCGTGCTGTGGACACCAGGTCTGCTCCACACTGAACAGACTTTCTGCAAGCCAACAAACAGCTGTCAGGTGGCAACCACCACAAGTTGTCATCTTAGCCAATCCTTGGTTAATTATTCTGGGATGCTAACCGTGTAGTTGAGTGAGACACCACAAAGAGATAGAAAGTGGCAAAGTAAGGAGGGAAGGTGTTGCTGGAGGAAGGTTTAGTAGTCACTCAGTTTTTACACTGGATAAAAGACACATCACCTATTTCTGAAAACTGAGCTGTGCCTCAGTCATGTGGCCTTCTCTAGTAGTAACGCACCTACTGCTCCTTGTCTGCTATTGCTACAGCTTTTGTGTGCTGATTTCAGTCCTGCCTCCCTGTCTAAATATGCCTTCTGCCTGTAGTGCTGAAACACAGAATTCTGGGGTTTATGGCATGCTGAATCCTGGATATATGATAGACAGGAAAATAGCAAATGGGCCTGAAAACCCCCACTGCCTGCTGATGGCAGTCCTCTCCACTTTCCTGCACTTTTTAAATGCCAAGTGTTCATGGAGCTGGAAGGCTGTCAGTGCTGTGACAAAAAGCGACAGAGCGTTTTGGAGCCATCCTCCTCAGAAGGATGGACACAGCATGTTTGCCAGGAAATCTTGCACCATTTCTTCTCAAGAGATGGTCATGAACACGTTCCAGGATCAGGCTGTAGCTACAAGTGTTGTGATGGTCACCAAGACATGGAGAAAGATGGCATGGGAGCTTAAATGACCCTCACTGATCAGTCTAACAGAAACAGAGATATGCCTTCCCTTTATGTATATTTCTGGTTTTTTTCTGTCTTTCTTGAAAAAAGTCACCAGCTTGATTCAAACTTAAATATTTTAAATATTTTTTTTTTTTAAATCTACAGTGGGACTAAACTGAAAGAACATTTTTCAGCTAAACTATTTTGAAATTGTTGTGAAGGGAATAGCTAAGCAGTATATCATGGCTCATACCTGCCAATAGTGTCATTAAGTAGTTCAGGGTTACTAGTGAGCTGTGTATAGATATATCTATTTATATAATAGTATTCTGTTGTTGTTGTTACTACAAATGGCCTCAAAAGAGCATAGAAGAAACCCCGACACACTGTAAAGAAAGAGGTATGTTTATTGTAGGTTTGAATTTCACCAGGAGAGCTCAAAGTTGTATCCGGCTCTCAACAATAATAACTATCATAGTTTTTCTCCCACCTTGGTACCAGTCTCGGAGCAGTGTCTACACTTAATGCTCTGTTTTGATTTAGTAGATCTCACAGATGTAAATTACAAAGCCTAAGTGACTAGGGCAATAGGATTATTTTGTGGGGTTTGATGTTTGGTGGTTTTGTTTTGAATTTAAATGATCCTGTAGTAAGGTGTATTTTCCTAAAAGAGTGTTTCCAGGTGGAGTGGGCAGGCAGGAGAGTTGCTCTGGTTTGGGGCTGCTGGCATCTGACTCAGGGTGGTGGGAGAGGAATTCCTCCTTTTCCGTGTGGTGCAGAAGGCACCCAGCCCCAGGGCTGCCCAAACACAGGTATCCAGCATGATTCCAGGGGCTGCCTGGTGCCAGCTGCCACTCGAGAAAGGCACGTGGCACCTGTAGGTTATGTGTCCTATTCAGTCTTTGGGAAATCTCTGAGAGGATGAGATACAAGAGGAGAGGGAAGAGTCTTCCACAAGATCTAGACAGTTGTCATGGCAGGACTGGAAAAAGGGCAGTCACTGAGCTAAGGCTGTGGGGCAGAGCTGCTCTCAGACCTCTGTGTCTGTCTGAATAGAAACAGATGCACGCTTTTACCATATATTTGATCTTTCAGAGACCAACCATCAGGTCTCAAAAATGTGTTAAAAAAATAAAGTTCCTAAAAAAAGGAAAAAAGATAGCAAAGAATATGGGGGCTTGTTCCACTACAGGATGAGGGCCAGGTTTAGTTTTAAATGGCACTGTAGATGTTTCATGTAAGATTTGTCAATGGTTTTGACTACAGTGGCAGTTCTAATTATATTGGCCTGTTTAGAAATTAAGAGTGTGAAGGTTTTAATCTGTTTATATGTAAAACCCACAGACTAACTGTTGGGGTTTAGGATTTTAGCCTGGTTATTTTCTCTTAAAAGAATTTTTCCCCATACTAGTTGCCAGGGGACAAACTATTGGGTACTTAAAAAAAACAAAAGACCTGGCCACAGGGGCGGGGTCCAACGAGCCACCCTTTTGTCACCAGGGGGTTGGGACACCCAGGGGCTGCCTGGGTGCTCAGCGTTCAGTCTGGGAGCTGCCTGCTTTCGGTGTGGACGTCTCGGTCAGCACGAGAGCAAGCTTCTACTTCTTCGGCTGTTTGCTTTCTACGGACAAACCCCGGGAATTCTAAGCCTGCTCTTCTCCCTGTCCCGTCTGGGAGCGGAGCCGTTGCCGTCCTGCTCTGCCGCGGCTCGGAGCTTTCGCTACTCTGTAACTCGTGTGCTCTGCCGACTGAGACCTGCCGGGTTTCCCTGCTGCAGCTCCGCAGTTTGGTACCTCTCACTGCCACCCGAGATCTGTGCTCACCCCTGCTGTTCCAGCCTGCTGTTCCTGAGGATCTGGCCAGACACCAGGATTGGCTGCCCAGGGGTTCGTGAGGCTTTTCGTCCATCCCTCCCGGCACCCCCATTCCCGGTGCTCCCCGAGCTCGCTGCGGAGCGCCCCCTGCAGCTGCGGGGGAACCATCGCACCCGCCCTGCTCACCGGGAGCCGCCCCTGAGGAACTGCACCCAGGGGAAAAGGGCCTGAGGCCGAGTGAGGCTGCACTGGGTTTGTGCTGCTGTTTGCTGGTACTGCTACAGTTATTGTTTGTTTGTGTTGTTATACATATATATTTATTAGTAAAGAACTGTTATTCCTACCCCTCATATCTTTGCCTGAAAGCCCCTTATTTTCAAATCTATAATAATTTGGAGGGAAGGGGGTTGCATTTTTCTATTTCAGGGGAGGCTCCTGCCTTTCTTGTCTGACACCTGTCTTTCAAACCAGGACACTAACACAAGACTGCAAGATGCTTTTAGAGTCACAGAAACCTATTTATCAGTTGTCCTAGGAGTTCCACCCAACCTACATCTGTACTATTTCTTTCTCAGCTGTCCCAAGTCATCTGGGAGGAAACTTTTTGTTGGTTGCACTGGTGAATACTTTCTGACATGAATATTATTCAGAGATGGGTTTTTCTCTCATTCATTTTCACAGCATCAGCAGAGGTTGTTTTTCCCTCCCCTTTTGCTGGCAGGGGGCTGTTGGTTGCTGCGGGTGGCTTTGCACAGGTGACTGGGGGGAGCGGGTTGAACTGACAGTAAATCAACAGCTGGCGTTGTTCCTCCTTCACTGCTCTGTAAAGGGCACGTTGCTAAATCAATTACAGAGAATTCCAAATTGGTTTCAGTGAGCAGTTCATGTAGAGAGATATGGACTCTGGAGACTTTGTTCCTTCAGCGTTGCAAGTCTTGGCTGTTTACCTCATACCTCTTTTCCCCAAGAGGTGTGAGACTGAAGTGCTGTAGCTGGTGCTAATCCAGAGCATGGGAACAGAGACATTGCAGGATCCTTCAGACAGGGGAAGAATCCAGGCAGTGGCAATGCAAGTGAAGGATCACTGTGCCTGGCAATGTAAGTCTGAACACCTTTTTGGGAATCACTTATTGAGACAGAAACAAGGCTGAAGCACTATAGTTACCTGGGTGTGTATTTCACCCTGAAAACACTTTGCAAAACCAAAGCCTGGTAAATGTAGGTAAAGCTGATGTGAGTTAGGGATGTTGTAAGGGTTTGAGGACTTTCTCCAATAAATTTTGAATTTTCTGTGGGACTTCAGATCTCTATTTGTGAAGTTTCAACTTACTAGCAGGCTGACCTGACATATAGGGGAAAGGTTCACACTACATTTGTGACAATATCTCAAACGGATTCCAGTGTTTCCTAGGAAATTCTGGAACATCTCCAAGTGAAGAAATAGTGTATGATGTCTGGATATTCTGTCTCTGGATCAGCTATCCATGCTGGCACAGCTTACCAAGGTGTGTAGGGGCGTGGTGGGGAGGGGGCTATGTGGGATATAATAAATAAATAAATGACTGCTCTCAAAAGCAGAAAATGATTGACCAGACGTATACCCAAACTTCTGGGGCACTATCAGCTTGGACAAAACATGCTCATATAAGAGCAACTGGCTTAGTGTTTGAGTATTATCAGTCTTGGCAAGGTGGTCAATACAGAAATAAAATGATGACAGTCAGAGGAGAAAGGGGTTTGTCTTTCTGATGTTTGGGAAAACAGGAGTTCCTTTCTGAAGGCTTTCATCGTGCACTCTGATGCTTTCATTATTCATCCAAGACATAATGTGCATGTTTCCCAGACATTTTTATGTCCCCCTTTCCTAACTGAATAAGAGTTGTTTTCTCTATACCTACCATATATTGGAATGTATTTGACCTATGAAGAAAAAATAATTGGGAGTCTATTACGAGGTATGTTAATGACTTGAAAACGTTTTGAAATACAGCCTCTCAAATGCCATACTGTTTATCTAGTTCTTAATACCTTTGCTATTTCCTATTGCTATTTGATCATCAGTTTTTGCTGGAATATGTTTTGCAATTACAATAAGAGATTTAATGTTGCTTTGAACTCTGCCAAAGTCTGATTAGATTTTCTGTTTTGGCCTAAGTCATTTCTTTGTGCTTCAATTTTCTCTATATAATATGCTCAGACTGTAGGGCTTTAGACTGCAGATCCTGGTAATTAACTGCAAGTCTGATTTTTAGTTCAGCATAAGGTTAACCAGCTTCCATAAAGCAAAATCCTATTTATTCAGAATGAAAGGATTATTGGGAAGACATAAAGTAACAAAAAAGTAGTTTATGTAGTCTGGGTTACCAAAAAGTCATCAGCACTGACACAGAGCTCCTAATACAAAAGCAATAGGTAATACCCCCTCAGGGCTCTTAGGAGTTTTGGTGGCGATTCCACATCACTCCCAGATCATGGAAGAAACTTCTTCCCGCATATTCACTGTCTACATTCATCAGACATTGTGTGATTTCCTCAGGAAACAAATTCTGCTGCTTCTTACATCATTATGAAGAAACAGTTTTCATCAGTTAACTCCCCCACCTGTGGGAGGGCCCTGAATTCCTGCTGCAATGTTGCAGATGGGCACTGCAGCATCCAGACAAAGGCACCACTACCACTGCTGCTGACCTAAAAAGTCAGTGACAAAGCTGAGTTGGGAGGAGAGTATTCAAGGACATATCCCTGTGTTTACACCTTTTTCTGTACTGTTCTTCATCAACAGGGAGGTCACTGAACCCTGCACTGGGTTTTGGTCTGATCCTGTATGGACATTTTTATGCTCTCAGCAACCAAGATGCATGTAAGAGGTTATTTATCAGTTTTCAGTGGTACAGCAGGTATCAGTATTTCTGTACCAGGCTGCTCAGAAGATCTGATGGAGGTTGTGCTTGGTCCAGCATAGTAAGAAACAAGCCCTGGCCTGGAGATCTTTACAGGCCAATTTGACAAGAATAACAAAGGTTAGGAGGGAAATAAGAGCCAAGAGCAATGGTGTGATTTGTACAAAGATAAACAGCCAGAGACGGGAGAAGCCTCAGGTTCTTGTTGATTGTTTATTCTGTAGGTCAAAGAGCTTAGATTTTATTTCTCTCTTGCAGCTTCTTTTATATTTACTAAAAGCTTTACTTCAAAATTCTAATGCATCTCCACTTGTAACCGTCACCTTTTCACATTTATTTACTCTTTTCTGTATTAATGAAAGCCATAAAGTTTAAATTATATCATCTGGGTTGGGATAGGTGAGGCAGCATAATGTTTTTGTCCTTTCCTTCAATCCTGATTCAGTTCTAACTCTCAGCATGTGTTTCAATCCTGATTTTGCTCAAACCCAGTATGTTTTCAGTGCCTCTCCTATATAGGTTTCTGTTAAATTGAAAGTACTCTGGTGTTGTAGGACTGAGCAGTTACTCAGCCTCACTGTGCATGTCACAGTGCTGAGACCTAGAGAGCTTGGAAACCTGTCTCTTCATCCAATATGAATATCTAATTCTTCATGGCTCTATCTTTCACTGCAGAGAGGTACAAATATCCTCAGCAGTCCTGCAAACATCCATCGAATAGATAGGAACTTTCTGAAAAATTAGGTAATTTTGTCAGTCTTTTTTTTTTGTTCTTGTCTTGATTTGTTTCTGTTCTCCAATGACTTGACTTTTTCTGTTTATAACTCTTTTTTGCCTTCTTCTCCTTCTCCTGTGAAAGACTACCTGTCTGTCCCTGGTAATGTGTAGAATTTATGCCAGAAGCTGCTTCTTCAAAGATGTATCTGTACAAAAATTCTCAGGTGGGTATTGCTCTCCCCTGATGTGTGTAGTCCTCTCTGCAAAAATAAGAAAATCGTGCTCTGTCATTCCTGAAGACCAAGACAGATCTCTCTTTTTTTGAAGAATATATTTTAAATCACAGTCACTTTGAATTCCTGTATTTCCTTTGTACCTGCACACTTCCCAGTTCTCCTGTCTGACAGCAGCAGGTGAAGCTTCTCCCCTCTAACCTTTGAAGCAAGTGAGGGAAGAAGTGAAGATGAGAACTAAGGCAGTGATGGGAAATAGGGGTGATGAGAGGACAAGGTGGCCTTGGCTTTCTTGGGGGCTGTAAAGACAAAAAGCAGCTCCAGTGTAGAAGTCAGGTTTTCAGTACTGAGCTCTGGTGGAATTCCCAGCTATGCCAAGTGCTAAACAGCACCTGGTGCAGCAAAGAACAGACGTGTCCTCCTTTCAGGTGAGAGGCAGCAGAGACCTTTGTCACTGGGCGTGTGTGGAATACAAAACTGGATGTATGCTAGGGCATGAATCACAATGATAAAACACTCTCATTCGTGCTGTCCCCAATGCACATTGAGAACATGGTTTGAAATAGCTGGAAAAGTACTACTTTATATAGTCATAGTGAGAAATCAGCTCCAAGGACAGCCAAGTGATGACATGGACATGCTGGTGTTGGTACCTCTGTCCTTCAGGCTGGCTGAACACACAGGAGTGTCAGAACAACTTTCAGTTCCAGGAGAGCTTGCAAGCATGCAGGCAACTCTAGTCAGAAAATTAAGTGTAATTTGATATCTACACTGCTGATCTGGGTACACAGTTGTCACCTGCATAAAAATGGTAAAAAGAGAAACTGAAGACCCTATTATGATATTAAGCACTTGATCAAACAGAAATACTTCTGGTCTCTCTTCATACGCACCAAAACCCCAGCAGAGGAGGAAGCTACTTTGTAGTCTTGTCACTACAGAAGAAAAGAAAGCTTTGCTTTTTCTACTTTTTTCTGTCTTTGAGTTAAAAAATGCTGGGCATATGGGGCTTGCTAAAATATTTGGGATTACCTTGGTTTAAATAATAAATGGTAACAATGATACCTACTGCTTTACAATTAAAGTACTTATGTCCATTAGTAATGATATTTCAGATCTATCAGTTAACAAAATATGATGCCAGAGATGCTCTCAGCAAGATGAAATTTTTAAGTTCTGGAGTAAAATCTGACATCTTCCTTGGCAATGGCCCCACCACCTCCTTGTTTAGAGGTAAGTCACGGACCACCTCTGTAAAATGTGAATAAAAGGTGATGCTCCAAGCCACTGTAAAGACCTAAAAGCACTCAGGTGATGTGAACAAGAGCCTCAAGAACAGGTTTCACTGATATTTGTCACCAAAAAATCCCTAAAATGATCTTTGTGTAAGGTATAAGCAGGACCATTTCTGTTGCAGTTTCAAATGAAGATATGAAAGACTTTACTTTGTTTGCTGTTCAGTGTCAACATCATCACTTAGACAAGAAATAGTGAAGTAATAAAACCTCAAGTGGTTAGAATTTAATTTTACAAGTATCAGTATATTTGAGCATTTTTTTATCACTGAATTAGTATAATCAGTTAATCTTCCTAACCAATAAGCACGTGAATGTACATATTTCCTGTGTTTCAAATTTTTTGTTTTTGTTTATAGCAATATTATAATTAGATAAAAAGGAGTAAAATTCTGGGGGCTTTTGTGTGTGTATTGAAAGAGTTCCTTAACATGCAGCAGTATGATGTCTTTGTGGGTAAAAAAGCTAAGAACGTTGGTTTGCTCATTCATGCTCATAAAAAAAAAGAGGCATTTACACTGTAATATTGTATCATATAAATAGGCATCTATAGCTCTACATACATTATTAATACCGGTTTATTGCCTGCTTTATTGGTTTCACTACTGCTTCTCCTCTTGGGAAGTCATGTAAAATACAAAGCCTCCACAAATGCCCACATTGCAAGAGTCACTACAGACAGAGCAAATAAGATTGCACAAGTACAAATATTCACTGGAGCAGCTTCCTGCAATTCATGTAACATAACAACAAACAGGCCACGCATGCAATCCTCCTAGAAACTACTATTATTCCAAGTATTTAGGATGTTTTGGGGTTTTTTTTCCTACAACACTTGTGCAGCTATTTGAATACTGAACAAAATTTTATTCCTGTGTTTTCTGACAAGAAAACAGAATTTTTATTGAGAAAAAACAGAGAACTTTATGACTCAGGACAATTAGCACAACTGCACAGTAGATGGCAAGGGGGCCTAGAACTGAGTGTCTGTGTGGAAGGAAAGCACTGGAGACAGGATTATTTTCATAAGTTCATCTTGTGTCAACCACTGACTTGGGACTTAGGAAAGCTGAGGCCAAATGAAGGAAAAGAGCCAGTGAGGAAGGAAGAAGCCCTGGTGTCAGAAAGGCTCTGAGACAACACCAGTTGCATATCCACCATCACCCCTCTGTTATGGCATGCTCCCTCGTAGCTGCTGCAGAGGTGCTCCTGTCAGGGTGTTCCAGCTGTTTCCCTTTGTGACCTCCACTCTAATTTTTAAAGGCAAATACTTTTTGATGTCCCAGCATTTCCCTCAATGTTTAAAAACTTATTTTTGGGCGTTTGGGTGGCTTTTCTAGTAAGTTCACTACATGGAAAGTTTTTCCATCTCTTTCCCACATGCCACACAATTCCCCAGCTGTTCTTTCTACTTTATTCTAGTTGTAACCTTCTGATCATCTGAGCTTTAATGTTCCTGCACTAAACTTAAATGTGTTTCTTTAAGGACAATTACGAAACTTTCAGGACCAACTGGACACAGCAACTCTTTGGATGCTTTAGTTCTGGTAGCTGTTCATTCATCTGGCTGTCACTTGGTTCCCTTTATGCCAGTTTTCCACTTCTGTGATGATTTCTGGCATCTCTTCTGTGTCCACGGCCCATCCTTTTTGTGTACCATCCCAGGGATGCTCCCATCCATCTGAGCAGACCTCACACTCGCTGTGCTCAGCACAGGCTGGCCCCTAGGGCTCTCTGCAGGCTCCAAAAGCTGCAGTGTGAGTGCCTTTTCTTCCAAGGAAAACTTCTAAGTGCTGCCCTCGTTAGCTTCTGGGCTATGGCAGCTGGCACAGCAGCATTTCCTACTTCAGCTTCCTTGTTTTGGAAGGGTGAGCTCCTGCCTTCCTCGGGATTTGGAGAGGTGGCTCCCTTCCCTGGCAGATCTTCCAGCATAAAAGGAGCCTTCTGTAATGAAACAGAAGCAGGACAGAGCTTTGTAAAGGTCTCAGTGAGGCTGACACCTCGTGCTCAGGAGCAAGTGTTCTGACTCCTCATTCCTCCCCCTGTCAGCATCGATAAGCCTCTCGTACCTGACGTGAGCTTTTATTGCCCTTGACTGCTCTCCATTTATACAAAGGTTAAATCTTCCCCTCTGTCTGTACTTTAGAGCAATGTGCTATTTAGAAAACAGCGCTTCCATTGAATACAATAAAGGCAGGCAAATCTGACATAGTTGTCGGGCCTTTTGGGGTTTCTTTTATTTTGTTTTTCTTCCCCTCGGCAATAGGTCATGGAGTAGGTGGAACTTAAACTTTTCATGTTTTGACATGCTACAATTATCCCTGCAACAGGGGAGACCCAGGAGGATCAGCAGGAGTGCAAGTCTGCTGTTTTTAGAGATATGCCCATCAAAAAGGGGGGGGAAAAGTTGCACCTTTTAAGTGAGCTAATGGGTGTTTTGGTTTTTATGTTCCCTATTGCCAAGGGGACACTTCTCAGGCAGCAGTGTCAAATGGCTCACTTGCCACCTAGGTGTGAATGGGGCCTGTATTACTCTTCATTTCAGCAGGGCAGAAGGCTTTGACTGGCATCTCTGGAAGAGGGAAAAATCCTCTTGTACTTCCACAGCTCTTCCTTGGGCATAATCCTGAAAGACTTAGGTTCAGTTACTGGATATGAAATGAACCTTTCTAGGTCTTCACAGCACTATCTATGAGTGGAGCTGTTATCCCAGGCAAAGTGCAGTATTTCTATTCAGGGTGCACTGGTTCTTTAAGCCTGAAACGTTTCTCGTAGGAAGAGGTGAGGACAGAACTTTTTTAATCATTTCAAATTACCTCCTAGACACCGGAATTATACTGTGGCGTTTGGACGGCTCTCCCTCCTCTAACAACACGCTGTGTATGTACCTTTACAGCAATATTCTTTCCTTTTCAGCTCCCTGAAGCCTTTCTGCCCTGCTTCTTTTTCTTCCTGCAGGAAACAGGATCTTCAGAGGGTTTTCGGAAAGCTCTTTGTAATATTAGCGAACACGTACAGGAAAACCCTCAGGTTATGTTCAACTCCTGGTATCCTTCACTTTAGATTTAAGAAATTCCCCTAAACTCTCATTAGTGAAGACCTTCTCATTCCTATAAAAGTTTAAAGAAAATCTTTGTCTCATCAGAGATTTAATGAAGCTCCTCAGCGTGGCTGGAGAAAGCAGATTCTTTGTGCTTCTCTGTTCTTTCTGGAGCAAAGACAATTGTTACAAAATGTGTCTTTATTGATGTGACCCTCCGGTTCCCTCATCACTTTTCGACTTACTACCTTTTCCTCTCTGCTGCCTTCTGCAAATCTTTTAATTGACGGGAGGGGAAAGGAAGGTTTTGATTAAATGCTGATGAATCCAGGCAGGATTATTTCATTTCCTTCTGCACTGTGTGAGCTGGGACTGGCAGAGCACACTCTGTGTTCCTGCTGCTTTCTCACCTCATCCGGCCCAGATGCTCTAAACAGGGGCATTTTAGTAACGTATTTTTAAGCAGAGTGGCATGAAAAAAAGAATTTAGCTATCGGGTGCAGCAAAGTCTGTTAAACTTACTTTGTCATTAATTTAAAACTATCTATGGTTTGGTTTTTTCAAGTTCTCTCTTCATAAAACTGAGTTATGCTAAAAATTTAGAAACTTTCTCATGCATAATTAAGATAAAAAGCCAAGAAACTTATATCACAATGAAAAGAAATAATGGAGTGAGAACTTAACCGTTACTGTTTTGGAAAGCCCACAGCTTCCATTAGAGAAGTTTAGGGTGCCCATTATGCAATGTTAAGGTTCTTGAGTGAACCTTACAATCAGATTCTGCTAAAAAGAAAAATAGGGGGGAAAAAATTGTTCTGTGTACCCTGTTATTCCTGAGCTGACAGCTGCCTTCCTTTTCATCTCTGGGGCTTGGTAATTAAAAAAAGGAGTCAGGAATAGAAGTTTTTTTATTCCTTGTCCTGTCTTTCTCCCTTTTTCTATCATCTTTTTATTTCCTTGGGTTTTTTCCCCCGTCTTTTAACTTCTTTCCTTCTATGTTTTTCTTTCCCTTCCTTTCTCTTTTATTTTCCGTTTTTCTTTTCCTCTTCCCTCTCCTAAAAAACCTGTCTATCTAAAACAAGCAACAAGTATCCCATCCACTTCCCTGTACTTCCTGCCTTGCTTAAAAAAAAATTAAAAATCCTCTTTGTTTTGTAAAGCAATTGGATGTAGATGTGGCTTCAATGCATTTAAACTGAACACAGACAAAAAAAGTGCCCCAGCACCAGCATTTCTGTGGTTGCCCTGTCCCCTCAAATCCGTGGCTGTGACTTTTGGACTGTCTCAGACCACTTAACAATTTGAGGTCTTAAGCAGGTCCTGTTTAACACCTATTGACTGATATTTCACAGATGATGTGTAGGTACTCTGGCCTTGAACAAGCACCGGACAAAATGTAAAAGCTTAAATCTTACTGAAAAACCAGTTTGAACCTATCTGAATTTGCTAGCAATTACCTGAGTATTTAGAAACACCATTAGAAACCCCAAATGCACTATGCTGGCAGAATTGTAGAAATGTTTTAGCTCCGCTGAGGTCAGAATTTAAAGCTGTGGTTATTCAGAAGTTCATGATGAACTTAGTTTGGAGTTTCAATCAAATCATGATAGTTTAAGCTAAAGAAAGAAAAAAAAATATGGCAGGGTTTTGGGGGAGAGAGGGAGACTTTTGAAAACTCCTCAGAACACAGAATGCTGGAAGAAATCCCACTAATGAGAAGCGCAGGTACGCTGTTCTCAATGAATAATGTATCAAAAAGAATCAGTGCTCTTCACATTGCCTTATAAATAATGGGGTTTATCACGTGTGGGGGCCCATTCACAGATAAATAAATCAGTGCATGGTTAAGTAGCTGGTGCAAAGTTCCAAATGCAGAGTTTTGCATTATAAAAATGAACTTTCGTTGGCTGTGAAAAGTGACCTCTGGATACAGGCAGCAGCAATTTTGATGGCCAAAATCCCCAAAGATGCGAAATACGCTAATGTTGCAGCATTGGTAGCACAACTTCCCACAAATTGATATGCTTTTTGTTAATCCTGTTCTCTTTTATTTTTAGTTTTGCCTCAAAGTGAAGTAAGATGGATTTCTGGCTTTGTGGTTCACTCTTGTTTTAAACATGGTAAAACCGAAGTGTGCTACAACTGTGTTCAAATGGGCCAGTTATTTTTCATATGAATTCCAAAATACCTATAAAATGAAATATTTTGTTGGGCTTAGTCACAGGAGGTTGGCTGTTGATAGTTTTTTCTTAGTAACACAGATATTTAGCACCAGTTTTGCTTATGAAATTTCTCTCAGTTCCATCAGATCTTATTTATTTTATTTACATAGATCCATTATAAAATTACGTAGAACATGAAAGTTTCTAAGGGCCTTGTTCCATTAATTAAACAATTAACTTGCCATTTTGGATTTGATCAAGAAATGATTGAACATGACAGACTGTCTCCCCTCTGGAGCACATAACTGTGTCAGGGTCAATCATGTTTCCTTTGGAGTCAGAGGGAAAGGGGCTTTCTCATAAATTAGAACACACTCCTGATTTGCAGTAGTAAATATCATACATAACTGATTTTGTAATGTTCTTATAAGATTAATAAAACAATCTGCAGACAATTTAATATGTCAGCAAGGTGGTTATTTAAAAATCAAATTACAACAAACTGAAAAGGCCCATCAGCCCAGTGAATTTTTTCAGTTGTTTAAGGAAATGAGAAAATAGTAACTAACATGGAAGAGCCTAGACAGAGGGATGGAGCTGTAAGTCCTTATGCTTCACCTCAGGATCAAAGATGTGCTTAGCCTTAGGCCCTGCCATGCGGGAAGGATGGGTGGCTGTTGATGTTTTGGAGGCTGTGGAGGAAAGGATTTCCAGCCTTGGCTGCCTCTCCTAGCCCCGAGGAGTGCTGTGCCCATGGGATGTGAAACACCAAGGCGCTTTCTTGCACCTGACAACGCGTTTGTCACCACGCCAGCCGTGGTGCTGGGCCTGTCACTGGGCCTGTCAGCAACAGGGGGTCTCAGAAAGCAACATTAAAACCAAGCAATGCAAGGCACCAGAGCACTTAGGAATCTGCCACCTCACACCATTTATGTGGAGAGCAATTGCTAAGCATCCTGTGGATAATTTACTTTTTCTTGCTTCAACTTCCTGCTGCTGAAGGCATTGTTGATTTTATTCCCAGTTTTATTATAACTTAACTTCATTGTGGTTTTAGACTATTTGCTAGAAGTAAACATATTCCTTGTGCACTACTCTGAAATGAGTAATTTTTCAATGGTGCCTTTACCAGAAACCCAAGACTCTCTACAGCCACTTCTGCTTTTCTGAAACAAACACCAATCATACTGGCAGTTGTCCATAAGATGTTTGCAGAAACTGAATGATTTGCATATTGGAAACTGTTCATTGATACATTAAATAACATTTTATTGTGGACATCTGGTCTGCTAAAAATCTGCCAAAATTTGCATCAGATAACTGCAGCAATTCACATTTATAGAAGGAATCTGTTCTGAAAATATGTTAAAATACTGCCCCTCTCTCCTTTCTAGCTTTTAGGCATTATTGTGCAAAAGCTGTGCTTGTTAAGAGTCTGAGTCTTCCCTGCAGAACAGCTTCTTGTGTTTGTTCCTAGGATCATTATAAAGAACAACGGACTTCCTGCATCTCCATTTATGATTTCAGTTATATCCAATGCAAAGAATGAGTGTGTGCTCAAATATGCTAGGGCTAAGCATAATAAATAAAAATTAACTTTCCAGCTCAGCCAATCTATGGCTGTTCACTCTGTAAAATGACTAAACTGAACACATATGCTTGAGCCTGGCTACAACATCTGTAGGTTCTGTAGGAATAATTTAAATTCACTCTCTTTATTTCAAATATTCATTAGTTTAGACTTGTGCATTTTACATTAGAATAGATTAATGACTTGTTTCACCAATTTATTTATTTTAGGTGAATTCAGTGGACTGTTCTTTAATGAAAATAAAAATATGACTCAGCCTCAGAGAGAAGGCTTGCTTTTTTTTTTTTTTAAAGTTGATGTTTGATGTACTTCTAGTTGAGGCCAGTTTCAGTATGTGTTACTACATCCACATTGAATTGTATTTTGACATGTCGCTGTCAAAGGGCCCAGGGTTTCTGTCAACTGGGCTGTATAGAGCAGTAATTAATTCTGTTATAAAAGTGTCAGTGGCTGAGAAATTCCTGAGCTAGAGCTCAGCCTCTGCGCTGTCCTAGGTTGACTGGCACCAGTTTCCCTCTAATAACATGGAAAGGATGTTGGCTCTGTGCAGCTTTTGGATAGTACAGTGTAAGCTGAACTATTGACAAGGACCAAAAGGCCAAGCCCTGCTTTCATACACACAAAATAAATGAGTTACCTTTAATAGGGGTGATGAGGATGGCATTTTGCACGTTTCTGGGAGAGACCCAGCCATAATGAGCACTAATGTGGTTCCAGCCTGTGGGTCCACAGTGTGATTCTTTAAAGTAAATCTGGTTTCTGACAGGAGCCTTTTCCATCTGAACCCTTTCAAACCTGCCCTGACAGTGGACATGAGCCCTGGTGCAGATTCAGCCCTTGGAATGGTTGTTTCGTGAAGCCGTGCACAAGAACCCCCTGCAAAATGATCCTTTGCTTGGGGTAGGTGTGTGTATGAGTTGGGATGCTCACCCCTTTGCCTTAGAGTTCTCTGACAACTTTTCACCTTCTCTTATGAAAATTATCCCATTTAAGTATTGCATGAATAAGCATGATATTATGTTACGGGTAGTGATAGGAATTTCAAAACCAATCTGGGTTGTTTTCACTCCATTTTCATGAAATTTAGAAGGATGACACCGGAAACACAAAATGGCCAATACTTAATGTTTTAAAAACATGTCATTTAACCACCCCTCAGACAGCAACCATGGCTGAAAAGAGTCATAACTAGAACTGTGCAAACTCTTTAAAACACCGTTCAGACATGGTGTCAAGTTATTTAGTTTCAGGCGTTATTTCAGTTTGAACCTTTCCATGTGTTCTTTAACAAAGTGTCACTGGTGTGAAAACTTAGAGCCTATTTCAGGAAAAGCCAGGCTGATCTCTGACTCTCTATGAAAGCCACTGACAAATATTTTCTTACTCTTTTTCGTTTTGGTAGGCCATTTCTGCCTCCATCATGTCAAATGTTCCTTTGAGTCAGGAACAGTTTTATTGTTTACCAGTAGCAGTGTTCTGAGCTTAATTTTTTCCAAATTAACCACCTTTGTGAATATCCCATTGAAAAAGGAATCAAGGTGTGAGGAAAAGAGCTATGGGTTCTTTTTATGGTTTGAGGTTGGTTTTACTTTTTCCTTTGGCTGGGATTTATTTTACTTTTTTAGGTGAGCTTTGTTGTTTGTTTAATTGTTTTTGGTTTTCTGTGTTTCATGGTGTCTTTTCTGGTTTTGTTTTTGTTCTTTTTTATTTGTTTGTGGGTTTCTTGTTGTTTTTTGTTTTGGGGGTTTTTTGTTGTCGTTCAGTTGGGTTTTTTTGTTTGTTTGTTTTTTAAATCAGATTGACTCAACTCTTGCTGGTCAAATGTGTTCTCATAAAAAGTCCTTAGTAAGGAAACAGCATTTTCAATACAAACACATCTTTCTCATCTTAAGAGTGGAATTCCCAGAACTTTAGGCAGATAGGTGGTCAGGCTTGATTTGCCTTCTTGATCAGAAATAAGCAGTAGCATTGTATTTTGCTGGAGGCAGGCTGATTGTAACTAGGAGAGAACTGCCATCTTGGCTCCTGAGATACTTCTGGCATATGAGGGATAACAGAGAATGGATCTTATCTGCCAGCAATGGCAGATATTGGTTTGGGAACAATCAGGACCCTGCTCAGTCTTTGCCCTTTTATTTTACCTTGTACTGAAACATTTGATTAGCAGTATGTCCCTTGTTGTTCCACTGTTGGAATATTTTTGGGTTCTTATTTTCTTTCCTCCTTTTTTTTTCCTGGTCCTTAATTTGTTGTCTCTTCTTGAGCATGGTAGTATAGGCTTTCAGGATCTCTTGGTAGTTAAAATATTTACTGTTGAGTTATTTAAGTTTTCCAGCATGACTGAAGACATGCATTTTAATAATCTAATTTTTCTTGTGCAGCTGGCTGATTTTTCTGCACTTAGCTCCATGGCAGAGAAATGACTTTGTTGTTGCTGTGTCTCAGAAACTGAAACAGCGAAGTCCAGGAGCTCCCAGAAACGAAGAACTGTAAACACGTTTCTTTGGCACACGTGCAGGAGGAGACTAGAACTCTGTTGTTGTATCCCTGACTGTGCATACAGTCACACCATTGCTGATTCTCCCTCTCAAGCCCAGTATAGGTGGAAGTGTCTTGCTGTAGGCAGAAGGGTTTTTTCTGCCGGAGCATCTCCAAAAGGAGGGGAAAGCAGAAGGGTCTGTGCTCACTTAGGAAGTTGAATCAGACTTGTAAAGTGTGGTAGGAACAGACTAACCAGGGCTCACATCCAGGAGCTTTGCAACCGTGCTTTCATCCAGGACTGCTGGAGGCAGTTCAGCTGAAATAGCGCCTGAAAATACAGACATCTCCCAAACTACTTGTTTAAAATCTGCCTCCAGTAAAATTTGCTCCCCACAGCTCCTATTACCTCTTCTATCTGGAGCTGCCTCACGTCCTCCTTGTCTCCAAGTATCTCACTGGGCATCACTGTTGATGCATCATCAAGAACAACAGAATGCTGTCTTGTGTATAAGCTCTGGGGAGCCTGAAGCCTCACAAAGATGCTGTTTACAGCCTGTTCATGGATTCAGGACTCCTTTTGTGATACCAGGAGCTAAAACCTGTAATTTTAATGTAAAATGAGATTCTGTAGGGTGAAGTTTGTACCCCTGTGTCAGTACATTCTCCAATCTAAACTTGATTAATTGATCAAGATGGGGTTTTCAAACAGTGAAATTTCCCCTAATAATATACTCTTGTCTTGGCATTTTGGAGCCTCAAAAGCTGAACAGCCTGTTGAAAATTTGGCAGACAGGTTTTGTACTCGATAACTGCATCGAGCCCCCACACCAAGGACTTCTCTAAGGAGAGGAAAGGGTAGGATGTTACCATTCAGCATGTAAAAGTGGGCTTTTTCTAACTGTTATTTCTGGAAGGTTTCAGGCTTAATGTAAGACTGCCATAGAGTGGTGAGTTTGTTTATTCTTCACATTAAATTCTACTGCAAGCTATTCAAGGGCAGTTGAAAATTTTCCAACAGCAAGTTTTTCCATCACGAAATAGCAATTCATTGAATTACAATATGTGTTGGGACAGGGTTGAATGGGTAAGACACGGCTTTCTGGGCTCCTCTTTTCTCGGAGGAAGTAGCCCTTGAGATCCCGATGTCAGGCGGCTGTTACAGCAGGCTCTGAGCTCAGCAAGCATTTCCAATCTTCATTCTCCCACTCCCTCTTCCCCCTCCACTGAAATTGTGCTCCCTGTTCACAATATTGCTGAGCCGTCTGTAATGATAAATGATGTGCCTTTCTTTAAATTTCCTTTCTGCTCAGTACTAGATATTGGCCGGCTTGGATGTGTGTTCTGGGTGGATAAATTACTTTGGCAAGTCATAGAAAATTTATGCACATGGCAACAGATGGACCCTGTGTGCTAGAATTATTCTCTGTTGTTCTAATTACGTAACTTGATTTTACCTGAGGCAATTATATTTTCATGAACAAAAATCACTTGCTGGTTTGTGGGGTTTTGTTTGGGTTTGGTTTTTTTTCCTTTTGGTTTGGTTTTTTTTTTGGTGTGAAATATGAACCTCTACACTGAACGAAATTTTGGTCTCAAACCTTGTTATAGGCCAAAGTAAAACGGGGCCATTACTCAGCTGCACATCACCCTTTAGTGAGCATCGATCTTTTCACATACATGACTTGTGTTGTCAAGTGGATCTTCAGAGTTTCAGAGAATAGAGCCCAGGGTTTGTTTCTTGACGAGGATTACTGGTGTATGGTAAAGATAACTGTACAGAACATTTGGAATTCAAAATGTGTGCAACCAGGACACGCTAGAAATGAAAATGGTTTTGTTCCTAATTTAGAATGTCTACCTTTGCTAATCCGAGGGGAACCTTACTTATTTCATCCTGTTGCTGTGCTTTCCTTTGTTTCAAAGGAGTGGTGGAAGTAGAGCTTTGTGTAGAAAAGCAAAATAATTTCAGACCAGAACACGAGCTGAGGAATGGATCTGGGACTCAGCTTCCACTGAACTGCTGACACTTCTGTCACTTTCTTTGTCCTTGCTTAGAGTATGTCCTCAATTGTGCTTTGTCGACAGCATATATTCACGCAGCTAACTCTAAGAATTCTTTTGGATAAAGCTGCTGCTCTCTCAGTTAGTATTCTGGAGTATTTGGTACTTGCACCAGTCTCTGTAACAAATAATTGAAATAACTTTTAAGAAACATAAACAGATGTTTTATTTACAACTTGTGATCACTTAGGACCTCCAAAAATCATTACATTTCCTTTTAAATCCTGAGAGAACACAGGAAGATGTCTGAAGATGGAGAAGGGAATAGAGTGGGGCTGTTTCTTCAGTCCATCATGTATGTTTTAGACTCTCTTGCCAGGCTAAAATAGCAACACTGGAGGTGAAGGCTGAGGGAAGAAAATCACCTTTCTCCAGGATCATACTAGGGATGGGTTAGGGTGCCAAGCCCTTGGTGGGGGTCCCCAGTGGCAGGCACAGGTGGAGCTCAGGTGGCTGGATGGGCTGAGTTAAACGTGGCCAGTGCCAGCTTCTCACAGCTCTTGTCTCAGCACTCGGAGCCACCCCAGCAGCAGGAGTCCCCAAAGCGCTGCCCTCAGGGCTCTGACACGAGCTCCTCTTGTGACAGTGCCCTCCATGTCCTCTTCCAGGGGTGGAGGATGGCTCAAGGACCTTGGATCCTGGCTCGGCAAGTCCTCAAAGAAATCCTCTGCTAAACAAAGCTAGCTGAGGGTTTCCCTACATCTACACAAAACAGCAAAAAATTCAGTCCATTGCAAGTGATAGCAGTTTTCTGCCTTGTTTTTCCCTTCATTTCCCCAGTAAATATTCTATTAAAATACAAGGTATTATGCAAACATATTTCTGTCTGTGTAATATTTCTGTTTTACTAGGATAGCATGTGCCTGTAGCTCCCCCTCTCCTGAAATCCACAATTGTGACAACACAGTTTTTAATTCAAACAGTAAATCCCCACTCCTATAAATCCTTCCCTGCAGCTCCCCCCTCTCCTGAATAACACTACTGTAAATAAGTGGCTGCTCTAAAAAAGAGTAGGTGGTACATAATATTAAAAACAGTAACTTGTTGAGCAGAGCTATTTAAAAATATCTGAGTGCCACATAATAAAGGTACTATCAGCAAATACCAGACTAGCATCTCAGCTAGCTTTACTGGGCTGTGAGTTATTGCTGCGGTCAATAGATCTCTTTTCTGTAGCATTCTGCTTATGTAGGTGATAAATCTTACAGTCTTATGGGAATAGGGTCAGGCTTCTGCTACTCTGCCCCATTATTTTTCTCCTACATCATTTAGAAAACTGCTGGACTGGACCATTTTTGGTGCAGTGACTTTTTGTTTGGGTACATGGTAAATTTTATTGTGCATATTAAATTTTACCTCAGACCACATTTTATCGTCCATCGTGATAGAAAGTGAAATGGAAATAAAATCTTAAGCAAAAAAGCAAATAAACATGAGAAGCAGAAAACAAGTGTTATTTTCAATGAAATGTTTAGATGTAAATTATGAAAAAAGTTTTGATTTTGGTCATAAGGGTTCTTTTTGAATATTTCTTCAAAACTGGAGAATGAATAATCGAGTAGTAGTGTCATTCAATCAGAGACATTTTTAGTAATTCTGTAAGCTCTGGGAATATTTCAAGTAATGGGCAGTTTGAAATTCTTGCTGTTAAAGAGGGAAGAAAACGAGGTGATGTTAGGTACTAATGGACAAAGTGTTTGAATAATCCATTATTTTGGTGCCATCTCAGTACAGCCACCTGCCAGGAATCACAGCTTCTGCCTGGCTCCTGTGTGTGCCAGTTCTGTGCCCTCATTCCCCTGGAGCTGCAGGGATGTGCTGCTGCAGGGCAAGGAGGAGTGTGGTTTGCTTGTAGCCCGTGCTGTAGGTGAGCAGAAAAGACCTTTCTGTTTTGTTGTCCATGTTCAGGCAAAGGGACAGGGCAGAGCCAGCAGAGCCAAGATGTGAAGGGCACACACTGGTGTCACAGACATCTCTAGGTACCTTTGGCACTTGGTGGCTTTAGTACCTTGTTTGGTATCAGTAATTCTGAGTTACATGGCTGATACCACAATAAAACATCACCCTCCAGAGTGCATGAGAGCAGCACATCCATGCAGAAATCACCAGGAGGCATGGCTGGGCAAATGTCTTTATTATTTATTTATTCATTGGGCCACGTGCTGCAGCAGAATTCTGAGCTGCCTTTATGGAAGCTTGTTTGAGAAAGCAAGGACTGCTTTTATTTCAAACTATTAAAGTCTGAAGAGTACATAAGAACAGTGTTCAAATAGATAACAAGGTGCTGGAAAGAGAAGAGAATAGTCTGTGTTGTAGTTGGATGGCAAAGCAGTAAATTTTTGCAAGAGAGTGTCAGCCCAGAGGTTGGCAAAAGCCCCCTAATTTTAAGGATAAAGAAGCAATGAAATAGGTTACCACTCAGGAATTCTCTGTCAGTACAAGTCCTACAGGAAAAGAAAATATCAGGGAAAAGTGGTGTGCTTGCAGGACCTCTGAATGTCCGATCGAACCCTATTTTCTTTGGACGTCCATGATATCCATAAATCTTTGTTTCCTCAGTATAGTTTGTTAACACTGAGAAATTGGTTCAAGCAGCTCCAATGATTCTTCCTCTACTCCCTGTGTCAAACAAGTATTTTTCCTTTCTGACTAGATTTCTTCCTCTCAGATTTTGCCGTTCCCTAGGCCTTCCAGGACAGTCCTCTGCTGTCCTCTTTAATCTTCCACTCCATAGTGCTTTGGTAGTGACTGTTTAGCTTGGAGAGGACAAGCGCTTGTGTTAGCAGCTCTTTTTTGGTACCTGGAGTAAACCCTTCAGATGTCTGTAGGAAAGCTCTGTGGCTGTAACAACAGGTCTTTGATCACATCTTTGCTCATTAGTCCCCAGTGCCAGTCTAGCTTGTGGGTTAGAGGCAGTTGAGAAGCACCTGTTCAGCTGTGGGAGAACTTGTCAGCCACTGTTTCCATAAAAGAAAGGTAAATAGCTGCTACGCCACTGGATGAACCATCTGCTAGTTTCATTGAAGAAAAGAAGTTCATGAACTTGGGTGTTGGGTTTTTATTTCTTGTTTTTCATTTTAGACTTGTTGACAGGAAGTTTTTAGATTGTCGGGTATTAAGCTCTTATCTGTAAAACCTTCCTTCATCTAAAGCTCTGCGCGTGGTCTTTATGGAGCATTATTAAGTGCAAGGGCTTCCTTTTCATGACTGCATGATTAAAAAACAATTAACATGATTGTTAACCTTTTTTCCTACCTTTGGCATGGACAGGTGCACACGCAAATGATACACCCTCATATTAGTAAATGTACAGCAATCTCAGGTTTTGGACTTTGCCTGACCATGCTTAAAAAAAATTACCTGATTTTGCAGAGCACTGACTGCATGAGGCCTGTTCTCTGCATGCCAGTGTGAAATGAAAGTCTTAGCTGTGCCCAACCGAAAAATAAAGGCGTGCATCACACTACCCTAATCTAGTTTTCATTTATTTTAAAATTAATTAAACAACATACAAAGAACAAATGTTTCTCAATACACAAAATGGCCTTGTATTTTAGGGTCTAATAAAGGCAGGACCAAACAACAACATGGTTTGCTGTAGTATCATTATAGGGTAGAGTAGTTCTGGTAGGATTATAGGGCAATGGGAATGGGTCCATGTAATGAAGTGGTCTCCAGCAACTTTGGAAATGTACCACAGCATAAATTGCTTAAATCTGTATCAGACCAATGGCATCCGTAAGCAGAAGCCATGCTTTGTGTACAAGGGCTATGCACAGAGGTTCAGCTTGTTTTCTTAGAGGAATCGTTAGGCATTTGCTGTACACGGGTGTAATCCCATGTTGTAAGAAATGGCAATGCCAGGAGTGGTACTGCCACTGCCCAAAGCTGCTCCATCCCACTGGCACGTTCAACCATATGTCAAAAAATGTTCAATTCTATAGCAGTAGCATTTACTTTGTGGTCCTAAATGAATTTTTGCTTTGGAAACTTCTACTTACCATCACTGTAGCACAGAGACATGGAAACTGGAGTTGTCATTAAAACTGGAAAGACTCTGACTACAAATAAATCTTAACTGTAACAACAGCGTTTACTGACTGTTCAGGCACTGCTATCCCTTAATAGAGCTGGTCAGTTTTTTCCATGTGTACAACTACTAGATGGCCTGTTTTAATCAGAACCAAATTATTAAGCTCCAGTGCATGAGCAACTGGTGAAAAATATTTAACGTGGCTTATGAAAGGTCAGGGTAAAATGGTCTAATGATTCCTTTTGGTCTTGAAAACCATGTATCTTGTTTCAGAGTTTGTTCTTACTGTCAGGAATGAGGTCATACTCTTTTAAAAGTTTAAAAACTGATTTATTAAACAACAATGGCCAAATTCCTTAACAAAAAAACCTCACCCAGATCCGCAACGATTGGAGACACTTACAGCCAAAAAGGCTATAAACCCAAAACAAAGACCTACAGTGCTGGGTCTTTGCTTGGGCTAGCCCCAAGCAGAAACAGTTTAACAGGCAGGCCTAGGATCCCCAGTGTCAGGCTCTCCCTAGGCTAACCCCAGGCACGGTGCTGCAAAAGCAAAAGTGCAAGAACCAAAGTCCTCTCCTGTCTGTGTTTTATGTTTATAACCCTCTCGGCTCCTCCTATCACTGCCCACTGTCCTGCCTCCAAAGTAGGAGATAATTGTTGGAGTTCTTTTAAAGTTCAGTTCATTGGGCTGGTTCAGGAGATGGATGTGAGGCCTTTCAGCCAATGGCTCGCTGGTTACTGGGGTGCAGTCTCTGGGTGGTGTCATCTGAGTTTTTGGAGGGAACTTTCTCATTAAAATTCATGGTTACCATGGAGCTTGGTGACAGGTTACCGTTTCTGAAGATAGCACTTTAGCCATGGGTGGGGGTTCTCTCTCTATGGAACACAGCTAAACTTGGAGATGATTTTAGAACATATCATGGGATTTTTCAATGTAATTTAAACTCTGGAACTTTGCTTGGAACTTAGAAATAGTACATAACACACATTAAGAAACATGAACTACAAACTCTCTTAATCAATTAACAACTTAATTAACTCTTAACAACGTTCATATTTTAAATTAATTACTTATCTTTCCATGTATGCGAAAGCCAAGCCTTTTGTTTTATGTATCACAGTTACATAAGAGTGATGCTGCTGGTGAAGGGTCTAGAGCACAGGGAGTGAGGAGTGGCTGAGCAGGCTGGGGTTCCTCAGCCTGGAGAAAAGGATGCTGGTGGAGCCCTTATCACTCTCCAAAACACCCAGGCAAGAGGTGGTAGGCGAGGTGTAGGTCTGACTCTGGTACCAAGTAGTGAGTGATGGGACAAGAAGAAATGGCCTCAAGATTTGCGAGGTTTAGACTGGCTATTAGGAAATATTTCTTCCTTGAAGAGGTTATGAAGCACTAGCACAGGCTGCCCAGGGAAGTGGTGGAGTCATCATCCCTGCAGGGTTAAAAGAGGTGTAGATGTGGCACTTGGAGACAAGGGTTTGTGCTCATGATCTCAGAAGGCTTTTCCAGCCTACACAAATCTGTGATTTTGTGATCATTTTTCCAGAAGGTTGCAGCCTGAGAAGTCACAGGGAGACAGGAGAACTAGAGAGGGATTGTCTTGAAATTCTGAGGTCTGATCTGTGGCCCTGGTTTTCACAGTGTTCTATGTTTTTACTTTTGTAGTAGAAGTTCTCATGCATTTTCTATAAACATAGCATTTGTTTTTGTAACCGGCTGAGATTGTTTTCTGAACTTCTGGATTGTTGTTCATTCCTTTCTCCAAGGCGGAGAAAGGTGAGAGACTGTGTTCCTATCCTGTAAAATTCTAGAGGTGTTAACCTCATCTACCAATGTATGATTGCTTAAAAGAGGTATAAAAGAGTGAGAATAAAGGTGGGCAGGGCCTTTTCGCTCTGCTCAGTGATCTGACCTGCTGCCAACCTGCTGTTTGAGTCTGCATGTTTGTGTCCGACACTGCGACATTTGGACTACAAAAGTAAAAACATAGAACACTGTGAAAACCAGGGCGACAGTCTGATCCTGTGAAATCAACTGGTAACTTGCTAAAAGACCCAAAGAAATACATTTGGCTCTACCTTTGATACCGTATAATCACTCCTTCAACATAGACTTAGATTTAGTCCCTTAATGTAGTCTTGATCTTGCCTCTTTCCAGGCTGGAACTCAGACCATGTGCTACTTGTGGATGGGAAACTGTCAGAAATGACAAAACCTGGAGAATGCCTTGTGTAGGGCACTGGAAAGATTAAGCCTATCACTGGTCCCACTCCTAATGTGGTGTAATTGGAAAAATATTTCTCTTTGAACTGCCTCTCACCTTGACTGGCAGAGAAAGTCATCTCTGTGCCTGGCTATCCCCAGTCAAACACGTGTCACTGGAATGCAGATTTCCCTCGATTGCCTGAAGGATGTACCAGACTCTGAGAGTCCCCTGCCAGAGCCTGTACCTTTTACTGTACTTCTCATTGTTTTGGCTTTTCTTTCCTTTGGGAAGTGGTTCTCTAGGTTTTGTGGTTCTTCCCTAAGCAGGCAAGCTTAAAGTGAAGATACAAAAAAAAGCTCCTTAAAATTTTTCAAGAACATTGACAATTGATTTCTCAATTAGATGACCTTGCAGTTTATAGTATGCAGGAAAGAACAAACTGTTGAAAAAGATAATTTTAAAAATAATGAGCATTTCAAGTAAAAGAATATCTAAAATTCTCTGAGATTTTCTGCCTGAGAATATCACCATATGATATAAAGATTTTCAGATGCTTTGCACTGGCAATTTTGAATTCTGAATGACACAGCTGACATTCTGACTTCTTCAGTTTTCCTTCACTCAAAAATCCTGACCCAAAATCACACAAACATAGGTTTGTTTTGTTTCATGAAACTGCACAATCCTGCAGGTGTGAAAATAAATACAAAGTCAGGAAACACTTGGTTTTAGATCTGTTTTGCCTGTTCCAGATACTTCATCAATCGTAAGGGTAGGAATGCTGTCAAAGAGTATCAGCCCGCTCCTGGACAACACAGGGAAGCAGATTGTCTATAACTATAGGTGGCAATGGAATAGTAAATCCTTAATCATCTAGATTATAATGGACACATTGAGAAAAATGGGAAATTGTTATTAGTATATCCCTTATAATCTTTATAAAGCCTGGTCATTCTTCCATCAGTACAATATAAATCATAGATCGATTACTTATTCTAGTGTCTTCCCTCTAAATATAAAAAAAAGTGGTTTATGTAAATATCATCGTGAACAGGCAAGTCACATATAAAACACATCTAAGAATCTGAATTTTCAGTGTCAGGAAATCCTATCAAAAAAGCGATTTAACCAAAAATAAAACTAATAATGCTGGTCCTTGGCCTACTTCTAACCCCGAGGCTTCAATTTAGTTATATGTTAAAACTGGTTTCTGAAAGATTCTTACAGTCATTTTGACATCTAGTGGAATGAAAAACTGGAAGGTATAAAAAAGGTGGGTTTTCCTTTTCCAGAGCAAAATTCCATCGTCGTTCTTTAAGAAGCAATGCAACTTTGGATATTGGTTTTATAGAGTTGCATTTAATGGTCTGCTCTGACTTTGGAAAGTAAAGAATTACCTATAACATAAATTTGAGCACTCTTGTTTTTCTTGAGGCTACATTAATTTCTCTAGAGGATGACTGCATCTAAATGATGGTCAGATATTGTCAGGATGCTTAGGGTTTTTTTTCTTTCCAGTCACTATCTTGGACTATGGAAATACTTGAAACTGAATAAATAATTTAGACCTACAAACCAATAAAATTTATTCTGCTGATTTAAGTGAAATGATACCATAATTTTACATTTTATTTTAGTAATCTTTCATGGTCTTTGGTCTCATGTGATAGCTCCTTCCATTTGAAAGCATTCCTAAGAGATTACTGGTCTTTTTCCTCCCCAGTTATGTGTAGTTTCTTGGGAAGTGTATGAACAGCCTCACAAAGCATTAGAAAAATAATCAAAATGGGTATTATTGGTTTCACTCTCTGAACATAAGATGTGCAAATACGGAGCATGAACTTGAAACCACGTGAATTAGTTTTACATCAAGAGAATTGGAAGATGCACCTTGAGACAAGCAACTTATGGCAGTAAGTACTCAGCTTGGTTCCTTTGTTAGGGGTGTCCTCAGTGAGCATTTTCAGCTCCAGAACACTGAGGACAGAAGTTTCCTGCTATTGTGCTTCAGTCTGCAGACTAATAGGCCCTACTTGGTTAAAAATGTGCAGTTAAAATGTCTTCTGCAAGTCTGTGCAGAAATAATGAGGCATTTATGTGTACATTAATTATAGATTGAAACTCTACCTCAGATTGGAAAGTGCCTTTCTTCTTCTAATGTAGCCTGTGGGCTGTGGAGCTCATCTCAGAGCTACAGGGATGCAGGAAAACACTTTGCTTATATGGACACTGTACTCAGTAACCAGTGGAACAGTTCTGTTAGTGACAAGTTTATGTTGATATAACAGGCAGGGATAGATGTGTAGATTGCTGGTTTATTGGTAAAGCAAAAAGGCACAGATGAACCATAATAGCTCAGCGTGGAAAAATGCAAGGTGGCTTTGTTGTTCTTTTAGCCTGCTGCTTTCTTTACAGACACAGTGCAGTTGCAATAGCGTGGTAGTATAACAAAATTATTAAAGTTGTATAATCTAATGATTAGAAAAAAATTCTTAAAGTGTTTTCATATTTCTGATACTTTCCTTCACATATATGTTTAATATTTCATCAAAGAGAGAAACAAAAAGTTTGTACTGTACTTGAAAAAAGAGTAAGGAATGGAGTTAGCCCTTTTCAACTATGTAAAGTAAAAACTGTGCTTTTCAAGCTCTTTTTGATGTTGGATCTTTCAAAATCTGATCTTCTAAGTGCTTGTCTCTGTTAATTGAGTAGGTACACAGATAGATACCTGTGCAGTGGCATGAAATATATGAAAGAATTATATGAAGAAGCAAGTTGTGGATAAATCCATACACCTTTGGGACTTTAAACACTGCAGGTGAAAATCCCGGGTTTTGTCTTTTGTTGCCTACTTTGAATATTTTGTTTCTTCATCTGTAAGCTACTTGTGTGCAGAAGGAGCTCATAATCTTATCATAATTCTGGGGTTTTTCCTACTTATAAATAAAAAATTGAGATTGTTCTTAATGCAGCATAATCTGTTTCCATTGAATAGTAGTACAGTACAGTCGAGTCAAAGCCCAAACTGATAGTCAACAACAAAGTGTGGTCTTTAAGGTCTCAGACTTTGGGGAATCTGCTTAATGAAAACAGAACCTCACCTTTCCTATGTTCTACCTGACTCCCTGATTTTTGAGGCCGTGGATATGTTCAGCTTTCCTCAGGACAGCTGAAAGACTCCCACAAAGGATGCTCTGCCATGTTCGTTTTATGAATGGGCACAATTCTCATCAGTGTCTCCCTTCTTGGTGTGGAGGTTTTAGGAAGGGCTGCAATGAAAAGCTGTGTTCCAGCACACGTGCTGGGGAGTTCTCTTTGGGGCTGTCTCAAGATTTTAATGATATTAGTTTTCAAATTACATAAGCAAAATATCAGGTGATTTCTGTGTAGAAGATACTGGAACAGTAGGGAATTAGCTCAACTGAGTCTGAAGATGCAGAACGTTTTGTCTAACAGATGTTAAAGTTGGTGGTGTCCCTGTATTAGGCTTTTCTGATATTGTCATAACTGATAGAGGCTCCTTGGAAGAAAAGATTCTCTTCCCTTAAGCTAGGCTGTGTAAGTGCAGCCAAGGTGAGTGTTAAATTGGGAAAAAATAGGGTTGCACCTTTAAGAAATAGTGTTAATATTGTGTTAGACTCCAGATGCTCTTTATCATATAATCGTTATCATAAAAAGTCTTAATGTAAAAGATCCTAATAGAGTCTCACAGTGTCTCAGGAGCAACGTGGATTGGCCTTTGCATTTAAATTAGAGAATAATTAGATCCAGGAGGAGAAAAAAACGGTGTAGTGCATTCTGCTTTTTGCTTCTAAGGGAAACACACACACGGTCCCAAAACTATTAAGTAGGCATTGTGAGAACATGGAATACATTTAACTCTGTGGAATGAAAACTATTTATTTTATCATGCATATCAGTATAAAAGTGCTGCATTTTCCTTATCTGTTCACATGCTCTCTTTAGCAGTTAAGACAGAGGTAATCCCAAAAGAGTGATATAGATAAGGACAAAAACACCACCAAAAAAGTAGCCTTTCTACTGCTAGTGTCTTTAGGAAATGGTATAAAAAGTCAAATGAAATTCCTGAGTTTTCTTAGGAAAAGTGGTAATGCTACCTACCTTATTTAACATTACAGACAGAATTTGTTAATTTGCAATGGTTCTGATTTTTTTTCTCAATATTTTATGTTATCTTTGAGACTTTAAGCATGAAATCCTGAATTTTTTGAAGGCAGCACAAAAAACTGCTATCAATTTTGAGGTTTCTCTATAATTCCTTACAAAATAATGTTCTTCATTAGTCTTGGACAATGCCATCTGCAAGCAAAGCCCTGCTGACATCTCTTGCCTTATCCTGCCTGTCTGACACACCTGCTGCACATGAAGATGGGGGACTAAGAAGTGAAATGTGACACAAGAAGGGTTTTAGCCTTGCTCTCTCTTTACATTGACTGGAATGGGTCTGACATGCTAAAGGTGAATGGTGTCAAATCCAGGTTCTGCCTTGGCATAGCCTGTGCTTGTCTGACAAACTTATCCTGGGAGGTTATGTTGGTCTTGGATAAGGACTAGTGCTTAAAAGGCTTGATGGGGTACAAAGGATGCTCTGTGCAGCAGTTTTTCAAACAATTTTTGCCATGCCCTATGTACATCGTTCCAGCAAACTTCTAGTGACCACAGCTGTGTTAAAATCAAAATGCAACTTGCAGGTCCCTCGGCACGGCTCACAGTTTTTCTGTCTCAGTATTGCTCCTTGGAGAATCTGCTCAGCCTTTCCTGAGGTAGGCAGTTACAGGAGAGAGCCTTAAATATTTATGGCACCTTAAAGCACGAAAAAATTGCTGCCTATATCACCATCTGTATCCTGTTTCAAGGAAGCAAAACTCAGAATCACAATACAATGTGGCACATTTTGTGTGGTACTGACTATTAGAAGAGTTTGTGTTTGAACTTAGAACAGAGGGCTAATGCAGAGGTTGTCACTGCTGTGTTTTGTAAACTTCTCTTTCTTTGTTCTTTTCAAAGTGTTAATACTTTCAGACATTCACTGGTTTTCCTGAAGGTTGGGAAATAGTCGAGTGTAGTCATCTGAAGCTGAAATATTTCCTATTACTTGCCTGTAAGAGATTTATTTGGACATCCTCAGTGCAGTGAGGAAATAGCTTGTGTATGTGCCCTTAAAAAAAGCAGTTCCTGGAGAAAATACCTATCTTTGTATGACAGATAAATAGTTCCATCAGGATGAAGCTGAGCTTAACCTTGTATTATAATGTTTTTCTTATTCAAGCTTTGTTTTAAGCTAAGCAAACTCCTGAAAACCTCTTGAGGACAGAAAAGCTTCTCTCCGGTGGGATTTTCTGTGATGGGGATCAGTGGTTGCCTGCAGTGATGGCTGAGTTTCTCCTGTTTGCATAGGGCCCCTGGCAGAAGGGTGTGGAAGGGAATGTGTGAGGTGACTCTGTGAAAAGCTGCTTCTTGCAACAGTGGAGTTTAGCAGCAAAGTGAAACGGGCTCTCAGGCTGCCTCCTGGACAGCGCTGCCTCCTGGACAGCGCTGCCTCCTGTGCTGTGCTCTCTGTACTGCTGGGGCTGCCTTTGGCACACAGCAGCTGAGCCAGCCTTCTCCCTGTGCTGAATGTCGCTCCATTTCACTGGGGTTCCCGTTAGCAGGGTCCCTGTCACAAGGGACTGTGCCTCTCGAGCTCATGGACACTTTTGGGGCTGGACAGAAGCTTTCATCTTAAACACGTTTCTGTAAAGTGGGAAATGTCTGGAGCACCACATTTGGCAGTTTTCTCTCATGCTACAATTTTGTTCCAAATGAAATATGACAACACAACAGTTGCAGTAATTACAGTAATTGACTTCAGAGAGTTCAAGATGATCATGTAATTAGCTGCTTTATGGGAGAGAGATCACCACCATCTCCCTATTTCCACGCTTCTGTGGTCTTCAAAGGTGTATTAGAGAGGACTGTAAAACAAAGTACTTCTACCTGAGTTCTGAACACAGTTCACAAAGGCTGACTTGTGAATTTAGAAACAAAATCAAACTGCCATAAGAAAAAAACACATTGCGTTTTTTCCTAGCTAGGAGAAGTTGTCATGTTGGTGCTCTTGCAGAGCCAGAACATGATGAGAGAGGTTGTAATTGGCAGAGAGATAATTCATTTGAAAACATCTCTTTTACTAAGGAATTGCAGGTAATTTCAAGAGAATAAATTAGATGTCATAAAGAATCTTTACTGATGTCTTTTCAAACTTTCTGTGGGAGAAGGCGAGGGCAAATAGTCTATTGAGAATTTTTATATAAGCTGTGAACAAAACACATAAAGCTCTAATTGTTAGGAAACCACTGTGCTCTAAATGGTTCACATATAATAGGATCGTTTCTATGCAGCTTCAATAGGACGTTCTTCCATTTTCTAGAAAAGAGGCTCATGGCATGGCAGAAGTTTTGTGCTTCTTTGTCTACAAAATAATTTTCTAAAGAGAAATGGTAAGACAAACCTATTTCCATCAGATTTACCCAATTGTTGATTAGTTGTAATAGGAAAATAGATACCTCTTATTTATGCAATTGTAGTAAATCTTTAATTTTAAAAGCTAAATAAATAAAATCTGATGAAATAAGATTATTAGAGATGTGCATAGATTTGGAAGTTTAAGACAGGATGCAATTTTCTTTTTGTCCTTTTGTTAATCCTGAAAGGACAATACAGGCACCTAAAACAAAGTATGGGATAGTGTCAGGTCTTTTCATCAAAACTGTTGCATAGAAAAAACCTTCTGACTTATAGATTCTAGTTAAAATCCCTCGGCTGTTTATACACTTTATGTCCTTTATTAGGATATGAAGTAAACTTAGAAATTATCTTCATCCTCAGAGAAGTTGAAACTTAACTGAAACAAAGATGAGCAATTTTATCCATCAGTGAAGTTACTTCTGCTTTGAGCAGGAGATTGGATCATGATGACATCTTGAGGATCCCCTCCAGTCTGAGTTACATTATGATTCTCTGATTAACTTTAGTATCCTCTTAATTCAAGATATTTTTTTCAGATTTAAGGGTAATAGGCATTAATCACTTTTGTGATCCAGAGTAACTAATCTGGTGATCCCAAGGCATCCACTTCCTAAGTAAAATGTGTTAGAATAACCTCTAGGAGCTTGTTTATAATGGAATGAATCCGTGTTTGGAGAGATATTCCTTGTGCTACCTGACACTTTAAGTGCTGCTCTCTTCTTTGATGTGGCCATGGGGGAAAAATAGGTTTGGAAAGGGAAGATGGTAATATTCCTTTTTCCAGGCAAGAAGCAGTAGGTGTGTGATTGTGTGGCTGTTTTAGTACATAGGGTAGCTCAGCACTAAATGTTGTTGTTTGGTGTGCATGCACACACTGAGAATTCACAAACCAGAAAATCAGGCACCTTCCAACATGCAGTAGTTAGTAGAGATCATAAGGATCCAGACTGTCATGGATCTGCTTCCTCCTATGTGAACCCCCTTTGCTTTCAGATTATGCAATAGGAATTAGCACTTGAGTGACACAGCGTTTAAAGGGCTTGAGGTTGTAGCCAAGTCAAAATTCCTTTATGAAATATGTAGCAGAGAAGATAGCTAAGCAAGAACATCCCCAGCTTTAAAAAAAGCTGTACCTCCAGAGTTAGAAAATTAGAAGTGAAATCCTCTTTAAAGTGGTAAATGCACTGAAGTATTAAATAGCCTTCAAAGGGACACCACCCACCAAAAACGTTTTTCAAGGGAGGGTAGTTGATCTTCTCTTCCATGTTGTTTAATGTTGCAGGATTTTGCTGATGCATTAACTATGAACAACTAAAAGTGAATGTTTTTCAGAGGGAGTTTCAAGTGGAGAACTGTGCATTACAAGAATAGCAAAACAGCATTCTTTGCTCTTCTTAATTCGTTCAATACATTGACAGAGCTATTGCCCAAATGACCCTCTCTTCAAAGTATTGCAAATGATCTGCAATACAATCAGATTGTTTCTCACCTATCTGAGAGATGGTGTCTTTTTTTCCCCCTCCTTACTTCTCCTGTGGGTACATAACTTAAAGGTTGTTATTTTGCCTAGCTGTTTTCCTGAGTTCATTCTTTCTATGAGTAAAGGAATTGTTTTTATCAGACCATGCTGATCACTATTGAGAAAGTGTGTGGCTGTTATGGCATGCTCAACTGCTCCCATGTCAAGAGCACTTTTTAAATTTTATTATAAATCATAGTACCGCATAAAATCAAATTATTATTTCTTTAACATCTTCTACAAAATCTATTTTCCTCTGCAAGAATTCCATTAAAAAAAAACAAAAAAGAAGCTGTTTAAAAAACCAACCAACCAAAAAAAAAAAAAAAACAACTGGCTTAAAAATACTGGATAATAAATTTCCCTTTTAAAATTGCACTGAAAAAAGATAAAACCCTTGGCAATCTAGACCTTCAAGCTGATCTTGACCGAATTCCTGGCAGTGTTGCTCAGTGATTTCTGGCTTTAAATGTACAAAACTCATGGAGAAAGCTACAAGCACTGGCAGGATTTTCTGCAGACCGTGGGCCAGGATCAACACGCTCCTAACAAGCTACGCCTGAGTTGCAGAAATGCTTCAGTGAGTGAGGCATTTGTAGGTAATATCGCCCTGGTGCAAAAGCAGTTGCAGACTCTGTAATGAAGTAGTTGTGTAGTAGAAGCAAGTGTGTATTGATTGTCTAGATAGGATTATGAAGCACCAAAACCAACTCCATTTAATGGATCCATTTAATCCATTTACTGGATGCTCTAGTGAGATCCCAAGCTCTGAAGCACTGTGATGTGATACTCCAGACAAGAGCTCTATGGTAGAGGAAGTTCCATGTATGAAAGATTTTTACACTTCAAAATTGGCTTGGTTCTGTGTTAGAGTGAAACAAAATATCCCTGAAGTTGTATTAAAAAAAACCCCAACAAAACAAAAACAAACCAAACAAATGAACTCACTCAATAAAAACAAGAAGTCCAAACAAACCAAACCAAAAATGAAATTGTATTTTTATACAGTATCCTTTTTAAAATATTTGTCTGGGTTGTCAATGGTTTTAAAGCTCCACAATACATATTTGTTTTTCATGTGCTTTAACTTTTCTTCCTGTTTTGCTGTGTAGCTCATATGCTCGAGTTCCCCCCTTATTCTGGTGTCATTTTCCAGGATGACCAGGGGAGCCTAATCAACTTGGACTAAACCATCCATTATATCACGTGCCCCCATGGTGTTCCTTTCTGAGGAAGCACAAGTGGATCTCACATTGGAGCCGGAATATTTCCAGCCCTCTGAATGCAGTGCTGTGTGGGAAAGGCATTTTTCATTTGCAGCAGTGTGCACAGGCTCCACGTGCCTGAATTAAACCCCGCTTTCAGGGTGGTGCTTTAGCAGCACTCGCAGCTGGCAGCACAAAACCAGAGCTGCTGTAGCAGGAGGCAGTCTGTGCAAGTCTAAAAAGGATTAGCTTGAGTGACTTCCATTTTCTCCTTTCTGAATGGATGAACATGGCAAAGTAGTTATTTCCTGTGGTTACATATTATACACAATTATGCCACTTGTGTGAATTTTTATTTTTTCCACCTAGAAAAGCCAACACCGCTTGCTGGGGTTTTTTGTCAGTTTGTTTGGGTTTTTTCTTTGTTTTTTCTACCCCTCATAATGCTGTGTGACTGACAGGAGCTCGTCTGCCTTTGAAGAGTTTACAGGTTCCCAAGCTTCACATTCCTTCTTCCCAGGTAAACATTCATGTTTGCTATGACAGATCTGAGCCAGCAAATATTCTGGGCTTATTCTGTAAGTTTTAGGTGAGTTCTGATGTAATTTACAAGTTTAGCAGTTTAAAAACTTAATTATTTATCTGAAGTCATCACCCAAATTTGGTATCTTGTAGTCAGATACAGGGACATTTCTTCCCACAGACAGCATGTGGTGTTGCTTTTTTGGTCACAGAAGGGAAGAATAACCAGGAAGTCACCTTGTTCGGGTACCCCAGTTTGACACAGTGATTAACCACTCATCTTGGAAGAGCTCACTTTGTCTCATCTCTGGATCCTGGTCTCAGCTTTTTTCTTTAGGTCTTCTCCCAGAAACACAATGGGAACAAACCAGACAATGAAATAGCTGGAAAAATGTGGCATCACTCAAGCGTTTGTGGCCGTATCTACAGGGATTTAATTGTTCCTTCCACAAAGTCTGAAAGAGGATTTAACCAATCCGTTGACATCAGCTGGGTCTAGCAGCCTTAGCCCTCGCAGCATAACAAATGTATGGAACTACATCAAAGACGTAACACTTTCCTTTGATTTTGGTTTAGCTGTTTCCATCTGAAACAAATATTCAACACAGAGCACATTGCTGATTGCTGGAACGTGGTGATCCATAATGCAAGTTGTGGATGAATAACAGCAATAGGAAAGAGTAGTTTTTGTCTGATTTGTTTCGTTATGCAGGTGTGAGCAACATGGGCTCCAATTGCTTTAGGAGCAAAAATTATTAGGAAAAAACCTATCTCAGCAAGAAACGTGTAATGGGATTTTGTTGTGGATTTTGTTTTGTCATTAGGTGAAATGTTCCTGCCTCGTAGTTTCAGAGATATTCCACTGCTGGCCTTGATATTTGCTGTATGAGTTGTGGCTTGGGTGGCAATGCATTTCCACAAGGAGACAAGGTGATAACTCTTCTGACTGGTTATCGCTTTTTCAAGAATAAATCTGGAGGGATGGATGTGAAAAAACATCACTGGATCAATGGCAATCCAGGCAGAAATGGTCGCCTTGCAGACAAGGGTGCTTTTCTGTTTTCCTTTGTTATGGCAAACATGGTTGTTCATATTCACTGTAGATTGTGCAGGGCATGTGAAATGAAATGCAAAAGTAAAATAGGAAAAAGAAAAAGCTGCAACGTAGGGAAGTTGGATTTTGAATTGTAGGGGCTCATAAAAGCTGCAGTAAAGACTGTGGTTCTGGTATAAAACCACAGGAAGTAACTGTCTCTTTCACTAAGAGATTTTAATATTGGGTCCCAATCCTACAAAGAATTACACGACTTCTAAACTTAATATATATATTATTGGAGTCATCAGATCTCCAGAACTCTGAATTGCAATCTTTACTGTCAGAATACTGCATCTGGGGAGATAAATGCCCTGCTGAAATTAATGTGAGTTTAGAGCGTAAAGAGTTGAAGTTAACAGATCTTGTGTGCACAGTCAAGGGTCAATGGACAAAGGGTCTGGCTTTGCATATTATGAAGCAGCAAAAGAGCTGGTATCGTCTTCATTCCTTTTTTTCCTGTCAGTAGTATCAATATTTGCCTTTCCAGGCTCGAACTGCTCTATTTTGTTGTTTTACTCTGGCACCTCTTTTTTTTTTATCATTAGTCATTTTATGTAGACAAAAACTCAGAAATTTTGAAAGCTGCTCAGTTTTGGGGAAGACTTGGTAATGGAGTCAACTGTCTAGATTGCAATTCTTTACTACCAAGCCCAAATGAAAGACTGCTCCCCCAAGATTTCATCATGCAAGTCTTCACTGAAAAGTCTGTCTTACTTGCCCGTTCTTCCACAGGAAAGAAGTTAAATGATTTCTTCATTTCTTCCTCTTTTCATTCAACTTGATGACATTCTTGCATTCTTCTGCCTTTTGTTACATTTAAAACAAACAATAACCAGAAGATCTCTACTGCACTGTTTTAACTACTAGTATTCCATTTTTTTGAGATGATAACAGGTTCCTGTGTTTAGCTTGAGGCTCATATTTTTCATTAAATTTTACTTAAGCAATGCTATGTTCCCTGACATTGTTTGATCCAGCCTGTGTCTCTAGGCTGTACAGCTATGACGTCTCCCTTTTCAAAGGTGAATTGAGTGTGTACAGGTATAATTCATGTGCCATGAAAATTGTTAAATCTCTTAAATTCCTTCAGTATCTTGCTAATGGAAGCTGCATGTCACAGGCCATTCCTTCTGTACTTTTCCACGGTGTCAGGGCCAGGATTCAGGAAAGGGTGCTGGGAGTGGCCACGGGGAGGACCCCTGAGATTCTGAGAGGGGAAACGCTTGCCTTTGCTCGCTCTCTTACTTCAGTGCTATAGAGCCCAGAGTGTCAACAAAGTACAGAGCGTGCTTGCAAGGAGAACACCAGCACATGCAGGCAAAACTGGATAACTGAGCAAAGCTGAGGACAGGAAACAGACTTCATCTCAAAGTCAGTTGCCTCAGACGTGTTGATATGGGATCCGTTTAACACCGGTGTCAGGACAGTGTGGAAGGCAGTCCCAGGAGAGGGGAAGGTGTCGAGCAGAGCCCCTAGGAGTTGCATCTGCTCTTGCTGTTGATCAGGCTTTGACGACTGCAGGAGAAGAGCCCCAGCCTCACGGTGCTGGCTTGGAATTTGGCAATGTAAGCAGATGTTATCCTGTACCTAACAAAGAGAGGATTATGAATCTGACAAGGCTGGGCATATGGGATGAAATAATCTTATGAAAGACTGTTATCTGCTTTACTAACAGGGAAGCAGTGGTTGCATTTTTTATCTTTTTTTTTTTTCTTTTTTTTTTTAATCACTTTAAGCAGCTGTTGAATCTTTGAAATGAGTCTTGATGTACACTGCAGTCTCTTTGACAACTCTAGAGAATGTGAAGTCAAAACCTAAGGTGAATGAATCATCTTCAAGTAGCACTTGAACTATTAATGTGTTGCAGAACATGACTTCTCCTTTTGCCTATGGATTTGCAGTTTTTCCTCCTTGCATACACTTAGTTTTGATGCTGGGAGGGATCATGTAAAAATAACATGCAGAATAGTTCTCTGTATGCTCTTGAGTGTTACTGCTGACGGGATTAAGTGATCTATATGAGTTTAGCTCTCTTAGAAAACAAGTCTGATTTTGCACCTGCAGTTCTGATCCTTTCTGTGCAGAAAAGAAGAGGATCCTATGAACAATAATGGAGAAGTTGTCAAGGAGCAGCCTGGTACTCCAGGACAATGAAATTTCAGGCTATTAACAGGCGCCTATTTTTTATCTTGTGAGGAAAAGGGATAAATTTCAGATTATAAAAATCAATGTAGGAATAATGAAGTATACTCAATTACTTGTCTTAAATTTAGATTCTTTTTAAAGTTTATCCATTTTTTCCTAGATCCTGTTGCATAAAAGCCAGTTCTATTATTAGCACAGTTGACTTCTGCTAATATTACTTTCATGTTTATTCTATTCCTTTTGTAAAGGCCCTCAGAAACGGGCTCCAAAGAATAGTTAGTAGCCTTTTATATAGTAGATAAGGGAGAAATATAGTTGTTACATATCCAGATTTTTGTTTTTAATTAACAGATCTGTGCACTAAACCCCACATCCTTTGGTCTTTGTTTAATAGTCTAGTGGTGTCAGAGACTGAAAATAGTTCATGCCTCAAACATTGATATAAAGTTTTGCTCATTATAAAGAAGCTACAACCGAAGGAGCCTCTCTGAAGACTGGGACTTTGGACTGAAAGTCAAACTGCTGATTAGAGAAAGGGAAACCCATTGTTCAATCATCTCAGGCTGAAGGAAAGGTTTGCATCCACAAAAGGATGTCACCAACTGCAACTATCCCTGTCTGTGTTTGGGGTGGGGGGGAGCACAGCTCACAGAAGCCAGGTTTACACAGACTCCCCTCAGCTGAGGGGGGAGGAGGAGGTTTTGGGTGCATGGTGTAACCTCTGGTGAGAGGCAATAAACACGCATCCTCCGATTACACAAACTGGCCCAGCTGTGGAACCCCCAACCCCACAGGGTGCATCCACGGGACTTTCACACGAGAGGCTTGGCCCCACAGGACTGCCTGTGATGCACAGACCCAGAGGCTGCTGTGAGAGACTGCATCCCCCTCCTCCAGGGAGACATGCCCGGACGTGCCTGCCTGGCCTGAGCATATAAACCCACCAGATTCTGTGCTTCTTGGGGGGACTTTCACCCCCACCAAGACCAGCTGCAGAGGATCACCGGAACATCCTAGGATCCACCGAGTGGTGATATTTTCCTTATTCTGTCTCTGTCACTCTTTCTGTCCCCCCCAACTATTTTCTACTTCTTTCTTTCTTTCTCTCTGTCTCTCTCTCTCATATTTGCCATCAAATAAAACCCTTACTATTGTCACTGGCATATGGTCTCGTTTGTGCCTTAATTCGTGCAGAGAAATTTCTAAGAACCTTAAAACAAGATTTTAACAAGTGGTTAATCTTGCAATATCTGGCAGCTGTTGAGATTCCGCCAAAGCAGTGGTGAATTGAAAGAGATGTGTTCAATTTTAAAACTTTTTGGCCATGGTAAGTCAGTCAGTGAAACTGAACTGAATAAAGCTTGTTCTAACAGTATCTCTCATCCTGGGAGCTGAACCTGTCTCCAAATAAAAAAAGCGCACCGCCCCAAAATAATAAAAACAGCAGTGCAAATCCAGCCAGGGGGTTACATTGCCAGGACCCTGAGAGCACCAGGAGGTTTTAATAGCTCTGAGCAGCACCAACCATCAAGTCTAATATGAGAATAGGGTTAAATGCTGTTCTTAATATGCTAATGAAAACAAAACTCTCTCTTCTCATTAAATAATGTGATGACCTTGAATCAGTGTTATTATTAAGTCTTAGATATATTTGCCAGTTTTATCCCCAACTTCTTCTCCCCAACTTCCCCTGAAGTGTCCAGCACTTGGCACCAGTGCTGCAAACAGCAGTGCCCCTGTTTCAGCCATGCACTGAGGTCATGAAGGAAACACAAATTGAGTCTTGTTTGATACCAACTGCTTCCAGATGTCCTTACTAGTCCAGTTATTTGGTTTAGAAAATGTAGCCATGATACTTTGTTTAATACCACTGGATCTGGCTTTTAAATCCCAAAAGGGGCCAGAAATTCCCTGCTGTTATTCCTTCTGCACATTTTCCAACCATACTTAAATTTGGTTTTGCACACAAAATTGCCAAGATTCAGTTACAATTAGCTGTCTTGCTAGATTTTGGTTGCATATGTGTGAGAAGAAAAAGTTTTTCTGCTTGTGAATGAGTTGGCTGCTTGTGCTTCCTATGCTTGGCATGCAACAGTTCTGAGTGGCTTAGAGTATGATGTTAATGTTTCAAACATCTTTGATATGTTTAGACTCTACACAGCAATGTATCACACACAGAAATACTAGCATGTCTTAGTTTAAAAGACAGGTGTCTATCAAAGGGAGGCAGAAGACCCCTCCCCCAAAGAATTATTATAAATTTGAAATTGAGGGGCTTTCAGGCACAGATATAAGAGGTAGGAATAGCAGTTCTTTTACTAATATATATATATAATATATATATATATAATATATATATATAATATATATATAAAATATATTTTATATATATATATAATTTATATATATATAATATATATATATATATATAAAGCAATAATACAGAAAACACTGGTTTAGCCTGACAGAGTCGGGGTATGACCTGGCACCCTGCCAGGCAGGGTGGTGGTAGCAGCCCAATTCAATGGTGGTTGCAGTCTTTCTGGAGTGGCAGTTGTGGCTCTGTTGAGGCAGTGATCCTGTAGAAGGGTGTAGTTATCTTCTGGGAATCCGGTAGAGAAGAAAGCTGCTCTGCTGGGACTTCAGTGGAAAAGAGAGCTGCTCCTCTGGCAAGAACCAGTGAAAGTGGCACCGTCTGTTCCAAAACTCCAGACTTTTATCCAGGTGCTCTACATGGGCTCCTTCCCCCTGGGTGGAGCATCTCACAATGAGATGCTGAGTTCCTGAGGTGGGGCACTGATGGGCTATTAACAGTGATGCCTTCTCCAGCCACCTAGAAACAGAGACTAGACAAGAGTAAGGGAATAAAGATAGGTATTAATTTGAAGGGCCTTCAAGGTACACCCTGGGGGAGCCGAAGGCTGCTTCCATAAAAAATGGACCCCAAGATGGACGACAGGTCATGAGTTCTTCACACCTTTATAGGTTTGGTTCATTTGCATACCACGGTTAATTCTCCAATTAAAGCCCCAGTTCAATGATGTAATTCCCCTCAGCTTGCTCCGCCCTTAGAGTCTTTGGCTTACACATTTTGGGCCTAGAAGAGCCTGGCTGTCCTTGAAGGCAAAGCCTGGAGAGGCTTTGTTATGTCTATCTTGCACGAGAGAGCAGAAATTACAGGCTACAAGGAGCTTAGAGTTACACTCTAAGCAGCACAGAATTTGAAAAATACAAAAGTTAAAACCTAAGGCATCATTTCCCCCCTTTAGAGGCTTGACAAGGCCTCTACCTTGTCGAGACTCTATACTAAATATTCTGAATTTCTACTAACAATGTATCTAACAACAGCACATATCTATAAACAAGAATTATAATTACAATTATTAAAAACAATATTTAATCCAGGGTCAGTTTGGTAACCATGAAATCAGGGTGTGGAAGGTACAATCAGCTTTGAATGCTATTCAGTGTAAGATTTGAGTCAGTATGCAAAATTTGGTTCCAGACCTGAGTCAGGGTTACCAACTGTGTAGATAACAAGCACAGGAAAAGTAATTTAAACTACATCAACTTCATTTGTATCAGTCTCTGTTTTCTCAGTTGTTTCAGGAGCAGAAGCCTTCTTAACTCTGGAGTAGTGAATCCAGGGTCCTTTGTCAGCAACTTTGACTGCGGTGAGGGTGGTCAGCAAAATCTGGAATGGTCCTCTCCACTTGGCCTGTAGAGGATCACTGTCCCACCACTTGACATAGACCCAGTCCCCAGGCTGGAAGGGATGTGCAGGGGTGTCCAGTCCTATGGGTCTGGATAACACGATGTAGTTCTGGAGCTTCTGCAAAGTAGAACCTAAAGCCATTAGATACCTCTGTAAATCAAGTTTCCCCCTCATATGAATTTCTCCTGGAACATGTGGAACTTGGTATGGCTGCCATACAGTATTTCATAGGGACTGATGTTATCCCTCTGCCTTGGTTGTATGCGGATCCTCAGTAAAGCTATAGGCAAGGCCTGAACCCACGTCATGGATGTCTCTTGACAAATTTTGCTAATTTGTGCCTTAAGGGTCCCATTCATGCGTTCCACCTTACCACTTGCTTGGGGTCTGTAAGGTGTGTGCAGATCCCAAGCAATTCCCAAAATCCGGCTAACTTCTTGAATCACATTTGCAACAAAATGTGGTCCTCTATCCGAGGACATACCCAAAGGAACCCCAAACCTTGGTATTATATGATTAAGCAAAACTTTCACCACCTCTTTGGCTGTGTTAGTGCGACAGGGGAACGCTTCAGGCCATCCACTGAAGGTGTCAACCAACACCAGGATGTACCTGTATCCCTCTTTGCGTGGTAACTCAGCAAAGTCTATTTGCCAATAATCTCCAGGAAGATCCCCTGCCTTTGTTACTCCTAACACAACTCTTTTCCTCGTATCAGGGTTGTTTTTGCAGCAGATTTCACACTTGCTTACTACTGATTGTACAATATCTGCCATTCCCTTTCCTATTACTACCTTCTTTAGATGTTTTAAAAGGTTTTCAGCCCCGAAATGTGTGCTTTCATGTTCTCTTTGAGCCAGCTCTCGGAGGATTAGAGGTGGGACTACAACCTGGTTTGCAGGTGTAACCGCCCATCCGTTCTCTGTGATCTCAGCCTTAAGAAATTTGATCAACTTGTGATCTGCCTGATCATATTTTGGGGTGAACCCTGACAAATCAACTTCTTTCTGTGGAACTACTGCAAGAATGCCTTTTTCTGCAGCCCCTCTTGCTGTTTCATCAGCAAAGCGATTTCCCAATTCTGGAGTGGTTTTCCCTTTCTGGTGACCCTTACAATGCATGATAGCCACTTCTGTGGGTTTTCTGATGGTCTCTAAGAGGGCAAGGATTTGTTCAGCATGTTTGATCTGGTTACCTTGAGCGTTCAACAGTTCCCTCTCCTTCCAGATGGCTCCATGGGCGTGGACAACACTAAATGCATATTTAGAGTCCGTCCATATATTTACCTTCTTTCCTTTGCTCAGGTCCAGGGCCCTCGTCAGGGCAATCAGTTCAGCTTTCTGTGATGACACATCTGCTGGCAGGGCCTTCGCCTCGATCACCTTGCCCTGGGTGGTTACTGCATAACCTGTCATTCGTTTACCATTTCTCATGAAGCTGCTCCCATCTGTAAACAGCTCCCAGTCTGGATTTTCTAGGGGCACATCCTTCAGGTCTGGTCTGCTGGAATAGACCTCCTCGATTGTCTGCAAACAGTCGTGCTCAGGCACATCGTCAGTTAAGGTAGAGGACAGAAACATGGCTGGGTTAACAACAGAAGTTGTTTTCAGGGTAACATCATCCTGTTCTAACAACAGTGACTGATATCTAAGCATTCGATTGCCAGACAGCCAACGTCCTCCTTTCTGTTCCAGTACTGCTGCTACTGCATGTGGCACATACACTACAATGTGTTGTCCAAGGGTGAGTTTCCGGGCCTCTTGAATCTCCTGATTCAAGGATGACAGTAGCTGCCACGGCCTTCAAACACCCAGGCCACCCTTGGCTAACATTGTCCAACTGTTTGGAAAAATAGGCCACAGCCCTCCGTTGGCTTCCGAGGCGCTGTGCCAGTACACCCAGTGCCACCTTGAGTCTCTCATGTGTAAAAAGTTCAAAAGGCTTAGTCAAGTCTGGTAAGCCCAGTGCTGGAGCTGACATTAGAGAGTGTTTCAGCTGTTTAAATGCAGCCCTTGTGCTTTCAGTCCAAATTATAATGCCATTTTCAGCTGCTTTTATTGCTCCATACAAAGGTTTTACCAACAACCCATAATTTGCTATCCACAACTGACACCAACCTACCATCCCCAGGAAAGCCTGCATCTCTCTCACGGTGTGGGGCTCTGGAAGCCGGCAGATGGCTTCTTTCCGTTCTCTGCTGAGCTGTCGGTGTCCACGGAAGATCTCAAGTCCCAAGTAAACCACTGCTTCCTTGGCGATCTGTGCTTTGTCTTTGGAAACTCTGTATCCACTCTGTCCCAAAAAGTTCAACAAACTTACAGTGAGTTGCATACAGTCATCCCTGGTTTTAGCTGCAATCAAGATGTCATCAACATATTGAAGGATAACCCCTCCTGGCTCTTGCCTCCTCCAATCTTCTAATTCCTTTGCTAGCTGGTTTCCAAATATTGTCGGGCTGTTTTTGAAACCCTGAGGGAGGACAGTCCAGGTCAGCTGGCTCTTCCTCCCTGTCTCGGGGTTTTCCCACTCAAAAGCAAAAAGCTCCTGGCTGTTTTTATGTACAGAGATGCAGAAAAAGGCATCTTTCAGGTCCACAACAGTGAACCACCCTAATTCATCTGTTAGTGTGGTCAGAAGTGTGTATGGATTGGCAACCACTGGGTGTATGTCCTCTGTAATTTTGTTAATAGCTCTTAAATCCTGCACTAATCTGTAACTCTTACCATCAGCTTTCTTCACTGAAAGGATTGGCGTGTTATGCCTGGACTCACATTGCACTAATAATCCATGATGGAGGAACTTTTCAATTATAGGTGCCAATCCTCTACAACTTTCTAACTTTAAAGGATATTGTTTTTGCCTTACCGGGGTGGCTCCTGGTTTGAGTGCAATGCTCACTGGTTCTGCCTGTTTGGATCTTCCTGGAACATCACTGGCCCACACAATTGGATTGACAGCTTTTTCGACTTCAGTGGGGATTTCACCAGGTCTATCCTGTATAAAAAGTGCAGCAACTTTGACAAATTTAGTTTCTGGAATTATAACTCATACCCCTTTCCCTCTTTGGAATTTGATTTCAGCTTCCAATTTCTCTAACAAATCTCTCCCCAGCAATGGTTTAGGGGAGTTAGGCATATAAAGGAATTGATGAGTTACCCAGTGCTTCCCTAGTTTGAATTTCAAAGGTCGGAAGAAAGGCCGTGTTTCAGTTGCCCCTGTTGCCCCAACAACATGCACAGTTTCGTGACTCAGTTTCCCTTCTAAAGTATTTAACATAGAATGTAATGCGGACGCCATCGCCTCCCCGGGCCGCCGCGGCCAGCCTTCCCCCTCCGTCAGACACGGCCTGGCCGGGGCCGGCTCCCCGCCCCGGGCCGGAGGGGGTGCTGCCTCGGGAGCTGGGGAGGGCGCACGTCCCCCCCTTCTCCCCCTTTCCCCTGCGGCTCAGCCAACTTATCAGGGGGCGGAGGGGGGGGGCAAGCGGCCCCCACCCCCTCCTTCTTTATGGGCAAGTCCGGGGCAGCCTCCCCCTCCCCCAGCCCCCCTTTCTCAGGCTGCTTGGCGGGACTTTCATGGGGCGGAGGGGAGGTGGAGGCCGCCTCCATCCCCTCCTTTTTTATGGGCAAATACCCATCTATAGCCGCCTCCCCCCCTCCCGTCGGAGAGACTGGAGGGGACAAGGCGGGGAAGGACGGGGGCGTCACCCACCCGGCAGTGGCCGGGGTCGTCTGGGCTACCCATGAGGGGTGCCATGGCCAGGGCCACGCCCCGGCCCCCTCCTGTATCGGCGCCTGTGCCGGTGCCCATGGCGGCGGCTGTGGGGCCGGGGGTGCAGACGGGACGGTCGCCAGGGCCCCCGCCGGCATCGCTCCTGGCTGGGAAGGCGGCAGAGGAGGAGGGGGAGGAGGTACTGGGGCCGCGAAGGGCCCTAGCCTCAAGGCAGGGGCTATTAAATCTGTTTCCTCCTCCTCTCTACCCCTCGCTGGGTTTATTGTAGGCTTTTTATCTTTTTTCTTTAAAAGCATTATACGCTGCTGTTTGGGTTCTTTTATCATGGATGCAGCTAAGAAGAGCTTGGCATACTCTAGTTCAAGAAAACAGCGATCTTTTCGAAGACATGATATTAGACTCAGTATCAATTTTCTGTCCAAACTCCCAAATTCATGCCAAGTTTGATTGCTATCTAATTCATAAGCTGGCCATATTTTCCTAGAAAACCGAATTAATTCTGGTTTTGTAAAGAATTTATCCTTGCCCGTCAATTCTTCCCAGTTCTCTAACACAAAATTCAGGGGCGAGCTAGGAGGTATTTCCCTTCTAATACGAGAGATGTTACAGCCCATGATTTTATGCTTCTAAGCAGAAAATTCACAGAAATAAAGCAAAGTGATCTAAAACACTCTATAAAGCAAAAAGAGAAAACTAGAGAAAGTAGGATTCGAACCTAAAACCCCAGGAATTCAAACTGTGGCTTGACATATGCTCCAAGCAGCTGCGCCACCTGGCTGTGTGCCAAAGGGCGGTGGCTAGGCACTAGCTAGCAACGAACCAACGGAGGGAAAATTAAATTCCCTGGAACTCACCCGAGTTCCCTGGCAAGCTCTTGCGAGCTGCCAAACAAGCAAAAGGAGGAAACACCAAATGAAACCTCCCCGGACTCTTCCGAGTCCCTAAACAAACTGTAAGAGATCTCTAACGGAATTCTAACAGAATACCACCTTTATCCAGTTACTCACGTGCCTCTGTGCTGGGTCTGGAGAATTTCCTGGGCTCTTGGAGCTTCTCTTCTGCCTCCCGGACTGCAGCAGCTGCCCCCCGCGGGTGCCGGCAGTGGTGGGGGAGCTGAGCTGGACCTTCCCAAGTCCCAGAGGATTTTCGGAAGCCTCGTTGTCCCATCTGGGGTGCCAAAGAACTGATGCCTTCTCCAGCCACCTAGAAACAGAGACTAGACAAGAGTAAGGGAATAAAGATAGGTATTTATTTGAAGGGCCTTCAAGGTACACCCTGGGGGAGCTGAAGGCTGCTTCCATAAAAAATGGACCCCAAGATGGACGACAGGTCACGAGTTCTTCACACCTTTATAGGTTTGGTTCATTTGCATACCACGGTTAATTCTCCAATTAAAGCCCCAGTTCAATGATGTAATTCCCCACAGCTTGCTCCCCCCTTAGAGTCTTTGGTTTGCACATTTTGGGCCTAGAAGAGCCTGGCTGTCCTTGAAGGCAAAGCCTGGAGAGGCTTTGTTATGTCTATCTTGCACGAGAGAGCAGAAATTACAGGCTACAAGGAGCTTAGAGTTACACTCTAAGCAGCACAGAATTTGAAAAATACAAAAGTTAAAACCTAAGGCATCAACAGGAGATAGTCCGGAGGGAGGAGGCAGGGGAATCACCACACCTGGTCTCAGCAGCTCATGAAGATGGTAATAGAATATACTGCAACCCAGGACATAGCACTAAAGGAAAGAAATTTCAGTAATTTTTCTATCTTACCCTCAGTGCAATAAAATAATCAGCAGTAGATCTCATGGGTCAGTAGAGAAGATACGTATTTTCCCTCTCTCTCCTCCTTCCCCTCCCCCCAAGACAATCTCATTTAAAATAAAGACATTTTTTAATTTTAAAAACATATTTTAAAATAAAAACATTTATTTTATTTGTAAATATTTTTTTTATTTATTTTTAACCTATGAGCTTCCTGAAAACCATTTTATTTAACCCTGAGGATTTTAAACTCTACTGTTCAGGGATTTTTCTCTGATTCTGCTGAGAATTTAGAAGAGATCCACTCTGAGGGAGGATTATCTGCTATCTGCCTAATACAGATTTTGCTCCCTCTCCTAAAGTATTTTGTCCTGAGGGCTGTTAAGAGCCATCTTATTGAAATAGACGGGCCTCAAGTCCAGTCCAAAAGAAATACCTATATTCTTATTTGTTGCTGTCTGTTACACAGGATCAGCTTCTACTTGAATTTCCTAACCAGGGGAACAGTAAGTGCTGGATACAGGAATAGGTCTGGAATTGAACTGAAATCTACCTAGCTCAGTTGTGGGAGTGTTCCCACTTGCATTGGAGAATTCATATTCTAAACATTTGTACAACTGCAGATCCTTTTGTGGGAAGGCTTGGCATGGGACAGATACATGCAAGAGCCAAGAAATTGCTCTTGGCTTTAACAGAAGTTGCTCAGCTCTGGGCTGGAACTGTTTTGTCTCTCTGCATGCCCTGGCTGCTGCAGAGAAGTGAGGTGCTAAGGACAGTGTGAGCATCCTTGTTTCTGTGCTTGGATGGACTCAAAGCAATGAACTTCATTTCTGAAAGAGAAAACTACTGGTATTTCACAAACTGTAGGTACTTGAAACTTTGGTGACCTCTTGTCTTACGTTAAAAGCAATCATCCTTTTCCCAGATACAGGAGTGCAACTCACTGGGGGTGTGTCAGGTATTAACATTCTCTGTGCTGTAAGGAGGCTCTCTAGAAGGCTTTAGACTTTAAGAGTTGCCTCTTGCCTCTCTGGTTACTAAAGGTAACTGTTTTCACAGAGATACTCTGAATAGGACAGGATGGTTGAAATTGGGGTAATAATAAAAATCTGTGGGTTTACATAAAATCTTCTCTTTTACTGTTTATTGTCCCTTGATGTTTTTTTGTTTCTGGACTTCCCAACTTCTTTTCTGGTCTCCAACTCTATTCTATTTGAGCCGTGAACTTTAACTAGTCTTGAAAACTCAACAGCTGCTTCTGTGAACAGTGAAACCTTCCTCTTCTTCCACCAAAGCCTAAACCCTTTGGATACCTGAATCCTTCTTTAACGACTCTTAACACTTGCATCCATATGTCTCTCCAATTTGAGGTAAATATTTCAAAGCTTAGGGGAATTAGTATCAATTTAAGGTAAATATTTCAAAAGGTATCAATACTCACTTTTTTTTTTTTTTTTTTTTTTTTTTGGTCAGGCCTTTAATAGTTAAAATACTGCTGAACCCTTTGGGGGAAATAATAACACCAGAGATTCTCATGGCTTAGGTGTTCTCTTGAGCTAATGATTTCTCTAGCTGAAAAAATGTGATTTCCTTATTACTCTGTTATTTTACTGGATGAAGGGATATTTGATCATTCCTGGCACACAAGGAGAGTCTTTTCTGAGGGAATATTAATATGAAAATACAATGCTGCCACTCAAATGAAGGGAAAAAGGAAGGTACTGCTGATTAGATATGGCCAGAGAAATGTTCTCGTGTGTCATTAGGACCTCTGGAAATACTGCTCCCTTTAATCCTCACCTACCTCAGTTACAATTCCTAGAAAAGAGCTTCTCTTAGGCTTGTGGTAGAGAGTGGACTAATGCATATCAGGAAAAGAGAGATCTGACATCTCTTAAAAGTGTTTGGTGTCCATAGATACCTGTTCTTATTCTGTACCACCAGTGGAAAGGGGTAGCTGAATTTTGAACCCAGAAGGAAATTATCTCTGGTAGTACAACTCTTCATTGCATCAGGATTCTGTGTTCTAAGAATATTTACTTTTCCTTACTGGCTTATTCCTCTCTGGTTTGTTTTTTTTTTTTATTCCCCTCTATTGGAGTGAATTAGCACAGCTTGGGCTACATAGAGATGGTGTGAAGAAGACAAAGCAGAACAAAGCCAGGTATTCCTTTCTCTGGAAAAAAAAACCTCCCACAACTGACAAAGCTGCTAAAGTGCTTTTCCTTCTGTAATCTTTCTGACATCTGGAGTTGCTGAATCCAAGCAAGAGATACCAGTACTTCAACAGATCTGTTCAATAGAGTCTGTAAATAGATAACATTTAATTCAACTAATGGAGGAAGAAAAAAAAGTGAGGACAGTAGTTTTAGCAGACATTACCAGCACTGCTTGCTTTTTTTTCTTTATCCCTCCCTTAGCAAATGCTATTACTGTAAGAGGCAGAGCTGATAGATTTACTTTCTTTGCTGTTGCAGTTTAAGAAAGTTCAAGAAGTCAGCTGTCAGATTCTGGGCGCCTTGCAGGCAAAGGAATTTCAATTTCAAAGTACATGAGATGGAGGTCTTGAAACAAAAGATCATCAAACACTAATAATTCCTGACTGTTGCTGGAGCTGTGGAGTGGGTGGGAAACTGTGCCACTTTTTAAGGGGCAGAGAGTGTAACAGTGAATCTTGCACTCAATGAATCCTTTGGGACAATATAAGGGTGATATCAGGGAAGCCAGATGTGAACAAACAGATTATTTAAGGCCACTGAAAAAAACCCCAGGACTTGCATGCCCAGGAAATTTCTGAAAAATAAGAGAAGTTCTATGAGAACAAATCCCATTTCCAAAGCACCCCAGGAAGCAGCTTGTCTTGGCGAGTCCTGCTGTAGGAGTGTGGTGTCCTTCAGACCTAAGCTCCAAGCACAGGGAATGTTCACTGATAACTGAAGCATACTCAGTGTGGCACTCAGGTGTTGTTAAATGCATGTGTATCACCACAGACAGGGCATGCACACGTTTTATGATTAAACTGCAGAAAAGTAATATTCAGCAGAGGGCAAAAATCTCAATTTTCACCTTTCAATGCTATTTCAAATTTCACCTTAATTACCCAACAAATTTTGCCTACCCTAAGTGCAGTTAAGCGTATTTTTTCAGCAAATAAACTATTTGTCACAAAAATTGCAAAGCTTTCTAAAGAGTGACCTTTAAATCTTCTTGTGTTACTGCTTTCCCAGACAGGCTTTCTCAGCCTGTAGATTTACTTTGCAGATTCGTTTGTAGATTTAGGAGACTCACAATGTTTCCAGCTGTATGATGTTGCATTTGGCTGTATTAAAATGCATTTTTTAGGTTGCAAGTGATTCACGTCTCTGCAAGAGTAAAAGTAACCTGCCTCTGCTATTTACTACTCCTCAAAGATTTGTTGCAGCAAAAAATCATACCAGCAAAAAATTCATAACGTGGTCTTGATGTTGACAAAAATCCACAGTAACATGGGACCGAGCTTTTGCTTTGACCTAAGACTGAAAAGGGACCAGCTCTCGTTTCTTCTTGCTACCATCTACATCTTGAATCCAGTCAAGTGAGCTTCTATTTGGTTGTCTTATTTGTCTTGCACAGAGAAGTTCTCAATAAAAAGCAGAGTTAAAAGCCAAGGTATCAATGTAGCTGCCTCTATAGCTGACCCAAAATTGCTTAAATAAGCAAACTAAGTAAAAGATTTGCAACATCATCTACGTGGTATGAAAGCACTGCTGGGTAACTTCTTTTTGGTTTTGATAGTGTCCCAGATATAACATTAAAAGCTTTGTCTACTGCCAACCAGAGAAGGATTAAGTGATGTCCAGTTCTCCAGGTAATATTTAGTAATATTGCATTTTGAAATACTCTTGACAATCACAGAATCTTTTAGCATTAACATTAGCAAAAAACCCACAAACAGAAACCAGAAACAAACCCAGAAACAAACCCAAAAAAACCAGAAAAGCAAAATTATGAGCATTGCTAATTCCAAAACCTGTGTAACTATTCCTGCAAGTCACTGGTGTATATTCACTAGGTTTGTCAACACAGAAAAATGTTTGATTTAGAAAGCAGTCCCCACTAATTTTCTTTTGACAGAAGGTATGCTCTGTGTTTTACATACAGCCATGAAAGACTCCTGTTTTTAGTGCAACTTGGCAGCTACGCCAAAAGGCCCTACAACCCTCCCAGATTTCTTTTATCCAAATTTGATCTTGATGAGAATTAGTTCTTCTCTCAGATGCTGGCCCTGTTGGTGGGTGGTGAAGGAGGTGGAATTGGTGTTTCCCCAAAGCAATATGGCATTTTTAGCTGGCAGCAGAGTGGATTCCTGCAAAGGAAGGATGGGACAGAGATGGGCAGACAGAGCTCCCAGAACTGCACAGGCAGGGTGACTTTTGAACAGAGCAGAAAACAAACCTGTACTTTGCATTTGAAGGTGGAAAGAGGGAGGCTTCCATGGGGATGGAAAGGACCTCACAATATGTGTTTTAACTCAAGAGGCTACTGGAAGCCTCCAGGAAGCAGGATTTAATAAAAGGACTGGACCTGTAAGGATATCATGGGCTCTTGGTGGCTTTTATACAATTTGTTTTAATCTGTTTCCCCAGTACATCTGAGCTCTCTATGTTTTAAGTCATTACTGACTTATTTTAAGTCAGTAGTTTGTGGTCTTGTAAAACCTGCTCTAGTATAAGCCCGTAGTGTTTCTTGGAGTGTTTGCTTTAAGGAGAAAAAAAATAAAAAATAAAGAAAGCAAAGTGATTTAGGATGGCAATGCATTGTGTGACATGTTTATATGACAATATGTGAACACATGTGTCTGCAAGACACAGTCAGGATTAATGGCACCTTGCTCTCAAAGATGACTTGGAAGAATTTATTACGTTTTCCTCACTGGGCTGAGTGTTTTGGAATGGCAAGATGTACTAATCACCAGGAACGTGTGAGAAGTGAGTCCGATTCAAGATTCTCAGGGCAGAAATTACAGGAGCAGTTCCTTCAGGCACATGGCTCCAGCAAAAGCCAGTGGATGAGTCAGTAGGGATGTGCTGTGGATGGGTGTCAGTAGGGATGTGCTGTGGATGGGTGTCAGGGATGCTCCATGGATGGGTGTCAGTAAGGATGTCCATGGATGGGTGTCAGTAGGAGTGCTCCATGGATGGGTGTCAGTAGGGATGCTCCATGGATGGGTGTCAGTAAGGATGTCCATGGATGGGTGTCAGTAGGGATGTTCCATGGATGGGTGTCAGTAGGAGTGCTCCATGGATGGGTGTCAGTAGGGATGCTCCATGGATGGGTGTCAGTAGGGATGCTCCATGGATGGGTGTCAGTAGGAGTGCTCCATGGATGGGTGTCAGTAGGGATGTTCCATGGATGGGTGTCAGTAGGAGTGCTCCATGGATGGGTGTCAGTAGGAGTGCTCCATGGATGGGTGTCAGTAAGGATGTCCATGGATGGGTGTCAGTAGGGATGCTCCATGGATGGGTGTCAGTAGGGATGCTCCATGGATGGGTGTCAGTAGGAGTGCTCCATGGATGGGTGTCAGTAGGGATGCTCCATGGATGGGTGTCAGTAGGGATGTTCCATGGATGGGTGTCAGTAGGAGTGCTCCATGGATGGGTGTCAGTAGGGATGCTCCATGGATGGGTGTCAGTAGGGATGTTCCATGGATGGGTGTCAGTAGGAGTGCTCCATGGATGGGTGTCAGTAGGAGTGCTCCATGGATGGGTGTCAGTAGGGATGTTCCATGGATGGGTGTCAGTAGGAGTGCTCCATGGATGGGTGTCAGTAGGAGTGCTCCATGGATGGGTGTCAGTAGGGATGCTCCATGGATGGGTGTCAGTAAGGATGTCCATGGATGGGTGTCAGTAGGGATGTTCCATGGATGGGTGTCAGTAGGAGTGCTCCATGGATGGGTGTCAGTAGGGATGCTCCATGGATGGGTGTCAGTAGGGATGCTCCATGGATGGGTGTCAGTAGGAGTGCTCCATGGATGGGTGTCAGTAGGGATGCTCCATGGATGGGTGTCAGTAGGGATGCTCCATGGATGGGTGTCAGTAGGAGTGCTCCATGGATGGGTGTCAGTAGGGATGCTCCATGGATGGGTGTCAGTAGGGATGCTCCATGGATGGGTGTCAGTAGGAGTGCTCCATGGATGGGTGTCAGTAGGGATGCTCCATGGATGGGTGTCAGTAAGGATGTCCATGGATGGGTGTCAGTAGGGATGCTCCATGGATGGGTGTCAGTAGGGATGCTCCATGGATGGGTGTCAGTAGGAGTGCTCCATGGATGGGTGTCAGTAGGGATGCTCCATGGATGGGTGTCAGTAGGAGTGCTCCATGGATGGGTGTCAGTAGGAGTGCTCCATGGATGGGTGTCAGTAGGAGTGCTCCATGGATGGGTGTCAGTAGGGATGCTCCATGGATGGGTGTCAGTAGGAGTGCTCCATGGATGGGTGTCAGTAGGGATGCTCCATGGATGGGTGTCAGTAGGAGTGCTCCATGGATGGGTGTCAGTAGGAGTGCTCCATGGATGGGTGTCAGTAGGAGTGCTCCATGGATGGGTGTCAGTAGGGATGCTCCATGGATGGGTGTCAGTAGGGATGCTCCATGGATGGGTGTCAGTAAGGATGCTCCATGGATGGGTGTCAGTAGGAGTGCTCCGTGGATGGGTGTCAGTAGGGATGCTCCATGGATACATGTCAGTAAGGATGCTCCATTTATGCGTGTCAGTAGGAGTGCTCTTTCAGCCTGAGTTGGCTGTGGGCCATGGGATATGCATCCATAATCCTGCAGACACACAGAGCAGCAGTTTGTGTGTCCCACATACACCAGCACACACATAGGGTGGGTGTTTTGGTTCTCATTCGGAGTTGGGAGCTGAAGTACAGCTGCTCTGACTGCTGAGGACGCTGTGCCAGAACAGCAGTGACATCCTTTTCAGCACACTTTAGTGGCAGGCTGCTTTGAGGCAACCAAAATAGGCTGGACAACCAAGTTAGTCTGTGCTAATCTGGCTCTATGGTTCCCAAAATGAGGTGGGTTTGAGTACAGCCTGTGAGGCTACAGGGAGCTTGGAAATGTTTCCACTCTATTTTAAGTATGGAAATAGATGGTACCCCAAAGAAAAGAGAATTTATATCCTGGATATCAGTAGATTTCCCCAAAACATCACAAAGGGCAAATTACTCAAGAACTTTAATCAAGTGACTGGGTTTGTTTGGATAAAAACCTTTCAGCTCTGTTTTCACACAGCTCCCATGTTTGTGTGATTGCTTCAATTTGCATTTATAGGTCTAACATATTGAAGTATCATTTCTCAGATCTAAAATCAGCAGTGTTAAGACTATGCCCTAGGAATTTTTATTTAATGAAAATACAAATTTAAAGAAAAAAAATTTAGACAGTGGAATAATGAGAGAATACCAAGGAGCAAACAGGCCCCTTCATTTTTTAAATCTTCCCCTGCCACTGATGCCTATGGGAGCCATTACAATAATTTATTTTCTTTATCAATTTATTGCTTTTGCCTTTAGGCTGGAGAGAAAAATAAGCCCCCAGCCTTACGTTGCTGTACTGAGGATAGCAGCAGCATTCATTGCTACCATGGCTTTTGGGGTGTTTTGTAAATTTGTCTAAAGGACTGATAATCAGGGGAGAAATAAGCCACTTTTTCAAACCTGTTCAAGTCAGAAAGGAATAGTTGCTGTGGTTTTCTCAGTGACACATCATTGTCCCTTTCCATTTCAGTGCAGTGATAACTGCTCTTGCAAGGCCTGTGCAGTGGTGGTGCAGCTGGGATGTGAGAGTGGGGTAGAGCAGCTCCTGTTTTCATTCTAGCTGAGCATAAGAGCAAACAGCTGCCTGGGGCAATGCTAAATGTCCAAGCAGAGGCCACCCCAGCCCAGAGAAGCATCCCTGATACAGAAGCCCTGGCAGGGATGTGAGGGCAAACTGCAGGGAGAAGCCTGTTCCCCTCACTCACAAAGGGAATCATCAGGAACAAGCACCATCTGTACAAATGGGTGCCAAGATTTGTTCTGTCCGTCTAACGCTGCCAAGAACAAATTCTTGATCATCCTGGTTGTCCCAAGTCCTATCCAACAGCTTTTGAGATGATTGAGTTTATACTACTTGAGTTAATATTGTCCCCTATTGTTTTTTTCTCACTTGACTGTAGGTAATAGTGGTCAATTTCTTGTGCACTGAGAAAACTTGTATTTCAGGGAATGCTGCTGCTCCATCACTTGAGACTCCCCTCGTGTCATCTCAATATTGCATTTTTTAGGCTAGTCAGACTGAAGTTGGAATATATGCGATTTTCCCTCATCTGAGTTGTGAATGGGCATTTAAGGAATAGAAACTTTATTTATATTTGATCTGTGTGCTTTGCATCATTTGCAGTGAGTTTGTATGCAATGGTTATGTTTTAGTACTTAAATGATAAACTTCTGAAAAGTGATAGTCTATTCACTTGTGCACCAGCCGTAATGGGATGCACTGCACAGGGCAGCCCTCTCCAATACAGAGAATTTGTAGCAAAGAGGTTTTCTAGTCCTTGAGGCACATCAAGTATTTTCTAGCACTTTAAAGCACTGTATGGGAACATATTACCAGAGAAACACCAGGTATTGGGGTTTTTAAACAGTTCTACTCCATCAAATAAATATCTCCCTTTTTGAGTGTTTCATGTAAAAAACAACAAACAAACCACAGAAAACACCCAAAACCCAGTGAATTTCAGATGGATTTTGTGGGTGTCCAAAATCAGGTCCTTGTGCCAACAAAAGGCCTGTTTATTATTTCTTCATGCATATTGCAGTTAGTCACCCACCCCAGAGTGGGCATGGAGTAAAGAATTGCCCCCTAACCACAAAATCTCCTACAAAGTACAGGTTTGGGAGGAAGATCCAGCTGGACTTAAGCTATTGCTAGCTCAACTTTGTTCCCTTTTTTGGCTTAGAAACTGGAAGAAACTGGTGCCCTTGTCTCAGGAAGGCTTTGTGCTATAGGTGCCTGACCTCAGAAGTGCTGGGGCGGGGAGTGCAAAATGTTCACATGTGTTTCATGTAAATAAAAACAGGGTTGATGGAGAGACCAGGGAAATGGGTGGTGCCCAGAGCTTTGCAGTGTGTGAAATGGTCTGTTGGTGAGCACTGTTAAGTTAAAAATTGAGGAAGGCACAAGGAATTCTTATGCTGAACAGGAGGATTTGCCATCTTCCTCCAAGAAACAGGAAATACCCCACAAATGTGAAATAACAGAAAAGGTTATTCATTCTAAGCTTATAGAGATAAAATAGAGTTACTTTATGACTAAGACTTGGTAGTAAAAGTACATGTGTAAGGTAGTTGATAATGTTGGTAATGTGTAGCAGTATTTGCAGTAGGAATCAGGGGATTTCAATACTTAGTTCTGCCACTGATTCACTCTGTCAGACTTTGTCAGCACTGTGCCTTCATTTCTATTGTGGCAAAAGATGGCTGATAAATGTGCTCCTAAAAATCTAATGGATTTTTAAAGATTTTGGGACTGGAAAATTTGCAGATGATCAGTGCTATGATTGTCTGCAGCAATATGTTTAATTTTTTCTCCTTACAGGGAGTTTTACTTCTTTTTTTTTTTTTTTGAAAATTAATTTATATTAGGAATAAATGTTTCATGATACACCCATAGGAAATGTTTATTTACTTCTCAAGGTTTCATTAAACCCCAAACTGTTATGTCTTCTGTGCTGATGAGACAGCTTGTCTCATTCATGGTCAGCCACTAAATCATTCATGTCAACCCTTATGTTTATGTAACACCACTGCACACAGAGCTGAAGCTGGAGTCCTAAAGCACTTCCAGAGTAATTTTTGTGCGTTGCTCTTGGGATTTTTCAAGGGTCTGACTCTACTGGCATAAATTATTGTCAGTGGGATTAGCAGAGGTAACAGAAGGGAGTGTGGACCCAGCTGTGCATTCCTCAGGCACTTGTGTCACAAGTTGTGATTGCCAGCCTGCCCTCGTGGGTGCAGGGGCCCATCACCTTATCCCTTGTCCTGAAAAGGCTTCAAATGTTTCATTTAAAAATGCTAACATTAAAAGGAAAAACTAGATATTGTGTGAAGGCTGAGAAGAGGAGGAGGAGGAATGAAGATCCTGCAGATGGGCTCCGGCAGCCTGGATTTGCCGGCAGGAGTCCCCAGGATGAGAGAGATTTGATCTGTGGGCAAAGTGTTAAACTGGGATTGAGACACACAGGTTCCTCCCTTGGCACGGGCTGCAGGAGTGCAGGCAGCTCACGCTCTGTGCTCGGGGGGCCTCTGCAAAGCCGAGATAATAAAGTTCCTCTGCACTCACCCACGGCTGGCATTGTCTGGGAGGAGGCTGAGCTCACTCAGAGAGAAGCTGCTGTTCTCTGTACCTTGTACAAAGCCAGGCATGGTGTTATCCAAACTCCAGAATGGTTGCATCAATGTTACCCACCCCATATGCTTGGCACTGGCTGCAGTTTGGATCAGTAATTTGTCACAATTTTATGGCATAGTGGAAGGGAGTATCACCAGATTTCTTTTTTCTTGAGGAGAGAGATTTTGATTAATTTTTTCCCTTCTCTTCAGGGTTAGCACTTTTCCTTATACATACTTCAAGGTAGGGAAATTGCTCACTTGACAGCTGTGGATATAACATGAAATTTTAGCTAATGTTTTAAATTCACCAGAGACAAACCTGCTTCAAGGTAATTTATAAATTAAACTAAATTCAAATATTGTCTTGTGGCATTTACCTGTAATTAGAAAACTTTCTTGAAGAGGAGAGAGATGGCTGGTATACCAATTATTTTTCAGCAAAAATAGGACTGTTTAGAGATTGGGTGATATCAGGCAAATCATGTGTTGAACAAGTTTTATTCATTTGGTATTTAAGTTTTTCCCTGCTCACCAGCTTGACTAGTTTCAAGCTTGCTACATTAAAGCTAATGGGGAGAGAGTCAGAGATTTTGCAGTCTCTTTGGTGTGAACTTGATTTCAAAATCCTGTCTTTTCCCATCTCTTTTTTCTGACTCTGTTATTAGGGGATCACAGAATGGTTCGGGTTGGAAGGGCCCTTAAAGCTCATCTCATCCTAGCCCCTGCCATGGGCAGGGACACCTTCCACTATCCCAGGCTGCTCCAAGCCCCGTCCAGCCTGGCCTTGGACACTTCCAGGGATCCAGGGGCAGCCACAGCTTCTCTGGGCACCCTGTGCCAGGGCCTCCCTACCCTCCCAGGGAGCAATTCCTTCCCAATATCCCATCTAACTCTGCCCTCTGTTAGCAGGAAGCCATTCCTCATTTTCTTATCAATACCTTTGCCCAAAGTCCCTGTACAGCGCTCTGGGAGCCCCTTTATGCACTGGAAGGCCACTCCAAGATCTCCCTGGAGCCTTTTCTTCTTCAGTCTCCACAACCCCACCTCTCTCAGTCCATCTCCATAGCAGAGGTGCTCCAGATTCTGGTCTTTGTGGCCTCCTCTGGACTTGCTCCACCTGTTGAACATCCTTCTTATGCAGAGGGCCTCAGAGCTGGAGGCAGCCCTGCAGCAGGGTCTCAGCAGAGCAGAATCCCTTCTGTGCCCTGCTGCCCACAGGGTGGAGATGCAGCCCACGGCACCTTTGTCTTTCTGGGCTGCCAGCACCCAGGGACAGCTCAGGCTGAGCTTCTCATCAACCAGCACTCCCATCCCCTCAGGGCTGCTCTCAATACGTTCTTTGCCTTTTATCTGTCTTTCTGATGCCTGAAGGGAGGCAAAAATAGTCCTTAGAGAAAAAGTGGGATTTAAAATTTTTTTTTTAATTTTGAATTTTTTTAAAAGTGGGATTTTTTTGGGAAATGTTATTTCAGAGCTGCTTTGTTTTTCTTTTATTGGTTTTGATCCCTGTGGTTCCATTAGCCCACAATGCTCATATGGAGAGGAGGGAAATTCTGAGTGAGGCTGTGCCTTGGTTCACTTCCAAGGCTGAGAGCCTCTGAACTGCTCTGCTCTATTGAACATCTGAACATTGGCCTGCCCAGCTCCCCCTTCTCCTCCACTCTTTCCCTTCCAATGTACTTAATTCAGTGCACAGCATTCCTATCTGCCTTCTTGCCTTTCACCTGCCCTGCCAGTTGCTTTCTTTTGAGCAGTTCCTCACCTCTCACTGGCTGCAGAGGCAACATCTTTAGGAATGGGCAGGGAGGAGAGGTCACTGGAAACATTTGTTTTTTGTCACAGTCCTCGTAGCTGCATTGGGGCTCATGAACAAGGGCTGTGCTGCCAAGCAAAGGCCACTGGCTTCCCCAGTTTTACAGTTCTGATCAAAATTCTGAGCAGTGAGAGGTCATTCATTCAAACACATAAATCAGAAAAACAAAATTATCCTTTGCAAGTAGCAGTGTGCTGTAACATACCTCTAACAGATTGTACCTTTATTCAATTTCTTTGTAAGGGGCCATGTGTCAAAAGGCTTTTTCCCTAGACCTGCTAAAATGGTAAATGGAAGGACAGCAGATTTGCTTCACCTTTCACCTTGAAGCAGTAAACATTGTTGCTGGAGGTGACATCAGTCAAAAACTGTGCCAAATCCAGGTATGGCAGGCTCCAGGGCAACCTGTACTCAGTGGGTTTCTAATTCTGACCTGTAACTGCAGTCATTTTCAGAAACTTAGTGCTTTCCAGGTGAGGTTCCCTTATTCCACAGTAATGTAGAAGTAAAGCTGCAGCTGTCTTGCTGAAGGACATGAGAAAAATGTATGGGTAAATATCCATCTGAGGTCAGTGAGGACTGGTAGCATTTGGGCAGCTTTCAAATGGGAAGGGCAGTATTGCTCCACAGTTTATAGGACCAGCTCACATGCCCTCTGATTGTTAAGTGACTTTGAGGCAGAAACCTCCAAGCATCTACTCATCACTGGGCAAAAAATAGCACTAAATTATTTGCTTCCAAATACCATCGTCTTCTCACTAAAATGATTTTGCAAGATTGCAGTAGTTTTGAAGGAGAAAAATGCTCTGTAAAGCAAGTTATTGGGGTTTTCAAATTTGAAAGGAAATACTACTTTTGTTTCAAAAGTTGAAATGAAGGTAAAGATGACATTAAAATCAGAAAAGACATGAAGCCAAACCCACTGTCCTTATGTGGATTGAAAGATACATATTCTCCCTAAAGTTTTTCAAGGTTTTCATTTCAGAAAGTTAATCTTAAAATCATGTTTTAATGATGATAATAATAATAATATTGGGGCACAAACATTCTGTTTTAGGGATGATCATTGGGAGCAGATTGAAAATGTGATGTGGTGGAAAAAAGACAATATAAACATTTTGGCACATGTAACTAGACACAGAAAAAAGTGTTGAAAGATAGCAAATCATTTCTGCTCAGTGTAAGGGTTCAAATAACAGGAATGTATACTTTGAGTACGTTATGGTTTGACCTGGTGATAGCCTGGTGCACTCTATGCAGGGTAATATTTTGCTAAAATATCTAAAGTACTTCAAACCTCACCTTCCCAAATGTTTCTCCATCATCACTTTAATGCATCCTTGGTCACCAGACATTGCTGATGATGTTGCAGTGTGAAACACTCCTTGCAAATTATTTTAATCTCATTTTATTAAGCTTTTTACCTTCCTTTCCAATACACAGGACCTACCTTGAGCAATTCTTTTTTGCTTGTGTTTACAAAGTAGTTTATTTTCTCCGAATCCTGTGAAATGGAGTTTTTAAAGTCACATGGTGATGGATAAGCCTTTTAATATTTTAGCAGAAATTACTCCAATAAACTAATTACTTTAACGTATAGTATCTGGACTGAGATCACAGGTAAAAGAACTGTCTGGTGTAAACACCAGGATTTGAGCATTTCTTTATTTTTTTCAGCACAGCCCTCAGCTGTCAGTGTGTTTTCTGGATTTTGCCTTAAGAAAAAGCCTTTATTTCATCATCTCAACAGTTTTGTCCTTAGAAAACAGAGCTTTTCCCACTGTGTTGAATGGAGGACCTGGAGGACAAATGCTCCTGCTGTACTTAATATACAGCCATCAATAACTCCATGAGTTGCCAGCAGACTACATGGGCAATCTTATGAAGGAGACAACAGGCAGCAGTGTGTGATTGTATCTTGGTTGTTATTGTATGATGTAGTGGGGGAGTATTAATGAAGGTAATTTATTCTTTATATTGAGGAGTAAAGTGTGAGGGGGACACCTGAACTGCACAGCTTTTTTCCAGAGGTCAGCTACAGAGGTATTTCCAGGGTCATCACCCTCGGGAAGGAATCTGAATGCTGGGGACTTTTAAGCTGACTTTGGGACAGGAAAGAGGACTGTTGGAGGCCAAACTTGGGGTGCTGATGGCACACAAGTGGATGTCTCTGTGCAGTGTGGTTTTGCTGGGGCAGGGGATGGAAGTCACTGACTGGTGCTGCTGGGGTTTGGCTTCCAGCACAGGTGGCCATGGTTGCATTTGTCTTGCTAGTAGTGCAGAAGGGCTAGAATAAGGCCATAAAATGATTTTTTTTCCCCCATGTTCCTTGGTTCCTTATCTTTTTTAGTGTGAAGGTTCAGGGCGTAAAGGCAGGAAAAGTGATCACAGACATGAAAGTCATCTCCAGTGAGAGAGGAAAGTGATAACACCCAATACTCTGCTGTATTGCTCTGTATCACACAGTTGGTTTTTCAGGTTTTTTATCTCTCCTTTGGATTAAGAGGCTCTGAGGCACAAGAAGGCTTGATGTATTTGCTGCTGCATAAAGGTAGAGATGTGTCTGTGGTGTGTTGGGTAAAGCAGCAACTGAAGAGTGAGTAGGCACACTTCAGCTTGCCCCCCTTTAACTGATATGGATTAAACAGGAGGGAAAACCCAAGAGCAGGAGCATGTTTTAACATCTATGGGTTGCAAGCAGCTCAGGGAACCTATTAAAGTCCTTGTGTAAGTTAAAGCTTGCTCGGTCATTTGCCATCACTTTCCTGGAAATGTCTGCACTTACCAATGCACAAATTGCAGATCTGGGGAGTGCAGAGCCAGGGAGCCATCACAACATCTCAGACCAGATCCTGCCAGTAGGTACAAATCATCCCACTGGAAATGTGCCTCGGTGGTTCTTGTGGAGTCAAAACAAGCAAACAGAGCTGATGTTGGAAGGAAGGTTCTGTCCAGATTAGGGGCTCTGACTGCTGTCCTTAATCCAAGTGTTTATAACGTGTATTGGGAATTGTGGAAGTGTTTGCAATGGATGTGATGAGAGTGCTGCTGGGAACAAGTTGTGTTATTGACAACTTGTGAATTTAGGAAACATTTTTTTGGTAGTTTATTGCTGAAGGTTAACCAAGTAGTGGGGGCCAAAACATGAACAGGCAGCTGCAGGTAACTTAGACTTTAGGCAAGTTTCTGAAGGCCTCATCAGAGGCTGCTCCCTCCCAGCATGTCCAGCATGACTCCCGAACAGCCTGGGCTTTTCTTTCTCTTGCAAGGGAGGGTTTAAGCTACTTGATTGTCTTGTTCATCTGTGCTAGAGAGAGCTGGAATCTCTGCACACCCACTGCACAAACAGAAGAAAACGGGTCCTGTTTCGCTCACAGATCATAATTTTCTGACAATTTCTTGTGCCTTTCAGTCATTTTTAATTTTTTACAGTCTTCACACATAGTGCGTTTTTTGATTCATTGTATAGGAAATTGCTGCAAGCTGGTTTTTCAGTTTTCCTTCTAATAGCTACACAAAACTCAGTTAAAACTAATATCAGTTAACTGTGAATGACTTTTGAGAACCCTAATAAACAAAAAATATGAGCAGATGAGAACTATTTAAAATACAGGAGTATGTCAGTTTTAATAGACATTATGTTGCTGTATTTCCAAGCCATAAAAGTGACAAGAATGGCAGGCACTGTGTAAAAGAAATTTGTTATGGTCACTTAAAAAATTGTTTTTGTTATTATTAGCTACTGGAAAGTTACATATGGATAGTAAATATTCTTTGATATGGAGTACAGATTTTCATGAACTGACACTTCATATCTCCCAACTCAAAATATTTGTTCCTGTTAATAAGTGTTTTGCTGCTGCTCTGGAGCCCTTAAAGTATTTTTAAATGCTGTAGAGGTTTGTGAGGTGTATGTACCTGTTACTACCTTATGCTTGCTCTGTGAAAAGGTACAAATTGTGTAAAAACTGAGTGTTGTGTTCAGAACATTTGCTGTGACTGGGGGGATAGGAGTTTGCCTGAGTGATAATATTAAGCCTTACCAAAGGTTGAGCTAACCAGCACTGGTCAATAAAAGATGCCCAGGACAGACGACAAGAAAAATACATGAGTACAAAAAGACCTTTCAGGATACTTACCCAGTTATCTGTGACTTACAAATTTTTGGATATTTGTAGTTGTTAACCCTGAATGAGATTTTTTTTTTCTTTTCTCTGAATATATGAATATACTTAAGTCTTGAATCCATGTAAAATTTCAACACCAACAGAATCTCATGGGAATAAATTTCAGTAGCTCTTTATAATGAAATGTATCTTTTAAATGGTCTGATCATAGGTTAAATAGCTTTGTTCTTTTGAATTTCAAATCTGCATCTGACAATGGTTTCCTATTAACCAACTCTAGTTGCTTAATTTATTACAGAAAATGTCTCGACTGTGGTCCTGATTTTTAAACATGAATTTATCCCCCCCTTTTTTTTCTTCCCTCTTGTTCTTGCTGATTAGAAATCAGCTTGAAACTGAGCAAACCTCAGTCACAGTTTCTGGACTTGCTGACTGGAAACAGCAGGAGTTGAGAAGCACTTCAGAGCAGGTTGTACACGGCAACAGCCAGTGCAGGAACACATAAAAAAGACATAATAGATGAACTGCAGAGCAAACTGAATTAGATACACTTACAGCAGTGTAATGAACTGGTGCCTTTAGTAATTAGCCAGAGCTGAAGTGATCTACTGTGGATTATATTCTTTGACTCTCTAATAATCTAAGTCACATTTCCCCTGGTTGACATTTACCAAAGGCCTCAATTTTCTGGTGTTTCATAGCTTACTTTTGAATGCTCAAAACCTGGATGTTAATGTTGAGAGCTTCAGTTTAAATTGTCCTTTCTGCAATTTTGTACGCTTCTAACTTTATTACAATTCTGTCCTTTAAGTCAGATATATCAGACGTTATTGCAGACATATTAGAGTATAAAACTTGTCTGGACTCAAAAATGGTAATAAAATTTAGTTCCTTTTCCATGGAACTGACTCTTTATGGACCCGTTTTCCCAGTGGAATATCCACCAGCTTCTTCAGGGCTTCACTGGTGTCCAGGCCTGTATCAGACATGTGGTACTGGATGTACTCTGCTTCCAGGCTGCAAATGCACAGCACAGGTACACCCAAAGGGGTGACTTCATGCTGTGTGACACCTTGCTTGTCATTCCCAAAATCTTTTTCTCTCTCAGGCCTCACTCTTTTTTTACTGTTTTTGGCTGGTCGATTGATTTTGTTGGTCCCTTATTTCTTAACATTTTACTCCTGTTTTTTTTAATTGGAAAATATTGCTCACTTGTGTGCACTTTTATATTACTACAAGCTTCAAAAGTTAAAATAATGCAGCTTTAAGTAATTTAAAATGACAAAAACATATAAAGGTTGAAATGTGCATCTAAATTTTCATTGTTTGATGCTTCCCTGTGAAGAATTGAGGAACCTTGATCTTTGCAGTATTTTTTGAAAGTTTTATTTGTTACTTTGAGGCCCGTAGTCTAATCTTAATATAGGAACTGATATTCTTCTCAATTTGTGCCTTTGAGAATGGAAGCTTCAGGTGAAGAAGTTCAAGTACCCTGATGGTTGTGTCAGTGTGTTCATTTTCCACGTTCAGGGATCCTGACTGAGAAATTCACTCTACTGCAGGTTATGAGTAATGGCATCTAGTTAGTTAAATGAGGTTGCAGGTTTGAATTTCTCTCTTTTAGGACATCTTTGGAATCATCATCTCCTAAGTCTCAGGCTGATGTATGTCAGGTGTTGGCATCAGGATTAGGACTTGAGCAGTCAACAATTTTTATTTTCATTTTACTCAAAATATGTGTATGTTGATAGAATTTACCAGCACTTATTTGCATAGGGAAAAAAGCTTTAAATGCTGCTGCTTATCTGGTCTTTAGCCCCATAGCATTTATAGCAAAGATTCTGTTAGCTGAGTTGTGTTATTTAATCTGGTGTTCAAAAGAAAATGTCAGCCAGACCAGCTCTGAAAATTAAACTATTCCAATGCCTTTAGGACTTCTTTCTTCCATTGGCTTCAAATGAAAATAAACATAAAGATTTTTCTATTCTTTATGAAAATCCATCTGTTCCTGTTTCTCTTTTTGTGTGATTTTGAACTATTGCATCTGGTTTTCCTTGCTCCTTTCCAGTATCTGTCACTGCTCTTGTTTCCTGTTGCATTTAATTTCTTCCTCTCTTCTTTTAATATTTAAATCACTCAAATCACGTGAGTTTTTAATGATCTAATTTTCCAAATCAACCAAATACCTAACACTGTTGGGATTTCCTGTCATTTTGCCTGAAAACATTCCTCTCCTTGGCACCTATTCAGTGACTCGTAATACACCCACAGCCCTTGAAACAAAGGTTACGTTGCTTCCCTGCAGTCTCTGCTCAGTCTCTGGTACCTTGGCAGGATCCACAATTAGCAGGAAATAAATTTCTGGTTGCAAGTTCTCAAATTTAGCTCCTGGAACATGACCTGGAGAATTGTGTTACATTTGAATTTCCCAGCTGTTAGAAAGGCAACTGTTAGAGTCACACCGGGTTTTTCCTTCTGTTTGCAACTGACTGACTCCTTTATACTGAGTTCTCTTACAGATGAAGCTGGGACAACTCTTGGTTGTCCGTGTTATTTGAAGGTACGGACTGTTGCATTTAAAGCAAATAACGCTGCTAATCCAAGCCCTGCATGAGCTCTGGTAAAAGATCATGAGAGTGGGACTGGGCCGGGAAGGGCATGTGGCAAAATTGACTGGAGACACCTTGAACTTAGTGTCACAAACCAAAGCACCCCAGCAGGTCACTGTGCTGGGAGTTATGGGGCTTTCTGGGCTTGCTGGTACAGTAGAGTTACCTGAGCCTGGCCAAAGCACCTGAGGGTACTTGAGTTACTTTGGACTGCAGAGGTGGACATGGCCTTATGATCACTTGATGATCTCAGCAGGGAGCATAGCTGAGAACTGAGGGGAAAAGCTGAGTATCTCATCTCATAGACCTTTTAGAAATGTCAGTTTTTGCAATAGCAAAGCTGTGCTTTCTCCTGCAAGCAAGAAGAGGGCTGGGTGCCTCCCGTAGCTCATGGCCCTGCTGCTGAAGGCTGGGGCTGCAGAAAGCAGCTTTGGGCTGACCAAAGCAAGAAAACCCACGTTTCAGTGGGGTGGACTGTTCCAGGTCCATGCTCAAACATCGTGCCATAACCACGACATGAGTCAAATGTTTGCTTCAAATTGTCTCAGCATAACTGAGTAGGTTCCTGTGGGTGGTGACTGCACGTGGTAGAGCTGTAGAGCATGTGGCTGACTTGCTCAGAAATATCTTTCAAGAGGTTTAAAATTCTTCACTCCATCCTATGATTTCTGGACAGTGCAAGAGGAGTATAACATGAATTATTCCACTTGCTGATTTCCAGTGTCACACAGGACTATTCAAATTGTGTTTGATTTGGTACTTCTGGAAAATGAGACAGTGGAACTTATACTTGGCTTGCTTTAATTGCTTCAAGTGGAGGAGGCTATTAAAAGAGCATTTTTCAAACTTAACCTTTGCTGTAACAGAGTATTTTATTCCATTCCCATCACAAGTGCTTGAGCAGGTATTCTGGGAAGATAGACCTCTCCTCCTCTGGAGTGGTTTTGTAGAGGTATGTAAATGGAGAGTAGGGATTTTATGAGCCCCCTGCTCAGCAGAAGATAATTTAAAATCCAGAAAAACGACCACTCTGATATTTTGTGAAAAGAGAATCTGAAAGATGTACGAGAACAAACTGAACATTTTTAAGCATGAATGAACATTACCAATGAGTGAAAAGTCCTGGAGGCCCATTCTCTTTTGCTGTTCAGCTGTTTCAAATGCAAGCAATCACAATGCAGACCTCTCTGCCAGGACATACCTGCTAACCCAAACAGCAACCTGGGGCTCTTAGAAAGCTGTTTAGAAGCAATAAGGGGGGGATTTCATCTGAAAACAAACTCATGTTTATTAATGGGAACAAGCTATTTTTTCCTCATGTTTGAAGGATGATTGATATTGGAGTGATTGTTTGTGACCATGATGTACTGCCTGCCGGCGTGCTGCTGACTCCTGTGACATTTGCCTTGCACTCAGACAGGTTGGCACTGGGGATAGCCCAGATCACCTACCAAATATCTCTAGTGAGAAGTACCCCATGAAGGAAAAACAAAAAAAGAAATCCTATTAGTGTTTTAGAATGCTAGCTGTCGAGAGACTTCTTATTTTAAAAAGCTTGAATAATGTTGTAATTGCTTAAGTTTTCTACCAAGTTTAAGGTGAAAACTTTTCCGTTTGATGTGGGACTGCTCCCATCTCTCATGTCACTGCTGTTTGTATGTTGCTGTTGACTTTCAGTGCAAAAATAACAGTTTTGCATACATCTCTTCTTCCTTTAAATGTAGTACTGTCATAATCCACTTATACTTGGCAAAAGTCAGAGTTTTGGTTACCCAGGGTTAAAACACTGCTGGATGAATTGTTGGAATAAGGCAAAAGTTGAGATGGTCATTCATCCAGAACTCCAGCCAGGCTCTAAATGAGCCATTCTTTATCTCTGTGTAGTTCAGATCACTTCCCTCCCTTTCTCCTTGTTTAGCTTTGTGTGCTTTCATCTGAGACTGAAATAAAAAGACCTAAATTCTGAAAAGATACATGTAGCGCTTTTTCAGAGACTGAATAGAACTGGAATAGTTAGGAGTATGTTTTGGGCACTTATCCAAGACTAAACAAATCTCTACATAGTCTGAGGAACAAGAACTGAATTGCTATTACAGAAACTGCTTTCACAGGTGAAAAGAAAACAGCCAGCAAGTGAGATAGGCAGAGTAAAACAATTCTGCCTTTCCCAGCTGAATAACAAATAAGTTTTTTCTCCCTCTAGTTTTTTTCCTTTTCACTTCACCTGTAAAAGCTGTGGGTTTGGGAGCAATATATTTTAACTCAACTCAGAAAAAAATAGTTAAAAATATCAGCTCACCCCAGACAGTCCACACAGCAGTGGGGCACAGAATGGAGCTTAATTTTTTGTTCAAAGCCAGTTTAAAAGCCAGTTCCTGGCCTGGAGACTTGGTTCATTTTGTTGTATGCAGGAGCAACCTGAAATGCTGCTTTACCCCGAATCTGTGTATTCCGTACAATCATGTACTCCTGGAGTGAATTAATGACTTTTGGTGTGCACATGCTTTCCATAATTTATTTGGAATTCTCTGTTCTCATTAATATTCTAGTTTTAAACACTATGAACTTGGTCAAAGTAAGCTGTTTGAAATATTTAAATACAAATATATAGAAAATTGTTGACAGTTCTTACCACCATTCCCCTTTTGTTATTGATGACTGTCTTCAGTCCCTTCAAAGAGCATTTCCTCATCTTGGTAGAAAGACCCTGGCTGCTGCCTGACTTGAATGGAGAGTTTTGTAATTTGTGTCAGGAGAGAAAATCGTGTGGTCTTTGTGAAATGCAAAACCACATATGGAAAACTTCTAGGAGACATTTTTGTTTAAAAACTGTTTGCTGACACTATGGAGAGGTGCATCTGCCAGGTAGGGAATCGATGTGTGTGCTGGTCTTTGCTTCCAATATCCTCCTTCTCCTTTCAGGAGGGGCCCTTCCCTGTGGGCTGGTACCTGAGCAGAGGGGAAGGAAAGATCCCTGGTTCTTTGGCCTCAAATGTGCATGTTTTTGTGTAAGTGCAACATACTGTGCCTTTAGTCTGTAGCTTTAAATTTGCCATGTTAATGCTAAAGACATAATCATGAGGTTTACACTTTGCAAGAGGGGAGAATTGTTTCAGATTTATTTCCTCTCGCAGTGGCTCATCTATATGGACACTCAGACTGTGCAGGAGGAAAAATCTCACAGTAGTCAGTTTGCTGCTGATGGTTAAAGAGGCTTAGAAACATCATAAAGGTCAAAAATATCGTAACTATAAATGGAAGTGTTTAAGTTGGAGGGCAATTTATGGAAGAGGACAGCATGAATTGGCACTGGAACCATTCTTTTCCATTATTTCTCTAAATGACTCTTTTAGTAGTGTTGAAATCAAGATAATCAAGTTTGAAAATTAATGGGAAGGAACAGCAAATAATTAGGAACAATACTATCAAGTAGGTAAGTACTCTGACTACTGGCATACCTGATTCTGTAGCTGCAATGAATGTGACTATAGAATGAAAATAGGAGTAAATTCTGTCCACTCAGCTCCCTCCACGCACCCTCCTCCCCCAAACTATGAGAGTGATGTGGTGATACTGTCTAAGGGGTGATGTAGAAATAAAATTAGTTTATTGCGGTTGAGAAATAAAAGATGTGTCTTCGTTCTTCCTAAAAGTGAAGCCCCACATACAGATTTCTGGTACAAAGAAACTGCAGGATTGATCTGAGGAGGAACTCTGTACTGAGGACTCTATTGTATTCCACTGGCTATAGTTCTTCAGCATGCTGCATACCAGGCCATGGGATACCTGGAATATGATATCCAGAGTCTGAAAACACAGAGCTGTGTACCTGTATTTCAGGAACCGTATCTGCCAGATCCTTGGCTGATTTATGCTGGTGCCTTTCCAGTGATTTCTGCACATTGCCACTAACAGCAAGTTGCAGCTACTCAAAACTCTGCTAAGAAAACTCTGTTGCTGAGTGAATTTTCTCCAATAAAAGGGGCAAGAAAGGCAGCAATGCTCTGTGAGCATTATTATGTTTCTGCAACAGAAAGTTTTGAAGGAGGCCACTGTAACAGAGGCAAAAGCAGACTCTAAAGTTGGTGGTTCTAGCATGGGATGTTAAAAGGGATGGGATGTGCCAAGGCTGAGACAAGGACTGCACCCAGGCTCCTTAGGAGCTCTGAGACTGCACATGGGAGGGAGAAGATGCTGCTTCTGCTCTGTGAATGAGAGCTGAGAGGAATGGTCCGTGTGCCCTCCCCTGCCTTACACAGATGGGCACTTCTGGCCTGGGCATCCATGCCTGAGTAGGTACAGCAGAGACAGGAGAAGTAATTCTCTGAAAAAAGAAAAAGAGAAATCCAAGAGCATGGATGGCATCAAAGATGACTAGGGTAATGTTGCTGGAGGAAACTTCCAACAAGTCTGTTAAAACCTACATGTGATTTGAACCGTATCTGGGTTCAACCTGACTCTCCTGAGCTAGTAAGTCCAGAGTGTAACTGGTGGGGCTTAGCAAATATTTTGTGTTACACAGTGGACAGAAAGGAAATGTTTTGTTTTGCTCTTTAGAAAGCTCCAGAAAAAGTGCTGGAGTTTGAATCAATCCTGAATTCCGTGTGCTACCACTGTGGGTGTTGAAGGATGGAAATGCCCCCTTAGTGTTGCTCCCTGGTAAAGAGCAGTTCCCTGTTCCTGGTGTGCATAATCTTTACCCAGCTATTGCCATTGTCACTTCATCATGGATACATGACATTATATTAGCATAGCTTTTATCCCTTGTTTTGATTGCTTAAAGTGAGCTGTTGGGTGAAAACTGTTTAACCCCCCTAGAAGTTATTCCTCTGCAGACCCCAGAAAAATTTAAATGGTGGAAATTTTCTGTAAATCACTGAATAACTTTACAACTCTTTACTGAGACAGAAGTGGCCTTCAGACCAAGATCTGCCTAAAAATAATGAGCCTTCATGAAAGGTGTTGGATTTTTGTTTTATTTGTTTATTATGAATGAGTGACAGAGAAAAGTGTAAAGACTTATGGTGATTTTTTTAATGAAACTTGTGGTGTTAAGTGTTCTTTGTGACCTAGATGTACCCAGCTATCATGGGAAGAAATATCACTGATGTGAGAAACTTTGGGAAGTTGTATGGGGTTTAAAGTCTTAAATAGTGTTTGTAGTCTTGAGTGCATGTTCCACACTGGATCAAGTGTCCTGTGTCTGTGAACCATGAGGCAATTTTTTTTTTTCACTTATTTTTCCATTTTTAAAGTACTGTTGCCATCCTGGGTCACTGTCTTCAATTGTGTTGCCATTTTTTAATTCTGTTAGAAACACCCTCACTCCATTTGGATTATTAGTGTAAATGGCAGCTGGATGGAAGATATGCTTTATATGCTTTGTATCCCACACAAATTGTAGTGCAGCCTGCTGCAAGTGGTGTGTGATACTGAATTGGCTTAGGAATACAGTGAGGATTCACAAGCAGTGTGGAGGAGTCTGAGAGAACACCTCTGTCCCTGGGCATTGTGCAGTGCTGTGGCTGCAGTGCAGTGTCTCCCAACAGGCTTTGTCACCCTCGCTGGGGACACAGAAAAGTGCCAGCCACACTCATTTCCACAGGACAAACCAGGGACACACATGAATGCAGCAGAGGTAGACTGAACTTGCAGCAAATCCTGGATCTGCTCCTTCCCATCTTTAGTTCCTCAAATAACTCAGTGGTTTTTTTTTATGCTGATGATGCTGTTTTCTTTATCACCATAAATCATTGTTTTATGCTGATGACACTGTATTTCTCTATCACCATTAATCATCTATAATGCTTGAGAAGGAAATGTTAATGAAGAATACAATTTATTAAATGCCACCCAATGGGTGGGCTAAAAGGTGGATTACCTGCAAACCTTATAATAAACAGGGCCAAAATAAAGTAATGACCCAAGCAGACTTGTAGATCTGGTGTGGGAGGTACTGGAAGAGGTCAGCAGGCCATGATCTGTGCCTGGGACAGCAAGGAAGGCTTTTGCAGAGTGGGACAGCACCTGGGGAAGGCTGGGACAGCCAGGCAGAGAGGGGAGCAGTCGCTCTGGAAAACAAGGGGTTCCCTTGCTGTGTGCTTCAGAAAGTCCCAGCTTCCCACCTGGCACTGCTCTGTGGCTCTTTGGGAAGCCATGGCAGAAACAGACAGTAATTGAAATTTAACTCTCCTCCTGCTAAGGTTCCCCTGGTCTTGGGAAGCACAGGGTACCCTCTGATATTTCTCTTGTCTGATCACAGAATAACCAACTCTTGTAAATCAGGGAGAGGGACTTGAATGGCAGAAAGGCTGACAAAACAAATGCCTCAAGCCATAACTGTTACTTAGAGTGTTTCAAACCTCCATCCAGCTCAATCTTTGATTGGCGAGTTTGTCTCTGCCATAAACTTTAAAGACCATGTTAGTTACCTGCCATTTTAGAGATTGCTTCTCTACCCTGTCCACTTGTAGGCTGCCTGTTTCCCAGAAGGCACAGATTTCTTTTTCATTTTTAATTTTTAATTTTTGCCACATTTTGATGATGGCAATATTATATGGGGTCAGTGCTCAGTCAACTGTTAAATAAATTGCAAATTCTACAAAACACAGCCAGCAGAGTCATTACTAACTGTAATGCTGAAACTTCAAGCAAAATTACATCTGGCTACAATGCTATTCAGATGCATAAATTATACAGCCTCTGATTATCTTAAAGAAAATTCAGCTATTAAACTTATTTTATGGGCACAAAACAAGGGGAACTGCCAAAAGGAATCTGTGCATCCTAAAAGTCATGAAAAGAAAAATAATTGGCAAACCTTTTCCGCCTGCAGTTTTATGGAATGTTCCCTCTCCCTCCTGATGTTCAATCAGCCTCCACCACTGGCACAGATGAAATCATACTATGTCAGAACTGGTGGGGGAATGCAGCCTGCATAGCTTTTGAACAGCAGGTGGGTCAAACATTTCGAATCTGACCCCAAACATCCCCCAACTTCACATGGGGACCTAGAGGGGTGAATCTCCAGGGGAGAAAATTGTAATTCAATGCAGAAAAAAATAAGGAAGCTCGATAGTGGGGTGTTGAGTGTGCTGCAGAACCCCTCCTGAAAGCTTTCCAGCTGCCCAGAAGCACACGAGGGGTCAGGCCTCTTCGTGTGCCAGCAGGTCACTGATGCCTGACTCGTGTCTGAGGGTGGGGAAGGATGCAGAACAGAGCCTGCAGTGGCTGACGGCACAACAGCCCCAATGGCATTAGATCACACACCACAGCTGTGTCAGAAACCCCCTAAACTCAGGGGGATGGCATACTGCTTCTTCCCTTGTTCTCCCACACCCAATTTTATTTCAGTATTGCCAGTGTTAAATTCAGAGTTATCTTTGAAGAACAGTGAGTGCATTGCTTAAAGCAGTCCTGTCACCAGATTTCCTGAGTTGCTTCAATGTGTTTTAAACCATTCTTATATTTGACAAGTAATTGCCAAAATAGGTTATATGCCACTGACCTTTATCAAAGTCTGATTTTTTTTCCAAGCCCTGTCTCGCAGTTCCATCCTGTAAAGACATTCAGGGAAGATAATTGCTCCCTAAACTAATTGCCTTCTCTGCTGTTCTTTTCTGGACTTCTGCAAGACAGAGGAAATTTTGCTATTATTTGTTCTTCGAACAGGTCTGAGCTCCTCAGACTGGAGATAAGAGGAGGTACCCCAGTTCTGTTTTAATTTCCTTCCTTCCTTCTTGTAACAAGAATTATGATTCAGGTGCATTGTTGCTTTCTTTCTGGAGTATTTCTACGCAGAATTTGTGGAGGAAATAATAATTTTATAGTCCAGTATGTGGTGTTATATCAAGTATAAATATGACTAACAGGAGTAATGGATAGTGCCTATGAGTACAAGAGGAAGTGCTGCATTTCTGTTCCTAATGTTATGCAACCTGAATCTGTTTTTTCCTCACTGATTAATCATAACTATTCAGTATTTCAGTATATATTGATCTTTGAGACATGAGGAAGGGAAGATTAATCTTGTTTTAACAAAGCTCTTCTTTTAAATTCAGCTCTGTGATAGATTGTGAGTGATACACTGGGTGGCTGGCACAGTTTTAGCCAAGCCATGAGCTTGTTGGCTGAGGGATATTGATAGCTACTAAATATGAACACAATTATTAATGGCACTGAATCATACCATGGCTTCATGCAAATGGCTGGTGTCAGGACAGAGATAATTCCCATGGTGTTGCAAAAGGAGTTGTTTTTTTAACAACAATATTGCAGTTGGAGGAGGCTCTGTCCCTCCCTTGAGTGTGGCTCTGAGTGTGCAGTGTGACTCCTGCTTGCCTGGTGTTTGTGAGCAGCTTGGAACACACAGCACTTGGTGAGGAACAAATGTTTCACCCTTCCTTGGAGTCAGATTAAAGCAGTTTAAAGTCAGATTAAAGAGTTTTCTCCTCTGTTTGTTTTCTGATTTGCAGACAAGGTTTGTGAGACATTCTCCTGACCATATACCCTGGAGAGCTCTGCTTTTACAGCAGGAATCTTCCACAAGTCTTACTGATGTCACCAGGGAAACAGTGGTCTCACCATGTGAGAGGATGATGCAAACCTGTATTCCAAGTTTATTTTTTTTTTAAATAGTGTTTATTAGTTTTTGAAGGTAATTCAAAAATTACACTGAACTATATGTGTGAAGTTTTAAAATAAATTAGTAAATTTCCACAGAAAAACAAATGCTGATTTTTTTTCTTTTACCAGGATTTTTTCTTGGAAAATCTGAAAATCCTTTTGTAGAGTCCACGTAGTAGCATCTTTAAGCATTTACAGTAAATTCTATTAGTAATTCTGATTGAAAATTTATCCAAAATCTACAAATGCCTTTTCATTTTCAGCTGCAAGGAAAACAAGAACTTACATTCTTGAGAATCTGCTTAACTTAGTTTAAGACAATTTCTGCCTTTCATTTCATTTGTACTCTATTAATTTTAGACTGCTTTAGTATAAAATCTCATTGCTCAACTTGTTGATTGAGGGTCTGCTTCCCCTGCTTTGTTTGAGCCCATTCCATGCAAGTTAAAATAAGAAAGGAGAAGAAAAGCAGGGGCAGGAGAAAGAGAAATTAAAAACTAAACAAAAAGATCACTCTCTCTTCTATAATGTTTAGCCTTTTCTTAAATACCAACAGCATGATATTCAGAGAAACTGTTTCTTGTCATGATGTAATAAATGTTTGAAGCCCTGACTGACCCACATGGCTCCCTTTGACTGCCTAAGAACAAATAATAATAAAAAAATGGAACGTATTTTAAATGTGAAAATTCTTTTCCGTCATGTGAGCGATTCAAGGTTTTGTGTCGTGGAAGAGACTCCATGTTGTGAGTTCTAAATTCATAGAAGAAAATGCTTAGACAGATCTCCACATCAGCTACAAACTGATTACGATTCCTAAGAGACACCACTGCTGCTTTTTGTATCTAAATATCTGAGATTTATTTTTGACTGTGCTTTCTAAATTTGAGGACAGTGCACAGTTTTAATGCATTGTTGAAAACTTTGCTGTCTAGTAAACAAATGGGCCAATAGCCCTGGATTTTTAGCCACGTTCGTTATACTCCTTGCTTTTTATCTGGAAATATTCATTTTTTGAAAAATGAGCTTTCAGTTTCATCACCACGTTAGGGAGTTTACAAAGACTATATTTCAAGGCCTATGGAAGAAGTTCTTACTTTTTGGTAGAAAAAGGAAGAGAATGCTATTCTCTGAATAGCACTACACTAAAGAAAAAATTATAGAAGAAAACTTTCCATTCTTGACAGAGGAAGGATGTCCCATTTAGGTACAGATTAAAAAAAAAAAAAGGACCACCTCTTGTAATTGCAAGATTCCTCAGCCTCTTCACTCTTTGAGGGGTTTCTTCACTCCCTTTGAAAGATATTCAGTATACTGCATTTCTTCTGAGTTTTATTTACTCCTTTTCCAGTATTAAGCTGAAATTATTCCACAAAGATAGCTCCTGATCTAGTGTTTTGTACTGCTGTATCTGACAGCCTTTCCACTTGGAGATTTTAAAGTTAGTACAGTTACACTGGAGACTTGCACTCTTTGAGTGTGAATGTTAATCACAATTTTTTAGGAAAAAAGAAACATTTAGAAATTAGGAAACTATTCAGAAGAACTAATATGTTTGGGTTTTTTTTTAAATGCAGTTAAAATGCATAAGCATCTTCTGTATCTTTTCTGTAGCTTCCTATCTTTGGTTTTGTGACCTTTAATGGAAGTTTAAAAGGAAATTGGAAAAAATATTTCCCTCAATTGAGTGATTTAAAAAAAAATCTCTTGCAAATTCTGTAAGCAGTGGATTATAAATCAAATTTTTTACTCCCTCTTCTGGCTGTGGTTTTAAGGAATGCACACACATGGAAAGCAGGAGTAAGATTTTCAATTTTTTATTTGAAAACGTTTTAACATCTTCTAACTGTGAAATGTGTCAGCTAGGGAGCATATAATTTCTTCTATTAAGATGCTGTGTGTATATAATTTAAAATAACAATGCAAGCAGATATGCCAGTGTTGTGGTGTTTTTCATTTCAAGCAGTTTAAAAGTAGAACAATTTCTGTTTGCTTGGGATTGCAATCTGATAGTCCTCCTCACACTGAGCAATGGTTTATTACTTAAGTGTTCCTGCCCAGATCAATGTGTTTGCTGAAGACACAGAGTGTGGGTCAGATGAGCAAAGTCACAGGGCCAGCACACCAAAGGCTTATTATCACTAAACAATGCAATCAGAAATGAGTTTGTAATAAAATGCCACTTTCACAAGAAATGCATAAAATTCCACTGGTGTAGCACGAGAAGAAAGAACATACAATAACGGGGTTTTGGTAAAGCAAATTAAGTCTTCCCTCTGTGTACGCAGAGATGGATTTCAGGATGGAGCCTTGACAGTACAATGGCTTTAATTTTTTTTTTTTGGGGGCTGCCAATCCTGGCTGCACACATTGATTTGTTTAAGAGCTGTTCCGCTGGCGTGAGCACTGGCAGAAGCACTCACATCCCTGCAGGTGTGGGAGTGACTTGGATACAGCTGTGCCAGCTGTGGATTGGGCCCAGGGAAGCCTCATTTATTAGAGACTTGTATTATTAAAAGTGTGCTATTTCATGCATTAGGGAAGCCGCCGTCAGTTTGGGAGCGCCAGCGATGCTGAGGAGTTTATATGTTCTGAGAGCCCAATAAACATCATCTACTTCAGTTACATAGTGCAGCAGCTTTAGATGCCTGGTTGCTTTCCCAGATTTTGTTGCCTTTCTAATTAAATCAGACTTGGGGATTTGAAATTGAATTGGTGTGAAATACACAATAAAAGTCTGTAAGTAGTTTAAGACTGGCAAGGCCTGGGCATGTATTTAACTACAATGGAAAGTCAGAGGAACCTGACTACAGGACTCTCTGCTAACAGTTCTAATGCTGTTCTTTATCACTTTTTATTCTGTAAATGACTTTTGTTCTGAGGTGAGATATGACTTCCCTTCCTGTAGTGCTGCATGAAATGAGATGCCAGCAGCATCACATCCTCAAATTTAACTACCAGCATCAGCATTGAGAAGGAAAAATTGCATGGCCATAAAAGCATCCTAAAGCTGGTTGCTTTAGGACAGAAGATGACAGTTGGAAAGTGAACTGTTCTCCTAAGGAATATAAACCATGTATTCAAAAATAGGAATAATAGGTATTTTTGGATTGTAGCACTACTTTGTATTTGTTTCAGAATGAGCAATAAATGGACACTGCAGATCAAACCTACCAGCTCTATTGACATCATGGCTGTGTGTTAAATGGGAAGAAGACAGGTCTTCCAGGTTTGCCAGAAAGAATAACTGAGAAAGTAAATTATGTGACAACAATATCACTTAGAAAAGGATAAAGATGAACATCTCTGAAATATGACATCGTCAAAATGGCAGCTATAAACCAAAGAGGTCTAAGGAGGGCAAGTAATGTTTCAGATAAAAGTGTGAAACAAGGGTTACTCACAGTGTAAGGAGAATGAGAAGAGCTCCTGCCTTGGGCAGAGGGGCATAACTGTTGAACAAATAATTAGATGAAACCCTCAATTTCTCATAAATATTTCTCTGTCTTACAGTTAAAATTACTTCTTTGTAAGCTTCTTGCCGCTTTTAGAAGATGTGCAGGGGTCCATTGTTTAGAAAATTTTCCACAATGCCTAAATTCATGTGGGGCTTCTTAAATATTGCCATTTCACAATGCCTCTTTTCAAGGCCACAAAACTCCAATATAACTGGACAAGCCATTGCCGTGATACATGACACAGCTGGCATCCCCAAGCAGCATAACTTTGTATGCATTTAATTAAAATACATTTACTGTTTGCACACCGGGCTGAAATCAAAAGCAGTGCCCACGTATTCATCAGAAAACGAAGCATGGCAACTGTTAGAGCACAAGGAAATAGGTTATGGCTGTGACAGTGCAGCCTGTATCAGTGCAATGCAGGGGCTAATGCGTATGCTTAATGCAGCACAGTTTTAAAGATTGCTGGGGTATCAAATTCAGACCACCTTCCTATCCTTTTGAAAGCATTTTTCTTATTTCATACCCCTGTAATCCTTTTAAATATGTATAGATTGTGCTCAAGTTATAAGGTAGAATGGTTTTTACATGTATAAAAATATGTTGACTAGTGCCTAAATGCTGGACTCCATGGCTGTCAGTGCCTATTGTATATAATTTTCCCAGACACACAGCTAGCCTTAGGCTGTGAAGGTAGGAGCTCAGTGTCAGAAAGACTTTGACAAAAGATATATAGCTTTTAATTTGCCCATGGAACAGAGGGAGCAGATTTATGACCTAAAATACAGGGCTGAGAATTGGCTGTATACTTTCAGCTAATGGGTATAGAAATGAGGAGATTCACAATGGCTACTTCATGCACAGGCTGCCTTTTTTGCATGTTGAATAAACAGTCCAGAAAAATTTACAGGGCTATAATTTAAAACAAAAATAAGGCAAGTGGTAGACCTGTGAATACATTCTCTATCTTCTATCTCTGCTCGAGCTTACAGTATCTTGTAAAACTGTAATTCTAGCCTGCTTCACCTGATTACTTTGTTTGCATGTGTATCAGGCTAGATTATTAGCATTTGTTTATTGGCTGTTTTTCATTAAGGGCCTTTGGAGACATTAAAGAGGCTCACAAAATTGTGGAACTCTCAGTACTGGTTCCACAGGTAGTAAAAAATCCTGTCAACTTTATCTGAATGAAGTTGCACTGATTTATGTTGGCTGAGGATTTGGCCAGGAGAATTGATCTTGGATTGTAAGAGAGAAACTCTGACAGTGTCCTCTGTTCTTAACTCCTTTGACAAAGATAGCTTTAGAAAACCATTTTGATTTTGTGGATTTATCCTTTGTCCTGGCTGTCAGAAGACATAGCAGTTTAAGATCAAAGGGGAAGAGATTTGAAGATTAAACGTCTTTGAACTGAAAATGTCCTGCAGCCCCATAAATTCCAGCAGAGATCACTAAATCGAGAGTGCAATCATCAGCTGATTTGTATTAATGATGCACAGATCGAAACCTTGGAAGTGCTGTGAGCTCTGTACCTCTACCCAAAGTGACGGAGCCCTGTCAGGGATCCCACCCAGGGATCCTGGAGCACCCGGCCCAGCCTTGCTGAGGCTCCTCGTGCTGCTGTGCATAAACAGGACTGGCTGCACAGGACGGGCTTTCAGCCTCTGGAGAGCTCCTGGTGGCACAGAGCCCCCTGAACACAGAAGTCTCGTGGTAACACTGATCTCATCACCATGGCTGGATGTAGCCAGCAGAGCACACGAATGGGACACAGCTGCATTAGCCCTTAAGCAACCTGGTCTGGTGGCAGGTGTCCCTGACAGCTGGCTGGGACTAAAGGGTCTTTGAGGACCCTTCCCTAACACTCTGTGATTCCATGATCTGCAGTAGCAAGGACCAAAGGACTACAGCTCATAATTCCTTTTGAGGCCTTATTCTCTGCTCTTTTATCTTTGCTTGTTAAAGACACTGAGGAATGGAGGCTCTACCTCATCTTAGAGAATTTCCAGAGGTTAATAATCCTAACAATTCAAAATTATTTCTGTTTTTCTCATCAGCTTTCACCAACTGAATCTCATTATGATGTATCCTGTTAAAGTGCCTTCCACCAAAGCTGTAACTGCCAGGTTGAAAGGAATCTGGACTCCAGTAGTGATGGATGTTTCTTTGGAAGCAATTCTAAGGAATAACTAAGGGAGCACCTGCAAAAGACAGAGACTTATCTTACTCTTTAATTCTTCCAAGATTTAAGAACATTAGCACAATAGACTAGGAAAAAACTCTGGAAGGATTATTCTGCTATAATCCCTATTTATTCTTTTGTTTCTCCGTGTAATATTAGTATTTGCATGCTAATTAGTGATTAGAACTGACTTTTCTAGGAAGAAATTTGTTTTTCTCACAAAACTTATTTGGGGAGGTACACTTTCTACTACATTCATTTTTTATAGATAAGCAATCTACTTAAGCCTACATGCCAGAGGATAACATAAAGATGTTATTTGAAAATAAATTACTGCCTCAAGTAGCTTCTGTAGTGTATTTGCAAAATGCCAGTTCTAGAAGGGCAGTGGAATTATTAACTTAAGATAAATGGCTAGGGATGATATAATTATGAATTCTGTGAGAAGACCTTGTCACAAGAAAGATATAGATTGAATTTTTTTTTGCTTTGTTAGCATAATCCATATGAAAAAAAGAATTGAGACATCAGAATGACAATGATTCATACTTTCTGTGACTTTCAGTGATTTTTTTTTTTATTTTCTCACCAGGAGAGGCTTGGATATTCTTTGTAACTCACTAGATTTTAACAAATGCTGCATTTGCTGAACTGCAAAACTGAACTACATTTTCTGAAGTGAAAACAAAATAAAATGGTTCTTCTGCATTTAACAGTGAGACAACCCCTGGAGCAAATAGCAGCTTTTTAGTGAAATCATCTTGGGATTTTGATAGAAGAAAGTAAAAATGAAAATTCTAGTACCCTAGTACCTGGGATACCGATGCACAACTATGTAAAATCCGCTTAAAGTGCTGGAGGTCAGGTTTGGTGGCATTGCCCCATATGGTTTTGAACAGTAGACACTTAAAGACTGTAAGCCAGATGGTTTTGAAATTACTGCATAAAATCCCTCTAACTTTGGCTAATTTGTAGTGATGGCTTCTAGAGACTGTTTTCAGATGGAAATTTTCTAAACTGTCTTTTAAAGACAGAATTTCCTTTTTTGCTGTTGTCTTCCTATTCTGGAAGTTTCTAAATGGTGGGCTTGTGAGTCAGGGCCAGTGATGGCAGGTTCCTGGGAGTGAAGGAGAAACAGGTTTGTTTCTGTTGCAAAGATTTTATAGACTAAGCACTCTCCATGAAAAACGGTGGCATTTAAGTCAAACTCCTCTCTTTATTTCTCTCCAGCTTGTTCTCTGTTCTGCATTTTAACATTGAATGATTGCAAAGAAATATAACTTTGTGCATGTCTGGAAAATTTTTTATTCTTGCTTTTTGATTGTTGTTGTGCATTTGGAGGTCTCCCACTGATTTGTTTAGTAGGCATAACAGTCGTCCCGGGCCCAAAGAAACATGAAAACATGTAGCTGTTAATACTCTCAGGAGACAGATAAATGTCAATGTCAGTCAGCGATTAAATATGCAAAAGATTTCTTGCATGTGCTAGAAACTTGGTGTTACAATTAATCAAAAAAAGAGGAAACCTTATAGATGGAGCAGAATAACAAAGTGCAGCGAGATCACCTCAAACCCAGAAATGAACAAAGCAATTTTTAGTAGCGTCTCAGACTGTAATGAAAATTATGTGTAAAATCAGCACTAATCAATGAGCATCTAAGTGCTCAGTAGAGCTAAAATCTGCCCTGCAATCCTTCCTGGTTCTATGAACCTTGCCCATGGCACCCCAACTCCATCCACGGCTTTTTTTGTTTGCCATCTGCACACACACTGTCAGTTGTGTCTTTGCCCTGGTGGCCCACAGGCAGCCTTGGTGACAGGGAGCTCAGCACTTGAAGTTTGACAGAAAATGGCTCAGGTGGCTTCAGGCTCCACTGGGAGTGTGCCTGTCCCCAGCCACACCCCAGAGAAAAGAGGTGGCTCTGCCTTCACACCTCGAGCCACTCGCAGGCACCAACCCCTGCAGGAACATCCCTGTGACCCCCACATTGATTCCCCTGGGGAAGCTGCCACCACAGACATCTGCTCCCCAGTGAGTGTTCCACACCCTTCCCAGGGGCTGTGCCTGCCCAGTGTTTCTGCTTCCTGGTGACACCTTCTGTCCTTGTCCAAGGACTGGGGAAAAAGGAGCAGAATGGACCCCCAGAGGGGTTTCTTTGGTGAAAATTTGATTTTACTGCACTGCAGCTCTTCAGCTGTCATCATACATGCATGTATGTTATTCCCCTCTGTCAGAAGTGACAAAAATTTTCTAGGATTTATTTAAGAGCCCTTGAAAATCCTTAGGAAAATGAATGGGCAATTTCCATCCTAGAGGGAGGGGGTTTTCATTGGAATTGGCAGCTTCTAAACACAAAATATGCGCACACAGGGACACCCAGAGTCACTCTTTGGAGTCTGGTATGTCAGGATGGTGGAGGGGAATAAAGATTTGCTTACTATTACTACCGTATACGTTTCCTTCCCATTCAGGAAATGCTAGCATGGCCCCTCTGAGCCATTATGTCGAGAGGCAAGAAGACATTTTTAATAGCACTGTCGCTTTTCAACCAATCCAGTGACAGATACGAGTGAATAATATAAATTCTCTAGCCATTCCTTGGCATTTATTTCAATGTAAGTATATTTTTTTTTCAAGTAGAAAACCCAATAGTAATTTATCAAGGGACAAATCATTTTTTCTGGGCAGTGGAGTCTGCAAAATCCCCATTTTTAAAGCACTAAATCTCTCTCCTTTGACAGGAGTAAGAAAGCATTAAAAGCTTTGATTTAGCTGGATCATACAAAATAGTTTCTCATAATTATCCTTTTGGATGATATATGCTTGTCTTTTTTCCCCTTCTTATTAAACCTGAGGTCTCCATTTTTCATCCAGCTGTATTACTAAATTAAATTGCCTTTTGTTGTATTCAAGTTAAGCACTTTGCCGAAAGCTTTCCTTGTTCAGGGAAATAACATTTACCCAACGTGCTCCCTGTTTTACTGTTTAAATTTACTGTTTGCAATTGTTTGGTTTGCTTAGCAACTGGAGGTTATTGTTTGTTTTAATAGGAATAATGAATCAGTGGAATTTAGTGTTGTATCTTAGAGTACAGTATCCAGGGCAGGGGGAGGGGAAGGAGCTCCCAAGGAATTCTTATTTTGAATTGAAATGTAAATTGCCAACATGACAGAAAAAGCTTCTTGCATGTCCAGCTTTAGAAACTTTTCAGTTTTATTGCTGCATGAAAAGGAACTCTAGTTGGCTATGGAAGAATTCCATGGGGGATATAGTCACACTCATTGACAAAATAATAGAAAACAGTTCAACATGCCACCTTTCTTGGACAGTTTGCACCTGCACATTAAAAAATTGCTGTGAAAGCCAGAGACAGCTTCAGCCAGAGTTTTAATTCTGTTCTTGCAAGGAAAAAGCTAAAATTTGCACTAAATGGACTAAATAATATAAAAATCTATACCTAATTTTAATAAAATACTACCAATGATCAGCATAGCAAAATAAGTTGCTCATTTAAGGATTTATGAGATGCTGTTCAAGTTACTACCCAAAGAAATTAATTCAGAGGCCACTGTTTGTCATGTAGTTGTTTCAGGTGGACTTTGCCGGGGTGAATTCTCAAAGAGTGTGGGATGTGTGAAGCAGCCTCCCTGACTGTTGTTCCGTTCTTGCTCGGGGTATTTCAGATCCTGCCCTGGATCTGTCATTGCTTGTCCTTTGCTCCATTACTGGGAAGGTCACTGTATTGGAGCTGGCCTTCCCTGGGCAGTACCAGCCAGGCTTTGCAGCCGTGGTGGCCAGATTATGGTCTGTAAAAACACATGCAATTGTCTTGAGCATTGATTCCAAAGTTAATAATGGTATGAATTATACAAGGCCTGATAAATATGGAATTGAAGGTAGTAATGCGGGTCAGCGCAGCTTTATGAAAAATAGATTGTGTCAGACTGTGTGATGGGCTTTTGAAGAAATTCTGAATGTCATTGATAAGGACTGGCATCACGGATGGGGATCCATCTGCGGGCTTGGTTTCTGTGGTGTGATGTCTTCACTAATAAGTTAAAGTGGTGGAAGATCAACATGATGCCCCAGTGGGTCTGGTGTGAAAGAGACTCCGAACATCACCAGGCTTTCCTGGTGTGATCAAGTTAAGGAGGAACTGGCTTTCTGTGGAGAGGCTGGAACAAAGCAATGAGAACAATCAGAGAGCTGGAAAAGAAAACACAGCAATCCATATAAAACAAGCAAGACACAGGCTTTGAAACTGTACCTACAGAGCTTTACTTTGACACAGGAGGATGCCAGCAGGTGCATGAAGGGCATGGCACTTCTCTAATTTTGGGTGCATTTTAAACAAGGACACAGATTACCCTAACTTGGAATAAGAGGAATGGAATAGGTAACTTCTGGAAGTCGTGAAACCTCCATGATACAAGGGTTGGTGAGGGCACGTGCAGCAGTGGCAGGAACAAGAAAGCCCTGAGGGAAAGGGGAAGCACACACTGTGTAAGTGTGGAGCCCCCAAAAAACAAATAAGGCACAGACAACTGGTGCTCTGAAGGAGGTTGTCAAACCAGATGTTAGACACTCAGAGGATGCAGATACAGGCAGCAGAGCTGGCTCACACGTTTATGACTGCATTTTTAAGATTTTATTGAAGGGCATCGGGAAGTAAATGGGAAGTGAAGTGTCAGGAATGAGGCCACACTAATTTTTAGAGTTCAGAAACTGATTTATTAAACAATAATGGCCAAATTCCTTAATAAAAAACCTCACCCAGATCCGCAATGATTGGAGACACTTACAGCCAAAAAGGCTATAAACCCAAAACAAAGACCTACAGTGCTGGGTCTTTGCTCGGGCTAGCCCCAGGCAGAAACAGTTTAACAGGCAGGCCTAGGATCCCCAGCACTGGGCTCTGCCTGGGCTAATCCCGAGCAAGGCGGGACACAGACAAGAGCATGGCAACCAAAGCAGGCAAAAAGAGCCCTCTCCTATCTCCATTTCGATATTTACACTTTCCCGGCTCTTCTCATCACCACCCATTGTCCCACCTCCAAAGTAGGAGATAATTGTTGGAGTTCTTTTAAAGTTCAGTTCATTGGGCTGGTTCAGGAGATGGAGGTGAGGCCTTTCAGCCAATGGCTCGCTGGTTACTGGGGTGCAGTCTCTGGGTGGTGTCATCTGAGTTTTTGGAGGGAACTTTCTCATTAAAATTCACGGTTACCACGGAGCTCAGTGACAGGTTACCATTTCTGAAGATAGCACTTTAGCCATGGGTGGGGGTTCTGTCTCTGTGGAACACAGCTAAACTTGGAGATGATTTTAGAACATATCATGGGATTTTTCAATGTAATTTAAACTCTGGAACTTTGCTTGGAACTTAGAAATATTACTTAACACACATTAAGGAACATGAACTACAAACTCTCTTAATCAATTAACAACTTAATTAACTCTTAACAACATTCATATTTTAAATTAATTACTTACCATTCCATGAATGTGAAAGCCAAACATATTGTTTTATGTATGACAGGAAGACTGAAGAAACTTTCAGGAGCACCAAAAGATTTGTGGGGTGTGTGAATGTGGAGCATGAGTTTTGTCTTGTTGCACAGGAAGTTATGGTTGTGGTGGCCTCTGTCAGCCCTGAAAATCTATGAATGTGTCATTTCCAGGATAGCTCTGAAAATCTCATCTAAAAGGCTCTGTTTGCCCTTTGTATCCTCCATAATAAATTGAAGATAGTCGTTTAGAGAGAGGCTTTTTCTTCTCCATCATATACTCTCATTTTTTCCTTGTTTTCATTTAAACCCTGCTGCTATTAACAGATGCTGCTATAACTTCTTGTCTTGATAGTTTCAGGCACAACACTATTTTGTTGCCAAACTGATCATTTTATTTATTTATTTATTTAATAGTCCATAGTATATTGTCTTTTAATCTTTTTCTTCCCGTGCAGTGCTTCCTATAAAGTGCCTTGGAAGGGAATGCAAGACTTTGTAATAAAACATTGCAGGGAGCATCGGGCCTCCTGTATAAGTTAGCCAGTAGCTTTTCTGCACGGTTTCTAATATTCTTGTGATTTTAGTATTAATTATGTGGAAAACTGGAGCTCCATCTCTGGGCAGCTAACTATTTTAAAGGCTTCTTAAGGCTTGTGAGGAAAGCACAGACCTGTGTCAGGGAAAGATGAAAATTTCATAACATTTCATTTTGGTTTTGATGCTTTGAAGTCACAAACTTTTTTTTTCTTTTTTTTTTTGTATCTCAGGTTTTACATATCATTTAGATGATAATGTTGATAATAATTAGAAAAGTGTGGGACGTGAATTTGTTTCAGGATTGCTGCCAACACTGCATGGATATTTGATGTGGTAAAGGTGCACACATTGTTACAAGCTAGTGAACACTAAAATTTTAATCTCACAGATGCTCTAATTGCAATTAGTACTCTTTCCTTTTGCTAAGGCTTTGGAACATACAAGTCTTGCACATTCTTTCCCAACTTAACACTTTTTTGCTTTCTTTTCTGAAAAAAACTCACAAAAACACCCTGGCTCAAATATTACCACAATGGAATTTCCCTGTGCTGCTTTAGAAATATGCTCCTGCACTACTGATTACTTCCTGTTACAAGATTAATCAAATATTAATAAACTAATAATGAATGCCAGATCTACATAACTGTCAAGTTTTCCTCTGGATTAACAGTACTTCTCATTGAATTATCTCTGGATCTGCCTGACAGCCCAAAGCTGGTTATTAGTTTCTGAGTATTCTGAAATATCAGCAAAAAGGTGGTGTGAAAGTAACAGTTTTTCTTATTGAAATATGTTGCATGAAACATCTGCCTGGTTTCCAGACTCTTAAAATAAACACATTTTTGCTGATTTTGCCCTGGAATTTGCATCGTATTTTCTGATAGGAAACTCTAACTTGTTTCCAAAAAGTACAGTTGTGATATTGCAGATCTCTCGTATGATTCAATTAATTAGGTGGTCAGGTTTTGATTTAATCCTGTTAGTAAAAGCGTTTAATTATTAATCAGAAATATCAAGGGATGTGCGAAACCCAAATCTAAACAAACTCGAGAGCCTCTAAGTAGGGGCAGGCACAGGAAAACTGAGGAACCAAGTGATTCTGCCAATGAAATGTAAATGGCAATGTACAGAACTTCATTTGGGCGTGTCTCGAGACTTGGGTTGGTTGCTCTGTGTTCTACAAATGAACTTTAATTTTTTTTGGAGATCTAGAAGGAGACATTCTGGGCCCTACAGAGCCCATGGTATTCCTTGTCTCAGGTGAAGCTCTGTCAGGTTTGCAGAAAGGGGGTCCGTATTTGTATTGTTTTAAAACAAAACTCATACTTTCCTTAATTATTACGCATCTTCATGTATTTCCATGATTGAAAAAGAAGGAGAAAAAAAACCAAATATCCACTCCCTCCCCACCAAATCCAAAATAAGAAATGTCTCCAGAGTCCCCTGAGTGGAGTCGTACAAATCTAATAATATTTAGATTCCACATATCCATGTGGTGGATAGAATAGTTGAGAATGCTAGGCAAAGACTGAGGACTGCCACACTCACTTTTATTTTTAATGAAATTATGCTCATCTGCGCTCTATTAGGGAGTGTGTAAATTGATTCAAATTCAGACTTTTTAAAGTACAGCTAAGAGATGACCAAAAATCAATTCCAAACACAGTAGAACTACAAGGCAATGCAGATATTTATTGTCATGAAAGCGATTTCTGGCTCCTTTGTATACCCTGAGTATAAGTTGAGGCCTTCATTCATTGCCTCCTGGGAGTTAAAGAAAACCACAAATGTTTCTGTTATTCGCTGGCCCTGTAATTTAAATAGAAAAATCACTATGCATTATCATTGCTTGGCAGTCTTTTATCTAATTATTCAGGCCAATTCTTTTCTGTAACTGAGGAGGTTGAACTGATAAAAAATGGGCAGGACAAGTTGGAACTTGAAGAGACATTAAGAAAGTTATTTATTCTGGTGGCTCTTTATGCAGACAGAGAGAGACGAGGGATATGGGGGACAATTCTGAAAGTTATCACCCCCTTCTAGAGAGCCAGCAGCTCACCTCGGCTCCTGTCATCCAGAGCTGGAGGGAAAGGGAATCCCAGCATGGTAGAATGAGACAAGAAAAGGCAAAAATTGCCTGGGATCCAGGGAGGAAGACACCATTTTGCCCTGTGTTGCACCAGTGGCTATGCATTCCAGGGACTCTTTTATGCAGTATCATATAACTTACCACAAACGTGGGGATTTAGTTGTGTGCTCTGGATACTCAGTCATGCTTAAGTATCTGATCTCTATGAAGCTTCACTAATATAGGAGACCTCTTCTTGGATACTTTTCCAGGAAGAAGATTCATGAGTGGTCCCCTTTACCTTTGGCAGTCTCTGACAGCTCTGGGCCTAAACTTACTTGCACTTGGTAGCTGTGGTGCAAGACTCCGTTCCTTCTGATAAATACAATTTTGACCCATTTTATCATCTGAAGAAGATATTCTCATAATGGACAGTGTAAGCAAGTTTCAGAGAATTTAGCTGATTCTCCAGTGCTGCTCTGTGGAGCGTGGTGAGTGACAGGGGTTGCTACCCCAGACTTAGTCAGAAGCAACCCAGAAACTTCAGTCAAATTCAAAAAAATCCTTACTGCAACTACTGGGTGCTTCCAAACTGGCATGTGGGAAAACAAAAAAAAATTTCGGCAGTTGTTATTTTTGATGTTGGAATGGTAGCTTCAGTTTGTTAATTACCTTTAAAATCAGTATTTCCGCAGTGGGACCAGACTTATGACAACAAATATTAAAGGAGAGGAATTCTCAAATTTAGTCTGAAATCTATCGTGAGGCTGTGATGAAAAACTCATATATAGGGCAGATTACTTTATACATAGATGTAGATGATATATCTGTGACAAGGCTTTCATTTATTCAAACTCCTGAGGAAATGCTCAAGTCCATTCCTAATCCTAAAGCACTTGGGCTTAGTTCTAAGTCTTACTGTAGAGAAAAGTGACTAAAACTTGTCTAGTGCTTAAACGTCCTACTGATACTTTTGATGGTGGAGGCTTCATTCCCTGAGCCCTCACCTTCATAGCAGCATCCTCCCTCTGGAGCACTGTCCAGCCCTCCCAGGGGTCTGACCGAGGTGCTTTTTCCACCTGGTGCTGGAGATCCAAGTGAATGACTTGGTGTGGCATGGTTTGAGGAGTTGTCAGTTCAGTCCAAGCAAACACCTCACAGTTAAGCTTTGTTCAATTAATACTTTAATGGAAAGTTGTTTCTAACGTCTGCAGGTGAGGCAGCCAGAATCTTCCTCCTCAGTGCTGCAGTGATATTAATTTCAGAGCAATTTAAGAATGCAGAAATCAAGAACAAGAACTGAATTAACAGTTGTCAACTGAGTGCCTTAGCACTTGGTTTTATTATTGAATTAAAAACTCTGTGGCAGGTACAATTGGCTCCACCAGATGCCAAAAGGAGTTCTTAAGATGAATAGTAAAGACTGTCAGATGATGTAAGGAACATTACTTTGAAAAAGCAAATAATATTCTTGTTAGGACTGATACAGACTGTAATGAAATATCAAGGCCAAGACTGAAAAGATGTTTTTTAAAAACAAAATCGTGTAAGATAGTAAGATAGGTTCATTTAAAAGAGACTTTGATGAACATCAACTTCCTGATTCTTATAAACATGGCAAGGGTTTCAGGCAATCAATTCTTGCCATGTACATTTACTCAACTCCCCACTTTCATGGCTGACAGGGGAAAATGGTTTTTATTAACATTGTTGTGGGGGAGCTCATCTGGATGATACCACCACTGTCTGATAGCTAGCTAAACACACAAAAACAACTGATGGTTAACACTGTCTTTATATGCATGATGAAATTCTGGTAATGTGTGTTTTCTTATACATACCTGCATACCTTGAAGGTAATTAGAGGGCATTTGCATATTCAGAGACTCCCATTAAAACCAATGGGATTTTGATTATGCAAGTAATTATACATGAACTTTTCATTAACAGAAAATAGGCTGTTATGTCTGGATTTCATCTCCATTTGTGCGCGCTTTTGGTGATTTGCTGTGCATCCACAAAGGAACTTTTCTTCCCAGACTTGTTAGTGGTGAGGCACAGGATGGGTAACAGCAAGTGCTGTGTGTCTCATTTCCTGCTGGGGTTTTGGCCTGACTAAACAAGGGCCAGGTTTGTGTCTGCAGTGTCAATGCCTGAAAGGCTATGCCAGTCTAGAGGTCAGGGAGGAATTTTTTCCCCTGCTACTGTTAATAATTGCAACATATATACAACAGAATCCTCTCTTCATCTCTTTCCTCTCATAAGTTTCACATTATCCATAATTTTTTGCATTCCTGCAGAGGCACAGGTACAGCCACTCCATCAGGCTGTGGCTTCAGCTGTTTGGCAAAGGGCTGTTCTTTGGTAGTGAAGATGGATTCAATCCATCTATTTTCAAATTCTGGCTATCAAAGAACAGCTTTGCCATCTATCTACAAGGTAGATTTATCTATCTAAATTTCTACTAAATTTCTCTTTCTTAAGAAGCAGTAACTGAATCTATGTCTGTTACAATTCCTCCCCTGGTTCAGTCTGTAGGGTCACCTTTAGCCAGGCAAAAGTATAATAAACCTACAACATTTAAAGCATTTATTTATTGGTTAACACAGAGAGGTTATCTGGGACTCTGCTTAAGTAGCAGTGTGTTCACTGGCCCACATAAGATTTTCCAAGACTAAATACTGTCTCAGGAGGCATCCTTTATGACAAGAAGAGTTGACCTCCTAGGGTGAACCTTCAGTGTGGAACAGGTATTTATTTGTCTTTTCAGGTAGGTTAACAGAAACACGCATTGATCTTGTCAGATTCACCAGCATTCCATAGATTGAGAGAACAGCCTCTCATGTCTGTAGTCAGGACAAGATAGTTAAAAATCCCAAGGAAATTTAAAAATAAAAATCAGCAAGAAAATTTTTGCTTGAATTCAAGTCAGTATTCCACTGGGTAATATCCTGAAAATAGAAAACTTTTCATGTCAGTGATTCAGTTCTGAAGATGCATATTCTTTCTCATCATTTTTCCCTTTTAATTTAATAATGGTGCCTAGGAGAAGGAAGGGAGCTGGGATTTGCTGGAAATATCTCGCTTTAAAAAATTTATAGTGAATTCTGATGTTAAAAGAAGTGTGATAATTCTGATTATATGTCGGTATACTTAACAAGTTCAAGAGGCTTTGTCTGTATAAATACCAAGACATTTCCTGGATCCTGTTAGGTTTTAACATGACTGCATACATAGACTACAATGTTTAAAAGTAAATTACTAAAAACAATTATTATACTAAAAACAATCATTAAAGATGGTTTACATCTATAATCCTGCATTAGCATTAAACTGACAAAAAGATCTGTATCCAATCTATTACCAATCCAGTGCTGTTGTAAGTCCAGGTAATTTGACCAGCACATCACCCAAAAAGCGTTGTGAGCTTTACACATCCCCACACAGTGTGGGTGTGTAAAAGGCAGTGGCTGCTGGTCCCTCAGCCCTGGGCTGGGATTTCTGTCTCTCCTTTCTGTTCAGGCACTGCTCCTGCAGATCTTACGAAAGTACAATCTGAGAATTTGCATGCTGACTAGCAGAGGATTCAAATAATTTAAGCTATCCTCAGTCCTGCTAATTGTGAGTTGCTCTCTGGCTCCTGATTTAAAGGCTCTCTCTATTTGCAGGTTAGGGTTGTTTGTTCCGCAGTATTGTACTTACGGGGCAGGAGCTCCCGCCAGGAGCACTTCGACCAAAGCATCTCTCAGACTTGCTCTCCACAGCAAATGTGGAGGGGTCTCCTGGGGACAATCTTCAGGCTTTGTGACATTATAAGATCCCCCAAGGACACTTGGGAATTTTTTGTATCTCACTGAATCTTCATATTTTCTCTGTAAAGCTGGATGCACACCAAGCTCCTCTACCCTTCCGAATCTTTACGGGACAGACTTGTAATAAGGTGAGGGAGTTTCTACCGAGTTGCAATAATTGCAAGAGCCAAGTTCAAACCAGAATGTTGTGTCATGTCTGATTTGCTTACCTTTCTTATCTATTTCAGCACAGGGAGTATAAATTTTATACTCCTAACAAATGACGAAGACTGGAAGCATATTATAGTACTGTACTGGGTACTATAGCCTGTGCATTCCTATTGTTCAACAGGGTAAAATGTGCTTTTAGGAGACTTCAAGAAACACAGTTCTTTGTTGTTGTTTGGTTTTCTTAATTTTTAAAGCTTTATTTTCAGAACATCTCACTTTTAAATGTGAGTGAGGCCCGTAACTTCTTTTGTTGCAGAAATAAATTTCTTCCAGTTATCTTCTGTGCATTTTTTGTCACTAAAGACTTGATCCCTTAAGGTAGAAGTTGTTTTTCCTCTGTTTTAGCAGTGTCTGATATGAGGGGATGACAGATAATTAATGACCCCAAACTAACAGAAGGTCTTCTTTCTGAATATTTTTTTTTTTGCTTTTCTATATTCACTTCTTTAATCCAAAGGGAGGGGAAAAATCCAGTAAAGATAATGAAACAAAAGGCAAAAAGCCCTTCAGAATGCTCCCTGCTCTGTGGAATTAGAGCTAGTCAGCAATCAGTGTAGTGTGCATCCAGAAACGATACAGTGGCGGCTTTTTTACAGGGCCATGCTATTTACAAGAAGTAAAGCCTGAAATGAGTTATGGAAGTCATTTCCTCATGTATAGAAGTGAATTTTATCACAGCTCTCTCCAACTTTATGTCTTTTACTTTATCACTAGAGTTCCTGCTGGCTTATAGCCACTGTCCCATTTTAATAAAGAAAGGAGAGAGGGCCTAATCCAGAAAATGCTTTAAGCCCATATTTAATTTTAAGGCTGCTGAAGAGTCGATGGCATTGGTGGAGATGTTCATGTTCACATAAAATGTACCATGCATGTGTTTAAAGGCTTAGTTGGAATTTTCCCAAGGGGGATGGCTGAAGTGCTGTGCAAGTGTTTCAAGTAACACTTCTAAACATAAGTGAAAGTTTCTCAGGGAGTTCAGAAACCTTGGTTTGGGTAGAATAGAGCATGATTCTCATTTGTGACTTGAATTTGATAATATGTCCTAGAAGGGAAGTGATACTGCACAAGAGAATTCTGTTGCATGTTTTGCTGCAAAAATTGGGCCATTTTGTAAAAAGTGGTGGAAGAAAAACATGATCTGTTGAATACTTCAGCAGATTGATGGAAACATTGAATGAGGTGTACATTTTGAAGCAAAGCAAATTTTTCTTGAAAATCAGAGTGAGGAAAATTGTCTCTTTTACTTTTCTAGTTTGATAAATCAGCATTTGGGAGTGTAAGGTGTGCTTCCTTTGGTATTAACAATAGCACATCTCTGTGTATACTAAAGAACAGGCTGAATATTTCTTAGCAGCTTCTAGGATGCTTTTGTTTGGTCATTTTTGTCTTGCTGCCTGCACTATGGTTCAGGTGGACTGTGAGAAAATCACAGAGTAAACCTGCTTTTTTATATGCTCCACCTGTTGTGTTTTGTATGTCAAATGATTTCTCATCCTGTTTTGCAGTAGTGTTCGTGCATGAGTGATACTTGGATTTGTCGTTCTGTTGGACTCATTTGTGAATTCATTGTAATAAAACATAATACAGTTTTGATGTTTTTGGAAGCAGAAAACTTGGCTGCTGAAATCTCAGAAATACTCAGCTGATCCAGTTGTCCCCCACTCTACCCCCTCATAATCCACCAGAAATAATGTGGATTTCCATTTTGCCTATGGAGGATACTGAGCTAAAATGTTCTATAAGTGACATGAAAACATTCTAGAAACGAAACAAATACAATGTGACTGTGTGTTGTAATGGTTTGAAAACAAACCAGAGCGAGATCCCAAGTCAGGGTTAAAATTTAATAGGGAAAATAAATAATTAAAAATAAGTGAAATAATACAAGGGAAAAAGGAAAGGAAAAACACAGACAAAGTCAGAATACCTGACACCCTATTAGGGTGGTGGTAGTAGTCCAGATGAGGTAGTTCAGTCGAATTGGTGATCCTATGGGAAGTCTAGTCTCCAGCTGAAGGTCCAGTGGTAGCTCTTGTCCTCCAGGAATCCAGTAGACAGCCCCGCGTGGCGTTCAGAAGCCCAGATTTATCTGGGATGGAATGCTTGATTCCCCCCTCTGGGCGGAGCCTCTCCCAATGGGATGATGAGTCATGAGGCCAGGTGTTGATGGGCTCGTTAACAGCAGATAGTCCGGGGGGGAGTTACTGCTGAGTCATGTGGCAGAACATTAATGGGCCATTAACAGAACAATAGTCTGGAGGGAGGAGGCAAGGAAACACTGCCCCACCTGGTTTCAACGGTTCATGAGGGTGGTAATAGAATACACTGCAACCCAGGACATTATCCACCCCTTATTCTATTACCATCTGCCTCATCCCACATCAATGCCTTGAACTCTACACACACACACACCCCCATATATATACAATAAAAAACCCTACATACAGTTCTCACTTAAGATTAGGTCTCCTTGTGGTACACAACGGGTTTCCCCATCTTTCTGCATTACCCACCAAGTGTGACCAGGTCCTTGAGCAAAGACAATCCCACGGATGGGTTTGCCTTTGCCTGAGGTGGGATTAATCCAAACAGTCTTTCCTAAAATACCTCTCATGTGTACCACAGGGACTCTATCTCCATCTACTGTGTGCAAGGGTTCCGACTGGGCGGGACCAGCTCGATTGATGGACCCTCGGATATTGACCATCCAGGTGGCCTTTGCTAAGTTTGCTTCCCAATGCTTGAAGGTCCCCCCACCAAGTGCCTTCAAGGTGGTTTTAAGTAGTCCATTGCAGCGTTCAACTTTCCCGGCAGCTGGTGCATGATAAGGGATATGATAGATCCATTCAATACCGTGTTCTCTGGCCCAGGTACTTATGAGGCTGTTCTTAAAATGAGTCCCGTTGTCTGACTCGATCCTCTCAGGGGTGCCGTGTCTCCACAGGACTTGCTTTTCCAGACCTAAGATAGTATTCCGGGCAGTAGCATGAGGCACAGGGTAGGTCTCCAGCCATCCAGTTGTTGCTTCCACCATGGTCAGCACGTAACGCTTTCCTTGACGGGTTTGGGGAAGGGTGATGTAGTCAACTTGCCAGGCTTCCCCATACCTGTACTTTGACCATCGTCCACCGTACCACAGAGGCTTCACCCGCTTGGCCTGTTTGATTGCAGCACAGGTCTCACAACTGTGGATGACCTGTGAGATGCTGTCCATGGTCAAGTCCACCCCTCGGTCATGAGCCCATTTGTACGTTGCATCTCTCCCTTGATGACCAGAGGCATCATGGGCCCAACGAGCAAGAAATAATTCCCCTTTGTGCTGCCAGTCCAGATCCACCTGTGATACTTTTACCTTGGCAGCTTGGTCCACCTGCTCGTTGTTACGATGCTCTTCATTAGCCCGACTCTTAGGTACGTGCGCATCCACGTGTCGAACTTTCACAGTCAGCTTTTCTGCCCGGGCAGCGATGTCCTGCCAAATCTCAGCGGCCCAGATGGGTTTTCCTCTGCGCTGCCAGTTGGCTTTTCTCCAGCGATCCAACCATCCCCACAGCGCGTTTGCTACCATCCAGGAGTCAGTGTAAAGGTAGAGTCTTGGCCATTTCTCTCGTTCAGCAATATCCAAAGCCAGCTGGACGGCTTTAAGCTCCGCGACCTGACTCGATCCTCCTTGTCCCTCGGTAGCTTGTGCAACTCGTCGCATGGGGCTCCACACTGCAGCTTTCCATTTCCGGTCTGTGCCTACAATTCGGCAGGAACCATCGGTGAAAAGGGCATAACGTCTTTCACTCTCTGGCAGCTCGTTATATGGTGGGGCTTCCTCAGCACGCGTCACTTGCTCCTCTGCTTCTTCTGAAGATAATTCAAAAGTCTCACCTTCAGGCCAGTTTGTTATGATTTCCAGTATCCCAGGGCGATTTGGGTTTCCAATACGGGCGCGCTGTGTGATGAGGGCAATCCATTTGCTCCACGTGGCATCAGTGGCATGGTGGGTAGAGGGAAGCTTTCCTTTAAACATCCACCCCAGCACCGGTAGTCGGGGTGCCAGGAGCAGTTGTGCCTCTGTGCCAATTACTTCTGAGGCGGCTTGGACTCCTTCACAGGCGGCCAAGATCTCCTTCTCTGTGGGAGTGTAGTTGGCTTCAGACCCTCTGTAACTTCGGCTCCAGAATCCTAGTGGTCGACCTCGAGTCTTGCCAGGCACCTTCTGCCAAAGGCTCCAGGACAGACCATGGCTCCCAGCTGCGGAGTAAAGCACATTCTTTACCTCTGGTCCTGTCCTGACTGGGCCAAGGGCTACCGCATGAGCGATTTCCTGCTTGATCTGAGCGAAGGCTTGCTGCTGTTCAGGGCCCCAGTGGAAATCGTTCTTCTTGCGGGTAACCATGTAGAGAGGACTCACAATCTGGCTGTATTCAGGAATGTGCATCCTCCAAAAGCCTATGGCGCCTAGGAAAGCTTGCGTCTCCTTTTTGCTGGTTGGTGGAGACATTGCTGTGATCTTATTGATAACCTCGGTAGGAATCTGACGCCGTCCATCTTGCCACTTCACTCCCAGGAACTGGATCTCTCGAGCAGGTCCCTTGACTTTGCTCTTCTTGATGGCAAAACCAGCTTCCAGGAGAATCCGGATGATTTTCTCTCCTTTCCCAAATACTTCTGTTGCTGTGTCCCCCCACACAATGATGTCATCGATGTACTGTAGATGTTCTGGAGCGTCACCCTTTTCCAGTGTGGTCTGGATCAGTCCATGGCAGATGGTGGGACTGTGCTTCCACCCCTGGGGCAGTCGGTTCCAGGTGTACTGCACGCCCCTCCAGGTGAAAGCAAACTGAGGCCTGCACTCTGCTGCCAGAGGAATGGAGAAAAAGGCATTGGCAATATTAATGGTCGCATACCACTTTGCTGCCTTGGATTCCAGCTCGTACTGAAGTTCCAGCATGTCCGGTACAGCAGCACTCAGTGGTGGTGTGACTTCATTCAGGCCACGGTAATCCACCGTCAGTCTCCATTCTTCACTGGACTTACGCACCGGCCATATAGGGCTGTTTAAGGGTGAGTGGGCCTTGCTGACCACCCCTTGGCTCTCCAGTTCCCGAATCATCTTATGGATGGGGGCCACAGAGTCTCTGTCGGTGCGGTATTGCCGGCGGTGCACTGTTGCTGTAGCGATTGGTACCCGCTGTTCTTCAATTCTCAGTAGTCCTACAGCAGACGGGTCGTCTGAGAGACCAGGCAGGGTATTCAGTTGTCTTATGTCTTCTGTCTCTATGGCTGCTATTCCAAAAGCCCAGCGATGTCCCTTTGGGTCTTTGAAATATCCACTCCTGAGATAGTCTATGCCGAGGATGCATGGGGCCTCTGGACCAGTCACAATGGGGTTTTCTGCCACTCCTTCCCAGTTAAACTCACTTCAGCTTCCAGTACAGTCAGCTGCTGGGATCCTCCTGTCACCCCAGAAATAGAAATGGATTCAGTCCCCACATACCTGGATGGCATTAGAGTGCATTGAGCGCCGGTATCAACCAAAGCCGTGTATCTTTGTGGGTCAGACGTGCCAGGCCATCGGATCCACACAGTCCAATAGATCCGGTTATCCCTTTCCTCTCCCTGGCTAGAGGCAGGGTCCCTCTAATCCTGGTTGTGGTACACGATGCTCTCTTCCTGTGAATGTACTCCTGAGGTCCCTTCAAGAGGATCAGTCATATTGTCATTCCCATGCCGTCTGGGGTTTTGTTCACAAGAGACTGGAGCAGTGTTGAACCTAGATGAGCCTCCTGAGGCGGATGTCTCTTTTTCAATTCGTGTACCCGGGCTGCTAAAGAGGAGGTGGGTTTCCTATGCCACTTTCTCATGTCTTCTCCATGCTCCTGTAGAAAAAACCAGAGGTTACCTCGCGGAGTTTGTCTTCTTTCCCTGGCTGGGGAGTGTTGGCTCCTGATGGCAGAGACCCTTGTTGGTTCCAGTGAGGCATGGTAAATTCCCTCTTTGAGCTCTTTCCTTAGTTTCTGGTGGCCCTCTTCGATCAAGCTCCGGACTTGTTCGGCCAGCGTTGTTTCCACCGATGAGACGTGGGTGCGCAGTGGGGCAGTGACAGTGTCCTCGTAGATTCTCAGTTTGTTGGCTAACACGCCCACCTTGTCCTCTCCTTCCCTCCACTGCAGTGTTGCCAGGTAACGAGAGTATATCTCTGGTCCGAGCCGTGCAAATCTTAGCCACATTTGTGAAGTGCACTGGACATTATCTGGGCTCTTAGGGAATCTCTTGTTTTCTGAGAAAATGATCTCTAACACAGCCAATTCCCTCAGGCATCGGATACCTTGTTCTATCGTGCTCCATTTTCCTTGGTGCATCTGGAGGTCTTCTTTACAGAGGTATCTGTCCCGTACACTCGCCAGTAATCGCCGCCAGAGGCTGAGAGCTTCCTGGGTTCTTCCAATCCCCTGGTCAATGACCACATCCCGGGACAGAGATCCCAGCTGCCTGGCCTCACTTCCGTCCAGAATGGTGTCATTGGCTGCAGCGTCCCAGATGCGGAGCAGCCAGGTCAGGATGGACTCGTTCGCCTGACGGGTGAATTCCCTCCGCAGGTCCCGCAGCTCCCCCAGGGACAGGGAGCGAGTGATAATCTCCGGCTCTGTCTCTTCGGCTGGGTGCGATGGTCCTGCCACATCCTCGTCAGTCACTATGCGGACTGATTTGCTCTTTGATTTCTTTTTCTGGACGGGGGCAACTGCAACTGGCTTCGGCTGTTCTGGTTCAGCAATGGTCTGTGGTGAGACGTCGCCTGCTCTTTTGGTTCTCTTCTCCTCCTCCTCAAGAAGACGCTGTACCACACAAAGTATTGTTCTGTTCCTCAGCATGATGTACACAGTGCTGGTCATAGAGAAAAAAGAAAACAGGATTGACAGGAAGATTATGCCATCCTTAACATCCAGTGAGAACTCAATATTGTCAAAAACAGCTGTCCTGGCCTGAAAGGCTGGAAGAAACCGCTCTCTCCTCCTACCCCCAGAGGCTGGGTGTGATTGCTGAGGAGTTCCCAGACATAGCAGCTCAGACTAGGCCAGGCAGACATAATTGAGTATATATTCCGAATGGCATTCATCGCCTCACTGGTTATCATGCAATAAGCATAATAAACCAATAAAGCAATTCTCATGCCATTCCCTGGTCGCAACAGGAGCAAAACAACAGTCAAATAGTTTCCCAGGTGCGGAAAAATATAGAGAGCAAGATACAGCACCCACATAGGCAAGCTGAGCATCATGGTGATACGATTTCTGTAATAAAGAATTATATTTCTGATCTTCCCTCAGGTCGAGCCCCACATTGGGCGCCAAAAGATGTAATGGTTTGAAAACAAACCAGAGCGAGATCCCAAGTCAGGGTTAAAATTTAATAGGGAAAATAAATAATTAAAAAAATAAGTGAACTAATACAAGGGAAAGAGGAAAGAAAAACACAGACAAAGGCGGATACAACCTGACACCCTGTTAGGGTGGTGGTAGTAGTCCAGATGAGGTAGTTCAGTCGAATTGACGATCCTATGGGAAGTCTAGTCTCCAGCTGAAGGTCCAGTGGTAGCTCTTGTCCTCCAGGAATCCAGTAGACAGCCCCCCGTGGTGTGCAGAAGCCCAGATTTATCTAGGATGGAATGCTTGGTTCCTCCCTCTGGGCGGAGCCTCTCACAATGGGATGATGAGTCATGAGGCCAGGTGTTGATGGGCTCGTTAACAGCAGATAGTCCGGGGGGGAGTTACTGCTGAGTCATGCCGCACAACATTAATGGGCCATTAACAGAACAATAGCCTGGAGGGAGGAGGCAAGGAAACACTGCCCCACCTGGTTTCAACGGTTCATGAGGGTGGTAATAGAATACACTGCAAACCCAGGACAGTGGTGTAACCCCATCTGACACAATTAGTTTGAATTAAGTTGTGATTAAATCTAGTCAATATTACAGATTATGCCTTCTGAAATAGAAAAAATTTGTAATTGCTGTCCTATTCTTAACATAGTGAATTGTTCTTTAAAGAATTGTTCTTTAAAGAATTGTTCTTTAAAATACCATGTAGACTTTTAATTCTTTATTGATACTGCTCAGACTCTGAATTCCTTTTAGAATATATGCTGCAGTGTTGTAAAATGTGATCATTCCATACACTGTATTGAATTTCATGGCAATTTAAATCCACTGAGGATATTGCTGAAACAATTTGATGTAGATATTTTTTCCAGTATAAACTGTCAGATTGATCTTTGTTATCTTAAAGTCTAAATAATCATTTGTAAATGGTTTAAAGTGATTGTGAGTACTAATAGTCAAAGGTTGAAGACTTAAATGAATACATTTCATGTTCCTCTTTTTTCTCCTCAGAATTGACTTTTTCCAGGAATGTGTGCCAGCATCAGTTCTTTAAAGGAAATCCCAGAGAAAATTATGTTTAAATGTTCACACAGGAAAGCTAATTCTATGAATAAATGTTTTTTGAGGGAAAATTCTGATGGATATGGTAAAGGCAAACATTTAAAATTGACTTGATGCTATTTGTGCATCTGTGCAATACTGAAATCTGATTCATTTGGCTCTCTTTCATGAGGAAAGCTAAATATTTTACCCCTACCTACATCTAGTGCCTTTACATTTTGCAGCAATTTTCCTAGCCAGTTTCCCACAAATGCTTGAAAATATGTGAGGTTGTGTGAAGAGCCCCAGGTTTCCTCAAGGACTGCTGCTTGCCATCCAAAGCAGGAATGGGTTTGGAGCTGTTGGGGCTGGATGTCTGGTGGTTGGGCTTGGCTGCTTGTAAGTTTGCAAGTTTGAGACAAGCACGTTGGAATGAGCTTTAAAAGGTGAGTTTAACCATCACAGCTGCTGCCACAGGACAGACACAGCAGTTCTTAGTCTGTCAAGCATGTGAGAAATGGCTGTAGGTGAAATCAGCTCTTCCTGCAGGCCAGACCAGCCTTCTGACACTGTGTCAGTGCCCTTCTCTGGCACTAGGGAAAAGATAACCTAACCCCAAAACGGCCCTGTGGGCAAAATCCCAAACAGGTGACTTTTGCAATTATGGGCCTGTCCAGCAGGTGTGTGCCCCCCTCTCCCCTGCACCCCAGAACCCTGAGCACAGTAAAGCCCTGGTTGTTGGCTGGCTGGGGCAGCCACTACTGACAGATGCACCATTATCAGGAGTATAGGTCATTTTCAAACTTGAGAAAAATTATATTAGGCCCCATGGATATTAAAGGCCATTTTAGTCCCCAGAGCATTCAAATATCTGAAAAGAGCAGGTATTTGAGTTCATAACTGTTTTCTTCACTGCTGTGGAAGATTTATATATTTTTAAAAATTTATTTAAACATTAATTTTTCTTTAGCAGTCTTTGGTGGGGGGATGAGATTTAGAAGGTCAGATGACAGAAAATATATAGCAAAACCACTGAGCCATTAGAGAGTTAAATGAACGTGGCCAGGAAAGGACCCGTGGACTCTTGGAACAGAGGTGAATTTCACCTGTTCTCGGGAAAGACTGATTTCTCTAAAAGATGCTCTTCTATCACTGAAGATTGGGGATTGTTTTACACAGAGTAGTTCCTCCTGCATATTTTGAGAAGTTGAAGAGCAATATGTTTTCAGACAAACCATAAAGACCAGTGTTTTTCCTTCCTTCTAAATCTTCCAAAGATCCCAGATTGATCTCAGCATGATTTTGAAAGCTTTGATCTTTTAAGGTTTAATTTAGTCCAATGACAACATGGTTCTCCAAGGCAATTCACCTTTCCCTGACTTGTTTAAAAGAAGAAGAAAAAGGGTGAAAAGGAAAGGCAAAAAACACTTTGTAAGTGAGGAACAGAACTTTCATTAGAGAGAAAGCATCTGAAAATCTCCTCTCCAGCAAAATAACCCTTTGCAATCCCATTAGCCTGCCATCAAAAAATTGTTCTCTGTGGTGGTTATACTCTCTACACACCCTTCTTAATCCATTTTGAGATACTAAAAAAAATCCAAATAAATAGTTTATTTACTGTTTCAGTTCAAAGCTAATACATTTAAAAAGTGTAAAATTGTTTCACAGTTGTGTAGGACAACCTTTGCTAAACTCAAATGGAAATAAATAACAGTTCATTGTACCCCAGCTGAATCTTTTTTGTCAAACACTCAGATGCAGCCCTGTGTTAAAAATCTCATTATATCTCTCATCACATGGCTGCACGTTCAGTTTAAGTTGCAACAAGAATTGGCTGCAGTAGCCATGCCTGCTGTAAGATATGACCTTAATAATGAATGTTGCTTTGGAACCTAATTCTCTTTCTGTTTTCCATCCCTGTATGAGAAAGGGAAGGTGCTGGTAGGAGCCCACAAATATGCTTTTGCTCTCGGGTCCGTTGGTTGTTTGGGGGAGCACTGGGCTGTGTGATTGTAAACATGGGCTGTTTCATGGTCATTTGCCAATTGTCAAGGATCACAGACAGAAAATAGGGGCTACATTTTAAGGGATGAACTTAAACGGAATAAGAGTAGCATGGCTGGAATGCTGCTTATTTATTTATTTTGCACCATCCTGGTGGGTAGTGGGAGTTGGAACAGACACCACTTGCCCATCCACCCCAGCAGAAGTTATTGCTGGTTGCCTGTACCAAGGCTTAGAAAGAGCTAAGAAACCATAATGTACTTAACTGATTATGTAATTCCATTCCCTGGAGGGGAAAAGAGAGTTTCTCAACACAGTTTGTGATGAGCTTGTTCCCTAGAGCATGAAACATTAATCTACATTACTAAAGCCTCTTAGCTGAATATTAGTTAGTGGCCTGTGAACCCACTAAGGTTCAGAGCAGGGTGAGTTGTTAGTGGGTGACTGGGGCTCAGTTTAGTGCTGCCTTGCAGTCGTCAAGACTGTCTGTTTGTGCATTAATATTGTTCAAAATGACAGTTCAACATGTTTTCTTAATTGCCAGTAAGCTGTTCCCTTTAATTTTCATTTCATCACCTTTCTCCTCCTTTTCATTGTCAATTCGATGGAACAGAAAAACAAACAGCATCTCACCTTGCCACTGTCTTGGCAATGCACTGTGGTGTTTTATCCCACAGTCATTTTGGCAAGTGCATAGAAAGGATTATATAGCACAAAATGTATGCCTTTGGAAGGAGAAAATTGAGGGTGGGATAGGAATCGTTGGGCACTCAGCATGCTGGTGTCTCCTGTGGGGTTTAAATAAAATTCCATTTGTCTGCACCACATATATCGCACTAAGCTTTTGAGGCTTGCAGTGTACACTTGAATAAATGAGTAACAAACTAGTTTGCCTCTCATAGTTCTGGGGCTGAGTTTTTTGTCCCTCTCCACCTAACTCTGAAATGCCAAACACTGTAGCAAAAGACAAATTAGGATCAAGAAAATGGTGTGATGTACTCTCCATTTGCAGGGTGTAGACAATGAGCTCAAGCTTAAACCTGCACGTGAGATGCACAGGAATTTTACCTACCTCAGAGCAGCTGGACCCGGTGCAGGTTTTTCCCATTCTTCTATGGAAAAGGGGTGCAAAAGGAGATGATCAGGAAATTTTGCTTAAATCCCCTGTTGTTACAGGAACCTAAATCCCTGGTAGTAGATTTGCTCCTACCTCCAGCCCATGATATTTTATGATTTCTATGCAATTTCAGCTATTCTGTTGCTATTTGTTGAATATTGGATACTGCATTTGAGGATTCAGTTCAGTGTTCTTAAGCAATGCTTAATACCTATTTAATATTAATATTCTTCATCAAAGTCACAATTTTATTTTAAATAATGCTTTTTCTCATTATTTTTTAGCCATTGATCATATTATCACAGATCTGTACTCGATATGACAGCTTGGAAAGTTTTTATTTTCTAATAATGAAAACTGAGGTTCTCATGTTATCGCTAGCATCTGAAAATGGTAGTTTTAGCCAGCAACAAGAGTAATGAGACTTTCAGTTTGGTCACAAGAGATGGCAAAACTATTTGTTGTAGCATTTCCAATTTTTTGCCCAGGTGAGAAATAGAAAAAAATATTCTGATGTGTTTTGACTGTCTGCTCTGTTCCCAAAAGGATTAGAAAAACCTCTTTCATATTAACTTAGAAGGAAAGGTTGGGGATATTGTTTCCACTGATACATTTCATACATTTCAGTACCCCAGGTCTAAATAATTTGGAACTTCAGGGATACATAAAAACAGCCCAGAATCACTGATGGCATCTAAGACAAATGGATTCATGCCTTTTTTTTATGCCATGTCTTGTCAAATTGGTAATGCATTTACATTAGCTGATTCTACAAGATATACAGCTCTGTGTGCCCACATATCTAACATAAAAATCAAATCCTTTATATTTTCCCATCATTTGCTAGGTGTTTCTCTTTTACTTTTGGTCTTGCTTTTTTTCTTTTTTTATGGAATTATGATAACTTACTGCTTTATAGAATTGCAGATTGCAAGGAAGGCTCCACATAATCAAGATTTTAATTAATTTTGTGGCCCTAATTTTTTCATTGTGCCAGTAATATCAAAGAGAAGGGAGAAACTTAACAATCAATTGATAAGAGTAAGTTTGACAAAACTGTGAAGAGACCTTTAGTCTAAATCATTATTAGTCAAGAAGAGATCTTGACAGATCTGTTTGTGGTTCTTTGGTACACTGAAAAAAGCTATTGAAGGAGGAATTTTAACTGAATTTGTGTATTTTCACATCATTAAAAAAAAACAAAACCACAATACCCTCCAGCTGGTATCTTGCAGTAAGACATTATGGATGTATTCAAACCCAAACCAGAGCTGGTTCTTCCAGAGTTCCAAGGGGGCATCAACTAAAGAGAGCAACAGAGCAAGGAAGCCAATGGAGATGCTGGCAGTTAGTGATCCAGGACCCACAGGAGCAGTGGGGCTGGGAAGGGCTGCCAGGGCAGTGTGATAGCTCTTAGTGGAGCTGAGCACTCAGAGCTGATGGAACAGCTTCTGTTGCTGGCCTGGGGCTCAGGCTGTGCTTGGGGATGAGACCGGAGTGAGGCTTCTGAGGAGAATAAATCTCAGGTACACACTGAGAGCAGGGAACAGGAGATGCTGCTGCAGAGAAATGAGTGCAGCCAGGCCACTCTGTGAAACGATTAACATCAGGGTCTGGGGAGTCCCACGGCTGTTGTCTCATCCTAGAAGTGAGATTTGGTGTTTGAGGAGGAAGCAGAGTCACAGGCAGAGAGGAGCTGACAAGTGGCTGCCTGTATGATCCCTCACTGAGAGCACTGCAGGGCTGGGTGGCTTCAGCTCAGACCCCAGCTGGGCTTAAGGTTCAGAGAAGTCCTGTAGAAAGAAAGGGGCTTCAGAGATGTTTTGAATAGTCAAGTATGAGTTACTCCTAGAAAAATCCACTGTACAATCTTACCCTTGGGCATCATCTAACTGCATAACTACAGGTGGAAAAATGACACAAACCATAACTGTTTTGATCCTCTGTGTTAGAGGATTGGGTTTGTCCTCCTGAATATGTGGTCCTTCGAAAAATTAGGGTTCTGAAAAGGATCAGTGCAAACCCCACAGGAGTAGCAGTATGGGCTAGTACCCATACTAGTATGGGTAGTTAGTACCAGTATGGGCTTTTCTCTCTGGTATTGCCATTAGATTTGGCTTTCATGCAGGATTCAGAGAGAGAGAAAAGGGAACCTTAGAGAGGGGCTAACCTTGCGAGGCTACCATGAGAGCTGCTGTTACGTTCTCTGCACAGCCTTGGGGATATTGTCCCGGGAAGTCTGACCCCCTCAGAAACTTGGACACCTCTGGCAGTCTCTGAATCCCACGCCACCTGCAGCAGGCACTCTGTCACACCCCTGAGCCTGTGGGACAGCCCAGTTCCTGCAGCAGCACAGCTCTGGGTGACTGCTGGGACTTCCCATGGCCCTCAGGCTGGTGAGCTCTCCGCAGTGCCAGTGTGCCAGAGCTGCTGGTGTGCCAGCCTGTCCTGGGATTTGCTGAGGTAAATGCAGCCTACAGTCTATTTCTGTTATTGATGTTTATGGGATTTTTGTGAAATGTCACCTGTTTGGGGTTTTCCAGTGCTCATATTGATGATATTTTTTTTCTGGTTTGACAGTTTTTCTTGTTAATCTCTTTTTAATTAAAAACAAAACAAAGCAAAATGTTTTTCTGCACATGCCTCCAAGCATGGAATTGAGTATCATATGTCTCTGCACCTGTCAGGGCTATACAATAGGTGACAAAGATCCAAAATGTGACACAATCATTACTGAGGTTGGGAATGTAAAAGGAATGGGATCTGTTCCCCTGGTTAATAGCTCTTTGTGATATATAGGCATCTTAATGATGTTTTATTTTGGATTGAGAACATTTTCAGTATGAATTTTTGTTAACACTGGCATGAAGCATTGGGATTTTGAGGATAAATGATGTGTCTTGAGTTAAACCATTCATGACATATTGTTAATAGATAACCATAGGAAAAAAAACCACTGGAATTTGCAATTCTGGGGAAAGAAAGTGGAACAACTACAGCAAGCACATTATTAAAAAATACTACCCGCTTTTTCACTGTTCAGAAATGTGGAGAGAGCTAAGCTCTGCTTTTGTATTAATTCATGGCAAATCATTTGCCCAGTTCTGACACTAACAAGAGCCTATTTCATATTTGCAGGCCCCCAAACCTCCTGTGGTAGCTGAGAGCATTTCAGCACGATGGCTGATCAGGCCTGCACTCTGACACATCCTGCACTGATCATTTATCACAGTCAGAGATGATTTATTTACTTCCGACCCTTCCTGAGTCGGCAGCCTGCCTTCAGGATAATGTGGCTACTGAGTTTAGTTGTGCTGTAAATTAATAGATTCATTTCACTTTGTGCTCACAGATTGTGCTTGCTTGGGTTTCATTTTAATCAAAAATACAGTGGGAATTACTATTGAACCTCAGAACGCTGATTTTTGACCAAATTACCTTTGAGTGTAACTCTGACTCTGGAAGAATTTGGATTTCTGCACCTCTGGAGAATTTGGTGCTCCCTTTCCTGTTGTTTTACTGCTCTGTTTTATGGAACCGTTGCAGCTGTTTGCCTCATTATAGTACAAAAGAAGTTTTGTCCCACATGTCCTTTTGTGCAAGTCAGTTTGGTGGCATTTGGGATGAAAATGTACAGAGGAGCTGAAGGCAATTTTTTTTGTACCCCTCTGAAGTGGAGGTAGCTTTACCAACCCAATAATGTTCCCATGGTAAATTCCAGGATAAGGGTGCATGTTGGAAGCAGGGGGTGCAAAGCCTTTTCCATGGTACATGTTATTCCTCCTGGGCTTCTGTACTATGAAGCTCCAAATTGCAGGTGAGAACTTAATGGTCTTTTCCCACCTGCTCTATGATTCTCTATCAATGCTGGGATTTTTAAAAATTTTTTCTACCATGGAAGACTACTGACAAAGCATGGTTCACCTGTATGTCTAATTTTGTTGTTAAAAATTTTGGAAATATATCAGTTAATTCTGGGGAGATATTTTTTTTCTGTCTACTTCTTTAACATACAAGAATATGTTAGCATTTAAACCTGATCAGAATTATAAGGTACCGTGAGGCTGCTTTGCTTTAGCTCACACTGTATATGTGTGCATATTCCTGTAGGCATCTGTCATAAAATCCTTATGGGGTTATAAAGATTTCCATTCTGCTGAGACTCCAGGCAAAGCATCACAGGAAGGAGCTTCACTGGAACCCATTCCTGTGAAGTAAAAACTCTGCCAGTCCAGCATTAACATAACAGTATCAAAATAGATGACGAGTCTCTGGATCTTTGGCACACAGACTATGCTTTATCTGCAATAGGGATGAGTTAGCTCATCTTTCCTAAAACGAGTGCAGCAGTAACACAGATCAGTAAATGTTGCAGTCAGTGCTGCAAATGGGAGAATTATAGATCGTCTGCATGTATGTGCTGTAACCTTTCAGAGTGAAAAAGCAAATTTATTTATATATCTTTCATAATTCTCTCCATTTGCCCGATCACTGCCCTTGCTGTGCTGTGTTATAGCTTCTTATTAGCCTTCCCCTTTGTAATGGAATATTTTATGTTGGATACTCAAATCTCTATAAAGACACTAGTAAAAAAGTCTGCATTTACAATGTAATGCCAAGAGGGCTGCTGGGATGTCTGTAATGCCCCTGTATTGATATTGGGCATGGATTTAGTAGCAGAGAGATGCAACCAAGGTGTTCCAGCAAAAAGATTTATTCCAGTTGGAGATCAGAATGTTTGGGCCAGGCTGTAGGCAGCCTTCCCCAGTAACCTCCATACCAGATTTCTTAAGGCCAGGGAGCTCTGCAAATAAATGGGGTGAAAATTTCAAATGTAGAGGAAGGTAGGCTCATTAAATATTTATTTGGCTTTCAGCATTTTTCTTTTCCTTCTGTAGAACCATCTTGTCTTTCATGACAGCAGACTGAGGTTCGTCTGCTGTGGGTATCAGACTCTTGGACACGGCTCTTGTAACAATCCATTCATTTGCTCGTGGCAGCTCATGGGCCCTTCCATAACTTGCTGCTTTGGGGTATTTTTTTCCCCCCATATCCCTGCCTGAAATATTGTGCTGAGCTTCAATCTCTTGTTTGATTAAGCATAGTTCAAATTTACCTGCAGGCTCGGGAGCTTTTGTATGACTTTTTCAAGTTCAAAATATGTGATCCTGTCTTGCTCCTACAGCTAGAAGACATCATGGGAATGAAACTCAATGCAGTGTTTTTTCTAAACATTGACATAAAGTTCATGATCCACTGCCTGTATGATTATCTTCAGTAACATTAATTTGGGTTAATTATGTATCCTTATGTGAACTGATATGTCTAGCTTCATCAGCTGTCCCTCACCATCTTCCCCTGGAGTTTTGGTCAAGAGCATAATAGCTAAAGAGTGGGTTAAAGAATCTCAATAAGTAGTCTGAAGTGAAAAAGCTGATCATGGAGCAGCTTTTGACTATTTTCTCTTTTAGTATTAACTGCTGTTGAAAATCCCATTGTTTATTTAGTAGCCAAAGTTTCTAGATCATATCCTTGAATTGTGGTATCTGTCTTTCTTTTTAAGATCAGCAATTCCATTCACCCTTTTAGCTAACTCTTTGTTGTCCTAAAACACATCTGAGTTATTCAGAGCCCTTCTTAACCAAAAAACCCACAATGTCATAATTTTACTTTATTGGTTCAGTGTTGGAAAAGCCAAGTGAAGTTGAATGCTACAGATTCATTTCTTGAAAACTAAAATATATATATACTTCTGACAGTATATAAAAATGTTGCATTTGGAAAGACATGCTCTGATTTAACTCTAAATAATTACAATAAATCACTTGGATAAGTTTAAAATGCTGAAGAACATACTAGAAAATGTGTTCCCATTGAATCATGGAGTAGAAAACAATTTTACCTATATCAGTATTTCTTGTGGTTTTTTTTTTTTTTTAAAACAGGGAATAAAAAGGACAAGGGAAAAAACCCCTACAGAATAACTGCTGACTAACACACCTCAGAAAAGTGAGTTTTAAGAGTTAGTATAGTCCCACAGAGACTGAGCCATGAGTATATTGAATGTTGGGCCTCTCACAGTGTTAGTGGAGAGAGTTTGGGAACCACAGCAATAAAGACAGTGTGAAAAAGTCTTTGAAATAATTGGCACCCTGAAACTTTAACATTCCAGAGCTCTGCTAAAGCATCCAGCTGATCAAAGTGGGTCTCAGATGGCAAAGGGCTCCCAGGGTGGTTCAGGGACCTGGTTTGTGTCTCCACTAAGCAGAAGGGTGACTCCTTCAGTCCCAGCAGTACTCAGGCACTTGGCTCAGGTCTCTGCCTTAATCCTGGTCTTTTTTAGTCAGCCATTAGTTCTGCACTAATCAAGATCTGTAGAATGGGTAATTATTTATCATTTGAGGCTTTTTTCCCTCTAGGCTCTGTCTGTTTGATTTATGCACCTGGCACCTCCTTTAACAGCTGCCACCCTGGTATGTATTTATTTATCACTAAGGAGGGAAGAAAGTGTACTAAGTTAAAAGCCTTTAAGCAATTTGACCATTTCCTCCTAGAAGAACATTACATAGCAATAAAGTGTGGAAATGTAGCAAGGCAAGCTTGGGAAAGTGAGAAATGCACAAGACCTTACCTTTCCAACCAGGAAAAACAGTGTTCCAGTAACTGAGCCTAATTTTGAAATAGGAAGATAGTTCTTATTTAGTAAACAGGTTTAAACTAGGCAAGCCTGATGCTGAAGTTTCTAAGGGAAGATTCATGTAGGTATTTTTGAATTGTGAATCATTTGAAATGTGATAATGGTCATCCATAATAAGCTCTCACACCTGGACAGTATCTAACAAATTCATCCTTAATCATCTTATACCATTATATATTCAAGGATGAGTTAAAATCTGTTTTGATGGCACTTTTAACTATCCAGTAGAGATAAAATCATGTTTTAAATGTTGTGAGAAGCCTCTTGGGCTCGTAATGCTAAAAGGCTTCTAAGGTGAAATACTGAGGGGTTGTCCACGTCATAAATGGGATTGATTTTATTGAGATAACACTTGGATGCTGTCCCCTGCTCTCTGTCATGAGGCAAAATAGATTCTTCTCTACAGATTTTATGGTTCCTCCTCAAAAAAGCATTCTGGAACTCATGACATCCAGACAAAATCCTTTTCCTTAGTGTTGCCCCTGGGTTCTTCATCCCATCCATGGTCGGGGCAGTTTGGATGGATTTTTCTCTCAGTCCCATTTCTCCTTTGCTGGGTGTTTGTTGTCTCAGCCCTTCCAGGATGCAGCATCACTTGTCAGCTGCTTTGGGGAGCAGGACTGATGTGCAAAGGGGGCCCTTCATCTTTAAATCAAACTCTCGTCTGCTTGAGAAATTTGGTTGAATATCATACATATTTATTCTGAAGTGTTTCTGAGGGTGGCCTATAATTTTTAATCTTTTATTATTTTGTATAATTTTATGTACATTATTAGGATGGGAGACATTAATAGACTGTAATTTTGAAAGCTCACTGTACTCTTTACTCCTTCCTTTCCTGTTTAATGGTCCCTCTTCAGCAAAATGTTTCAATATGTGTTTAACCTACGTAAGTCCATTCCTGCTTGGAAATTCACTCAACACGCACATTGGGTAAAATTTTGACCCACTTGAAGCCTGGTCCTGCCTTTTGTGGCTAAACTTCCTAACTCCATTTACTTTAATGGGATGTGAATTTATGTGTAGGTGAAAGAGAGAAAAATAAGAAAATATTTAAAGTAAATACTACATGTCGCTTAAAAATTGTAATACAAAGGAAGTGGTGTGGCAGCAGTGATCCTCTGTGGTTACAGTGAGGACGGAGATATAACTGCACTTTGGTTGAAAATTATGTCTATGATCTTTATGAAATTTAAAGAAATGTGGGAATACCTGCATAACCCAGAAAAGAAAAAAAGGAAGTTTGAGAAGGATTTTTGATAATTTGAAATTTTTTTAGAACTCAGCCTGGCATTTAATACTCATAGCAAATCAGTTGGTAAAACAATGAGGAAGCCTATCCGAATGAAAAATTTCACTAACTTTTACTTAATGAAAAGCTACTGTCAAACTTAGGATGTCTTACTTCTCTCTCATATAGAAGCTTTTTCCTAAAAATATTTTGAGAACTCAGCATTTATTTATATCATCAGAGACCTCAAGTCAAAATCTTATCTTTTTTTAATCAGTACAATGAAGCAAAGACAACTGGAATGTTAAAGATGGTTTTCTTTAATCCATTAAATTAGGTTTATAATCTTTGCTTTCTCTCTTTCTGCCATGCTATCCTTTACCTCTTTTATCACATTAATGCCAGAGGCTCAATATTGTGGATTCTGTGTCCTGCAGCTCAAGCTACTTAACCAAATTAACAGAATGCACTTCCCTAATGCTGTTTGGGCCCAAGTGACTGATGAGTTGAGTGACCCTGTTTGGACATCCATAATATTCTTCAGAGTCTGAAACTGTGCTTCACTCTTAGTTCTGCCTGTGGGAAAGATTATGATGTGTAATTCTTGAAAGGAGAAGTTTTTACATCCCATCCCTCATAAAAAAAGGGGAAAAAATACCAGGCAGATTAAAATAATTATGGATAGGATTAAAACATGTCTTAGGTATAAAAGAGAACAGTTTTGGTTGTTTGGTTGGGCTTTTTTTTATGGGTCTTGATGTGGGACAAATTTGAGTTGTGGCCTGATTTCTGGAGCTTGATTTGGATTTGGAGCCCATGTTCAACATCCTGCAGATCTGAAGGGTATCTCCTCCTGTTCCAGTAATATTCCTCTGTCATCCTCCGTACTTGTGTTTGGTAGTGAGGTTTTAAGAAGCATTTCAGGGGAATTAATTTGTCAGTTAAGATATTACTACCGTAGCAAAAATACAAAGAGGCACTGCTGCATGGACTGTCCTTCCTCCACAGTGCTAAGAGCAGTAGGTTAGAATTTAAAAAAAAAATCTGCAAGTCAGAATATTGTTAAAATTTAGTTTACTTTTGTTCATCTGGTATTGTTGCTAAGATTGCTATTTCCAGTGATCCAAAAGACTGAATGTTTCAATCCCAAAATTTGTCTAGGAATACAGTTTCTTATAATTTAAGAAAAAAAAGAAAAACAAACATATGTTTTTGCCTCAAGAAAAAAAATTCTCTATCCCTATGAGGTTATATTATTAAATAGATTATATAGATTTTTTGTTGTTGTTGTTGTGAAGCTTTTAGTCACTTACAGTGGTCAGTCTTTAATAATATGTATTCACATAAAAGTGTTGTGCAGAACTTACCTGATGATGATAAGGAACCCCTGGCTACATAAAGAGAGTTATTGTTTGTGTGAACACAGTGCTGCAAAACTGACAGACAAATACACAGGTTAATCTGTGTTGAAAGCAGCTGCTGTAAGTATTACTTTTATTTGCAGGAAGAAAAGAAATAGAGAAATTAATTGATCTCAGAATACACTTAGAATGTGGGCACTTTCATGTTTTTAGTCTGTGATGAATTCTCTGGGTGATGAAGCAGTACTTTCTCGTAATAAATTCCTATTAAGCTGTCAGAATATTCAACCATTCAGTCTTCCTTTCCTGGTTTTGTGAGTCACGTTGAAATAGCATATCTGAAGAAAGGCAAACATTTCTCATGTTAATTAGGAGACTGGGAATTCTTTGTTATTTACTGCTTCCACCATCAAAGGTGGTTCCAGTTTTCAAAGAACTGGTGTGTTTGCTCACGTGATTTCTGCAGAGAAACTCACCAAATGTATTCTGTCAGTTCAGCTTCCTGTCGACCAGACAAAAAAGGAACAAGCTTTTATTCTCACTTATGGCACTAATCTGGAACAGACATCTCTGTGAACATTGTCTCCTCCTTTTGCTAGACAAAACACGGTGAAATGAACTTTACAGGGCCAAAGCAGGGCTCAGTGACCACTGGGGACTGAGATCTCCTGATGAGCTGCAGGGAAGAGCCTGGGGAATGAAGTCAAGGAGCTGAGAGCTGTTCTCTGACTGAGGGAACTGTGTGGGCGATTTGTCTGTGCTGACCCCTCCCGAGACAGGGCTTGGAGAGGTTTGCTCTGTTCCTTCTCCCTCTCCTGGCAAAGTAGCCCATACTGCAGAGCTTCAGAAACTGAGAAATCATGAGTTGAATTCCACAGCATTTAAAAAAATTATCTTTGTTAGCCTCTCTGCTTTTTAACATGCACTTCCTTATGCCCCTTCCTTCCCCATTTGTTTTCCACTGACTGAGTTTTTCCTGCCCATAACTGATGACCCGCTCATAGTTTCCTCCATTCAGAACCCCAAAGAACCCATGTTGCTTTAGTTGGTACCTTGTCAGTGTATACGCCTAGATATTTCCTTTTTTTGTGTTACTTTTCCTTCCAGTCAGCTGAATATGGAGCAGGAATTTGGCAAGTTTGTCTTCAGAAGTTGAGGACATGAGTTAAGGACAAAGCTTATTGCGAGTGTCATCATGTAGGTTTGGAATTAAATGTGTTTCAGCTAGAACTACTGCACAACTGTGTACCAAGCCAACCTTGCAAGGTAGTAAATCATTGCTTAGCAGCTTTTACAAACTCATATTTATGTTACAGCAAAGAAGTTTACCTTGGGAACACTATATTTAAACAGTTCTCTGAAAAACTGCTATAATGGATTTTCACATGGTAAAATGTATGCTCCACAGATAGCATCTTGTTTGTGTCAGATAGTGCTGTGTGAATAATTGTAGGCAACAATTTTAAGGTAAAACATAAATACCTGATAGTGAAGAAGTTAGTAACAATTTGTGTATTTTGATCAAGAGATTTGACACAGCTGTTTTGAGGCAGAAAATACTACATGGCGATTAAGACAGAAGATCTTGTTTAAGATTAAGAGTTGGGCAAACTCTTAAAATAATGTTCAGAGCTCTCAGAAAAGGTGGTTTTTTGGTATCTGAGTAGCAAGGACATTTGGAACAGTTTTGGAATATTTTAGAGATTTAAAATAAAGTTTGTAGAGTGGTGTTGGCACCAGCTGTGTCAGTGCTAATGTGGCAGTTCTGTGTCCACAGGCTTTGCATCCTGACCGTAGGGGATCACTGGGACTGCTCTTGCTCCGAGGGGTATTACCCATAGTAACAGCAGTCACTGAGTAAGAACTCAGACACGATCACCCAGGAAGTCTGCTGTGAATGAAATTGCCCAGAATTAAACTGTGATATGTCCTCACTAATCAGAATTATGGACAACAGTGAATTTACAAGATGCACGGAGCTGGCCCCAGTCCATAAATGACCCCTTACTTCTTTTACCTTTTTGTGTAGCAGAAGCAGCTAAAAGTAGTACAAACACACTAGAAGAACAGAAGAGAATTAGGACATGATACTTCCCATTTGCTGGTCATCAAAGTATCCTGGTGGGACTATTTCATCAAGACCACAAAGTTTAATAATTTAATTACTTCCCTGCTAACTCACGGAGGAATTGTGCTCTGGCAGGTCTTCTGGTCCTCTCATGTGTTTTGTGGTGCACCATGAGGGTTGTGTTGGTCTTAAATTACTAAGGCCTCTGTAAAGCCCTGGGAGAGTTTTCTATCAGAGGCAATAAATTTAGTTCAATTTATTGATAATCAACTTATTATTTAACCTCCAGAGTTTCTTTCTTAACTGAGTTCTATACCTCTGAAAAAGACAGAGCTGTGCAGCAGTCATGGATTGCGACTGAAGTCAACAATGAAGCTACAGGCTAGAATTTCGCTAACTTGGTCTTTCCAATCTGAGAAAGCTTGCATCTGGGAGTTATATTTAAAGTTTACACTATATCTCGTACTTCCTTGCAAGGTTGTCAGCAGATCCTTGTGATCACACTGGTGATCTCATCATTACTTGGAATCATTGCTGTACAGCAAGGTGACACCATGGAAAACTCTAGTAGGGAAAAAAAATTTGGAAAACAAAGTGAATAAAAAAAATTGGATAGAGAGCCAAAAATTGTGATTCAGCTTTTGAGTTTCTTGAGGGTTATTATGCATAACCAGAATAATAACAGGAACCAAAGTTTGGCGATATAACCCATCTTTTAATCAATTATATGCTTTTAGTGGTTTTGGACCTGATAATTTATTCTATAGTAATTTAAAAAATCTGCCTTTGGTTTTATTTTTCTGCAAAATTTGTGGCTTTAAAGAGTGAGGGTAAGAGTGACACAAAGTCTTGGCCATGCATATTGTGTTTCTTTATGTAAAGAAGTGGCATCTTGACTTTTAGGTTGGGTTTCTGCCTTCATTATATAGAAACACTGTAGTAGATATCTTCAAGCTGCGGCTTTCAGTGTCTCAGAAAAGTTGAAATTGTTCCAAATGGCAATTTTAGTAGATTTTTGGTGGCCTACCCCAAATGTAATTTTAGCTGTGGTACAACATGCTTGCTAAAGACAGGAAACTTTTTCAAGCTTCTCTGCCAACAACAGATGATCTCCTTTCATAAATTCTGAGCAAACTGTCAAATGTAACTGTTATTACAATGATGCCTTCCCTTCCTTTGCAGAATTATGTCTGGGGAAAATACAAAGTTGAAACAAGAAGCAGGAAGCCATTGTTTTTCAAGACCATGTCCCTTGGACCTTCTGTTCTCCCTCCATGGGATTAAACACAAGGTGCTCAGGTACTGGTAAATTCCTCTGTATTCATGTGGGATCTAATTGTGTGTATGTCCATGTAGGATCCAACCCTGAGCCACTGTTGGAAATGTATCCTGTGGAAGCAATCTTTTATCCAGTAGCTTGTTCAGCTCACCAGACTTTGGAGTTCCTTACTACTTTCACATCTGGTTGTGTTTGTTTCAAACATCCGATTTTACAGAAGCAGCTCCAATTTGTAGCTTTGGATGTAAAAAAACCCAAACAAACCCAATCTGTCCCAAAATCCTCAAATGAGAAAGCCTTTGGGATGTCAGATGATTTTCTCTTTGGGTCAACTTTTCTCTCTTGGTACAATTTACACCTTAATTCTTTCACTCATAGATGTTGGCTATTTTGAAATCAAGATCTTATTCACTTTATGTCTCTCTATATGAAAAAACATGGAGGAGCTATTTTAAGAAGCTGCATTTTTGACTTCACAAGTTTTACTGTTTATAGACTTCATTAGACGTAAGGAGATGAAATTCAGCATTTGTATGATTTGTGTAAAATTACTTTTTCTGTCTTAAAGTAAGAGCACTTACTATATCAATTCTCTTTGTAATGGTTTCTTCCCTTTCTTACTCAATGAAACCTCCTTGTCTACCCAAAATGTTATTTTCAGTCCTGAAAAGAAAGCTTAGGTACCATGTAGAATGTTTGCATTTACAGCTGGAGTGACTGACCTTTACATAAGGTTCAGCAGATTCTCTGGATTGATAGTTCACATTCCTCACTCTGAAATAAGTATAGCTATTTCCAAAGAATACCAATTCATAGTTGCACAATGATCTAAATCCATCTGAAATTGCTGTATTTTAATACTTAGAGGGTTTCTATAATGGGAGAGAGGGAGGCAGAAGTCCTTGTTTAGAGTTCAAGGATAGAAAAAGTATGTCTGAAAGCTCTCTCAGTATATCACATTTATTGTGTTCTTATGCTTTGTTGCAAATGTCACAGCTCTACAGTTGCATGGAAAGTGAATCTTAGCTAATAAAAGGCTTCACCTTTCTTTTTCTTCTCTATACCACACTTTGTAATAAATATCCGCTACAACAGCATTTGTTATTTCAGAGCATATCTGATACTCAGAGATGGGGTTTCCTCACAGGGGAAAGTTTGTGTTCTGTACAATGCTGTTCAGCATTTGGAATGAACTTTCACAGCTATTTTTCTTATGTTAATGTGCCTTGCTTGTGGTTTTGATAATTTAAATTTTGCTGAGGGTTTTTGGTTTTTTTTCTTTAACTTATTCATTTGACATTTGCTATAACTTAGCATTGATCAAGAGGAAGTCATGTAACCGGTTTCACAGGTACTATTTAATGATTTGGAAAGCTTAAATATAATTAATTTGGTCACTGAAATGGATTGTTGGCTGAATTAATGCAGGATATCTGTGTATGAATTGCTGCTATAGGTTGCATCCCATGAAATGAAATTCTTTTAAAGGAGTAAATTGTTTCCCATCAGTTCCCTGAACATGGAGAATATAGTACAAAACTGAAGAGCAGAACAAAAAATGAGTACTATTTCCCTTTATCTTTTTTCAAGTTGTTTTTTTTTTTTTTTTTTTTTCAGAAAATGAGCCTATGTATCTCTGTGAAGTCAAAAAACCTAAAAATTCTGAACCATGAAAGATAAAGATATATAAAGCATAAAATTATATGAAATTCTGTATCCTCCATGTCAGGATCATGGGACAGTGAACAAACAGCGTAGAGTCTTTGAGACGGCTTTGTACCAAAGAAATGTTTAAATGGAAAATAACACAAAAGTGCTGACTTCCCTGATGAGCTGTCAATAGGAGATTTAGGGCTCCCCATGTGCCATCAGCATGCTTTAATTGATTAGAGTGTTACTATCCTGGAGTGTGCTAAAATAAAGGTTAGAGAAATCCTGAGGATATCAACTACCTTTATCAAACTGCACAATTAAGGGTACAGTACATACTGTGGGAACAGAAACCATCATTCAGAAATAAGTGATCTGCTTCACTTGGAATGAGGAAGTTTTTTCTAAAAGTCATGAAATAGCCTGAAAATGGCTGCTCAGAGGAGGGGACTTAAACTGGATCATTACCTGTTTCAAAAGAGTAAGACTGTGGACTATACCCTGTATTGAACACAGAACTCGGAGAAAGGTGCTTGATTTGGAATCCACGCAGTCCCGGGTGTTAAGTGGCTCTGTTGAAGCTGTTTCCTATTTCTGTGAGCAATTTTAAAGTCAATCTACTTTTAATATCTCCCCAGAGGTTGAGAGAGACACCTTCTGTTGCCCAGTGGTGAAGCTGGTTAGGGTTGTTTTTATGCTTTGGAGTCCAAATGGTTTGGTAGTTGACCTATACTGGATTCTGGCAGCCCGGAACATCTCCCTGCAAAGCACAGTCCAGGAGCATGGAAACAGGAGGGAGATGTTTGAATTATTTCTGTGGTTGTGCCTCAGGTGTGCAGGAGCAGCAGCAGACAGAACTTGGTAAGGTTTAGGGACAGGGTGCCAGAAGATGGACAGGACAGGGAGCACCCTTGGTCAGCTCTTGGTCACTGTGAGACATCTTTACCCCACACTGTTGCCTGTTGGTCAGTTTTCAAGTATTCAGTTGAGTCATAGAATCATTTAAGTGGAAAAAGCCTTCTAAGACCATCAAGTCCAAGCCAGCACTGTCAAATCCAGCCCTAAACCATGTTCCCAAATGCCACATCCACACTCTTTTAAATCTCTCCAGGAGTGGTAACTCTGCCCTGTCCCTGGGCAGCCTGTGCTTCACCCTTCTGGATATTTTTTCCGAATATCCAATCTAGATCTTCTCTGATGCAACTTGAGGCTGTTTTCTCTTGTCCTCTCATCCCATCACTTACTTACCAAATTTCTTCAAAGGAGCCCTCAGCAGTTAAATATTGAGAAAGATACTACTTCCTGCAGATGAGACATTATCCTAATATTCCTTAGTGGGCATAGATTACATTTAAAATCTCACTGCTATTTTAAACTTTGGGGTTTGTTCGGCTACATGAGCCCAATATTAAGGCAAAAAAAAAGTCTTACAATTTGCTCAAAGAAAACATCATTCTATCATAACACCTCCACAAATCAATTTATTAATTTAGATAAATATCTGCTTGATGCAGTATTGAAGTACTTAACATTTTCAGAATTATGTTCTTTAAAAATGTTACCACATACTCAAATGCAACTCTCCAAACAAGGAAAAATTTATTAAAACTATTTTTCTAGGAATTTTAAAAAAATGGCTTTCATCTCTGAACAAATAAAACCAAAATTTTGAAATGTTCTGGTAAATAAAAGTCCATTTTTCTTTATCAGCTCTAAATGCTGCTTGTTGAAAAATTTTTCAAGATACTGAGAATGACACTAGAGTATTGGGGCTTTCATGAACAGCTGCAAGCAGAATGGTAGTGTAATGCATTTATAGCTATAGTAAACTTAAATTGTTGCAGACTCAATGTTCTTTTCCAGCCAATAATTAACATTTTTTTTAATGCTTGAGCACTGTACTTTACTATTATCATATATTTGTACAGATATATTAAAAGGAAAATTAAAGGAGCTAAGACTACTTGTATGAAAGACCATTTCAGAGTTTTGAATACGGAAAATTGAATTACTGCTTTGTGGCTTTTTCAAAAAATATAGACAAGATGGAATCCCATGTTGTACATGACTAAAAGCACTTTTGATCCAAACATACGGTAGCAATCATTAAATATATCATATGCAGTGAGACTGGGGAAGGCACTGCTCTCCGTTCTGCTCAATGGACCATGCTGCAACACTTGTTTCATATCTTGAAACCATTTATGATTGCTGTTAAAGAAGTCAGTGCTTTACAGTGCCAATGAATCAAGTAAAGTCATCCCATTCATCTGTCTGTTAAAAACCACCAAAATGTTAGAGAGAAGAGACAAACACAGAATCTAACCATGCAAAAATTTCATCAAAATTGTTCCTTTATCTGCATGTCAGTGGAATGTGCCAGATCAGAAAAGCAGCAGTCATTTTGTTCGAGATTTAGGTTTTTGCCTCCACCTCAATCCTTACTGTTAAAGTAATTTTAATGAAACTAAAAGTTTCTAAAGGGTAAGATGCTTGTCTTTTCAGCAACTGTCCACGTGAAAATTTGGCTTTTTGCAAATCAAATTCAGGTGGGGTTTTTGTTTGTTGTTTCACTTATTTATTCTTTAATGTGTCCATGTCTTCCTCTTTTGTAACAAGGACATAGGAAAAAAATTCTGTAATCCTAATTCCTGTGGACAATCTTAGTTCAAGGTGAAGCCATTTGAGTGAACAGACTTGAGCAAAGTTGTCTGAACCTTTTTTCCATGCAGGCAGGTCATTGTGCATTCAGCCCTCAGAGGCAGAAAATAACAAATTCTAGCCAAGAAGGACAGGGTACTTTGCTTTGTTTGTGAGGAGAAGAGGTTTGCCTGGAGGATTCTCTCATTAATGCTAGGAAGAGACCACCAGGCAAGCTAAGCCTGCTCACAATTCCAAGCTGCATATGAATTTTAAAAAAGGTTGTGGGGGTTCTAGGGCGGTCGGAGGTGGCTGCAGTGTTCCCCAAAGTGCCTTGTGAGAGGGGCAGGTCAGGTGCAGTCTGAGCTGTTAGCACACCCCTCATTCTGCCCTGCGCTCTGGAAGCGCTGGTGGCACGCACCCCACACCTTGTGCCTGATAGCTCAGTGTTACCAGAGACAAGGAGCCAAGGAGGGCCCAACGCTGCCCAGGAATTCCACAGAGCTGGTTTTATTTCATCCGCAGGCGTGAGCAGGCGAGGAGAGCGCGCGTGGCCGGGCGGCCCTCACACAGTGACCAGGGTCTGAGGGCACAGGGGCGGTACAGAGGCAGGGCCGAGGAACGGAGCCACTGAGCAGAGGGAAGGGGCAGGGAGAGGGCCAGGGCAGGAAGCAGCCACACAGGCTGCTGGCAGAGGTGGTTTTACATTCACAGGCTCTGGGGGTAAGGTTATATTCCAACCGTGAGGGCTTGTGGGAGAGGCTTTTCCTTTAGAAGACAGAAGATACCTTGTCAAATGCCTGGGTTTTTCCACCAGCCGGCCTCAGCCATTTTCCCTGGCTCACCAGCTGGCCCAGTGACCCCAACACCTGTAACGAGTGGATAATTTCTTACTGTTAAGCAGAACCACGTTTCCAAATGGGTCTCAAGCAAGCAAGTAGTTGCTTTTTCCCAGTGCTCACATGGGAACTCCTGGGGTGTTGGAAATGCTGGGAAAATGAATGGCAGCGAGTAACATGATTGATCTGAAGTCATCAGGATTGAATCTGGAGTCAGGAAATTTTGAAGTGGTGGGAGTAATGGGTGTAACTGAGAGCAGGTGGGGAGCAGGAATTCATGTCTCTCAGATACAGTGTTAGCTGATGTGACCTTCCATTTAGAAAGGAAAGATGCTTCAGAAGTCAGGACAAATAGATTTTTCAAATTCCGGATTCTTTTTTAATTCTTTTAAAATTCCAAAATTCTTTTACAAACAAAAGTAAAAAGTTGTTGTGTGTTTGCCAATGTCTTTTCAGCTGTGCCTCTTATGCTAATGTTTGATGAAGATGTAAATTTTCTTGAGGTACTTACCATGTGTTCATTATTACCTATTCCCAGTGAAGCTCCAATTCAGAGCTGCTCTTGATCAAGACTTGGTTATTTACCTTCATTACATTCCCATGTTCAGACTGTGATGTTTTAGGGAGTAAGGACTGTGTGAGGGGTTTTTTACGTGTCTATATGGTAGTACTGTAATTAGATTTTTACTTCATGCTAGAGTTAAAAAAAATTAATGATGGCTCTGAGTAGCAATATTGATGTTCATATTGAATGCAAATAGAAGAATAACAAAAATGGCTTTTTTTACTTCTTGCTAGTGAATAACACATGTTGCTAAGGCAGACTAGAGGTGTGCTCCTCAGAAAGTCAGTAAGAAAAGTCAGTAAGAAAAGTCAGTCAGTAAGAAAAGGAGCTGCATGAAAACCCTGTGTGGATGTACTGATTGTTTCCCATTGTATAATGAAATGTTGGACTAGGGAGAGAAGGGAGACTCCAGACTGGAATTACAGGGGTTTTTTTCAGGATCACAGCCTGGGACAGGACCTGCTTATTGAAAAGGGCAAAAGGAGTGGAGCACTTATCACACGAACCCAAAGCCTAAACAAATATCCTTCTCCTTAGTCCTTGGTGTTTATGTGTGATTCCGTTTCATTCTCAATGCCTGCCAGTGCCTGCTATAGGGAAAGATCTTTTGCACTTCATCTACTCTTTGAGACAACATTGAAATTAACATTTTACGAATTTGTCAAATACTGCATCTCCTGTAGGTGCTGTCACATTGCTTCTTAGAAATCCCAGATCATGGGAGTCCCAGATGAGGTGCTTGTGTAAAGCAGGTAATACATGACCACACTGGGAACTCCCCAATGCTCTCTCTTGATTTCAGCTGGCATTATAAAGATACTTATTATTGAGATTGGAGATAAAATTGAAAGTTTACAAGTGTGCCAAAAATGTGTTCTGGAAAATTGGACATTGTGTCTATAATTCCTTAGAATTACAAGATTAGGTTCTGAAATGGCTGAAATCGAGAAATATAAGTTAAGACTGGCTCAGCACTTCCTACTGCTCTCAGATTTTTAAAAGACTCTGATTTTAGACCTTAATTCCTTGTTGGTTCTAATTCTTGGGAAACCAGGAGTTCTTCTGCAGTAAGATTGTATTTACTAAGTATTTATGTGTTCACACACATGTATACCCACAGATTTATTACTGAATGTTATATGTGTGTTAGAACACATACCTGCCTGTAACAAATTTGAATATAAAGTTCATTCCTGTTTTGGATACAACTGTCTTATTCTATTATTCATGATTTTGATGTCGTTGGAGACTTAGGAGAAACTATTTTCAAAGCAGGTGTCAAAAAAGTAATATGACTTGTGTTTTATACAGCCAATACCTGTATCTGATCAAGTCAATTGGATGCCTCCAATTGCTTTCACAGACTTTGGATCAGAACCTGAGCAGCAGGCAAGGTCTCCTACTCAAAAACCCCAAAGAATGACTGCTGCAGGAATAAATACAGCTAATGGGGACCAGTTCATTTCTACAGCCACACCTATTAATTTATGTCTCAATTTAGGGATCTGTTCAGCACTCATTGATTCACAAGCCTCCAAAACGTAGATTTTTATCTGACCACAGAGAAGTATAGCACCAGAAAAAGCAAAGAAACTCCCTCATAGGTGACTGTCGTAAGCAAACCTTGAGGCTCACCAGGTGGTGTCAAAGACCTTTATGGCACAATTGACCCAAATCCACTGGGAACAGACTGAAACCATAATTTGTTACTTACAGTAGGACAGTGCCACCTTTTACAATCAATTTTCAATATGCCAGTAAATCATTGGGTTTTACAGTGGATCCTTAGATGTAATTAAATTATTTATACCAACCACTGCAAATGAAAAATTAAAGTGACTGCCTTAAAAATGATGCAAATATTACCTAGAAATGATTCTAGGTTTTACCTTAGACCTGTGTATGAAATATTAACACAATTCTATTATGGACCTTAGTACCAGCTGGAAGAGGGCAAAAATATCTGAAATTGCTGGTGTTCAACCATCTGTTTACTGAGTATTTGTAGCAGTAGGACTGCTAACTCATTGATTGCAGGCTTACGTTGTATTTTTCAGCTTCCAAGGAAGATGTCTGTGTTTGAAGACTTGGATGCAGACTGACTGCAGGACTGCACCTCACCAGGTTAAACCTTGTTTACCAGGTTATTGCTTTGCTTAAAGGCTGATTTTGTGTCAGAATTCAGTCCTTGGCCCTTCCTTGGGCATCCTTGGCTCAAAGGCATGTTTCTATAAATTGTGGCTCACCTGGAGCTCTGGCCAGGCAGCAGGACACAGGGCAGGTGAGACGTGCTGGTGTAAGGGACTGACTCAGAACTACCAGTGTGACAGTAGGTTTTGTCCAGTGACAATGAGTTTGCTCACCTGTGTTAATGATGTTATTGCCCAGCATGGCAAAATTTCTCTGAAGAGCTTTTTCATTGAATCATTCACGTGGTGAAGTACAAGGCAGGGCTGTGCATTGTTAACTGGAGAAAGGATGGAAAGGAAGGGCAGAGGGTGTTGCACTTGGCTGCTGGGTGAGCTCTTGCTGTGTGCTCCAAGCTCTGCTGCCACCTTCATGGGTGACACGAGTTTCTGAGGCCGTGCTGTCCCTTCCTGCTTCCTTTCTCCTACAGAGTCTGTAGGCTTCACAGCTGGGTCCTATTTATGCAGTTTAGGACAAATGCATCAACTCCCCCTTCAACTTTTTTTGGCAGCTACTGAAAAAGTTCTGAATTGATTCAACAACCTCCCCCGCAGACAGGCAAAGATTTCTGAGATGCCAACGTGCCTTTTGTTTCAGTTAGGGATAAAAGATTTAGCCAGAGATGGTTGGCTACTTACGTAAAATATTAAAGCTTTCTCAGCTATCATATTGCACTAGGCTGAAGTCAACTTGTTTTATGCTGTTAAACAACCCATCTTTTGTCGTACAGGGGAATGATACCTGATTTAAGATAATATATTTTCTTTGCTGGGTCTGTTTATGCTTGGAAATGATCTTGCTATATCCCTGTATTGAAAATTTATGAAAGGTACTAACATTTTTCTTGCTATATATTTCTTGTGAGCACACTTTTGCAACTTTAGCATGGTTTGAAAACTACTTCTTGCCCACAGCTAGCAAGAAACAATGATTTCATATTTCCCAAAGTGGAAGCCAGTCAACAGCGTCCCTCTTTATTGTAAAGAGGGGATACAATAATAAAAAGGCATTTGCTGGTGGAATATTGCCAATAAAGTACAATAATACATTAAAACAGATACTTAAAGTTGAAATTTATGAGTTTGTTTTTCTGTGCCTGTCAATGTATTTTCATATGTTAACATCAAAATGTAGACTGTCAGCAAAACCTTTAATAATAAAAACAGCAGTCATCAAAAGCAAGAGCAGAATTTTAGCTTGTGGTATAAAGAGTTTACGCTGTGATTTTGGGGGTGGACTTTTTTTTTCTGATTCAATTTTATTTTCCTTTTTCTTTCTTTCCTAATAAAATATTTATTGGTTTGTCCCTTCATATATCCTTCAGTGGAGCTCTCAGACCAATAATGCTTCTGTTCTGCCCCTTGTCTTTGCAGAAGATTAATTTGGGAAACAAATGCTACATTTAGAGAATAACAAAACTAATCAGAGCTCGGGATAGGATTTTTGGTAATGAAGGTAAACACTTCTATGTGCCATGTGTACACAGTGCTAAGACCAAAGCTAGCTCTGCACATCTTCCAAGTGAAGTTCTCTCATACAATCTTTCATTTTTTATGGGTTCTTTTGACATTTAATAGACCCTTTTTGAACTGAATTCTTCTAGATTTACTTAATATAATCCCAAACAGGCAGTGCAGTAATTCCATGGAGTTCCTTATTCACCTACCCTGTTATCGAATCTGGATCTAACCCATGGAGTTTGCCACAATCCCTGGGAGCATGTTTGTGCACACAGGTGGCAGAATATTTGGAAATGAAGGGTGGCTGTTACTTCAGGACCAGCAAAGTCAGGTAGGTTCAGGTAGGCCAAACAACACTGTGTACAGCCAAAGACACTGCATTGTCTCTAGCATCTTTAGTAGTAGGTAAATTTATTTTCATCAGTGCATAATGTCATCTGGAGCCCTGGCAGAGGGATGATAAGGTCCCAGAAAATTTAGTTTGAGATGTCAAACTGGTAGAGTCTCGTGACCAAAAGGGTAATGAGTGTTTTTCAGCCCTCAGACCTCTGATTATTGATGTCCACATATCTAAACCAGATCTCCTGTTGACTTTCCTTTGAGCTCTGAGCAAGGTCCGGAGACAGCAGCAGCCTAAAGTTTATCAAGGAGAGACCAGGCAACCACAACATGTTCATAATGCACCCTCCAGTGGGCACTGCCTGGAGAGGTCATGAGGGCAGACAACCAGTAAAATTAGGCTACAGTTTTATATTTTTAAGAATTTAATTTGATTTCAAGGCACAAGAAAATGCCTTCTACCGAAAAATTAATTAGTGACTTACGCTCTTCATTATTTTATTTTTTTAAGTGAATATTGGTCAAAGTCTTGCATTCAGTTGTCACCTGGGAGCTTCCTGGGGGTGAGGGAGAGCAGCATGGCAAGGTTTCAGTGCTTTCTTCACCTCAGTACACATGAATGTGGTGCAGCTTGGTGGGGGTGTCTTAGCAGGACCCAAGCCTTGGGTACTTGGTGTGACTATTAAGGTTTCAGAATTAGTTAATAGGTAAAGGAGGCCACAAGCTGTAGGTCCACAGGAATGGTTTTGAGGTGATGCCTTTTCCTGGTCTTAAAATCAAGAATCAGACATGGTTAGAAGGGGAAAAGGGATTTTACCTCTGTATTTATTTTAAGGATCCTTAGGTGCACTACGTCCAGGTGGAATGGGCCGAAATGCACATGACAATGCACACCGCCAAAAGATCTGGTCTAACATTATAGGTGTTACTAATTAGCATATCTATCAAAGATTCCCCAGTGAGAGGCTCGAATGAGCCCCCTCCCTGAGGAGCCTTCCCCTGGATGGTTCTATCTTGGTTTACAAAATGTGTTCTGGAGAGGACCTTGGGGCCTGGGGCATCTTGCTTGCTAACTACGAAGCTTCTAAAATGTTGAGTCTCCCAGCCTAACAAAGTCCAAGAATGTGGGCAAAAAAGCACTAAGAATACAGAAGTTATAAAAAGGTATAAAAGGGGTAAAAAAGAAAAGGCAAAAAATCATCATGGCATCAGAGGGACTGTCACAGTATCGAAGAATTGGCAGAAGTATTGAGGAAGCAGAGGAAACAGAGGAAGCAGAGGCAAAACATCTGGTGGGCTTTTGGATCGTGTAAGAACAAGCAAGAGAAGACAGTGTTGCTTTTTGAAACAACAACTAGCACTTCTGTTAATGCATAACTGGGTGGGTAGATGATCATGGATTCAAGTTGTTACCCGGCTAGATTATCCTGTGCTGCAAAAGTCAGTGTTTTTAGTGTATTTAGCTTTGTTCACAACACCCCTTGAACTGACTCAGGACTAGGTAGACTGAAAAAATGGTGTGTCACTGCAGCTGCTGTTACAGAGGTTCTGTTATTTTCCCTTGCACAGTTAGGTGTGATAGTAGGGACAGATTCACATCTGTTTATGAGCGACAGTAAGGCTGCACTTATGTGCAGTAAAAAAGTGAGGCAAAAAATATAGTGAATCATAACTTCAGACAACTTAAGATTATACTTCTGTTTTTTTCCCTACTTCTGAAACTGTTCAAATACACATCATAGTAAATAAATTAGTAAGAACCAAAATAATTAAATAACTTAACTTTGAAACAGCAATTAATGCAAAATAGGTGTTTTATTAAATGTCTCCATAGGAGTGACTGTCTGAATCTGGCTGTGGTTTTTGGCCAACAAACAGTTTCATTTTAAGGACTTTTTCGCCCCTTATATCCCTTGTCTTTGATGAATAGGGTTAGAGGAAACGTTACAGTTCTGCAGGAGTTTGGCTATTGCTCTCCTCTTGGCTGGGAAGCAGCTATTGTGTGGGGTTTTGGTGTCCATCATCCACCTGTCATTTCCCCCACCCACTTTTTCAGATAGCTATGCTTTTCATAAAAATGGTTTGAGACTTTCTTCTGCCCAGTTGTGTGTGATACAGTCAAAAGTTTTCTGTATCTGTTTTGGATATCTAATGAACAGAAGAATGGCTCTCGTCTGGCACAAACACCATGTAGAACAGACTCCCAGTCCTGAGTGGGAACTTCCCTTTAGAAAGGAATTCCAGAAAGCAAGAGGAACCTTCCTGTACTCTGTCTCCCGGTTTTTTCCCTGTGCAAGGTTGTGTGTTGCAGATGTTTCTGAGCCTCGAACCTCTAAATTGAAAATGTGTTTAACATGATATTAATTATGTTATCCAATTGCTGCTGATGTTAATGACCAGGAATTATTGTATAAAGCAAAGCTGTACCCTTGCTATTATTTTACATTTAGCATTGTCAGTTTTATGTCATTGTCAATTTTCCCTCCTCTACCCTGCTCCAGCTGGGTGCCACATAGGACGTCTTCGAAAAATTATTAAATTACCTGCATATTTCTGGGGTTATTTCTGTTTTGCACTTTGAAGCTTTGAATGAACCCAGGCAAGAAACCCGTGGGGTGAAGGAACAGTAAGAAAACATTTGCCTGGGGAATGGTGAGAAGTCAAGATCAAGGTTATTTCTCAGTAAATGCTTCCAAGTACAAGGCAAATGAATTGCAGAAGCCAGAGGTAGTATCAGAATGTCATAATGGGCAGAAGGGAATTTACCTGGGTCCCTGTCAGGCTTGCCAGCTCTTTGAACCAAATTGATACTGGTTTATTTTCGAGCTGCTATTTTGGTGCTCTTAGTATTGTGCTAGATGGAACTTGCAAATAGATGAGGTCCAGTGAGAGTGGCTGCACATCACCGGGGATACATAAGCAGTGTTTAATACCTGAAGATAATGTATCCATGCAAACCTGTAAGGTCTGACATTGCCAACTGGAGAGCTGTATTTGGCTTCAAACCACATATCTGACCCATCTGGAGTGTGGCAAACAGGTTCAGGAAAGCTGTTTTAACCTTCTCAGTGGTGCCAGTCTCCCTACCCAAAGCACGAGTCTCACTTTGATTCCCACAGTTCTAGGGGGTGCTGAGAGACTGGAAAGGGTCCTGAGGAGGGTTATCCCAATGTCTGGGGGCCAAGGGTACATGAGTTGTGTCTGCAGGATGAGGGACATGAGCAGGTTTAGTACAGCAAAGATGAGAGGAAATCTGATAACCTTTAACTAGAGGCAAACAAACATGGCAGAGCCAAACTCAGTATGACCAGTGGCCATGGCCGGGGGCAATGCTCATATATTGGGGCATGGTGTGGGGTTTATCACTTGGTTATTTTGCAGGGATTATTCCATGCCCTTTGTGCTTGAAGGCCCTCGTTTGTGCTTAGTTTTCTGTGTGATCTTCCCAAGAGCTAGAGGATGGCAAAGACCATAGATCAAAGTTTCCAAATTTGCAAGAACTGCCTTGAAAACTGAGAGCCCCTGCAGCAGGACCTGTGGAACGTCACCATCTGCTCTGCTACAGATGTCACCAGCCTCTTGATTAGCAGTCTTATCCCAAGATTGCTGTCTGGTGACTTTCTGGAATGCAAATCTGGTGTTAGAGTTTTGTCATAGTCAGCCTAAAAACAGACACTGCACTGAGAGAGCTGTGGTGGAGGCGAAGAAATGCCTCATTGGGTACCAGGCATAAGTATCTCACGTAGAAGTATATTTAAGATGCCCAAACAAATATGCCAAAATCTGGGAAACAGGTTTTGGATAGAGTGACTCATCTGGAGATTTTCATTTAATGATTGTTGGATCATCACCCCAAGATTAGGAACTTTTGGTGGTTCCTATTCTCAGTTTACAGCAGAGTAAACCAAGATTTTTAGCACCAATACCAGTTCTCCATGCTGGTCATCAAATAGCCTCAGTTTCCTCATGCCATTCTATAGAGCCATGTTGTCCAGCCTTGTTAATTCAGTTTTTATATTGAAAAGGAAAACATATTCAGCCAGGTTGACTACATCTCAGAACAACTCCTGAACCTTACCATGGTCTGCATAAGCAAATGGCAGCCTTAGGAAACCACAGATTTCTGGGATACTGGGATGAAAATGAATGCTGGGAAGCAGTAATGGGAAAGAAAAAACTCTTTACTAAGTTAACAAGCTCCAACATTGTTTTTGTTTTGGTGTGGGTTTTTTGTTGGTTTTTTTCTGTATTTGAGTAAATATCTGCATTCTTCATTTATACCAAGCATAAATCAACCAACTATAATGAGCAGTAAGTATTAAAGAACTGATTTACTCATGCTCAGAAATCACCATCATGTGATATTTTGGTCATCTTGAGTAGGCTCATCTTGACCAATATGAGATCTGGACCACTGAGACCTGGAGACCTGAGTCCCATTTGGAACTCATCCCATCTTGTTTCCTTTTTGAAGCAGGGTTCCTTTTTAAAATCCTTTTCACAGGAGGCTTGTCGTGCATCACAAAATCATGCCAGAGTAAATACAGATGGAATATCGAGCTGCTTCATTAAAATCCCTGTGATTTGTGTAAGGAGCTCCAATCTATTGGAACCTGACTTGTTAGTTTAAATTCCCTTACTGAGATATAGGTCAGGTTTAAATTAATAAGTGGTGACTGCAAAATCTTAATTAAAATGATACAGTTTTGTGAGTAGACAAGCACTCCTTAATTCACGTTGGGCTGGGAATATCTTTTTTCTATTGCTAAAAACCTGCTTGTAAGGGTGTCAGACCAAATTAATTCCTGTGGTTAATATTAGTGACTTAAATTACCAAAAATTATAAATCTAACCCTTCAGTCACAACTACCTTCAATTAATAAGGAAAAAGTACTTTTTTGGGAGGAGGGGGTGTTTGATTTCTGTTTTTTTTCCATTGAATAGCGAAAAGCTTAATCATAATTTAAAAGGATCCCTGATGTTGTTAAATTATTTCCTTCATGTGGAGCTTGATTCTACACTGCCCTGCAGTTTCTGTGGCGCAATAGCAGGACGAATATCAAATGGCTCTGAATTACATTTTTCAAGTGTTCTGTGCCTTTTCCTCCCCATTTGCCATTCACACAGCGCCGGCATAAAGGCTGAAATAGCGTGATGGCAGTGGGATGGGATCCTCAGGCAGCATGATCCCCTCACATGAGACACCTGAGAAATTGTGCTGCCGATGCGAATGCAGAAATCCAGAGGTGCACTGGGCCTGCCTTGCACAGCTGGAATGGTCTGGCCAAACAACAGGCTGAGGGCAGGAGAGAAACAACACCACAGGTTTGGGGGTTTGCTTGTACTCTACCAGAATTCTAGTTCACACAAGTTCTTGAGTCACCTTCAGAGGCACAGTGCTGAATATAAAAATTATTGCTAATCTCCCTACAGTTCTCCAGCAGGCAGAAGCAATAAAACTCAGGTTGATATTCCTCCCCCCCGCCACCTCTTTTCCCCTCCTTTTTCTCCTTTGTCCTCTGCAGAGCTGCTTACAAGTGCAGCTGGGAAATAATATAATGTCTGGTCTAAGGATATATTGTGGAATCTGCTTTTTACCCCAAGAAGACTTCTATATTTCTCTGCAATAGCCTCCATGGTAGGCACAGTCTGGATTCATTATGGCTACATGGAGGAAGGGGATTGTATGAGCCTCTAGCTTGGCTCTTTCTATTCTTTTGTCTCTTCCTCCAGCCCTAAATAAGTATAAACAACATGTAGACAAGACAAAACCTCAGCAGTGAACAAAAGCTGCCTGCATGTTATCCATCAGTATTATTTAAGTAGAACATGCTGGGCTGTTCATGATACACTCATACTGTAAGTGATAAGCTATAACGTATGGTATTCATTTACTTCTCCATTCCAACAGTAATATAGCAAAGACAATAAATTTTCCTGTTTGTTCTCTGACCCACTGTTCTTGGGTTAAGCAGCATGTTTGTCTACATTTGTCAGTTGTTACCAGCTTCTAGCTGCTGCAGACTAGGGTATTGATGAACCCTGGAAAATGGAGCCTTGAATAATGTATAAAGCATTAAACATGCAACCATTTCGCTGGGAAAAAGGGGGGAAAAGTGTATTATATGTTTTCTCTGTTGTAGTTCCTTCATTTACAAAACATATTTGTCAAGTCTTTTGCTAAGAATAATGCCAGGATGCAGTTTCCCATCATTCTTGTTAATGGGACTGTCTCAGTGTTACAGTAAACAACCATAAGTCTTGTGTCTCAGCCATTGTGCAGCACACTTAGTTTTTTCAGCTTCCAATTAAGGGTATTTTAAATTTGTTGTCTACAGTCATAGGAGTGGTGGTGCAATTTCTGGTCTTGCACTGGGAGAGGGGCACTAAGGAAAAAGGTGTTTTTCAAAGCAACGGTGTACTTGCAGAATTACTGCTTGACTGAAGTACATATATTGGGTTTTTTAAAAGCTCAAAACTTATTCGTACCTGTTGTAGCGATTTATTACTAAAAAAGCAGCACTGATTCATGCATTTTCCTGAACAAATTTACGTGATAAACCATCAATATACATTTACATTAGCAAATGGAACTTTCTATCATATTTCTGAGACCAGAGTCCAAGACTTCAATGGCTGTGAATCAATGCAGCTGCATTAGCTTCAGCGGAATGGTGCTGATTTATATCAACTGAAGCTCTGGTTTGTTAAATTCTTCCTCTTTTGGAAGCATGTATCAGAGCAGTGGAAAATTGCTGGATTTGATTTAGCTCCTATTTGATATGCCCCAGAATTCACCATTGCACTGGGAGACTTCAGTGAGCCTGTGATGATTTTATTGACACGAAGTTTGATTTACCTTCTTATCCTGGCCAAGGTTGAGAGGTTTTGGTGAACTCTGTGGAGGACAGTCACAGTGCTTCCATTTGTCCTGTGTCACTTCCGTAGGCAGATGAGAAATGGGATGTTTAGAGCTGACAGGATGTTTCCACAAGGACTAATTTCATGTGAAAATACAAACACCTCATTTAAAAGAAAAGGAAAATGGCCGCATGTAGATGTGAGTTTTCCAATGCTAAGCATTTCACGAGTTAATGTGGTTGCCTCCATAAACTAAGGACAGTGTCGTATCCTGCCACGTGTTAGTTTCTGCCCATCAATCCTGTAGAGAGAGATGAGGATGCACTGAGATGGGAATGCAGCCCATCAATTTCCCTGAGCCTGACACTCCTGAAAGCCTAAAGCCCTGCACAGAGGTGAAGAGTCTCTGCAGGCACAGAGATGGAGCTGCAAGGCTCCCATTAACATAAACAGCCAAATCCCTGATTATTGAAACAAGCATTTGTCCCATGCGTAGTTCTCCTCAGCAAGTTATTTGGGAACAGAGGAGCAGAACAGTTTAGGACACAAAGAAGGGAGCGGGCATGTAATTGAAGTCAGAAATATAAAACGTATAGGACGTGAATCCTCTTTTCTACCTTTCTTGGAGGTCTTTACTATCTTACAGATATGATAAGGAAACAATCACTGGAGCAGAATATCTTCTTCACATTGGCAGCTGCAGGGATTGCTATACAAATTATTTTGGCGGAGTTATTCACCAGCAAAACGGAAAGGGTTAGGAATGTGTTTATACAATAAATTGATATAGGTGCCATGTATCACTCGTGAGTGACTTCCGTTAAACACCATCAATACAATTGCTCTTAAAGGTGAATATGACGGCTTTGGAGAGACTGTTTTTAAGGTGACTTAAAAAAAACCCAAACCATTTCTAAAGATAAGAAGCTTTTTTTCCATTGTTTGAATACGTAGCTTTGTGATGCTGGAGAAATCCCCAGTGGTAACTTCCTAAAGCTCTTTGGGGTTATTGGCATTGTTTAGCATTTGGAGGGAGCTGCTCTAGGTTTTTGCTGCATACAGGCTCTTCCTTTTAGAATTGGTTGACTGAAGCTTCCTTCTCCTCCATATATGCAGCAAGGGTGATTTTGCTGTTCCTGGGAGGCGAGTGCAGGCTTTGTGGGTATCTATGAAAGGCTGGTGTTTAACCTCACGACTTCATTACCAGACTCCATCACAAGCAGCATTTCAGGATATTTTCAGTCTACAATTTTGAATCTCTGACGTTACTTTCAGTTTTTGATTTACTGACTATGTTCTTAACATGAACCTTGCTAGTTTAATTCTCATCAGTGCTGCTGTCCGCAATTCGTCTTCTGAAGAAAATTATGGATCCACTGAAATGCAGGAGGAGATATATAATTCAAGAAGTTTTCAAGATTCATTTTCAGGAAGATGAAGTGCCAACCACATTATGTGCTGAGTAGGGTTCTTTGAACAGTAACAATGCCACCTGCAGCACTAAACATGTATTATGAATAAATGTTTTATTGCAAGCAAGGGAGGAAAAAAATGGTCACTCACTATTGCCATGTCTTTCCCAGCAGAAAAAGGATTCCTCTTCTGCAGCTCTAATGACTTCTTTAGAAAAGTACACACCAATATAGAACTGGGTTCCATTTCTCTGCGGTCCACATTTACAATGAGTAGAGCAATCCATGAATTTCTGGAAGAGATAAAGGGAAAACACCTGAATGTGGTGCTGTAAGAAGAGCAGGAAGCACATTTGCAGTGCTGCAGTGTGCATGATTAAAGTGGTACATTCTCCAGAGGGAATAGATGAGGGGACCAGTAGGTGCTGCTACTATCAATAACACTGGAGTAACGTGTTCCCTTCTCCATTCTACCATGTAATTAAATTAACAGTGCCCCAGCTTTACATCACTGATGCTGTGCACTAAAACAGAATATGAAGGAAGAAACGCTGAGCATTTAATTTCAGGTGAGAAGCTATGGCTGGGTGGCAAGGCTGGATGGGGAAGCAAGAGCAGGCTGAATTCTGGGCTGGTTTCATACATTGGGTTATTGAAACAGTTCCCAATGGAACCTGAAGAAGAATTTAGCGTAGGGTACAACACTTGAAAACATAATATTTATACTTCCTTCCTGCTACTTTATGTCTAGGTTACTCCAGTTTCAAGACACCTTATTGATGTAAAGTGAGAGTGGAAAAATAACGAGTTCCCAAATAGGGCTCCTGATCCAGCTTCTTCAATGTTCTCAGGAACATTGCCAATTTAATCCTGGTAGGATCCAGCAGAATAAAAGCTGAGATTAGTATAGAGTGGAGCTTGAGTAAAAAGTTACCTGAAAACATTTTTTTGATCCTGAGATAAAATAAAAACAATTTCACAATAAAGCATCAGAAGTTTCGTTGTTCTCAACTGCCTTCTAAAAACAAGTGACTTTCTGAGCTGCTGAATAATTTGTAACAGGTAAGATACCTCATAATCTTTTTCTCTCCCTTCACAAATATCTGAGAACACTTTAAGAGGCTTTCAAATGATCTCCTGGATAAGAATTATTTTACTGCTCTACTTTTCCTGACCTGTGGCTTGTCAGTAGATTGTGTGTGAATAGTCAGTGGAATACTGAGTGGAGCTCAGAAAGGCTTTGGGAATAGGAACAAAATGCCTGCTGTAGAGGCAAAAGAGCCACTCTTCTGAAATTCAAAAGTTTAGGCTGGGCATGCTAATCATGAAATTGATTATTAAATTATTAAACTCTTTGGAGTGTTGGGGTTTTTCTGGCAGATAGTTACATCCAGGTTTCAGGAATTCTGGGCATCTTAACTCAAATACAGAATCTGAGTCAGTCCAGCAAATTTGTTGTTCATTCCTCCATTCCCATCGTCATCATTCTTACATTTACGCATATTTTCTTTCTCCCTATGTGTGTATTTTTGAGGTTAATGTGACTGTATGTCCTCCACAGAAAATTACAACTCATTTGTTAACTTCCTTTAGGGACTGGTGTATCTTTCATTTTTTGATTTTGCTTCTGATAGAAATTTTGTGTTAAATTTTTTTATTAATCATTAACAATTCCTTTATGTTGATGATGTGTCCAAGTGGATTGAAAAATATGTTTTATGGTGGGGATACATATGCCCTTTGATTGGGATGCTTGTGAACATTTTACATATAGGTAGGTTTCTCCTTTTGCAATGAAGTTGTGCAATATTTTTCAGAAAATTTGCTAAATGTTTTCACAATCTGATGGAATTATGATCTATCTGTAAAAGTAGTTGGAAAGGTGAATGAAAAGTGACTGAACAAAACAATTACTCTAATACACAAGTTATTTGTGTTTTAATGTAGATGAAAACATTTCTTTTCGTCAAGCTTCTGAAATTTCTCCAGAGTGCTTTTCGTTTCCCCTCATATTTGTAAAATTAATCAACCCAGAACAAAAAAGATGACTTTTGGAGAAACTAAGACTTGTTTTGTATATAAAAATAAACAGAAAAATTAGTCTCCCCACATCTTTTAAGCAAGCTGATTTTTACTATAATCACAATTAGTTACATCATTCCCCTGAGATCAAATAAAAATCTATTCATCCCTTGAATAACTCTTCCTTCACTGGGCACCTCCCTCAAAATTTCTCATTATTTCTTAGAAAACAAAATGCAATCCTTTGTCCTTTCGCATTCAAAGCTGTTAGATGAAAATGAACTTTTAGAAACAATTCAGAATCCATTTGTCAGGATAATAACAATTCTCTGTAACAATTCTTTCTGCCTCTTCTCGCTCCCCCTACCCACATTAATTATAACGCTCTAACAGAACAGAGCTTGATTCCCTTTTTTATTAAGGTTGTTTCACTCTATTATTGATTAAGCTTATTTCCCATGATAAATAACCTTCCTGTCAAAAAATGATTTATGAAAGCCAGTGGTCTTTCTTTTTCCAGTTTGCTTTTCCTATGGTTACATATTACATATTATCTCCTGCTGACTGGTTTGGGCAGTCTTTGAATCTACAATTACTGATCCTCATTAAGAGAACTGAATTTCAGTACCGTAAAAGACTTGGAGATCTATCAGGTGAATCATTCTATTTTAACTTAGAAACAGAAGTATCTTTCTAATGTGAGTATATGGTTTTGTGATACACCTTTAAGTCTTCAAAATTTTAATAAAATAACCAGAATTGTGCTTATGGAGACCAGCTCCTTGGAAGTGGCATCCTTCATAACATACTGATACTTCTGGAATGCCAGTACTCCCATTGGGATGGCAGTCTTTCTGTTCTCACCATGTTTATAAATACTTATATGTATATATATTAAATGGAAAACAGCTTCTTAGAAGACAGCAGTTCTGCTTTATGCAACTCTTGAGATGGACTGGGTGTGCTTTTGTTCATGTGTGATTTGTTCTGTCAACAAACCTTTTGTCCTCCAATTTAAGATAAAACATGAGGTCTTCTGAGTTCCTTTTACTTGGTGGAAAAAATGAAAACCAGCCAGGTTGCCCCTAATGTATGTACCTAACCTGTTTATTGATGAAAACTGCTCAGAGGTTTATGTCTGAGCTGAGCACCTTTCCAGGCAGTGCTTTGTCCAAAATTCCTGTCGTGTTCTTCCATATTCCCACACCAAAATCTTCATCTGTGGCTGGGATTCCTCCACTACTGTTTGGTGTTTTTTTTTTTTTTTTCAAATTGCTTCTGTGTTTTCTGTCTTCTATTCATGCAGTTTCAAATAGCCAGTCCTCTATTTGAAATATGTGTTTCAGGATGAGCAGCCCAGGTCCAGGGGGAACGTATCTTGTCTTAGGGGTGGTGGGATGATGGCTGTCTTTTGTTCTGTGCTTGTCACTGCAAAATTCTGATCCACAAGCAAATTTTCTCTGCAAATGAGCAGTCTTCAAAAATGTCCATGGAGAAATGTCACCGCCTTTCAAAAATCCTGAAGAAGGCTGACTGTACAACCCCCAGTTTAGTAATGTTTTCACATAATTCACATTGCAGTTCTGTAGAGATAGACATTGCATTAGACAGGCCTAAAAAAAAGGATTGTTCTTATGTACCCTTGAATAGTCTCATGAAAAGCCTAGTGCTTGTAAGTGAAAAGGCATCAAGCAAAACCTAATATTATCATTGCTTTAATTCTCCATCTTGGTTCCTTCGAGTCTGGGCTCGTAATGGGAACTCCATATTTTCTTTTCCAAGTCAGTAGCAGAGAGTCCTGAAAAGACAGCAGGCTGACATTTGATGTTTTTAATACCTAAAATCAGCTTCAAAGAGAATGATGCAGTGTCAAAAACATAAAAAATCAGCAGAGGCAAACACTTTTTCCTTGTAGTATCTCTGTCCTCAGAATTAATGTTGATAAGGATTTCAAAAATGTGATACTTTTTGCTCCTGATATCCTGCTTACCTGGGGGGGGGGGGGGGGGGGGGAAAGAAAGGGTAAAAGGTCATTTTCTTAGTCTGGTGTTGTGTGGCCATAGTATTTCAAGTCTCACAAATTTTGAAAGGAGCACTTGATGCTGTGACAGGTGATAAAATCAAAGGGGCCAGTAAAGGACAGTGCTTTCTTACTTTCTTTTAGAGAGTGGTTTCTCTTAGCACAATATTCAGCACTTGTGGACAGCAGGTCCCTGGATTTCTGAGATCAGAGGTTGTCCTCAGTGTCAATGATGTTTCTGTTCTCATGTTTTCCACAGCAACTGAACTCCCCAGATCTCCTCACTGTATTATCCTGCCTGAGAGATGGGAACTGAAGTACAGAGAGCCTTTAGAAAAGAGTGAGTAGGAGCAGAGTCTCAGGCTCTCATCCTGCTCTCTGACACAGCTTCAGTGGTGGGATCTTGGTGGGCTGTGGTGGTGGATGTGCTGTAACGAATCCGTGATGGATGCTGAGTTTAAAAGTGGTTTCAGTCACGTTAAACCACGACAACCAGCCACTTCAATAGTCTTTTACTGGTAATTGAAATTTTTTTGCCTATTAAAGTAAATTAATTCATGATTTAAAAAGCTACATTGTTATCTGTAATAATTAACAACTATTAAATCCAAATATAGAGTTTTGACGCTCCAAAATGAAAATCAAGGGTCTTACTGTGCTCTGAGGTGTTGTGTGACTGTTCACTGGAGAAAAAAACTGGATTATAAAGATTCACTCATTGACTGTTTGTCTTGGGTAACAATAATGATTATAACAATTATTATGTAACCAAATCAAAGAGAATGAGGGATATTTCAGTACAGTATGCCAATGAAGTTTTAAAATAATAGGCACGTGGAGCACATTTAATTTTACCTCCTCGCTCAGGTTTAACTACTAAAAAAGTGACTTTGTCTGAACTCACTTATTAATTTTCAGACTTTAAGGTCTAGGTTCCTTTAAATCTGTTTAGAAGCTGCAAGAATGAGTTGCTAAAGTAACTGTTGGTCTGGAGAGAGACATGAATTAAACACTGAATTGTGAGATGGAAGGGCCTGGCTCTGTCCTGTGCTGTAAGGACTGAAAGCCCAGTGGAAGGGAAGGCTGTGGATCTTTAAACTGCCTTGTCTCACTCCTGACTGCAAAGTGCTCTGGGGACTGGGAAGGCCTCCAGCACTATCCTGGGTGTTCCTGATGTCCTGTTTGAGGCACATTCACTTGCCCTGGTGACCCTGTGCTCCGTGCAGTACCTCTGGAGCTGCTATCAGCATCCAGCTTGCCCTGAAACTTGTGCATTGGTTGCTCTGACTAAGTTTTGAGAAATCTTCTGGGAGCTGAGCTGAAGAATTTTAAGTTTTGCACCTTTGTCAGGGCAAAGAATCCTTTGCCATGTACGCTTTCAAAATACCAGCCTAAGGTTACATAGGGACTAAGCCAAGCCGGTGACTCTGGACTTAACACTGCTCCTACACTTCTCTCGCTTTCAAATTCATTGTTGCTAGCTGAGAATCTTTGTTACTCCCTCACATTTTAGTGGATGTTGGCCTTTATCGTGTAAGGGAATCTGTTGTTTTCTTAAATGCTGTCAACAGCACAGAACTAAAAATCTGTATTATGCACGGCATCTACTGACTTAGAAAGCAGAAATAAGAAAAGGACACACTGTGTGGCTTTGTCTTCTCAAAATGGATTTTATTTTTAAATCATGTTTTTAAATAATTCCATTTTTTGTTGTGTGTGCTATATTTCAGTGATGTCTGCTGTAAATATCTCTGTTTGTTTTAGTAGGAGGCGTAACATCTGAGAGAGGAGCTTGGCATTTCAGGGGCAGAGAATTGTTCTGATTTCCAGAAATAGCCATGCTAGGAAGTAATGCTCTGATTAGTTGAAGTGTCTGGTGCTAGGGTTTCAACCATAAAAAACAGCCAAGGAGGAATCAGGAGGCTCTGCAGAGACATTAGAGATGCAGGACATGTACATATTCCACAAATTTTGTAGGGAATGTATTGAATGTTCTATTCAAAAGGGATGGCTTGTTCTCCTGAAAAACCTAGGAAGATATTGCCTAGGGTACCATATGTTCTGACCCATCACCATGCAGTAGAAAATGTTTATTATTGTTGTGCCTAGTCACATTTGCTTTCATTTTTATTTTTGCTGTCTGAGATTGGTTTCATATTCTTGATGTATTGTATCCAAAACCTTCTAGAACCTGGTAGTCTAAAAATAAACCCTGAACTAAGACAGTCATGTACCTTGAAAATAGATTTTCAAGATACCTTGAAAAATGGTTATCGCTGAGTGGTCAGTTGAAAATTAATAGTGTGTCCACTAATGAAAGCTTTAGTTTTAGAACCTGCAGAAAACTTTCCTCCTTTTCCTCCTACAGCTCAGGGGAGTCACTGGAGTAAGTCCAGAAGGCAGCTGAGTAAAAGGTAAACTGCAACAGGCATGACTTTGTGCAAACCTGAGTGTGAGGGACTGACATGAAAATTTTGTTAAAGGGGAAAATTGCTTTCCTATAAGTTTGGAAATCACTCAAAGACATCCCTGCTGTGTGGCAAATCATTAGCCTTCTGTTTTTATCTGTTTTTGTTGGTTTCACTTTTAAATACTTTGGCTTAATGGTATTGAACAAAATAACATTCAAAAGAAAATTCTCGGAGAGTAAATAAATAGTGCACGTCCCTACCGGGAATATTTTTACATAAGGTAATTTCAGCACACTGAATCTCCAGTCATCAGGCATTTAAATAGCAAAGGCATGGCATGGATGAAGATAATTTGCAGGAGAGTGGAATAACCGCTTTGGGTGCACCTGGCAGTGCCATTGTGCAGGTGTTCCATGGTGGCCATGCAGTTTTACTTGGCAAGGAGCTTACAGATGCTATGCTCAAGGTTTGAGCATCACATTGGTCTCCTTGGCCATCCATAATAAAGGGCCTCACTCTACAGAGAGATCAGAAAGGCCTCTCCAGAGCCTCTTCTCTCATGGGGTGTATGTGGTTCCTTGTTCTCCAACACACTTTAGGGAAGGGCAGTAGATTGTTCCCTTACTAGTTCAGCTGGAGAAGAGCAATCAGGAGCTGGAAGGCAGTGAGACAGGTAAAGGAGAGAATCCACACAGAGGGGATGTCCCTCTCTTATAAGGGAGAAAAATGTGTACCCAAGGGCTGGCAACAGGTCTGCTTTTATGAAAGAACTGCTGGAAAACTTCTAAGCATATGGCTCTTGAAGGGTCTCTTTCTCTTCCTGGCTGCTCAAACACAAGGAAGAGCTGGATCACAGCACACTGAATCCATACTCCCTGCTGGAATGGGCATCTTGCATGATGTGGTGCCAGTAATCAAGGCAGAATTTTGTTTACATACATGGCACACTATGCAATGTATGGAAAATATTACTTTAATTGAGGAGATAAGTGAAATAAATAATGGTAGTACACAAGCACAAACATGTGAATGCAGAGGCAGAAGTTCAAGGAACACAAACTAATGATTTGTGACTTTAGTTGTTACCACTGATACATTTTTTGAGTGCTCCCGAATTTAGAAGTCCATTACCATCCTGGCTCATGGTCCATAACTGCAGAAACCATGTTTACCAACGAGGGGAACAGAGAAAGAGATGCTGTTTTCAAACTGTTGAGAGGTTATTATACAATCATTGGAGAGTGAAACACCTACATTAGAAACTTCATAAAAGCACTTGACAATGTCCTTTTACTAAGTTTCAGTAAAATGTATTAATATGATCACTATACTACTTGCTTTCTAAAGCAAGATGCCTTTTTTTAACCTTTAAGTGCAAGATCCTACTGAAAAATAGCAGTGAAAATGTTTTCACTCTCTTCTGTCAGCAATTTCTATCATCCAGTTTCCATTCATATTTGAGTTTAGAAAGGAAATTACAATGTAATTTTAAAAAAAAATTCTCAAAGTCTTACAAAGAGTTTTGCTGACTTTCTTTTTATATTTCCATTCACCCAACAGCTGCTTGTCTCTATGTGAGCCTTCTTAGCATGTATAAATGATCAAGATGAATGAGGAATTGTGCTTCATCAGTTCTGTAGGCAGGTGGTTTGCAGTTTTTAGGGTGTAATTTGGTCCAGATTGAAGAGATACTCACATTATTAAGAAGGCAAAGAGTGAGGCTCCATCCATGTTTTAAGTAAAACTTAAATTTGTAGGTACTTTTCTTCTGGAGCTTAACAGTTCCCTCCCCACTTCCACTCTAAAGAGTGAAGTCTAATTAACATCAACAATCTTGCTATGGCTAAAGTGCTTCCTTTTAAAAAAGTTTTTATGAACTGCTCTAAAATTATCAAAAATGGAGGTCAAGCAATGGCTTTATAACAGTCCATTGAGCCTTTCTGTATGCCTATATACATTTTTCATCCTTAGCTTAAGGTTGTATTAATAAAGAAGAGGTCTGCTGCACATTATGCATCTCCTGATCTCGGCTATTTCACAGGAACAGTAAGCTATGAAACTTCAGGGTGATTTTTTTCTATAATAATCTGCTTCTGTTCCTACTGATGAGGATCCAGTGCTCCTCTTTGTGACCTTCCATGTTCACCAGCCAATCAAGCCTGAACAGCTTCAGCAGTGTTAAACTTCACAGCTATTTCTGTTACTCTGAGGTCTGTCCCCATCGATTTTTAAAAAGTCAGCATGCCAGGAATTCATGTCAGATGTCAGCAAGCTTCAGAGTCACCACCGATAACCTGCTGTCTCAGCACATCGTAGCAGAACAGAGCATTCATGTTGTTCTGTTCCTGATTGTCTGGTGAATTGGGAAAACACTGTGCAAAATACAGCAGCTTCACTGGTGGGAAAAATTGCTGAACAGCACCTGCATAGTAAAGAAAGACCATCTGCTTATTTTCCATACCCCCTATTTGTGTACCTTGGTATCTGTCTCGGTTTTGTCAGGCAGGATCATGCAGCTGGTTCAGTGAGAATATATATGTATCTATGGAAGGGAGAAAGAGAAGACAGAGAGAAATCAGGAGCAGGGCTCTGTTTTCATACAACACAGAATTTTCCTGTGGGACTGGCAGCTACAAGACACCAGCAAGGACAGGAATTCACCAGTGCTCATTAAGCTGAGCAGTTTATCAAGAAACTGTATACAATTATGATTTTGTGTAATTTTAAATCCATATGCTTTAACCAAAAAGGCTTGACAGGGTGTTAACTCTTCTTTCAGAGCATTGTTTTTGCTGAGAGAGATGGGAAGAGCTACTTCCTATTATCTCTATTTATTCTTCCCATGTGTGTGGCAGGTTTTTTATTTTCTTGTGTAGCACAGAGTAGTGATTGCTGTCACAACCCCTGCATTAGATCAGATGAGTTAATTCCAGGTTAGTAATTTATACACTCTAATACAAGTACTGTCCTTGGACAGTAAGAACACCTGCATTTTCTTTTTGTTATATGACACCTTAGAAAGTTACACTACTCTAAAATTTAGCAACTTCTGTTGTGGTGGGAGCAATTGTGCTTCTCTTTACTGGAGGTTTCATAAACCTATTCACTGTAACATTCTGGTTAAACTGAAGACAGCTTGTATTGATTTTTGCTTCCTCTTCTCCTCCTTTTTTTTTATTTTATTTTTTTATTTCTTGTGCTTATCCATGTGGAGGACAAAGAGAGTATCTAAGTATTTTTCCCTTAATCAGACTGAGAGAAAAGAAGGGTTTCAAGGTCAGTTACAGTGCAAGATGCTTTTTATAACCTCCATCATCTTGTCTGTTTCTTCTGCCTTAAAAAGAGAGGGTTTTTTCCACGACACCAATTACGATACAGTCTCTCACACAGAATTTTTCCATCTGGGCTTGTATTTGTTCTCACAGGGAAGTCCCACATCTCCCCCAGTGCTGTTTTGGTGATGTGAGCTTCTGACCTTTGGGAAACTATCCTGAACTCCATGAATTCCTTCATCCCTCACTTCACTTACTGCAGCTAGTGGTTACTATTTGTCTTGTGCTGTGTTAGCAAAACCCTGTGCAGATGGGGAGTATAGATTTCTTCACTGAGGCTAAATTGGCAAAATATATAATGCAGTATCAATTGCCCTCGGTGCCCTGAATTCCTGCCTTTGTTAACTAGGCTGCAGCAACTGCTGAAGTTAATCTGTCCACTGGCTGGGGAAAGAGTGTCAGAAGAAGTGAAGATGCCTGTCTCAGGTTTTGTCCAATTTATCCTTTATTTATTTGGTGTAGTTCCTGACTGCAGTGTTATTTGAGGTGCTTGTGTGCTCTAAAGCTGTTACCCTCACAAATCCCCTATGACATAAAGCAGTACTGTATTCATCTTTTACACAGAAACATTGAAGCATGGTCAAGCTACATAGTTTGACAGATTTTCCATGACATTAATGACAGAGCTATGTGAGCCCAGACCTTTTAACTAATCTGGTGCTCTAATCTAATATTTTTCTAATCTGGGACAGAAATATGCATTCACCTTAAAAGCACCTGAAATGCTCCAGGACACTTCTGCTTTGTGCCCGTGTTCAGCTGAGGTTAATACAGAGCTTGTTGATTAGATCTTAATTTGCCCCTTTACTGGAGGTGATAGCCTTGATTGCCTCAAGCTGCGGGGATGGCAACTTCCAGGTGAGGGAATTGCATGGTGGGGGGGCGTGTTTTAAAGCCCCAACTTTTTCTTTACAAGAGAGGAGAAGATGCTAAAGCAGTCACAGTTTGATTATATGAATTCTTTATTGTGGGAAAGAAATGACACACAATTTTCCTGATTTTATGCTAAGCAAAGCAGTTCTCGCCACTCAGGAACACGAACTGTTACAGTGATGTTTTGGAGACATCAGAGGAGTTCCTTCTTCTTTGTATTTTGTGTTGTCATCTCCACCTACGCATTAATGAGCTACTGTATCCAGTGGTTATCCTTTTTTTCCCAAGTTCAGCTTTGAACTGATACCTCTGTTCATCTTTGTGTGTCTATTGTAGGAGTCTCTTGGCAGTATGGTTAGAAGAGGTTCAAGGTTACCTCAGATGGGAAGTTTAATACTTTGGTGCATTCAAAACAGGCAATATCACAGTCTTCTCTTCTTTGTCCAGTGAACTGACATTTCAGCTACCTTATCAATACATCAATATATCAAACATTACTTCTTTTGCATATGTTTAAACTCAAGATCTGAGAGGAACATTGTACATGGTCTGGGGTCCATCCTGCTCAGAGCTCTGCCCTATGATAGCACCTTGCTTGCTTTCCTCTGTCGCAGATTTTATGATTGAGCAGTGGTTCACTCTCAGCCAGCTGTTAGAACAACATTCAGAGTTGTGCTCCCTCTCCTCTCTCCCAGGAGCTGCACAGTCTGTTTGAGGCCACTCTCTTGCTGCTTTAAACACCAGCTCCAAAATATCCACAACTTAGTGAGGAATCCAGCCTCTATCTGGTTCTGGGCCCCATCCTAGAGACCAGCCCACGTTTCTTTCACAAGATGTCCCTGCTGATAATGAAATACGCTTTATTTTCCTTTAGCTCTGGCTTGAAGGGTTAGCCTTGTGTTGCCTTACATGTCTCGCTTAAAAACCACTTTGTTAACCTTTGTTAGAGTCCTGTGTAACACCTGAAAGCCTCACACACCTGAAGCTGTGTTTCATTGGGAAATTAGCAAGAATTTAATGGGAAATTAGCAAGAAGGTCTCTTAAGGAGGAGCTTCTACCTTGGGAAGTTGTATTGGTTTGAAAACAAACCAGTGGGAGATTGCAAGTCAGGATTAAAATTTAATAGAAAAAAAAATAAAAATAAGTGAAATAATACAAGGAAAAAGCACTGACAAAGTCAGATACAACCTGACACGCTGTTAGGGTGGTGGTAGCAGTCCAAATGAAGTAGTTCAGTTGAAGCGGTGATCCTGTGGAAGGTCTGGTCTCCAGCTGAAGGTTCAGTGGTAGCTCTCATCCTCTGGGAACCCAGCACACAGGGCTAACTTAGGCAGTCCCAAGGCCAGGTTATGTCCAGGTGGGAATGTTTGGCTCCTCCCTCCTGGGCAGAGCATCTCACAATAGGATGAGGTAAGTCCATGAGTCATGCAGTGGTCTCTTGCTGGGCCATTGTCTGTTATCAGGGGTGGGGCATAGCAGGAGATAACAGCTCATGGCCCACAGCTGGTGGTAATAGAATACATCTATATTGTAACTGAGGACAGAAGTGATAGGTATCTGCACTGGTGCTGAGCTGTTCTTGCAAGTGTGCTGTGAACACTGAAAAAGCCTCTCTAAGGTAAGAAAACTCTGCTGTTGTGCTTTACTGTTTACAGAGTTGTTGAGCACTAAGAACACAGTTGGGAATGAGAAAAGGGCCTGTGTGGCAGAGAAAATCATGAAAGACCACTGCTGCAAGAGCAAATGATCAAAATGTCTGGTGAGAGGTAACAGATGGGTGCCAGTTACTGGCAGCAGTGAAAGGCAGCAGAGAGACCCTTCTGTTTAGTGTGATAACATCTTGCCTTTGTGGTGCTGTTTATCTAGTTCATACCAGAGATATTGTGCTGTCTTCTGTCATTTCAGGAGCTGCCCAAGCTCTCAGGCCCACACCAGGGCCCTTACAGGAGGGTTAGATTAGCCTTTTATGATACCTCGATACCGGGTGTGCTGCCCTGAGCCTGGGGGTACAGGTTTGGCTACAGGCGTTGTTCCATCCCTCCTGCACTTTGCAAGGCAGAACCTGCCCACTGTTCAGTGTCTGCTGGCTCCAGAGCAGATTTGTGGTGTCCATGGGACTTGTGATTGAGAACGGGCATGTGGGTTGTGGATTCCTTTGGATTGTTTATGGTTTTGGATCCCTGAGGTGGCTGTGTGCACCATCCCAATCCTGAAACATTGCCTAAAGAGAGACTGAATTTGCAGTGAAAGGGAGGAGGAGGGAAATGGTGGCTGGGCAAAGACAAATAAAGTCCATATGAGGCTAGAATAAGGGATTTTTTAAAGCTTTCCAAAGACAATTGGTTAGTAGATTTATCCTAAAAAGAAAGTGAATTTAGAGTCATCTTTCACCATGTGCAACTTTTTGGAACTATAATTCATGCCCTATTTATGTTACTGCCATTATGATCAGAGCAAGACAACATTTAACAATATAGCTCTGCTGTGTAGATCAGCTGGTGGGCATTTGTAATATTTACATTTTTTACACTACTCAGGTCTAAATTCTGAAGTGAGTTTAAGAAGTTACAGGTTTCCTTTTCCATTATTCTTAATTTCAGCAATAATAGCCAATATATTCATTTATAGATCACTGCATTTGCAGGGATGTTAACTATCCAGAGATAACAAGGATTAGCATGTTCAGAATTGAGCATGGGATATTAAAGTAAATTTTTCTCTCAGGGCACGTGCTGTTAAGTGGAATCTTACGTGGTCACTGAAAGAATAGTCTCTGTTGTTCCCAAGTTTCAGAGTTAGCACTGGTTACTGCAGTGTGCTCTGCAATGCACAGTGCAAAAAATTATGTCTTCTGGTGATGTGAGAAAGAACCATTGCATTGTGTTGGTTATTAAGTATTTATTGTTGCTTTATTCCCCATAGTTTGCAGTCACAGCAATAGCTGAATGTTAGTTTACAGAGAAGCTGGCTGCCCCAAAGCTCTCACTTGCTCAGCTCTGCAAAATGAGAGAGAATAAAGCAGGTTTTTTCAAAGGCATCCCATCCCAGGGCTCCTCAGAAGCGAAATCGTGTCTCTCAGATCTGGTGGGGCTTGTCCAAGGGTGTGGGGCACCCAAGGCAGGCACGGGCTCTCCCTGCTGCTCTGAATGTTGGCCCCTCTGAGAGGGTTTTGCCGGAATTGCAGCAGAGTGGTGCTGCATGGTGTGGTTAGACACCACAGCCTGGCCCTCGGGATGTGCTGGCAGCATCCACGGAGCTTGGGAGCCCTCAAATCCAGCCTTGCCCTTTCCCACAGCTGCTCATTGAGGGGTTCAATGAAATCACTGTGATCTCCAAGGAGTGCAGACAGGGTCTCTGTTGCTATTTGTGGAGGGAGTTTCTTCTGCTGCTTGAAAGCTTTAAACTGCTTTTCTTACAAAAAGAAAGAGAAAAAAACCCAGAGAGAGAGAAGAAAAAAAGCTCCTTACCATCTGGCCATAACCTTGTACAATATGTTACATTTCAAACTGTAAGAAAATTTTTATGATCAGGTTATAATTTGTCAACTGCCTACAGATCTTTAAGTTAAAAACGTACAGTGCAGAATAAAGTTGCTCTGTATATTGTTTTCTAAGATGAGTGGAAGAAGAGCAGAGGAAAAAAGACACTTGAAAGTGTTTTAATTGCACAGGGATGTCATTGCCTCTAGCAAGAGTTCTCCTGCTTCTGTCATAAATTTTTCATATTGCCTCGTGAGAGTGAAAACTGGAAACTTTACCCTCTAAGTGAAAGTCGATGAACCTCACATCAGCCTCAGATCCCAGTAGCCTTGCACTCAGGAATATTAATTTAATTAAGATCGCTACAATAAATTCTGTGAGGGAGCTCTCCTGGCACCTAAGGTAACTCATGCAAAGAAGGAGGGGAAAAAACAGCAGAGGCAGATCTGGTGGAGGGAGGTACCATGGTACAATGTCTTCAGAACAGCTGTACACTCATCCGAAGTGACAGCTCGGAGACGAGCGAGACCTCCTGAAATAGACGGCAGAGGTTCTAGCTGGGAAAAACCACACGATCACGCAGAGTGGGATAATTTTATTTTCACTACACTGGCCTGTCTGCAGGCTGGGAAAGCGTGGCAAAGCGTTTCTGAGAATTGCCTGTCTCCTGGGAAGCGAGGGGACAGCACATGTATGGGTGGTGTTACCCTGTCAGTGACCGTCACTGGGACACGCTGCCCACAGAGGGGACCCGGGGCACTCCCTGCAGTGCCTGCGGGGACAAGGGGGACAGAGCTGCCAGCCAGGGGTCCCTGGCCCTTGCAGGCTTTGGGCTGGACATTTTAATTAGAGGGCTAGGATTAATTAGAGGTGGCTGACCTGGCTCACGCAGGAGCTGTGGGTGGTTCTACCCCTTTGAAATCCTGCAGCTGAGATCGCCCGAAGCTTCAGAAGGGGTAACCAGCAGATACCACATGCCAATTACTAGTTTGTTTGTTGTTTTGGGGTTTTTTTCTCCTGAAAATGGAAGGTGGGCCACAGAATCAATGCCACAAAAGATACCAGAATGATGCAAAATTCCAGGAAAATGATAGCCCAAAGTTAAACCATTTCACAGCATTGGCTATAACAGACAGCAGAGCTCCCTGAGAAGTTCAGTGTGAAATGATAGGTTTAATAACTGGGCTTATTGTGGATTTTAAGGTTGAGATTCACCAAAGTGAGTCTCTGTTGCAGGGGTTGGGCAGAGTTTGTGTGTCACCACAAAGGGATGTATGAGACTTCTCGTCTGTAATTCTACCCCCAGAGCTATATGTTCCTTTCTATTAAACTAACTGTTAATGTGAATAATTACTATTTTATTTTCTCAGAAAGTTTAAAAGTATTTTATTATAAAAACTGAATGTTTGGTACGATGAGAACAAACCAAGAATGCAGTTTTTTTTTTTTCTTTGCTCCCCAGGCTTTTCTTTTCTTATAAATCAGTTGCTATCTAAAGGCTAGAAATTGCATCATTTGCAAGCATGTTCCATGCCCAGGGACCCGGCTCAAGACACTACTCAAGCTGGGCTGTGCTCTGCATCCTGGAGTTTGATCTAGGTGGTCCTTGTAGTTCTGTATGATTTTTAGTAGTTTTCCCTTTTCCAGTGAGATACTGCTGGTGTGATGGGCTCTCTGCAACAAATGTTAGTATCAAAGTCAGGCGCATGATGCCTCCTAGGACAAATTCTCCCCAGTGGGACCAACCACACACTTGGCACAAGAAACTGTGAGTCTGGTGGGACAGGGAGATGTGCTTTCAAGCTGCAGGCCACCTGCAGGGGAAAAAGGGTTGTGGGATTTAATAAATGAAGTCTACCTTTTATTTCATAAAATGTTCCTTGAATGTTATTTGTATTTTATTCATTAAATTAAAAAATTTAGTTGAACAGCTGACAGAGATCATACAATGGATAAAAGGGTATTAAAAATAAAGCGACAAGAAGGAGAAAACGGCTAGTTGTGTGTCTTGAGTATTTAATTTTTTTTTTATTATTACTTTATGTTAAGCTTGGATGTAACATGAGGTTTTTTCCCCTGTCTTTTCCTCTGTCTGCCCTTTGCTAAATGACACAGTTCAGTAAGATGCATAGACTGGTGTTACTGCAGGCATTGTAGAGCCCTTAACTGCAGTATCTGCTCCTCATATTCCTTCAGGGTTTATTTGCAAAAGGGCAGCATAGCCAAATGTGATATTTAGGCTTCGGTTCCTATTAAAAGAAAGCAAATGCAGTGCTACAGCAAGGCTCACTTGTTTCAAGGCAACCCGTGGCTACTTTAACAAGTAAAATAAAGGCCCTTTCCTGGTTTTTAGATTTTATGCATGGAGAGTCTAATCAGGAACTGCAGAGAGAAAAGATAAAAGTAAATGTTTTCCTGGATAATCTTGTGGTCTCTGAGAATCAACAATAAAGGCCAATGATTGCTGGCCAGTGAAGTGGCTGCCGGGTTCAAATAAAATGATCATTTTCCAAAATCCTGGCTTTGCCTACCGGATCAACCCTTCCTGTTCCCAGGAATAATGAGAGCTTATTATTTTCTTGCTAGTGCTCAGATGAACTTGGACCACTTGAAGCTGTGTGTGTGTGCACTGCCCTGGGAGTGGGGTGGGCCCAATCTTCCATTTCTTTAAGCTGCAATCTTTCAAAATCCCTATTTAACCTGACTGCTGTGGACTCATTTCCCTACCCCTTTTTTTGTATGGTTTCCTCAATTCAACCCACTCTGTGTTCTTGATTCTTATTTCTTACATTCCCACCAAAAATGTCATTCTTTCAAGGGAATGTGTGCCATAGTATTTTCTGAAAAAAATAAAATGCAGTAAAATAATGGAGATTGAAACTGTTATGGGAAGATGAGATGTTAATTTTACTTTTTAGTATTTTATTGCTGGTATCAGTATTGCCAATAATAATAGTTTTAAAATGGGTAAAGAGGGTTATGCAAGACGTCAAATGTATTCAATATTCTGTTTCCAAAACACTTCAATTGGGAAGCCTTATTTAAAAAAAAGAAAAAAAAAGAGGAGGTAGGGAAGTAGATTTCATCATGGGGGCAAATATACTGTTTTATTTGGGAAGTTATTCTGAGAGGGACAGTCACCAGAGGTTTAGCTGCAGCTGGGAATTTCTAAGCAGCTATTTCATGCTAAAGGGCCATAGTGATTTCTCATCAGAAGTGTTTGCTTTGTGCATTATTTGTGGCATTTTCTATTATTCTGAGCATCTTAAGTGCTCTTGTTCAGGGTCATGATCAGTTGGCATCCTTTACTGGAAGGGCAGAAGCTGTTTACCATTCATGTAAGTTTTTTCAGGGGTTTTCCTCTACGCTTTTCAAGTTCAAAACTAACTTTAGTCTTTTGAAATGAACTCTTCTCTCCATCTTCTTTCTAGCCACTTTAAATACTGCATTGTGGACAGGAGCTTCTTGTGCTGTGGGGCGGTTGGCAACTACCCTGACCCATGTGGGTAGGTCTGCCAGCTGAATTATGCAATGCTTGTGAGATAACAATATTCTGGGTTGGATCCTAGTCAACTTTTATCCTTCCACATGTATAAATTTCATGTATCACCCTATAATTTCTCTGAAGCACATGGATTCTTCAGTGTAACTACTAATGCCTACATAACTTTTCCTTGTATCTTTTTTTAACATACTCATAAGATTCTAGGACTTTTTTACTAGGAAAAAAAATTCTGCCAAAATACATTTCTTCTTCCTTTTTTTACATTGGTCTTATGTCTATCTTTTTTCTTTTTTTTTTTTTTTTTTCTATGAACTAGTATCTGGTATCATTTCAATATTTTTAATTTCTTATCATGCAGCAAGATAGCATGAAAAATGCTGCTGTGATCCTGAGATAGTAGTACCATAAGGATTTTGCTTTCAACAAGAAGCAATACAATTTGTAGAAAATATGAGCGAGGACCCAAGGTCTCCAGATCATATTGGTTAATAGATTGATTCTGGTCCCAGGGGCCAATCTTATTATTCTTGTTCACTCGTGAGGGTGTGAGCAGCTTGCTGACTCAGCACACACAGGTGCTGGGCTTGCTGCTCTGCCTTCCACACATCTGGTTCTCTGTGAGATTTGAAGCTTGGCTCACTGCAAACAAGAATCTGACTTTTCTTTTTAATACAAGTTCAGATAACTGTCCAAGACAGCTTTTCTAGAAAGATGCCCAGAAATGTATGTACTAGGGCTGAATTTTTGAGTGGACAAAATTGGCCATATCTTTCTCAATGTTTTTCTTTAAAACTGTATTATTTGGATCAGGAAAATGGAAAAATGATCTGAATCTGGGCCTTTAGCCAGGGCTGAGCCCAAAAGATGAATTATTTAAGATACAAAACAAGGTGATAGGTTCCACTAAATGTGGTAGGTATTTTTTTTCATTCTGCACTCTCATAGTGAAGTTAAAGAACACTGTCAGAGTGATGAGCTGCCTGCCCTGAGGGCCCTCATGGGTCTGAATGGCCCAGAGCAGCCTCCCTGGGCTGTAAACACCCTCTCCTCCTGCCTAGGAGCCCCAGTGATGACCAGCCTAGCCAGGGCTGTGGTCTGGGAAGACTGTGGCCAGCCTTGCCCGGGGCCCTGGGGCCACATTGTGTCTCCTCTCCTCGGCTCTTGCTGCTCCTGCACAGACAGAGCAGAGCCTGGCTCTCCAGTTGGTTTGGTGCACCCAGCTCGGTCCGTGGTGGGCAGAGTGCCCATGGCTGGAGTCACCCTCCTGTCCGAGCTGAGCTTTGCTTAGAGAAACCTCCTCACAGTAAATGTTTGCTGAGTGGTGAAGCTTTCTCACCTCTGCCAATCTCTGTAAGAAGATGGGAGATAACATAAGGGAACCAGAGCCTTCTGGAAGTGTGTCGCAGGACAAGCCAAGAGGGAAAATGTTGTGCCATCTCCTCAATCTGACCATTTTGCCATACAGCACAGCACTTCCCCTAGGACACCCTGGCTCTTCAGGACGCCCACAGCCACGTGTTGGGTGGGAATTACTTTCTGCTGTGGGAAGGCTGGGGGGGGCTGCTGGATGGTGGCTGTGGAAGTGCCCTGGGGCTGCCAGCCAGGAGTGCTCAGGGCTTCCCTTTATCCTGCCGGATGGAGAGATTTCCCTTCTCTTGGAGACAGCCTGCCTGTTGTGGGGCACAGGACAGGGACATGGTCAGGCCTGGTTCTTCCTGCAGCATTGGCATGGGCTGACTCAGCCTTTAAAGTAAATTCAGGTGTTTGGATTATCTGCTGTTTTGAAGGAAGTTTCACAGTTTCACCTTTCTGACAGCCTGTGGCTCTGCCTGCTCCCTCCCATTTTGCTCTTCCCCAAATGCCAGTAAAGCACTAACAGAGAATCTTCCTCTCAGGTAGTCTTTATTTTTCCCCTCATGTTGCTATTGTGTTGTCAATTCCAGCTGCAAATGTTGTGTTTGACCTTCAGTAAGGGAGCCTGGTGATTTGAATTCATTTTAAGCAGTTTTCTGACAGCAAGCCTTAGCCAAAGCCCTTAAGATTTCCCCTACAAAAGCCTCATGACAGCTTTGCTTGAGGCTTACAATGGTCAGTGCAAGTGGAGGTAGTTTGTAAACTGTTAAGTGGCCTTATTAACTTTCTTGCAGTACTGAAGTGAAGCCCAAGTCTGTGCTAGGCTCAGTCCCAGGAGCTGAAGCAGGAGCCCCCTCACACTTCTCATCATAGCAAACCAAACTGTAGGGATTGTGTGGTGGTGCTGCTGAGCCTCTCCTGACAGGAGAAAGTGACGGAAGATGGGAATATTTGGAAAAGATATTAATTAATCAGGGTTTCAACCTTTGGCTTATCCATTTATCAAGGTCAGAGCCAGGCAACTGTCAGTTTTTGTGGTGAAACCAGGTGGTAGCACTGTGGATACTCTGCTGTGCTTGGCTGCGCTTGCTGGCAGTGATAATGCAAGGGGCAGCCCTGTGCCCTGTCCTGCCTTGGGCTGATGGGCTGCCCCTCTGCTTTGTTCACTCCAGTTCTGCAGCCACAGCATTAGCACAGCTTCAATAGGAGGTCTGGGGAAAATAAATAGTGCTCAAGATTCATTCCTGGGCCAGGGGCTGGCACCTGGCAGTTTAGGTCTAGGATCTCGAAAGAACAATGGGTGAGATGCTTATTTTCATATTTCTTGATAGCTCCCACCTACCTTCCCTTTATTTTTCCTTCAGCTCAGATGCCAGTAAAAACTGATTATGATTGCTAAAATTCTGTCTTACTAACAATAAATTACCATCTATGCCCCCTGTAATATTTATTGCTCCTCAGAACTGAATACATGACAACTACAAATTATCATTTTGTCTTCAAAAAAACCCACACTCCTTATGAAAGCCAGGATTTCATTCTTTACTGCTCAGGTAGGCAGCCACAGCCATGAATCCTGGTTCTGAGATAAACTGCACATAACCTGGAACACGTGGCTGGAGAGGTCTCCTGGGCCTGGTCCTCTGCTGTTGCAGTCCCAGAATCACTCTCAATAGTGCATGCTGTCCTAGCAGGATGGCAGCAGTTTGTTAGTGGGGGTTTTTGTTATTTTCTTTCTTTTAGTGTCATATTTTCTCTTGTCAATCATAAAGTTATTTCAGACTGTTACAACTCTAATTGGTAAAATCCCTTTCTAATAATTGCCAGAAACTTCTAGCTAATCTACATGTACTTGTCATGCTCTAAGTGCCTTCATGTGTCAATTTTTCCTTTCTTGGTATTTTCAATTTTCTTGTCTCAGTTTAGGGACCATCCTCTAAACCGTTAATTTTTCTCCCTTCAGAACTTGTTCCATTGTTGGATTTACCAGCTTGCAATTGCTCAATGTGCTTTTATTTTTTGCTTTTTAAATTCAACATTTGCTATTCTCCAGCTATACAGTAGCAATTCCAGCATCAAAAGCTTATTTAAAATGCCCTGAAGCCAAATGAGTGACTTTGGAGGAAGCAGGCTGATCCAGCAGTTTGCAACTAATATGAGGTCAGCGTTGGATCCTTTTGTCTACTGCATTTTATATTTCCTCAGTGTTTTTGGGCTCAGTGTAAGTTGTAGCTGTCTTCTAACAGAACTTGTACTCTTTATGGTTTCATTTATTTTATTTTATGCTGTTTGTAATACAAGAATAAGGTTGGAAATGAGACCAACAGAATATTATCATCTGAGAACATACCTATGTAGTGTTTCCAATTTTGAGTTGGATAATAATTTTCTAGTTTACCTAGTGTGGGAAATTAATGGTAGGGGTTCTTGGGAAACAGCAAAAGGATTGGCATCATGTAGTTTCATTATATAAAGTAATAGGAAAATTTTCACAGGCAGATATTCTTGGCTCAGGATTAAGAAAAAGACGAAATATTAAACTTTGACTTTGGAAGAATTTTGAACAAAAACATTTTGTCTAGAATATTCTTTTGGGAGGTGGAATTGTCATCTACAGCAGACAATGTTGTCTACATTGCCTATGGCCTCTAAGGCTGGAAGGAATTCAGAGAAAATCAGGGATGAAGATATCAGTTATGGTCAGTAAGAACTATTCTCATCTTCTTTTGAAATTTAAGCAGGATTTAATAGAACCTTTTAATCTGTTTGTTTGCCAAGCTTGACCTACTCGACTCAGAATTTCTCGGTATGACTGACCAGAAGTAAAGGTCTTTATAATATAATGGCATATTGAGAGTTCCTAACTTAATTTTAATTCAATTTCTGGATTTGAACCAAACCTGTAAGCATTCCAAATGCTTTTCTGAACCAGACCTAAAACCACATTATAACATGACTGTTTTTAATGAGCTGAGTTTTTCTCTCTCCTGGGGAGCTTGCAACAGCCAGCCTCTGTCTGAGCTGTCTTAGGAGCAGGAGCCTGAGTTGTCTCAGCTGTTCTGGGGAGCTGTATTTGCACATGGAGGAGGAATTGAACAAAGATCAGAGTTTTCCAAAGAACCTTCAGCACACTCAGATGTGGTATGTTGTTTTTACATGGGTAGGTAAGATATAATATGCTCTGTCCACGCTACTTAACCCCTAGTGTTTTAAATCCATTGAAAAATAACCCATTCTTAAAGAGATTCAGGAGTAGAAGCAGATCATGAAAGTGCACCAAAATGAGCACCAAGAACTGTTTTGCGTAATACAAAGTTGTTTTTAATGTTTCCCTTCTGTCCTAACAATACCAAAGGGGTTCCTGCTGTTTGCTGCTCAGCCAGCAGCTCTAGGCTGAGCATTCTCTTCTATTCTAATGTGGTATGGCTCCTACAGCTCCACCTGCTTGATATGTTTTTTAAATAGGCCTAGAACTATTTTGGTGTTAATAGGTGCTATTTTACACAAATTTTAAGCAAGTACATAGAACTCATAGGCTGCCTGGTGATGGTGCTGTATTTTACTGTGAGTGCAGTGAGCTCCTGACCTTTCAGAAGCATATCCAGGGAGACCTGGCAAAGATCTGAGTGGCCTTCTTCCTCAGCTCCTTCCCCCCATAATTTCCCTTTGTGGACACTACTATCAAATCCAATATGGCTTTGGAAAAAGCTTTTCCGGCTTTTGTTCTATGACAAGAGAAAAGTCTCTTCAGAGAAGATTTGACGGTTGTGAGTTGCTACCTTCTACGCAACTTGGAAACACCTAACTGGATATTTTATTGATAGTGCAGGTATTCTGTATGATGTTTTCAGGAGGCCTAATATCATTTTATATACCTGGAGAACTACTTTCATGGAAAGACTGCTGTAGAAAAAAAATGTAATTGTTGACATGGGCACCATACCTGTCACGGAATCTGTTTTCTTTCTCTTCCTTGCAGTAATTCAAAAATAGTTATGGAAATCTCTAGAGAAGAAGGGCAGTGTGGCTGGCATGTCTCAGAATTGTGCACACATGATATGCACAATGTATTCATGATTATCATTTCCTAAACATTTGACTTTGTTCAGGAAGTTATTTCTGTTTAAACACCTTGCACCCCTCCACTCCGGTTCAGATCTCTGTCAGCTGGCTGACTGGAGTCCATGGAAACCTCAGAGGTACTCTAGAAATGTGAAACCATGTGAGTGTCAGATGCAAATCTTTGTTCAATTGACATGAAACAACCCCTCACCTGAATGTTGCACACTGACAGGACAAGGGGTAATGGCTGCAACCCGACAGAGGGCAGGGCTAGATGGGATATTGGGAAGAAACTTTTACTGTGAGGGTGGGGAGGCCCTGGCACAGGGTGCCCAGAGAAGCTGTGTCCAGCTCATCCCTGGAAGTGTCCAAGGCCAGGTTGGATGGGGTTTGGAGCAACCTGGGATAGTGGAAGGTGTCCCTGCCCATAGCAGGGTGTGGAACCTAAATGATCTTTAAGGTGCCTTCCAACCCAAATCATTCTGTGATTCTGTGCAAATCTGACAAAGCTTTTTAAACTTTATCTTGTGTGATGTGACAGGGTGTCTTGTGACACCTTATTGCCCGAGTTACAAGGGTAAGGTGGGCTACTCCTTTTTTTTGTTTGTTCGTTTTTGGTAGTTCATGTGCTGTCATGCAACTGCAGCAAAAGGTGTTGTGTAAAACTGTTGAATTATGAAGCCCAAGTTGGATTAAATCTGAACTTTCTAACAGAAAGTGCAGTTAAGGAATCATGTTGTCCTCAGTGGGGTGTCACCCCACAGGCTTGAATGCTGATTTTGTGCTCTCTTTCATCTTGCTTAAATGTCCAAAGATAAATTTGTCTGTGCACTCCATGTGATCGTGGCAAAGTAATGTTTCTGCCACCTATAACAACAAACTGGAGACTGCAAATATACTTAATTAGCTTGATAAAATATTTACTGTTCAAAAATTTAAGGAAATTAACACTGCTTTAGTGCTCTCAAAGAAATACTTTTGTTGTTACAACTAAGTGGATAAATCGCTTAAGGCACCACATGCTTAGAGACTCGAGGCTAATGGAGTAACTTCAGTTTTGTAGTGTTTCTCTAGTTGGTAGAATTAATCGAGAAAAAGCTTTTAAGAGGCATGCTTTGTGTATTGCGGTTCCCTCAGCTTTGGGGGTTTTTGGGCTTGCTTTTTGGGTCAGATGTGTTGTGGGGTTTTTGTGAAAAGCTGAAATGTTTTCAGAGTTCTTATAATGCTCTTATAAGCACAGTGGAATTTGCAAAAAAATTGCATTCATTTCCGAGAAAGAAATTATTTACCAGTATACTGGATTGTAGAAGCTTTCAGTGAAGGGAGGAAATGCTTGCTGGTGCTCTCTGTAGAAAAAAGAAACTCTAAGTTAATTTAATTAGGACTTTAGGATTTTGAGCTGATGCATGTGTGTGACAAAATCATGACCTGTATATGTGAATTTTTATTTCTTTATTTTGGGTGACTGAGTCTGGAACCGACTCTGAGCTTGTGACATAATTAGTACAATAGTGCAAATCAGCCATTTTTGAAAAGAGTAATTTACTCCATATGCAGCTTCTCAGCAAGAGCCCTCATTAATCAAAGAAGGCCATGTACATCAAAGTGTTCCTTGCTTGCTACAAAAACATCCATCATACAGCTAGTAAATGTGCTGTGGCAGGGTTTGATAAATATAATGCCTTTGATGTGCTGATAATTGTGTATTGGCATGCTGCTGCCCGGAACTCCCTGGGTATGCAGAAAACTCTCAACCAGCCCAGTTCTCTGCTCCAAAATTGTACCTGGGCTCACCCAAACTCTCTCAAAAGCCAGCTGCGAGCTGAGTAGGACTTGAGTGTATTTTCCATGTCGCTTATGATTCAATGAGCCCAATTTTTACAATCTCTTTATTTTTAATCTAGGTTCCCAGATGCTACAAAATTCCTTTGTGAATATATTTATGTATAGATGCAGCTTTATCTGACGAGAGCTTCTGTATTTTGAGGCACTTGTATTTAACATAGTTTATTCATTCTTTTGTATGAATGTGCAGTAGAGATTTAGTGTAAAACTTGTAAGAGATCTGTGATACGAGAAGATAAAGCACAAAGCGATAGAGGTTGGAGGGAGCATGGTCTTATGGTAAAATATCAGAAATAATCTTTGTTAGATGAAAGGGAATTTGTTTTCAGGAGCTCAGTCCTTCAGGCACACAGAACGTGATCCACGTGTTTATATTAATTCTCTGCCCTCCCTGCAGTTTCTCTACTGCCAAACTGAGTGACTGAAAACTCATCTTCAGCAGATAACAGAAATGATTACATATGAAGATTTGTGACATGTCAGAGAGGGGAGCTCCCATTTTTGCTCTGTTTAATGCAAATAGTGGTGTTTCAGTGCTGAATCCACAAAGAACAGCAGCTGTGCACTCAAAAGCAGTACTGGTGCATTTCAGTTACACTGTTTACTGAATTGTACTTTAATTGATTTATTGAATTATAGCTTAATGAAAGGACAAATTACAAACTGGGAATTTTTACCCTAACCATGTTATAGATACAATATGCCAAGTCCTTGTTTCTTTAGCTTCCTCCCAAGCTGCTGAAGCTTGCTTTCAGCTGCTGCTCACATTTTTTTTTTCCAAGAGTGGGGCATGAAAGCAAGGCAGGAAAGAGGCTTGGAGAAAAGTCTTTGCCCCCTGGGTGTCGCAGAGCCCCTCAGCAGCTGCCACTTCAGCCTGTGGTTGAGAAGAACATCTGCCACCCTTCCTCCCCCCACCATATGTGGCATGTTGGGGGTTACAAGACCAGTATAAATGCAGACCTCAAAGCCCTCTGCTTTCACTTTCTTGCTGCTTGGGTCCTACTTTGGCTGCCTAGGCCTGGGAAAGCAGGGGCAGATGTAGCCTGCCAGTGCCACACCTGATTTCATTTGCTTGTGAGGTATCTGAAAAGAAAAGGAGGTGAGGGAAGGAGTGGAAGAGTGTTTCAATGCACGACCTCAACTGGCTGCTCTTCTGAGAAGCTTTTCCTGGCACCTCTAGGTACTGTGGGCAGAGTTTATCAGCCTGATGGCTCTAGTGGTGACTGGTGGGGAGGAGGGGAAGTGAGACCAACTGATAAAATGGTCTTTGTGCTATCAGTGAGCCCTGATCTCTGTGGAGGGTGCCCGGGGGTTCCTGCAGCAAGAGAACTGGAGGGCAAGAGAGAATTCTCTCAATCCATGGTCATGTCATAGTGAGGGGAGAGAAATCTGAAGCAAAGCCTTGTGCTCTCCTTCTTCTAGTGTTTGGTTCAGCAGGTACAGCCCTCCTGTGGAAGGGTGAGCCTGTGCAACACCCAGGAGCTTCCCAGTGCGTCTCAATTACCAAGCCAGCTGTGCTGAGTGACTGCAGGCTCTGCCATTCTTCACGTTTGGGGAGCATTCAATCATCCTCTAAACGTGTCATTTGTTACCTCTGAGAGCTTGCAGTAGGGCCTGGAGAAAGAGTGCATGTGGTACATAAGCACCCAGAAAATGTTGAGTAGTCTGCTTCTTCTGTGATTGAGTTGTTTTGGTTTGGTTTTTTTGTTTGGTTTTTTTTTAAGTTAAGTGACAATTGAGATATATTTGTTTGTGTAGCTTAAGGCACGACAATTACTTCCTAGGAAAGTAAAACTTAAAGTGAACAGATATTCTAAAGGAGACTTCTCTGGAACATACTCAAGTTAAACTCCAGGCAAGCCAAAAAAATACATTTTGAGGGAAGCAGATGCATTTGTGCAGAATGATAATCTGAACTAGTTTTTAGGCTAGCCTGTGAGTTGCTGGCTATGCGCCTACTGCATGCTTGCTATGGCTGGAATATCACTTGCAAAGCGCCAATGCTGGTGCTGTGACTCCTGCGTTTTGTAAGGTTGAATATGCATTTTTGATGTGCAAAGTAAGAAAAACTGAGCAATGTCCTGTTTGCGTTATTGCTTCTCTGTAAGCTAGCTCTGCAATGAAAGAGATAATTAAAGTAATTAAAATAGAATGGAAGTTCACTGGATTTTTCTCTTGTTTCTCTCTTTCTTGGTGTGTGGTGATCTTGGATGCAACTTTGGTACTGAACTTTAATGGCAACTGAGTGACCTCTCAGAGAGTTGGCTTCTCCTGGACAATGTCTATGTAGATAACTGACTAAAAGCTTTTATCCTGCACCACTGCACTATGTAAAAGAAATTAGTCACTATGGTTGTATCCTATGTGCATAGGGTTAGCAACACTAAACGCTGCAGTCACAGGTAGTTTGGATAGAAAAAAGGAATTAAGTTATATTTACAAGGTGACTGAAGCCCAGGTATCCCAGACATGAAAATAGGCTGAATTGTCTTTGCTTCATGTGAGCAGGAAGCTTGAACAGCTCCTAATCATATAATCACAAATGGAATCAAATGTGCTTTATCAGCTCTGCTCTGAAGGCTGAGATGCTGAGATTTGTTTATGATATGGGGTAGCTTAAAAATCATCCAAGAAACACCTCTTACCCTTTTCCATTCTATCCCCTCCCATAAGTACCTTCTTGAGTGGCATCCTAATTTTGAAAAACAAAGAAAAGCCAGGTCCTTTTTTCCTTAGGCACAGTATCTGAAGCTGTAGCTTGGTCTTTTGTCCTTCCAGATACTAAATGACTTAACAATTGCCCTAAAGCCAGTAATACATACATTAAAATTGTTTTGAAACTGTGTAACATCTGGAGAAAGCCAGATTATTCTATTAAAGTGGCTATCTAAACCATGATAAAGGAAAAATGTGCCAGACTACCTTCTTTTTCTTTAATGAGTTCTAAATGTATGGAAATTTAATTTTACTCTGTCAATCATCCAATTTAAACAAAGCCCAAAATCTTAGCTTTTGAAACCCCGAGGAGCCACAAAATTGTAGCCATTGAAATTGTTTGATACTGACAGTGCCTCTGCCGTATCCCAGCTCTTTTGGTAACTTCTGATACCAACAGAACAACCTCATAAAAGCCAGGAGAGCAAGTGGATTCAGTTAAGTGAAGGTGTCACATAAACTTGGACATTGTGGCTAAGGTTTTCAGAAGTGACAGGTGTTTTTCTTATTCATTATCACATTTACAATAGATTGATCAGCAAAGATAGCCAAGTATCCGTCCTCAGAAGCTGGGTGTCTCTCAGGATGTGACCTACATCATGGACACAAGAGATGAGTCCTAAATCAGTTGTTTACTTTCAATAATCCTTGTTTGCCTGTCTTACCCTGTTCTGCAACATTCCTGCTAGGGACTGTGCTACTATTGCTTTAGAGAGCAGGCAGAGTGAATTTCACGTGTTGGAAAAGTGGCTTTTATTCTGCCTTTTCCCAGTCTGAAGAGAGAATAAATAGTTTGTGGTAAGGAACCACCCAACTGTGGGAAACCCTGGGCTTTTCCAGGAAACTTCAGTGTGACTGGGTAAGGCCTTACACTGCTAACAATGTTTCTTGCTGCTGCAGTAGCACAGGGTAAAAGACCCACTAAAAATTGTCTTTTATTGAATTTGAGCCTCAGGTATCCTACACGTATAGCAATAGCAATGGAAAAATGTAACTTGTATAGCAATGTAGAGAAAGATGGTTCTTTACAAATTTTAAACAGTCAGTAGTGATTCCCTGAACTTGAAACAAAGAAACTACTGATCAAAGCTTTTCCTTTGAGTGACATGGCAGCACCCTAGTGTTTTTCTCTTTTTTTCTCCTTTTTTTTTTTTTTTTTTTTTTAAGATGATGACTATTTTATCATGGTCTGTGTATAACAGAACAATACCTATTAACATTCATCAGCATATAGAGTCTGGCTGTTCAGTGCCAGGTTCTGGAGACACCAGAAAATTCCAAAGTTCTGCTGTAGGAAGAACACTGTTTATTACTATTTACCTACTTTATGGGCAGAATGCAAATTATTATATTTGCAATGAATTTTTTTTTCTCCTTCTTGGTAAGACATTCCCCACCCACAACCTGGCAGACACACATCTTGACTAAGAGGGTCTGTCAGGAAAATACAACAAACTTTGTCTTGTGAAGTGGGAAATATTCCCGATTGCAAGGTCCTGGGTAGCATGAGCTCCAAGTGAAAAAGAATTCATCAGAATTATTACTTTCCAGTGATGTTTGTCTGGGCCTCAGCACTGCTTTCTTCCTAGATCTGCTCCTGCTGACCTGTGCCACTTGCTCATGTAAACGAAGTCTAATTATCCATGAGTTGTGAAGATCTAAGATTACGTTTAATTAGTCCTTTAGTACCTCTGAAATTGAGATAAGGCAAAACTGGATAGAGGTTAAAGTGTCTTATAAATTCTCCGCTTTAGTCCAGGTAATGTGCACCTGAGCAGGGAGAATTCAGTACTGTTAAGATCTTGCTTGCATTTCTCACAACCTATTTTTTAGACGTAGGATGATGTTTTAAAATATAGAGGAAAAATAAATTGTATGAAATGTGCTAGAGGATAATAATCTCAGAAAATATTAAAATGCAACAGTATTTGTCCAACTGTAACTGTCGACTTATTTTGCCAAATTACTTTACACTGGCATGAATTTACAGAGCAGGAGACTAAAGTTTATGGCTCATTAACAATAACTGTTGTACACCTACACTGTAATTCCTCAAAATGTATTTTCTCCTTTAGTACTGCATATACTGTGTGGAATGACAGTAATTACAGAAACTAATTGAATGAGATAGTCATAACTCTAAAAGTCATATTACTCATTTCAAAATGGTTTATTTCCTGAAATAAACAATCTTTACGGAGTGAACAGATATAACATCCCTTTAAGTTTATTAAACTCATTAAATATCCTTAAATATGTTGAAAAGTGTATGCTGTGCATTTAATAGAGGGTATAGATACATGCAAGTATGACATTCATAAAAATTATAATCCTTAAAATGAAATTTCAGTGAAGCAGTTTGTCTCAAAAGTTTATCTTTCCAGAGCTAGTCGAAAATAGGATAAGTTTTCAGAATTTAATAGTAAAAGTTTGTTGCAAAATGAAATCTCTGGTTTCGTCCTTGTGGTATGCTCACCCAGTGGAAGTTTCAATGATTGCACGGTCAAAACAAATCAATCCTTCCTCATTAATGCAGAGCAGACCTTCTGCAGTGGTTGTCCCTTCAAGTGTGCCCATTGCAGGTTTGGGGGGAAGCTCCAAGTTCTGAAAATGAGTGGTGTGGGTACATGTGTGAACACTGGCCTCAGCCCTGTCTCGCAGTAGCCCATGGAAATACCCACAGTATGGGGGATGTTTTGGAACTGGAAGGTGGAGGGATCTGCTGGGCTTGGGGCAGAGCTGGGCCCTACTTCTGATCACACTGTAGCTTTGGGAGAAACAGCTTCTGAGCTTTTAATTTCATTTTATTGTCACATTGTGGAGGCTCTTTCAGCCAAAACACACAATCCTTCTCATGCCTTGCAAGGGAGATGGCTGGAGGGGGAGGTGTCCATGAAGAGGTAAAGGTGCAGCATGTCACAACATCGTGGGGAGGAATGGGATGGAACTCTTGGCACAAGTGAGGTCTGTGGGGCACAGAAAACAGGGCCCTGGGGTCCCTGGTTAAAGATGAGCATGTGACAAAGAACTGCTCAACAAGTGCATGGCTGGGCTTGATGGGTCCACCTTCACCCTAGAATATATTCAAAAACTTGGTGTTTTAGTGCTTTTTCTACTGATGAAATTTGGGAGTACATCAAGTACTGTTTTGTTTGTTTGTGGGTTCTTTTTGTTTCTTTTTTTTTTTGTTTACTTTGGATTTTCTATTGTTTTGGGTTTTTTTAACTGTAGCTTGTTTTTGTTGTTTTAATGGACAGTGATGGGTTATTTGTAAGACTCAGTAATGATTTCAAAAATTCAGGTTTCCAGGAGCAGGTTTCCTGTATCATTTGAAGATGCTATATATTAATTAAAATTCTTGTTAGTTGATAAGGTGTGGTTTAATGGTAATGGACTACTGTAGAACAGTGTAATGTATACATTGCACATCAACAGAATATATAAGCAATATTAACAATGTTTGCATATAGTGCACTACTTCTTATTGCTGCTGTAGTGTGCTCAGAGACTTTTTTAAAACCTTTATTATTTTCCAGGGTTTTAGTCTGGTTGCTCTATGCTTACCACAAGAGCACTGTCTTCAGTAAACAGAAGCCCATGTTTAAAATAAAAGATAAGAAATTATCTTTATCAGCAGTTATCTGCTTTGCTCCATTTTGTAGCTTGTTTATTTATTAAAGTAATTATGTGAATTTCCTCCTGGTGGAGAGTCTTTTAACACAAACTCTTTCACTCGTGGAATTGTTTACCCTGACATTGATGCTGACAGTCTTCATCAACATTCATCCAGTGTGTCATATAAAACAAGGTGATAAATGTACCCTTGCACCCCAGGGTGTTACACGTGCAACCATTTTTCTCCACTTTCCTTTCCTTTAGCAGTCACTGTTTCACTGGACTGCAAAAACCTAATTGTAGTGTCTTCTGCTATCCTAAACAAGCTCATTTTTCTCCAACCTAGCCCATCAGAGATGCTGTCAATCAATGAGACACCTGTCACACGGAGATCAGGGTGGCAAAGGGCTCCAGTGTTTAGGTTCTTCACAGGAAATGTTTTAAACCATCTTGTGCTAAAATGTAGATTTTTATATTTGCAGTCTTATCAAATGAATCCTAAATTATCTGCTCTGTCTCTTCAACCACAAATTGTAGACAACAGAGATAAAAGCTAAGAATAGGTCTGTATAATACAAGAATAAAATCCAAGACTAAGATGGTGTTTCCTCCTAATAATTTTGAATATGGACGATTTCCCTGTTATATCACAAGTGACTATAATGGAATCTAATAACCATTGGAAATTATATTACTCTGCACTTTCCCTGTATCTAAGGGAGACAGAAACCTGAAAGCAAGTGGATGGGTCAAAATAGGGTGACTTTGACTCAAACTCATTGGCTACAAGTATTCATTATAAACAAAATCTGTCAAATCTTTTCACTAATAAGGGTGTAGATCTTATTACAGCCTCAGGACAGTAATAACTTATTCTCTGACATATTATGTGAATTTTATGTGCCTACTCTATAAAAAGTGCCCAGTTTCCATAGCAATTTTGATACTTCTATGATACATGATGTGACAGCATGTACCATTTTTCCTTCATCCATGATAAATTGTCCCCACCACTCACCCACTAGATTGCTGCTAGAAATCAGAATATCATTTTGATGTTGCTAAAAACTAATATTAATAATTAGGCCTAGATGTTTGCTCTGGCAAGAATAACTTCTTTATTATTACTGCACTGCTTCATTACTTAGGTTAACAATTTTAAAACCATAAATCAAGAATGATAGGTGAAGACTAAGAATTGGTTTAGAAAATATTAGGGATAATCCCAGGAGGAAGAGGTCTCATATTAATGTTGAAAATTTTGGGGTGAGGGACAGGTTATTCAAGTCTCTCTGCATTTATTTTTCTCTGAGTAGCATTTACAGAGACCTAAACAAGAGCTATGAAAGAAAAGCATCAAATGGCTTCCTGCCCTTGGTGACTAATGACACCTCTCTGTGGATGCTGTGTGCTCTGAGTGCTCACAGGGCTGCTGTGTGCTCTGAGTGCTGCAGAACTCCTTTCCCCTTAGAACTGTGCGTAAAAATGAATGGCTGGTCACCTCAGCTGGGAAAGGGAACCTGGTGTGCTCAGTGCTCTCTGGTTTGCCTCTTTGCCTGCACTCAGAATGGAAAAAGCTGTTCTTTAGGTTCTGCTGCTGGCTGGGACAGTGCAGATAGTGGTGGGATGTTCTAAGTGAGACTGGAGCATCTTCTTTTTGGCCAAAACCATGCACCAGTTCTCCATGCCTTGCCTTGTGCTTTTCACTTGTCCAAACCTCCCTGGTATTTTGTGGCTTGTCTGGAATGACAGTCACATGGAGTGCTTGAAACACTGCGTTAGTTTTTTTGGTTGACTTTTAAACAGATTTTTTAAATATTTTGTCACTGTTGTTCTTTCCCTGAAGTTCATGAAAACTGGTTTAGTTTCTGGTTTGGGGAAAGCACAAAGCTGGCATGGCGTCAGTGAGATCTTGGGAAGGTTAATTCACTTTCCCCTGTCTCGATTTACTAATTTGAAAATGTTCTGCTTGCAATTACTTTTCTTGGAAGGGATTCTGTTGCAAAAGTTTTTTAGCTGTGAGAAATGAACATTTTTTAAATTTGGGTTTGCTTTGTGTGGTGACTTTAGCTACAGCACTTTCGTAGCTGTATCATTTCCAGCAGAATGGAAAGTCAATTACTGGAGAAGTTCAGGGGATGGCTAACCCAAAGGGCATCTGAATCCCAAAATAATATGTAGGACTGCAGGAAGGTACCAAGGGTGATCAGGAGTCATGCAGCTACTGTGTGCAGGGCTCAATTTCTTCTTTTGTACAGAAGATTTTAATACATGTTCAGTGCTGTCCATGTTAGTACCTGATGGTGTTCTGGATAGATCAATGTTTGCTTGTAACAGATCAACTTAAGGGTAAAATTTGGTTTTGCTTAAAAATCTCATTGTTTGATGTTATTAAATGATACAGTATAGAAGGGACACCGATTTACAGGTGTAATATACTGTTGTGTTAGAGACTTCTATTGGTTTCTGTTAAATATATTTTCAGTGAAGGTTACTCATCTTGCTTAAACACGTGGATTAAGTTGTAGGGCACTTTAGATTTATGTTGATTTTTATGTGCCAAAAAGTGTTGTTCCGTAGTGCATGCCAGTAATACTGGTGTACATTCTGTCTTGCATTAAAAAGAAAATAGTTGATTATCTCTCATTTACTGATTCAGCTGTTAATTCCATTGCTTTCACGAAAAAAGTCACAAAATAGAATCCAATCTTATTCTGATAGGCTTACTCAAGGTCCAGTTTCTGAGACTTGGAACAGATGGAACTTGTCACTATTATTATTGCTTTTATTATAGTTACAAATACCATCTTTATTATTTTTCAGTAGAATAAATGCTCCTAACAAAACCAGTTTAACATGACCTTGTTATTGCACATTCCTAACTATCTAAACATATTTTGGGGTTTCAACTACTGATATTTCAGTTTCCTGGCAGCCTAGAGAAGGCTGTTGAAAAGCTTGGCAATTCTCCATTAAACACAAAAAGAAGGTAAAACTGAGCTCTGGAAAGATAGTTAACATGCAATTTTTGAAAATGTTCCTCAGTTCTCGTTCAGTTATATGTATCTTTTATGGAGATAGTGGGGTGGCATTATAACAGGTATCAGCTGTCTGATTCTGCTGTTGGTGTTGCTGTTCTTGAAGGCTTTTCCATAAGGACAGGGCAAGCCGAGAGGTGTAGGCCAGGGCAAGGACAGTGACAGAGGAACGCAGCTCCTGCCCTGGCTCCCATTTATAGACTTGTCATAGGAGAGACAGCCCTTGAACTGGCCTGAGGTGCTGCTGATCCTTCAGAGAAGGTATTGGAGAATACTGGTAGCAGCTGGAGAGCACAGGAATTTAGGGGAGAAGGCCATGCACACAAAACAAGTCATCTGGTTTATTTCCTGGCATGACTTGAAACTCCTGTGAGCTGATAACCAGCTATTTCAATTGATTCATTTAACTTGGTTCTGACTGGCATCACAGCAATATAAATCCTGGAAAAAGACCCAGTTTCTGCTTGCTGTTCCTTCATTTATGGAGTTTGGTTTTGCTGGGACACTGACCAAATATTATTTTCACTAAAATTTAATCTGTCATCTCTTGCCAGCAAAAGCTACCTCAAGCTTCACCGTGCCTTGTCTGCATTGTACTCTCTCCCAGCACCTGCGCTACTCTGGTGACACATTTGTTGCTCTACACCCTTTGCAAATGCAGCTCAAAAGAACAAGAAACTGTCTGATAACAGCTCCTGTCATCTAAGGAAATACCCACCCAGGCAGACAAGGCAGGGGGAATTTGGCAGAGCCATGGTGATGCCAAATGTGAATTGCCGAGCACTGCTTTGTTAAATAGGAGGCAACGTGTATGATTAGTGTTGATTTTTACCATTTTTCTTTTCCTGATTTTTGCTGAATCCTTTGACTTCCTGCTCTGTCTGCAGTGCTTGCATCTGCCCCACCACTGTAATAACTGTCCAGTGCACAGAGCTATGTAAAGCAGGTGATTATTTATCAGAGTAATTAGAGGTTTTGTTTATTGTTAAATGGAGGTTTATTGACACAGTAACTCAGGGATTTTTCCTGTATGTAAAATTCCAGTTTGCCATGATCTTCCATGTTCAGTCAGGCATTTGGCTTAAGTGGGAAATTGCTGAAAAGTTTTGAAGGAAAAGTAGTTTGAACAAAAGAAGAGCAATTTCATAGAAGTCAAACTGTTTTCTGCATTCATTAGATTCAGATTTGTTTTAATACTGTAATTTCTATCTTCAAAGGGTTAGAAGCCCAAGAATTCATTTTGTTTATAGAACTTTTATGGATTAGATACATCCACTTAATTATCTTGGTAGTCTTCAGTTCTGTGTTACAATGAATTTTATCTGCAACTATTATGAAATGACAAATCAGAAGTGACAAGTATTGATCAAATATTTTCAGCAATCAAATTTTTTCAAGCCAAACTGAAATGTGAAAACTGAAATGTGTTTCTAGATCCCATCTCTTTTCAATAAGTTTTTCTATGGAGGAAACTCTAAAGATTGCATTAGGTCTCTTTTTGTTATGATTAATTGCATTTTGACTTTTTTGTAAAGTGAAATCAATACAAATACCTTACAAATCATTATAATATCATTGAGTGTGCTACACATAAACCAAATTATATACATGTAGATCAGGGAACTGCAGAGTAATAACAAACCCAAACAAATAACTGTAAAGTAACAGCCTGGTAGAGATCTCACATAAACCAGCATGTTTCATTGACAAAGCAATATATTTGGTAGACAAAATAATATGTAACTCTAATGAGGTGTTTAAATTTCAGTCCATGTTTCACCTTGTAGTATTTCTATTTTATGAATGAACAGAACCATTAAATTAAAAATGAAATGAGGTGGTAAATCATTGATTCTGTTGTATGTGAAGTTGTCGTATGCCTCTGGATTTTTCTAAAAGGGGAGAAAAAAGAACCCTTGCAAAGCTATTCTACAAGTGTTGCCTTCTGCTTGGCTATTTAACTAATTTATTTAACTAAAGCCTCAGTCTTTCCTTAAATTCTGCTCTCCTGGTAATTAATGTCAAAAAGGTTTGGCACTCTCAGCACGGTATTAGTTCAATGGTCAGGCAGCTCAAACTGCTGGAGCATTGTTTGTCTCATGGTTTTGTTAATGCTGGCGCTTGCTGGTATTCCAGAAATCTCTTATAGTTTGCCATATAACTGTCCCAACTTTTCCAAGGATTCTGGCTGCTTTAGAACGATCAGAATTTCAATTTTACAGTATTATGCAGATGTTGACTTGTAATTAGCCCATCAGTGAGTTGCTGCTCTTGCAAAAATCCTGGTTGATGCTGACAGTTTCCATTGCTGTGCAGCACTGGCAGTTTGGCCCCCGTGTGCAGGCTGCTCATCTCCCTGCCAGGGCTGCTTCCCAAACCATCTCATCCCAATAGCCCAGCCTCAGGGCCAGGGCTGCTTCCCAAACCATCTCATCCCAATAGCCCAGCCTCAGGCCTCCCTGCACACTGGGTGCTGTGGTACTGAGTTCGTCAGGGCTTTAAGGGCCTAGTGGTATGGGTCCGGTGTCAAGAAGTGTCTGTGGCCTTGCTCATCCTGTGTCTGTTCAGGGGGAGCAGTGAAATAGAAAATCCACACAATTCTCCTCGTAGTTGTTGTATTGAAACCTTTAGGCTGCATGATGATCAGAATTTCAGGTTAGGCATAGCATAGTAAAAGAAAATTCTTAGGGCCCAGGCTCAATAACTCTCTCTGTACCTATTTCCTACCATTAATACTTCAGTTTCAGCACTTGAAAGATAATGTACAGGATCCTGTTACAGCAGGTGACACTGACAGGAAAAGGCAGTATGACATCTCTTTGGGTGACTGATATTTTCTCTAGGCAAGTTGCCATAACTCTTTAAGTCCCCCTCCAACCTTCAAATCTGTGTGTTGCTGGAATCCGTGTCTTCAAAACATCTCTTAAATCAAACATTCTGTCAAAGAACCAAGAAGTTAAATCAGGAAACACCTACTTCCTCCCTGAAAAGTGATCCTGCTCTTCATCTTTGCAGTGGCCCCAGGTGAAAGTCATTGTGAGAAAAGTGTGGGTCCTAACAAGATTGCTATTGCACCTGGCTTAGTTCTGTCTTCCAGTTTAGCTCAGAGCTGCTCAGTGGCCTCCAAGAGATCACACAAATCATTCTATCCAGGTAATTGTTCTTCTCCTGCCCTTAGAATAAAGACACAACAGTTCTGTACAATTCTTGCTTTCATGACATTTAAAGACTTTTTTAGGGTCAGCAGCCAGGGGAGTGAGAGTATTCCTATGAATTGTGATGGCCCCAAAGTCTCAAACTGTCACCTGTAAGTGAAACTGAAACAAATGCTCCTTTCTGTCTTGGGAAATTTTTTCATGGGCATCAGGCATGAAAAACAAACCTTTCTACCATCCAACTCCAGTAGTCCAGGCCTCTCCAAATAACTTCTGTGGCTGGGTCAGTCTGTGCAATAACACAGCCTGTAGAATGGGAGAATTCACATTTGACACAGAAACTACCTGATAAATTTGAAATTTCATGGGGAGGCTCAGAACTTGAAAGTTTTTCTTATTTTTTTTCCTTAAATCCACTAATAGAGATAATAGCTTTCTCTGGGCTCTTGAACACTAAGGGTTGTTCTGTCACTGATACATGTATCTATAGGCTTGATGAAACACGTGGTAAGGATTTTGATTACATTTGAGGGTGTGTGCTCACAGTTCAGCTTTCAAAAGCTCACGATGTACTCGTGTTCCCTTTCTCTAAGCATCAAGGCCTGAGTTTTCATACTCAATACTCTGGTTTTGATGTCCAGATTCTCAGGTCCTAAGCTGTGGAAGAGAACTGACTTTCCCTCAGAAAATCAGATTCTCTTAAGTGCCTACAGCACTCTGGGAAGCTTGAGCCTGAAACAATAACTCTTTCCTGATACAGAGTGATCTGTGAGTAAGTTAGCATTGTGCACTTGGTTGTAAAAATGTATGGTGGGTACGTAAGACCTGGCAGCTCTATTCTTTCTTTTCCTGATTGCATGTTGCTGTCACACAACGAACTTCAAATATGCACATGCTAAATGATATATTCTATTCAAATACATTGTGGAGAGAATTGTGTAATTTACTTGCACTTTGTAACTAAGCAGTCCATGGAGAGAGAATAATTTGGTTTGGAGAAAGAACAGGTAATTTTGAGTGACAAAGCCAAGAAAGGCTCTTTTGCAAGAGCTTTCATTAACAGAAAATTACAAGATCTGTTGAAAAGTTTTCTTTTTTTTTTGTTTAATGTGGAGAAATGTTGGTTGTTCTGAGTTGGTAAATTTACCAAACTGATTTCTGACAGGTTTGTACCTTTGACATGTTCCTCAAAGGCTTAGAAGCATGAAAATAGTAAAAAGCAGAGACAGTAAGGTAGTTTATCATGTTCCAAATTTAAACTTTTAAGGGTTCTTAATTTTTACCATATATATTCTTCTCCTGGTAACATATGAAAATGTGTCACTCTGAGGTTTGTGTACATACCGTTAGCCCTAAGCTGTGTAGCACCCTAGCACAGAAATGGCCCACGGCTCTTCTGTGGAAGGAGCATCACTGTCTCCTGCACCTCCAGGCCTTGCCATTGATGAGATGTGGCCTGGACTTGCCGATAGGGGATGTTGAATTACCCTCTCCTGGTCATTTTTTCCATTGGAGGTCACTTATATTTTTCCTCCACTGGTTGAAAAATGCTTTGTGAGCCTGTGAAGAACCTCTGAAATGCATAATGATGAGGATAAAAAAAAAATGAGCTTGTTACTATGATGGCTGTTGAAAATTTATGAGACCCACTTTGTACCAGCAAAACAAACCCAGCTGCCTCCTGCCTGTTGGCAAGAAAAATGCCCTTTATGAAAAAAACCCAAACAACACAACCCCAAGAAATTTTGCATTGTTTAAGTACAAAGGTATGGGAATTTCTCAGCTGGAGCAGCCATTGCATTCTTCATGCCTCAGTCGTCTTTTTCCTCATCATTAGAGAGTTATTTCTGATTTGGGTCATCTTTTTAGAGGCCCATTAAAAAATCAAGCAGAATCCATTCACTCATTTAAAGGGGAGGTGGGTGCTAAGGAGAATAGTTTTGCATTGATTAATAAAATCATAAACCATGTATTCTGTGATTCATTTAACCTCATGCTCAGCAATAAACTGGAGTGAAGGGCAGTGAGCTTTGACTGGCACTTTATGGTGTCATCTTCAGCTCCTCTGTTTTATTGGTTTGTGTCTTATCAACACTGTTTTTGGCACAAATGCAAGGTGCTGCACTAGGAGGATGCAGTTGGAAAAGCAGGATCGGGCAGGGGAAAGAAAAGAGGAAAAAAACAAACCCCCCCCCCCACAACCCAAACAACAATAACAAAAAAAATTAAAATCAGTTATGACTAATCTTTTAACTTAAGTGTCCTAAAACTACCTTTGTGAGGCACATGGGGCTTTCGGGGTCAATTACTTATTCTACCTCATACCCTAAACTTGTTTATTTTCTGAGCCTACTTTCAGAAAAGAATTAGAGGAAAGGGTGAAAGAGAATCAGGATTTGAGATGTGAAACAGATTATAAATAATATGGGTCTTTTTTTGCTTTCTTTTGGATTCTGTTCTGCTTATAATGCAACCAAATTTGTCTTTCCAGCTGCTGAATCCAATTTCATTAGAAACTGTTGTCCAAAACCTGTGTCCCTTTCCCCTCAGCTTTGAAGCTTCCTGAATATAATTCATTTACACTTTTGATGGTGCAGTTCCTCCATTGCCCTTTTTTATCTGTCTGCATTTTGTTCTCCTGCTGAATCCTTGCAGGACCCATTTTTCCCCACAAGGTCTATATCAGTGCAGTGCCACCGGTGCAAGACATTCCGGTGATGTATTGTGTCTATACATCATCAGAGCAACAGGGTTTTGATAAACAGCTTTCTAATACATCATTAGATCATCACTGATGGCACTTTGATGATGTATTATATTAGTACATCATCAGAGCACTGTCATTCCGGTGATGTATTTATAAACAGATGGTGCTGTCATGCAAGAAAGAAGGGAAAGCAGTAGAGAACATTTCACTCTGTTACAGCACAGAATGCGTCCCCACCTCTCATTGAATGAGATTAAAGGCAAAGACCCTGTGAGGGTGTAATTGTCTCATTAGGTGTTTGGCTCTAAGTCCATGGACTTCCCTGTGCAGCACCTGGCAAGCAGGCACATAACCCTTCTTGGCCAGGAGCACACAAAGCTCTTTGATGCTGATTTTCATGTTCATTGTCACTCAGTCATAAAGCCAGGGTTATTTATCATTTTCCATAGTTGCATGCTTGCAGGTGTAATTAAATTTTATTTAATATAGGCATAACTGAAATGCTATTTGTGACACAGGGTGTTGTGCTCAAACACTCAATGTGGATACGCTGCTGGACACTGAGTGTTCACTCCACAGCCTCCCTTCCACTGCTGTAAGGGCAAAATCTTTCACATGCTGAGAAAAGAAGGCAAATTGTTTTTATTTTAAGAGCTACAGATCTTGTTCTGTGTAGTATCATAACTGCTAAGATAATTACTGAATTTACAGTCAGTATCAGGCATTTTGAAAGCTAGTTCTGTAGATTGTTAGCTCAAGTATTTTGTTATTATTTCCCCTAAATTATTAGGGTCATCGACACCTTTGTTTGCTTGGTTCATGCATCTGTTGCTCATGTAATGTCTTGCTGAACTGTATTACTTAACTACTTTTGCTGAGGAAGCCTTTTCACATTTCTTTCAGATGAGGAAACTAAGAAAGACAAAGATCAGGTGTACTGTCCAAATCCCGCAGACATTTACACTGGGGCTGCCAAACTCCAAACATGTTTGACCTTGGTCCAACACACAAGTGATGCAGCAGGTAGGTCAGTCTTATTCCACGATTCCTTTTCAAGGCTATGATTTGGAATGACTGTGGTGAAATATGACCAAAGTTTTTATCTGATGCTATTGTTGGATGTCTGGTTTGGACTTTTGATTTTTTTGTCAGAAGATATTTTTCAAGATTCCTTGTGAGATTAGTCATCAAAATGATAATTGTGTCCCCACAAAAAATTCACTTGCAAATAATGTGTGTATGTATGTATATATATGCGTGTATATAGATATATATGAACAATTATCACAAAAACATATTCAAAATATCTCCCTGTATTTTAACATGTCAGGAAGTAAAATGGAGTGAGATTTGCTTTCCCAAAAGCAAATCTTGTATCTTCAGACACAAAACTTATTGTGCAACGGACTTTGAGGTCATACAGATTCATTTTGCACTTATGGAAATTTTCCATGTTGAATTCTTGATGAATTGTAGATGAATGGAGGTGAATTCGTCCTTTCTGAGAAAGGACATTCCACCGAAATTGCACACATGGCAATGGAATACATAGGGAAAAATGTACATGTTTGCTTCAGCAAAGATTCATCCAAAGGAACATAAGCAAGTATGCTGCCTTATCAAAACCAGAGCCAGCACAGTGTGGTATCTGCTAAAACTTTTAAGTGCCAGTGTAGGGCTAATTCCCTTCTTTGCATTGTTTGCCTTGAATAGGTATTGTTCTAATTCTCACATTTCATGTGACTTGTAAAGTCACAGGTTAGAAATAATTTCAAGACTGAATTTTGTAATTCAAATACATGAGACAAAAATTAAGAAGATACTGTAATAATAATCCTGCAGATGGAGAACTGAACACAGAGAAATAGAATATTTTCCCTGAGGTACCTGTGTCTGTAATAGAGATCAGGCTTAGAGATGGGAAGATCTGATATGCAGATCTTCAGTATTTGGTTCTGGGGTGTCTGCTATAATTTCATCTTGCTGCTTGGCAGAGACATTGGAAGCACCATGTGTGTACAGGGGGAAGAAAAAACAAAAGTGTTCTACCACTGTACTTAATATGAGACTGACCTAGGATATGCTAAAGCATTGCCAGACCCACAGAAGCCCCTCAGAAATTGGGTTCTTAAACTCAAAATCTGGGGTAAGCTCGGGCCAAACTGGACATGTGCTAAAATCCTTGCTGTGCTGGGAGAGGAGTTTGGACTGTTTTATGACGTTACTTTCACCAGCTCTGAAACTAAGTAATGATGCTAAGTAGAGATGCCAGTAATGCCAAGGACACGTTGGGCTGGGTTAGCAAGGGTGCAGCCAGCAGGTCCAGGGCAGGGGCCCTGCCCTCTGCCAGACCCTCAGGGAGTACATCTCGTGTGTGGCTTTGGGGACAAGGCAGGCACTGACCTGCTGGAGGGGTCCAGCTGGGGGCTACTGAGATATTAGGCAGCTGCAGCACACAGCATGTAAGGAGAGGCCAAAACCTTTCCTCTTCTGAGGAAGACACTGAACTAGCGCAGTGCCTCTTCAGGAACAGCTCAGTACGCCCAATATCCCATGGCTTTCCTCCCAAGATGTGCTGTTTTGGGGATTCAGCCATCACGATGTGAAAAAGTGAAAATAGTGTTCAGTGGAGGTGGTGGATTTCATACTGCAGAGATGTGCTGGCCAAACAGAAAACAGGGAAAATATGAAGTGTCATGAAATTCTCTGAAGCTTGGCATTTGGCGAAGGATAACTTTATTCGTTGGAGGTAATGAAAAATACTGCTTGGCAATCACTTTAGCGGTATTTTGTACTCAGAGAAGGAATAAAACTGGTGCCAAAAGCATTCATACTAACTTATGCGGCCATTAAAATGGGGAGTAGTGGGGTATCCTCATACTTGCAGTACTTTCAAATGTGGGGATACCAACAACTTCTTTTAACACTGGTGGGCATTTTGCACTCCCAGAGTCTCAGGCTGAACTCCAGTCCATGAGCCACTGTATGATTATTCAAAGAGTGCAGCAGGGTCTGAATTTTTCTCAGCTCTGTCTGTGTAACATGCTGCAGCAGCCATAGCATTTCTAAGAAGAGCAGGCAGGGTCATCTGAGTCAGAGCAGCAACCAGATTAGGCGGTTTTGATCACACAAATGTTTTTAGGTCAGTAAGGAGTCAGGGGGTGTTGTCTGTAAATCTTCCAAAAGCCAGGCCTAGGAGACTGCTGTGACAGTTATTGTAACAAAGGGGAATAACATGGTGTAGTAGAAACAGGTTCCTTTCAGGAGGAAATGGCCTTAATGCTAGCAAAAGGGTCTCACAGGTCATTAAAAGTTTCTTTTTTCCCCAATTACAGACAATGTGGTTTTCTGTTTTTATATATGCATTAATAGACTTAAAACCAACATTTGCTCAGCCAAAATAGAAATTGCTGTCAGATAGGAATTTCTGATTTTTTTTTTTTTTAAATAAAACTAGAAATAGGGAAACATTTTCTTAAAGAATCAATTCTCTTATTGTATACAACAGGTAGATGAAGAGGAATCTAATATTCCATTCATGCTTAAAAATCTCCATTTGTTGGTCATCTCTAGGACGTAGTACATCAGCTGTAGTGAAACAGCTAACTGGAAAAAATCAGCTTCAAGGAGATGATGAGCATAGAAGTGTAAAGTAGTGCTTGAAATACATCTTTTGATCTGAAGACAAAATTTTAAAACAATATAAGGATTTCTTTAAGTGGAAGGAGAAAATGTTCTCTAGTGGCGAGAAGAGACTAGATCGTGTAGTTAAAAGGGAGTAGATCATGAGATACAAACATTTCCCTTTATCTGGCACTTTAAACTCAGATTTGTGATGCTGTGTACAGTTTTGGACCTCCAGTTAAAAATGTTGATAGACCGAATCTAGCTGAGATGGGCCCCAAATAGCCCGGAGGCTGGAAGGGAGAGAAGCCAAGGGAAAGAGGCTCCACTGAGAACACTTAAAGGTGACTTTACATTTACAGCCCTTCTCTGGAGTTTTCTCCTTGGATAAATCAGTCATAATCCACTTCAAAAAATATTCTTTCCAAATGTCACATTGATTGATATGACCTAACATTTTCTCCTCATTTGAAATGTGAAGCCTCCATTTTTGAAACTGTGAGATTTAAATGTGAAAGACCAAAAGTTTTTGGCATATGGGCAATAGGGAAATATCTCCAAAATGGATATCTGAGGTCATATGAAAAAAGATTGAAAAGATATTTCAATCTCAAGTATGCAAAAAAGAATTCTCAGCTATTTGGAACCGATACTAGTTATGAGCAAAATGAAAGAATTTGTTATTCTCAGGTTTGTCTCATTTGGGTTTTACCCAACATAAGATAAAACTTGATTCCTTATGCTTTCAGCAATTATTTTTCTATATTGATCCAGGCCAGTGAAATAAATTCTTTTCTGATCTTTTATTTTAAAGGCAAAATAAAAGTGTTGGAGGCCTTAAGTACTGTTTCAGATATTAAATAACATTTATATCAATGTAAGAATAAAGGAATAGATCTGAAATGCTGGTCAGCCAACTGTGTGTGTTGAAATTATTAGTGCAAATGGAAATCATGCAGTTTGTTACTGCAAATGGGACAGACAAAGGGAAATTGTGCTTTCTGTCAGGAATGTGAAATGAGATTGATACTAGGTAGTATTCCATTATTTCAAGATGCCAACAGTTTTGACAGACCAATTGCAATTACTGGAGATAGTGGCTCAGCAAATTGAGAAGGAAATTAGGTTTGATCGCATGAGAGAGACAGTGCCACAGAGCCCTCCCTCCTCCTTTTCAAAGGTATGCAGATTCACCAGTGAGCTTTTTCCTGTACAAAAGGCAGGGAGGGGGAATTTAAAAAAAACTGAAATCATAAATCAGAATTCTCAGGCTTTATGGAAATTGAGGGAAGTTCATTCCCTCCCCACAAATAATGTCGACAAACACTTTCATTAACCTGCCCTGCCATGTCTATGTTCTATGCCATGTCTAATTTTCATCTAGGGCCAGGTTCAGGCTTGCTCCTTGTGTCTTGCCAGCATCCTCTGTCAACTCAAAGTGCAACACAGAAGTTTTGGTTCTACTGGAGAAACCATGATCTTGATGAATCGCTTTCCCTTTCTGACATCTGAAGGGTTCATACAGTTCCCGTAAAGTTCTCTTTATACAGGTAACTGGAAAATTTCTTCGGGGGAGATGGGAAGTTTGATTCCACAGCTGAATCAGAGCAAATAAAGATGACATACATGGCGAGATACATTAGGCAATTCCAAGTTTTTAGGAATCTAACTGAGCCTAGTTCTTTGCACTAGGTCTGCACAACATTTCCAATGTCATATTTTAAAAGACATTTTAATTGTTTTGGTACTGGCATTGGTAAAAATAAAATGTGAAGATAGAATCCTATGTTTGACATGAAGAGTGGGAAACACCCTGTAAGCCAAGTATGAAAGCTGAAGCAGATGCCATTTTTTCTGGGCCAGCTGAATTTAACACTCATTGCCATGTATTTAGGGAGGTTATTTTCTCAGACTCACAAAAGTCTACTATACTGCCAACCAAAATAATAATCATTCAGTTGTCCAAACAGAGAAAAATACAGTATTAGAAGCATAAAAGCACATTGTTGAGCAGTTGGATATGAAATGCTGCTGTTGTGGTGCTGTAATTCATAATTTTCTGGACCGTTTCTATGCAAACAGGTTTTTGTGTGGTATTTTAAAGTCTGAATTTAAAGTTCTTTTGAGCATAAATGTTGATGGTCAGCATCTACTGTGTCTGTGTGCTTAAATGTATACGGTTAGAAAACAACTTTGTGACTTTATTTCAAGCCAGGATTTATACAAGATGCTTGATTTCTTTCATAAGTGAGCAGAGGATCCAAACCACGTAGAAATGTTTGAATTCCCCTGCCTCAGATCACGGGTGTACCATGTGCAGTCCCCAAAATTTCCTGGGATGTGGTGAACCTCCCCTGAGAATCAAGTTTGTATAACAGCCAAGTTTCATCTCATTTTACTTTTACCATGCACTGTTAATTATGGCTTCACAAGCACAGCCTTTCCTCAGTATGACAGAGGATTTTAAAAGCTTGTGCAATTCAACGGCCATGCAGCAATTAGCAGATACTGCAGTTTAAGAGAATAATATTTATTAGCTTGGAAAAAATACAGTGACTTTAATCCAAGTGATGCTTACAGGAAATATGGAAAGCCTCAGTGGTGAGGGGATCCTATCTCCCTGCCATCAAGGAGCTGGGCCTCATTACCTTAGGGCAAATTTGTTTTCCAAAATATTCTCCCCAAGAAGTGGGGGGGGGGGGGGGGGGGAAGAAAAAACACAACAAACAAACAGAAAAACCCAGAAAACACCAACAAACAAAACACAACACCAAAAAAGCCAGTGCTGTGTCCTTCTCCCCAAGGTGGAGGCAGCAGAAACAGCAGATGGGCCTTTAGGCCTTGTTTGGTGAATGCAGCACGGTGCAGGGCTGAACCCAGGGCAGTTTATCTCTTTTCTAACATCCTGTGCATTCTTGGAAATGCCGGCCTCTGATCACTTCCCAGTGCTGCAGGAATAACTGTCTAAGGAAAGAAGTGGGCTTGAAATGTCATTAGGTGTAATAGAAAGGTTGTAATTACAATGGAATGCTGTGTGGTCATGCAAGATGTCAAAGTCTGAGGTGGCTTTGCTGTAGCACTCCTGTAGCCTCCAGGGACCATTGTTCTTTAGTAATGTTCTAATTCCTTGCACTATTGGCATCAACTAAACCCTCCTGTCACCTTGGTGGTGGTGGTACCTTGCAGGTACTTCCAAACAGAGAACTGTGTGCAATTTTTGTATCAGAGTTTTTGGGATAATTCCGTAATCAGTGCCCTGTTTTGTTCTTCTGACCACTCATTTTTCTCTGCAAGGAGTTAAACTTTGATTTCTGAGGCAGCAGCTGCTGTGACTGGAGGTGGAAACAGAAGTTTCCTGCGCTGCAGCAGTGAAAGCAGGCAGTGCAACTCCCTGAATGGATGCAGCAACAGCAGGGTTTTGTCAGACCAAGGCTGAGAGAGGGCTTTATTAGTCTTGGGAAGGAATTATGCTCAGAACAGGAAGTGTCGAGTGTACTCTGAGTCTACATCATTACAGAAGGTGCTTCCTTGGTCACTGAAATTGAGTTAATTCCTTGAAGATACCAAAAAGTGGGGTAATTGACCAACACAATACAAACATGAAGAAATAATTCTGGAACGTATGATGTAAAGTACTGTTAAAGTTATAATCAAATAAAGACATGGGAAGCACATGCTTCCCAATACCCTAGGTACTCTGGTTTTTTGCAAAGGTGACTTAGCCTGTGTTCCCAGGATATAATATTATGTCCAAAGCCTTGTGTAGTAGTTGGAGTATCAACCAAAAATTGCTGTAATTTGTGGTTCCACCGCAATCTGAAAACTGCAGGGGATGATCCATTACATGTATGTATATAAAGACACAGCTCTTGATGCTGTGTCAGACTAACATCTGCTTGTTGACCTTTATTGACTTTTCTGTGTCAGGGAGTTCCCTTTATAACCTTTTTCCATTTATCTGCCTGTTCACTGCAGTGCTTGTTCTGAAGGATCAAGGGGGAGGGAGGATTAAATGCCTCCAAAAAGCCACGGATAATCAGAATAGAGGTGATACAACAGAGGTAGATTTTCACCAGTTTTAGGTAAAGGATGAGAGACTTGCAAGTGCGTATTTTTGGGTTTTTAATTTGTTAAAGTAAAGACACTCTTTTTAAAGTAAATTATGAGGATCTTCCTAAGTAAGATTTATATACATCAGTGGGAGGTTTGATTTAATGACCTCAAAAGGTCCCCTTTGGAGATGTTTCAGTCATATCTGATTATCTGCTCTAAAAATGACCAAAATAGTGCTTTTACTGTCAGCATAGTACACCTGTAGGTTTTTACAACATGCAGAAGGAAAAAGTTTATTTTAGACTAGGAGGATTTATCAGTAACTCCTGAAAAAGTATTACTGACAGATAATGGTAGGTATTTTACACTACAGTCCTACCAAATGTTGGGTTCATTGGAGAAGTTGAAACATACAGGGGTTTTTTCCATAAATAGTTTTAAATGTCGCATTTAATTTGTCATAGTCTCTTAACCGTACATTACTAGTAAAAAATGGGAACACAAGTGACCAAATTGGCAATTTGTTAAAAAAAAAAAAAAAACAGAATGTTCAGGACTTAGTACTATCTCTTCACAAGAAAGAAACCATTTCTTTCTGGAGAAAAAAAAAAAAAATCAGTGGTACATGAATCACCATTGTTTCTGGAACAGAAAGCCAAAAGGCATTTTAGATGCAAGCCATAGGTGTCACCTATACATGTAAATTTGAGAGAAGGAGATTATTTGCAACAGGTGATGAAGAGACACGAGATTTTATATTCAGAATATCATGGGTTATAATTTTTTTTCAGAATTTCTTAGTACCCATGTTTAAACCAGCCAGAATTACAATTTTGGGAGTTGCAGGTCAGTCAGCTCCGCTTTGGTCTTTCTGGTACATGTGAAAGAAACGATAATCAGTGGGAGCAACCATGTGAATTTACCACGTAAAGCATTCCTGGCCACCCTGATTGATTTCTGGGAAAAATTACTGCATTATGGATGAGGGGAGAGCAGAGATCATTTGTCTTGACATCAGCAAGGCATTTGACACTGCTTTTCATGGTAGTCTCGTATCCAAGTCAGGATCTTCCAGTCTGGATGGGTGGACAACCAGATGGGTAAAAACTGTTTTTGTGGCCATGGTCAGAGTGCAGAGGTCAGGGATCCTGCTGTGTCCGGAGCTGCTCACAAGGGGAGCACTGCAGGGTGTGTGTGTGTGTGTGAAGCCCTCCTGTTTAACATCCATTTTAGCAATTTTACAGGTGAGGGATTGCTCACATCAGCCTCAGAGGGGACCTGAAACTGGAGGGATCAGTTGATAGAGACCTGGACAGGCTGGAGGAGTGAGCTGGCCTGAACCTCCCAAAATCCAACAGGGAAAAACCTCAACCCTTGCACATACCGAGGAAGAGGCCCTAAGAAAAACACAGCATGAAGAGCAGCAGGAAATTATGGGCTGGGTTATCAGGAGCACAGCCAGGAGATCAAGAGAAGAGATTATTCCCCTGTACTTGCTGCAGTTATTAGGCTGTGTCTGTAACACTGCATCTGCATTTAGGACCCACAGCACAGGCCCTGATAAACTGGGAGAGTTCAGCGAACAGCTCCCCAGATTGGCTCCTTAAATGAACTCAGGGCAGGTTTCCATCTAAAAATTAGAATACCAGTTGCAATAGAAATTTTATGCTAAACTCCTCAATACTTTTCATTTAAAGTCTGTTTTCTTTCCTTTATTTCCAGATTATTAAAACCTAGAGTTACCTCATTTTCTTAGGTGGTCTATTTAGTTTATTTAGGGAAAAATTATGTAAGTGCTTCCAAAACACCCAGACCACGGAAAGAAATATATATTAATTTATTATGAAATTGAATGAACTGCAATGTACGGGTGATATATAGGGAGAAGAACATTGTGATTCTTCAGCATTCTGATTGGCTACTGATGATGTAATGCTGCATTATTAAGTGATAATTGTTTTATTACAGTGTTTACAAGGAGACAAATGGCTTGTGAATCGATGCACAGGGAGGCCACAAAACAAGTTGCTTATTGATTCACAAGCTGTTTGTATCAAAGTTTGCTGCTCAAAAGAGAAAACAAAACCAATGTACTCCAGGGTGTATTCATAAGGATAGTAGTCTTGGAAGGATGGAGCCTAAATTTACATTCAAAATTGGCTCAACTCTGAAATATACTTTTCTCTTTAAAATACTGAGTGGAATCACACCTCCTGAGCCATGCAAAGCAGATTGTAGCTCACCTTTCTCTGCCATTGCCTTTCATCAGCTATCAGGTTGTGAGGTTCAGTAAACTCATTCATGTTTCCTCAGTTCCTTAAGTCATCTCAGAAATGTACTTTGTCATTAGTTCTACAATTTATTAAAGTTACAAATACTTTGCTAAGAATATCTCCATTTCTGGAGATTGAAGTCCTTTAAACATTGCTGAGACCAGATCAGTAGATGTATTTCCATTCTTCCAAATGGTGGAATATTAAAGAGAATAAAATTGTTGGCCTATATGAACACAGAGCGCTGGATCAGCCCTTCTGTCTCACACACAACTTTCACTAATTACAGGAACACTGTGCTGGAATATTTACCAATGTAACCTATCACTGGCTTTCTGATTTTGCAGATCAGTGTCTTTAAGATTTCATATCCATAGACAAGTCACTGAAGCTTAATCAATTGCTATCCATCTGCTGAACAGACAAAACCCCATTACAAGGCACTGCAATTTAGCTTATGTGTTGGAAACCCTTAGGAAAGAGCTTCAGCAATGTCAGTTTAACTCACAACAGAGATTAAAATAGGCAACACAGAAATAGATATTGAGCTTAAGCAGGGCAGTGTAGTGAATCACCTTAACTCAGCAAAATGTTTGACTCTTCATGGCTTAATAATATGCTAAAAAATCCCAAATACCTCTTCTTTCTAAAGTCGCATCACATTCTACATCGAAGAGGAAGTTTCTGTAAAATTAAGCCACCTGAAAGAGGGAAAGAGTTGAATGACATTTTGTACCTGAGCAATTCTGGTAGAATGAAGGTATTTTTCATTTGAGGCTAAGGACTGGTTGTGTTCCTTTGATCAAGAGAAGAGATTATTCCCCTGTACTTGCTGCAGTTATTAGGTAGTGTTTTTCCTTTCATGGGAACCGCTCACACATTTGAGGGCCTTCACAAAGAGATGCTTGTGCTCAACAGCTTGATCTTTTGCATGCATTGTTTAGGGACTATTATAAAAAAGTCTGGCTTCATTGAAATGTCATATTCTGTTTCCTTTAGAGATGTTTTTTAATCTAAGCAGTTTCAAGGAAAGCATTAGCAGATGAAATACAATTTTTTAACACTAAGGGCTAAGTGTGTTGGGTTTGATTGTACCTAAATACAAGGTGGGACTTGATAAGATGCAGATATTCTCACAAATAATGTGTTCCATAACCAAAACAGGCAGAATTTGAATGGCATCATCATATACTGATCAGTTTCTCCTGGAAACTCCTCATTGCAATCAGGAGGAATTTTAGTAGTATTCTTTAAACAGACACAATAAAACTGTAAATTTCAGTATGAGAATGATAACTTGTGTTTTTTGCATCCTAATACTTGTGCATGGAGTCCAGAGCAGGAATAATTTTACTCTAGAGTCTTTTAATTATTCATGTGCAGAAACATTTTTGGGATTAAACCGTTGCTTTCATTCTTATAGTGTCTATATTGGTTTGGGGTTTTATTGGGGTTTCTTGCACACAGTCAAACCTAGTAGAATAAGTCCAACTTTTTGCTTCCTCGTGAAAAAGCAAATGTTATGTATTCCTTCATTTTGGTTTACTTTACTGCAGCATTTTATTTACTTTTGTTTTATTTAAATCTCCATGAGCAACGCCACAACAGTACTAAAGACATTTTGATATGTTTAGACCAATTTACTGAAAAAATAACCCAATTAAGGAAACTTTTCTAACAATCTAAGGAATCTAAATTTTAGCTCATAAATACAGTCATCCAATACCTGGTCTTAAGAAAATTACTGTTTTCATAGAACAAAGGGGATAACAGTGAATTGTTTTGGGCAAGGAGCTATGGGATTAAACATTTTGTCTTAGAAAGGCAGACAGGGAACTTTCCAATGTTGTATCTTTTGTAAGAGTAGTCACAAACAGCTTTCCTCTGGTCTGTTGTCCATCTATTCAAATCCAGTATTCCCTCCATAACATAACACAACACACAGCCTGCCTCTTCCTCTTCTCCTTTGAATTTCAGAAATGTTGGAAGTCTTGACTGTCTGTGGCAGTAGAGCTTCTCCTTGTCTCCCCTGGTGCTTTTTTGTCTCTTCCTGCTATGCTTGTTTAGAATCTCTCTTGGAGAAGAAAATTAACAACACTTTGAGCAAGGCCCCAGCATTTACTTAAATTTAACCCCAGTCTTGTATATTTGTAGAAAGATAATTGAGCTTGGCATACTGTCAGCTTTTTCCCTAATCCAAAATTTATGTTCTTCCAGTTTTAAGTCAGGTCTAGCTGATACTTGTCCTGTATCTTTAAATCAGCTTCATTTCCTCATCCCTGTTTCCGGAACTCACAAATGTATCTGTTCTGTGGCCAGGGCAGACTGCACATTTTTGTCCCCAGCAGCACTGATGTGTCATGAATGTCTCCCACGCTTTGTGAGTGGATCACTGCCTAAGGCTGGCTTAGGCTGCCCTCTGTCCCACACATGGAGTTCCTGTGGAGAACAGCTGTTCCAGCTGTGTCAGCCCCCAGCACCTGGTCCCAGGACCCCAGATGTAGCTCTGTGGAGCTCTGCTCACAGGCAGGAAGGCCCCTTTTGGATCTGAGCGAGGAGCGTGTGCTGGAAGCCGCTTGTTTGAGGGAACGTGGATCTGTACATTCTCATTGCAGTCACAGGCCTCTCTCAGGTTTGCAATCAAAGGCATGGACCAGGGTGAGTCATAAGGTGTCAAGTAACAGAGGCTTTTTATAGAATCTCAAAATGACACAATGGTTGAGGTTGGTAGGAATGTCTGGAAACCCTCGAGTCCAACCCTCCTGCTCAAAGCAGGGTCAGACAGGGTGGGTTGTGTAGGGCAGTGCCCAAATGAGTGTTGAATAGCTTCAGGAATGAAAAAACTCACAGCCTGTCCGGGCAACATGTTCTGCTGTTCAATCACCCCTGAGAAAAAAAGCTTTTTGTGATGTTTAAATAGGTTATCTTGTACTTTGGTTTGTGCTTGCCATCTCTTGCTCTTGCACTGGACAGCAGCGAGTTCCACCTGGCTTAGTCCCCACTGCATGTGAATGAGTTGGTAGTGACAGTACACTGGGGCTATTGATTATTTATCATTAAAGTCAGCAAAAGAACAGGTCTTCAAGCTGATAAATAGGCAGAGGCCAACTAAACTAAAGAGTGCAAAATAAACATTGAAATGAAAGGAACAGGACTTTCTGGCACTTGAGTTCTGCATGGCAAAGATCAGCTCAGGAATGGAAAACAGATCCCATTATGTGGCTATGTCCTTAATGAATTATTTGACCAGATGTAAAGATTTGATTTACAAATCTCTATAACCCCAGGAGGCGTGGTTAGAAAGCCAATTCTTATTGTTAAATAAAACCTTTGCTACCAGACTAACCCACAAACTTGTAAAAGTGGTTTGCTATGCTGCTTTCTTCATCCATGTGTGGACTGTGTTCTCTGAAGTATAATCCTGTAGAAATTTTTTATGAGACTGTCACTTTTCTTCCTTAAGACATTACCAAAGCTCCTCTGCTGCTGTTCCCATCAGTAGTATGTACATCACTTGTACTCAGCTTTTGAAGCATCTTCTCATTGATCCTCCCACCTTCAAGAACTTGAGGAGAAGCTGCTAACAGCATGATGTCTCTAAAGCCTCCAGCTGACACCAGTTCTGATGTTTGCAAAGTGATTGACATGCATTCATGGGTGTATTTTAAAATCCCAGCAATTTTATGACTTGCAGTGTTCTCTATTCTTCCCTCTACGACAGGCTTCTGTAATATGAATAAGAATCACAGGGTTCCAAGAAAGGGTTAATAGAGATATTTTGCTGAAACTTGATTTATAATACTAGGGATTTAATTCTTTTGTCAAAATGAAGATCAAATCAGGAAAGAATGAATTTTTACGGAAGATGAGTTATTGTCAGAGTTAATCAGGAAAAATCATTAATCAGAATTCTTCCAGGTGTTTCCCACTCTGGCACAAACTGAACATGAAACAGAGAAAATAATGACATATGTGTTTTTTTGGTGGAAATAAGTGTCTGTAATTTTTCTTTTTGTTTGTTTCGTGTTACTTCATGTTTTGGACTGATCTCAACACGTTTCAGAGTCTAACACCGTCCCTGTTTCTAATCACCTCTTGAAGTGATGGCAGTAGCACTTGGCTTGAATCATTTGACACTCTGCTATTTCACACGGTATTTGGAGATGCAGACATTCAGAAATACATCCATTACATTAATACATTATTATTTATTTCTAAATCATTAAGCATAATGTGATTTTTATGTAGGTTTACAGATATATCAGTAAGTTGTAATGACTTTTATCTCGTTTGACTGTATGCTTGGGAAGCTTTGGGGGGCATCAAACTTTTTATAACCATGATGAACTTATATTATTAGCAGATGAGAAAACCAGGCAAAATTCCTGAGACCTGACAATCAAAAATAAATGTTTCATGAAAACATTTGGGAAAACAGTGGAACACTAAGAATATATAACTAGGCTTCATGAATAATCTCACTTGACAAATTTTTGTGGTCATATTTGATATTCATTCCTTTCTCTCCCAGATGTTTTTAGTGCTATGTTTCAGCTTCTAAAGATTAATTTGCAGTTTCCATAATTCTTAACACTTCGTGTAGTCTAAATGGCAGATTAGATCCAAAGTGACAGAGAAGTCTCTGCGTCCATGTGGTTTTCATTATGAAATCAGCCCAACTGTGACTCAGTTACATTTCCTTCACACATTATTCTCGAACATGCAGTGATACGTTGGGCTGGTCCAACTTAGTGTGTTGTCTGAAATTGCTGTTGACTGAGGCATCATATACAGGTGTGCCAAAGAGCTGCCTGGATAAACTGGGTACTTTCAACACAGTAGTTCTACATTTACCTTTCTTAAATTCCCTGCATTCTCTTGCTCTCCAATGCCACAGTTGAAGTTCTTTCTCTGCTCACCTCATACAAAATCTGTAACAGGTATTAATTATTCTAAGTATAGTAATTATTGTTTTTATCTCAGGAGTTAAAGCACTCCCTTTGTAGTAACCTCCAAAAAAGTGAAAACTTGATATGAAATTCTTGAGAACGCCAAAGAGCAGCAGAGTGTCTCAGTTTCTTTGATCAGACCCTACTTCCTTTCCTTCCTTTCAAAGTACTGTAGCACTAATTTTCCAGATTAATCTTTGAATAGACAATATAATAATAATGGCTTAAAAGTTGCATATGGTTTTTAAGTAAAAATAGGAATATCTGGAATAACCTCTGAAGTGTGGTCTCAAAAATGGAATGATATTTGATGTTGAATTGAAGGGGACAAAAACGTCTCTGTAAATAGCTCTACCTATCTCCATACATATATATGGGTGTGTGCATGCATGCATTTTGTCCTCCCAGCAGGGATATTGAGGTGAGATCCCCACGAAGGTTTCTATAACACAGCCCATTTGTATTTCCAGACCTGCCAGTCTCTCTTGCATGCTTAGCAAGCTGTGAGCTACATCCACTGCAGCAGACTCTTTCCCAGAGAACTGCACTGATCTCAGCAGCAGCAGCAGAACACAGTATTTTAGCACTGTGCCCTGTGACTGGGAAGGAGAGAGGGGGAGACGCCATGGCTGAAATGCATTTTCAGGGACTCTTTCATCACCTCTATGGCACAAATGTCAATTCGAGCCATTTTTTTGTCTGCTGGAAATCCGGCCTCTGATTATAGTGCTTGCCCAAATGCTTTTACAAAATAGGTAGTATTTCTGATTTTCCGATTTAAATGAAAATTTCCTTCCCCTGCAGTTTTTGTTGTAAGCAGAATGCAGTGTACTTGGAGTAGTGCTACACAGAGGGCCCTCCCCCACCAATGTTTTATGCATGCTGATGCCTTGCACAAGGCAGAAACAAGTAACTTAAACAATACAATAAATTTTACTGAGATGTAGATACAGGTCTTTTCTGGCTTGTCTATAAAGTGAAAAATATGGAATGATTTGCTTCCCCTTTAAGGAGGTTATTAGCCTGCTTGTATCTACCAGAGGAATAGAGGTGCACACAGTCTCCCATTATTCACCAGGTTTTTAATCTTGATCCCTGGCTTCTGCGATAAGTTATTGCTGGGGACTGGAATTGCTTGGGGAGTGATGCAGGTGCCTGAGGGCCAGCAAGTGGCTCTGTTATGAGAACTGGCTCTAATGATTAATGGTAGGATGCAGTGCACTACTGCTGACTTCACTGGGAAATACAACATTGTTAATTTTATCATTATAAACTCCCAGCACTGCAAGAGAATGTGTCTGCCTCCAGGATGGTGAATTTGATAAGAAGGCTTTTCTGATAAGAGATCTCGTACTCCCAGGGAAAAGCATTCATGTTTAATCAGGGAGTATTTAACTTGCAATCCAAATGTTACCAAGTAATATGTACAGGTCATTTTAAATTTGTGCTCTGCAGTTCAGGTCACAACATTATAAATGAGTTTGTATACACACTGAAGAAAGAATCAATATAGCACTGCTCTTTACAAAGACTGTCATAAGCCAGAGAAACTAAATTTTTTTTCACTTGAAAAGGGGACAGACTTTTTAATGACTAGTAGTACTACAGACAGATAAATGCACACAGAGAGCCTGGGAACCATCCTGTAAAATACTCTGCAGCTTCCAGCTTTGCTGGTGGCAGTGTCTGTGATTTCAAAGCAAACCACTGAGGACAAGGGATTGCATCCTCTTCTTATATTAAACAGGTCATAGGACTAGCATGCAGTATTGGGTTATGACAAGACAATAGTCCTGAGTATGCCAATTCCTTCTTTAGCTGTGTGTTTGTGGGATAAGCATGGACACCGCTGTCTTGCAGGGACATTTGTACTGGTTTTGGCTGGGGTACAGCTAATTTCCTTCATAGTAGCTTGTATGGTGCTGAGTTTTGAATTAGTGATGAAAGCAGCGTTAACAGACATGTTTTAGTTTAGTAAAGCATGGGCAGCACTTTTACAGCCTCCGGGCCTTTTCTGATGCTCACAGTGTCCCAGCAGCAAGGAGGCTGCAGGTGCAGAAGTTGAGAGGAGACACAGCTGGAACAGCTGGCCCCAGCTGACCATAGGACACCATGTGTGGCAATAAAAGCCACAGGGAAGCACAAGGAAGGGGTATGTTCCCCCAAGATGAAATTCCTCCTCCCTCTCAGTAAATACCTAGTTTATACAGAGGGTTTTGTACAGCCTTGGCTCTGCTCAGCACGTGTTCCCACAGCTTCATTGTTCTTTATATCTCCCCCTAGTTTAGATCTGTACCTTTCCTGCCATGTCATTGTCTCCCATGCCTCCCCCCGTACCTTGTGCCTTTCCAGCTACGTTTTTGCGTCCAAAAGCTGTAGAATGATGAGTATTTTGTTCATTCTGTTTGTGTGTTGCATGTGTCTCTCTGATGTATTTTTTTTTTCCTCTCTCTAAATTAAAATTCTTCAGGCTGTGGTCCTTCTGCCTTTTCAAACAGTGCCTGGAACAGCTTCACTGTTATTTCGTAGCTCCTTAGGCCGTTCTAATACGTATGGTGAAGACTTTGTCAACTTTTTCAAATGAAGGTAATAATAACAGTTACAGAGAAAATTTTGAAATAGTGAATAACTTTGTCTTTTCATGAGAGGTATTCAATCTAGGAGTTATGACATTGGGAAAAGAACAGCACTTGAAGGTAATAAGGTGATTTTTATGGAAAACCTAATGGGGTAGTGTCACTTAGTAGGTCATTTTAAAACTAGACATGTCTTGAAACTGGAATATCATTATAGAACTGAGCGCAGACTGTCTTGCACTGTGGCTCATGGTCTTTGACTCTATGTACTGTGTTAACCATTTAATCTGTCTTTAACAAAATAGATTTTGATAACAATGTAGATATTGTGCCTGTCATTTGTTTAAATGTACATTACTGTTCTTGTGATTCATTTTATAACTTTGTTGGGCTAAGTGACACCTTAAACACGTGGGTGGAAAGCTGTGGAAACTGAGTCTTGTCACTCACTGAACCAACTGAACAAAATACTGGAGTGATGGGAATGTGTCTGGTTCTCCCAGTCTGGTTTAGAGTTACAGCAAGAGTTTCTTTTGTGCAGAATTTTGACATTTCAGTACTGAAAAAAGTAAAGCTTACCTACTAATAGCCAAGGAATCAGAGTTACAGCTAACCAATTTCAAAGCTTAGGTTTTGCCATTTCAGGGTGTTTCATAAGCCCTGAGCTAAATGTTGCAACACTTCCTGATTTCACATGCCCTGGAAGAGAGAGCAATGGCAGGTTGCTGTCTATCAACTCCAGTATTCATAGCACAAAGTAATGGCAGTGGGTAGGATCAGCTTAAGTTAAGTAGATGATGGAGTAAAAGCATGCACCTAAGTGGATAATGGGGATGCCATCCTGAATCTCCAGAGGGACGGTAATCCATAGCAATGGAGGTGATTCAGAGGCACAGAAGAAGTGACTGGATGACTTGGATGTTAATGTGTGCAGACAGAAGCTGCCGTGCACTTTTCCTGATGGCCCCTAATGGCAGTGCCGCATTCTCCGCATGCAGCTGTCTGTCAGCCTGGGCACGTTCCCTGGCACTTTGGTGGAGGTGCAGTTTGGGCATTTGCTCAGAAGAATTTCGTGGCTTAGCAGATGAGTAGCAGGGAGAGACAGCTGATGGCTTCAGAGGTGAATCATAAAAAGCTGAAGCTTTAGAAGTTGTCATGGGAAGAAAGAATTGATCCAGGTTTGAAAAGGGAACGGGTTGTGCTGGACCAGATTTTGAATCACCTGTATCTTGTGTGAGAATAAGTACCAGTGCCCTGACCTGTAAACTGTAGTATCTGATCAAAATAGCAGGACTGTTTTAAGCTCATTTTTCATTTGTATAATACCTTACACAGAGCTCTTGAGACTCAGGCTGAGATTCTGTACTCCATTGTTTGTACTTTTGTCTCCTACTGCATTAAAAGGATGGGTTTTTTTCCCCTCCAGCATGTACTTGGCTGTATCCTGTTTGTTTTTCTGCCTTATTCTGAAGCAACAAAAATCAGCCATGGCTGGGAACAGAACAGAATATAGGATAGGAAAGTGCTTGGAAGCAATACAGAGAGGATCTTGTATTCTCAGTGTCTGAGGTCAGAAATGAAAGCTTGTTTGGTTTTGGGGGATGATCTTGTTTTGTTCTCCCCTTCTCATCCTCCCTCCTGCCCCAGTCCCCAAACCAGTCATATTGTCAGAGCCCTTTGAAGGAGATTTATTCTTATGGAAGATGGAGAGTAGTTTAAGAGATGACTTCATTTAAATCTATATCTCTCCCTCAGAGAGTGTCTCTAGTGTCCATAAGAAGAAAGTAGTAAAGCATTGTTTACCTCTGACAGCTTTATTAAGAGATTAAATGCTACCTTTTATGCGACTCTTATGAAACTGGTGAGCTAGGGAGAAACTAGTCCCTCCAAAAGGCTGCTGCCTGACTCGGTGAGGGCTGCACTGGTGCAGTGCTCAGGGCACCTGTGCTGGGTGGAACGCATTCCAAAAGCCGTGACACAAGGAATACAATCAAAGAAAGGTGTGTTGGCACGAGAAAAGGCCTGGATGTAGTAAAGAAATATCTCTGAACCATGTCAAAAATTTGTCTCTTTTAGGTTTAAGTAGAAGCTTAAGGAATGAGCACCTGAACAGAACACATTGATTAATATTCAAGCTCTAGCTGACTGAAACTACTCCTGTTTTGGGAACTAAGGCTGGTTTCAGCCATTACACCACCTCAGGCAGCAAGGAGTATCTGTCTGTATCACTCACTCACTGTGTATCTGTGTGCTCAGATACCCAAATCTTTTTTGGTTATTTCACAGCAGCTAAGCTGTGGTACTTTTCCTGTTTCACAGACACGAGGAGCAACAACTTAAGTTCAACCCATTCATTTCAGCTAATGCATTTAGAGGTGTTTTCTGCTGCAGGCTAGGAATATGAAAACAGCAGAGCTCAAGCACTGAATTGTAACTAAATAATGCATCCCAATCCTTTAGTCTTTCTGCCTGTGCTGTGCTACTTAATCTTTTGAGGACTAATGGGTTTAGGAGTAAGAGGATATCTGGATGAATCATGGCAGAGGGCTGGTGTGGAGAGTCAGTTTTTCCTCTCTAAAACAAAGCTTCGTCTAAGTCTACATGTCGCTGAATGTAAGCCAGTAAAAGTGCTACTTGTCCTTGTAGTGTCACATGCATAAATGTACATTACATTCATGATACAGGATCAACAGGTCTAAGAGAGGCAGAGGTGGTACATTAGCACCACAAGACCCTTGAGTCCCACTGAATAATGGCAACATTTCCTCTTGCTCAGAGTACAGTGTTCCTTGTTTAAAGAAAAGCCCCAATTCTCCTGCAGCCTGATTTTTCCCATACCTACTTGCAAAAATTTGTATCTCATAAAACATTATTATTATATGTAACCCTTTCCAAACAACAGAAAATTCCACCAAAATTGTAATAATCCTGGCCCACCACTACAAAACTGATCAATCAGATTTAGAGGGAAGAGCAGAATCAGCATCTGAGTTAATCCTAGCTGTAGCATTGCAGCTTGGTTCTGGGGCCTGCTGCACTTCTAGAAATAACATTCTTCCCCTTATTCATTTATTTAACTGATAGGATCCAAGAACATCATCTCCATACTCAGAAATGCTCTTGGTGGTGTAAGACATGGCACAGAATTCTCCCCTAAGGGGCTCTATTGGATAGTCTGTTCAGGTGTTAGGAAGTGATGCACTTTTCAGTAGAAACTAATTAGATCCAATTTAGAGGAAACAATATACATTGAAATACAACTCCAGACCCTCCGTGGCTCCTGAGGGATGCTGCCTCTGCCAGCACAGGTGCTCGTGTCCAGCTGTGCAGGTGAGAAGATGCCTTGTGGTCAGCACAAGTGGGAACAACCACACCAAGGGTAGGGCAGGGGAGTTCAAACGGGGAATTTCTGCTAAAAGACAGGAGTTGTGCTTTTGTGAAACACTTTATATTTAATATAAATGTTAAGAAATAGAAGCATGCATCCACCTCAAAGTAGTCACAGATGTACTCTATTCTTGGCAGTCAGGCTTTGTGATCTGTAAGAGCAGCTTTCCCATATTCTTTTACACATGGGTAGTTATTGTAGCTATGTATGAAAAAGGAGTGAGATATAGAACGGAGCTTTTTTCTTATTCTCTGAGCTAACAGTGTGAAGCCAGGGAGCTGTGCTCTGCTCCGTGACAGGTGTGTTCTGGGCTGGTGTGTTTGTGTGTCACAAAGAAATTGCAGAATGACAAGTTAAGAAAACGTGATAAAGAAAATCATATATGATTTTGCTCTTCCATACCCTGTGGTGAATGGAAAAGAGACTAATTTATTTATTGACATAAATAGGCTTGACATCTTGAGTTTCATTTTTGACTTCATTGTCTGAAAAGCCCTCACATCTCTCAAGGCATCTTCTAATCCAGAGCTCTTTATAAAAGAAACTGAGACAAATAGTTGCTTCCAGGCTGTGATTCCTCTGACCTATTTTAGATGTGCCTCTTTGGACAAGATGATCCATGCTGTAGTAAAAGTGTCAGTTGTCTTCCACTGGTTATACACGGATAACTAACTGAGGTGTCAGCGTCTACTTTGTAAGCACCTAAGATTAGGTGAGATGAATCCCCGTGTGACTGAGTAATGCTCTGAGTCAACACAGCGCTGCTTCTAGCAGTGGGAGGATCACAAGCGTTGGGCTTTTCAGGTGCTAGTTAACTCCATGTATCAGTGTGTCCCTGGAGGCATTTGTTGTTCTCCTTCCTGCATATTTAGGATCATTGCCAAGAGTTGCACTGCTTTGTTTCTCTGCCTCCGTGGTGAGAGGAGCTGCATAATGCGGCACTGAGCCTGGAGCCTAATTTGTACAGGCTTCTGTGTGAACTTAGGACAAAACTTACTTGCCCTGTCAGCATCCTCTGCACTGCTGAGTGTTTAGAAGCAAATGTGATAAAGAAAGTAGAAATGCAATTAACAAAGACCAATAGATACAAAAGCCCAGAGCCAGTTTTAGCTACTCTTTGTCGATCCCGGCTGCCACCGCACCAACACTGAGACATGGAGTAATTGCAAAGTCGATAGCAGTGGCCTGGCTTTCAGTAATGATTTCAAGTCAGTCGTGATATGCTGTGGAAAGCACTGCAGTCAGCTTGGTGTGTACCTTATTGCTGTAAGAAGTTCTGAGGCGCAGAGCCTTTTCTCCTTGTTCCAGTGACTTGCTGCCTGAGAGCTTTGTAGCCTGCCAACACAAGCCATGCATCCCTTTGTCTACTTTATCCACAGAGAAAAAAAGAAAAAGTCTTAACCACAGTACATGTGCCTCTTTGGATAGAACTTAGCGGTTTAATTTCACCTCTCAATGTAGAGATTTGTCAACCTCTAGCTTAAGGAAAATTGCTGCCCTCAGGGAGACCCCACTGTATTTTCTTACAATACTGTGAAGATTTTTGGAAAAGAGAGAGTTTCCACATTTGGGTTCAAATGCTTGGATAGTCCTTGTCATACAGTATGCTACACTGTAAAGTTAGACAGTGTTTAAACAAAGATCAGAGGAGAACATCTGGGTGTATGCTAATGTTAATGCCCTACAGTTGAGCTGCAGTTCTCTAAACAGTAACAAAGTTGGAGAGCACCAGGGACTGTGGCCTGAAGATTTAAATCTCACACTTTGTGTAGCCCAAGCACCACTTAGTTGTTTATAATATTTACAGTGTTTCTGGTGTGCAGGAGATATTCAGTGTCCTAACATTCCATTCCGTGTGCTTTCAAAATGTCTTGAAAACAATTGTGATCTACTTATCACATTCTGCAAACAAGGTCCCAGTTATTTAGGTTGCTGAAATACTTTTTGAAAGGTCCAGGACTGTGACAGAAGAGAACTTTGTGCAGGTATTTGGTGCAATTAAGCAATGGCACAGAGGAGAAAGAATGTTGTAGGTTTACATGATCCTTGTTTCAATGTAATGTTGCTCCATAAAAATACAAAGGGCTGAGATAATCCTTGATATGAAAAATATAAAGGCTGAGAAGAGCTGTGTAAAGGAAAAGGCAGCATTTTTTGATAGCAAAAATTCCATGTGGTATTAATGCTAGTGGTGAGATTTTCCTACAGAATCATCCCAAATAAGAAGGATCTTTTAATACAGTAATACGTTTTCCACAAAGGCAAAAAGAGTTCTTGTGACAGGAGTTGGGTCCAGGGTAAGGTATTTGAGAGCAGAAAAGCAAATTGCTTCTTTGCACTTAAGATGGAGGCAGAGTTGGCCATCAGTGCTTTCTTCTAAGTCATTTGTGCCAGTCTTTTGTGGTATTTCTCTTGTTACAGCGGAGGTAACAACTGACCACATTCACAGGCACAACAGAGGCCACTTGAGCCAGGATCTGCCTTTTTGGCAGGCACCCTTGGGGATGTGGCTGAGAAACACTAATTGTGGGGAGTCTCCTTGCTTCAATTAAGCTGTTCTGGAGACTGCTGTGCTTGCCGGCTCACTCCACACCTGAATGCCATGTGGCAGTCAAAGAAGTGTAGCTCTTAATTACCTCACTAATTTGCCTGAAGCTGTTTCAGTGGAGGGTACAGTAAGTCCAGCCCTGTTCACACAGGGTTTTTTTTCCCCAGTTCTCTGAAATTGCAAACTTAGAAGAGGGAAATTCAATATTAGAAATTTTTGGTGCTAAAAGAAATAAACAAATAAACAAGAACCCCTTTATACCTGGCCATACTAAGCATAATGTAAATGGGTTGATCTGGAATTGCAAACTACAAGAAATAGTAAAAAGTGGATTAGTTGTCCTTCCTGATCCACCATGAAATTCTCATATTGATGGTAAGATATATTTTGAAAATAGTAGTCACGACAATGCGATTTTCTAAAGACAAGGTGGATGTAATTCCTACAAGCCTGATCTTAGATGGTAAGTTTGAGTTTAAAATCAGTTGATGGATGGGTAGAATGAGGTGCATCATGAGAAAATGCCAAGAGCCTAGAGTCACGACTACAGCTTTGGGGCTTCAGCTGGAGACTTTAAAGTTAGGTCTGGGTAGGATGTCCTCAGCTGAGGCGAGTTAATCCAGTTAGCATGAAAAAACAAACCTTAAGCTATTTTAGAGGGTGGGTTGACTCATGACCAAAGCTTTGCCTTTCACAGTGCTTTGTGGCATTGCTGCTTAATTCTTTTAATTTCAAAGAGTTTGTTTCTTTAGGAACTATCTCATCTAATCATGATTTCTATCTGTTACGATGAAGATGTTCCATTCTGAGTGCATCAGCCTATTTCAGCCAAGTCTGATGGAGAATTAATAGTTTAAACATGCTTACTTGAAAATAGCAGCTAGAATTAAGAATGAGTTCCCCTTCTCCTTCCCTTCCCCACAGCAAGATTTCCATCAAAGTTTCAGAGTTTACACTGTAATAAATTTCAGTCAAATCCCATCACAAAATAGAAATCTCTGTGAATCCAGCTTCATTAACTCTCCTGTGCACTCAGCTACTTCCTCTAAAGAGAAACAAAGACCACCTCTAAAAAGACATTGAAATATTAGATGCAATGCTCCTTTCCCTGAAACTGTACCTGGACTCCAAATAAAATTACTTTCTTGCTTTACACTTGTCTTTCTGCCAAGGATGACTTGTCTTCCCTGCTAGAGAAGTTTCACAGCAAAATTCCTCAGCTGATATTTTTCTTTTTTTTCATTTTCTTTTTTTACCTTTTCTGTTTTTTCCCCCCTTATTTACTAGCAATATAATGACCCCTCTTCCATCTTGTAAAAGCCAAATACTTCTCCTTCTCCTTGGCTCAGAATTTAACATTTCTCTTTTCTCTGGAAACCTTTTACCCCTTTGCTGAATTTGGAGCCAGCATAGCTTAATCTCTTTTAAACTCAGATTTGTGTGAAGTATGAGAACACAGGTGTGAGTGGAGCTTTGGCTTAAAATAGCAAACAGTAGTAAAGTAGCTGCTGTTCATTTAGGAGAAGATAACAAATGAGGCCTCCCAAGAGTCAGCAGTGCCAACTCGTCATGTTTCTCATCTAAATAAATGATCTAAATAGAGATAGCAAGGGTAAACAAGCAAATTCTACTGATAGCAAAAGTATCAGGAAGTAATAAGCCCAGAGCAAACACCAGAGTGTTCAGGGGGTTTTGATCTACTACATCTGCAAATGCATAATTGTCAGTCTTTCTGGCAAAAATAATTAAGGTAATAAGCACAAATAAATGTGACTGAGCAGCACTGTATTATACCGATGTTTTAGTAAAGACCTTGAAACAACAAAAAAACCCAGAACCTTGATCTAAACTTTAAAAGAAAGAGCTAACAGTGAGCCAGGATACCACAGCAGAGTGCTCCAAAACACCCGGATCTGAAGGGCTGTTGCTTGGAAATGTGCACCACTATAACCAGGGCTTTCTGAATATGACCACCATTGTGACTAAACAGCCGGTCAAAACTAACTTAACATTTCACTTCCTCAAGTCTTTTATTTTTTGCCTGGGGTTTAATTTCTTTTGATCAAAACACTAGAATCAATTTAGACAAGTATGAACACAAGATTGTTCATTAATTATCAATATTTTGCTCCTGTGGAATTTTTTAACCTCTTCCATAATAAGATAAGTAGGTATGTTCTACCAACCTTCCCAATGCTGCTGCTTGTTGTAAATGTCTCTGTAAGCTCAGTCGCATAAGTAGGTGTTTTCCTGAGTCTCTGATCACTTCCTTTTATCTTCTGACCTTCTCCTATTTCTGTTGTGTGTTTTTTTGTGAAGGGCAAGAAAAATGAAGCTCAGTGGCTAAAGCATCCAAGAGTAGCAGCATTGAGGAGATTCTAGTCAGAATTATTGCATATCATCCGTTCATATGAAGATATATTGTGTGATCTTGAGAAATTCTCTCTAGGTAGTGGAGTATCTGAACAGATGGGCAAAATAAATCTACACACATCTTTTTGTGAAGGGCAGATGCCAGGTGATTATTTCAGAAGCAGAAGAGAAACCAAGCTCCTGCTGAGCTGTGTTATGGAGTTATGTGTTATTCTCACTCTTCCTTAACTGAGTGGTCGTTGGCTGTGTCGGTGTGATTGGTGTTTGGTGGGCCCTTACAGAGGAAAAGAGAATTGTTTTTTTCAAAGAAAAAGGATCACCCTCATGGATGAGAAGATAAAAATTGCACTGATAACTTGTTCATAAAGAAAGGAGTGAACTAGGCTGAGAAAGAGCAAGAGAGAGCATGCCTGCCAGGATATGAATGAAATAATTGGCAAAGCAAGTGATTCTGTGCTCAAAGTGATCAAAAATAATGATAATCTTATACTCTGCATTTGTAATATGAAGTTAAGTGAGCCTCTTGGGTGTCTGAAAAAAACCAATCAGGCTTCAGAATAGAGAATTCTGTAGATTTCTGGTCAGGAAGAGAGGAGCCTAAATATGCTGGCCAACAGAGACAGAAGAGAAAGGGGGAAAAATTGAAACAATTTTGCTGAATACCAAAGTATTGATCTGCTGATATTGCAAGATTTTTTTACTCCCCTGCAGGCTGAAGGCTGTCCTTGTTACAGTTAGGAAAATTCTAAGCAGCTATGGAAGTCCTTTGCCAGGGAATAGCCCCAGAGCTCATCCGCACAGTGCTAGGGAACAAAACATGATGCAAAGGACATTTTTCTGATTTTGTTGCAGTCTTTTTGGCTTGGTTGTTTGAGTTTTTTCTTCAAGCTGGGTGGTGTAGGTGTTTTTGTGGGCTTTCTTTTTTCGCAGACACTCTTGAAAAGCCTCTCATCTTTGCCATTATTCTCTGCAAAGAAACCTCTGCTCCAGCTGAAAGCCTGAGTTCTTGCCTGCGTGCCTGTGATACTTTAACTGGTGTTTGGTGCTCCGGGTGGAGGATTTATGTGGATCTGCTGCATTCCCCCTTACCCTCCCACCTCTGATACGCTCTTTCTGCTTAGTTCAATGTGTTCAGAAGCCCTTCCAGCACCCCCACTCCTTGTGTGCAGTGGAAATCCATGGCACCATGTAAATAACTGATAATGACATGGCGCAAAGGGAAACAAATGTAGCACACACTTAATGAAAGCAATACTGACAATGACAGCTACCCAAAAATGACTTTGCAAAACCCAAAGTTATGGGTGTTACAGTGTGTTAGAAGCAGGCTCTTGTATTTGTTTGTGTGTAATGTTTGTGTGACCAGCCAAGACTATTTTTCTCCTCAGTGGCGTTGGTGGGTTTGGCTACCCTTGACATGTCCCTTTGTCCAGAAGCCACAAAGAGCAGCTCACAGATCTCCTGACAATAAACTACAGTACCCCCGGCCAGACATAAGGACTGAGAAGACAGCTAATTGCCAGAGAACAAGAAAAATTAACTTTAAGAGAATATATAAGTATCAAGCATTAAAAATAATGTTAGTTTGGAGACTTTTAGTTTTCCTTGAAAAGAAGGTGTCCTTAGACATTTATTATTTATTTGTATTATAGTTGTGCCTCAGAGTTGCTGTCATGGGCCAGTGTCCTGTTGTGCTAGGAACTTCAGAAACATCAAACAGAAAAATAAAATCAAATGGATAAGGAGCAGAGAGAATCTTGGTTAGTCTCCTCTTGTCATTGTTGGATCCTTTAGGTGGTGTCAGACAGGAGTGAAAAGAGAGGAGATGACTTTGTTGTTAATGGAGGGGTGAGGGTGGACAATCTAAGGAAAACTCTGAAAGGGAAAAAACAGTTTGAAAACTAAAGATTTAGAGCTTTTCACCTTTTTCACTGATATATGACCTCATTAGAGTATAAGGAAAGAGATAGGTAGGAAATATACTTGCACAGAATTCTGTAGTGGTGCTGACCTAAAATATTGAATGAGCACAGACCATCCTTCAGTTTTCTTTAATTAAAACAAATGCATTGAGGACACAGTGGTGTAATCCATCACTGAATTAATGGGAAGGAGAGAAACTTCAGTCCTAAATTCTAAGTACACTAATTTTCTATTTTATCACCTTATAATTTTTACCTAATTGTTTTGTGGAGATGTGTTTTCTCTTCTGCTGATATGCCAATGCCTCACAGAAACCACCCAAACAGGCTGTTGGCCTGATCCCAGCATGTGCCCTGCTCTGTTGTTATAGTAATTTAACTACAGGAGGAAAAAAATCCATCAACTGAGCAAGCGTGGATTTTTACTTTACAAAACTTCCTGAGAAACCAAAGTTGTGAAAGACATCTGAAGTCTGATGCAACAAAATCTGGGGCAGGGGGAGGAACCAACACCCTCTCCCTGACTCCTTGCTGTGCACATAACCCACATAGCTCAGGGAAGTACTTGCTGCTCCTATTCACATCTCCCAGCAAACCCATCTGTGTGTTTTGGATGTAAGTGGTAGAGGAAATAGCTGCAGATTCTGCATTGTTTTACCATTCTCGCAGTTCTCATCTCTGAGATCTAATTATTCTAGTCTTCAGAAAAGGTGATTTTCTCTGAAATGCAAAAAGCAATGCCATTGATGGTGTGGAGCCTGAGTGGCTCCTGTAAGTGACTGATGTAATACAGGGCCATTTTCTGCCAGTGGTTGGTGGCTCTGTGAGGTCTTAGGAAGAGAAACAAAAGACTTCTGAGTTAATCACAGCATTGTCAGAAAGGTTTCACTTCTAATATTTAATGGGTTTGTTTTGCTTAGCTGAGGAGTGAGAGCTGTACCAAATTATAAAATATATTAAATAATCTTCATAGATTTTTTTCAGTCTTTCTAATCTTATGGTGTTTTCTAAACATTATTCTTGGAGGCTTTTTTCTGCAGATTTCTGTCCCATTGCTTAACTAGAGCAAAAATAGGGTGATATATAGCATATCTAATTAGTGACTGTGAGATAAAAAGATAGATTTGCACTCTACATTTGCATTACACAAGGTTAGACCTTGTAAATTAGATGAAACACCATTAATAATCAAACAAATGAGGTGAAATCCATTGTTCTTTTCATTCTCTGCACTTCTGTTAAGATAATTTTACACTTCTGCTCCACAATTGAACAATTATTAGTTTCCTAAATGCTACATGAATTTTGACAAAACAAACCCCTGCAGAATCAAAATAAGTAATTTTACATTCAGCAAAAATGATTTTCACATTAGCCTGCATGAAATATTATTCAACCCAATTATCACAATATGTGGACATGTATAATAAATAAGATACAGGAAATCTAATACTCTATGACACTCTATCAACAATGTTTTGCAACAGAAATGTGTAATGATCTTATCTGTGGCCACTGAAATGTGGGGCATGAATAAATTGCTTTTCCCACTTGAACTTTTGATATGGTGGGAATGTGTGTCACCAATTCTGCCTGAAGGTCTGGTCTTTTCTGCAGGGCAGTATTCAGCCCAAAGGATTGTACTTGTGTTTCCTTTAACAAAATTATTATTTCTGGTCTGGCTTGGTGTTTTTTGTGTGATTGAGGAGCAGGGATGACTCTTTCTGCAGGAAGTGGGTTATACTAATGGTGGATTATACCATATTAAAGGTGGGTGACTGTATTTCCAATTTATCCCAAATATCCAGGTACCTAGTCCTTAATCACATGAGAAACCTGTGCCAGGGCTGTGCAGGACTGGCAGAAATCCTTCCGCAGCCTTTATTACCCTGGAGACCTCATTCTGAATGACCTGACACCTTATTCACAACCAGAGGCAGAGGGAAGGTGTTATTTCCTTTTATGCATGGGAATATAGTTTTATCTGCACAAATTAGATGTGTATTAGGAAGCTGTAGATTTGTTATCCCTGCCATCCCTTGCCTTCCTAATGAAGCCTAGTTCATGCTCACCTTCATCTTCCAGGCCTATTCATTACTATTTTATTTTCTTGCTCTGAAATGCTCTGGCAGTCCATCCTTCCTTTCTGGTTAGTTCTGTTTGCTCCACATGTTTCCACTTTTGCCAGTTCAGCACCTCTGGGAGCAAAATCAGCTGTTGAACACTTGAGACTTTCCTTTCAAGTATTTTATTTAACATAGTTGGACAGCCAGAGGACGACAGGAGAGTCAGGATGAAACAAGAAAGAATTTAATGGCCTGATGTTTCCAGGCTAACTGTTCCAGGGTGATGCTTCACTTTTATTTCATGTGATCTAAAACAGTACTAAAGTTAATCTGCTTTCCTCCCTCTTTCGCCCAAACCCATGTTGTTATTCTCCAATTATCTTTTTTTCTTTTAAGAGTTCTTTCACTGAAAGTTTTACACCAAGCCTGTTTTGTTTTATACTTGTCCTCAAGTCACTCATATCTCAGGTCTTGCAGGTAATTATCAATATTTCTTTAATTTTTCACTGCATGTTCAAAACAAGAAAAGCAAATTCCCCAGGAGACTGAAATATAGAACAGCTGTAATGGCACAGTATTACATAAAGTTATACATTAAAGAGGGGGGGACTGTCAGAGCTCTAGAGCTACATGGAAAAGCAGAAAGGATCTAGATCTTAATTTGCTGGGGTTTTTTTTTTTTCTGCTGATAAAGCTGTTCTTTGCTTAAAGTACTTTGAAAGTCCTAGAAAAGTGTATATGCAGTTAGTCCTAAAGGGAAATAGATTTAGGAAGGAATTAATTTTAGTGAGTTCCAGCAGAAGATTTTTGGGACATTGTAATTAGGCTTGAGATGAAAAGCATTGCCAGGAAGCAATTTACCTTTGTTGTGGATGTGTTTTGTGTATTATTGAGTAGCTTCACACTTTGGAATGTTAACTTTGTATAGACTCAGCACAAAGGGGTCTCATTTTCACATGCATCCTGTTTCAGGGCTCCCAGATACCCTGAGCAAAAGTGTGGCCCTTGCCTCTAAGGAAAGTCTTAAAGTCTTAATGCATTTCATTTTTATTGGTTTCTTTCATATGTCAGCATGAAAGAATGGTCACATGGCCATAAAGGATCAAAAAAAAAGATTGATAAATGATTTTTTTTTTTTAGGGAAATGAACTTTGTCAAAATCTTAATTCACAAGTAAAGAGCAGAATATAAGTGTCTAAGAGAGAGACTGGAATTGAGTTCAGTCCTCTACTCATGGGTCAGCAGGTTGTCTGCCTGGTAAAACAGGTTTTGTGTAGATATCACCAAACAGTCAAACCCACGATAATCCTCCCTCAGTTTTGTGGGGATTTTTCTACACAAACAAGTTCATCTGAAACAAGTGCTTCTATGAGTAAAGCTTTTCTGCATTTGTGCATTTTGTGGTTGGTAATAATGTCCATAAGGTGTGAGCTTCAGTGGATTCTGGCTGTTGTACCAGTGAGTGGCTTCTGTGCTGCAGCTTTTCTCTGTGTTTTGGTGTGCACCTTCTCTACCTACCAACTACATCCATGTAGGAAAGTAATTCTCTCTGCACGTTTTGTGTGTCTTAGTTGAAAATAATGGATGGGTTCCAAAGCTGCTAGGTTAGGTGAGCTCTCGTGCCAGTGCAGTATCACTTGTACCCTTTTCTTTAATGAGACTTATTTCGGCATGAAACCTGGCTAAAAATGAGCTTTGCAATGTGGTAGAGACCTTTGCCAGCTCAGTGAAGTTCATGAAACCTTTTCATGTCCGAGCTGTAAGCCCTCATAGATTGATTTTTATATTGAAAGTGCTGTGACAACCTCAATGTAAAAGCCTGAACTGCATTGTTCTAATTAGAGTTTACCTTTTCATTTTATCAGAATTCAACTGCTGAGCACTTGGTGTAAAGGTTCCAAAAGAAACAGAGGATTAAGTACTCATATCACAGCTTAAGGTCCCCTCAGAGGCTTATTGATTTTTGTAAGTTCACCTACTATGGACTTGTAGAGGGTTCAGAATCCTTAATGACAGCTCTGGTAAGGAATAATTCCCTTATGGGTGGGCTGCCCCAGCTAAGAAACTGTCCAAGACATAAAAGGTTGATTTTGTCAAACACTATATTCCACAGGACAATTTTATTCATGCTGAACATGGTGACAAAATGACACAAGGGAGAGGATAAGCAGAGAAGAGAGGAGCAATATGGGGAGAGCACTCTAAAATTACATTAATTAATATAACTTGAGATTACATTAGGTGTGACACTAACAGTAGAACTCCCACGAATAATAACAATTCAGTGATCAGATGAAGCTGAGGACTTATTTTAATATATTTCCCTGAGAAATACTGTTTTCTCAATTAGAGATGCAAATATTTAAATAAGTGGTCTTGTGTAGATCATACAACAGATAGCAAAAATTAAGTATATTTGGGCTGACTATCCTCTTTCATATAACCATAGAACATTCCCATCTTAATTAAGGAAGTTTTGTTTGAATGCAAGGAATTATCATATCATATAACAATCTTACTTTCAAAAATCATCGTCCTGGTTTGTCATGTTACTGCCCAGGCTTTAAATGGATTAAAGCATAAATTAGAGCCACGGTTTCAAATAAATTTTAACTTACCCCCAACTATTCTCCTTTTGTTGAATGAAAACTCTTACAAACATAAAAGGAAACATGTTTAAGATCTGACTGTGCTATATACAATAAATGGAAGTACCCTTCATTTCCTTTGCAGTACCTGTGGTTTCCATCAGCTGGTGAGAAGGCATCCTTAGAGGCTACATCATCAATTCAGCTAAACTGGGAGTTATACTGAAGATTTCATGTTCTAATGCTCTTAATGCATCTATCTTTCCCTCTAGTTCAATTTTATCCCCCTAATCTGACTGATTCTTGGATAATTTACTCAGCAGAACTAAAATCAGCTTTAAAAAAGTGATCAAGGTTGGGAAAACTTGCATAGGGAGTTGCGTGTCCTAAATCGCATTAGAATGTGGGATTTTTATCCTTAAACTCGGTATAATCCTACTTTACAAAGAACTCCAGTGGCTTACTCTGTAGCAGTAAGCCAAGGTCTGTATTTCCCTTTCTTCCAGGACATACCATACCATAACTCCCAAATAAATAGAAATGCCTAAGCATGTTTGATAAATTGAACTGTTCCCTTCCATTTGCAGTAGCCCATTGTGTGCACACAAAGCTTCCAAGTGCCCTCATAATCACGTCTGTTGAGGCTCAACTGGAGGTGCTTTATGACTGACTTCCTCAATCTATATGCAGATTTATACCAAGCCAGTAAATAACTTGTAGCAGTTCCCATGGTTTGTGCTCTTTGCAGTCCAATTCTGCTCATTTGCAAACCGCTACATTCTTGTGCATATAGAGGGTAATAAGACTGCTAATAAAAAGCAGTTAATATAATATATAGCAGGGATACCAAGTGTAACTTAGATGGATGGTTTTTGACACAAGAGCTTTTTACAGCTTTGGGCAAAAATAGATTAATACAATTTTATTTGTTCTTTTGTTTTTTCTTCAGTCTAAATAGAGCCTTATGGCAAAACTTCTATCTCTAATCCCATTTCTCTTGTGTGATACAACCTCTTGTTCATTTCAATATTTCAGTGCTTTGACAGTGTCTTGAGGTCAGGTGCTCAAATGAGTCAATTGTCCACTTCTGAAAACACTTGTGCGTTGTTTTCAGTCAACATTTTTGTTCCAAAAGAGAAGCTATTGAAGATGAACCTCCTCTGTACTGTTGACTCTGAGAGTAATTGAAAGTTCTGGTTGCAAAGTCTGTGTGCAGAGACTTCCCTGCTAACAATATCACTTGTGGTGCCTGTGCAGTCTCTTCAGGTGGCTCTTAAAATTATTTTGCCATCTGTATTACTCCAGTTTACATGTGCATCAACATGTGTCGATGAGGTGGGAATAATCTCACCTAATAGGGAAAAACCCACCTCCAGTCGTCCTCCTCTGAGGCATTCTGAAAACTGGTTTACTTTCAGCCGTCTGATTTGTAATGACTAAGGACTAAATTGTCTCACTGCAGTGATGAGAGTGCAGCACAAAAACTTGAAAACCTATTTTTTGTTCTTTTTAGTGCAATGCAGCCACTGTGTGTGGATTGTCTGATGCAGTTGTGGCTGTGTCCTCGCTGCTGGAATTGCTCCTCTCCTTAGCACCACCACTGCTGACACACTCCTGGCTGTTTGGTTGCTTGCTCTTACTCTGACTTGAGTGGCTTGAATGCTGCAATTCGATTTCTCAGATCCTCTTGTCACTGAAGTTCTCTCTTTTTAAACCATGGAAGAATGTGAGAACACTCCTCAGGAGCTGATGCTGAATGGGTCTCAGATAAGGCTTTGTTAAGGGGCAAACTGGAAGGACACTTAATTTTTTCAGTTTCTCCTTGCCTAAGGAGAAACCTCTTTGATGGAGTACAGCCTAATGATTTTTCCTGTTGGTTTACACTGAATTTAATGTAAGACCTTTCAGAACTGTTAACATTTACTTAGAACAGACCTTATAGCCCTGATCCTGTCATGACATCTATATACTTATATTTCAAGATCCCCACAGGAACCAGGGGACTTTAAATGGAATCCACTTTCACAAACATAATTATAGGTGTGGGCTTCAGAACATATTTTTGTTCAGTAGCAAGATATCAAGAGACACCTACACTATCACTTTTTCTGCAGTTGGATCTGTGGTTTAATATTTTCATAGAATAGGGAATGATTGAGAGTGGGAATTGCAGATCAGAGGAGAGGTAGTGAAATGTCATTTGTGTTGCATAATTTGTACTATCACTTGTCAACAGTGATCCCCTTAATGCCATCCCTTTGACAGATGAGCAAAGCGAGCTTTTAGAATTCTAAAGAGTAAAAGCTGGGATAAAAAGACAACTATGTTTGATTCCCTTCTGCAGTTCAAAGGATTTGAAAGTCATGACACTGGTTATTACTGTGGTCTTTAGAGAGATGCACAGAAACTTAATCTATCTAATCAAACTGTCTCAAAAGATAAACCAAATCAAAACTTTTACCTATACAACTCCTACTATGCTTTGTTGGTTTTTTTCCCCCTCAGTACTCATTTTTCTCCAAGGGAATAGCATATCCAGTACATTAGCAATATTAATTAACTCCTGCTACTATAAGCATTATCCTGATACCAACAGCCTATGCTTTTGAGGACCTCAGGGTGTCATGGGCAGATTTAAACTGCAGTGACAGAGACCACCCTCAAAGTCCTCGAGGAAAGGTGGAAAGTTTGGTTACATTGTCAGAAAAAAGGCACTGTTTCATAATGTGATTTATTCCAGCAATCATCCTTGTCCAAACCAAATGGGATTCCAGCAAAGGGAATCTACAGTATGAAACCTTTGTTCAGGATTAGGGATGATTTAAAGACAGGTGCATTTTTGTGCAGAGAAATAAAAGCTTCCAGCACCATCAGTGGGCCATGGGCTGAGCTGAAGGAAGTTCTGTGAGCCAGTGTGAAGGCATGGGCTACAGTTAATGCAGTTTTAGAATTCTGCATGCCAACTGAAGAAGCAGAAGTAATGTCCTTAGAAAGATGTTGGTATGAAGGTGTGCAAAATACTGCACAACTACTTGTATCCTGTATTGAGAAAAGATGAAGGTTAAAATGAAAGAATGCCTTTAAGGCCTAGAGCATGACCAGAGGAATGGAGAAGCTGATTTATACTATAGAATCATGAAGTTGTTTATGTGGGAAGGAACCTTTAAAGTTTATCTATTCCAACCCCTCTGCCATGGGCAGGGACATCTTCAGCTTATTTTGGGTGTTGAGATTTAAAGAACTGTTTCACTTAGCCAAAGAAGAGCTGTATGTTAATATGATTATTCCTGCATGAGCATGACAAGCATAAAAGTTAGTACCAACTTGGAAATACCAGTACAAGATCATACTTAAGATCATACATAAAATGACCAAATTTTCTAACAATCACAGAAATGATTCTCAAGAACTGTTAGAATGTAAAGCAACATAGAAAGAAGCCTAATCTTTTTCTGGACAGTACTTAATAAAGTCCATGTAAAATGGATGGATGTTTCCAGTGTATTTGCCCTGCGTTCAAACACTGTTGTTAATCCAAATAGCAGAGTTATTGCCAAGTCGCTTTTAAAGGCTGAAAATATCCTTTGTCTTAGGCTTCTTATAGCTGGAGTGGGAGTAGTCTCTGGAGCACTGGAAGTTTTCTGCTGTTAGCATGTCAGACACCGAGCTTTTAAGCAACTCTGAGAAGTTTCTGAGGTACATTCCTACAGTTTTCTGCTCATATGATAGAAATAATCCAATTACTGGTAACTGCAGTCTGTTTTGCTGGGACCACTGGTGTTGTTTTGCTACTGTGTTTAAATCATCGATTACATCCTTAACGTCTTTACATGCATGGAGATTTTTAAGTGAAACGTGACCCAAGTTGTGTTGTTTTTCTTTTTGTGGCACACGGAAGTTCTGAAGCTCTTGATTTTTTGCAGTATAGGTCTTACAGTCATGCAAAGATATTTTACTCCTACTGCCATGTAAATGAGTTGGAATAGAGGTCCTGTGTATCCTGGAGTTAATGGCTGTGACTTAGCCACTTGTCCATTGCATGAGTCTGTCTTTCCAGGCCTGGGGCTGGAGCAGGTGTTGCTCCTTGCATGTGCACAGAGCACCAGCTGCTGAAAGTGCTAAAACTTGGATATATCTCGCTCAACCTCAGAGAGGTATAACCTCAGTTACCCCTGCCAGAACCCTGTATCTGCTCACAGGGATATGTGCTAGGCCAAAGTCTACATGAGATTATTTCACTCCCTCAAGACCTTTTTTCTCTGAGAACAGTCAGAGCACTTAGGCTTCAGGAGGGTAAAGTGAATTTCATGGTAAAACCATAGAAACGAGTTATCAAAACAGTTGCTCTTTTCTACATGCCAAAAACATTTTAAGTTGTTATTTTGTGAGTTGATTTTAAGTCTGAACTCTTACAGTGTAGCAAATTAAAAACCACATATCTATAAGAGACGTTCTTTTGCAGCTCAAATGGGAGCTTAGTTATTTACACAACTTGTAAGAATGAGTAAATAAATTGTGGAGGGGGCTAGAATTCTGCCCACTTTATTACCTCTTTGTGCCTTTTTTAGTTGATCCTTTCATCAAATAATAAATGTTTCTAGTAAGTTGTACTTGAATATCAAAAAGTGCAGCTGTAGTTTCTTCTAAGAGCAAACTTATTTGACAATAGTTATAATGATATGCCCAAAATGTTCCTTGCTTTTAGACATTACATAACTTGGGATTGCTTCATGTATCCATTAATCTTCTCTTTGTCAAGTGGATAGTGGTATGTTAATAATTAGCTGGAATTGTGGGGAACATGAAGGGCTTGGGGGCTCTGAGTTTTTAGGATTAGGGGTGCAGGTTTTGAGAACAAACTTGAAGTGCTGACTAATTTGGGGAGTGGAATGATAAATCGTGTAAAAAGACTCAAAAGAATTTCTAATTTATATCGCTTTTGATTGGTAGTCATGAGGGATATTTTCAAAGGTCAATAGAGAGGTGGAATGCATAATTAAATACAGATTATTCGGTGGAAGATTGGAGGTTGAAATATGAGCAGGTTAAATTTGTATCAATAAATACTAAACACAGGATGACATTATTTAATTTCAGTCCAGATTATATATCACTCTTCACCAAATGAAAATGATGTATAACTGCAGTTCCAGAGCTGCATATTAAATGTAAGAGAAGGAGTGAAGATTTGATGCATGTGATTTAGAATACAGAAAGACAACAAAGTTGAGTATAAAGAGGGCCTGCACGGTATGTGCATGATTTAATCCAAAATTTATATCTGTGTGCTAGGTACTGTGTTAAAGAGCTGAAATGATGCAGGAGCAGGGGCAAGGCCTTTAATATCCCATATTGGATATCTCCAATGTATATTGACTGTCGAACAAAAACATATTTATTTAATTCTGATCTTTATGAACCAGAAATATCTGTATAGTTTCAAGATGATTCACTGTTGTACAAAAATTCTGTGAAAACAGGATCACACCCCTAATGTGTCACAAATTAGGGGTGCCAATGCATGTTTCCAATTAGAAATCATTACTTGGTGATACAATCAGGGAGGCCCTAAAGGAACATATAGGACCAGAATCCAATTTTAAATATGTTATGTTTTAATGAAGAAGTTATTTTGTTGGCAAGGTTCTTATCTGATTGATCCAAGCAGCGGTGCTGTTTTATGTGTACCACATTGTTCGTGTAAACAAAGTAGTTTGAGAATGTGAGATGGAGTTTGTGGGGAGAGGCAGTATCTTTTATTAGACTGACTGATGGCACCTGACAGCATGTCTGTCCTTTCCTTGATATTTCCATTGATCTAATAAGCAAAATTACCTACAAACCCTGCTTTATTCTTATCCGTGCCCAGATTCAGTTATTTACTGGCAAAATGAAAAAAATGTTAACAAAAATGAATGAAATTCTAAAGCGTTTAACCGAAAACGTGTCACTGTACATTATTTCACAGAATTTTTACATTAAAAATCTTTCCAGAATGGTGACAGGAATGGCAGTAGCAGAAATTCTTGCTCCTATTGATGACTCTTTATGGAATCTTGGGAAGTGCTGCTGCTTCCCAGTTGTTCTGTATCACACCCCCAGGGTGGGCTGGGCTGCATGATCAGAAGCAATGTGCTGAACTCCTTTTTTAATTGGTAGAACTTATCTTCTACAACCACTCCACTCTGGGCTGTCTGGGTGCTTCGCTTCCTACCTGCCTGCTCTTTTCCAGGCTGGAAGCTTCAGGTGGTTTTTGCAGAAACAATCTTCCAAAGGGTAATTTGTCCTCTCACTGAAGGCATAAATTTAAGTAAGTTGATAGTTTTTCTGCTCGTAAAACCCTGAATAACTCTTTAGTGCCCATTTTCCCATGACCCTGCTGGGGAGGGAATGTGTGACTCAGAGCTGAATGTGCCAGATTCACATGGACACAGTACACCAAGTGGTTCACCTTGAGTTCTGGAGAGCTGGTAAACCGTTGTCCTGTGCCACACTGATGGAGGATGGCCTGGTACCCTTAGGACTGCACCCATGAGTTGCCATCAGCTCGGGCTGTTTGCAGCCAGTGGAAGCTGGAATGCGGGTCTGCAAATCCACTCCAATCCCGTGGCAAAGCCTTAGGTATTTTGTTTTCTTGTTTAATTTAATACAGACTGCTTCAGCTTTAGCCATGACTCTGGTCCAAGCCTTTACAGCACTTTGTACCTTCTCAAAAAAAAAAAAAAAAATCAAATATAATTTATGAACAGGTCAATGTCTACTAATAAGATCTTGTAGATTTTTCTGCATTGGTGAAGGCTCTTGATCTAAGTACCACCTCATCATCTTTCATGGTCAGAATATTTTTATCCTGCTGAGGCTTGCTTTGGAGACGTTTCTTTGTACACTTTTAATAGGAATGCCCTCTTCGTTTTTGTTTAAAAAAAACCCCAACCTGTGGGAGAAATGTCATATAGCTACTTTTAGACTAACATATGTCTACTTCTTTGCAGTGAATATAGGTCTTTTCTATCTTTGTTCATTCTGCTCAGACTATCAGGTAGTTTCTCTAAGGGTTTTTCCTGTGCTCTCCCATAGAAGTACCATAGCTGAGTGACCTGCATGATTGATAGAAAAACTGTGTGTGATTTACAGCATTTTAATAAGATCTTGTATATGACTAAAAATGTCTTAATCTAATAATATAGCACATAATTTTGTGTTTCCTTCTTAGTAATTTTTCACCTTGAAAGTAATTTTGGAACAATACTTTAAATATAAAATGAAAAAAGGTGAGATAGTACAAGGCATGCAAGTTTGGTTTTTTTTTGAACAATGACATTAACAATAAAAGGACGGACCAAAAGTGAGAAGAAAAACCCTAAACCCAGGCCTGAGGGGTAGGTGCCAGGGCAGGGGCTGGGTGTGCCCAGGGCTCTGTGAGGGGAGACTGAGGCTGCCCCGTGCTGGGCACAGCCGGTCCCAGATGTGCTCCAGAAAGGACAGGACCTGCCCAGGAGTGAGGAATCAGGGTGATTCTGAGCCCTGGGAGCCCCCAGGGAGGACCCCCATGGAGGGGGGAGGCGTGAGGAAGAAGGAGAAGCAGAGAGGAGCTGGGATGGACTGACCACAGCCCCTTGTCCATCCCTCTGCTCTTCTCAGGACAGGAGGTGTTGGAGTCCAGAATGAGAAAGTGAAGTTGAAGCAGAACCGAAGGTGGGGAAAGGCTTTTTATTTTTTGTTCCTGTTTCTCACTACCTAATGCCATTTTAATTGGCAACAGATTAATTTCTCATGCTGGCTGAGCCTATTTTGCTCATGATGGTAGCTAGTAACCAGTGTCCCTGGCTTTATCTCGACCCATGAGCTTTTTCCATGGTATTTTGCCACCTGCTCCCAACGAGAAGGGCAGTGCAAGTGTGGCTGGGTGGGTGCCTGGCACCAGGCATGGGCAGTCCCCACCTCCCAGCCTGACATGGCTCCATTTTTCACACAGGGATTATACAAGGGAGCTGGATTTTGAGTCCCGTGTCTTTTTGTGTCCTAACCTTGTAGTCCAATCCAAAAGCCATCCTGCTTTGTTTAAATATCAAAGTCCACTCTTGGCTGTTATAATAATGTACAACCTATGCTGTTACCTCTTCCATATCGAGAGGAATAAAGCCATCATCAAGAAATGAAGTTAAAAATTGATGGACTGTACTTTAACAAATTGTCTTACCTTATTCTTTTCCCTTCTTCAGTAGAAACACACCCCTGAACTGACTGAGAGGGAGCTTTGCCATTTCTATTCAACAAATGCCTCTACTTTTAACATGTATTGCCACTTAAAACAGGGGATTCCAGTTTGGAATGGAAGGGAACCAGGGGCTGGGTTGATGGTTCCTGCTAAATATGGATCAAGCATGAGGAATTCAACCATTAATTTCATATTCCATGCATTATCTAACTGTACACTACATTTTTATACAATTACCCAGGCAGTTAAACATGGCTAGGAGGTGTGCGTGTGTCCGGGAGACAAAATCAATTAGTGTTTTTCCCCACAGTTAATAAATGTTACTAATTTTATGAGGTGGAATAAAACAGTTTAATGGCATACCTCCCTGACCATAGAACAAGTTATGAAATAAGAAATACTCCCAGTTGTCTGTGTGTATATGTATAGTACCTCCACATACTCTCTCTGTATTTGCATTTTAATGTTTAAATAGAAATTGCATGACACAAGCAAGAACCCCAAAATGTTTTCTCAGATTCAGCCTCCATGTGGATGAAACTCATCCTTGTCAGGCTATGGTGGCATTCATTTTAGGAGTAATGATATTGAGCAATTTATCCAGTCACAGTGGAATAAGAATGTTTAGTGCTGAGTAGTGAGAGTCAACTCACAGAATAAAGTACTGAAGAGTAGTTCGGACATGATCTCTCTCTAACTCTGCAAGACTGGAGACATGTTTTTGTCAGAGAATTTCAGTGATTTATAAAATTAGTCCCTGTTTTAAATTAATATTACAAAAGGAAGAATTTTTTTCCCTGTAAGGAGTATTGTAAATAGGAAAACATGTATGTGAGTTAATTATGAATAATTTATTTGGCCCGTATTCTTGATATCTGTTTTCCATTTGCAACATTTCAGCTGTTTTATTATCTTATTCTGAATTTACCCCAAATGATCTGTGAAAGTGCATTGCCTCCCTTTTATTCTTTAATATCTGATTATGTTTTGGCTTTTAGTCTCATTACTTTAGATTCCCATACACTGGGCTGTGTTATGCATATGTAACTGCGTAATTCAGTTATTAGACCATAAGCCTAATTCATCCAAATAATTTCGAATTAATTTGCATTATTCCTCTTTATTTTCTGCATGTCTGAATGTGTTTGTGCTGTTCAAAGTAAAACCACAAAAACAGGCATTTTTTAGGCTCCCTCTTTTTTTCCATTGTGATTCATTTCTTAAAGACTTCTTCATTAGAACCCTGATACTCAAATGTAAACCTACACAGGAGTCAAATCTTACTCCTTGCTTAAGGTGCTCTAATGGCTCACACACACTCAGCTGCCTCTGTTGTGTTGGAATGGGAAGTAACATTTAGGCATCATTCTCTTTTTACAACTAAAGCTAAAGCTCTAGCTTAGACTCCTTAAAATATAATTAGAAAGGACTATAGCATAGTAACTACTTAGCTGTAACTGAATGTTTTTAAACATCTTGTATTCATTAATATTTTGCACTATTTATGTACTTTCGTAAACAAATATGGGTGAAAAACCACAAATTAAGAAAGAGATCAAATTAATAGAAAAAAACATGTAATTGAAATCATGTTGTTATTATAAAACATGGAAAAAAATCCCTTAAACTGTTCATTGCTATGTATTGCTTTTGTGTGCTCTCATGCTGCTTTCCACCAATTTCTGATTAGAGCTAATTGTGGAGCAACTGAAATGAGTGTAGGTTCTGTGAGCTTCTGTTGTAAGATGTTAAATAATATAATTCCTACATAATAAAAGCTTGCAAAACATGGAGCATCTAAGACTTGGCAGTCGAAAAGAATTTCCACCACAGTTCTTTTGTCGGTAACAAAAGCCCAGGAGAATGAGGCCATGTGAGATGTGCAGTCATTTCCTGGAGCTGTGTGGGGCTGTTGGCTCCCAAGGGAAGTGTGGCTGGATTTTGTGACTTGATGCAGTGGCTGGTGAGACAGATGCTCTGCAGAAATTTAAATGTGAATGCAATGCAGAGGTCAAAGGGGGGAGTATGCTTCCGATTACAGCCAGGCAGGGCTTGTTTGATGACATCAGAGGCTGCAACACTGGGCTCAGAGTGCTGGGAAGGTTGTCAGAGTTTAACACCTCCATTTTTAAAGTTATAAGTTATTGCTGGGCCCCAGAGAAGCTCAAGCAAGGAGCACCCATCCTCTTCGCTGCCAGGACAGCTTCTCAAAGGTCTGGTTGGGTGCAGCAGTGCTTGTGTTCATGGGAGGTGCAAACTGCTGATACCCCACTGGACTCAAACCTTCAGAGTGTGCTGTTGGATCAGCAGAAAAACTGACCACAGACTTGGGATTTAGTGGTGTCAGAGCAGCTCGTGTAAAGTTATGCTTAAGCTTTCTTGTGAAAAAGATGTTTTTTCAGAAACATCTGAACGCTTGAGCCTTCAGAAGTATTCAGGATTCTGACTCAATGGGGTTTGACTTGTAAATGGTAGAGAGCCCTCTAACTGCTTTTGATGATCTGGTTTTAAGATACGTTTTATGCTGACGTCCCCAAACATCCTTTTGTTGTCACTGCTCCTGAGCCAGTATTACAGAGTATTGTATCATATTTCTGTGGAAAGATGAAGAAAGTCTGCTTGCAAATTCAAGGCAAGTTGGCTGTTTTTTCTTTTTGTGGTCACACTGGCATATATTCAATCTGACTTCATGAACAGAGAAATGCTTCTATTGGGTAATAGGTTTTTGGGGAAGAGGGGCAATTTCAAGAAGCATATTCCTGGAGCTTTAAATATTGTGCAGAGGAGGACAGCAGACTTCAGGAATTCCCTCAAGCAACTTTTGGTGTCTGTGATTCAGTAGGTGACTTCACCAGGTGGAGAAGAGAAAGCTACAGAAAGTAATTCCCTTACAGCTTCTTGTTTGTTGCGTGCTTTCTACTGGAAAAATAATGCTGATGTTTGGTGAGGACTTTCACAGTGCCTAATGAATAAAGGTGCTTACAGATGCCTATGGGGATCAGGCCAACCTGATCCAAGCCCTGCTCAGAAGGAGGCACAAAGCCATCCCTGGCCCAGGCACTGGCCTCTCCTGGCATCCCTTTCCATCAGATTTTTTTTATAGCATAGGATTATTTTATTCAGCTACAAGTATCACAGTGCATCTCACCATTAGCTGTTGGAGGAAAGCCAGCCAAAACTATGCAATGTGTCATGTGTGTTTTGCCTTTTCTGTGATGTATTAGGAGCTTTTAAAGCCAGCTCACATTGGAGAGTTTAGCTGTGGAGGTCTTCCTGAGGCCTGTATTTCACTGGGGGAGAGGAGCTGTCATGGTGATCACATAGTGCTGGGATGGTGATGGCTGTTTGTCAAAGGAAATATATGCAGAAAGCAGTGCCAAAGGTCCACTCTGCAGTTAGGGTGGGAAAGCAAAACCCATGTAAGAGAAATTTGTCGGGATGTTCCCATTATGAGACAGGTGGACAAATGAGTGGATGGTTCCTGCTTGTTTTCTTACCAGAAAAACCTCCACATAGTTCTCATCAGTGTTATCAGCTTAGCCTCAAAATGACTTTCCTCCCCATTATTGCTTATAAACAAACCTTTATCACAGATAGCTGGCCTGCTGAATTAAGACGCTGTATTAAACAGTATATTGCTTCTGTCAGGGCCGATCGGCTGTTTGCGCAGATAATAATGCCAACTGCAACAACAACAATCAGCTAGTGTAAATTAACTTAACTGTGTGAAATAATGCTTCCTATATCAGATTAGCTTGCTGAATGACTTTATCCTTAAATTAAAGCTTGCTGGGGCGTAATAGTAAATCATTTAAATGGTGCTGGGCTTTTCAGGTAATGTCTTCATATATTACTGTAATTTCAATTCGCCAAGGCATGCAGATGGCTGCAGTCTCTGGTTCCTTGTCTCCAAAGCCTCTCCCGTGCTGCCATTTTGTAATTACAGCGCAGGAATGCTGCCTGCTGCTCTTAGATTTCCCATGGTGCACCAGCAGCCAAGGCAATGTATTTTAAAATTATTATTCTTGTGTGGCCCTCATAACATAAATGTAAATCTTTTATGCTAACGCTGTCAGGGGTTTAGCACTAGGGCTCCAAGGTGCTCTGATGTAGAAATCACCAGCAATCCATCAACCAAATATCATTTGGGATCCAGCAAATGACTTGCATTTTGGGAGGACTGTAAGCAGAGCATTATTGTAAGGTTAGAGTGATTTTGTTACTAGGTGCTTGGAGGCCTTGAAAGTGTTCTTTATTTATTTATTCTGCCATTGTACATGGGTATTTAAGTCAGAAATTCTGCCCCAGCTCAAATGCCCAGTGTATGACTTGGGGGAAGCTTACTGTACTTAATATGCTGAAGATAACATCTGAGCAAGTAACAGCCTCCAAATTAAAAGCCTTAAAATATATCAACAAGATCAGACTAAGATAGATAGCTGTTATAAAAGCAATATAGAGAAAGAAATTCTCCTGGGTCTGTGCTGTGAGAAAGAATGGGATTATTTAGTCCTTCATACTCACGTGTAAAGGTTCAGTGATTGCCTGGTATTAAAAATTCAGGTTTTATTGCCTAGTGTTTCATAATTTTTTTAATTTGCATTTTATAAAAGGGCAACAAAATCAAATGGTTTGAGAAAGCCTTGTGCTTGCTGTTAACTCTGTGTGAGACATCCTTGCCCTGCCCTCTGTGTGTGTGAGCTCTTCCTCAGCCTGAGGTGGCATCCCAAGTGCTGCTTCTGGACTGAGCCATTCCAGAGCATGGTGCTGGGACAAGGGGCAATGAAGCTGCACCCACATATTGACACAGCTGAGGAAAAAATGAAATTAATATAAGTCCTCAAAGGTAAATAGCTGGGCACAGCATTTTGTCTGTGCAGCTACAGGGCTGCTTATACCGGTTCAGTGTTCCCTGCCCTGCTGCACACCTTCTACCGACAGCTTGAGCTGCCTGTGTGCCCACTGCTGGGTGGCATAACCCACCCAAATTCCTGTTTTCAAAGCAGGGGGTTTGGGCACCCCTTTTACCCAAGTCCATTTGTGTCACAGCTCAAGAAAAGAGCTTGCTCAGAGAAAACTCAGAGGCCTTCAGGTGTCATGCAAACACAGCCCTATTTGGAAGCAGAGGCCAGGTGCTCTGGGGGTTTTTGTGTGAGGTTGTGCATTAATCAGTCCAAGATTTTTCTGGTACTGCTAGCCTTGGTTGGGTCTGTGTACAGGTAAAGATTTAGGAGCATCACATCCCTTTCAGGGAGCAATATAACTCAGCTGTTTCCATTTCTTCCACCTGAACACCTCTGAACCTATGCACTACGCTTTGCTTCTCCCATGGTAGTTGAAACCCCTTTGCAAATTGCAGGTCAAAGCACATTAGTCTCTTTACACAATGCACAGGTAGAGAAAACAATCCTAACATTTGTAAGCAATTGCAGCATGTTGTAGCTCTGCAATTCCCAGGAAAGAACAGAAAAGTGCTAGGTCAATTGCCTCTTGTCTTTTGGCTTCTTGCCAAAATTTGTGCCTCTCGTCTTTTGGCAACCATCCAAATCTGCTTGGACAACACAGAACAGAATATTTGAGGACTGGGCTTAACACACTTCCACAAAGTGGCATTCCTCCAGTTTGATATGGTGCTGTATATGCAGTCTGAGCCTTGTGACCAGGTCATTCCTCTCCCTGCTGGACAGTCAAGACAGCAGACGCTTTAGAAGGTCCTGCTGGGCCCAATCTATTTCTCTTTCTGTGCCAGAACCTATTAGACTTGCAGCTGGACAGAACAGTGGGCCATGCTAACTAGCTGATGTATTTAAAAACAGAGAGATGAATAATCAAATCTTCTCAGCATGTATCTCTATCAAAAAAATGATGGATGAACACAGCATCTTTTTCTTGCAGTCTACAAGAAGCAGAAATATCAGTTACAGATGAGAAATCTCTCAAGTCTGGTGTTTTGAGGAGGTAGAAAATTAACTATAAAAATGTAAGCTCAATAAAACCTTTTAAAACTGAAGAGCAGAGAGATATGTCACAAGGAGAAGTTGTCAGAACCGCAACCAGTGCTGGCTTTCATTCTGCTTCCTCCATATGCACTGGTGGTCTCATGACAACGCCTGTTCGACATGAATATTGTTTCTTTCCTCTGCCTCTTGCCTTTTGCTCTTCTGAAGATGGGCAGCACAATGATATGATGATATTCTGGTTTTACTTCCTGGTCTTTCTACTAGAAGAGTGCATATTGACAGTGTTAAATACCAGCATTAAATACCAGCATTATCAAGGTACTTGTGATGTTGATATGTGGTCCCACTCTGTGCACCAACGGTGGAGTAATGCTTTTCATGCAGTATCCCAGTTCTGGTAACAGGAAAGGTGAAATCTGGAGCGAGCTGGGCTGTGCCCTTCAGCTCAGCCTGATGCCACTTTCTTTATCAGTCAGAAGGATAGAGCAGAAGAGGGCTGCTCTGCTTTTGGGGTCCCTGGCTTGTGGTGGAGGGGCATAATACAAGATACATGATACTAGAGGGTTAAAAATGCACACAAAAAAAATGATATGAGCACATGTTGATGTGCTGCCTGTTTGTGTAACTGTTTCCCTCTCGTTACCTTGATTCTGTCTTTTTTATCTTGGGATTGAAGCCAACAGACTTCCAGGAGGAGACAATGGAAGATTTAGGATTGCTGCTTCAAAAAAGTGTTCTGAACTTCTTTCTTTGGAGTCACTACTCAGGAGGGATCATTGACTATTAAGATCTGCTTTTCTTCTTTCATCAGCTCTAGCCGAGTTCACTATATGTTCACTGTAATTTAACCATAGCTAATTAGAGCTGGGAAAATGGGAGTTTTGCCATTGTTTTCAGTGGAGCCAGGATTTCTCCCAACCTGTTTTTCTGCATAGGTCTAATACTCCCTCAGTGGGCTTAAGGTTTTGGTAATGATAATGACATAGCTCTATTACGTCTCTGGGGGAGGAGGGCTGCTAATTGTCAGCCACAACAAAAGTGTGATTACTCTTTAATTGTGTTCTTATAAAAAGGCATTATAGGTATTTCCTCCTAATTGCCTAAGCACATGAACTTTGCTCTGAAATATGTAAGTTTCTTGTGTTGGAAGGCCATAATAAAGCAATTAATATGAGATATAATTTTTGTCATAGCATAAAAAACCACCCGAGGATTGATCTTCATAAGCGTCGTACCCATAATTTTGGTAAGAGTGGTGCTAGTAGATGTGCACCATAATCAGGTGGCACAACAGATGCTTTCTGGACCTTGATATTTTCATAAGTTTGGTGTTTTAACAGTTTCTGCCATGTAGTGTGAGTTTGTTGACTACTTGACAGCAATCTAAGTTGGCTCTAGGATTTCACCCTGCTTTCCATTGCTCTCATTTCACATTTAACTTGTTGAAAATGGCATTGGAGTGACAAAAGTCACATTAGAACTTTTTTGTGAAATTAAGAAGGCTTCTGCATATCTTTCCTTTTCAAATTTAAATGTAGAAACTTTTTAACAAATAATCTTTTTCTACTGTATATATAATGGAAAAGTGGTCTCCATTCTGTGTCTGGATTTTTTTTTTTAAGTTTATTAAGTATAAAAATGATGTAATATCAAGAAAAATCTCCTTACATTCTTCTGTTCATGCTGCCAGGAAGTGATACCACTGTGATAATATAATCTACAAGGAAAGTTAGAGTCCTTGAAGAATAATGGAAGGCTGAAAAAGTAATTTCTTGAAAAGTTGTTTTAAATGGGAATTATAGTAAAAGGATAGTTGCAGAAATGAAAATTAACCTTCTTTCCTGGAATTCGTAGGGATGTGGATAAAGGAAATGCTAATACCCGTCTATAATCAAATACCATAGTAGACTTTGTTTTATACCCAAAAGATTATTTGTTTTGAAACTAAGCAGGGTACATTGAAGAACATTCCCTGCTGACTGCTCAGTGTGGGGCTGACTGATCTTCTTTCCTTTCCTGTTAATCAATATTGTGCTGTCCTTATGCAAGTGAAGGCAATCCAGGATTCCAGTGGGGTAAAGGGAAGAGTCTGGTCCTCCATAACCATGTGTAGCTCACTTTATACTTTGCTCATAATTTTCTAAAACTTTTTTTTTTCCTGTGGAAAATAGGTTGGGTTTGTGTGTATGTAGCTTCACCTTTCCCTGATGATTATTTACAATCCTTCCTTGTGTTCTAACCTGAGCAGAACTGGAAAAAAAGCAGGGGAGGATTGTGTTGAAGTGTGAGAGATTTATTTACATCACTGATTGCTAGGGAAATAGATGGAACAGTTAATGGAAGAACACCTGCTTTTGGGTATTCATATGTCCTTAGCAAGCTTTCAGAATCCTAAAAAGATTTTATTATCATTAGCTAATTGAAGCTGAGTTCAAAATAAGAAACAACGGCTATTATTTTTCCTAGCACTAAATCTCAGATTCCCTCCCCAGTCCTTGTTTGTGACTGCAGCCACAACTGCTGATTGCATTTACCTTCTCTTTCACAAGATCTGCTGGAAACAGTTCTGTGTATGATGTTAACAGAGAGTAGATCAATTGCAAGTTACTGGAAGCCAATTCTCCATACCAACAGAGGGCATATCAGCTCCTTTTACTTATGAAAAATTAGACTCATTCTGGACTCTCTTCCCCCCCCCCCCCCATAAATAGCATTTTGTACAGTTGTGTCTACACAAGCAGACAGAATTTCTCCATTTACTCCAAGATGGCCAGAATTTCACCTTTATATTTTATACATGTTTACAAACTATAATAAAGGAGCAATGTTTTTTGTTTTTTTTTTTTAATTTGAGTCGGGATGGGGCATCTGTCTGTCAATGCTTCTGCTGCATATATAAGTTCCTCCTAGACTAGGTAGAGATTTTTGTGGCTGGCAGGAGTCACTGCTGTTAATGACCAGTTTTGAGCATCAATCAAAACTCTGGCAGTTTGTAAGGTTGATGTGCAGCCCTTTTTCTTAGCCTCCAAGACCATCTTTCTTTCTGAGACTTGGTGATATTTTATGAAATCTATCATATAACCTCAGTTGCTCTGGACATTTTCTTCTCAGTCTGGAATGCAAGAGTCAGCAGCACACTCCTATCAATTGTGGTAAAAGATACTGACAAGTCATGTATTACGAGATTTGACCTCTAGCCATGGTATAAGAAGCCTGTGCAATGTGCCTTGAATTTCTGACCCTGAAAAACAAATAAAGAACAGAGAAAGTGTTTCTTCAGCTTCACTTCTTATAGGGATGAGCAGGGAATAAGTGCCTTCTGGTTTATTGTGAGCAGTGGTGGAACTTTCTTTTTCTCTAAAGTCTAAAACAGTATGTGCCCAGACTGTGAACAAGCAAAGACTGAGTAGTTGAACATGAAAAACATGAGGGTTTTCTATCTTCATCTCTAAATCTAGATGAATATTTGGAGAATTTCAAGAGTCTGATGAAAAAGAAATAGTCCTTATTTCAGCTTAAGGTTAATCTTTTGACAATGACAGTATGTTATAAAAATGGCTTAGGGGCTAGCATTGAAAAGAAAAAAATTATCCTTTATGCAAGCAGTATATGCTGAGAAAGCCTGATGCTGTGGTCTGTTTGAGATATTGGATTTGAAACCCTCCCAAACCAGCCTGCACCCATAATTGGAGGAAATCAAAGGTGTAGCTATTGCTGTGCAGAATGGATTGTCTCACGTGAGAGATGGTTCAGATGATAATTTTATGAGCAATGAATCTTTGATGTTAAGGACATGCTTATCTGACCACACAATTTCCTTCTGTAAGAGACTAAGGGGACTCTTGGTACAGACTCTGACTTGATTTGATGGATAGAAAAGCTTAGGCCCAAGAGTCCTGGCGACTTTTCAGACTGCAGTTTTTAATTCCATTGCAAAGAGGGATTGCAGAGGCCTTTTCCCTGTGCTTTGACTTTCTTGGCAGGAAGGCAGCCTTGATATACTGCAGACTATGCAAGTCAGTTCTTGGAGCCAGTTTTGGGTGTAGTCCTGTAGGTTATGAAAATGAAATGGGAAAGATTCTGGCCCTCGTTTAGGTTACTCTATAGTGAAACCTTAATTAAGCAATTATTGCAAGCACATATTAATTCTGGTTACAAGCAGAGTTATGGTGCACTAAAGCCTTCAGTAAAGGTGCTGCCAGACTGCAGAAAGGAGAAGGGCCTGAAGATTCTTCAAACAATTATGGTGAAGAATAACTGGACTTAATTACAAGTCATCTATGGTGAGACACAGGAAAGCCTCAGACTGGTGTGGCTTGTGTCTGTAGTCAGTAACTTGGTGTGTGATTGTGCAAAACTTTCTGGTCTCCCTTTTCCCTTTCCGTGGCTTCCAGAGAGCATCCTGTGCTAGGCTAGAGACAAGAAATCCTGCCCTACCAGTGTGCTTCTGATTTGAGCTCAGACTGCTGCTCAAGCACAGGTTTTGTATTCTGAGGTGGTCAGAAAGCAAGTGGCAGCATGGGATACAGTCAAGGTGTTATGTTTCTTGTGTGTTCCATGGAAAGTGTGGTTTCACACTGATCCTCGTGAGGAAGTGTAGGGTTCTCTTAGCAATCACTTTTCCTTTCTTTCCTTTTTTTTCCCTAAGATTTCATGGTGTGAACATCTGAAATGAAATGAAATGACTGTGATGTACCAACCTGGAGTGACAGGACAGACTTAGTGGGGAAAAACTCTCTACTCCCTCCCACTTACTGGTTCAGAAAATGTGTTTTTATAATCTCTTCATATAAAACTTCACAATAATATATGACTCCTTAGTGTAGTTGGTAAACAACCTGCCTTTTAGTCAAGCACATCTTTAAAAATATGATGCATCACCTTACAAAAACAGCTGAAGATTTTTCCACAAAAATCCATATCTTGTCCTATAAATAAGAATGTTAAATGATGAGCACTTCCTACATTATACACACCTCTGGATGTGATGGTCTTCTTGGTGAATTTTTGTTAAGAAGCAAAATACAATTTTTATTGAGATCAATAAAAGATTAAGGTGACAAAATGATTTATCGGCTGTACAAAATGCTCATTTTCCCCCCAACAACAGCACAACCAACCAAGAAAAAAAAAGGAGGATGCCATGAAGTATTTTGTATTTAGCTTTGTTTTTGCCTTGCGTCCTTGGAAAACTGGGAAAACAGAGCGAAGTCATCCATCAAATCTTAAAATAGTGCTTAAAATGAGTAAGTGCTGCTCTGGCCCTCAGACTACAACATATGGAGGAACTTATTATATGACCAACTACACACCAAAGTCCACGGAAATCCTCCCATTAACTTCAATGAACATTACTCCAGTAGTGCATAATGAAAACAGGACAGAAACCAATTTATCAGTGCATGAGAGATGGTGCTCACCATCAAGCCTTTCTTTCGATTACTGCAAGGCTGCAAAGCCAGTTTGCCTCCTTGATGTATGATTTGATGTGCCTCTGAAGAAAACTTTATTTTAAAGCTCTCAAGGAGGGGTGGATTAAATGTCCCTGGAAAAAGATCCCCTGAATGCACTTTCTCCCTCAGGAGCAACATCTCATATTGGTTTCCCCGGCGTGAATTTAAGCAGGGGCTGTAATGAAGCCATGTGAGAGTCGGTGGCTCCAGCTCCTGCAGCTCCTCCCCAGCACTTGTCAGAATTGCTTTCTGTGACAGATCCCACGTGAATCGGGGGGAGGAAATGAAGCTGCTTTGCTGTTGCTGCTGCTGGGTATTCCAGATGAGCTATCACCACTGGGGCTCTCAGGGGCGCAGGGCACTGGGGGAAGCTCCAGAGGTGCTTGGAATTGGTGTAACCTGACTCCTGCTGCAGAAAAATTCTGTGCCTTCTCTTAAGTGACAGATACCTAAATCTGCATCTGTCTAGTCAGGCGAGGAAAGAATGAGGCTAATTGGTTTGCACCCTCAGCAAAATTGTACCCACTTTGTCTGGTCATTGCTTAAAGCCTGGCCCAAGCACCTGGCTTAGAAAGAAGCGAGGTGACACTTGCAGTCTGGTATTTCTGCAAACTGCCATGGAATTCAAAATATGTGCTTTGCATATTGCCAACAAATAGACCTTAGTGAGCTTGTTGAAGTGCATAAACTGAATGGAAATGCATGTTTCAACTTCATTATTGACACTGGAAAAGTTTGCTTGAAAAGTTTTGTGTGCAGTAACACTGTGCCAGGTACACCTGAATACAGGGCTGACCCCACACCTCTTGTGTAAGCTGTAGGGTTTAGCACAGTTTTCCATAACATGAAAAACAGTAGTAAAATACTTCTGAAATCGTAAAAAGGGATGCAACTCCAAATATAAGCAAAATTTGCCACTTACAGAAAAGCAATGATCCATACCTCACTAAACACAGGTTCAATCAAATATACAGCATAAAACCTAATCATTTGTAACCGCAGTCATTACTATGCTCTGTTTTAAATAACATTTTAGATTTGTCTGTTTTACTGTGATAAATTCCTTCTCAATTTCTTAAAGCACCATCACTACATTTTGTATTTAATTTGATGCTAGCTATAATTTTGTCTTAATTTTTTTAAATCTCAGGTCCTTTTCACCAGTTAATGCTGTATGCATATTTATTTTAACTGTTGTTGTAGTATCCGTGAAACTGTTGATGCCACTGATTGGAAAGGAGAACAGAAACTTTCATGAGAAGTTTTGGGAAAGATGTCATAAATGAGAAAATCTAGACCCATTTTCATTGTACTCTTATATGAGTGTTAAGAGCAGAAGTGTGTGGCCAGCTAACCACCAGGGAGAAATGCCCAGAGAAGGGACATCAGTACAGTGCAGATGCTCGCTGTCAAAAGCCAAATATTGCAGTGACAATGGATTGTTTTAATGTATAGTAAAAATTGCCGTGCATAGAAAGTACTTGTTACATGTTTCTTATTCTCATCTGGAATGTATGAGGACTCGGGTTTTATTAAGTTTGGTAATTTCTGAGACTACACAGTTAAAGAAGCCATCTGTACATTGCTTTTAAGCAAGAGCTGGCTTTTCAGGATCATGTTTATTCAGCTCTGTCAGAGAAAGAATATGTGGAATGTGTGGCATAACTCTGAATTAGAACAAAATCTCAGCTGGCAAAATATTCTGTTGGAATAATATTGCTTTTGAGCATTCTGCATATTTAGAATGAACGTTTGTGTTGCTTGTATGGATACACAGTAGAAAAAGCTTGCCTTAGCCTTGATGCCTTTTGGAGTGTTCCTGCTATTTGCCAGTGCCTGAGTCCAGTTAGAGCACAAAAAACACATCCCTGGAAAGTTCAGTGGAGCTTTCTGGCCACAGAGGGCAAAAGGAAGTCAGCAGAACAGGACAGTTAAGTCCCGTTATAAGTTTGATGTGTTGGAGACCAGTTTCTGCACTGAATTTTCCTGTGTGGCTCTTGGTCAAGTCATTTACATCCCTGAGCCTCTGCTGCTTGCATTAAAGGAGCTGGTAACATTGCTTGGCTTCACAGGTGTGGATTTTGAAGATAAATGAAGCTCAAATTTTGATTTTTTTAAAATTCTGCCTTAAACTGTATGACTGGTGCAATGGTAGAACAAAAGCAGGGTTAACTTAATTATTGAACTATTTATATATTTCCCTGAGATAATTGCATTAATTTATCTTAGTTCTCCCTGTAAAATCCTAGGTATGCAAGCCCATGGCAATGCACATCACTTTGTGGTTTGATATGTTAGCTTGACCAAGAAACTCTGTAAAGCATGTTTGTAAAATGCATTTTCAACTCTTAAGGCCATCTTAGAGCACAAGCAGATAAAATTCTGTCTCCTTAGCACAGGTTTGTGATGTGGGCTCTGTTTCCCTTGCATCCTCCTTCACAGGGTCTTCACCTTTCAATTTGCTACCGGAAGTAGCCTCTCCCATATGTCATTTTTTAAATTCATCTACCCATCCTCCTGCTGACATAAACACTTTTTCTACTTCATTCTCTCTGCAGAGAGAAAGTCATATTAACAGCATTTTCTCTTTCTGCATCCTCTGCATGTTAATGAACGCATGTTCTATATTTTGTTTGTTCATTTTTGTGATGCTTTCCAACAGGATAATAATCAAAAGTACGTGTGGCAAAATGTTACTGACAGCATGTGGATTGAAAGGTCTTTGCCCATAGATGGTCAGATACATAGATGATTTTATGCATCTTTTTGGAAAGAGTAAGAATGACTCCAGCGTTGAGGAGTTACTCGGATTTGCACAGAATTATTCAGGGTAAAATATGTGCAGATGTTGAGCTCTTATCTACAGCTGTCTTAAAATTTATTGCTTTTTAATTATTTCAAACGACATCTTTCTTAAAACAAGCTTCAAGAAAGCCACAGACTTCTTATTAGTGTACGTGTATTTTATTGGGGGAGTTTAATAATTATTTTCTGTTTAAATAAGGCAGATGAGACATTCAAAATCACACTCCTGTTAATAATTGAATGTTAAAATAAATGTACGACTGTGTTCCAGGACTGCAGAAAACAATGAATCATGCATTTATTATTTTAACTGATATGGTACAATCAGCAGGAAACTCTTATTTAGAGAGCAGGTTAGTGTCTGCTGCGCTGGTTAAAGCCTAATCCAGGGTCTTGTGTTATTGCAGCTCATGGATTGAGTCTAGTGCATAGAAATCAGAGGGCAGAGAAGAGAGCAAGGTGAAGTGGGGTTGGAGCCGAGGGGTATTTTTAAAGAAACAGGGTATTTTTGGCTATTATTTGTCTTGATTAAAGAGTTGGAGGACAGAGGATACCTAGAACTCACTTTCCTAACAGAGCTGGGTCTTGCATTAATTCTGGGCAAGACTTGTGCTGTAGGGAGGTATTTTACGAAAGGACAATACCTAAATGTCCTTCACACGCTTGTCTTTGTAGAAGGATATGGCTCTTATATGCACTTCGTGTAGCTGCCTGAAGTAAAGAGAGCAGAAGCAGTTCCATAGAGCTGTTTAAGATGGCAAGTGGAATCACAGGTGTTCATTGTCTCAATATTTATGCATTAATTACCCAGATTTGCATAAAAGTAAAACAATTTCGGAAACTCACGTAAAAAAACCTATAAGCCAAAATGGCTGTTGATATCAAAAATCCATTCACTTATGATCTCTCTCTGCTCCTTTCTCCCCATAAAAAAACCTCCCGGCTCCTCCTTGGGGAAGGAAGCTGGCATCGTAAAAAGATCAGGTAGAGAGAGGAGAATAATAATGGCAGCATTAGCAAAGAGCACTGCACAATCCCCTGCCTCTGCCACGGCCCCTCTGTCCTCCCTGGCAGGTTCCCTGCAGCAAGATGCAATATATCTATTGGTTTGAATATTTCATTTCCAGGGGTACATCTGCTTTTCTTTCATGTTATATTCAGCGTTACCTATTTGTAACACTTTTTAAAACCGATTTTCCAGCTCCTTGATACGGTACAAGAGAAAGAGAAGCTATGTATCAGTGTAATGACAAAAGGCGTGAGGAAAAGGGGAAAGTAATAATTGGTTGCAAATCAAGTTATGAACCTCGAGCAAAAATAAAAGTGGAAGAGGGAAGAGGGTTTTATAACCTCAGTAAATAGCAGAAATTACAATGTGCTGTGTACATTTGGTTTGTACTTTTATACTGAGTTAGTGGACAAGGATATTTATCTGATGTTGTTTGCTCTACACATAAACTCTTCTGATTTAGATGATAGATAGAAACCATTTATACAGATAAACACAGTAGGGGTCTAAACACGGATCCCTGTGGAACACCAGATGTGAGTAAATGAACATTTGATTTTCCTCTTGTCTGCTTCTGACAACCTGATGGATAAGAAACCATCTCCTGAATTCCCTTAAAACCTGATAGCACTAATGCAGATAATAACATAGAGTGAGATATGGTATTTATTAAATCTGCTCTCTAAATATTAATACGACAGCAGCTGTGATCTTTCTACTCTTTAACTGTACTCTTTATGCACTGTGTCATTTACTAACAAAGATAAATGCACAGGACTGATGTAGAGGGTTTAGGACCACAGGGGTATTCAAATACTTAAGATTCATGCAATTTAGAAATTAATACTCTACATCACAATTGATTAAATAAAAGGAGTGTGAGAAATTTACAAAATTGCTTTTAAAATGGAAACAGATTGTGTGGATGGAATAAGAAGCAGCTATGTTAATTCTTTTTTGTCCATTGTCCCAGGTGGTTCTAATGTTAACCACTGCAGAGTGTATTAGCAGAAAGGAGCTTTAGTATTTCATAAGTTAGAAATATCGTCTGTGAAGTGTCAGCAGTTTTATATCCATTTTTCTCTCCCTCTCCATTTCCTCCATATCTCTGAGACAAAAGTCTTACAGAGGAAGAGGCCACCAGGGGCCATGTCTTGGCCAGATGCTTTTATTCACTGTGTCATATCTTTTCCAGAGTTAACTGTCAAATGCACTTGTAGTTCAAGCATTCTCAGGTGGTGGGGGGTGACTCCCAGCACTGTAATTTCTTACCTAAAGCTAAACTCATCAGCTCCATCTTGCCAGCAAAGCCTATAAGCCCAGAATCTCTCCCAGGTCACGCAGGCTTCTTATTTATTAGCCCAGTTTGGCTGACTTTGGCTGAACTGGGCTGCATTTTATCAGTGAAAGCATAGTGAGGATCAGCACCAACGTTTGCACAGGCAGGAATTCTACTTTCTTTTGTGTAGTGCCAATCCCCATGTGAGGGAACAGTGAAAGCTGAACCTGGTGCCATCCAGACCCTCAGGAAAGCCTGTGATCTGTTCCCTTTAGCAGCTGGCTTCTTTCAGTATCTTGGGAGACTCACAGCACCCAGACATGAGCAGTGGCTTTGTGTCTGTGCTTGCAGGGAGTTTGAAGAGCTGATCGTGTGCAGCTTGGCTTGACTATAAACAGGAATTTAGCACCAGTGCTCAGATAACCTGTGGAGCCCAACACTAGGGGCTTGCATTTGCTGTGTTCTGTTGCACATATTTGTGCAAGAGGCCCCATTCATTTCATGTCAACTTGTCTGGGAAGAGGCTCAGACCACAGTAAAATCCCTTTTGTTTACACCAGACTGGACTGCTGAGGTTTCAGACTAGACAGATTCATTTGGGATCCTTCCAGCTCAGCTTTGGCCAGGTAACTGTCCCAGCTCGAGCTCCACACTTCTGGTGCCTGTGAATCTCCCCAGTGGCATGTTTCTGACACTGCAGTGTTCCTGAGGACGTTCCCCTCCCTGGCAGCACAGCCCCTCTACCTCTCAGTGGGTCAGTGCAGCTGTACAGGCTCTTCTGCACCACGGCCAGTCCACCAGTCCCAACTGGAATACTTTGGTTAGGGATTTCAGACTGTATTCAATAAACACAGCAGCGGGCACTTAGAATAATTCCACTGTTAGGAACTAAAAGCTAATTGGCTTTGAAGAAAATAACCCACACAGTTTGTACCACTCCACTGATCAGAAGCTGGACCACAGATAATTGAGACGGTGTGAAACACCTACTGCCTCATGCTCACAATTTTTGGATCCATTAATTCCCACAGTAACATCCTACAGGAGGATGTTACAACAGCTTAGTTCATTATAAACTATTCTGCCCCATTTACTTTAGAATTTTGTGGTTCTTAATCTATAAATGCAAATAGAATGCAAATTTGCAAACAAAGGAGCTTGGAAATAGTGACTTTTATTTTCTTCAAGCCTCTGTTTTGATATTGATGGTAGAGACTAAAATTTTGTGAACAGTAGAATCGTATTTTCACATAGATACCTGTATAATTAGACTTGAGGGTAAAGATGAAGAATGTTTTGCATGGTAGGTGGTAGTTTAGGGCGTTTTGTTATGTTTTGCATTGTTTTGCGGGGTTTTTTTGAAGGTGTGAATCATGAAAGTGTGCACTTGGTCCCAAAATTAATTTTGATGTGGATTATGGGAGCACAGAGTTTGTGACCAATATAATTACATTTGATTCTATGCAAATATAACTTAGAGTGAATTCTGCTTCACTCAGTCACAATGTGACTTCTAGAAAGCAGAAGAAGTCATGGTACTTGTGCCTGAAAAATTCAAGCTGTTTTGAGCATTGTTATTTTCAATATAACTCTAATGTCAAATGAGGGCAAATTTTCAGAGATTTAGGACTTTGTGGTGATCCAAATGAGAAATCTTAAAAATGTTTCCTTTCTCACAGCTTTGATTAAATGATATCTTTTTAAGTCTTTCCAAGCATTGTGGGATGCTAATTGATAGTTCAGGTGCCAGAAGACAGCAAACTATCTCACTGTTAACTTACCAGCAGATTTAACAGCATATTTTGTACATAGTATTTTCCTAGATCAAAGTTTTTTTGATGTATGGTTTTTAAGAACTTTGTAGTCTGGAGATCCAAACTCCTCTAAGGAAAGTGAAACCTTTTGAGAGTAGGCTTGAGTTTCTTGGTTTGCTTTTATGGATTACTTACAAATAATCCTCAGATGCCCAAGAGTAAAGCACCTGAAAACCACTGTTCTAGGTTGAAACAGTCTCAACAGATAAAAATTTTGTGTTTAAGTGGGAAATTTCTTTCATCAGATTGTTCTGCAGCAGGGCAATTGCTGGGAACGGCAATAGTTAGGAGTCTGATGTTAATAATAAAAGAGATCTAGGTGTACTCAAGTCTTATTTACAACAGGTATTTGATTTGATTTTGCTTTCTTTTCACTAGCACAAGTCTAGATAAGGAATTGCTCATTGGGAAAGGTATCCTGAGTGAAAAACAATTTTTGTGAACGAAGTGGGGTCGCCATATTTTTTTTGGCTGTGTCTGCAAGGAGCTGATCCAGTGTAATGGGCAGAGAGAGCAGCAGCATTATTCACTGCAATATGTAAAGTAGCCTCTTGGGCTCACCATACATTTTATCTTTCATTATCAGTTTGACACTCCTGCATGGGTAGATTCATTCTCTGGCAGGGAATACCACAGGCTATATTTCTGTGCTTTTTCTTCCCCCATCCAGGCATTCTCTTAGTGCCTTGGTAAATCATCATGTTAAATCATTAATAGTGAAGAAAGGCATGCTACGTAAGCAATTATATACTGATTAATGTCCAAGTCAAATCCCTCTCTTCAAAGATATTGCTGACCTGCTGAGTATCTCCATCATATTCATTTTCTTTGTTCTTTAGGTAGCAGTTTCGCAGTCCAAGCACAAAGGCAGGAGTGTTCTTGGGTTCAGAGCCTCATGTGCAGCACTGAACACAAACAGTTGACATTCTCAAAATCAACGTGGCACAGGACACAAGGACTGAAAATCTTCAGTAAAGCTTTAGCCAGCTGGTGAAATTCTGGGTGTGCCCTCAAAACTCTTATCCTTGTTAACAGTATGGCAGTTGCAGTGGCAGCAGCAGTGAGAGGAGCTCTCAGAGCTGTGCTGGCAGTACCACATCAGTTCAGCCTGCTGGAGTAAGTGTAGATGACACGGGGCTTAAAATGTGGCACCCATAAGTGCTTTTCTCCAGTGGAGCTGCCAGTGTCACTGTGAGCATGAGAGCCAAACAATCACTGGGCTCACACAGGAATGGTTTGGATCATTCCCATCACCCAGGTGTTAGCCTCTGTACAATGCAGACAGGGAAACAACAGAACGGAATCCTGACTGGAGAAACAGAGTGGGATTCAGGGGAAATATATTCCATTTTGATGTTTTCCTAGGGAAGAAAAAGAATGTATAAAATACAGAATCTGTTGGAATTCCTTGAGATGTCTGTGATGCTCATTGTGTACAAATACACATCTGTGTAAATACATTTACACAGAAGTGCAAGTTTGTGTTATCGCCTCTTTGGTATGTAGGTGCTGCCTTCATTTTCTACTGAGAGGCAAATTACTGACAAATGGCATTCTGCACTTAGCAGGTAAGAAGAAGGAAATACCAATATTGTCTATCTGCTAACAGAAAGAAATACTGATAAGATATTTGCATCGATAAACGTTGTCTGTTTTTAAATCAGAAATAGATATTGGAATATGACTGACAAGTTCTACCATCTCTACCCCAGAAAATAAGAATCTCAGAGCAATATATGGGATTTTTTTCTCTTTCCCTTAGCTGTGCTTACTATTCCTTTACTTTGGGATTATGTGTTCTCTCCTGGAGCAAAGCCTGGATCAGAGAGCACAGTTCAGTATTAGCTGTGCTTTAGTCTGGACCAAAAGGGTGGGAGTGTGCTAAAGGGTATTTTCTGCAACATCAGGCCCCGCTTTGCCATCCTTTTAGAGGGTCTTGCAGAGTAGCAGCATGGAAAGGATGGCTTTGCAAGATCCTTGTTCAGAGAATAATCCTCTCCCCCCAAAGGCCAGTTGTCTCACTTTGGTGTGCAGGCATCAGCCTTTGGTAGCTGGGAGCTGTCTCCTTTCAGCTGGACACAGAGGCCCCCCCAGCTGTGCAGCAGAGGTGAAGATGTTTTTAACATACCAGGGATATGCATTTTGCCAGACCCACCCAGGTGAGAAGCTGTCACTTGAGAATTGTTACTCAAGCTGTCTTTTGTGCTATTAGTGCTAAAATACTCATTGTAGATTAATTTCTGGTTAAACAGACACCTTGTGCCAGGTTCTGTTGCAGCCCACAAACACTGGGTGCAGGGTTGTAGTGCAAGTTGAGTGTATCTTTCAAAGATATTCAGAAGCTCTGCTGAATGCAGGTCCACCCATTCCTTTTGCTTTTTACAATGAGCTTTTATCATTTTTCACATAGAGCTCTCCACGTATTGAACCATATTCTGTCTGTTTCTTTAGAGGTACCAGTTGTAATGTTATTTGTGAAACAAAGATTTGTCTGGAATCTCTGCTACAATATTTTAGCTGTTGTAGTCCACTTTTTTTGGCAACACTGATTACCGGTAAATCTTCCTTCCTGTTTTTCCAAATGAAGTTATTCAACACCTGACAAAACCTGGCAGAGGGATTCCAGAACTGCTGTAGCTGTTACAAGTTTTTCCTTTTACATGACATTATATCTAAGTAGGAATTTTCAGTCAGTCATCATGAAGCACCATAGCAAATTGTGCTAAGTTTGCACTTCTTGAAAGTGCAAACTCGTCTAACACTTTCTCATCTCCTACTCCCTATTACCATTCCATCTCTGTTATCAGGCTGAGAAAATCTATATTCTCTGCAAGCTCGACAGTACTAGGAATAAGCAATGGAGTACCACAGGCAAAATCCCCCAAGGAGCTGGTAGGGCTCCCAGCCTCATTCTTTGTGCTCTTCCAGAAGAGAGGAGCATTCTCAGTGTGTATTGCCTCCTTATAGACCCAAGCCTGCCAGGCTGAGGAGAAAGTCCTGGCCTCACATCCTGGGGCAAAAGCCTCAGGCCCTGCTGAAGTCCCTCTGATTGTTCCCAGGGTGGAGAGAGGAGGTTTCTGTGGACTCTTAGCCCAGTGCAGACACCTGTGGAAGGTAAAGCAAGCAGCAACCTTCTCAAGGAGCTCAGTTAAAGTCAACAAGGAGTAGAAAATCCAGCACCTGAGGTACCATAGGAGTTTGGGGCTCATGGGTCTGGGATACATGAAAAAACAAAATACTCAATTGCCACAGTAGGAATTCCTATGAAGAACATTTCATTGCACAGTGTTTGACCCTCTCGCATTTGTTTACTCCATCATCATTGTTTATTTTCATGTGGAACTTCAGGGTGGATGAAAAGGTCCATTACAATAATGGAGTTTGATGTTTGAATAAGTTTTTCATTCCTTCTTTCCCTTTCCCTCCCCCTCTCTCTCTCTCTCTCTCTCTCTCTCACACACACACACACACACATACATATGTATTTCAAAAGCATCCACTCAGAGCACAAAACAAGATCACCAGAGGGGGAATTCTGAAGATGCCAGAATTCAAATTTCTCACTGGGTAGATGACGCCACTCCTGGTGTTTTTCAGAGAAGGCTGGGCTGACTTAGAGCAAAACTAAGTCCTTTCAGGTATGAGGTGAAAAGTGAAACTACAACCAATAAACAAGTAATATTTGAGGGGCTCCTTGAGGTGAAAATGTGGTGAGGGAATAGAGAAGACAAGAAGAGGTAACTCTGCTTCAAAGAAAAATAAACCGGCTATAATCATTCCAGAACTCATATACAATTATTAGTAATTTGAGGCAAAATACTCTCTCCTAAGCAATGTTTGGAGAATATTATGCCAACAAATTCAGTATCTTTAAAAGTCTATTAATTTCATCAACTTTTTCAGTGGTTTGTGAAACAGGATGACTCACAGTGGTGGAGCTCAGGACATCTGTAATCTCTTTGGTTTATGGTCCTTGTCTTTGATGAGTTGTTTCAACCCTTTGCATCCTAGTTTTCCTTCCTTCCTCCCTTCCCACACTCACTTTATCCTCTGTATTTTCTCCTGTACTTTGTGCACCATTTGAGAGACAGTAGAATACCTGCTATACAAGCCTTGATTCCATCCGCTGCTTCCAAATGTTATTTTAATTCTAAAAATCAGATTATTATATGTTTTCACTAGGTTGAGTAATAGACCTGCTAAGTTTTTACTTTAGTCACGTGCCCCATTTTTTGGTCAATCTTACAAATCAGACAGTCCATCCCTTAAGCTGCCCCTCCACATCCCTAATAAACAATATTAGAAGGGAAGTAATCACTTGTATTACATTGACTCTGTTCCTGGAGCAGAAGTTGTGTTAGTAAATTCTGGGGAAGAGAATTGAAGCTTAGGGGAACCAAAGAAAAGAGAAAAGCAGGGGTGTGGGTTGTTTCATGCAACACTGCAGAGAAGGCTGTGTTTTAAGCTGCCCATAACCATGCATTAACCTCTGTGATCATGCTTTTATAGCCCACAAGCTCTCTTGCTTTCCTGGACAAAGAGAGTTTAAGAGCATGTACATATTTCTCCGCTAATCAAACCCAAAAATATCTTCTGGGCTGAGTTGTAATTTATATTATCAAAACTGTAGGACCTGCTAAATGTAGAGCAAAGGGAAAGCAACATAGTTTTTATTTAGAGGTGCAGTGCAGAGCAGAAATAAAATCTAGATTACCAGTTGCTGATAGAAATTCCAGCTAATCCTTTACAGCCAGAACCAGAATGGCCTGTCACAAGGATAGAAGGAACAAAATCATAGACTTATTATTTGGTAAGAAAGTAAATTATAAATTTTTAAAACTCACAGTATTAAGCAATAAGAATGACCGTGTGCGTGATGCAGCAGTAGAACATGGCAAAGGTCTGTGAGATGGTGTCCTGAAAATGTGATTTTATTATTGCCCGTGTTTTATTACATGTGCCCAATAATGTTTTTGATAGGTAGAATGTTTCCCAGATCTCCAAGGAGTGGTCCAGGCTTCATAGTTTAAAATAGATGGGGAAAATATTCAGGGAACATTAACTTCAAGTGGGACTTTCTGCTCTGATTGACAGAATTCATTACAGAAGGTGTGTTAGAGTTCTTGTGCTCTTGCAATGGCTCAGCTGGACTTCCAGCCTCCCTTCTCCAAGTGTGATTGAGTTCACATCCCCCTCTACCTTTTATTGATAATTTTTTCCTGGTTTTTATGTGGCAACGGAGAAAACCAATTTTGTTTAGTTTCTCTAACCTTGCTAGTTCAAATTCCCTATTAAATCCCATTCAAAATACAGCCTGATCTGAGGAAGTCTTTATTTCCCCTGCTCTCACTCTGGCTTTGCCTGTGGAAGGTTGGAGACTCCCCAGAGCCCAGGGGGTGCCTTGTTTCTCACTGCCCCAGATTTATGCACCACAAGAAATTATGCCACGGCCACTCAGGAATTACCAGGATTTTCCACATCCCATAAAGGGCTGCCCCAGTACAAAATTCGGAAGTGTAATTAAATCAATCTCTAGGGGAGGCAACTCTCTTGGCCATGGCAAAGTGTGTACTGGAAAATATGGTGTTTGGGGGGGTCTCCCAAGGAAGGAATTTGCCTACTTGCCTAATAAAGCACATCCTGCAGTTTATCTGGAGGTTTGGCTAGGAATCTGAAGGGTTTTTTTATGTAAAAAGGGTAGCAGAAAGGTATCTCCCCAGGCATTTCCAGATGCAAGGATTCCTGATTTTTGGGAGAATTTCAAAGATGCTTGAAGCTGCTAAATCTTCTCAAATGCTTGTGACTCACTTGCAACTCAATCCCTCCTACATGGGACGTATATTGTTAGGTATTTATCCATCAGCTGCTCATACCAGACTGCTCTAAGGTGATGCTCACAAGAGAAAACTCACACAAGCTTATGTTAATTTGGAGGTCAGCCTAGAAAAGTTTAAAGGTCCTTATTGGCCTTAAAAATCTATGAATCAATAGCAAGTGCCTGCAAAAGGTCACTGGTCACAGATAAAAGGCTAACTATCTGAGCATCTAGCAGAGCTGCTCACACTTTTTGTTACGAGGTTAAAATAAATCCTACATTTGGTTGTCAGATATTGTTCAGTAGCTTTTGTTCCTCTTGGACAGTTTCATGCAGATGCTGCTCCTGAAAAATTACAGCTACTCCAGAACACCATACAGAGCTTCCTGAGTCCATCCCAAATATTTCCCAAAGTACTCTGCAACCAGCAGTAGAGCAGCTCTCTGGTCTGAGTGCCTTATGATTTATGAATAACTCTGGTTTCCATTAAGCTGCAGAAAGGGGATAGTGTGTTTCACCCTGTGCTGAGAACCCCATTTGTTTCCGTTCCTGTCAGCAGTTTGCATAAGTGAATGATTTTATTTCATGTGAGAGAGAAGGCAAACACACAAGTTATCCCAGCAGTGGAAGATTTGTCAAATAAAGCTTTTAATAATGGTGTTATTTGACAGTTTTATAGTGCCTCAACTTTCAAGCAGTTTGAAGGTGGTAGGTTTTCAATAAAAATTAAGTCCTTATCTAGAAGAAATTCAGTCCCTGTTGTTTTAAAAGAACTAGTCTCAGCTGCGTTGGAGCACCTTAATCTACTATTGAAAGTAAATCTCAATCCTTTTCTGTATTAATATATCTTGCAATCCATCATCAGGAGGTGTTCTGTGTATTTTTTTGCCCTAGTATATCAAGGTGGCCTGATAAACCACCTTCCTAACCAAACTTGTTGGGTGATCATTATGTTTCTCACAAGAATAAATTATCCAGTGGAGTTCTCTGAGGCTTACTTAAATAGTCCAGCAGTGTTTCCAGTCACTCTTACTTATTTCTTTAATTTGTTTAAGGGGTCCAGTAAGTTATTCAGGTGAGGAGAAAAGGAACAGGGAAGTTGCTGGTTTTCACAAGGTCAGAGTTAATCCTATCTGTGTTCATAAATCATTGTACATCATAGGATAATCACGTAGCAACTGAGAACATGTTAATAGAGAACCAGCTCTGCATTGAAAGTTTCCTTGCTTGAAGAAGAGATTACCAGAAGAATCTAAAACTGTCTTAAATGGCCTTCCAGTTAAATAAACACAGATTTTAAAGGGTTATATTATTTAGAAATGTGCTACTTTAGTTATAAAAGTTTATTATCTTCACCATCCTGAGGAGAAAATGGATTTTTTTACAAGTTTTTTAACCAAAACAATTTCTGAGCAAGAGGGGGGTCTATAACCTGGCTAAGTGTTTGATTTGAACAATTGGAATAATAAATGACAGTGTGGATAGAAACAGCATATCTTAAACTATTTGCGTAAGTTCACATATGCCAGTGTTGTGAGAGCTAAGATTTGATGTGAAGGGATCCTGACTCCAGATCATCCCACAGGCCAGCCCAGCACTGCTTGTGCAGACACAAAGCACAGAGCCCTCTCGTGCTGAGGAATGCAGTGTATATATTGCTATACCTACTGATATGTGCAGGTGCTCAGCTGGTGTACACGTGGTAAAATTCATTCTCATCCCATGTCTGTGCATCAGACTGAACATCCTGCATCCCAGAGACTTCAGCTACATTTTGAGAATCATCAGGGTGAAGTCTTTGTGCTCAACATTCTCGTTAGCAGTGCTGTCCTAACCAAACACACATATGGCATGTTTTTGAATACAATGTCACAGGTTTTGTACCAGAGTTCTTACAATGCGGTTCAATAAATAAAGTTATCAGGAGGCAGGAGATGAAGGGAGGAAGGACAAAAGAATAGCAACAAGTTTGTCAGCTGATGCACTGGAGCTCTTTTCACAAGCTGGTGTCTCCCCTAAAAGGGCTTAGGGGTATTTTTATTTTCCACTTTTCACTAGAACTTGCTGAAAAGCTCTTGATAGAGAACGTGATGTTTGAAAACCTTGAAATCTTACAACCTGCTCCAGAAAACATTATTGGTTGGGTGTGCTGAGTCCTGCCCCACTGCCTCCCCTCCCACTGCTTCTCTGGGGTGTGCCAGCAGGGCACGGGGATCACACCTGGTTAAAAACTATCCCTGTTTCATTCCAGGGGAACCCCCTCCCTGTCACCTGATGGCTTTGATTAGGGAGGATCCAACAGTGTCATTCTGTGCTCCACAGCCCCTTCCTGTTGTGAAGAGAGGGACAGGGACTCGTTTTTATTTACTGGCAGCTTGAGCAATAAATTAGAGGCGTCTTTCCATTGACTTTGGGAAAGTTGGATAGTGTTTTGGGCTGGTGCTGTATGTACTGTTTTTATTTTATACACAGTCAGCTCAGAGTCTCCCTCATATCTCTTTCTCCCACAGTGTTCAACTCCTCTCTCTCTCTCATCACAGAAAAGTCTGACAGGAACTTTCCTCTCTTATCTGTCTCTTTCTCTGTGCTGTCCTCCCCCTCCTTCTCATTTTTTACCTCCCTCTGTCTCTCTCATTCTCTCCCCTGCTGCTCTCAGATGGCTGGCTTTGCTCAAGGTCTGCAGGCTGGCATAGAGCATGCCTGGAACAATATGTTCCTATTAAATTTACCCAGTCTCATTGCTTCCTGAAATTAAATTGAGTTTCACTCTCAAGTTTGTTTGTTGAAATCGCATAATAAAAACATCCCTGAATGCAACTGCATTTAATCAGAAAGCTTTCCAGAATTTATAGTGATAAAACACTATTTAAAAAAGGCTTGTTCTAGTGTTCTGCAGAAAAGAATAAGCAAGTTTCTTATTTACAGCTGAAATGAATCTTTAAATGTCCCTCTGACCTCTGAGTTCCCTACACAGATATACTTCCGTGGCTTTCACACCACTTTGGACCCTCCAAGGATCACCAAGATGGAGAGAAACAAAATTCCTGCATTTTTAGTCTCAGTCGTGAACTCTGTTTTGTTACTTATTAAAATTCAGACATATTAATTCCTTGTATATATTTTATCAATATAAAAATGTCCCACATTTATTCCAATGGCTGCACTACACTTACTGAAGAGTGTTAGGTTTGAAACTACTCCAAGGTGCCGTTCATAGTGATGCTGCTCAGGGTTGGACCTTTGGTTTTGATAAACACAAATCACACATTCTGGGGCATTGAGCCACTGCTGCTGTGTCGGTGTCAGCAAGGAGTTTTCAGCCCTCCTGAACAGCTAATAGTTTGCATGTTTCAGGATCAAATTTGTGACAGCTGGACAAGAAGGCTTTCACTGTTTTGGGACATGAGTGAATAGAAGAGTATGCATTGCACAGCTTAAAATTGCTGTGGTGTTAAAAAGCCACGGGAATATTTTGTTTCTGAAGCATTCCTCTTTGATTTGACTAGGATGTGAAACAGAACCACAGCAGTATCACCATGGCAATATATAATGGGATATATTTCAGGGAGAAAATAAGACATGTAGAAATTACAGATTGATCACCCTGGAAGGTCCTGCAGCTTTGGGCCACTCGTTGGCAATTCAAACATCTCAAAAAGTAGAACACTGCTGCAGGAATATGCAAAACTCCAGAGCCATGCTGTGCCTCTCTCTTATGTACCCTGCACTTGTTTTATATGCTGAAGATATCTTGACATCAATGGGGCTGTTTTCAGAGCAGAGCATGTTTGAAGTCTGTAATAGAAGCCCATTGTAGAGAAGAGGAAGATGTGAACATTGGCAATAGTTTGACAGATCATTTTCCAGTCGTGCTTGGGAGGATCCAGTGTTCATCTTTTTTATTACAAATGGTGGTGCTGATCAGAGTAGATTGAAGTGTCTGTAGTCAACTATCATTTTTCAGTAGTTTGCCTGGAATTTGTATCCATTCCCTTATTAGACAGGGTGGGCATATTAATGCCAAAGTACTTTGCACCAAGTTCTGTGCACACACACTCATGAAATAGAGACAGATCTGTGGCAATGCCACAGAGTAAAACCTTAGCTGGCAAAGGGTCAAGGATGAGAATGTACCAGGTGATCCTGAGCCCATGGGTACAGCTTTGGGAGTTACATACAGGGTATTCTACTTGCAAGTAGTCAAGAAGGAGAAGGAAAATTGAGACTGGCTGCTATTTGCAGGCTACCTCATTAATCTGACAGAGCAACTCCAAAGGGTTACTCTGGCAGAGGTGAGAGCTGAGGGAATGATGTGAAGAGGCACAAGGCTGTAGTGGCTGTTGACATTTTGTCCAGGAAGCAAGTGAGGGATCATGGAGGAACAGAGAAGAAACTCAGAGCAGAGAAAGCAAGGAAGTGGAAGTAGAGAAAAGGCAAGCACTGACATCTAGAAACATTTATCAAGTACTTCCTGTCCATTTCAACCGCTGACTTTTCCTCATTACACTGGAAAGGCTTGGCAGCAATTGGCTGCTGCTTCAGAAAAATCTGGATAACTTCTTTTCTCAGCTACTAGAACAAATTTCCTTAATCAAAGTCCCAAAGTAACTCCCAGTGGCCAGGCAGCTGAGAGTTTGTATAGTTTATCCCTATTTTAGGGAAGATGATCGCTCACCTAGAGCCACCTACCTGCACAAAGCTCATCTCACGACAGGATTGAAGGCAGCAATGTAGGCCCAGTCACTGCTACAGAGTTTGGGAACAACCTGAACAAACCTTTGCTAGGAGAAATCAAAGGATGTAATCATAAGCTGCTGTTGCAGGGGACAGGCTAATCGTGTGCCAGTGATTTTTATTGCCTTTTCTTATAAGACCTTGAGGGACCTCGTGGACTTTCCTTGGACCTGAAATAGTCCACAGTTCAGTGCTACTCAGTAGATATAGAATGGCAAAAGATTACTTCTCCATCACCTTAAAGATAAATCTTGAGACCCTGGCAACCTTTGGGAGAAAATATAATTGTCTTCCTAATTAAAATTGATTTTTTTTCAGTGAATGTGCCCTTCTGTTGCTATCCCAGCTGTATAACTGACTGTATCTCCCTTATTACAACAGATATTTATGGTCACCCATGGACAGCACACTCAGCACAGTATGCAGTGTGTATGATAGCAGCTCTGGCAGCAGGTCACAGACCCTGTGGAATACACATATCCCTAACTAGTGCTAACAATGGCTGTCTGATGTGGTTTTCCTTGTTTATTGGACTGCCCCTGTGGGTGGTTCAGGTGACATAGAAGTATTGACCTGGGACAAAGTTCCTCAATCCTGTTGTCCAAAGGGTTTAGGTACCTCCCTCCTTCAAAAGCCTTCAAAACCCCTGGGACTAGCAGTTTGATGATGAATACCAGTCTTGAATATAAACTTTTGCAGAACTGTGATGTTGGTGTTCTTCATGGCTTGTGTTGCTTTCTCAGCTCACTCAGGGTGTAACTTTTATCTTCCCAACAGTCTGCCTTGCGCTGAGGTTCTGAAAAAGGTTGTAGAGGTGCAAGAGATGCTGAGGTTTGGCCTTCAGCATCTTCTGTGCTGTGACAGGGGTAACTTGTGTCTGTATTGTACATCCTGCTGGACTTTACAGGATAGTAAGAGACGCTCTTGTGTATGTTTTTGGGGCTGGAACTTTTATAGGGGAAAACTGGGAAAAGAAAGAAAAGGGGAAATGCTTCCATCTGTGAACTAAAGAAAAGTGCTTTGCATACACTGAAGTATAATAAACATGGTAGCTCAAAAGGCATTTCAGAGTGGTGCCTCAAAGTGCACTGCAAGTTGAAAGATAGTGGAAAAGGCAACATGAGACGGGAAAAAAACTAGAAGGAAATGCCAGCAAAAGTTCCATTGAATAGAACTAAAAAAATAAGGCAACCTGAAGAGGAGTTTTGCTGTCACTGGCCTTTTTTCCCCTACTCTTCATGTGTAGCACATCCTCTGACAGGCTGCAAATGTAACAACCTTCAGACATGAGTCATCAGCAAGGACAGAGCCTCTCTTCCTCAACGCTAGAAATAAAGATCTCGCTCACTGAGCCTAAGGAGCAATTCTCTCTCTAGTAACTCAGCACCAGCCAGCAGAGCAATACAGAGGGAACATGCTGAACCAGTGATTTATTCAAGCTGGAGGCCTTGATCTTGACATGACTAACCCGAGTGCAGTAAATGGGTTCAAATAAATGCTGGCATTACAGAAGGCACCATGTTTTATGACTTATAGGATATGGGTCCAGGGGCTCTGAGGGCTGGTTCCTTGGGCTACTAGTCCTGAAAATGAAGAGCTCTATCACCAGCATTCATACGGCTGAAAACTGAGCACAAGAGAGGTTGCTGAGGGTTACGTGCTAGTAGAAAAAGATGCCTTTGCTTTATCCTTTATGGTCCAAGTGTTCCTTTTTTTTGCATTACAGTAATTATTTAACTACCCTTCCAGGAAGCAGATTGGAAATCTTTTCAACTTGTGGTGAAAGCTATATCAATACTCTCTGATGTAGGGCAGTGGAGGTGAGGGAGAAATAACTCAGTATCTTGGCTTAAACCTAACTGAACATATTAGTCATGAAATATTTAAACCATCAATATCACACATTGATGTGCAAAATGTTTAATTATGTATCATTTCAGTTATTATTCATGTTAGATCTTAGACCTTAAGATGTACATACATTTAAAAAATAGCTCAGGAGATGTATCAGGAGTGTAGAGCAGCATGAGAAATCTGAAGGCTGCCTGTTCGCTTTCGCCTTGGAAGCATGTGTAAGAATTCCCCTTTTTTTGCCCTATAAGTTACCAAATCCTTTTCTAGGGCTCAGTGTGGGCAGTGTTTCTGCCTTTAGTAAATGGCTGTGGTAGAACAAGACCATTTCAGAGGAAATGCTTCAAGTTTTAAGCTTAATGCCTCTCCTATTCTACGCAGGTCCATTTGCTGTTTCTGTCACTGTACCCTAAGTGTGTGTAACTGTCTTCCAGCACTGCATTAAGCAGCACGACTCCCATCTGTCACAAAGGGTTTGTTCTCTCTTCCCAACAGCAAAATTGCATGTACAGTGTCATGCTTCACATGTACAGCTCAGCCAAGTGTTTACTACGCAAGACAGGAGCAGAGAGGGTTGTTTAGCACTGGTGCTAGAGAGTGCTGAGGGCTCTGCTTGGTGGCCCTTTGCCCCACGCCTGCTAATTCCAGTAGGGCAGTGAGCTCCAAGGTTCCCTAGACACCCTGGGTACTGGGGATACTGGGGAACTTTCCTGGCTGTCTGTAGGACTGCCAATGCGAATAACAGCCATAGTGAGGGAACGGGCTGTTTGGACTCTGAATCCTTGTGTTGCTGTATTTTTATCTCAATAATTTCAGAAATGCTGCTGTGAAAAGAACTCTACCTGTTTGTTTCTGTAGCTACCTGTGGTGCAGCTGCATGCCACTAAAAATTTGCATTGCCAAACCTTCTGCTGGCAGTTCATAAGCCAAATGAAGGCAGCAGATCAGCAGCAATGGTGAGGGGAACTCTGAATTTTTTTTTAGCAGTTTTTAAAATATTGGTATAGAAAATGTCAGATGCTTACTTATTATCACTTGTATGGTGATAAATAATGAAAGGTGTAAAATAACCAACTTCTAGGCTGTTGGGCTTGAGATTAGAGTTGGTTTACAGGGACAGAATCTGGTCCTGCTGTATTAGCAGCTTTATTCAGTCATTCATATGCAACAGCATTGTCAGGTTGTAACTACTGAAATGTACTAATGCACTAAACTACTAATGAAGGTGTCTTTTGTTTTCATATAGATTAACACATTACTTTATTCTCTTCTTCAGCAAGCATTCAGAAACACTGCACTGCTGATACCTGTATCCAGTTTCATCTTTCACTTAGTGATTTGCTTTCTCTTACAATCCAAGTGCTAGTGGAATTAACCTCAGCTAATTATCACTGATGGACGGATCTTTCTGTGAATCCTAGAAAGCAAGGCTGTCATATTTTGCCTGAGATTTGCATGCGCATTTACTCTGTGATTTGATTGCTCAGGTTTGGAAGTCTATTTTAAGGTTCTAACAGGCTTAAATTCACACAAGTTTCATAGATTTTAAGATACAGGAACAGCATCTTAAATGTAATATAAGCCTTAGGTGTATTTAGTAGGAGACAAACTGTGATTCATAGATGCTTGTTGGACGTGGTTTGAAACTTTGAGTCTGGGTTGATTATTATTAGTCTGGTATTGCTATGTTTTACTTTTTTTTTTTTTTCTGTGGAGACTTAAGAGGAAAATTCAAACTATTGGTGGGACAAATTAGCCTGACTTCACTTCTTGATTTTCTTCTGTGAGGGTAGTGAGATCTTGTTTGTAATGTACCTCATTGGAGCAAAGTAAATCGTTCTTGGTGATACAGGGTTCAGGTAACAGCAGAACTGAAACAATGCATATAAACAAAGAGCTCACAGGCTGCCCACAATGCAGTCCTGCAAAATATCCTCTATAGATACAAGCTGTGTTCTCTTGCACAGAAGGCCTTACTTGCATGTTCCCACTTTGAAGCATTTGATAGACTTAACCACATTAAAAACTAGTATTTTAGGGAAATTTGTATCTTGTCTCTATAATTTACACCATTTTTCAATAAAATGACACTTTATCTGCCCAAGCAAGACCTTCAGCTTCTAAAATCTATTCAGAGTGGCTGCACTATGTACAAGTTGCCAACTTTTCTGAACACTGTTGTGGCTCCAATGGATTATATATTGAACAGTTGAGCTTGTGAAACTTACCCAAAAGCTGCAAAGCAAAGCTGTCACAAGCATGATTCCATTAAAAATGCTTCATAGAAATGGGATCCTCCAGGAGCAAACAGGCATTCAGGTCCCACCACCCTTGCTGAGATCACTTTCCTTCCCTGGGAGTAAGACAAGTAACAGAAACATGCTACACAAAACAATGTCATTTTCTATTGCCTTACAGAAATTTTTATCTACTGAGGTGAAGTGTAAATATAAAACATCTTTGTGAGGAGAGGGGTTGCATCTCTTTGTGCCCTGTTTACTCAAAGGTGCACCAAGGAGAGGCCACTGTCAGAAAAGGCCGGAGAGCTTGAGTTGTGAATTCATGTGTACTTAATTTGGTCCTTTTTTTGCCTTGGCAGTGTTAACAAGTAAAACTCCATCCCAAAGAGAGATGAAATAGCACTGTGCTAGGCATGGGGCCCACAAGTGTTTGCTAACTTTTAATTGAAACTGTTCTGGTTTACTTCACTTGGACCAAGATTTCACCTAACAAGAAAGCTGTAGACTTTAAATCGCAAAAATCCAACCTGTAGACTTTGACTAATGCTGGGATTTGGTTTGCTAATACACACAGCTCCAGCTGGAATGCTGGGGACAGAAAACATAAACTGTGCCAGCCAGGGGCATGTGGTGTATCCTGTGTGCCAGCTAAGGATGTGTTGGGCATCTGAAAGCACAAGATGCTGATGCACAAAACAAGAACACAGGAGGTGGAGCATAGCAGGTGGCTGCCTGTTAGTTTCTACACAGGAAGGGTGGAAGGACCAAGACAGGCACGACTGGAGGTCTATCTCTTTTATGCCACCATAAAATCCCACCAGCACGCAGATCTGTAAAGCTCTGTATAGGAAGTTGTCCTCTTGGCAACAACTGAGCTGCATGACCCTCACAGCAGGGCCAGTTGTAATGTGCATGATATTTTCACCCCTAATACAAAGTCTCAGAAATTCCACCCATGGGGACAGTGGGGGGAAAAAAGGAGGGAGCCTGTCAATAGTTTTAGGCTTTCTCAGCTGAGAAAAAAAAGACATTCTTAAGCACAATATTTCTTTTACAATTATAAACCAGGCTCCTTTAGTGGGAAAAGCCTGGAACTTTAAATGCTGTTCTTAAGGCAGGGAGGAGGAGGATGTTTTCTCCCAGCACAACCCACCTGCCTGCCTTCCAAGTGGGCAGTTTTGGTGTCAGGATGGTGCAGTCAGGGCACAAAACTCAGCTGAGCTGCAGCAGCCCATCTGCCAGAAGGAAAACTGGGGGGGTGGGTGGCAAAGAGCCTCCAAGCTGATGGAAGGAGTGGGAGTGTTGCTGGTTTGCTGGAGCTGGGAGAGCTGGCAGGCTCCATTCCCTGCAGCAGCCTGGCCAAAGGGAGCAGAGGAGGCACCAGAAGGGCAGAGAGCTGGGTGGCTGGGAGAGGGACATTCTTTTGTGTCAGAAGTGGTCAGTATTTTACCAGCTGAGTTCCATAAATTGGCCCTGGGCTGTCAGTGCTGGTGCCAGCTGTTAAGTTTGTAGCAGCCATAATCTCAGCAGGGACAAATAGGGAAAGATGTATTGACAAATGGCACTGAGCATAATAAACTGCTCATCTTTATGAATGCTGGGATCCAAATGATCAAAACAGATGTACAGTTTCCAGATCTTAGCTGCACTGTCAGAATATTCCTGGTTTCCTCTTGCATAGTCATCCATAATGAAAAGAAAACAAGCAGATTTGCCTTTCTCTTGGGTCTTTCTTTATTGCTCACTCAACATTAATTACAGAATATTGCTGGAATAGCAGGCTGGCAGGCACTGGCACCCTGAACAGAGTGTGTCACTTATTCCTGTCACTTCTGCATGTACCATATAGCTAAAATTATCCTCAGTACTAGCATAGCATCCACATGGTCATGTGGGGAGAGCATCATTTTTGTCTACCCCTTTGTAAATTTAAATTATCCGAGGAAAACATGTCCTGTTGAAAGGCATCGAAAAGGAAAATGAGTGAAGGCTGCCATTTTCCCATTGAAGCCGTAAAAAGAGGAGGTAGGGAGCCAAAGTGAAGGAAATGTTTAATTCAGATCAGTTAACACAATGATTTCTTATATTTTCATGTCAAGGGAATTGTAGAGGGTGATAAAGAAGACACAGTGGAAATATATGCCTTTAAAAATATTTGGACACAAAAATTCTCTCCTGATTTATATGTGATTTGCAGGTTCATCAAAATGACTTTTATACTTAGTGTTGCCTGAAGTGTTTGGGGTCATTAGGGACTTTTCAGCTTATCAGATAAATCCTATGTATCCTGCCTTGCTGTTTGACTATAGCATTTTTTAAAAGACTTGTCAAGTCAATGGGTTACCACATCCCTAAGGCAGTGCATTTAATAGTTATAAAGTGCTGTCCTTTGCTAAGTGAAATACCGAGTGTCGAGCAGAGTATACAATTCTAGAGCCATAAGCAAAAAGATGAGTTCTCATACATTTCCCATGTACAATAGCAGAAATTCAGAGTACTGCCCGTTTTCACTCTGCCCAGGATGATAAGCATATTGCTTATTAAGTATTAATGTTATCAAGCTGATGCATTAAGTTACAAGCAGAAGTGACTCAAAAACCAGAACATCTTGAATCCTAGACTTTCCAGTTAATTAAAACCTGCCCTCATACAAACAGTATGACTAGCACAATTTCCTGGTGGACTTAAGTCGTATTCCAGGGGAATTCAGCCTGTCTGGCTCTAGGCTCCCAGAAAACATTATGGACAAGGACTTCATGCATCCTGTGCTGCCTGGGGCAACCCTCAGCAAAGCACAGAGCTGGCTTCAAGTAACTGGGCATTTCTAAAGCCTTAATAACCCTGGACAGAAACTTGTACAATTCTTACCAACTTCCCTTCTGCCAGCCATTAGACAGCAGAGATGAATCTGAAAAAATCCCTGGATTCTTGTCTTTAGGTCACCAATATTTAGTAACTGTCCTCAGTGATGCTGACAAGAGCTTCTGCCCCTTTAGTATCCCAGAACCAGGAGCAAAGTAGCAGAGAATCAGGACCTGTGCTCACAAAGGGGATCTTGTTTTTTAACTTCCCTCTGCCCTGTATCCTCTTGTTGTCAACATGAAAGACATTTTAATACTTGAAATAATTTAAAATATGTTAAATTAGGAATAGCAATTATACTGATATTTTCTGGGTATCTGCTGGCTCAGTCTAAGAAGTAAAATCATTAAAACTCTTTCCTGCAGCCTGTTGAGAGAAATAATATTTAGTGGGAGTTGAATTTTATATGATTCAGCTCAGTCTTGGAAATTGGCAAACCTTTTATGCTCAATTAGATTCAAAATCTGCTTTCAATACCTCATTCTTCATATAACTGATTTGTAATGGAACTCGGGAATGAATCAGACAGTGACCTCCTCAAGCAAGGATATGTGCTGTCCTTAATGTAGCAAGTCTCGGACAGAACCCCTGCCTTTTTTGGGTTTAGCTGAGGAGTTCAGAAGTATTTTCTTTTGCCCCGAAATACCACAAATAGCATTAAAGAAGAATGACTTAACTACCATGTTGTTCAAGCTGAGCGTGCATGAAGTTACATGGAAATGCCATTGGGCTTTAATGCATTCTCTTAGTAGCAACCTTAGCAGGATAAAGTTAACCATAACATGGATTATGTTAAGGCAGTACACAAAATGAATATTACTTGTACTTTTGATATCCTGCCAAGTCAGGATGTCTCGCTCTGAGGTGCAGTGAGTTTTTTGGCTCTGTATGGTTTGTTTTTCTCTGCTTCCCTTTACATTTACACTAAAAGTAAATTTCAGATCTGTGACTTCCTCTGCTGAATTTCACACAATCTTAACGTTTTGCTTTGTCCCTTTAGCATTAGCATCTGGCCCCAGCTCAGCCAGAACATTTGTTTTACTTTTAGAGACTTTGTGATTAAAACTTTGGTTTGTGTCTTTTTTGGGGGGTTGGGACATGACGCTTTCATTAAGCATCCAACAACCTTTATTTAAGTTTGCCCAAGTCAAAGTCATTGAGCTATCAGTAAATTTTAGCTTCTCTAACAACAAAAATTTAAAGTATTTGATGGGGGTTTGGGTACATTGTAAGTTTTGACAGTGTGGAAATTGAGTTTTTGAAAATTGTTCTAACTTTTTAATGCTACTTGATCTTCTCCAGAGGCTATAAATAACACTTGAGATCCTAGGGATCCTATGTGTAGAGATTATAAACTTGGCACCCCAAGACCAAAACTGGAAATTACTTAACTCTGAGGTAAAGCTGCTCTCAAAAGGTGTCCAGCACAATTTTAGGAACCTAAGAAGTTTGATTTAGTACAGCTGAACTTTCTAAATGCATCTTCAACTTAAAGCATTTAAAAGATATTTATTCTAACAGTATAATCTTTATCTGTTTCATTCTACCATCCAAAAGAAATAGGTCTTATCTTGGAACTTTACAGTCTAAATAGACAAGAGAGACAGAAAACAGGATACGACCATTATTATCCCTGTTTTGTAGGTAGGGGTGTAAGAGACTGCTTGCTCTGTCTCTCTCATGAACTGAAGGCCTGAACTCTTATTTTTCAAGATTATGTCAGCTGTCTCAGCAGCAAACCTATTTTGTTTTGTTTATACTGCCACCAAAATTCTCAATATATTTTAGAACAAATAACGGCCTGGTACATTTTTATTTTTATTCAGCCAAGTAATAATCCACATACAAAGAAACCCAGGAATATTCAGGGTTAATCCCAGTGTGCTTTCATTGACTGTAATGAGTGTCCACTGTGGATTTTAAGGAAACACAGTTTGGTCAATAACTGATCTGTTTCAAGTTACCACTCCTAAAACACAGTAAAGTTTAATTAATGGACAAATTTACTCACAATTTTTATAGAATAATCAAATGTCTTTCAGGCATGCGGCTTTCTCCTTATACTTCATTTTTGTTTAATGAAACCTGTCCACAGGCATCCACTTGACCGTTTCAGAATTCTGCTTGCCTGAATTTAATATCTGGCCTTACTCAGGAAGGTGAATCATTACACAGTTATTGCAGTGGCTTTCTGCATGTATGAATAGCCTTCATCTGTTTTGATATTTTGTTTAGCCTTACTGAGAAGTCTGCACTTCCTTGGCATATGTTCCATAAAATGATAAAGTTTCTGCTGCTATTGAGTAATGAGTTGTAATAGGGCATTTAGTAATCGGGGGAATATTACTGCTGTTGGAAAAACTAGAAACTTTAAGAGAAGGAAGAACCTGAGATTAATTCAGAGATATTATTTTCTTACTATCTGTGGTCAACTAAAACCTTTTTTTCAAGCAGCAACAGGAGCTTTGCATACAAAGAAAAATTATACTTGAAAAATACAATTGAATTTGAACCCTTATTCTTCTGGATCCCATGGATGTATCCTTTTTCCTAAATGAGGTACTCTGGGAATTTCAGAGGCCAGACTTGACCTATGGGAGTGACGTTTTCCAGAGGGCCACGACCTCAAGCCATACAGTGACAGAAATCTGTTTCCTGTGGAGTTCTGCCTTGGGGCTGAAATGTGGTTTGGAGTTTACTCTGCCTGAAGCTGCAGAATTTTCTGGAATCAGTGAGGTGTGGACATACTCTGCAGATGTTCTCCCTGCTAGGTCTCCATTCTCTACTCAGACTTCTGTATCCATAAAACATTTAGAGCTCTCTCAAATTAGTTTGGAATGGGCCAATGTCTCCAAAATTCTTAAAGTTAGAAGCATAAGGACTGTATGAATGCCTGTGTCTTTGGGAAACAGAAGCAATACCATCCTGCATGACATGTCAGGGAGTGGGGAGATGACCCTGTGTTTCTGGGGTGATTAAAAACTCTGTAGTCACCGCTTGTGGCACAGACTTTGTAAAGCAGGTGAAGAAATCCTCACCTCTTTGGCAGCTTCAGTTCAAGAGCTGATCAAATCCTGGAGTTCCTCTCCCCTCACCTACAGCACTGGGAATCAAGCACACAGAATTGCTGGAGTATTCTCCATGTAGCCCAATGTTACCACTGACTTTTTAATCTCCACAGCAATGAGCTCTTATTACTGCTCATCAATTTCAGCCGTTTCATTTTTCATTAGGATTTTTTTTAAGTGACAGTTTAATATACTGCAACTTAAAACAGTAATCCTAAAATCTAGCAGAGCAGCTCAGAGTAGGAAATTGCCTGAAGAAACATAATCATTGCAGAAATCATATTTTGGGTATAAGGCTGACATACCTTTATCCTGTTCCTCTGTGCTGCCACAGTAACAAGAAGCTACCCTGGGAGGAGGGCCAGGAAATCCAGGCTTTGGGGTACAATCTAAACATGTGAGGAGGAGGAAAAGCTGCACACTAAGCAGGCACAGATGGCGTAGCACTGTGGGACAGCAGGGCTTGTTGGAGGCAGTGTTAAGTAGACAGTTTGCGAACTGGCTGCGAGTTTTAGCAGCTGATTCAATCAAACCACCTGCGCGTAGCCTGGTTCCACCTTGTTTTGCCCACTGCAAATTAAGAGGTATCGTGCTTTCTCTGGAAGCTTGTGTTTCAAATATCTGTGCATAGCTGCTAGTGCTGCCTAAGGGCATGTGAAAGCACATGGGTGTGCATACATCTATGTAAAACGCATGATTAAGGGCATCAGCAACATAAAGACCTTAATTTGCCTCCTTTGTCACTCCAGCTTCTGCTCTGATCCCAAGATTCTGTTCTTAATACAGCAACATGAACAGACTCCAGAGAAAGGGGATAAAAAATTTTAGGTCATTATTAGGTGGATTTTGGTTTGGGAATATTAATTAGAGACTAGTAATCTATGTGTATGAACGGCATGATCATGAAACTGTAAAATGTCTTAGAAAAGGTCAGTGCATTTTGTTATATCTGCATGTGTTGCTGAGTTTCAGAAACAAGGAGAAAATAATGGCCCATGTAAACTGAGCTCTTCTCTAGTAATATGGATAAAAATTTGGTTTCCTCTTTTTAAGCTCCCAGGTGGATTTTCTTTCTTATAAAGGGGTGCAGATGATTAAAGGTTCATTTTCTAGGAAGCTACAACTGGCTTTTGGGGCACTTCATATGCTCCAGAGACATTAATATCTAAACCATTCAGGGATAATTGCATTAGTTGTCTTTTCTCCCAACTAAATTATTTGAGTACATTAACAGTCAATTTTGTGTTGACAGAGCATGAATTTCTACTGATGGGAATAGAAAGCTTTGTAATATCTCAAGAAAAACATCAGACTAAATTTTCAATTCTAAGAGTATATCTTTGGATCAGGGACTTTGTAGATTATATATTGCAGATGGGAGAGAGACATCTCATTTTAACAGTAATGGGAAGCAGTGGATTTAGCAGTAGATAAACCATGTTTCTTGCTGGAAGTGCTGCTTTTAACCCAATAAAGCTTCAGTTCACAAGCCACTCCTTCAAATTAGATAGATAGATAGATTAGTTAATTTTTAATGCATGTAGCAATTACTGATGTGACAGATAGCAGACCTTATCTTGCTCCCATCCAGCTCTGTGGGAGTTCAGACATTGATATCACATGGGGAGACTACAAAGGCAGCTAACAAGGCATGATGAATGTCACCTACACGTGTTTTCATCTCTGCATGGGAATGCCAGTAATACCTACCTTGTGGCTTTTGACACTAGAAGGCCATTTGATCCCATCTAAGAAGCAGCTTGAGAATGGGTGAATGTGTCTGACATAGTAATTCCTTGTTTCTGATCCAACTGCATGTGAAAATTTCAGTAATTTCACTTTTTGTTTGAATACAAGCAGCAGACAGCACACAGCCCGAATTAGAACTGGATCCCATCTTCCTGCTGCATACATTCCTGTTCAATTCTGGGTTTTTCAATCCTCTATCTCTTTGACCAGACTATTTCTTCTTCCTAGAAAAACATTCTTTCTAAATTTCCATTTCTTTGTGGCTTCTTTTTGCTGTGTCTTCAGATGCCAGTGGCAGCTCTCTGCCCTGGAATCTACTTCTACTTTTTGGAATGCAGACAGTGCCTCCTTTCTTTTTTTACTACAAACAGTTACTCATAATGGTCACCGCTTTCTTTCTTTGATGCCCAGAAAATCAACTTTACCTGAACTTAGAGGCACAAATAATGCAATTTACCTGCCAACGAAGTGAACTATACTGAGAGCTGTAATTTACCGTGAAGAGCAGCTGATTCCAAAATCTTAAAGACAAAAATATATGAGTAGCCCGTAAGTTTTGCTCCTGCCTCCCCACACACATCCAGAACAGATGTAGACAAAATAGTGTGGCATTAACTTTGTTTCTGTTTTGTCAAACTGGAGGAAGAGAGACAAAGATGACAAGGCAGGAGCAACACTTGATCCTTAGGTTAAAATTTGGTGTAGAAAGGTATATATTCAGTGTTTCCACAACTCTGAGGAGACACTGACTGCTATGAACCTGCTGAGAATGTTTAAATTCAGCTGGCATTAAATTTTACCTGTTATTTAAATACTGCTGCATGTAAAATAAAAGTCAAAATAGTCACTCTCCCTTTTGTTCAGGGGTCTTTGCTAGTATGAGATAAGAGGCAAGAATTAGGGAATGTCACAATAGCAGTTGACATTTTTTGTCTGGAGCAACAATTTAGTGCAGTAAGAATGAAAAATTATCGTATAATTAAAACTGTATCTTCTTGCAGTAGGAAACATAATCAATGTTGTATATAATTTGGCAGATTCCTGTTTGTAAGCATTAAGGATGATTCATCCCCAACTGAGCTAATTGTTTGTACTGCCTCACAGTCAACGAAGAAAAGACACTGCCACCTACATCCCGTTCTAAAGGACTTTTCTGAAGAGCAGTGTTTGCAAAGCTGGTAATATGGCCAGTTCCCAGCTCCTGAATATTTATTGCATTGCAAAACGCTGCTGCAAGTCTTGCTGGATGTGATTAACCAATGTGAAAATGTTTTTTCTCTTAATAGGTTTAATATTTTTATAAACTGGGATTATATCGTTCGCAGCGTCTGATATTGGCTGGGTCGTGTCAATGGAGTTTAATTGTGATTGCTCAGTTTTTAGTGGAATGCAGATATAACCAGCAGAGAACTGATGAACAACAGATTGTCAGCTCCTGCTTTACACAGGGGAGTAACACAACCTCTCCCACTGAAGTGGGATTTCTCATCCAAGACGTTAGGGGGACTGACATTGTTTCGTGGTGGGAACTCCACTGAGATTTGCCTGCCAGGGAAACTGTACCTGTCCTGCACGTGTGGACACAGGCTGGGTGCAGTGTTTTGGTTCTGAACAGCTTAAAAGTAAGAAGCTGTTATACATCCTAAATCTAAATTCAGATCTGGATGTGACTCTTTGATGGGTTCTTGGAACTGAGTGTTTTGTTGTGGGTCCCTTCCCACAACTGGAAATGAATGACAGAAACTAGGGGACAGTGCCTCTTTAAGGGCCAGATCTCCAACCCTGGGTAGGTGCTTTTATAATAAAAGGTAGGACCATGTTGTGGCAGCTCTTTTTAAGCATTAGTCACCATTGAATTCACTGTGAAATTCTGCATAAAACATGATAGCATGCTGTGGCATACAGCAATTGCTGTGATGGGATAGAAGAGTATGGAGAAAACATATTAGAAATGCAGTGGGTAAATGAAGCTGACATGCCACATGGGATATTTTGAACTACATTTTACATTTCAGAGGAGAAAAATCAATGTAAAGGGAAAAGAACTTTCACAAAATGAGTATCAGGCTGATCACTCTTGGAACTTCTTTTTGGTCTCTGTTATCTAACTCCAGCCTATAGTGAGAGAGAATTTTTCTGTCTGCAATGTATTCTGCTGCTTTTTTAGAGTGAAAGAACAGCTGTTGAGCAAAAATTCTGCCTTTGGCAGTATCTGTTAATTGATGTGTTTCCTTAAAAAAAGCCAACCCACTACAAAACAAAATAAAAAACCCAATAAAAAAGGAAGGGAAGTACTGCAAGGTGTTTAATTTCTAGGTGTATTAGGTGACCTAAACCTGCTTAAAACTATTTAAGAAAACAGTTTTATTGCCATTGTTTGTCAGAGGCATGATCCACTTTGTGCTGACTTTAGGAGTGGGATGAAATGGGTCAGAGCAGCCCCTGGGGTTCTGCTGCATCTGAGCTGGGGGTGGCAGTGGCAGGAGCCTGGTCCCAGGGAGGGAGCTGCAGAGCCTCACCCCTTCCTCTCTCTGAGAAACCTGGGCCAGCTGGCAGCACCTATGAATGGATGGAGATGCTTTCTGTGGGCAGAGACACAGGAAGGGAAACCAGCATTAACTGCCATCTGATTTCCCAGTTGTCCACACTGAGGCTGGTAAAAGCTGTTTCCTGTACAGGGGAATTCAGCACTCTGGAAATGGATGCTTGCATCAGTCATTGTATTTACCCTCCAGCCAGTTCAAAATTCTTCTCTCTATATTCTGTTTTCCACTAATTTGCTTTGTCCAATTTCCACTGACCCAAATAACCAGGCTTTCATTTTCCTCTATTTTTCAATCCAGTTGTGGTAAATCTTAGCAGCTGTTTCCTATACCTGATCTGAATTTGTTTTTTGCTAGTTCCATGACATAAATAGGGAAGGGGGGGTGAGAAGGAGAAATAGGAAAACCTGATTATAGTTTGTGAGCTTTTTTTATCTTTCTGATTTTTGCCTGGAAATTAAGAATAGCTTTATTCGCTGTGATGTTGTCACAGTGCTAATTTTGCATCCCCTAAGACACTTGGAAAACCAGATGAAATGAACTGGTTTGGTTCCCACTCTGGCTGCAACAAGGCAGCAGGCTGGCTCTTGCATGCAACAGCAGACAAGCTCTTGCAGCACCTAATCAGGAAAAGGAAGAACCAGAAAAACTGTTCTTGTGAAATTCCCAATGCAATATTGCTGATAAAAGTTGTTCAGATAAGCTCCAGATAACCATCCAAGCTTAGAAGTGCTCATCTGCACCATCTCCAGCTGGGTTTGAGGTTCAGTCATCACTAATGAGAAGATGTGATTGAAAGCAAAGGAAGATATGAAATGCCCTCTCCTCTAAAGCAGGAGCTATCACTCACTGTAACAAAACATTGCAGATAACACTGCTGGCCACTCTTCTCTAGCCTTTGCCTCAGTACCAACAATACAGAGCGAGCTTTCTTACTGATTCTATTCCTAAAAAGGAAAGTAATTCATTTTTATCATTACTTACCAATAATTATTCATTTATGTCTTGGTAAAAGAGGATCGCAAAATTCCACTCTGATGGAAGAAGTTCAAGGCTTTACAATGGACCATGAAATCTCATGCAGAAATTATGTCCTGTGAAATGTTTGGCCATGGAAAGTTCAAGTGTCACCCTGCTGTAATTATAGCCTTGGTTTCTGAGAGGTTTATAATTCAGCAGCAGAGATGGTGCCAGCGTGAACTCAGCCTGCTGTACTGGGTATGATTCTAAATAATTGTTCTTCCAGGTTTGTTCCCTAGGATGTTTGGGAGCTTTTCTGTTTGCTTGGTTTTTTTAATGTCAGCTACTTTGCTTTATTATTTGGTGTCTTATAAAGTCCTCTAAAGAAAATGTAGGCATTTTAATCTGGACTCTATCACACCTTCAGCAGACAAACCCAAAGTCTTGTAGCCAGTCACCTTTGTACCTTTTGGCATCAAATACTTGGGTCCATGGTATAAACTCAGACTTCTGCCAGTTTCCTTAAAATAAAAAATCCAGTCCTTGGCCTGCTTGTGGGTTGTGCTGCAGACAGAGCTCACCATAGCAGTGTGCCTTACAGACTACTGCATTTCCTTCCCTGAGTTACTGGGGTGTGGGAATTTGCTGTAAAAAGGACTCCCCAAACTCAGCTGTGCTGTGCCCTTCCAGCAGGGAAGGAGTGCATCCTTTAGCCGTAAGGGGACTGCACAAAGTCTGGGAGTTTGGATGAGAGGTTAATTGCTGCCATCTTCATCCCCCTGTGGTATTTAGCTCCTGGAAGAGCCATGCTTCACACCAGTGTGATGGGAAAGTGAAGTTCTGTGCTTCTGTAGTGCCTGTGCTCTAAAACACTGGACACCGAGCAACTGTGATGGAAAGCCTTGAAAGCCTTTCTTTCTAAGGAGACGCCATGGAAAGCCACGTGTGAATTCTCTAAAAGCTCTGGATTAATATTTATCTTGTGAATTATCTATTATGATAACTGCAAGTGAAAGTGTGTGCTTTATGTTGTTGTGGGATTTTGATCCCATTTCCTGATTTTTACATTCTGACAGAGATGCTGCATGGGAGTGCAAAGGTTTTGTGCAGCCTTTGTCTTCTCCTGTTAACCTACTTCTCCTTGGAACTGTTCGGACCTGGATGTGAGATTTGAGGCTGTTCTCAGTGGTGGTTGGGTTTATTGGATCCTTAAAGATTGCTCTGAGGGAAGAGAACAAGCAGACTGCAGCAGATCTGTAGGGAAACCAGTTACACAGGCAGCAGATTTCTGGACTACTGGGTTTCTAAACTCCTCCAGGCTCGTTTTTAAAGTGCTCTGGGAAAAAAATTCCCATTATGGTTTTTCTTACATTTTGGCCACTAGTACCAGCATTCAACAACCAAGGTCCATACTGTTGTTTTTTGTTTGTTTGTTTGAATGTTTGACTGCAGACCTTTTTGAATATCATAACTTTCCAGAACAGGCTGTAGGACTCCAGAATGATTCCAAGTTCAACCCAATTTATGTGCCAAATAATGTAAACATTTAGACTTTACCCACCCTATCGAAGGAGCAGAAACAAATTATCAGCAGACATTTTAGGTACGTTCTAACCTCCAGCACTCAGTTTTGAGAATGCAATATTTCAAGAATTTGTTGATTGGTTAATGCAGAGAGACATACATTAGATTAATGTCACAGCTTGTGTTCAGAAATACACATCACAAAAAATAACTACAAGTGTTTCTTCAGACTCCTGTATTCCTGTGCCAAAAAGAGAATATGGAAGTGGAGCTGGGCAGGAAATGGCATCATATCCCATGAAAAATATAATACTTTACAAATGTTCTCACTCTGTTTTAGTGTAAACCCTTGAACATCAGTTTTCTGTGTCTCAAAAAGGAGCCAAATCATCAGATATCACCTCTTCTGAGGTACTGGATATTTAAGAGACTACCCTAACTTCACAGAAAATTCTTAGTTTTGTTATGGTATAACCTGGTGATTTTTAAAATAGCACATAATCAAAATCTGTATTCACAGGTAAATGTACTGGTTTCTCTAGGGGCAAGCAGGTAGTAATTTTTAACTTTAGGAGAAGATTCATTAATTTCTGTAAATTTGTTCACATAAGAAGCCCAGCCCAATGGAAAACCATTAAGACAGCAAAAAACGCTCCTGGTTTTCAACTGAAAAGTAGCAGCACCTTTAGCAACACTGGATAGTGAACATATGCAGGTAATTCTAACTGTGCTTTGAGAGGAGGGGAGTAGCGTGGATGGAAAGTTTGTGTTAGGAGTTCAGATGCTCCTGTGTCTCTGTCTGATTAGTGGCACAGGGACAGAAATTAATCTTTACTTTTGGAAGCCTGGTGATAAAAACTGGTGTCAAGGAGGAGAATCCAGCAGGAATTCTCCCAGTGACTCAGCAGCTGTGCTCTCGAAGGAGACTGGAGTAGGTGCACAAGGCAGTGTTACAAGAAAGAAGGGATGAATTGCCTCTTTCTGAGACTAGCAAATCTTATGTGGTGCAGAGTAAAGAAATTAAGGCAATGAAACCCTTCAGAACAGCAGTTCAAGGTCTGTTCCAGGAAAGGATTTGCACCAAATAATGATGCTAACAAGAATCAATAAATCTGAACTGGCTATCAGTAATTTTAGAATGGAGATTAACAGAGGTTTCCTAATCACAAGGATAGTTTTGGAAGAGCTTTCAGTCAGGGACCATAGCAGTGGGGCAGAACCCCAGCTTTTGGCAATAAAAAAATGTTGTGCATTGGCTTGGCAATTTTCACAAGCAAGATTTTGCTTCAGCTGTGTCCAGTGGGACTTACTGTTAAACTGCAGTTCAGATTTGATTATTTGCCTTCTTGCTCTGAAGAATCAATGTAAGTATTAAAGTTTAGTGAATAGCTTTACATAGAATCAAGTAGTTTTAAAATGAGATTTGCTTCACTATCTGATTTACAGCTCTCCTACTTAGGTGAGGTGCTAGCAATAGTGCAGGTAATACCCCTTCTAAAAGAGATTAGTGGAGCTTTAATTACAAGTGAAGAATGCATACCTGAAAATGCTCCCTGAATTTTATTTAACTCCTATTGTTATGTCTTCATTATTGCTGACCAAGAGGTACCCCTTGAATACAAAATGCCATAATCAGCATAAAGATGAACTGAAGACTTTCATGCGCTGTATTATTAATGGAAGCTAAGAGTAAGATTGCAACTAAAATGGACCTTCTGAAAACTTCATTAGTTCTTTAATTTGTCTGGGAAATCAATTATCTGATTTAACATGTACAGTAAAGATAGATCTGGATACACCCCAAATAATTTGCAAGAATATTTGATAAAAAATGTACTACCTAAGATTTTTTAGTAGTGGAGCAGAACTCAAAATGTTCTACACCATGTGTTTTATTAAAATTCTTGCATTTTTCAACATGAATGTAGCAGTTTATGATCATACAGTGAAACGTGTGGGAGGACATACAAAGCTTTTCATGAAACTTAGCCCAGCCCCGGGCACTGGTCCAGTTTCCAATAGAAGTTACAATCATCCTACTATATATCATCTCTTAAAACCTTCAGAGATCTTCTGGCAACTGCACGTCTGTTGGACACCAGAGCACATTTCTCCCTTGTCCACGTTCCTGCAGTGGATCCTTTCCGGGCTGCAGCAGCCGTTGCAGGCAATATTTTTCCCACAGGGAAATTCAAATATGGGAATTGATCATCGGAAAGTTGAGTTGCATTGGTAGCTCTCTTCAGCTAAAAGATGCACACACAGGTGTGTCAGCCCGGCCTGGTGCCTGTTCATCACTCACAGAGGCAGACAGCAGTTCTGTAAAAAAACTAAAAAACATCCTCTCACAGTATCTGCTGCCTGAATAGAAGAAATCCCAGATGTTTACTATAGTAAGCTTTGGGAAAAAAACCCTGATATTCTAATGGCAATAGCAGTCAGTCAAAACTGGCTTCACACTCTTCCTCTGCATTATGTGGAAACTTACTCTGTCCCTTGGTTAAGTTCCTTTACAGGAATGAGCACAGCCTAAGATACCCTCAGTGGTAAAGCAGCCGACCTGAATGGTTCAAAGTGAGATGTAATTACAAAATTCCTATGTTTTATTGTGGACTGTGGCTGTCTCTGTAGGAAGCTCCCAAACACGCACTGGTAATTATAATTCATGATAGCCAGAATGAATTTTTGGGAGCTTCACATTCAACCAGAAGTTAACACTGGTACCAGGAAAACAACATCCCATCCAGCTGTTATTGTCTTCTGGGAAGGAAATCGGCATCCCATTCCATCTCTTGGTGCCTTTTGGGGTGGGCATCACAAGAAGACAGTCAGAAACAGGCAAGTTGTATCTCGAGTTTTTGGTTGTAGGTAAATTTCGACAAAAACAAGTTTGAAGTTATCCTGTAAAAACCAGCCTGACTGTTCTCTAATACCCAAATCTGGATTATTATTTTATCCAGAGTCCTTTTAGATAAAGGTCAATGGTACATTTTGCACATCCTTTAGTTTGTCAGAATTCATTGCCATTTTTTTCCTTCCCCTCAGTTTTGCCAACGATTCAAGCTTGGTCATTTTTCACATTACAAGAAAGAGGTGAGGGACTGAATCTATTCAACAATATTAATGTTTGTCCCATGGGATAGCTTTTATATTATAAAGTGGATATTGACTCTCATGGAGGGTGAATATTAAGGTTTATCAACCCTTGAGGTATGTATTGACCAAGACAAACTAGAGGTCACTGCAACATCAAGAGTAAATAAATCTTAATGCTGTCAAAATGAAAAATCAATATGCATATTTTTCCACTTATTTTGAATGTCATTGAACTATCTGGAAATATCTCAATTGTGTACCTGAATTTCAAGATAATGGTCTTTTTATTACTGTGAGTAATAAGTCACCTAGAGACAAGTCAGAGGTGGGGCAGGAGTTCAAGTAAAACACTGCCTACAGTTTTTCCTTTCTGAATAAGACAGGACAAGGGCTTCACTTTTTTCAAAATATGTAAATTTTTATTTAACCTCTGTTAAAGGAAAGCCCTCATCTGTACTGATTTTCAAGCCAAAACTAAACTCTTTTCCAGGGCAAATTCACTGTTTGTCAGAAACCCTGTGCACACCACAACTTGTAGTGACAAAAATCTGCATTGTGCCATTGCACTGGCCTGGCTCTTCAAATTAATAAAATCTGAAGGATGCTGCTGAGATGTAGCTGTGATTTTGGAGTTCTAGACAGCACTGCATTGTTGCAGACTCTGAGTTTCCTAGAAATAGCTTTTCTGTTGTTGCTCTCTGAGATAATATAAGGTGCTTTATAATTTTGTGTATGTATGTGGCAGGACACTACTGAAAAGCCGTTGACAACATTCCTTCAGAATCCTGAGCAAACAGGAAGGTGGATTCAGTTCTTGTTATGCAACCAAGTTGTAAATTATAGTCCAAACTGAAAGTAAAATGCAGCTGGGTAAGTAGACAAATAGATACAGAAAGGCATTGGCTTATCTTAAATAACAAAACATTTACTGTTTATTTAAAGGCCAGTGAGTCCAAGAGGGTGAGCCAAATAAATCCTTTTAACACACTTTTAAGCTCACGCGTGAGTAACTGGGTGAGGGAGAAAAGGGGATAAGGGAAGGGGAAGCAGAGGAAAGATGACCCTGACTAAAAAATGAGCTTCCATAGTTTAAAAGGTTAACTAGAAAAAAAGCAGCTGCTTCAGGTAGCGGTGTGTAGGTTCATGATTGAGGATTTGAGGCTGATGGTAAACCATGCTGACAGAAATTGAAGATTAGCCACTGTAATGGTTTGAAAACAAACCAGAGCGAGATCCCAAGTCAGGGTTAAAATTTAATAGGGAAAATAAATAATTTAAAAATAAGTGAAATAATACAAAGGAAAAAGGAAAAGAAAAACACAGACAAAGTCAGATACAACCTGACACCCTATTAGGGTGGTGGTAGTAGTCCAGATGAGGTAGTTCAGTCGAATTGGTGATCCTATGGGAAGTCTAGTCTCCAGCTGAAGGTCCAGTGGTAGCTCTTGTCCTCCAGGAATCCAGTAGACAGCCCCCCGTGGCGTTCAGAAGCCCAGATTTATCTGGGATGGAATGCTTGATTCCCCCCTCTGGGCGGAGCCTCTCACAATGGGATGATGAGTCATGAGGCCAGGTGTTGATGGGCTCGTTAACAGCAGATAGTCCGGGGGGGAGTTACTGCTGAGTCATGCCGCACAACATTAATGGGCCATTAACAGAACAATAGCCTGGAGGGAGGAGGCAAGGAAACACTGCCCCACCTGGTTTCAACGGTTCATGAGGGTGGTAATAGAATACACTGCAACCCAGGACAGCCACACACGGCTGACAGGGGATTTGGGCTTGGCCCAGAATTAAATGAAAATGGGAGGTGGGGGAGAGACTTGAGAAAGATTGTTTGCTCAGTTATTTTAAACAAAAATATAGATCTTCGCTCATGAAATGAGCTGGCATTATGCCATCACACAACTTCAAATAATATGGTTTTGTTTTCATCTGATTTTGCTTTTAAGTGCCTACAATTTTAAAGAGGCAAATTCCAGGAAAATATCCCATGATCAGGAGACTCGAAGACTGCCTGTGCTTTTGCAAACACCTATGGCCATGCTGTAGCTTGTGCCAGTCAGAACTCTCCATCCTCAGCCTGAATCTCAGTGACCTTGTTGCAACAGCAGCTGGTGCCCGAGAGAAGGAGCTGCTGAAGTTTAGTCTGTATGCTTGACATCTAGAGATTTTGCTGCTTGGTACCTGAGGCTAAAAGTTCATTGAAAGTAAAAAATGAGCAGGTCTGACCTTAATTTGGAGCCCAATGAATCAAAAAGCAGTCTTCAATCAGGCCATTGGCACGGAAGGATTGTTTGCACCTCTGCAGTCGGAGCTCTGGGGCTGCTCCAAGGAAGGCATGGGTGGCCTTGCAGCTCATGCAGTTGCCTCTCTGCTCCTGCTTCTTCCTTGTGACAGCACTGTTGCTTCTCTGACCTTGTAATAAATGCTCGGACAGCTAAAAAGGTGGTAGAACAAGTGTAGTAGAACTAGGGAATAGTTTCCTGCTGGCAGGGTCCTGTCCTCACCCAAAGATGGAAAAGTGTAACCAGGAGAAGCCTTGAGGCTGCACACAGAGTCTGGGAAGTGCCCCAAGGCACGGCTGGAGTCACTTAGTCAGGCATGAGCCTGTGCTGCTGCTGTCAAAGGCTGGTCCCAGCACACCCGCATGCTCAGCCCTTCCTGCCTTCACCAGCAATCACTCAGCACCAGGGAGCCCATGCAGCTCCCCGTCTGCTGGCAGCAAAGAAGGGGCTGGGAACAAGCCAGAGGACTGACAGGGAAGAGCGGGATCCTTGCTTTTGTCATGGTGGGTTTAAATGGAAGTGCACAGGGGGTTATGGGCCCCAGGGAATGCCATGGAGTGACCCCACTTGCTCAAACTGCCCAGACTGATGCGGAGATAAAGAAAAAACCCCCAGCCCTAGCTCCTACTGCTCTCTCCAAGCCATGCTGGATGCTTTCAACTAAGAGCCATGTATCCAGTTATTTACACAGTTTAAATACAAACCAAGTCTATTTTTCCCCTCTGCGTATATTTTTTCCAGTTACAGCCTTCTGCTGCAAAGAACAAGCCACGTCTCCCTGGACTCGAGAAGAATCTTTTGAATTGGGAGAACTTATTTTTAAAGCCAAGTAATAAGTTTGTCAATCACTTCTTTATTATCAGTCACTCTCTGATGAACAACATTCAGACTTTAATATCAGCAAAGAGACAATCTGAGGAATGAATGCTCAAGTAATAACATGTAGGAGTTTTTATGGCCTGCCTCTGTTTCTGAAGTGTATACACAATGGCCTAATTTAACATCAGTGAATGTAACGAATTCCCTTTGGCAACTGCAGCATATGGGAATTACTTTTTATGCTTTTCTTGAAGTGCACAAAACTCCCATTAGCATCACATGTTACTTATTGGGGGTGGAGGGAGAAGCCCCTTAATTTGTGTTAGATTTGGGGTGTGGTTTTTTTGTTGATAGGTTTGGTTTGGGTCTTTTTAGGGCAGTCCCACCTGCTTCTAGATTGACTCATATGAATAACTACATTGAAACAAATCTCACGGCTTCATTATTGCACTGAAACTGTTGTTAGAAGAAAATATTCCTTCTAAAATTTGTACTTGGTTATTTTTACAGTTCAGGCTCTCAACCACTTTTTTTTTAGCAGCTGATTAAAATATTCTTTTGTGGCAACATCTTCTTTCAAGGTTTAAAATAGGGATCTGTCCATTGCAGTTCTTTCGTGCAGTTCAAGTACAGAGCCTGAAATATCTGCATAATTAAGCAGGACTCCAGAGAGCCTTGGAGGTGTCCTGGCTTTGTTTTCTTGAGCTAGATACAAGGCAGCGTTCTTTCTGCTGAGTTCAAAAGTTGGCCTAATAAACCATAGGAAAGTACTTTCTTGCTTGGATTGCATCTGCCTGGAATTTTCCATAGGCAGTATTTTCATTAGTGGGGGATTTTTGATCTGAATATGTGACAAGTGAATAAGGGGTACTATTGTGGCTCAGTACTCTTCACACTTTCGGGGGGTTTTAAGTGTTATCTAACCTGTGAGAGAACTCTGAGGATATTTATGAAGAACTGTGATATCTGAAGAAAAAAAAAAAGATTTTTTTCTTGTGAATAGGATGACATAAGACTTAAAGTATGTTTTCCTGGATTTTCATGAGCTGCATTATTCAGAGGCAGGAAAACATCTCCAGTGCCTCAACCTTTGCTGTAAGTTCTGAGCTGAAATGGGTTTGACCTGGGTAGATGCAACTGCTCTCTGATATCAATACATCCCTAGCATGCTTCATGTTTCAATTTAGTTTGCTCATGCTCATTTAAGAGAGTAACAGAAATTATTTAATAAACCTGAGACCATCTGGATGGAGATTGACAAAATAATTTTGCAAAAAGGATGTGAAGTTGATGATAGGCTGCTGCTACTGAGTTCTTATACAGTACCTATTTCATCTGTGGTTTTAGTACCTTCTGAAACTGGTTTCAAAGCTTTAGTGAAAACAGGTACAGAGAGTATCCCTGTATTTCTTTCAGAAATGAGGATCCCGACATAGAAATTGCAACTCCGGAGGAGGTTTAGTGAAAGAAACTTCAGAGATTTGAAGACCGAGTCCAGGAGCATCACAAATTTGAATTGTGAAAAGCATCTATCTTTGCCGTCATGGGCCTTTCACAGGAATCATTTAAAAAATAAGATTCTGTTCATGGGAATTAAAGATCCATAGAGTTTTTCAGAGGACCAGGAGCATAGCATCACATTCTCTGGCCAGGATTTTCTCTTCATTAACTACTTGGCAGTGTGCTAAACATCCAGAGGTCGAATTCAGCCTTGCAGGATCTGTGCAGTTGTTATCACCTATTTAACTGTAGCATGATTTGAAACTCACAAATCTTATGGGGTTTTTTTGCCCTTAATTTCTTTCATCATGTATTCAAATTAGAGGGCAATTTTCTTTTGAACTGTATACAAGTTAATGTTGAGGGTGTGGGTTGACCTCTTGTCCAAAACCAGTAATTGTCTTCATATGCAATCAAATTGTGAATATGCAGAGTAAGGGCTGCTGCAGTAGTTAATGTAATTCTGGCTTTATGGACAATTTTGTAAGGCTTTTCCAGACTCCCTCTGTATTTTTAATGTGCCTTTAGCAATGCAAGTCTGATCAAAGGGAATAATTTGTGCCTGTTTCTAAATGGTTGGCAAGAATTTTAACAGATATTTTGAGTAATAATTAATTAGGGATATGGTATGATAATTACTACAGAAACATAGGTCTTTTATTTAAATAGGATAATAATCATTGCTACAGTGAAAGACTTGTTTGGATTATTCAGAGAATCTCATTTCTCAAATACAAATTTGTTTTATGGAATTAAAAAAGTAACAAATGATTTTGAAACGTTCCATTGTCAGAGCATTTCATTTTAGTGCTTACTTTTTGTAATCATATCTTTTATTTCTGAGTTTTTCATTTGTTTCCCATGTTCCCATGGGGAATAAGTACCCAGTTTTCTTCTTCTTGCCCTCACAATAACTCCAGCACAGATTTGATGTTGTTTCAACGACTCTGTTTAGATCCTGAGCAAAAACACAAGCTCAGAAGGGAGTTTCTTGTCTTTTTCCAAGAACAGATCATGTAACTGAAATTTTCATTTTCTTTTTCTATTCTTAATTCTCAGTGTCAAGTCTAAATCTGGTTGTTAGTCAGAACATTTTTAGCGAGTTATACTGGTACTCTATATGCATTTTCCTACAGCTTTAATTAAAGCGTTATTATAATAATGAGAGATTATTATATTCTTATAAAAATAATGTAATGTTTATATTGTTATATACCATATATTATTTTATAATTATTGTTATTATTGTTGTTGTTGCTGTTATTATAATTATTATATATTTCAGCTTCATATTTATTCATTTAAAGGCTCTTAAAATCCTAGCTAGGACCAGGCTGGAAAAAAATTTGGTAGAGCCATTTTTTGCTGGAGTTTACCTTTCTACCGGAGCTAAAATGGTAGTTAAGTTATCAAATGTGTTGAAATTCTGCATCTGCAAAAAAACTAGGACAAGGGAAATGCTGACAGTGTTAAACCATCCTTCTTGATAGCATGTAATACCTAGACCTGAATTTTGAGGTTGTAATCTCTTTAGAGCTGGGGACTGCTTTGGAAGAAGTGGAAAATTGCAAAGAAGAAACTGTTAATGTGAAATGATCCTCTGAGTACAGTTGTACCTTCTTGCTCTAATGCTCATTCTTCTTCTGCAAGTGAAGTTTTAAATAGTTTCATCACTGCACTGCCACACCTGAACTCCTGGGCAGGGTGGGGGTCCAGCAGCTCAGGGCCAAGGCATTGCCCAGAGTCAATAAATGCATCACATTGTTTCTTGCTCTGGAATTGGCCAATGTGGCTCCTCAGTGGAGCTTTTCCTTTGATAATTTTGGGAAAATTTCAAAAGCTCAAACTATCAAAGCCAAAGGTTTCTTATAAGCCTGTAGTTTTGAAGATTAAACAGGCTTGGTTCTTTTGGTTGTTCTTTTTGTTCTTTTGCTGGTTTGGGTTAAAAAAACCCAGACAGATTAAAGGCAAATGCCATAATGTCAGGATCATTGATAGTGCCACGCTCCTCAGATTCAGAAGGAAACCACTTGCTCAGAGACCAAGGACATGTAGAGGATGAAAAATCTTTGTTACACCATTCAGGAACAATGACTACATTGTCTTTTCCCTGGAATGAGTCTGCTGCCTACTTCCTAACCATTAAACTGGCATCCTGCAGCATTTATATACTGTATTATGAGCCCTAATTTCCATATCTCTTCCAAAAATTCCTCTGTGACTTGGCGCTCTTCCATTTTCTTTTCCTTTTTTAAAGCAGTAAAATTTTAAAAAAAAAAATCTTGGAAAATTGGTAGGTGGAGAAAGGAAATTAAGTAGCATTTTTTTGGGGAGCTAACTCTGTGACTTTTAGCTGAGGGCTGGAAGGACAAAATCATTATGATCAGAAGACAAGAATGTTCTTGTAAGATCAACCTTAAATTTATAACTTCTATTTAAACTTAAATCTCTTCAGATGTCACCTACTCTACTCAGAGTTAAGGTCTCTTCAAGCCCTCTTCTCAACTGCTTTATGAGCATTTCCCCCAAAATCTGTCTGTGAGTGAGGAAGGAATTTGAAACTTTGCCTTTCCTTTCTGGTGCACATGTGCAGAGAAGGAGCGCTCAGTACATCCCTTTGGACTGCTGGGAGCAAGAAATGTGAGTGCAGGCACTCACAAGTGAGGAGCTGAGCAGACATGAACAAGATTTCTGTGTTCAAACATAAGCTGGTTTCTTCTCTTCCAGTCTGAAGATACATTTCCCCTTTTATTTTTTTTTTCCAAGAGCCAGACTAAGTGGGAATGAGTTTTCTTTCAGCATCTCAGCAAATTTCAGCATCACAATGTAAGAGCTGAAAAAAAGACAAGCATGAGCAGAGAATTGTTTGGGTAACAGCAATTTCAGGTGGCTGTTTGTGGGAATGCCCTATTCATTCAGAGCTGAATTCCCGGATCAGTCAGGATTTTACAATTTGAGAGACAGCAGCTTGTGCGTGTGTGTGGAGAGGAGATTCGTGGCTCTCAAAGCCTGTTATTATGAGGCCAGACTTTCTTTGAACACTGCCTGATGCCAGTGCAGATGAAATCAGCAGATTGTAGTGTAATATGGTAACTGCTCACAGAAACTGGTGTGAACAGGGAGGCGGCAGCTAATCGGATTAAGGAAAAGTCTATCACAGCCACAGCTGTCAGTGGATTTTAGCAGATTTTTTTATCACTGCTTGTGTGGGAAAACACATGATAGAGGGAATCTAATGAAGGAGATTGAACTAATAAACAGAAGTCTTTTTTGATCTGATAGTTGCTTTTCTGAGTAAAGTGCTCTGGAGAAGCTCAGGGAAAGTTTTGATGTAACTCTTATGCAGAAGAAATAACACAGAGACATTTTAGGAAGAGGAAGGTTGTTGAAGTGGTTGAAATGTTCCCTTCACATCTTACAAATAGGTTGTTCTAAAATCCAAAAGCCCTGCATTAGAATCTTTAAAAAAAAATAAACATTGGGAGCCATGTGCTGCCTCTCCCTGCCCCACAAGCACACAAACTATACTTTTCCAGGAAAAAGAGAAGGTAGGGAAGCAAGACACAGGAAAACAGCTGTACTGTGATAGGTGGTTGGAATCAAGTCACTTCAAATGGAGCTGAAATGGTCACCACAACCCTAGCCCTGAAATTTTCATCATCTGACATAAATGTCCCTGGTGCCTGCTGAGACAACGGGTGGGATGGGGCTTGGAGTGAAGATGAGGCACATTCTGGGCCTTTTGTTTTAGTCTCACGTTTGAAAGAGACTGACTAAGATTAGGTGGCAGAAGCACCATGCACAGGCAGCAAAAGTACTTTGAAATCAGGAAAGAACTGAAGTAACAACCAGCTCTGTTTTCCCCGCTGGAGTTCTTTGGGGCTGATTTTTCAGGAAATATGTTTCTTTGTGCTGATATTCAGAGTACAGCCCCTACAGACTGCAGCTTCTCCAAAGAAAGGAATATATCCTTGGTGACCACCAAGAAAACCGATGCCAAAAACCTTTAATCTTGCAGGAACTCTAGGACAGGGAGGAAAAAAATTACCAAATTACAAGAGAGAGCTGTGTTTTCACAGCCACCAACCTTCAGTGGTTTGTCCCTCTCTATGCAGGACTGCTTAGCTCAGGCACAGCTCCATGCAATAACAGATAAAACCTTTGAGGGTCTTAGAATCTCTTTTAAAGCTGCAGTATAATAACAATTGGTGCTTTTCTCCAATTATAGGTCATAGGAAAATATCCAGCATATCTGCCAAACACAACAATGCCATGCTTCTGAAAAGAACTACAGAACGTACTTCAGGTCTTGATTTAAAACAAGTGGTGCATATTCATACTGCCGGTATGAATCAATGTAACTAAGACAGGAATCAGAGCCAGTGTTTTAATAATTAGATCATGACAGAAAAAGACCAAAGAAATATTCACAGTTTTGTTGGTTTAAGTTGTAACTTCCATACTGAGGGAAGCTTTTATTTCATTCAGATTTGTGGCTGTATCAAGGTTGGGGTGAATGTACTTTAACCTTCAAGTTCCTTTCTTCATCACATATTTATATCAGAATTGAGCAGTAACTAATTGAGTTTAGTTGAGGCAGAAAAGCACTTTGGATTTGTGGTGGGTACTCACTCTGAATGAGGCTTCCAAAAGTCATGGCAGAATCCTCTAATCCAACTTCCCTTATATATATATATATATATTTATATATATATATATATATTTTAATTTAAATTTATTTTATTGTATTTTTACTTTTTCTGTAAGGAAATTGGAGGGAAGAGGTTTATTCTGAGTTGCCAGCAAATTAGAGAAGAGGAAAAAAAGATCTTGTAGAACATGTGTGTTGTTCTTTAAAAGGAATAAGCAACACTAAAACTGAGAAAATGCAGATCTCTAAAGGTTGTTATGTGCATCTGTTGTTTTTCCTGGATGTTTTCAAAGAATATAACTCTAGAAATATTCTCCTAAATTTTAATCATTTTGCTGGCATTGCCAGTTCTTCTTTTGTCTCTCCTGTGTTCTTTGCCCACTCTTCTGCAGGGTCCGTATGCAGGGACAGGCTCTGGGGAGTTTGTGGGATCCCGTTGTGTTACAGTGCTGGAAACCTCTGTGGGCAGGCCATTGCAGACTTTTCATTTCTTTGGAGAGGACAAAGCCAGAGCTGCAGCTGGAGCAGGCCTGGAATGGGCTTGGCCTTTGTCTGCACCAGGTTCCTGAGCAATGCAGCAGTGCTGTGTGTGGCCAAAGAACAAACACAAACCAAAATGCTGTGCTGTGATTTCAACTTGGATGTGGAAAATCATAAAGACTTTTCTCTGATATCTCAGTGCCTGTCATCTATTTTTGCCCCTTCACTGGAATTCTGCTACCAGGGAAGAAGAAAAGCTATTAGCTCAGTACATTCAGATTTCATTTTAATCCAACTCCTGTACTGGCTGCAAAGCTGGAGGAGACTTCAGACATTGTTTCATCAATTACTGACACTCTTCTTGTAGGATTTGTTCTCAGGAGTCCAATTCTTTGTGTTGAGAGCCCTTTATGCTGCCAAAGTGACATAAAAATATCTTGGTGTAAGACCTGCTTTTCAAAGATAATATCTCTTTGCTCAGTGGAGGAGTCCTTTGGCCTTGAGGGATCTTCCTGTCCGTCCATTCTTTTTCTCTTGTGTCCACACTCATCATTTCAGATCTTTTCTTCTGTTCTACTGTTCAAAACAAGAAAATTGCATATATGTCAAGTTAAAAATTTATGAGAGTAAACAAGAATTCATAGCATTCAGTGTCTTTTTGATAATAAAATAACTAGAAATGCATATCTGAAATAACTTTCTACATCTTTGGCTGAAGAAAAGTAGAGAAGGTAAAAATAGAAAAGCTGCCAAAGTAAGGAAGATCATCTTTTCATGTCAAATGCTTTAGTGCTCAGCTCTGTTGAACTTTTCCCAGCCCCACCTTCACAGTGTTCAAGCTTTGGCAGGTACCTTGCAAGGCTTTGGCTTCCATGAACAAGGCAGAAACTGCACAAAGAAGCTTCTGCACATCTTTCCTTTCAAAATACAGGCTTTTGCTTTCAAATTTTCATCTTATTGTAGTAGTCATGTATGTGAGGAGATGAGAATCACTGAAACAAGAGCAGCAAACAAGGCACTGGGCTGACTGCGGAACTGTTGTTATTATGCCTGGTAATTGGCTTGTGTTGAGTAAATCAACCTTGTTAATGCAGAATGATTCAAGACAATTAATTCTTTTCAACCCAGGAAAAGAGTTTGTGCAGCCCAAGAGGTTTTCACAAGATGCTGGTAACAAAACATTCTCATCCACCCTGCTCGTGCAGCTACTGCAGCAGGACATCCCCGGTGGTGGCTGCAGCTGGAGCTCGGCAATTATGAGCTCAGCCCACAAGAAAGGATTGGTGTTGATAGGCACAGCCTAACAAGAATATTGCAGCTTGAGGATTGTCTGGATATTGCAGAGTGTCATATGACTGTTAAATAACATTGTTTATTCAGTTCATCCCCAAGCACAGGCATCCTAACTCAGCATTAATGTGTCAGATGAGTGACTTTGTGGTCAGGTTCCGTAGATTGCTTGGACTTCTCCTCCAACTCCTAAAACACTCCTTAGAGAGCAAGATCCCACATTCATGTGCTTTTCCACAGCATTTCTAGAAAGCCCAAAAGACATCTTTCTCTGGTAAACAGTCTGGTAGACCAGAAATCCTGAGGAGCACCAGCTCTAGAACTCTCAGACATTACTGTGTTTGGGTCTGAGGGCTCTGAGATGCCCTTAATATTGCTTGGCTCTAACTCCCTGACTATGGCATCGCCTTTATCTGTAGTTGACACCTCTATCAACTATTTGTCTAGCTACACTGGACATACTTATAGCTAATTTCAAGAACACCTGACTCTGAAAATGAAGAAAATAAATTCCTGGGAGCCCAAAGGGTGCCCAGCTTGGATTTATTCTGCACAGATGTGTCTGGGAGAGGAGCCATGCAGTGAGTGAGCTGGTAGGAAAATCTTCTGTGAACTTCAGTGACACTGGTGAAAACTCAGGGGCTCCCAAGAGTTGTTTCACTTTTGGCGAGTCAATAAACCGGATATAACATCTCTGATTTTTCAGAGGTATTTGCCCAGCCAGTTCTGCTCTCTTTTAGACATATACAAGTTATTACACAGCAGCTGGAGTACCTGGCCAAATGATATCCCTTTTGCTTTGCTAGAATCTACTTCCTTTTCCCAGTTAAGTCAATGGCAAAATTTCTGTTACTTGTAATGAGAACAAGCTTGAGTTTTTGATGCTTCCAGAGGTACTTCCCTTCGGGAATTTTGTAAATAACATTAACTTGCCATGTTATACTTAATGCTTGAAATTGCAGGAGCGGTAACTTTCTTCAACTTGCAAAAATAGTATCTCCTGGATTCTTCTTCTTCTGGGAAAAGAAGAATCCAAAGAGTCCAGCACCATTCAGGCTGCATGAAGCACAAAATATCAACCCTGAAAGTTAAAACCCGCACAAAGAATGCAAGATCAATTTTTCAACATAATAATATCACATGCAAGTACAGTTTGGGAACAGATGCATTTGTTTAAGATGTTACAACCCCCTGCTGTTTGTTACAATCCCTATTAGCTATGCCACCATAACAGATTGTCAGACTGGATTAGGTTGAGCCAGTTAAGAAAAAAGTTTAAAATAAAGTGCCTGGCTTTGCCCTGGAAGACAGGGGAGTGTTCAGGCAGGCAGCTGCCATCAGCTTTAGGAATACCAGGGCTACACCAGTATGTCTGGCTTTGCCTTATGTGACATAGGTACTTAAGCCTTATTTTCCAAAGTGACTCAAGAATTTTCAAACCTAAGTCTTATTCTCTCTTACACATCCAAATTGCTTTTCCCACTCTTCTCTCTAAATAAATAATCAGCTCTGACTACCCACACCAGAACAGATAGCTGCACTCTACATGCATTCCTCACTAAATATTTCAGGAGATATCCTAGAAACTCTTTGTTATTAAGCAGTTTTGTCATTCTGTGAACCATCAGTTACCAAACAGTAACTTAAAATAAACAATACCTCTTGTATAGTAAAAAATGAAGCTGTTGTTTTAACTCACAGCTGTCTTGCCACATCGTCTTTCTGGAGATTTCACTGTTTAGGCAATTCTGCTTAACTCTGCTGGGAAGTAAATGATTCTCTTTTCCTTCTTTAGGCCTTTCCATAATGCATTTACATCCTTAAGTGTTTTAAAAAACCAAACTCGAAGTATATCATATTGAATAATATATCAGTCAGTGCAATTGTTTGATTTCTCTCCTCAGCTAGTCTGGTCCAGACTCAGAGTTTTCATCTCCTTTCTCCACTGGGCCCTTAAGAGGGCTCACCTCTACCCCCTCTCCATAACTCTGCTCTCCCTCAGCCTGCATCGGAGAGCTGACAAGGAAAAGCCATTCAGCACTCTGCAATCCTTCAGGGCACAACTCATTCAATCAGGATGGGACAGATTTACAACTCCTGCACTTGGGTCCCAATTTTCTGCACTGACATACTGATTTGTTTCTGTGACATTAGAGGTTTGCCAGGAACGATGTTTGCTCACTCTCAAGGTACCTGAAGGAGGTTGTTATGCCAACAGCCTGGGACTGCCCTGCAAAGGGGCAGGACAAGGCCCTGCCAAAAAAGGACCAGTTTGAGTCTGGGACTTCCCTGTGTTTTAAATGCATTTTGATAATCTGGTTTTCCAGTTTCTAACAGAGCACAAATTATACAATACCAGTAGGACTGTTCTGTAAGGGGGCAGCATGAAACTAATACACAAAAACCCTTCTTGCTTTCCAGTATCCATCACGCTTGTCAGATGTGTGTAAAGTATATGCCATCTTGTGTTGACAAGCCCAAAGAGCAGCTGTGAATTTGAAAACTGAAATTACTTCTGCTGTTTGCTGTTTGAAAGGCAGGCAGGAAACAGACCATACAAAGGCTTGATACTGCCCAAGTTGCATCTGCTAGCCTTCCCTCAGATTTCCTGGGAGAAACCTGGACATGAATGCACAAAACACCAGAGTAATATTGCTCGCTACAGCCATGCAGATGGGAAGAGAAGGGGTACCCTAGTTTCCCAAGAACATGTAAATTATGCAGTAACAATTGTGAGAAATCTTTCAAAAGTGCAATTAGGAGGAGCTTAAAATGACCTGAGCATGAAATTGCCTCTCCCTTGTCTCCATGGAAGGGCACATTTGAAAGATTTGTTGTCAGGAAGTTTATCAGACATGAACAGTTTTGGAGTAGGTATTATAATGTACATCAGCAAACACTGTGTACTGAAATGTGCTGTCAAAGTCAGTCAAAGGTATTGTGTGTAGCTCTGAAACACAGATCCTGTGGTTAACTGGATACACAAAAGCTATGTCTAGCTTAACTTTGTTGATCATGGTGGTAGAGGATTGACAAAGGCAGGTTGTTGTTTGTTCCCGAGTGTTTATAAACTCTGTCTTGCGTTGATTAGATGTCTTAGGCTTAGAAAAGGCTGTTGTGATCCTGACCTATATAGTCCTGGATATAGAGCCTGGTTGAAATAAATTCTGTTTCTAGTCAAGCAGTTGCGGTTGGATGATTTCAAGAAGATTAAACCAGGATTCACTTAAGACAGTTCTTTGTTTCCCAAAACAGCAATGGTCTTTGCAGGTTTTTTTGTTTGGTTGGTTTGGTTTTTCGTCTCTGCAGCTCACCTTCAGATATACCAATGTGCAACATCCCTGAATTGGTTCCATGTTCGAAAGGAAAGTGCTGTGAAGGAGTTGAGGACAGAGGAAACGGTTAGATCCAGTTCCTGTGAATTAGCTTTCACTTCTTTTATAGTGGTTTTGTTTGTTTGTTCAATGGTTTAGCATTGTTTTGAATATTTAGTGTGGAGAGTTATGCAGCTCCCAGATTGTCCCGTGCTTCTGGAAACAGGGCGGGCAGGTAATAATTCCTGCTGCAGTCACATTTCTTTGTTAGCAGAGGAGGCATGAGAGGAAGCATCAGTGCTGCTCCCAGTGCAAACAACAGCTGAACCCACTGCTGGCTTCACATCACAAGGCTGTTTTTCCCTTCTGTGTGATATACTGTCTTTCCAGAGCTGCTGCAGTCAGAACTGGCCCCGTGGGTGGTAGCCCATGTCACAGTAAATCTTCACTGCAGGCAACATTTCTGGGGGGTGTTAATCTGGAGTGGAGAAGCAGCAAGTACCTCTCTCTGCTAGGTTAGTTATGGAATCCTAATTTTTGGAGGATGCTCTTTTGCCTGGGTAATTCCCTGTGCCATGCAGGACAACCTGTGCACCATGCAAAGGGAGGGCAGCTGTGCTGAGAGGCCGCAGTGCAGCCTGCCCAGCCACTGGGCAGAGCAAAGGTTCCTGCTGGATTGTGACATCCATTAGCTCAGGTTTTACTCCCTGCCGTCAGCAGGTTTCCTGCTGCTCTCCCAGTCTTTTCTACTGACCTAGATATGCTGTTTTCTGGGTCTTTTGCTTTCCAAAACTTTTCTCTGTTTGAGTGTACTCAGGAGACCAGTCTCACCCTTCATTCTGGAGTGGGCACCACCAACACACCAGCCAGGAGAGGTGCATTTCTTAGTGCCCAGTGTGCATCTTTCACCCTGTTTATGGGTTAACACACTACACCCACACCGGGAAATGCCCTTTGCAACATGCCTGATTCTGGGCAGGCGGGTGAGGGAGAGGATTAGAGACTGTGGGGTTTGGATTAAAATGACAGGGAAATAGAATAGGGTGCAATGGGGGCTCAAATTGTTCCTGCAGAAGAGGTTGAGGCAAAAGTTTCTGGGGTGCTGAGGCTGGGCTATAAGGACCTGCTGGGGAGGCAGGTATGAAGAGCTGTACTTTCAGAAACAGCAGTCTTTGCTTCCTACCCTAACATTTATCTGTAACTTGTAGAAAAACTTCCCACCCATCTGCCATGGATATGCCTCCCAGCATGGCCTGGGAGCAGTCAGGGTTGGGCTTCTGATTCCCTCGAGGCAGGAGGCTTGTTCAGGAGGGCTGAGAATGTGATCCCTGAGCGAGATCAAAGGGTAAGGTGTTTTTCTGTTAGCAAATAGGGTTATTCACACTCAAATTTATCAGTTGCTTATCCCTCTGCATGTAGTCAAGGTGCATTGGTTAATTCTGCATGGGAAAATTGCTCTGGAAAACCAAATACTTACCGTAGCCTCAGCTGCTTCCTGCAAAGCAAACACTGCACAACTTTAATTATAATTTGAAACCAAAGGCTGATATCTCTTACAAAAGCAGTTTCTTTTTGAGTTAAACAATGATGAAGAGATTAATGGAGCTCTGTAGGAAGATGATTTTTGATGGAGATGAAATGCTGTCTATGTAATTTCAGATGATTGATTTTTGTTGATTAGGTACCCATCAAAGTGCAGTCAGCAATGCCCAGGATATGATCATAATACACTGAAGAAAGGGGCAACTCATTAAATGAAGAGAATCCCCCTGCCACCCCATCACACCCCCACCCCCATATTCCCTATTACTGCTTCAGGAACTCAGGCCTCACAAGGCCTTCTGTGCTCTTTGGAAAAGGGTACAGGATATATCAGATTGCAGTAAGAGAGAGTCCTTGATACGCAAAATGAGCCATGCAGAGATTTCTCTTCATTTATTTTATTTATTTTTAAAAGTTTTGAACAAGGATAAATTATCCTCTGAATATTTCCTACTTTGAGTAGAAGCACTTCAGTATAATCGGACGAGCAGCCTTCAATTTGGCTATTCCCAGAGTAGGAATATGCTGCTAAATCATCTCTGTTATCAGTGGAGCTCTAAAAACAAGGCTATTGACCATGAGATGAATTTTGTCACAAGCTTGATGTAGGAGTCAGTTTTGACATTGCTCTAAATGTTCTCTTCTCAAAGAAAAGCTCTACTGAGAGCAGATGTATAAAAGTTAAGCGGGAGATTTTAGATTACATAAATGAGAATGAGACATCTGATTTTCCCAGGCTTCCACTGAGAGTTGAGCATTCCACTGTCCTTCTTGTCTTTGAAAAATCTCCTCCTAAACCACCATCTTACAAAATGTGGTAGGAATTTAGTAACAGGATAAGTCAGATTACATCTATACAGGTTTCTTGATTTCGATATTGCAATGCATGTTCACAACTCTTCCAAAGGGCTCAAACGTTTTCATGTCACTTATCCTATGCTATGTGAGTCCTTGCTTTCACCTGTCCCATAAGACGAATGCATTTTATTTCCTTTGAGCATGTTTTGGTGGCCTCAGAGAAATTTCTTGGAAGGCATCTTAACATGTCCCTTTATGCAGATGGAAAATTTTGCCATTCGCAGCAGCCAGGCCACCATGCACTGATGGTACTTCAAACCACTGGGAGCTACCTTTGTGCAAGCTGTGAATTTGGGTTTGCCAACTTCATTTTGGATTTATATTTTAGAAGTGTAACTCATAACAAAAGTGAAAGCTTATGTCGACTCAGCACTACTGCTGTGTATTGGGAGATTAGAGAATTTATTACATAAATGAATTTGTGTGAATATTTATGCTTCATTAGTTACTCATTGGTGTGGAACATAGTATGGGAACTTTGTACTTACTGATTTTCTCAAGTTAAACTGCCAAACTGTTCTTGACTGATATTCCCATATTAAGTGTGTGCAGCTTTTAACACTTGACTTAACAAGTACCTTTAATTTCACTGAACATAAGTTATTGATCATGGGGCTTGTTGCCTGGAAGCTCCATTCCTGATTGTTAATTGAGTCATTGATTTTTTTTTTTAATGTTATCATTAACAAAAGAGTGAATGCAGCATTATAAAGTGGTCTGCTTAGAGTGGGGAGGGGAGGACTGGAGCTGACCAAAGAAAATACATGGGGTTTCTAAACTTACCACAGCTGAAATCAGCTCAAAGACTCCTGTTGAACGAAGGGAGAATTTTAATCAATATGGAGTTGATTTGACAAAGTAAAGTTTAAAGGAAAGTTGAGCAGATTTCAGGGATGCCAGACCAGAGCAAGTGTTTGGTACTGATGCCTTTCCTGGTCTTAAAAATCAAGAGGTGAACACGGTTAGAAGGGAAAAAGGGTTTTACCTTGGTATTTATTGTAAGGATCCTTAGGTGCACCACGAACAGGTCGAATACACTTCTGTGCACCCTACCATCGCCACCGCCAAGTCCTTCTCTCTTAGCTCTGGTCTTACATTCCAGGTCTTACTAATTAGCATATCTATCAAATATTCCCCAATGAGAGGCTCAAATGAGCCCCCCCTCCCAAGGAACCTTCCCCTGGATGGTTCTAGCTTAGTTTACAAAATGTGTTCTGGAGAGGACCTTGGGGCCTGGACACCCTGGCACCCAAACTACGAAGCTCCTAAAATGTTTAGTCTCTAAGCTTAACAAACAAGTCCAAGAATGTAGGCAAAAAGCACTGAGAATACAGAAGTTGCAGAAAGGTATAACAGGGGTATAAAAGAAAAGACAAAAATCATCATGGCATCAGTACACGTTCTGGGCGTTAACCTGCTTAGCATGATGCTAAACTCAACCCAACAGGCCTTGCTGAGAAAAAGCTCATCATTGTAAGCTTGGGCTTGGCACCACAATCCCACAGCCAAATAGCTCCTGCTCAGAGGTGGCCTGTGGCCAGCTGACTTGCAGCTCGGGCACAGGGAGCTGCCTCTGCCTGCAGAGGGCTGAGCCGAGGGCAGTGGAGCCACAGGCACTCACACCAGCCTTTGCTGGGTCTGTGTCTGCTTTGTCACATTCTCCATGCACAGCCCAGGCACACCCAGCAGCCACGCCACCCCTGGCTGGGGAATGGAAGGCAATGTCTCAGTGGTACAACCTGTGCGTGTGAAGTCTTAGTGGGGATAAGCTCAGGATTTCAGGTGAATCATGATGCTGCTGTGAGATGCGGACCAGTATAATATATATACATATATGTCTCATATATATGTGATAGCTATGACCTGGAACTGCATTTTGTATGGTTGTGGAAGTCAGTGGTATGCAGCATGTGTGCTCTTAATTAGAACTGCTTCATTGTCTTGGAATTATGATTACTTTCCATGGGGTCATCTCAAGCACCTACAGGCACCAGAGAAAGTACCTCGGTTCACTAAAAGCCTTTTGCTTGTGTTCTGTCATGCACAGCTTCTATGATTTTTAAAATAGATCAGAAACAATGTTTTTGTCTCAAAGGCATATGATGGAATTAATTTTCCCCTTTTCCTATGGACATTGTTGTTAGGAGCACATACCACGTTATTCAGAAAGCAAACAGTTTCCCCTGAGCTGTCTTGCAGACTTACACAGTGATTTTTTAATTAGCATGACTCGTAGGTAGAGTCTAGATATCTTGAAAAATTCATTATTGCTGTCCTTGTAGAATCACATCCAGAAAACAAAAACACCTATTACAGGCTACTGCAGAGGTGCTCATATTCATGAGCCCCCTGCAAAACACTGTTGCAGTTTGTCAACTCTGGCAAGAAAGTATTCATGAGTTTACAAATTTGAAGGGTTTGAGTTCTTTGTAGTTCTCCAAACAGTTTCCAGAAATTATTTTATGACAGTTTTAAAAGACTTCAAAGTCTTTACTCTTGGGTATAGCAGCTTTCTCTGGAAGAGAGGACTGTGGCGAGAGGTCTAAGCAGAGGCAGTAATGATTCAGGTGACATCAGCTCTCCTCATTTCCTGACCTTGTGTGCCTGACAGGTTTAGTGAGGGTGGAAACAATGCTGATTTCTGAAGACTGTCAAGTGCGAGCAGTTTTCTGCTGAGTTGTAGGAGGCTGGAGATCTATAAACCTTTTTAAGTGCTAGGAGGAACGAGAGGGCATTGTTTTCATTGCAGCTGGTCTTTGAGTCAGAAAGAGAATAGTAACTATTGAGGGACAGACCCCTGCAATAAGGCTAAGCGCTATTTATTAACTAGTAAAATTTCTTAAAAGGAAAGTGAGAAAGCAAAAGTTTTTTAGCCCTGCTGCTGTGGGCAAATAAATAAGAATGCAGAAATTGTGACAATAACACAGCATGAAATTATACTGTTAAGGCAACACGAGTTCTTCCATTTTGAAAAATCAACAAAAATCTGAATAGCATTTCAAGACTATCCAAAACTAAAATACTTGCTACTAGAAAGCAGCACCCCAAAACTGTGGTTAAAGGAGAGCAACAATGATTATCAGTCACAATTTTTCAAAGCATTTGTCTGCTAAGATATTTCTGTACTGAATTGTTGATTCTATTCCCATTCCAATCAGCCGTGTTTTTGGAGGAGTCCAGAATATATTTATTGAAATTAAAAGAGATTAATCTGGTGGAGTACCCAGTAGGCCCTGAATGGACTGAAATGTTACTGTGTGAGCTTAGTGCTGGTTAGCCTGTATTTATTACCAGTATTTCAGGACAGTCTGTCAAACTAACTATCCTGAGCTCTACTGAAGATCTGGTTACATTCCTTATGCCTGACAGGAAAGATGAAGATGTGAAATTACTCATGAACATTTTGTGGTCCTCCTCTACGCAGGGCTCGTCCACTGGCTTTTAGCATGTTTGTCTTTAGAAACACAAACTGGGAGAAGGCTGTGTAGTGCACTAGTGCACTTCCATGGTATTTTTACATGGTATTTTGTCCATAACCTAAATACTTTCTGAGCTACCATTTGGATACTCACCTCCATGAAAAAATGCACGTGTGTCTGCCTGGGGATTTTTTTTTTTTTTTTTTTTTTTTTTTTTTTTTTTTTTTTTTTTTTTTTTGCAGATGAGCAGAGGCACAAATGAGAAATTTTAGGGTAGCACTTAACAAAAAGCCATGTTTTGTTTCCAAAATACTCTCGGCTCCTGGGAGGGCTATACAGAGATCTCCTGTCTTATGAATGCTTAAATGTGCTGAACCCATTATTTTCCTCAAGGGAAGGAATTGGTGTCAACTATGTCATAATGAAGCAGTCAAATCCTTGCCTCGCTGAGACAAAGGAGAAAAAAGCCACTGGCTTTGGGCTGGTTCCCCTCCCATCTTTTCCTGCCCCTGACATTAGAACTGTACCTCGCAGGCTTAGAGAGTGTCTTTTGCAGCCTTATGACAATGTTGTAAGCTGTAATTTTCCAACCAAGGGTAAGTCACCCAGTGCACACACCAGCATGAAGTGCATCAGCTCTTTGAGGGAACAAGTCCTTCATTAAACTACAATGGAAGCTTAATTTACAGTAATCCCATGGGACACCTCCTTGATCCTATCTCATGCATTAACTTCCAAGAAATTCAGGTCCCAAGACCCCTCTGAATAGTTAGCATCTTTCCAAAGACTTGATAGGATTAGGTTGCAAGGGCTCTTTTTATACTGTGTTGTTTTTTCCCTCTACATTTCCTGTGCTCAACATGTGCATGCTTTCAGATCCTGGCTGGACAAATCACCCAGTCTGCAGCATTCACAGCTACTTTGTTTCCTCCATCCTGTTGTGCTAAAAGTGATAAAAAACCCTTAAAAACCAGCTAGTCTCTCAATCCCTTTGATCTCTGTCCATCTAACATTATTAATTGAATCCAAGGTCCAATTTTGAGCAATCCAGTGAAAGACACTGGCACTTTTCTTCTCGTATTTGACCTGCCCAGCTAGAGAAATAACTTCCAAATGCTGTCAGTGAAGTGATTATGAGCAGCACACAGAATTTCCACCCACCAAAGGGATTTGTTTTTAAGCTTCTCTGAACTCCAGTATCTGGACGAGAGCTCTGGTGTTTAGAATTAATGATGTCTTGGGTTAGCTCACACAGCTTGCAGCGCTCTAGGTACTGCGGTTTGATGACTGTCACTGTTGGTTGGGTCAAGAATAGCTGCCACAGACATAATCAGCATGTTTCCTCATTTTATCAGCCTGGTGCAAGAGGTAGTCATTTTTTCCAGGGGACAGAATTAATGGGTGAATGTGCTGTGGGGCTGGCACACGCTGCCTCCAGTTTAACAGCTGAATTAGAATCTTTTTAAACCCTTGGCACCAAGAAATGTGATTTCCCGATGCTTAGGGCTAATGCTGTGGTAAGTGCTGGGAAATCTTGACTGATAGCGCTAAGAGTTAACAGAGACAAAAAATAAAGCACAATAAATCTTACCTGAAGTGTTTGGCTATGTATGAATTACATATGTGCATATATGCATTGGTCTGAAAGGTCTGAGCACACGCAGAGAGATTAATTATAGCTTAACCTGCACTTAAGAGGATCATCAAATCTAATATTTTTTCGCTCAATATTTCAGGATTGCTTCTGGTGGCCAAGCTTGGGGGGAAAAAGATTTATAACCACTATGTGAGAAACTGTATCAAATAAATAATGGGGCCAAATTAAACACATTGATTAACTATCATTCACTATCCTGTAATCTCTTAATGACTAAGGTCTAATTTAAGACAGACTAGAATCAGGATTAAATTCTGAATTGCTGTTATTATTACATGTATTCATTAGGTTCTAGAGGGATTCAGGAGAGATTAAAAAGGCACCTGTGAATTAAGACCAGCTATTAATGGGGGAAGTTGAAGGACTCATCCGTATTAATGCTATTTTTCTTACTCGGGTAGCCTAATGAATGGAAGCATTAAACTTTACAGATTGTTTGAGCATTCATGGTTTTCATTGGTCTGCTTTATTGTCAGAAAATCTGTAGAGCACCCAGCAATATAATAACAGCCACAGTGTTGCATTTACTAATTGCAGTAGCTGAAAGCAATTAAAGAGCTTTTCAGGGCAGTTGAAAGGGATGAGATTTGGTCAGTTCTGCAGCAAGTCCAATGAAATAAAATGGAGGGAGAATGGGAGAGGAAGGGAGAAAAGCACTGTTTGTTTTAATTGACCTGTGAATGATGCTATTTTTATTTAACACTTCAAGTTTCAGACTGTTTAAGATGTACCATTGACAGCCTCAGAGAGACAGGTGGTTGCTCCAGTCCAGGTCATGCTCAAGAAATCACTTCAGTACCTGTACAATTTTCTCTGGTCTCTAGACTCCCTAGAATTAAGTTATTAAATTTATGTGTTTGTGTTTAGGAGCTAAAATGAAAGAAAAATACTGCATAATTTTCTAGTGTACAGAAAAACTCTTAAGAGTTGAGTTTTAAGATCATTTAAGTCCATCTCTTGCTTAATAACCTTTTCTTAACACTTTACATTCCTAGATGTTTAATGCCTGCATGATCATCTTTAATACACAGATAGCCTTGCAAAAAGGAGTATAAAATGATGCTGCCCTCTCAAATAGTTGATTTCATTTTTGCTAATGAAGCACTTGCTATCTTCAGTCCCTCCTCTTCTGCCATTTTTAAGGCAATTTTCTGATGTTTTGCTTTCAGTAAAGAGGCCATTATTCTTGCAATCTATCATTATAAGGAGTGCTGCCTACTTCAGAGAACCTCTTGCAGCCTAACTGGAATCACTCGATGATTTGGATCATTAATATATTGCAAAATGACAATAAGAACTGAAGTGAGGGGGCAGGCAGACAAAGTGCTGATGAAGATATATCTGCTCTGCTGTCAAAAGTCCACATACAAATATAGGAGCCACCATTGGATTTTTTTATAGCTAGAAGGTGAAGCTTTAACAGGCCTAAAGAGTATTGATTGTTAACCCTGTTGGTCTCAGTTTGAGAGTGTACTCAGAACCCTTAAATCTGCATTTCCTCTAGCTTTTTGTTTCTGGATTTTACTGTGAGATCTTTTAAAACATTCTGCTGCTGATGTGTTTTCCTTTCTTAAACTTTGTTGCTATAATGACTGAAAAGGGATTCTTTTTCTAAGTGGTTTTTTTTTGGCACATGATTTGTCTGAGTTCTGCTTCATCTCCTTTTCCTAAAATAAAAAAAAAAAAAAAAAGAAAAAAAAGATACTAAGCTTGTTCTTAATTAGATTTCATTATATCAATGATTTTTTTAAAGGATTCAAGCTTAGGAAGAGCAGTTGTTCATCTCCTCATCTGCAGCAGCAGCACTAATCTTGTACACATTTGCATGCACACAGGACAATAAAAAGTGACATGATGTAACATTTCAGTGAAGAATTGTAGGCACTGCAGCCAAATCCTGTCATTGAAGACTTTCTGTGAGGAGTGATTTATTCTCAATTTGCCAGTGTGGGCTTTTTTGAGAGAGAGAGAGAGATTGTGTGGGTGTTGGGAATTATGCCTACGCTTTTTAAGCTTTGCTAGTGACTTTGGGTGTCTCTGCCTTCAGGTACCTAACTTGACATTCCAGAGAGGCTCGGTCCTTGGCACGCACATATTCAGCTTGTTTAGAAAAACTCTCCCTCCAGCAGAACCCCCCAAATCATTGGGTTTGACTCTCTGTTATTACTTTCTGTTCTGAAGCTGCCAATGATGATGGCTGGAAGGGACAGTGCTTCAGACGTTGTGCTCTGATCTAGCAAAAAACTTCTAAAAGTTAAAATTTGCTCCATCTGTAGAGATTTTTAATTGTCAGAAATGTTCTTTTGCTGCTAGAATAGGAGCTAGGACAGAGGCCGATGGGACAAATCACTTGATTTTTCATAGTATTAGTCTTCTGGAGGCACAGATCAATTGCTTAGAGCTGTTTCTTCCTTTTTAGAGGAAACTTTCTAATCTTATTAATGATAATGGGGTTTTTTGCCAACAGCATGATATTCTGTATTGTTCAGTTTAATAATCAGCATGAAACTTATTAACTGCATGAGATACGGTGTCAGAAATCTGGGTAAAATCTTTGGCGCTTGGAAATATTAACTGACTTGTTTTCAGTGCTGCAATCTCCTACAGTTAACATTCTGGCAATTACTAAGATACAAGCTCCTAAAGATAAGCTTTCTGTTTTGTGGTGTGCCTGTGCTTTATCCTGTAGCCAAAATCCAACATAAGCCTTTTTGGAAGCTGTGACAGCTTGGCAGAGTTTAATCTAATTTATTTTCTTGTGATTGCGAACACTTGGGTCCCTCCTGGTTCTACCTGAATCTAGCAATGACTAAATCAACAGAGCACCTCTTCTCGAGCAGTGTTGATTTGGGGGAAAGCAAATTGATTTTCCCAGCCAAGGATGTCATCTCAATCGTGTATTGAGGCTCTTATGGTATATTTTGTGTTCCTCCATTGCCATCTCACTTTTAGCTAGCAACAATGTGGAATTAAGCTGCTTTTATCCACTGTTTCTGGTTAGAGTCAGTTTTCCTTTCCTTGCATGTCTCAGTTTCCATGCTCATCTCAGTTGCTCAATTTTGCTGATGAAAGTTTGAAACTTTATCTTCACAAGGGGTTAGCAAATCTTGCAATTTGTCACTTCCAGACATCAGATTCTATAGCAAATCTGTCATTACATTTTCCTTGTGCATGTCAAAAGTTGAGGTCATATGGCCCCAGGTTGTCTCGTCTCCAAGGGGAAAGCTGGCATTGGACTATTTGATTGCTCCACCACAGCTGTGAATTTGCAGAAGTCAGTCTTCTGGTTTGCACTCCCTCCAGGGCACATTTCCTCCTCTACACAATTTAACAGTGATTGGCTGTTTTAATAAGTTTGTTCTTAAACATGTTGCCCCCCTTTCTCCTCCATGCCCTGTACGGAGTTCGTGCTCTGGATCACTGCTTGATGCTTTCCATGTCCTCTTCTCCCTCTAACATCTTCTAGTATAGAAGTCAGTAATTAGGGAATGTCATTTACACTTTCTATTTTTCATGGTCCCATGGAAAGGATTGATGCGTATCATGGTGCTGAGAAGTTTCCTCATGACTTTCCCTTAACTGTCCTGCTATCTGCCGAGACCTGGATCTCTCTGTAATTACTTCCCCAACATTTTTCTGGCAGGAACGCTATCTGCAATCTCTCCATGACAAGTTTCCTTCTCATCCTTCCTGTAGACTTCCACATTTTGGAGCTTGTTGCTTTAGATTCCTTTACTTTTGAGAAACTGGGCAAAGAAAATGAAGACTTTCCACATCCATGTAGCCATTTCCCTGTTTACTAATGTTCTATGCAAACAGTATCTTTCAGTGGAAGGGTATAGCTAGCACTGTTTCATGTGCTTTTAATGTCTTTGGCTGAAGTAGGTGAGATTTTAGCAAGTGAAATCACCCCATTCTTCTTTCTAATGCAAAGCATTTTAATTCACTTTGTCTTCTTGAAGGACCATGACCTTAGTGTTTAATGAAAAGCACACATATGAATCAGAATTCCTAAATATCACTGATATGACAAAATATTGACTTGTAAGAGAAAACAAGAAATACAGTTCTGACTCGTGTGACAATACTATGCTTGTCTTCTGTTTCAGGCTGGCGTTGCTCAGAGCCTCCATGCCCAGTCTGGCAGGGGCTGGGTACAGCACTGAGACTTGTGTGCTCACAGTACCGTGGAATTTGCAGTCAGAGACACTTCCATCCCCTGGGAAAAGCAGGCTGTAGTGAGGAAGGAGAAGGGCTCAGCTACAAGTCACTAGTGCAAATGCACAAAGAAATTGGTGCTTCTAATGGGTATGGCTTAACAAGGGATTGGGGCACTTTGTTACAAAATAATTAGCAAATACAGTCTGGAGAATCTCCTGTGCTTTTCAGTGTACCCTGGCTTGCAGCAATTTCCTTCCCTTTAAGAATGAATTCAAAGTTTACAGGTTAGTGGTTCTTACTAAGGAATCTGGTGTAGTTTGTTGTCTTTGCGGAATACATCCTGCAGCTCCTCATATGGGCGCTCTCTGTGCTTCCCTGAACATGCTCGTGATGCAAGCAGTGCCTTAGGAACAGTGCAGTCAGCTGAAGGGAACAAAATGTGGAGAGAGGAGGGGGCAGCAGCATAAGCTGTTCTTGCTTGGGGCATTGAGCTCTAAGACACAACAACGGGCTGCAAATACCCCTGCGGCCAGAGAAGCAGGCAAGTGGCTGGAGGCTGCTGGCTGAGGGAGGCACGGCACCACTGCTGCCGGGATGGATAAACTCAGGCTCACAATCAGGAAGACGTTTTGGTGAGAGTGCAGGCATCAGAGCAAAGGAGCAGACACTTTGAGAGGGATGATTCCCCTCATCATCACCACCGGAGCTCGGAACAGGGAGAGAAGGTGTGTCAGAGCCCACAGCTGGAGCTGCTCCTGCCTGGCTGTGCTGTTCTGACAACAAATGTCTGGGTAATTGAAATCACTCCTGAGGACCAGGTTCTGTGGGTGCAAGAGTTCCCTCAGCAGCCAAAGAAAGGTTTCATCAGCCTCACCACCCCAAGATCCCCCTCGGTGACGACTAGTCTTTATCCAAAGACCTCTTGTGGTCACAGCTCACCTCCATACATTTGGATTTTTCTGTTACATGAAACACAACTTCACCTCTTCTTCTCTTCCTATGTTCACAAAGGAGTTTGTAGCCATCCATTGTGGCCTTCCAGTCTCTCAAGTTTTCCCAACAAGTTCCTGAGATCCCTATGATCAACATACGTCTCAGACCAGGCGTGGAGCTCCAGCCTCCCCTGTTTGAGCACTGTCATTGGTACACCTGGGGCTCTTGGACAAAAAAACCATGAACAAAAGGTACAAAACATCACGAACAACAAAAGTCTCAGTGGCCTGCTGAGGCACTGGGCACTGATCTTCCTCATTCTTTTGTAACTCTAATGCAAAGAATCAATTTCTATCCATAAATTTTTCACAATCTGTTCACAGTAGAGTATGGGAGAGACTGCAAGGATCCTCTGTGCCAATCCATACAAAGAACTTTTCCTGCTGTTATTGGCAGGCCTTACACCTGTGTTGATTGGGGTGCCAAACAAAGGGCAACTCCCTTTGGCCTAGTAAACAGTGATACCTGAACTACTGACAGCTCCCGTTTCCTTTGAAAATCCAGGCAGTGCAAGTGCTCCTGTGAAGTGTATTTGACTGTACAGGTTGCATAGTCTTTCTAACCTCATATTAAAATGTAATAATAATTTAATAGTATTTTTAAAAGAAGTAAGTATGACATATGTCACTATGAAGAGAGGCACACTATTTGTGTTTCTAATGGGAACCACTGGGAAAAGAGCGATTTGGGAAAAAAATCAGCCAGAGGGAATAGGTTGATGAAAGCTTTAAGTTCTAAGAGGGTTTTATTTCTTTGCTGCTTTGTAGTTCCTGTGGGTAAGTGAGTAAACCTGACAGTTCAAACTATATTTTCCTCGGTATCTCAAAATTCATTCAGCTTCCCATGTTACTAATTATTTTTCCACCTGAGAATCAGCTATTTTGTTTCAGGCTACAGCAAGAAAAAAACCATCAGCTTTATTACCAGGGTCAAAAAAAAAAAGAACAAGAAAAAAAAAGGAGAAGTCTGCATCTTTGATAGCATGCAGCCTTTTGTAAATAAAAACATAAATTTCTCTGGGCTTTAGTGGTTATAGTAAGCTCTTAGCACCTACAAGGTAGAGAAAGGAGGTGAATCCTCTTCTTTCTCCTCTTAAGTGAATAAGCTCTGTTTTCAAAAAATTATTGATTTCTCTAATTCTAAATATATAATACATTCAGGAGATTTTAATCAGCATAGAATCAGTAGGCTGGTGTGGAGAATTGTGAATACCATGAGCATTAATTTCACTTCTTTTTCAGAAAACATCATCCAGGCATTAATTAAGTCTTTAATTAGGCATCCTATTAAATTTTGCTTTAGAAACATTAAAGGCCTGGCAAACATACTCTGTCAAGTCAATGTGAGTCTTTACATTGATTTCCTCAGTATCTGGAAAAGTTGCAAAGAAGCTGATTAGATCTTTTTATGAGGTGACAAAAAATTAGAATCCTGTTGTTCGACCTACCCCCAAGTTTCCTTTTCCTTTGAGTCTTTGATGGTCAGAGAACACACTGTGAGAAAAGCAAGGCTGAAGTAAAAATATGATGTCCAGAGCAGTTGCTTAATGGTTCAGTTTGTTTGGGCAAGTTCTGTTGTCATTAGGTAAGAAATTTAAATGGTAATTCACAACATGGGTAAAAACTCAAGTAGCCATCACTATATATTTTGGATTTTTGGCTTAATAGGAAAGGTGAAGGACGAGAATTGAGGTGGTCTAAGGACACACCTTCCTAAAGATAAAATTAACTAGCAACTTGCAGACAGTAACTTGCGAAATTATTTATAGATATAATTTACAACCAACCTTCAGAAATGCAACCTTGCAATAATGAAATGGGATTATTCATAGAGCAAAAGTTTTACAGTAAGGTCAGAGCTGAAATATGGAAATAATTTATTCTGTGGTTTTACAAGGTCCTAGAGCACCTTAAAATATAAATTCACACTGCCTCACATGGGTATTGTGTGGAGCTGCCACTTTGAAAGCCTTTTTCCCAGAAGTTTTTCCTGGTCCTGTGAAGAAATGGATGCTGTGAGAGCTGGGCATGGGGGTGGTAGCTACCACTCATGAGGGTTATGCTCAGGACTTTCAGACCCCTAAAACACATCCATGCGCTGCTGCCCTTAGCAAAGCCTTGTAATTATTGTCTCATAAACCTTGAGGTCTGGGCTAATAAAGTTTTTTATGAGAACTTTCAAAAATCTGTGGAAGTTAGGCCAGTTTCTGAGGAATGTTTTGTACCTCACATTCCTTTTATCAATGAGAAGAGCTGATGGTTAATTAGAGGGAAAGGCAATCATGGCAGAATTTTTTGTCATCTATATATACCATGCTGGATTTCCTTTCCCCTATACTCTCAAAAGTGTATTTATATAGTCTCAAAATCATCCTACAATGTATCTTAGTAATAGGTTTAATGTCCTTCTCTGTTTCATTAGATAAATTATACAGTTTTGGAAAATATTTAACTACATTAGGAAATGTAAACATTTTTTTCTATTTTGTTTTTAGATGGCAGAATGCCATTTTAAAGTCAATTATGCAAAAGGTGTAACAACTTGTCCACAGTATGAAGCTTCTGAGGTGTGGAGCATAGAAGTGACAGCAGAAATTCATCTCTTATTCATCACTGAATTGTTTGATACATCAAGTATCCAGCTTCAATCAAAATAAAGAAGTTAGCTTCATAAAATGTGGGTAAGATAGTTAATTTACTGATTTTTTTTTATCATTTGAGAGTAAGAGAAACTGAAAATTTCAGTCATGTTAAAGTTGAAAAAGATCTGGTTCTGCCATTTCATTTGCATGTAAAGGTTGGTGGTTTTGCTTGTTTAAGTAGCTGTGATTTCTCATTAAAATAAATGCTTGTAATGGGATCAAAAGTATCAGACCCTTGGCAACTTTGTCTTGTACCTTGCCCACTCTTGTGTCCAGAATTTCAGAAAATTGTTGTGGCCAGGGGATGATCCAGTCACAGGGGTTTCAGAGGTCTGGCCACGTTCAAATGAAACAGGTAGTTCTGATGCTCATGTGTCTCTACCTTCTGTCCCTGTTGTCTGGCTTTGGGAAATTATTATGATTGTGTAGCCAGCAAAAAGCATAATTTGTATAAGAGTTTTTGCATCTCCATTAAGCAGTGAAAAGCCAAGCAAGAGTAATTTTGACAAAGGAAATTTTACTCCTTATTAGTTTCTTCTTACTTTTTCCTGAGCCTGGCCTGGGTTGAGGGACAGACCAAGATATTTGGCATATCCTCAAGAACTTCCTTTGCTCAGATATTTAGCAATTTTCTGTAATTAAACAATGTTCTTGCTTTTTCAAGCAGTTTAAGCTGCACAGATAGAGCAGCCATGGGGAATTTAAATGCCAAAGTACATTAAAGGGAAGGGTGTCTGCAGTTTATTGAATGGGTCTGCGTAGACTGTGGGGGATGAAATGACCAGTGCAGTGAAATAAATCACTTGGAAATATCCAAATAAGGCTTTCTGACAAGATTCTGTTGTAATAGATTATTAAGGGAATAGCTGCAGAAATAAGGTTTATCTCCTTTTTTTACTTCCTGGAGGAAGGTGAAAGGAGGGGAGAGAAGATCTAAAGCCAAATACTATAACTTTATTGACTTAATTGAAATTGCTGCCAAAATCACCTGATGGAAGGGAGACTTGAATCTGTCTCAAAGTAACTGCTTCACTTCCATTGCATTAAAAATATAATAGGAACTCATGACTTTTTTTTTTTTCCTGAGAATTTATAAAGGAAAGCCGCCCTTTAGCTGCTTACACAGTGATTTAGATAACTTTGCCATTGCACTGGGTCTCCTCAGATATTTGGCATGTTTAATGAATTTTTCAGACATTTCATTTCCTTTGTAAGTGCCAATTATCAATCTGTGGTAATGAAAGATGGTTTAACATGAACTGTCAAGGAAGTTTATAAAATTATCATGTCAACACTGTACTCTTCCAGCAGAGTTAGAGAAGGATTACAAGAAAATGATATTGTCATTTAATTAAACAGGGTGTACATTAATATTTCATTATTACTCCTTACTTATTTTTCATCCTGGCAGGTACTAGCTATCATTTTGTGGAGCCATCAGTTGTGCCTGGTGATGGACAAATCCTTAGATGGCCTAAAAACTTCAGGCATTATGTCAGAGGGGGCCTGTGTGTGGTGGAATTCATGATTTTTTTTTCACCCTCCTCATGCTACTCTGGTGTGTTACCAAACAAGGTTTCAGTCACAGTTGACTATGTAAATATTTCAGATGTGATTTCCTGTTCTTGCCTCTTGAGCCATCAATGGAAGGAGTTCCCATACCCTAAACTAACATTTTTTGAGGTGTAGTCTCAAACTCTCTGTATGTTCAGGGTTCCAGTGTTCCAATGTGGACAGGCTCAGATTAATTTACTGGTGCTAATTCCAATTTCCACCACTACAGAAAAACTCCTTTCAACCTAGCTTTATGAGTTAGATCAAGAAAATTAATGTGTCTTTCCAGTAGTGTTGAAAGGTCTTTGGCAATGCTAATTAATGAGCATTCAGTTTCCCTCTAGTAAAAGTAGATTTGTCCTAGACTCTTTGGGAAGATTTTTGACCTCTCTTATGGCTACCCTCAATTGCTCTCTTTTATTTTGAGATTTGTGTCAAAATAAATCCTGTTCTCTCTAGGATACTTAAAGGCTGGTGGAAGTTCCCCATGTGATGGTTTTGTTCCCTCTGATAAACTAACTAAATAATCACTGTCCATGATTTTGCTTTTTTAAGTAATCTCACACCTGCAAGTGTCTTACTTAAATTTAGAACTTGGCAGATTTCGTCTCTGTCAAATTCTGGTCATTGTGAAAATGGTTTTTTTGCAACATGTCTCTCACTTTCATTGAGGAGATATCCTCCTAACTCTCTCAAAAGGAGCTGTAAAATTCTCTTGTGAAAAAAGCAGTCCAAAATGGCCACGGTGCTGAAAACTAGAAAGCTGTTAAAAGACAGTCAATGACAGCCCCTTCTTTAAGGCCTTTTAAAATAACAGTCAGTCAATACAGAAGTTTGCACAGCTCAAGGAGGGTTTGATGCGATTCAGAATAAACCAGCGTGGCAAAGATGGGAAGTGGCTCATGAAAGTGTTGTCAAGCATTGGAACAGCCTGCCTGGAGAAATGGTGGAGTCACCATCCCTGGAAAGATTTAAAAGATGTGTAGAGGTGGCACTTGGGACATGGATTAGTGGTGGACTTGGCAGTGCTGGGTTTAAGGTTGGACTTGATGGCCTTGGAACTTTTTTCCAACCTAAATGATTCTACGTTGAGCATTTATTTGCTGGAGCCTTGAAGGATTGAACACTGAGTCAAGTTTTGGTTCTGGGCAAGGTACTGAAGTACACAGAGCTGTGAGTACTCTTAAAGTTTTCCTTTCTTGGGAGATGCAGATTGGCTGAAGAATGTCCCTCCTTTCTTGAAAGGAAAGAAATTTGATTGGAGACTGTAAATGCTTGGCACCTCTATAAATTAGACCACGTGCGTCTCTTTAGTGCCAGAGAGGGTTGCACATACCAGCTGCCCTTATTTAAAAGGCCATTTACATTTGGCATAATCTGGCCTTCAATTTTTAATTAATTTTACACTGGAGATTTTGTAATGTTATGCAAGCAAGAAGAAAGTGATATGTTCTTGCTACATACCTAATATATGTATCATTACAGGTACCTAGCAAAAATTAGTAGAAGTGATTAGAATCATAGGATAATTTGGGTTGGAAGGAACCTCAGGAGGTCAGCTAGTCCAACCTCCTGCTTCAAGCAGGGTCAGTTATCAAATTAATGTGCTTCCACATATTTTGTGGGGTTTATGGTTCCCAGCGGATCACAGGTTAATTCCAGTAAAGTGATAATCTCACCAAGTGTCAGTCATTTCTTTAGAAACCCAGCTATTATCACTTTTATATGCTTTTAATTCATGGGTTAACTATGGGAGCTCAGTAACGTATAGTGAAAATTCTGTAGTCCTTTAAAATGCTACACTTATTATTATACCACCTTCCAACTTTCCTCATAGTTCCAACAAGTGCTAGAAATACTATTGTTATGATAAGTTATGGCTCCCCAATGGAGGCATTTAATTTCATGGTATGTTAAAGGCTATAACAGCCTATTAAAACAGGGGTGGAAAATCTTATTAAAAAAAAAATTAAATGCTTGGTGGCACTTCTCCAAGAGAGACATTTTTCAAAATCCAAATCTTACAGATAGGATTTTTCTGAAGTAATACATTCTTCAAGGGCTAACAATGAGAATGGCGTGGCCATCCTTTTCAGCAAACACTGGCTACCATTTCTAATTCAAAAGAGCTATCAGTGACAGGAGGAGAGAGACTAAGCTGTTACTGAAGTATGCATATGATTTTCCTTTCATTATTCTTACTGAAATAGCCAAGGAATTAGGACAATTAACAATTCTGCTCATGTGTGTGATTATAATATCAGTGCACAAACCTGTGAAAGCTTGCTCAGTGCTTAAATTTGTTCACATAAATAGTCCCCTCAGCTTAAAAGCAAGGATAAGGCCCCAGTGTTTGTGCTGGCCTTTTGGAAGTTTTCAAAATGCAGTTATCCCTGTGTGAACCTTGAACAGCACTTGTAGGCTTGACTGAGAATCTGAAAATTCGTCCCCATGCCAATAGAAGTGGCAGAGCACAGCTGCTTGCTTTTCAGCTCCAAAACCTTGGGGTTTTGTTTGCAGCTGTCTGTCATAAGTACTTGCTTGGGAGAATGTAAATAACCAAAGATGAAAGGTGATTTTTGTATAAGGGGGAATAAGTAAATAGACGAAACCTTTCCTAAACTCACTGCTCTGTTTAGTTGTCTGAGTCCCTGTTTTAGTGCCACTCGTAGCCAACCAGAACCTTTCCATTGGCTTTAGCAGAACCTGTGCTGATCCCTGGAACTGTAGCTCTAAGTGCAAATGAAGACTCCTACACAACTCACAGAGCTGAAGGATTCAGGAATTTGGAGTAGGATTAAATATTAATTTCTGCCTGGTTGGTATCACCAGGGACTTAGTCACAGAAGGCAGTAAAGAACAGGTTAAAATATAAAAAATAAACCCAAAGCCTAAAGGTCACTGAAGTCCTTCACTCCCCCAGGAGTACAATTCCATTGTCCTTTATTACTAATATATCACAGTATCACCAAATATGGCCTGAGCATTTCACAGTCTGCAGAAACATACAATCCACAACTGAAAAATGTCAGATAAAATTACAAACTGATGAAGAAGGGAGCTGGAGAAAGCAGAGAGGTGAAATTCACAGCTGTCAATCACATGAAGTTGTCACCTCAATAGTTTTTTAACAACCCCGTGATGTCCTGGGAGTACTACAGAGGGAAACAACAGTTAGCAGTGGTTTGGGGAGTTACGGAGAGTTGTAGAGCAGGTTCTTTCCAAGGTAGTTGCTTGGAAAGGTGAGAGGAAACTCAAAAGCTAGGAGTGTGGCAGCCAGCAGAGAATACTGATTTAAGGTGAAAAGAAAGATTTTGGTCACCATAATTCACGGTATTAGTAAGGGCCTGGATTATGAGGGCAAGCAGCCTCAATTTGGAACAACTCAGCCAAAGTTTCAGTAGTTCAGGTGGGAAATAATTTGCTGCTTTATCAGTGAAGGAGCTGTATGTACAGAGGGAATGTGGGGCTATGAATTGGAGACAGAATGATTTAGTACAGCAGGATTCTTTTGAGAATATAATGAGCTTCTGCCCCTAAATTAAAACTTTCCTTTAAAGATTTTGAATCCAAAAATAACTATCAGGGGAGTTTCACAGAAGCATTAATTACTTTCATTCCCAAATCTGACGGTGATCCAAATTCATGTTCCAACTACCTTCCTTTTTTCCTTATAAATTAAGGTTGCAGAGCTAAATTATTGGCTTCAAGGACTGCAAAGGCAATTTTCTACATCATATCTCATTCCCAAGTTGAATGTTATACGTAGATTATGCACAAACAATGCTGAAAACCTTTATAGCAATATCCCTTGAGCCAGTAAACTCTTTGTCTACTAAACAGAATTTCCTAATGACAGTGTGAAAGCATGTGACAGCCTACAGTGGGATTGTCTTTTCCCTAACCCTGCAGTGCTCTTTGGTCCATATTTGATACAAGTATTTTTCTCCTCTTTTATAAGCCCCCAAGTACTCTGATTTTGTGAGTGATATTTCCTTGTGGTCCTTAATTATCTTCTTTCTACTGGCTTTGAAACGTGTATTTTGCTTAACAACATAGAGAGATTCATACAAGTCCTAGAGGTGTCCTTCAGATGTATCTCCTGTTTCAGTGATCACTAGCTTGGATTGGGTTTTTGTGTTGGGTTGGGAAAATGTCGGTTGCCTGTGGGGATTTTGTTCAGGTAACACAAGAAACTGATATTCCATAATTCGAGACAGATTCTGCATCTGTCTTACCCACGTGCTGTTTAACCCAGCTATTGCTGGAAATAAGAGTATTTTTCTCAGACCAAGATTACACCTGGGGACAGCTGATGTTGCTTCCTCCTCATGTAAGGTTTAAAAACTCCCATGCTTATCTGTATCCTAAAATTTCAGTACAGAGGTCCATCTACCTTCCACATGTTTCTTTGACATGCTAAGTTCCTCTTTAAATACTACTCTCAGTTCAAGGGCAGGGACAAGGAAGCCACACAGAGCAGCTATGGGATGCTAAGGCTGAGACCCAGGAATACAATCTTAATTTTTTTCTGTGTTTAAATAATGACGGAGAATTTTCCTGCTTTTTTCTGGCACTTCTTGACTGGTGTGATGGTTGCAGGTCACCTGAGCACTACTCTGAGGCCTCCACCTGAGCTGGCCATGTGTGTTCTCTATCACTGAGTCTGCTTAAAGCAGTATCTGACTGAAATATGCTGTATTTTATCTTTCTTTTTTCTATTTAATTATATCTACTCCCTTTCTTTTGTTAGATTTTGGCACTGCACAAATATAATTGAAATATCACAGACCTAAAAGGCCTGTGAACAGACAGCAGCAGTTCCTTGGCACAGCTCAGCTTGGTGCAGCCCCGGCTGGGCTGTTTGTGCAGGCAGACGGCTGAGGAATAAATCTTTCTAGAAACTAAAGTTTGGATTTAGCTGAACTTTGGGTGAGCACAGACATCAAAAGCAAGTGTTGTTTGCTGCTGTTTGTGACATGGGGGTTTTAAGCTGTTTGCCTGCAGCCACCAGCTCCTCCATTTATAGAGTGCGAGAGGGTTCTCGCTTTTCTGCTTCCCCTGTATCAGCAGCTGGGAACAGATTCTGGATGTTGTCATTCATCGATTGGTGCTGGAACAAAAGTCAAATTTAACAGATTCCACCCCACCTCAGACTGCTAGTGCCCACTGAGAGCTGTATCCCTGTTTTCCTGTAAATACAGCAGTACAAAAGTCAATGCTGCTGGTGGCCTCCTGGCATAGCACCCTTCTCCCAAAAATGTATGCCTGAAAACAAGGTGCTGAACAAAAATCCTCTCATTTTACACCAGTTATATTTTGAAACTTACAAGGATATTTTGCAGTCCAGAAGCATTTAAATCCTACTTCAGTAACTAACTTCCATTGAAATAACTGGATCATGGATGAAGTTGAAAACGTGGCTTGTATTTTTAAGTAGATATTTTTTAGGTGATGCAATGAAGTTAAGGGTGTAACAGGAAACATAGCTTGTACCCTTTCTGCTTGGTTTTGTATCCACTAATTATTTCTCTGTAATTTGGGCCCACTCTGAAAGGCCCCAGAAACACCTGAATGGTGTCACAGTTTAGCACCATAAAGCCAAGAGACGCACATGAGCCACTTGACCTGAGGCCATCAAAATATATGGAACTAGAAGAATGGCATCTTCCTTGTTTCAATACAATTTTTTTTCCCAGTGTTCTTAGTAAAGGAAGCTGCTAACAGACTGTTTCCCAAATTTTGCCTGAGCCTGAAAGCTCTTCTGGCCTTTAAATTCTGACTTTACTTGTATTTTAACCAACTGATCACACTTCCTGGCATTTTTCTGCTTTGAAATGTATACGTGGGATGGCTGAGCTGCAGTTTTTGTACTGCAGTGTTGTACTTGTTTGGGAACCAATGAGAAAGGGAAATAACCTGGGATCTTTTGCAGGGAAACAGGGAAAGACTTGTTTACCAGATCTCACATTTCTGGCAAGCAGCTGGCTGTAGTTTTAATAATGAGCTGCCCATAATTGGAATGTATTTAATCCAAGTTAACACACATGCACTAAACTTGCTAATTGGGAATTTCTTTTTATAAGCACATTACTCTTGCTTTTTCAAGTAATGTTAACGTGCTGATACAGCACAGAGAGTGCACCTCTCTCCATGACTGCAGCAAGCAGGCCCCAGTGCATGGTAATTTTTGAAGAAAACATATGGTAAGAGTAATGGCTGAAGTCTGTAGACAGCTTGCCTAAATTACAGTGCATCCATTGAAACCAGGACACATGCTAAGCTGCTGAAAGCAAAGAGATGTCATTAAAAAATGATTCATATACCTTTGCTTTAATGAGTCCTCACACTTGAGGATTGCCAATTGCCTGATCAATAGCTTCACTGCAGCACAAGGCAAAATTCCTTCTACAAGTGAAATATTTCCATTACCGAAGTCTGGAACTTCAGCATATACACTTTTGCCTTGAAGGAATTTGAAAATAATAATTTATTTTTTTATATTTCTGAAACCTGCCTATATTTGAATCTAGTAAATAAACAATCATGCACTGCCATATGGAGCAATTTCATAACAGCACATGGTAAGGCTCTAATGAGTTTCACCATACTGTGCCTGACAGGTGAATTTTCAGCTTTGATTACAGAAGGCCAAAAATAATTCATCCAGGCCAATAAAGTTTGATTTAGATAAGACTCGATTATTTTTGCTATCAGCCATTAAGAACTGTTCTATCCTCATTTTCAGGCACATAGCCTGGCAACAAGCAATAATGGATATTTATTGGGCTATCAAATCCACAGAGACTTGTTTACTTATCCTAGTACTGCAATTGTCAATATTCTCTAGTCCACTGACTGCTATCTTTAAAAGATGTCATGTGTAGGAGCTGTTTTCAAGCTCAACTCTTAAACTTTAAAAAGGTACTTTGAAGTTATTATTAGCAGTGCAGTGCCTGGAGACCCCATTATGCCAGGCAGGTACAAACAGAGCAAGAGACAGACCTGGCAGAGGAAATGTGGGGGCAGTTTTAGTGTCTTTGAAGAGCCTGAGCATCTCCAGTGCACGTGGGGGCTGCTCTGTGAGCTGAGGGCAGCCCAGGGCACATCCCACTGCTGCAGGATCCAGCAGGAAGCAGGATCGGTGCTGCCTTGCTCAGGGGGAGCAGAGTTCAGCCTCCTGCAGCACAGCATATCTTGGAACAGACAAAAGCAACTCCCACAGAGGAAGGCTGAGAAATGTTGTGTTAAGCCCTTGTATAAGCTGCTGGTAGCTCAGAACTCACCCTTGCCTCCTGGAACTGAATAATGGCCCTGGACCCTTGTTACACCCCAGATCCTTAACTGCAGGGGTTAATCTTGAGGTTCCCTTACTCTGTTTTAGCACAGAGAAATCCGCACCAGATATTCTCAAGAAGTGAAAAATCACACAAATGTTTACTGGCAAAAATGTAGAAAATTAAGGAATTTCTGGTGATATGACCAAGGCAAAGTCACACAATTAGTTTTAGTGAAGCAAATGAATTTTTGTTTATTCCATTTTTCCACCACGTGGATACACACATCAGCCTACTGCTTCTGATACTCCAGATACTGCTTTGGTTTTCCAGCAGCCCAGGGCACTGAATTATTCACAAAAGGAAGTGCAAAAGGAGGTGTGTGTTGCCTGGACTTCCCACAGCTGCACAAATAAGTAACTGTGCTGAAGCTCTTGCCTTAAAATTTGTAAGAGTTTTTTCCTTGGTGGTTCCCAAAATAGCTTGGTGTTCATGGAGGGTGGCAAGTCAAAAAAACTCCTAAAGTTTCACCTCAGTATGGCTACTGGTTTTTCTATATGTTAGGTGAGAAGGCACACTGGATGTGATCTTGATCTCTCAGAGGCCCTTTGGTCCCATTGCTTCATTCTGCACTATTCTCCTCCTTCCCCTTATGTTCAACAGGTGAAAAATGAGCACTTATGCCTTTTCACAAAACTGGCAAATACATAGCCGTGCCATTCCTGCGTAGCGTGTGACATTTCACGCAACGCTTTATCTCTGACCTTTCTTGTCTTACCCTTGGTTCAATTTCTTTCTGCCCTTGGCTTTGAGACAATGAAAGTTAATTATGACTCCTGTAAGGCCCTTTGGCGGGTTTAGCTCTTCATTTGCATCTACACAAAAAAAAGTGACCTTAAGGTTTTTATTCAACAAGTGTCCTCTATCAAACTTCATTTCCTTTTTCTTCGTGTTTCAGCAGAAATTTTAATTTTGTCTTAAGGGAGGGTTATGTAAGAATTCAGTAGGAGTGAAAAATTATATCAAGTGAATTATTTATTTATTTACTTACTACTTTTCCGGGAAGAACAATCTTGGGATTACTGCTTATGGAACTCAGAAATCTTTCCCTAAAATTCAGATTACCTTTGAATCCTAAAGTGGAAATCTAATTTGCAAGTACATTCCCAAAGACAAGGAGGTTCAGACAGATCTTTTAGGTTCCCTATTTAAAAATTAAATAGAAGGGGCTTCCAATGGTTTCCAGAGTTATGAGAATGACTGGGCTGCTCGTTCGGAAGTGTCACCAGTGGCTTGCAAATAGTTTTTTCTTTGTGTTCATGAGCTGTGTTGCAGCCTGGTGTCCCACTTCAGGACTGAAAACTTAGAATGAACAAGGAGCTATGAAATTAAAACAGCATATAACTGAGCCAATCTTAGCTAGTATCTCTGAGGTAACTAAGAATGGACCAACACAGTGATCAAATCAAGGTTGCAATTAAAACTGAATCAACAGATCAATGGGTGCAAATGAGCAAATCATCATATTAATATAGCAGGTAATCAGGTAGAATTAAGTGGTTGACACTGTTGGGAATTTCTGTTAGTTTGAGACTTAAATTGCAGGGAGAGATGAGGAAGAACCTATTTTCTTTTGGTCTGAGATCTGATAGTAGTGATCACTGACCAGAGAGAGAACCACATGCATGATCTACCTGGTACTAAGTTTAGTCCCTTCTGTACCAAATCTTTGGGAATGTCCATCCCAGAGATCTTCCCCATGCTATTGACTTAGAAAAGGTACTTTGTTAGACTCGGAAGTTATTAGAGGCATACAGACAGTGCAGTAACACAGAACTCATCTCCTTGGGTGAGAATAACAAGATCTTTTTACATTTTATTGTAATAAATTCTCTTCCTGGCTGATGTATCTTCCCAGACTCAACTAGAATGTGGGCATTCTCTACAATTCTCCATAAATATTTTGCCATATAGGTTAATTTCAAGATTAACTCACGTTCTTTTCACTGATATAAAATAACTACAAGCACAGGTTATAAACACAGAGGTATTTCATATGTGCCTGTTTAGTATGATAAACTTTTTTTGCCTTTCCTGTGTTAAGATGGATGGCCTTTTGGAAAGACTAAAATTATTATGGGAAAAAGAGATTGTTTTAAATTCAGCATGATCTGGGGAGTTGGGCTATGCTTCTCCAGTCAAAGTTGGTGCCTACAAATCTTGCCATCTTAATTCAGAGGCTGGATGCAACACAGGTCAATTTAATTTCATTACTGTCAAAAGGTCTTCTGAAAAGATTATAATGTTTGCAAGCCACTGCCTGCCGCAAGGTGATGCCACAGGAGGAGAGTTCAGTGGAGACCACATGCTGGAGTGAAATTAATTAACCCTTGTCAGCAACGGAGAGTTAAAAGCAGGCCCATAACTCCTTCAATTGCTCACCAAAGGCAAAGTAATAACCAGTTTAAATTTATTACCCTGTTAAGAATCAAACCATAAAAAGTTAAATGAGTAGTTTGTTTAAAATTGGTGGACATTGTAGCAAAAAAAAGGAAAGACTGAAAAAGTAAGAGTAGGCATATTTTTATTTTCTCTTTATGGTAAGTGCTTACTAAGCTTAAGCTAAAAGAAATGTAGCTGCAGCACTGGGTTGCCCATGATATCTAATTTTCAAACAGACATAAATACTAGAGAACAACTTGTCATTTTAAAAGGGTAAACAGAAAAATCATATAAATTAAGTGACATTTAAGAAGTTCAGGGTTTATATCACAACCACCAGGGAAATCAGACCTAAGGAAGAAATGTTTCTTTAGAGCATTGATGTAATCAGACTTGGGAAAGAGATTTTTTTTTTTCCCCCCTAAATGATTGTCCAAATAATTTAGAAGCATAATTTTGGACTCAGATTGTCACAATGGATTAACTGTTTCTTTTTAATTATGGACCCTGCACTTGGAATTCATTTTTAAGTTGATTGAAAATTAGTTCACTAAAGCGGTAAAAGGCTAAATGCAATCAAGTGCCTGTAAGAAGTAAAAGCCCCACTGAGGCCCTGGTTTATTGAAAACAGAAGAAATAATGGCACAGAAGCAAAGATCTCGGGTCCTTCCCTACGTGTTTGTAAGGCCAGCAGAGCCTGCACTGAGAGAGAACACTTTGATCATCCTGCTGAGGTCCATCCAGAACATTTGCTATAAGGCTCGGTCTGTCAAATATTAATGGATATCTTTGCAAAAAAAGACTGCCTCAATCTGGAAAGGACCTTGAGGTGATGAGTTAAGCACCATGGTGTTGTCTGTGACTAACTGGGAAATATATTGAATTGTTCAAGGATGCTCAAGGCCAGGCTCTTCTTAGGCTGGTTGGGCTGGGACTTGACAAGAGAAAAGGGAGTTTTGCACTGGGCCTTTGAAAGGATGAGAGTAGCATGAGAGTGTGCCCTGCAGTCATTTGGGTGCTAATTGCACCCTTGGTGAAAGGCAGCCTGAGAGGGGCATGGCCCTGTCCCTGTGTGAGGTGGGGAATATCCTGGGGTGCAGCCAGGCTGCTGCCCTCACTGGGGCCAGGTCAGGCCTGAGGACTCCTTAAGTCCCTGCTTAAAACATGCACCTCTCCTAGGGAATGACAACAGAACAGAGCTCTTGCTGTGGCTGCTCAGGTATCCCTGCGGCCAGTGGTCAGGGCCAGTGGCAGCCGGGCACCCTCCAGCACAGCTCGCTCCTGCAGCAGCTGCTCTCAAACGGTCCCAGTGCTGCTTCCTTCTCAATCTGCACTCGGATGCTGCTGTATCAATGAGCAGATGATGAGAAGAGCAAGCAAGGGGAAAGGTCACCTCCCACACTGTCACAGCACATCAAACAGCCAGCTGATATTTCCAACCCACACGTGCAGGAATTTGCCACGCTTATCTTTGAACAGAGCTCGGTGCGCCAGGCAGCAGGCAGGGCCCATCCTTGCTGCAGCATTTATCATGTTAGGAAATGACCTTTGGAGGATCGAGTTCCCAAACACCACTGCTGGCCACAACTTTTCAGTCTGTGCAGCCAAAAGCCAGCTGTAGTGCAGGGCTGTGCCAGCTTGCTCAGCCCAAACAGGGCCGGGGCTCGACCTCGATCTAGCACGTGACCCATCCTTTGCTGTATTATCCAATTAGTCAGAGTCATTAATTCGTCTCTTTAAGGTCTTGTTCTAACAGGAGACAGTCTTATTGCCAAGATAATCCCTAACATTTTACAAACATAGCGTTATAGACAGTTCTGATGAAAGGCAACCTCAAGGGGGTTGGCTAATCCTCCCCTATCCTAAGGCAGGATCAGCAAGACATTTAAGCTTTTCATGAAAGATATTTATCTAACCCATCTTTAAAGAGAACCTGTAATTCTGGGGAGAGGGCTGGGTTATAAACCCTGTCCTTTATTCTGTCTTTCTGTATAGCTTCTTTTTTGGTTTGGTTGTTTCTTCGGGGGGCATTTGACTTACTTCATCCATCAAATGTTTGGTTGCAGGTGGTAGAAAGAATACCTTTATACATTGCCTATGAGTTAGTTATTCCTATATAACTTAATAAATGATAAGTCTAGTGGCTTAGAGTTCTTTAATTAATAAACGTAGGCAATCTATAGTAACGTGCACTGATGTATTAAGTGCTGTCTGTATATATACCATTCTGATCCATCTTACACATAGAACATTTAATTGTTCACTTAGAAATCAAGTCACATCCACATTTAATAGAATCAGCGCTCAAATAAGAAAGACTTAACTTAAGGACTTTTCATTCAAAATTGTTTTCATTGTATTTTTTTTTTTAATAAAAGCGAGAAGATATGCCTCTATTTTGGAGACTGCTGTCTGAAAACCAGGCTGCTCTTCTGCTTTTCTCAGAGGCATTTTACACACAGATTTTGTGCAGCAGCTATATCATGATGTTTGGGAAGTAGAGCTATGATCTTTTCTGGTCCTTGTTTGCTTTTTACCAGTGACATCTCTAACTTAGAAGATTTGTAACACTTTCATATACAAAATTATTATTATGTCAGCAGAGAAAGTGCAGTTTTTCCTGCCCTAAAGGGTTTCGTAAAATGTTATGCAAGTGTCTGTTGCAGATGGAGTTGGTAACACTGCTTATTCTTAAGGTAGTCCAGCATTTGGCATTTTCACTTGCCAGGTTTTAATTATTCAAACTAAAAGTTTCTATGCAAATATTTGCTTCAGGCTAAATATTTTAGAGAACTTTCAGGAAAAATAATTCATCTGCATCCAAGAGTACAGAAATCTGAGGAAAGGATTAGATTAGCTTTTCCTCATAATAAACAAAATATTTAAATTATTTCATTAGAAAGGTTTGTCTTCTCTTTCTTTAAAAATTAGCAGAGCAATTTGCTGTAACATCAGAGATCAGTATTCTTCAGCTCCTTGAAAATCCAAGACAAGTTTCCAAAAAGCCTCAGCCTGCCCATGCTCTGTGGCTGTGCTTGGGGCAGTCACAGGAACCCAGGGAGCTCCTGCTCTTGGCCTTTGGGGGACTGTGCAGGACCATGGCCAGCTAACATCTGTTTGATTTGCAAGGGCAGCTCAGGAGGTCACAGTCATGCACTGCTTTCTGTCTGCCTAGCACATATCCATGGGGCCAGAGCTACTCTTTCTTTGCTCCAGCCTGCAGTTCCTCTGGTGGGGGTGAGCACTGTGGTTTATTCAGCATTGCCCAGGGGGCTGCTGTGTGCTGTTGCCAGGCTTCCAGGTGGCCATGAGCTGCGTGTGATTGCCAGAGTTTGCTCTGGGTCTTAAACTGGGAGCCAGGAGTGTCATATCGTGTAAATCAGCAGTTGATATTTTATTTATGAATGTAGAAAAATAAAATTTAGGGTTACTTTAGAAATGTCCAACTCATTTATATTTGGCTGCTACACCTCTGACCCACCTGACCAACACTCTGCAAGCAAGTTGGCAGTAGCATCTTTAGCTGGGGTGACGTCTCTTGGCATCAGCTTGCAGAGGGCTCTGGAGAGGACAGAGTAGGGATATACAGACAAGCACTTGCTGTGGTGTTAAGCCTAACCATGCTCATCTGGTTATTCTAATGCTGAAAATAAAATAAAAGCTCTCTGGATTCAGTCCAGAAAGTGTCTGTGTTAAGCCTGCTGCACCACCAGACTGCAGGGACTGCACAGGACTTAGCCTGGCAGCTGGAGGAAGCGAATGCAGAGACAATTATGGTGTTAAGCACTGAACCAGAGCACAGGGAGACAGTGAAACCCTCCCCACTTGGACACTTGATCCCTTGTGATGATAACAGTCTGCTTATTGTTGCCAGACATCTCATCACAGCCAGAGGTAGAAGTCTGTGCTATGTACCCAGGTCTCTGAGACTCCAGCTTGAGGAGTCCTTCTCGCTTGATAGAATGCTGTGATCAGTTATTTCTTGAAACTCGGGACTATTTTCTCATTACAGATGTATACACAAACAACCTTGCTCAGCTTGGAAAAGGAGCCAGCTACCTGGTGCCTCCAAAGTTTTTGCATGCTGGACTGTACAACCTTAATAACCTTCTGAATTATTTATTTTTCAGAACCTCATATAGGTCTCAACTTTTGTATCAAATTGGAACCCTAGGGGAAACCTGGGCAGTAGGACATACTGGCAGTTATCCCCAGTGCTGCTCAACTCTGATGGCCTAGATAACCAGGTTTTGCTTTAGTAGAGGTTGTACTCACTGGTGGTGCTTTAGATATTTTTTTCCCCAGCCTTTTGTTGCACTCTTATGCAAAAACACCTTCTTCAAATCCAAGCGCTTGGTGCTGACATGTGGTGAACCCCTGGCTCATTTCTAGCATGGCCTCGGGCATCTGGACCCAGTTCAGCCCAAATTTATTGTCATTAGACAAAGGGCAGTCTAATTATTAATTAACAGCCATTGTGACAGAATAAAAATGTGAAAGTTTTTCTACTCAAAGTGTGATACCAGTGGATTTGGAGTGGAACACACTATATCTGTTTCCTTCTTAAACTTGAAAACTAAAAGCAATTACTTTGTAAATCACTGCACATCATTGTACAAATCCTTTTTTTAAAAGGAAATCATGCTGCGAATACTGTTAAAAAGTTGAGCTGACTGGTGCTGGTTTGACATGCAGGAATTTGACTCCTTGGGAGTCTGGAAGCTCGCACTAGAGCATATGTCTATATAGCTGAAGGATGGGTTTTAGAGGTTTACTACTGCTGGGTTAGAAGTCCCCAAAATTAGCAATTTTTTTTGTTATTCTTCTGTTGCACCCAAAGTGGCTCTGTTTAAAGCAAAGACAAGGAGTTTTCAGAATCAAAGGGTTTGTGTGGAGGGGGTTTCTGGAACTAAGTTCTGAATCAGAGTATGTCTGGTTCTCACAAAGCAAAATTAAATGGATTACTTTAAGTAAACAGGCTTTCAATTTAACTTGAGAGGCCTGCACGATTTGGGTAAACAATTACAGGGTGGGGCTGGTTTTTCTTTTAAAAGAAGGTCTGTCTTGTACAATTAAAATCCTGGAAGCACTTTTCTTACTGAAGAAATACCTTCCAGAATGTGGGACAGGCTTCGTGCTGCACAGGGCGATAAAGCAAGGAGTTTAGTTTCAGTCTATCTGTCTCCACAGGGTAATGTACGTTAGTGTGTGTAATGACTGCAGGGACTGGGTAGATGTGTGATAGAACACACAGCACTGTGCTGTTATCTTGTTTTAATTACATGCAACATTTTTCTTCAAAATGAAGAAAACAATCGAGACAATAATCCGTGAGCAAGCAGATATGTGGATGCAAAAGAGATGCCTTCAGTATTCCTCTGTCGGTAGTACCAAGAAGAAAGGTCATGAAAAGCCCCATAAATAGCCTCTATTACCCAGAAAGCAAGCCTTGGTAAGTGTCTGACAGAGAGATCCCCAGCTCCCAGCAGCCATTAAAGCAGACTTTCACTTTCAGACATTAGAACATAAAGCTCCTTAATGAAGGGAAGATGTTTTTAGTCAAATTGTTTTCCTTTAATATTTGTTTTCTCCACTTGAACAAAATGTATATGACAAATTACTGGCTAAGCTTACAAGAAAGATCATTGTTAAAATGGACAGTTTGAATCAAATTTTTTAACAAAATTCCCATTACTCTATTTAAATGGAAACAATCCAGACATCATTAAAATAAAGCAGGATTCCTTCAGGGAGAAATTATTTCTGGTTTGATTTCTGTCAAAATGACTTTGACTTTCAGAATACTTTTACGAAATGTTTTCCTGAGGCTTTGTCTTTGTGAAGGGTTTTTAAACAAAGGAACTATTTGCCACTAAACAGAAGTAATCTGATAAAAGATTGAATTCAAATTAAATGTGCTGATTTTTTAATTGAAGAGGTTCTTTATTATTTTATTTTGTTTTAAGACATGTCACCTAATCAGCACATAAATCTTCATAGAATTCATCTGACAACCTCATTAATTTCCTGTGAATATTGCAGTGCAAAGAAAAGACCATAATTTCATGAAGGTAATTTATTCTAAAATCAGGTGCCTCGTATTTTTATTTCTATGAGTTTGTGTTTTAATGAAGCCAATCTGAGTCATAAACACATTTTGTGGCCACAACGTGGTTGTATTCTGATTCTGGAGAAGGCCTGATCCTGCTCTCACTGACACTTCTGTAAATCAGGATTAACTCCAGTGAGGGCACGGGCAGGTATGGACAAAGGTAACCTGGATGGAACAGACCTCAAAGGGCTTTAAGAGCTGCATTTATGTCATTTTGTAGCAAAAGCAGTGTAAAGGACCCTAAATATTAATGTGGAACCATGTGTCTGGTCATGCTGTGGTGTTAGAGCAGCAAAAACTTGAACTGATGCAACCTTGAGTCCGGTTTGCTATGGATACCAAATCTCCTGCTTTTCCCCAGCCTATCCCACTTAATTTCAAGTTCATTCTTTCACACTTCATCCAGTACCTGGAAAAGGTGAATTTTCTGCAGAAAGGCACATTGTCCAGGGACTTATTTTCAGTGCCTCATTCACTTAAATGTATGCAACTGAAACTGAATTTTTCCATTTATATGAAGATTTTTTTCCCTCATTTAGTCTCTTCTTGTTATGCTTTTGTGCTTCAGTTGGTTGTGTCTAGGAGTAAACAAAGCAACAAGGAGCAGATGTTCCTGTTGTCCCCCCAGCTTCTGTGGGTGAGAAGGTGACAGAAGAGAGGGATGAGGTTCTCCTACCGCCATTCTGTGCCCAGGGTCACACCAGAGCAGCATCAGCTGTGGAGATTCTGTGGCTTCTCCTTGTCTATTCTTTTGTGTCCCACAGTGGAAGTGATAATGTTCTGAACTGTAGCTCACTAGAATTAGGGCAAATCATCTGTACAGTGTCAGTGTCCTGTAATGGGCTTGATGATGAAGGAGCTTATATAAGATATACAATATTGTTGTTGTAAGTAGAAGATGGGCTATTGATAAAGCAGTGGAGCTTTGATATAAATTGCTATGTTACTGAGCACAGGCTATGGAAAAACCCCAGACTGTTACCAGTAGTGAGCTAAGACTTCAGCAAAGCATAGTTTATCCCACATCCCTCTAACTTTTGTGTCTTCTTCAAAATTCTGCCCCCTTTTCAATGTTGTCATTATCTTAATGCTGTTTAAAAGCTTAGTGGTCACAAGATCTCTGCAACCATTAAAAATAATGAGATACAATTTCAGAGGAAAAAAGGAACAATTTGCGAGCAAGTAACTTGAGCTCCAAGCAAATGAAAATAGAGCCTGATCCATTGTCAGAAAGTTTCAGAAACTTCATATGCAGAGTTTACAGAAAGCATCTTTCAGACATGGTTTTGAAAATCGCTAATATTTGAAACCAGCTGGTGTAACAAGGTTACTGAGGTGAGGAGAGAACTGCTGCCTGGAGGACATGTATTAGAGAGATCAGAAGATGTTGCAGGCAAGTTTCAATATCAGTAGCTATTTTTTACAGTAATTTCATTGCAACATTGACCACTGAGAACAACCACTCGTCATTTAACCAGTTCTTCAACTTCTTTCCCCCCCACTTTTAATCTTCTTGTGGAGGCAGCTGAATAATACCTTTTTCAAGGTAAGTGTCTGATGTGTTACATCAATCACTAGAATCTCTTCTAAGATCCACATTATACTTTAAACCTTGACCTTAACAGCCATATCAGCATAATAATTTTTAGGTATCTGAAGGATTTAATACTTGATCATGAGAGAAGTTGTTGGGGGCTCCTTTTATGACCCATGGCAGGTAGGAGTATGATTCTGTTGTTCCCCTTTGCATTATCCTCCATCATCAAGGATTTAAAGGCAAATAGCTGAGCTGCATGGGTGCAATCTTAACCTGTATGGCAGTGCTTTATTAAGAAATAATAACCAGCTCAGGTGAATAGCAGGTAAGCTTTTTTTGGAGAAAGGTGTTTGGTTTCCAGGCCAAGTGCAGCATGGAGAGCAGCAATAAAAATATCATCTCCCTGCACTTGGTGAGAGAGAGCTCTCTTTAGCAAGTTACCATATTCCAGCCTTCAAAGGTAAGCTGTTGGGTGTTTTTTGAGACTTGAAAAGGAAAGTGTAACAATGACTTTTTTTTTTTAAATGGTGGTTTCTGTAACATGAGCTATTAAATTGATGGTGATCTATGGAACCTGTGGAGGCTACAGAGCATCTTTCAGGTCTTGATGAGCTTTGATTCTAGAGATTTCTTTAACCACATCCATTGTCCTGCCACTCTTGTGAAGATGTCTTGCTTTGCAACCATTTTTGAATGTGCAGTCAATTAATTTACAGAGCTGTTTGGTAATGATAAATTATTCCTGTTTCCATTAGGAAAGATCAGAATTCTTGCAATATTTGTGAGGGTTTTATGACTGTATTTTGGGAGTTGAGAAAGGTCTCCAAAAATTACCATATTTAACAAAGACATTTTACAATATAAAAGAATTATTTCAAAAAACTGGTAAAGAACCATTTTTACTTTCCCCATCACAGGAAAAGAAGATATTGTTTCATTATATTTAGTGCTGAAGACATGCAGCTGTAGCTGTAGTAAGCATGGTTCAGTGACAGGGACTCTCAGCTTGGCTGCTGTCATGCCAGGCCAAGACTCTTTGGTTTCAAGCTGGTTCTACTGAAATGAAGCAGTTTTGGTTTGAGCAAGCTGCAAAATGTGGGTTAAGGCTTGCTCCTGTATTCAGTGGGCATCCCTCATCAGCACTGGGGAGACTTGCTGTGATCGTATTCTAGCAATTGTGATAAATGAATTTGTTTGCAATATTTATACTGCTCTGTGAGGAACAGAGTTCTCAGTGAAAATGGTCCTGTTTGGCTGCAGGTTAAAATGAATATGTGAGAGGTTGTTAATTCTGGGCTTTGTAGGTTACTGGTTCAGAAATTAATTCTGAAAGTACCACTCAGCTTGACATAGTCAGGCCACAGGGGTTTTTTATTTTCTGTGAAACGGCTCTGGAGTTAGCCCACAATGTTACAGTAGTGTTCAAAATGGATGTTTGAGTAGGGATTTCCGTAGCATAAAATGATTCTATCAAAGCATGTATGGATATGCACTGCATGTGCTTTATAAAATGAAATGCTTTTCTGTTATTATAATCCCCTCTGCTCTTCCTAGCAAATATTCATTTCACTTGTAGGCTGATCTATTTCCATAAAGCCTCTCTGTCCTTAACAATCACGTCATGTGACTGTCAGAGCACCCTGGCTGTGATGAGGCATGGTTTTCCTGGGCTTTATCCTGTCACAACCATAGTAAAGCATTAGACATACAGAAGCAGATGAGTTGTGAAAAGCAGAAAACCTTTGGTGCAGCTTTCTGACTTTAGATTTCAGTGATTAGGGAAATTAGGAAGTGTATTGAGAATGGCATATTTCTGTACTGGACAAATGCTTTTTTTGTGCTCTAAGACCCTGGGCAGAGTGGAGTGTTCAACAACATAAACTATTTCATCAAAGGTAATTTGAGAGAGGGATTGATTTGTTTTCACATGCATTTTATAATCAAACTGAATCCTAATTATTCTTTCTATTGACTGCTCCATGGATGCCTTGAGCTGTGTGCAGTACAGCACACTTGGTTCATGCAACTCCTTTATGATCATTTGTACAAAGTAATTGCCTTTGTGACCAAGCTGAGAGCGGGGAGACATTTGGTATGAGCTTTATCTCAGCATGCTCCCAGACTGTGTTGGAAACCACAGGATTCCTCTATGCATTCAATAAATACCACGTCATCCATCCATCAGCTGAATTACAGTGCCCTGCACAGGCTGAAGCAGTCAGCTGACCTGTTTATCTTCTCCCCCCCACCCACCAGCTCTATTCACTGCAAGCAGAGTTATAGAGGGAAAAAAAAAAAAAGCCATTAATAGAAGAGAGGCAGAAGATGATGAATTAAGGGAGCCTCCATTAATTTTTCATTTTGACAGATTATCGTCTGTCAAAAGGCAGAGGAGATGTTCCTCGTACACAGAGCTGGGGAGCTCGCTCTTTGTAACACAGACTTACGTTTTTCGCATGAATTAGGTAGTGGGCACCAAAAGGATGAAAAATTCATGGCAATCTATAATTTACATGCTAGAAGATAAATAATGAACTAAATCCTGTCATTAAATTGGTCTTTCATTTTTTCTTAATCCCCAGGGTGATGAATCTGATTCTGCAACAACATTTAGTATAAATTGATTTTTTTTTTTTTTTAGTGGGGGGCAAAGCTGTTTAAAATACTTTGTTATAAATAGCTTGAGCAGCACAGTACATTGCCTTAGGCTGAATGATATGCCAGCCTATTAATGTAATAGTACATTAAGATTGACGTTAATTAATGTCAATATTAGCATCACCTTTCTAAACCACATTGAGCTACAAAAAAAAGTCATAAATATTGTAGAGTTTGGTTTAATTAACTTTTAGTTTTGTTAAAAAAAAAAGAAAAGCCTGACATATTGGGAAACTTCCTTTATTCAAATGGTATTAAAATGGATAAATGGGCATTAGGATAAATGGGGGCTTTCCACATCACTTAATGTATGTCAAGGGACATGACCTCCTTTCAAACGAGTGTGTTTTTTTCAGATAAGACATTAGGGGAAGTGAAGTTTCACTGTGTATAATAAATAATAGAATTACAAGCCTCAAAAGAAAATCTGAACAATTTGAATTGTGTTGTAGGCTGGTTACTGAGTGCTGGTGGGTCTGTTCAACTCCCTTTGTGTGCTCCTTATAGAAAGAAAAAAACACATCTCCTGCTATGTGGATCTCAGAAATTAGTTTCTCTTTTTTGTTGTTTTTTAACTCTTTCTTCCTTTTTTGTAGAATGTCATGCAAAAACCTCTTCAGAAAAATAATATTGTTTGTGTAGGTGTCCACAGATACACACGCACATAGGTGTGGAACATAAGCCCAGTGAAGCTCAGTTGCTTTCTATGATCTTGTCTGACCTGATGTTCACAGAGCCACGCAGAGCTCTCCCCAGGAGCTGCACAGTTTCTCTAGAGCAGTTTTCCTTGCAAATAGCAATGGCCTTGATCTCCAGCCCCCAAATGCTGAGAGTGGCTCAGCCACCAGTGCAGGCTGGATCCCTGCTGAAGTCAGTGGAGCTGCCAGCAGACACAGGGCATTACTTGTGTCTGTGTCCCCCTCTCTGCAATATTGAGAATAGTGGGATTCTCATCCCACTGTCCGGCATTTTGAGGGAGAACACCCCTACTGGATGATGCCTGTTTCAGATGGTTCCCTTTTCCCTGTGATAACTCACACACAGAGCTGTAAGAGCACTGAACACAAGGCCACATTATCCCATTCAAAAGTCCCAAAGGAGTTAATCAAAGTGGGGCAAATCCTGGTGGCTGCCGAGTCCACAGCCATGGTGTCCCCAGTGTGTCACCCTGTGTTCATCCCTGGGGACTGTCACGTGCTGTGAGATGCAGCTGAGCTCTGCAGGGAGCTAATGTACCATGGTGCTTTTTAACTCGTGTCTGCAGACGTTCTCTTGGCTTCTGGCTGGCAGGAAGTGCCTCATAATGAGTTGCCATAAAGCCAAGCTAATGACAGACTGATTTAATGCAAGTTCGTACCATTAATTTCTAGGGAATGGTAAATTGAATGAGGTTCCTGAAGAGTATTACAAAAATGTTTCAGTTAATTCTAGCCATTATCTGGAGTAATGAGCAGTAGCTGCTGTGCATGGCCCCTTTCCCATCATGCAGGGTTTGGGATGCTGTACCTGGGGCCAGGAGGATTTCTCTGTGCAGCTCTGAGACCTGCCTGGTGTCACCGAGGTGGGGATGTTGTGCCACACCAGCTCATTTTCCCGTGTTGAGGTGCCAGCAGTTCTAGATGTCCCAGGTGTTGAGCGGAGGCTCCGTGGGGAATGTCTGGCTGCCAGGGAGCTGGGAGCTGCCAAAACAGCTGTTCCCTTTTTCTCTCAAGGACAGTGGAGACGACCTAGTCCAAATCATCCTACAGACCACATTTTACTTCTGGGTGCTAATACAGACCCAGAACTTGAAATTTCCAGTTCTTTTACGTACTCAGTCTTGCAGAAAACAAGAAACAAAGAAACAAGAACGAGAAATAAAATTGTCAAAAGCACTTAATTTCCAGAAGGGTCTGAACCTGGCAGTGGATCTCAGGCTTGTAAATTATTCTTGTGGCACTGTCACTAACTGCTTAGAAAACCACTCAGAACATTGGATTTTGGATTCGTCCATGATGTTTTTTTCCACTGTCATGCAATGATCAGTCAAGGTACTTTGTGTCTCAGCCTGACGTTTACTGACCAGGTATCTGGGGATTTATTGAGAGAAAAGTGTTTCTTTTGTATGCTCCTGTAGTTACCAAATAGACTGGGTACTAAACCCTGCATTTCCCCTGCATCCAGCTCCAAACCTTTCTCCAAGCATTTGGGCGACCGTGTTCTGGAGCTCCCCTTCTGTCTACTGCCAGCAGTGGAGTTGTTGCCAGAGGCCTTTGGGGCTGTGGAAGGAAGGTTCCAGCAAGTGCCTCCTTCAGCCCAGCCCAGCTGATGTCAGAGCAGGGCCTTTTGGATGGAAGCCAGCCCTGTTTTTTGTTGTGTTGAGCCCATCTCAATACCATGGCTTCCCATGTTCCAAAATCCTCTGGGAAACTGGGCCAGAGGGGATGTTTTGCTAGTTTGCTCCAGCAGAAGATCTAACCAAGCTCTGTATGTGCTGCAGAAGGTTCCTTGCTCTGATTAGCAATGCCAATCATGGCACCACAACGGAACAAGGCAGGTAGAACCTCTCCTCACCAAATAAGGTGTTCTTTAGCTTGTGCTGTCTGTACTCTTGGGACAAAGAGAGTCTGAATTTCATCCTGAATAAATCAGCAAGATTTTTTTTCAGCCACTGATGTGCTCCTGGCCAGGAGGAGGCCATGTGATATATTTTTAACACATCTGGGCTTTACAGCTTGTTTTCTGTAAGAAATGTGTGGGAAATATTGGTGGGCTTTCAGTGCGGATTATGCTTTTGTAGCTGTCCAAATTATCTTGGCCTATTTAAACACATTTAATGCTATTTTAGGCTAGTTGGTATTCACATTGCTCACTGCTTTAAATGTAGCCTTGGGGGCCCTGCGGGCTGGAGCTAGAAATGAGGTTCTCCCTGTGGAAGCCCTGTGGAGTCATATGGTAGATAATGGGATTGATCCAATTTCCATTGAAGTCTGTGGTGGCAGGATTGAGTCCAGAAGTTGATTAAAATTTTGTGCTTGCTCATGAGACTTGGTATGCAATCAATAAGTAGAATGACATGAAATATCAGAAGAAAATTTATGCTACACTTTTTCTGAAAAATAAAGTGTACATTTTTCCAGGACAGCCTCACTGTCTTGTGTATATTCATTGCTTTGGAACCTGTATAAGCACCACATTTAAAACTTATTGATTGATAGGTATTTTTTTCTGACTCTCTTTAGAGTCAAATCTATTTGTCACATGGGGTCTATATTTAGATTTCACAGGGTATTGGGCAGTTGATGTGGAAGGCAACATCCAGAGCTTTCTCCTTGAATCTGAAAGCAGTGCTACAGTTCAGATCTTTAAAGCTTTTGAAATGTGTCAAACTAATATCTCTTTTGTTCTGGCCCTTCTCGTTTCCTGCTCTTTTCCCAGTGTTGACCACAGTGAGTCTGAGACATTGTCCTACTATAAATGTACTTTGGGTTTATCTTATGTTCTATAAATACAGAATATGAATACACTGAATATTAATGTCTGTGGGAATTAATCATTTTTCCATTTGATCTTCCTTTTATTGCATTGGCTTTTCTTCATTAATTTTTTTAAGGCCCTTGAAAAATCAAGTACTTTAGATACTGACTTCTTTAATTTTTATTTGTGGTTTTTTGGGGTTTTTTTTAGTCCTGCATATAAAATCCTTACAATTATAGCAAAAGAATTTTTGCTGGGTTCCTCAGGGTTTTGATATTCTTCATAACTTTTCAAAGTTGGGGTGAACCAAAGTCACCTTAGTAAGGCAGCATTAGTTCTAACCGTGTCTTGGCTAACTATAGGAAAAGGAAAAAAATACCTTGTTCCAATGCTCACTGGGCTTAATTTCTTGTAGTGGAGATCAGTTTGAAGTACTTCATAAGGTTTATGAACTTGCTAAGCAAATTTGATTGCTTGTTTGAAAAGTTTTACCTGAATCCAGAATCCAGAAAAGGCTAAAAAGAATACTCCAGATGGACATTTCCTTTTTTTATAACCGGGAAGGCATATTTTCTAAATAATAGTGTATGATCAAATATGCTGGGTAGCATTTTGACATGCATTTTTGCTTAGTTCTCTGTAACAAATAATTTCCCTTTTATTGTTCCTTAAAATAAGCATGTAACGTGTTATATGCATTCTTAGAAAAAAGAATTGAAAGGCTTAGTAAAAATTGAAAAGTAGGGATTCCATTTCTAGTTTTACTCAATTAGCTGGGAGACTTGGATATAAGCAAAAGGATTGAGATATATGGTGGTAAGGCTTGAGGGTTTTTTTCCATACCACATGGATAGGTCATAATCTTCTCATCTTGAGAAGAATGAAATTGGATATAATTTTGAATATTGAGGAAATTCACTCCTTTATAGCATCAGTGAATAATGTTTTCAGCAGTTTATTCTGGGTTTACATCTAATATATCCACTGTTGGATTTGATGGGGTTCTGTGATGGGAATGCAGTTAAGCCAAACTGATTGCTTCTGGAAATTTCAACCTTGTACATTCTTAGGAAATATTTAAATAAATCAGACCAAAGTCTTACCCTGTGCCTCTCAAAGAAAACTGCTACACGTAGGGACAGATTTCAGCTCTCCATACATTGTCATTGTTTCTAACTTGAAAGGCTCTTGGAACCAAGCCACAGATCAGTTCTCCCCTGTGCTACTGCAGTGCAAAGACAGGAGGAAAAAGAGAAAATAAAGAAAACCCTGTTTGCAGAAAGTGGCTGCTATTTGTAACAAGGCTTGATATAAAGGAAAATAACAGAGAGAGAAAATTTCAAGATGAAAACAAGACCTGTTGTTAATTAAATGAGTGACAATGAGCGTAATCAACTTATTGTTACTGTACTGACAGGACAGACATTTTGTACTGTGGAAGCAGCAAGAACAGATAATGTTGAGTACAATGGAGTGATGCACGTCCACACTGACTCTTAGAAAGGAAAGAACAAAGTTGGCAAAGATCAAACCGATCGTGTTTCCATTTTAATGTTGTAATACCTGTCACTGCCAGTCGTAAATGACTGCTGCTTCAAAGATATCCAGCCTTGCTGTGAGTACCAAGATGAATATTCATATTGCTTAGCACAGGAGGAAAAAAAATTATTGAAGAACTTTGGAAAGACAATGTGAAGCTGATGAAAAATGCAGCTGTAATCAGCACAAGTTTTAGAACTCTCAGGCAGAATGGTGTGAGGCAAGGGAGTTGTTTATCATTTTGGAAGTAAAACTGCACAAAACCTTTGGGGTTTGCTTGATGGATACTCTACAGGACACTTGGAGGCTTTTGGGACACTCCATTAACTTTGCATCCTGAAATTTCCTTGGGAGCATATTGTCCCCTGATCATAAACTAATTTTAATCTATTGAAGGACAACAAATATGACCAGCATGGCCATTTGGAAAAAAACTCATGGAAAAATGCATTAAATTGAAATGTGGTCATGACAGATGACTAAGCATTTCACTTGCTGAAAACCGGAAAAATTTAAGCTACTGCAAAAGAGAGCAATGAAATCTGTCTCACAGGAAATGGAGCTTCGTGAAGCGTTATGGGAATGAGACATCTTTCTCTGGTTTCGTTGCAATGCAGTGAAGATAGCTTGAGATTTTTTTAAGGTCTGTATGGTGCACATCTGTTAACACTAATGACATCTGAACCCAAGACCATGGCCCTGTAATAGTAAGTTCAGTACCACTGTTAACAAAGGGCATCTGCCTAGAGCCAGAAGTCAGAAATAATTTTTGTTTTATAAATTCTAATTTTTTATGGCCCCAAATGTTGTTTTGTTCAAAATCCTTATTATAATGATGAACATCTGGGGGAACAAAGGATTTCTTAGTTAGCTGCTTACAGTATTTTTTTTTCTTCCCTGACTTAAAACCATAAGTTTAGGATCCAGTCCTTTTCCCATTCCGTGAAACATTCTGCAAGCTCTGTCTATCACAAAAATATAGCAATAAGGCCCACTTTGTGTTGTTTATAGCATCTCTTACTCTTGGGACTCTTCTTTGCTTGATGGATCCTCCTCTGCCTGTTAGAGCATCTACAGACTTCTCTGCTAAAGAGTTGTGACTTCCATGGGATTATTTGTAGTACAGGGAATGGAATTGCAAAGAAATATCTTTTAAAAGAAACCACTATTGTTGAGCTGATTTGTTCTTTGAGGATTCCTTTTAACTGGGGAAATCCATCTGGGAGATGGTTCATGCTGCTTGGGCATGACATTCTCACCTTGTTGATTTTGAAGAACTGCCTTTGTTTCATGGAAAAACCAGGAAGATCCAACAGATAAAAACTACTCCACAGAAGTATTTCTGAATTCTGTTTATCTGGGATGCAATGTGTTAAATTCTGTTTATCTTGTGCTAAAACTCCCACATCCTTATCCATGCAAAAACTGTCAAAATATATTATTTTAAAAGAAAACTTTGAGGGTGGATAGGAATTCCACATGAAATTCTGTTTTAAAATATTTTTTAACACACTGAAATAATTATCTTGCAGAGGAGAAAGAGTCTCAAAATTATTCTACAATTAGCATATTCAGCCTTGCATATAAATGATTTACTTAAGTGTCAACCTGCAGACTAATATAGATATATTTCAGTCAAGAAGAAGGGCAAGGAATCTTTATCACACTGCTATGAATCTGGACCCTAAAAGAGTTTGGAAAAACAGACAGCAATTAATTTTGGCCTTCAAGGATTATCAGAAGGCTTCACATAAATTAAGAAGAATGCTGGGGAAGTTAAGAAGGTAGGCAGCTGCAGTGCTGGAATACCAATGACTGTCCTTGTTTGTTATAAAATAAAAGGCTTGGTTATAAGAGGAGAACAATGCATTTCTATAAGCATATGAAGCTGAGCATTTGCCATTACTCTTAATTTGCTCATAATCGAAGCAGACAACATCTTCCTTTGTCTTTTGAAAAGAAATACTTTAATATGGAAAATAACATTTTGCTGGTCAATAGAGAAAACAGACTACTGTGGTACAGCACAGCACAGACTTCTTCAGGCATTTGATAATTCAAGAGGAAAAAATGAAAACAAATATGTGGCTTTAAGTAACACCGAGTGCATTTTTTCAGGTACATTCCAGAAAAACACCACTGAAATATTTTTCATTGTAATTGAACAGAGAGATCCAGATGTAAGCATACTGACATCATGCTCTGATTTTGAGTTCTTGCACTGTATTATTGATTTTGTTGGTGTCCGTGGCTTCACACAAGAGAGACTTGACTCCTAGATGAACCTGAGGATAATGCTGATAAAATTATTTGCCCAATTCATGTGTTGGGAAATCTTCAACAAGAAACCATAGCTAAGACAAGTACGAATCCAGTCATCTAGGTTCTGCATTTCTGTTTTGTCTTGATCAGACTTCCTTCAAATAGGGAAAACTGGCATTACTGCACACACAAAAAAAATGAAAGAACTGGATAAACACCAGTCAGGTACACTGTGGATGTCAATTATCTGGTTTTATGTGAACTCTTAAGCGCCACTAAATTATCATCCAGATTTGGTCTTAAAATTAGTATTGACAATAATACCTTTACATAGTGGAGTTGAGCTATCAGTGTAAAGAACTATTTTTGGTTTGGATTATTTATTTAAGTCTGAAGCTTATATTCTCACAACTCTACATTCCCCTTGGGGTATTGTTATTTTTGCTAAATGAAGAAGAAACAACATTTCCAACAAGAACATTACAAGAACATTTCATGACAATAAAGTTCTTTCTTTATGGTGAATTAAACTGCTAAGTGTTCACTTTATGTTCTGATCTCAACATTACAGAACAGCACAATTCCAAAAGTTAAGGAGCCGAGCTGTGTAGGTTTTGTGCATCATGCTGCTACTAAAACTATTAAATTATCCAAGTAATTTTTCAGAGGAGCAATGACCACCCAATTCAGCTTCCTGTTACAGAGCCCCACTGATTTCAGTGGTGTGAGCAAGGAGGGAACTTGATGCTCCATTCCAGCCCTGGCACTAAAACCAGCACTCTGAGCAGATGCAGAGGGAGAGGGATAAGGGTGAAAAAGGAGGCAGATCTTGCTGTCATGACTCTTGGAGTCAGATTCATTCCTCCTACAACTGCAAATGGTGTCAGAAAACTTTATGTTCTTCTCTAGTGTGTAAGTTCTCAGTAAAACATACCCCACTGATGCCTTATAGAATGGGCTGTAGGAGGGCAGGCTCTGTAGGAGGGCATTGCTGCAGGAATTCCAGCAACAGTCCAGCTCAGTGCCGGAGGAAAAATCAGAAATAAGGCAAACACTTCCTGTTATATTCTCCTGTTTACTTCTGGCTAATGTTTTCCTTTGTTTTTACAAATTGTTGTGACTTTTTCTTCCAGTAATTTCTCTAGCTGATATTTGAACTTGTATATATAATCACTATCCTAGAAGATTTACATATTCTGGGGAGTAATGCCTCCTTTTGTTCTCTAAAACTTGCCTTTTTGTTATTGCTGTCCCTCCCTCCTGCAGCAGAATAGAGTTGGAGCAGCTGTTGGCTTCCTTTGTTAGCTCTTTCTCTGTGCTAGTCATGATTTTATAGACTTCTGTCATCTCCCTTCATTCACCCCTTCTGCAGGATCGTCGCAGTCAGGCTGTGTGACAGTTCTTTGTGTGCAAGCTGTACTTTTGAAAACATTTGGTACATTCCCTGTCTGTTTTTACTGAATTCTTTTGGGGATGTGACTGAGAACTGGGCTGTCTCTTTCACCAAACGAGTTTCTCACAATTTGAGGTCTCTTTCTCAGCAATGAACGCTTCAGAACCTATTTCTGTGTATGCAAATCTGAGCAGTTTTTCCTATATGCATGGTGTTATGTGTATCAGTATAGGAATTGATTTGCCTTTCAGTATCACAAGAGCCTCCTGCACCTCTTCACAGCTGGCTTTCAGCTTCCCTAGAAAAAATAATTTTACCTTGAAAAACTTGGTATCCTGAGAAAACTTTGTCAGCTCAGTGTTGGTGCCCTTTGCGATCTCTGTTTTGGGCAGGCTTGCTTTGGGTACCTGGGGATGCCCAGTGGTGTCCCCTGCTGGGAAAGCTGCCCTGCTTTTGGCCCGTGTCTCTCAACCCCCCTTCATGTGTGACAGACCATTCCCTTGCGTCCCATGACAGCACAGCTTCTTTAAAAGCCTTTGATGAGGGACTTTGTCAGATATCTTTTGGAAATACAAATAGACTATATCAGCTCAAACTCCCTTCACCCTGTGCCTGTTGTTTTCTTCAAAAAACTCCTAGCAAGGACCTTTGGGCAGCAGTAGCTTTGAGGGCTATGGCAAAAGCTGTGTTAACTTCTCCAGAAAATAGTCATATTCATTCATTTATCCAGTAATTCTCTTCTTTGTTATAATTTATGCTCATTTGTCCAAGAAGATGTTTTCTTTTGGGATTTGGGTTTTTGTTAATTTGGGTTTTATTTTTTTTTTTTTTCTTTTTACTTCAGTTTTACTTACCAAATTTGGATTTGGCACCTGTCTCAGACTGCCCTGGGTAAATTTCAAATTAAACAGTGCAGGGAAAATAAATCCTCAGTGATATGCCCTGAATTAGAGAGAGAAAAAGGAGCCATACCTGGAGAGACAGGGTGGTGTTTGTGATGTGCCAAAAGGATTACAGTACTTTACAGCACTGGCTGTACCACACAGGGACCTTCCTGTTGTGTCTGCCCCAGGGATCCATGGTTGTGTAACTGCACAGTTAAAGTCTGGTCAAAGTCTTTTTTTAAAGAGCTCCGTATTTTCCTGCTTTGTCGTACGTGCATCCAATATAAATCCATGTCGGTCTAACTCGTGTTCATGCCTACAGATACCAGGATTGCATAGGAATAGGGAAGACTGTAAGATAGGGCAGGTAAGGAATCAGTGCCAGCAATTGCACTGTGAACAGTAAGGTGGTGGAAATCAGAGTGGTTTTTTGGGAGGATGGATGGAGTAATTCTGCAGCTGCACAGTTCGGTAATAAAGATATTCAGGTTGGCTAAGAACAGTTTTAGTTTTATAGAAATGATAGCATATTTCTGTGTTCATAGAAGACAGTTTCAAAAGTAATTTAATATGACCACTTAAAATTTATATGTGAAAATTAGCTTATAACCATTTTTAAGAGTAGAGAGAACCAATGAGGAGCAGCTGATACAGAGTCTCTCCCTGAGTCTTCCTTACTTGCCTCTTAAACCACTGAAACAGTGAAATTACACCTGAAGCTTCTGAAAGATTATTTGAAACTTATGATTCCAGTAATGCATAAGTATGACCTGAATTCACCATTTCCAGTGGCAGCTCCGTGCTCCCCACTGGAATCCCCACTCCCATTCCGTCAGCCAGCAGGGAGGTTTGGTGTTTCAAACCAGAGCCAGATGATTTAGTTCTGCCAAATACAAACTTGTTGCCCTAAATTAATTTCCTCTTTCTCAAGCTTCCCAAGAGAAATTTCTGCAGGGGGTTCTCTGGACCCTTCAGTCCAAGCCACTGCACTCCTAGAGCAGCCATTTGGCAGTGAGCAGATTTAGCTCCTGTTTTGTTTTTCAGCTAAGAAATACCTTTTCTTTTCTTTTCTTTTCTTTTTTTTTTTTTTGAGATGGCAAATCTTCTTGAGCTGCATAAACATCAAAGAATAAAGCATACTTTTTTAATTCTAGAAGTACAAATTACAATGATGGCTTCCATGTTTAACATGAAATTCCCACTGTTTGCATCACAGCTCTGATTCCATGTGAGTAAGCATGTTGCTGTTTTTCCCATGGTTTTTGATAAGACTGTGGAGGTTTGTTTTCTTTTAAGCCTTAAAAACCATTTCCTTGCAAGGGATGTAACTTGAATTGGTACTTTGTCTTTCTCCTGTGCCTTTTGTGAGTGTGTTTTGGATCAATGTTTGTAAGCTCACGCTTACTCTCCGTCTGACTCGGAGAGAAACAAATTCCCCCGCTCCCATCAAAGCTGAGTGCCTGTAAATCAGTACAGAGGTGCCTGACAGCAACAATAAGTGCTACGTACTGGAATGCAAAGGTTACTCCTCTTGACTACTAATGCATCAGGTCATGGCTGCCACAGCTCCCCTCGGTGTGATATGTGCATCAGTGACAGGCATTGGAACCTGCTGTTTGCATCCTGACAGCAAGGCAGAGCCATTCCCAGAGTCCATCCACAGCTCCAGATCCTCCCAGTGCAGATGGGAAATGTAGGCAGAGGCTAAGCCATGTATTGGTAATACAGGGAAACAAATTTGTGGGAAATCTTGCATCCACAGATGCAAGGGTTTTCATTAGAACACTGAAAACAGGAAATACATGAAGATTGCTAGACAGTATTTCTGCTTGTTCTTTGACCTTAGGAGAATTTTAAAGCAGATACACATGATTTATATAAACCTTGAGGGTTGTCTGGCTCTTTATTGGTTACAGCAAGCTGGGTTGATTTCTTGTATATTCTGCAGTGACACAGGATAACAGCAATGAATAGCATCCATTAGATCTGATAGGGGAGGGGACTGTGGTCTCCAGGGAATGCACAGGCACAAGCTTCTGCTGAAACACTTGAGCAGATTGACTGAGCCCTCCAGGTTTAGGCATCACCTGTGGCTCCAGGCAGCATGGATCAGTGTCTGGAGAGCCCAGCAGGAATGAGTTCATTGGGATCAGCTGTGTGTGCAAATGGGTTGCTAAAGCAGCACCTACAGAACCTGTGACTCCCTTCAAGTCCATGAAATTGTCTTGGTATTGAAATGGAGTAAATAACAGACTGCAAACCTTGAATTCCTCTAGGTGAAAAGTTTGTTATAAATGGTGTAGTTTTCACATCACCAATTCATATATTGCAATTGTCGTGGTGTGGTTTTGTGGGGGATTTTTTTCCCACAAAGGGTGTAATAGGATGCCCATTTATAATCAGAACAAATGATCTGAGCACATCTAGAAATTCAGAAAGTACTTTCAGTCTTCAACCCTCTCTTCCTTTCATCGTACTCCCATGACTATAAGGGCTAATAGTTATTTTTTATATTATGTTTGCTCCTAATTTTGAAGCCTTTGGTGAGCTTTAATGAAATTAGCTATGTGATCCCTCCATGAGACAAGTAGACATCTGCAATTTCCTCCTTGCACACAGCCTAGAAGTTAGATATTGAAAGTTGTTAGAAGAGTTTATATCAGTGGCTCTCAGGCTGTATTGTCACGAGCCTCTGCTTTGGTGTCACACCTGAACCCACTTTGGGAGTGGGTCTGTAGTGAATCTCTGGTAAAAACCATATACCAGGGATTTGGGAGCTGGGATTTCATTTTAGTGCTGGTCACCTTTGTATGTTCACTCCTCTGATTTCATTTACCATCATGCACATCATTAGTCGGACCAGGCTGGAATTAGGTTTGGTTTGTTTTCTTTTTCCTTTCCATTAATTTTTATGACAGTGGCATTCAAGCATTCTGTCCTAGGGAGAAAAGGAAAATAAAAATTTGATTAAACTATGGAGAGCCCATGTGTGCTTTAAACAAGAAAATACTGTATTCATATCTGAAAAAGAAAATACCTTCAGTTGAAGAAGTATCATTGCCTAAGAGTAATTAACTTACACTGATGTTCACAGAACCCTGTCTAATGGGCCTGTGTGTATAGACTTACAGGTATCTGCAGATTTTCTGCATGCAAAAATTAGGAAGCCAAACTCTATTATTTGTATGTGTGCATCCATTGCACAGATTTTATGCGTAGAATAAATAATATAAAGCATACACATGCACACAGATATTTGGGCTGTAATCCTTCTTGATCTACAGAGTCATGGAACACAGAGGAAGATTAGGAGATTTATAAAAATAAAACACAACAAGATAGCAAGAAATTGCTCCAGGAAATTCCCTCTGGCATGAGAGGCCTAGCTGGAGGACTTGTGCAGCTCTTGGGCAGGTACTGCAGCTCACACTGAGCTCATTGGGGCACAATTACATTGCTGGCTCACTAATTCAAACACAGGTGGAGAGTTCAGATGTAGCATCAACAATCACGGATCAGAGCATTTCTGAATGTGGGCTCTTCCAGGAGAATTTATACTCCTGGTTTTCCCAGGATCTGAAGCTTTTGGAGGGGTTGTTATCATCTGTGGCACTTGGGGTTTGTGCTGGTTGCATGCCTTCAAAGCACAAGTGGTGCTGTAGGACAGATACATTTGTGTGATGAGCTGAAGAGTCCAATGAAGCTGAAATGATCCTCCACACAAGCAGGGAAAATTGAGGGATCTTCTCGGTTTTCTGAGTTATATTTGGTTCTTTCCAGTAAAGTCAGAAGCTTACTTCTAAAGTTAACATTTCTGTCTCTGCTTAATCTGCTCTCTCATCTTCCCTTCCTTAACATGATTGATTGCAGCATTCTGAAAACATCAACAGAGCTCTTTGGCAGCTTGAGATTTTGAATTGTGCTGTAGTGGCAGGAACAGTTGGCAAGGGTTTCTGAAAGGTTAATCCACTGAGGATTTATGGGTTTGTGTTACAGAGAGTGCAAACATTATTTGTGTTGTCATGCTATAAAACTATAATCTGACATTGATGGTTATTTTGATTTTGCTTATATTTCAATGAATGGGAATTACATAATAACAATTTTCCTATGCAGAACTTGAAGTGGCTTAGAAAAGACAGTGAAAGACTTTCTGCCAGGGGAAGGAGGCAGGGAGGCTCTCAAGGTCAAACAGCGAGCAGAGGGTGGGAACTGCGTGCCAGGTTTTGGCATCCATTGTGCTGTTCTGTTGTGGTGCATAATTCCAGCTTTCTCTGCCCCCTGTCCCAAGCCATTTAATATTATTTTACTTGGCCAGAACCAGGGAAAGACAATTCTAAAATGTTTTATTCCTCTGTATGTTTATTAACATGGCTTCATTCAGCCATCCCATTCCTAAATGCCTGGCATGTTTTACATGGTATATATTAGTTCCTATATTTGAATCCCACATCTTCTCTTGCAGACCTCAAGCTTCAGGGAAGTGAGAGTCAGTGTCAGGAGTTCTTTCAGCATTTGATGTGATACTAAAAACAAACACCTTAATAGAAAGGAGTTGTTTTACTCATTATTATCTCTTAAATCCCTTGTGATAGTGCCAGGAGCATGAGTCAATACAAGATTGGACATTTAGATAAATATCAAGAACATATGGAGTAAACATAACTTCAGAGGAATTTAAATGTCCAGGATGCTCTTGACAGTGACTGCTAACCAATGACCCAGGAAATATCTAACCTTATATCACAATTATTACCTTTTTAAGACATTACTGAAAAAAGTATTTGGGTGCTCTGTCTACTGTGTGTCAGACAGAGAAAGTGTTCCAAAAATAAGTGAGAGGTCAGAGAGGACAAACAAAAATGAGAGAGTGTGGGCAGAAAATTATTTTCTTCGATAATAAAGAAGTTCTTTTCAAACTTTGTTCTGAAGTCTGGGCTGGTTCTTATTTAGTTTGAATCAGTTTGTTTGTCTCTAATTAAGATCATTACTTGTCTGTCAGTCCAATGGGAATGGTTTTGCAATCTGTGCTCAAAATTTAAGTTGGACAGTTTACCTCTGGGAAGAAGGAGGGCAAATGCAAAACTCAACAAACCTGATATGCAGATAATAAATCAGGGAAGCATGCAAGAAAACAGAATTAAAATTTGGTGGTTTAATATCAGAAAGAAGGTTCTGCTCATTTTGTAGAAAAGCAAACGTTATAAGTTCAGCTTCTGACCAGTTCACATCTGTGCCGAGTAATAGTGAGGAACTCGTCTGAGCTCATTCAGATTTCACTGCAGTTCCCACCTCTTGAAAAGCAAGTATCTGTGAGCAGACACACACCTCTGAGAGACTGACTTCCTTCAGTCTTCCCTGCAAGGCCACAAGGCCATGCTGCCTTCAACAGCATAATTTTGTTGCTGTTACATTTCTAAGTCAAACTCTCTCAGAGCAGTGATCTTTAAATTAGCTGTGACACTGAAATACTAATATTAGTGTGTCAGAGCTCAGGATGTGTGATCTGAAGCTATGAATTGGATGCCTGTTCCAGATGTTTCATCTCTATAAGGCTAAACACTATAATCTTCTATATTCATCCGGGAAATGTTGGATACTTGCTTTGCTTTTGACATAATGTGCTTTTTCCTGGTGAAGCCAAGCATTTTAAGCCTCATCTGTTCGTCACATACTATCACTTGAGTATGAGGCAAAGCACGCGTTGATTTCTTCCCCATACCTCAGAAGCAAAGTGATTATTGTTTATTAAAAGTGGACATGAAAAGGATCTGTGACAACAGGGAAAGATAGAATTGTTCTATCATTAACCCCGTTAAAGCAAATAGAAGAGAATTTTACAGGAACGCAGTGGGGGGGCTGAGAAGGAGTTGGGTGAGAAGTCCATTTCCTTCTTGGCTCTGAGAAAGGAGTTAAAATAACAATATTTGGAGAACAGTCACTATTAGCACTTGGATATTTGACGGTTACCACAGAAATTCCATATTCTAAGCATATGGAACAATTGCAGCCTACTGGGTTGATATGTTGGCAAACATTGACTTCCTAATGGCAACTGCTGTGCAAGTGACAAAAATGCCTCTGTGCCTTCTGGTGTGAGAAAACTGTTTAAGCAACAGACTCTTGGCATGGCTCAATGTGCTGTAGGAGCCACTCCTGCACTCTGAGCTATGAGAAATATCTGGAATATCTGCCACCAGAGGGGAAGCTCATGGTGTCCTCAGCAGGGAGCAACATGACCTCAGCCATGGCAGAGGTGTGGGCTCCATCCACAACAAGCTCAGTCAGCAGAACCCCACACCCAGCACAGCATTGAGTGTCACTGATTTGCACGTGCCAAAGTGGTGTCAGTTTGTGTTGAAGTGTTGAAACCATCAGCCACTCCTTTATTTCTGAGATATGCCTGTTCTTCAAGATCTCTTGAGCCTTGTCTTAGCTTTCTGTCCAACTTGTCTCAGGAATTTTAGATTTCATGGCCATGGTGTTTTCTGTAGGTTTATCTTCACCCTGCTCTCTAAGGGAGAGAAATGAGAAGTGATATTCTCATTTTTCAGATGGAGAACAGCAGCATAAAAAGACATAATAATCATGTCAGAGCTCATGCAGGAACACTTTGGCAAACTAAGTCCAAGTTTCATAAGCTTTCACCTATTCCAGGATTCCAGTTTGCCTTCAGTGTTTCCTTTTACCTTCCTCTTCTCACTTCCTCTACACTCAGCTGATGTTCCAAATGATATTTGCTCTGTTCCATCCCCCTATATCAAACTAAAAGATACTGTGTATTCCAAAATGCCACTTTTCTTTTTTTCCAACTAACCTCAGAAATTTGTCCTAGAACCTAGATATGGTTTTAAATATTTCGTACCTGAAAGTCACATGACCTTTATAACTCTCAAATAAGAAAGCTGCTTGACCCTTAATTTTTAATTAATTTATATTTAAGAAAAAATAAAAGGAAATAATCTAAATGTTTTAATAGAAAAGATAGATATCATTTGTAAAGTGATGGTACTCTCAAGTTGAGATAATTAGCCCAAAGGAGTCATTTCATATCTGTAAACACAAAGGGCCATGCTGGTTATCTGAAAATAGGTTTGAATGTTCATAAAGAGCAGCTTGAACTTTCTAGTTTGGTTATAAGATACACAATGCCCTCTAGTTCTTACTCATGGTAGTATTGTCACTTTAGAAGTGAAATTCGAACAACTACAGCCATGGTAAAATCTGTGCAGTCCAATCATATTATTGGATAGCAGTTATTTAAAGGTCATTTATTTTGATTTAGTTGAAATTATTTTGAGAGGCTGGATGCATCAATTATAAATTGGAAGCTACAATAATCCTCCTCTAGATTTAAAACTCAGGTAGGCTGAACTCTTGACCTCGTTGTTTCCTGCTTCCGTACAGCTCAGAGAAGCTTGCAACTTAAATTAAAATTGCCCTTCTACATAATTAACTTCTGCCTGCAAAAATTTTGCACCTTTGTAGGGAAGTTCAGTAGCAGAGCTTTAATGTCATGTTGTGGTTTAATCTCAGAGAAGCAATTACTGTTGCTTGGTTACTAGTGCCATTGCTAGCTCATTTTTAAACCAAAACCCAAGCTAATAGCACATAGTTTCAGGTTTAAGCCGTAATAGAAGGTGCAAGTGAGGGTTAAGTCTAATTTATGTCTTTGAACATTTTTTTTTATCAGTCTGGTGTTTTTCTCTTTCTGTACAGGTACAGGAAATATTTTTCAGTGGGCTGCAATTTTGGTATTTTTTTCCTGATACATTCTTGTAAGTTCCAGGAGATTTTTGTCAGTAGGATGAAGTGCTGATAACTACAAGGGTTTCAGAGCTGACCAGAAGCCTCATATGTCTGAGTTCAAACAAAAATGAAACTTAAAGGTTATGAAAACACATGAAACAAAGTCTAAGGAAACACAGCTGATAATCTTGTGGGCAGAAACTGATGGTGTCAGTGTCCTGTCCTAACAATGGGAACTGGCTCTATTTTGGCAGACAAATTTAATAGATTTCAGAATCTTTCTAATGGGGGTTTCATTAACATGGACAGAGGATCTGCTGGTCTTGGATTGGAACAAAGGAAGCATCCCATGGATTTCATTGGAAATGTTGCCCAAGGACTGTATGTTAACAGTTAACAGTTGTAACAGTGTTAAGGAGCTAGCAGGAATTTCTGGGCTTGAAGGGTCACCTTAAAAACTTCATATTCATTCTTGCATTAGTCAGATGGACATCGAGGTAACCAATATGTATTTGACTCCAATGTTATTTTTTGTAGACACCCTTCCTTTCAAATGGAAGCATTCAGAAATCTTGATCAAGACCTGATCAACAGATAGATGTGGTGGGAAGCTTATACTGCTGGGTTTGAGAGGAGCATGAAATTGGGGCAGACAGCCCCAGTCATTCTGATCCCCTCTCGTTAATTCATCTTCAACACATATTTCATGTCTAGCAGTGCTCTCCCTGTTGTGTGCTTGTCAGCCTTCCCTCATGGAAGTGAGGACCTTAACTGGTAAGTTTCTCTGACTTCAGGTAGAAAACTCCTGAATGCTATAGATTTATACCCAAAGTCATTCCAGTATTCTGAAGCTGTAAATTAAACCTAGCTTCAGAACCTCTCCTCTTTCACAGGAGACAATTTTAATACCAGGGCAATAAAGTGTTTCTCTCAGGAATAAGGATATAATAAGGCCATCAGTAAAATAAGGGAAAACACAAGCTCTGAGCATGGTACATGTGATGAACAAAGCTTGAAAACAGAGCAAATTCTGACTTATTGCTGAAACTGAAGATGAATGACATCCTTACCCTGCCATCCTAGAAAGAGCTTTAAACTTCACTTAAAGCTCAAATGCTAACCATTATATTTTTCCCCTTCTATAGATTTTTTTTCTTCCCCAGTTGCAGTTATCAGGCTATTTAAAGTCTTGCATGGATTTGCAGATTTGCATGTTCTCAACCACACACATTCATTTTGCTTAATGTTTTAATGTTATACTTTTTCTGTGTTTTATTTTTCCTTCAAATGTCAGATTTGGGAGTGTAAAGCTGGGACTCCAGTATGGTTACACAGAAATTCATGCATTGCTGATAAACACGTGATGATCAGAAGCTTCTTGCATACAGGTTTACATGTAACCAGGTGCTGAAAATTTATATTGTAGGTGAAAAAGGTGGGCTTCTAAGACAGTTTCTTTGCAGAAAGTCTGTACACACAATTGGCTGTCTAGAAATATGCTGTCCTTAAAGAGCACTGCATTGAAAATGCTCTGAAACAGACTAATTTGGAAAATCGGAGGACATAGGATTGAGTAACTGGCTTGGAGCTCCCCTTTAGGAGGGCAGTCTGTCATGGGATGTGAGTTTGTATTTGGAGCAGTGATCACTTTCATCATTGTTTTCCTGTAATCCATACAAATGAGCTTTATTTCATGTCTTTGCAATTAAAATAGAAAACAAGAGACCTGCTGTCATGATGGGGAAACCCTCAAGAGCTATAGCCTTAAAATGAAACCTGGATCTGCAAAAAGCAGCTGGGAAGCCTTTTGGAGCAAGTGAAGGGCCAGGGTGCTGCTCTGGCCCCATCCCCTCAGGATGAGCAGACTTTAGAAGTGGAGAGCCAGCAGCTGCAGCCTGGGGGCTGTGCTGCAGCACCCCCATCCCAGCTCTGACAAGGAACATTTACTCCTGTTTTGCACCCCTCAACCCCCCCCAAGCCAGCTGACTGATGATTTAAACTTGGCATGTGAAGCACCCAGATGTCCAGCTCCAGGAGGAGTCTCTTCAGTAGAATCATCTCCTTGACAACTCATTTTTCTTTGTCTGTTTCTTGGCTTCATAGCAGGGACCTGTGTGCGTGTCTGGTGTGGGGTTTGACTGCTGCAACTCTGCTTGATCTTCCTTGATGTATTTTATTTTCCCTTAAACTTATTAGAGGTGCTATTATCCATGGTTAGGTCTTGGGGAAGAAGGAGTGGGTTATGAATCATGTATCTGAAATGAGGAGAAAGATCTTCTCCTTTCTGGAATGAATTTCTGGGTTTTTTTAATGTGAGTATCAATAAAAACACCTATACAGCCATGCACGGAGTAGGTGAAATGTGGAAAAGTATCCTTGATACTCCTGTATATGTAAGACAGAGGAGTTTTATAACACTACAGCAGCAGGTAGTTGACAGGAACAAATGCATCCAGGTGAGCAAAGGGTCCGGTTACAGTGTTCTGCACAGGAGGACCCTGGGCAGGTGATATTAAGTCAGGCAAGTTGAAGTAGAGATACCTGCAGAGGGCTTTACTCTTTGAGGTGGATGTTTGGTACCTTCCAAAGCAATAGAGAAGTTGCATTTTGTCTCAAACTGTTCACCCAAAGCTACCGGCTGCATTTTGAACTTGTCATCCCATGTGGCATTGTGTACTGATTGTTGACAAGTTCTCTCTCATTCTGCTCTCCTCAGTAACTGTACTTTGGATCTTCATTCTTTGTTGTGGATGACCAGAACATGATGTGCATATTTGTCCCTCCCATGCACCCCTTTACCTGCCTGTGGCTGAGAGCACTTTGGGTCCCATGACATTGATGGGACATTGCCTTCATTTCTGTGCAGCAGCGATAATCTGTATTTTGGTGCTAGTAGGAGTTTATCTAGATGTGCTTGAAATTGTAGATTCCAATGAGAGTGGCAGTCTTTTTAATGAAAGCACATCTATTCCTTCTGAGGCAAAGTGTATTCAAGAAAATAGAACCACACACTGAAAGCCTCGGTGCATCCTTCTGCCCAAACCTTAACCCTTCTATCTGTACCCAAGAAAGGCAGCTCTTTTGGGAAGGTCAGCCTGCCCTCCAGGTCATGGCAGGCCTCTGCTACATGGCCTTATTCAATCTTCTCTGATGCTCCTTAGAAAGCTCCTAAAGATGCACTGGGTACACTTAAGTGTCAGGACAGTGTGTTTCGACAGAAGGTAACCTACCAAGGGAGCTCTCACATGTATTATTCCTTGTCAACACAGACACCAAGAAAGAGATTATTTACAAATCTGTGGTGTACAATTATGATACATCCAACCTGTGATGGATTGTGCCAGTCAGACTCCTATGCTGTGTCCTTGAGACTGAACCATCTCCTTGCCTTGCTAATCATTTTGACTGCTTGTCTCTAAGCTGAACTGATTCGGATTCAGGTATTTTTTGAATCAGACAGCTGAATCCCCAGAAACCATGGAGAGTATAAAAGTCTTTCTAATAGCCCTACAGTATCAAAGCAACATAGTTTCCACACTTATAAATTGGCTGGAAGTACATGTCCCATTGGTAAAACTGCACATTAGCACTTCTCTCTAGGCAATTTTCCAAGCCTTCACCTGCTCTCCTCACGATGGGTGTCTCATGCTTTCAGCAGGACTTTGGGGAGTCTGAGGTTCCTATGTAATCCTATTTATAATGTTCTTGCATTGTCTACAACAGCCAACCTCGCTGTGCCACCATGTGTAAGTCAGCTGGTGAGCCCTCACACACCCCTGGAGCCTCTCCTGAGCTCCTCGGGGAGGTACAAACGTGGACAGACCCCCCTGTGGGGGGCACATGGCACCTCTCTTTTGGGAAGTGCAGTTCTGAGGGGCCCTGAGGAATTACAGAGTCCTGTGGAAACAAACATATTTCTCCTGGCACCAGCAGAAAGCAGATGTTAACCTGATCAATTATCGATGAGGCAGAAGGACAATATGCAAATTGTAATAGACTACAAGCAGCATCTTGTATGTGGTGAAAAACAGAAAAGGAGAGGGAGCTTTGGTAGATGAAACGGAAATAAAAAATATACAGGCGTATGAAGCTCTCAGTATTCCAGGATATATTTCTGCAAAACAGCAAATGAGCCACAATTCACTATTAAAACTGAAATGCGTTTTGCTGGCTTTACTCAGCCCACTAATTGCCCATGAAAATTCAGGTCTGGTATTTGACACATTAATTACTCAAAAAACATTTACACTAGGGTTTGCAAAAAGGAACAAAGAGAAAATGTAACTGAGAGAATAAAAAGCTGGAAAGCGGGGGGAGGAGGATTTTAAGACAAGACTTTTGATGCATTAATCACACGATATTCTCTGGGGCCAAGTGCTAAGCACTGGAACACGTGGAACTGAGCAAATGCTCATTAGCTGGACCAAAACAGAGGGAGGAATGGCAGCTGTGCAGCAGGCATGGTCAGTGCTACCCACCACACCACACCCGCTCCAGTGTTTGTGACATGTAGAAGGGAAAACATCTTGGAGTAAGGAGACCTTCAGGAAGTCTCCACTCAGCCTCTGCATTTCTCTAGGGATGCAAGGAACAGCTGAAGTCACAGCACTGTTCCCACCAGGTGTCCCTGACTGTCCTCTGCAGAGCTGTGTCTTGGAAACACTGACTTCTTAAATGTAATCACTGGGATCAGGGCATTGCCTGCAGCAGACTTATCACCACTTGCTAACTCTGAAGTCCCAGGCACCAATGGAGAAACTGGGTGGTAAATCTAGAAGAGAGGAAGGGAACATGAATGATGTGTTGGTGATTATACCTCATTACAAAACCAATGCCATTTACATAGGAGTAAATAAGAGCTTAGGGGAAACTTGGTCTTTATGAAGCCTCTGAGGAATAAAAATGAATATTTTTTCTCTCCCAGGTTCTATTGATTGCCGTGTAAAGAGTATTTATATTGTGTGCCAGAAAGGAGGGAGGGAGGCTTGTTGCTGTGAGGAGAATTAAGGCGTGCGTTACTATTGAAATTAGTACTCTTTATCGACTCGATCCAGTCATCTCCAACCATTACAGTTTCACAGAAATGTTAAACTGCTTTAAAACTTTCATTTCCCCTTTAAAACTAAATTACTTTTGTGTTTTCTCTAGCAGTAGTGCCACCATAAGGCAGGCAAGTTACAGTAGAGCAAACATATAAACAACAATCAAGGCATAATTACTAAATGGGAATCACACTTTCTAATGCTGCTTCTCCCAGCCCAGCTCTGTGTGTACTGTAATGGAAACTCGCTCCTGTTATTTGCAATCGAGTTCTTCAAGCAGATGTCGGATATGCTTGAGCAGTTTAGGATTGTCTGGTTCACTGGTTATGCAGTTCAATCCAAAGCTCCTTTACTTTTTCTCTTAAATTAAGAAAAATCCTTTTTAGGGATAGATGGGAAACTCTGAATAAAATAATAAAATACATGAATATTCCTTCTATTATCTGTAGCTTTTACTGAAAATTGAAATCTTCTTTTGGATTGCAAGATTCACTTTCTTCATTTTCCTACTATTACCTGATGTTTCTGTCGCAGTCATGAGCATTAATCTAAATTATGATATGTTTTCTATGGAATGACACAACCAAATTCACCTTGGGCAAGAAAGACTATGGTCTCCTAAATTCTACTTTACAAAATACGAATTTTGTTTCAGTTTCAGATAGCTTTCCAAAGTCTGTGGTGCATATCCCATTAGAGCATAGCTTCTGAACTTTCTGAGATTTATTCATCACAAATCACCCTGTTCCTGTTGATCTTTTGATATTTGTCCTTAGAAAGAATTCATACTGTGCAAGTTTGAAAACTCAGGAAACTGAAGTAAAGGGTCACAAATCATGTGGGCTTTCAGGTACCTCTAGATACCACAGCCTCACAAGCTTCTCTCTAGGCAGAGGTTGGGTTAAACTTTGATTGCAGAATTAAAAAATTACCATTGCTGTAAAATATTGAACTGCATCCTTTTAGTCTCATTTATTTCTATTGTTACAGAGCTTAAAGCCCTAATCAAACACCAGCTCACCATTTGGCAAGGCATTGCACATTAAGAGGGGAAAAAATATTCCCGTTCTCAAAGAACTTGCAATTAGCATCTCAAGAGAGAAATAGAGAAGAGCAAGAAAAAAACCTAAGCAGTAAGAGAGATGCAGTGGTATTGGGACACCAGCAGGCTGCAGAGGGATTTGTGTGGTTTGTGCGCTTGCTTCTCATTCTAAGGGATATTTGAAAATACACTTGGTGAATGGTTGGAAGGCAACAGAACTGGTGCTAAACTTTCTTGGGTAGGATCTGACATGTTAAGAAATAACAGATCAGCTATTGGTGACAGCAACAAGCATCACCTGTGGCACCTTTCCAGAATTTGTTAGATGGAATGGTGTTAATCTAGGGCTGACTGGGTCTGGCCAAATTTCCAACATCTGTACCCAGCTGTGGAGGATTACATGGTTTAATAAGAGGTCCTAGGCAGTGAGCAGGACTGGCCTCTGATTTGGGTGTCTTGTCCCAGGACTGGGGATGTAGCTGGGATGGAGAGCAGTGTTTGCTGCTCCTGCTGCCACTGCAGGATGAGAGTGACAGAGTCGGTGACTGCTCCGCTGCAAGCCAAGCCTCCTAATCCTTGTCACAGTGTGTACCAGACACTGGACTTCTCTGCCAAGGGCTCAGACTTTCCAGGGCTCTCACCTAGGCAAAATAAGCAAATTAGCCACAGCTATTTTGCCACCTTATTTTGCTGCCCTCCACAGCTGCCTGCTCTGCCTACAGCAAGCACTGACTGCCAGCTGGAAGATTCCGAGGTCAGGAGTCCCAGAGAAGGTCTGGCATCTTCAATGCCTGGGTGGTGTGAGCTGGATGGGTGGAGGAAAATATTCTAAATGCTGGGAAAAACAGTGTTTTTGTGGACTGCCTTTCCAGCTGGGTCAAAACCTTTGCTGTTCTCAGCTGCCATTGCCTGTTATTTTGGATCTGGTATGCACGTATGGGATTGGGGAAGGGGGCCATTTCTTTCCTGATCAATATGTTTCAGCAGCTGAAAAGATAATTTCAGCTTTTTGGGATCACAATCACAGACTAACAGTTCACTAAAATAAAACCCCCAGAAATCAGCTCAACATTGTGATCAGTTGAGCTCAGAGTTTTCAGATGCTGTATTTCACTTCATAAAGATGGATGAAAGGAGCTGAACATCTCGGCTCTTCAATCTGTTCTTAAATCTCCATCCCAAGTGCAGTCAGATATAATCACGATGCCAATATTGGTAATTTATCATTAAAGTCACAAATAACATTGATAGAAAAAAAGAATGTCAGAGCCCATCAGTGTGCCAGGCAAGAGTCCTTACATAGAGACATTCCTCAATTAGGCATTGCGCTGGAGTAACTCGGACTTGAATTTCTCACACTTTCAGTCACAAGCACTTTCTGTGAGTGAGAGTGGAACCCTGTGCCCTGTGCTGTCTGTGACAGGAGCACTTTGAGCAGTAACACAGCTTCAAAATAAATTAACACTCAGAAATCAGGAACTGAGAAAAGGCATCAAATCGGCCCAGAAATGGGAAGATGTGCTTTGTTCAGAGACCACCCCGCAGCCTTCATTTGTCCTCTGCAGAAAGTTATTTAAAAGCCTTAACAAGACCTTTGGAAACAGTTGGGCATAACCCATGAGAAAATAATTTTCCCCTTTTTTAAATTTTTTAACTTTGAGAAAATATTCTTGTTAAAACTGAGCTTTGTTTCACCGCTGGGAGTGGTTGTTTCATAAGCCCTCATCTAAGAGGATCTTATGCAATAACTGAAACTAAAACACATTCAAGGGCAGTAAAGGAACCCAAGGAAATGTGCAGCTCGACATAGGGAGATGTAGAGGGAGACTGCCTATAATTTATTTTGTAGTGTAATTGCTGTCTGATAGTCTCTAAGGGTCTCTGCGTACTTTGATCTCTGCAGAGTTGAGAGCCAAACCTAATGCTGCATATATATATATGCAAATAGATATAAACTTTAATGTTCAGGGGCATTGTGTCATTCACAAAATATAATGAGCCAAATTATCCTTTTCTTATAGCATGAGGCCAAAATTCAGCAAAGCATAGCAGCACGCACTTAACTTTCATTCTTAAGGCAATGACACTTAGATACATGCTTAAAGCTTTGCTGAATCAGACTGGACTTAAGCATCTGCTTACACTGAGATGTGCACTGGAGGGAGTTGTTTATTTGGGACTTAAAATACTGTTCTGTTCAGAGTAATGGAAATTACAGGGCTTCTTTCCTTTCTGTCTGGAAAAGAAGTATGTGAGAGAATCTAGTTTTTTCCTCAGACAAGCCCATTTTCCAAAAACATCAAAATGGACTGTGCAACCCCATAAAGTGTGTGCTGCTCTTCAGAGGTCTCAGACGCAGGGAACAGCAAACCAATCTTAGGTGAAGGGAGCAGTGAGCCAGTTGTTTGAGCTGGAACGATCATCAACTTGCTTTCCTTTTTGACAATGGCAGTTCTTTTTAATTAAGCTACAATATTGTCAGAGGACCTGAGGGACAGGCAGGACACATGGCAGCGGTGTGCTCCTGCAGCAGGGCAGGCCAGCAGCTTCCTGGGCTGCGTGAGCCAGCAGGTGAGGGAAGTGATCCTTCCCCTTTCATTTGGCACTGGTGCCAGTGCATCTGGAGCCGCGTGTGCCGGGCTGGCTGCAAACAGACAGTGACAAAATGGAACCGGCCCAGCGGAGCCACCGAGGGGCCGGGGGTTGGGAACGCCAGGCCTGGGGAGAAGCTGAGGCCATTGCTCGGCCTGGAGGAGAGGAGGGCCCAGGGGGAGTTCTACAGCTGCCCGAGGTGGGACCAGGCTCTGCTCAGAAGGCACAGGGGAAGGTCAGGAGGCAAAAAGCACAAGGTGGACTTGGAAACACAATCCAGACATATGTTAGAGCTTTCTCCCGTGGAAGTGATCAGTAAAGGCCCTGGGAGATGTCCCAAACTTCTCTGTGCTCAGCCCACTCTACCTACCCCTGCTTTGGGCAGGGGTTGGACTGGAGACACGCAGCAGTGCCTTCTGACCAAAATGATTATGTGGAGAAAGAGATTCTTTTTTCTAAAAAACACCCCTAAAGTCTCACATTTCTTTTAACTTTTTTAGCAGTGTTAAATCTGCTTGTGTTGCACACATTTACCACAAGTCAGCACTTTTGTCACTGTCTTTGTGTTTAAATGAAGTGTTCCGACCTGGAGCCATTTGGTGAGAGAGGAAAAGTAATTATGCACCAAGCTCTTGTCGACTGCAGATTTCCCACTCATTTTTATGTACCTAGTGATAATCTAACTCTCATAAAATTTAAGCACTGCTGCATTGCTAGCATTTCCATTTTGCTTGGTGAATTTTTTTTGTTAATATTCTGCTACCAATTTACTTGAAAGAGAAGCCAGAGTCTCGTTTTATAGATGACATGTCTAAATTTTTCTTTTTTATGATAGCATGTCTAAATTTTGTTTTGATACTCCCAGAAACAGTAAATTGGGTGAAAAAGTCACTGGATTTTCTTTTATAATGTTCCTCCCAAAGCAATCAGTTGGATTATTATTCATCTCCTGACTTAAAAGTAATGTCAGTCCCTGAAACTCCTTGTTCAGGCAAACAGAATTATTCCTGACACGGATTCATCTGTGCCAGTACTGAACATTGAGCAGTCATTGAAAGAATATGTAGATTTAGCTGCTTCTTTTAACATAGGCAGAGTAATAAAAGCCCGTCTCACCTGTGCACTGCAGAAATCCATGAGTAATTAAGGTAACCAGCCTTGATTTGTATTTGGAAAAGCTGAGTGGTTGTATGTGGTGCTCAGAGAAATGATCTGTAAATGAATGAATACAACTACATCGGTATTCAGCATTATTTGCTGCCATGGAGCGAAACGAAGGAGAAAACAAAAATATGGAAATGAGAAGAGTAGGTATTGTGAGAGACATAAGAATGACAAAATCTTTCTGACCAGCATAAGAGCAAGGACAATTTCTTTCTATCGCCATCCCTCTGCAATAAAATAGTTGATGTTCTGTATTAAAATAACTTCAGATTCACTTTTTAATTAAAACTTATGAATATGGAAAAATCTGGAAATTTTGTTAAACACTGGGAGATTTTCTTTCAGGAGATTTCCAAATCAAACCCATGCAATAATGAAATTAAAACTTATCCACCGTCTTCGAACACAGGCTCATCCTTCTCTTCTGAGACATGTTTAAGATAAACTTTCCCTCTGTATCAGATTGTCACTTTATTAATTCAGGTTTAGGACTGTATCTCACTGTGTGTTTGTACAATACTTATCACATGTTGGTACCATTAAAAAGAAATCTGTAGGTGTGATACAAGCAGCATCCTTAGAACCACAGTGAAAACAACCAGTTCTCATGTAAAGCCTGGCAGGAGAGGTTTCCTATTCTGTTCCTGCTGCTCTAGGGAGCAGAGGATGAAACCAAGTCAGGCAGAGAGAAATGACTTGGCTGTCCACCAGACAAGTCAGGAACAAAACCTGAGGCTTCACCTGTGTAGACAAGTCCAAGATTTTTCAAGTTCACTTCTGATTCTGACCACATTTGGACCTGTACTGTTGTTGTGCTGTGTTTCTGTCTTTAAGCTTCAGAGCACGAACATCACCTTTGTCAGCGCACCCACCGCTAAGCTCCGTCCAGCCAATGACTAATGGGGCAATAAAAAGTCTCCACCACTATTAAACTCTGCCTTCCTAGAAGGTCAGAGCTAGAGGACTTCATAACTAGGTTCACATTAAACACTGAGCTTCCTCCTATTCCTGTAGTGTGCTAGACTTTAGGTTACTTTTGTGCTGCATCCTCGGAGACTGCTGGCCCTCACCAGTTCTGCTGAGCATCTGAGAGAGCAGCGAGGCTGGGGACCCCACTGTCCCCCAGCAGCTGTAGCTGTGCCTGGGCTGAGGTTAATGAGCTGTGTTTGTACAGCCCATCCCTGAGGGAGGTTCTGGAAACCCAATGGCTTTTATATTTTGTTCTAAGGATGAGAGAAATGTGGTGCTTGTAAAGATGAATAGGGGAACAGCAGAAAGTACAGGGCTTAGGAAAATCTCTGAAAGTCAGGTTGGAGAATCAAATTAATTCGTAATGTTGGATGCAGTCTGAGAGGATGAGCTGACATCATATTTCAGCATGAGTTTGTGTCATGAGGGGAGGAGAGGATGTCTGTGTGAGTAAGTTGTTCAGGCTGTAGTCTATCAATGGAAAGCACCGCACCAGGGTCTGGTCTCTTTTTCTGGCACACTATTTTGAGTTTTTAGACACACCAGTGATGTTAACATGTGATTGATGGGTGTGATGAGTCAGTCTGGAGAACCTGTGAGCACACAAAGTTCTCTAAGTGCTCATAGCCTCAGGTTTGGCCCCGAGCTCTGTCCTGACAAACCTCTGACCTACCATATACATTCAGAAATTTTCAAAGCTATTAGCTCCAAAACCAGTCAGAGGAATAGGAAACTCACATGCCATTTTTTTAGAAATAAGAAAATTTCTCACTAAGGACAGAGTAAATCTATATATTTACCATCCTTTAGTCCTTCTGGGGTAGTTGCAAACTGTCCCCTTGGGACACAATTTTATAACCTAACAATCTGGGTAAAACATTCACCTGTTCCTCCAGGAGAGCCTGTAACTTTTGGTTATTACTTTTCTTATATGAGGTGGCTGATGTGTGATTATTTTTCACACATCAAATACTTGCAATAGGTCAAGTGTTTTTTGGGTATTTAAAAGCCCCTCTCCCTTTCCTTCACAAAGGCAGTGACAGCTTCCTCTGCAGAAGTGCTGTAGTAGAAAAGAGGTTGCTTGGACATAAAGGGCTGCTTGGCAGCCAAGTTGTGCCAAAGCAAATCTAAACTAATCACCACCACAGCACACTTCGATAAACTCTTTCCTTTTTCAAAGCGACTGGCATTTGGCAATTTCAAGCAATGTGACCCCCTACTGGAGCTATCTGAGCTGTTCTCTCCAGTTTTTAGTTATTAATACAGACACTTTAGTTATCAAAGATTTGACAGGAATGAAGGATTGACCTCCTGTGATTGAAGATGCAGACAATCTCAGCTTGTTAAAATAATAAATGGGCACCTGTCAAAGAGACACTCTGAGCAAATGTGGCCCCTGTAGATATCTCTATTGTAGATTTTTAAAAACTCCTTCTGCTTCCTTGTATGGATATTAATTAATAATAATATTTTCTTTTATTGAGATAGATGGAACTGCTGTTGGAACTGTTTCCCCATGAATCCCTCACTATTACCATTTATCCTGTAATAATTAAACATCTCAAGGCAAAAAAATGGTTGGTTAGAAGTAGTTAGTAGTGATTTAAGTGCTGGTAAAGAATTGGCACATAAATTACTGCAAAAAAGGGTGTAGAATCTATCTTTAAAGTGATCAGAAATAGCAATGCAGGACCAGGGATTTTGTTGGGTGCCACTCTGAACAAAGCAAAACAAGTGCCTGATGCTGGAAACACAGCAGGCTATAAAACCCCAAAGCTGTATGAACCCTTAGAGCCCAGTGCACAGCCTCTGGAGGCAGGAGCAGGGCTCCCCAGGGTGGAGAAGGGCCCATGGGGAGAATTAATACATCATCATTTATATTCCTGTTCTGAAATACCCTGCAAATGAGAGGATATCCATCTAGTCTGTGGTATGGGACCCCCTTTGTGGAAAGAGCTTCATTTTGTAAAGAACAAATGACCTTCAAGTAAAGGGCTTGAGTCACACCAACTAAGTTACCAACTAAGTTACCAACTAAGTTACCATTTGCTTTAAGTTACTACTCTTCCCATGAGTTTCAGTGACTGATGATGTACCAGCACCTGCTCCTTTAACGTGAGGTAAAGTAGGTTCACGTAGATCCCCTTCAGTGCTCATGTTGTGTTTGAGGAGGCTGAGGACAGCAATTTTCCTCCCTCAGCTGTTATTGCTTCTTGTAAGTCCCAGCCCCAAGCTGAGTTCCACAAGACAGAATCACAAAACAGCAAAATGATGCACACTCAGCTTTAGCAAAAACTGGCTGAATGGTGCTGCAATAGGGAAAATTTAGCAATTCACTCACTTGTGTTCTGTGCAAAGAAATACCTGTAACTAAAGAATAAGGGAGAAAACATTAGTGGAGATCTCTCAGGAATCTATGTGGTGGCAGAAATCAGACCATTAGCTTCGAAATACTGAGAATAGGAACTGAGTAACTTTTTTAACCAACTGAGGACAAAGGAACTGACTCCAGTGTTCATTAGTCTAGCCAATAAAACAGTATCACTCCATCAGAGTCTTACTAAGATTGATGGAGATTGAGGCACAAATTTGATTCTTGTCTATGGCTAATAAAAAATCATTTACCACTTTCCAGCAGTGCAATATCTTTGGAACTAAAACTAGACTTGGAGCTCACTCTGTGAGTATATCATGATCTTCAAGAAATATCTAAAGTTTTTCATTTATCAAAGTATTTCTGATAGTCTCCAAGATGGGAAGGTTTAACACAGCCTTGTGAGTATAACATGTGCCTTGGGGAAAGAAGGAGGAAAAGTTCCAGTGTTCTCAGTATGTTTTTTCAGACTTGGGATTCTGTGTTGAGATCAACATAGGCCAACGTGGCACTAATATACTTGTTTGTAGGAGTCTTGGGAAAAAATCAGTGGTTTACCCTGGTTTCAAAGAAAACTCATATTTTGTCTATCTAATCATAGATTGTAATTATTTTAATATTCAACCTAACCCTACAGAAAAAGCATAATAATAGCTTGAGAGTTGTATTGTCAATTAATTTTGTCATTAACCACCTTAGATTTACTGTGTTAAACACAGAGGCCAATGTTAAACATAGAGGCCAATGTTTTGGACTAACCATCATAATGACTTTGTTCCTTGGGCCTGGCTGCACCTCTATTAAAGTTCCTAAAATGCACATGGGCCCAAGCCTCGCCCTCAGAAAGGATGAAGTATCTCTTCTCCAACAGGAAGAAGTTTGTTAGGCTCCTGAATTTGTTTCCTGACTTTTGTTAGGTTTACCATGAGGCTTTATTCTCTTTTTCATCGGAGATTCCAGGCAGGCAATTTTGCTTTTTCAGCACCAGTTCTTAGCAAACTGTACAAGGTTAAGATGTAAAGATGCAAGCCATATCAATAAGGTCGAAGTGCAAATAATGAGTGAATGGCACATTGCATTGCACAAGTGAAGCCGTCCCTGCACTGGAGCTGCACAGGTGCATGGCAGCAATGAGGCACTCCCTGCTCAGCACTGACAGAGCTGCAAGGAGAACACGGGGCAGCTTCAGTGCAGCCCTGTCTTTTTCTTCTTGCTGCCTTAGGTTATTATTTTCACATGGGCCTTGGCACTGTTTTGAAAGCTAGAACACAATGAAAATAAATATATATACTGCAGCTGTATGTTTCCTGTTTTATCTTCAGAGAATGGATATTGTCACAGATAAGGAGGAGAATATAAATCATAAAATCATTCAAGTGTGTTACCTCACCAGTACCATCTCTTTGCTACTGCACTGTCTTCCATGACACTGATTCCTTTGGTCTGGAGGAAAGCAGCAATTTCTACTTCTCAGTTCATCAGCTGTGTAGCCAGGCAAGCTTTTAAACCCCTAAACACTGTACTTGAAATTCTAGATCTGTTGAATACAATGCAGAATTGCCATAGCCTTCTCTGAACCAAAGATTTAATGTCTTAAAGCATTAATCTAAATTGTGTGGGGTGGTTTTTTTCTTACTGCTGTCTTGTAGCATCCATTTTTAGTATAAAAGCTTCCATTCCATGCTGGCAGAAGCTGTATCATCTCTCAGTATCAAAACAGGACCCACCCAAAAGATCTTTCAGATGAGCAAGACAGACTGCCAATGAGTATTACAGAAGTATTGCTGTGTTACTGCTTTCCAGCTCCTACTGTGTGTCCTCCTAACAGCACAGAGTTCTTGAGTGAGATCTTTAAGTCAAAACTGTCTTAAGCGTGACTGTAAAAGTTCCATTTGAAATGATGAACCCACTCTTCAGCATACCAGGCATAGTTCCTTTGATATCAGTGAACGAACAAAGAATTACTTTAGCTGAATATGTGTGACCTGTACATCCTTTCATTTCACAATGGAACTGCTCTGGTACTGCCAGGGCTCCCTTCCTTCCAGGTGTGTGGGATCACTGCAGGGCATGTCCTCCCCGCGGCCTTAGGGAGGATGGAGCACATCCAAAGGAAGGCTGCCCACGAAGCAGAACTCGCTCAAATGTGCACCCAGTGTTCTCATATCAAGCACTGGAAATAATAATAAGGACTTTTGTCCCCACAGTAAAGCTTACAACATCTCATAAAGCACCAAAGATGAATGCACACATAAAAAAAAGTTCTGTTCGATGGCCAGAGGATCCTGTGAAGGCTTCTGCTGCTGGAAGCATCAAGTGGGAGTAGTCCATGTTTGTGGATCTACTGATCTTTGTCTGTGATGCAGAGAAGAAACACTCAGAGATGGTTCCTAAAGGAGGACTCAGTGCCCAGGAGATTCCCCAATTTTTTAAAAGTGCTATTTAAATGCTCACATTGCAGTGTCATGATGTCTGAGTATCTTTTCCTTTCCTTTCTTTTCTAGCAAGCACTGATAGACCAAGTCCTTTCTTTGGCACTAGGACCTGATGGAGTTTCTCTGCTCTTGCCTTGTCTGCTTAGCTGGGATCTGGCAAGGCTTATCTAAAGTGCTGAAAAAACAATAAAACTCTTGCAGACTGGAGCCACTGATGTCTTTTTGCTCTGAGGGCATAGCTCCTCAGAGACGATGACTTTGGTCACCAAACCTTTTCTAAAAGTGCCAAAAGGAAAGAAACACAACTCACTTATGTGATGATCTTGTAAATTGAGCTGTTTCATATTATTCTGAGGGCAGAAATAACAAGGCTGCTGTTTAATTGCTGGTTACATTTGGCTAGTGAGAGGAGTGAAAGGCAGGCCACGTGGCCATTTGTCTTGTTTTGTGGCTGGAAACCTTCATTGAGCGACGGAGGGTTCTGATTGCTTTCATCTTTATGGGGGTTGTTAATCTAAGGGTAGAGGTTGCATATCCTTACTTTAAGCATTGATGAAAAGAATTGACTAAAACCCAGTTGTTCTGGAGTGGTTTAAAGTGTCACCCATTTTTCATTACCCCTATTTTTTCTGTAGGAATTCTGAAATCTATTCAGATCGCATGAAGTCCAAACAAAGGGGAGCCAAGTGTTTTAGTGCAGCGCCCAGCATGCCTTGCAGATGGGTTATAATAAGACGAGAGCTGTCTTTGTCAGAGCTGAATCCATACTTTTCATGTACAACCTTTACAAATTGTGCCCATGTGGCAGAGTTTGAATTACTTTTTTTACAGCTCTAGAAAACAAATGCAAAAATCTTTCAAGTGCATTCAAAGTCATTACAGTTCTTTGCTGAACTGAATCAATTGTCGTAACCTCTGTGGGTGTGTAAAATATGAAATTACCATCACTCTCATAGTCTTTCTGAGTTTGTAAATTAGAAGGAATTGATTATAGGTGCTTTTGGAAAGGACTCTGGTGTATTAAAAGTGTCTTGATGACAAACAACAATTTATTATTTGCAAGATCTTGCTTGATGAAACTGTCTTGTCCACTAATGGCTGTTTGTCTTTGTTATTGTTCTGACTTGCCTTCTAACAAATTGATGTGTGGGCTGAGATTTATCATGTGATGGCTGGAGGAAACAAGAGACTTTGTCCATTAAAGTGGTTGTAATACTTGTTTTAGTTGGTAATTTCAGATATTCTGAAGTTAGTTAATGTCAATATTTTCCAGTGGAGTCATTCTTTCCCCAAGAACCAATTTTTATAAATAGTTGTTGTAAATCTATTTTAAAATTAATAAAATAGTCTGGTTTTCTCTCTACATATTTCAGTATTCACATATTTTATTCAGAGGTTCTGTAAGTTATGTTGCAGCATTTTTCTTTATGTATTAGAATTACTCCATGGTTTGTTATTTTCTTCTCTCTTTTTTTGTTTGTTTTCTGTCACATTTTGAAAAATCTTAATATATATAGTGGAAAATCATTCTTTGGTTTCTCATTCATAATGTTTTAATTCTAAACCTTCAGCTTCCTATTAGAAGAACCTGTTCTGCCTGATTTTACTAGAACTGAATTGGTGTTCATTAATTTTCCAGTGCAGAAATGGCATTTCATGGTTCCATTTAGGCATGACATACAAGAAAAAGTGGAAGCTGAAATGGGAGAGAGTTATTAAAATATAATTGTTGTTTGGTTTAAAGTTGGGCTGGTCTGGATTATGAATAGTTGGATACTGATAATAGCTAGAGAATATCCAGAAACTGCTTTTCTGCCTTTCTCTGAACACCTTCAGCCTTTCTCTGAACACCAACAAAGTCACCATGCTGACAGCTTTGATAGATTGACCCGTTCTGGCAATTTTTTGTGGGCTGTTTGCCCAAGTAAGTGCAAAGAAATTCCATAGGCCATAGGTACATTAATACAACAGAAATGTCTTTTAGAAATAATTAGGCCATTAAATATATATTTTCCATGTTCTCCATTGTGATGCAGCAGGACCCTACGTGGAGCTGTGGGATTATGATTTACATCAGGCAAAAGCAAACTTTGGGAACTTTGAAGCCACACATTACATTGTTGTAGTTTAATATGTCCTGCAAATCATCACAGCAGAAGAGCCAAAACTATCCACGAGGAGATGTAAAGTAGGACATCATGGGATTTCTCGGGGTTAGAACCACGTTTCATGCATCACATCATTGGGAGTCAGCCCTGTTGAAGATTCCCAGTGGTAACGCCAAGGGGTTATGATATAAAAGACTGAACAACAATACTTGGAAGGAGTAGAGAGAAATCTGCTCTGTGCCATATGGGAAGTTTAAGATGTGTCAGGTTGTTAAAGATGATATTCCCATATTTTTCATTGAAGCTTTTAGAGGGAGATGTAATGGAAATAGATGAACAGAGGAGCGTATTTTTCATCAGGTAGGTTTTGTCTGTGCTGCATCGCTTGTGTGTGTGTATCAAATGACTGCACATATGTTGTATGAAAAGGTTACCTGTTATGCTGCTATATGCAATGCATTTAGATTTTCACAGACAGAAAAATAGCAGTTACAAACTGAAGTGAGGCATTAATTAAGTCAGGAATATCTCAGTCTATGTTTGAATTTGACAGCAAAGGGCTTAAAGACAGTTACAACAGGAACAAGGGCAGGATCTTGTCACTGAGTCATAGAATTGTTCAGGTTGGAAAAGACCTCTAAAATCATTGAGTTCCCCCAGCACTGCCAAGGCCACTACTAACCAAGTCCCCAAGGGCCACATTTGTGTGGCTTTTTCAAGTGCCTCCAGGGCTGGGGACTACATCACTGCTGTGGGCAGCCTGTACCAACATTGATAACCCACTCTGAACCATGCTGATGCAACTTGAGGCTGTTTCCTCTTGTCCTAACGCTTGTCGCTTGTGAGAAGAGACCAAACCCCAAATTGGCTACAACCTCCTGTCAGGCAGCTGTAGAGAGATGAGGTCTCTCCTGAACCTCCTTTTCTCCAGGCTGAACACCCCCAGTTCTCTCAGCTGCCTCTCAGACTTGCACTCCAGACCCTTCCCCAGATCCTTTCCCTTCTCTGGACATGCTCCAGCCCTGTCTTGTCATGAGGAGCCCAAAACTGACCCTAGAATTTAAGGTGCAGCCTCACCAGTGCTGAGTACAGACACCTTTAATGCTTCCTTGGCATTGTAAGCTGACAAGGCAGTGGAAATGGTGACAGGTGGGACTTTTACAACTCTACTAGAAATTGTGCCAAAATTCAGCCAAGTTCTAGTTCAAATGGCAGCTTACACCCTCAGATGACAAATTGTATCTGGTCAGCACAAGAACTGAAAACAAGCATGACAACCTTTTTTTGTACCTCTGGGTTCTTTATGAAACAAAAATACTGCTTTCTTAGTGTTTGTTTGAAAATAAAGAAAACCCACAACCAAAACCAGCAGCAGTGATAAATGTCCAGGCCACCAAGTCCAACTGACCAATTCAGAGGGGTCGTCCAGGTGTTCTTGTCAAGGAACAAATAGATGATGCTTCCCTGCATGATCCTTAGTTACTTCACGCAGTGCCTCACTGAAAAATTTCATCATGTAATAGCTGTCACTCCCTTCAAAACCATAAGCCTGTGATGTCTTTATATAGTGCAGCAGTGCACTGTGGCAAGCTTTATGGTTTTGACAATATATGCCTTTGCTCTTCTTTAAAACAAAAAGGGTATTGTTGAAATCCCTGTGGCTTTATTACATACAAGTGGCAAGCTCTGTACTTTTTCAGTAATCCACATCTGTCAGCCACTGCTTACGAGACAGCCCAGGGGTTATCTGCCCTTTGTTATTGCTTTGATTCTTTTCATTCGTTTGCTTGCCCAATTTAATAACAAGGAGAGATCCAGCTTCTTGATGATTTTGTTGGCATAACACCAAGCTCATCGGCACTTAACTCCAAGGTGGTGCTGTGGTTGCAGCTCTGCATGTTGGAAGCTGCTGTATTGGGTCAGCATCTTTGCTGAAACATCTTGCTGTTTGGTTTATTCTTTGTTCTTCCTCTGTTGCTCAGTAGTTGTTGTGCAGCAGCCATGTGGGCTTTATCATCTCGGAGAAATGTTTCATAAAGCAACAAAATTTCCTCTGAGTGTAATGAACCATTCCGTTATGTGAATTTTGGGGTTTTGTCTGTCTAAATGTTTTAAATATGAGGGGATACCACTGCTGTAGTTCCTTGTTGTCTACCAGCATGCAAGAAAGCTGTGATACATAAATAACAGATGCAGAAGAGAACAGAGCAGAAAATTGCCAATTAAAGAACGTTGTATAACAACTCCTCCATCTGGGTCACCAGCAGGGTTTGAACCCAGAGCGTGCCCTGCTGCAAGCATGGGGAGGCTGTCAGCCTCTTCTGCAGCACCTGGAGAGGGCCATGCACAATAAACCTGCTCTCACTCGTGCTGCCTCCCTGCTGGGGATGGCCAAGGAGGAGTTTCTCACTTAAGTAGTACATGCAATAAAAATTTGGCCAGTTTGTTTTCTAGTGAAGTCACAGTAAAACATCTCTCCAGACAATCATTTTCTGACATTTAGCAGGAATGGGTTTCTCCTTCCACAGGTGCAACCATGGTAACTAATTTTTTTTTCTAAAAGTGTTGATGTATATTGAGTTGATGATGTGTAAATGTTTCCCACCTTCCTGCAGGTGCTGTTGCTCACTTTCATGAATGTTTTTAGGTTTGCTGATGGGTACCTACTCCTTTCTGGCTGCACTGTTGAACAGCCATCACCAGGCTGCCTAAGAAAAGGCAGCTGCATGGAAAGTACTGAGCAAGGCAGTGTGAAAGGCATTTCCCTTCCTCCCACATGCACAGTTCTGTCTGTAGTGCTTTACAGAGATTGCCATCTTACAGAAGGGAGTTTCCTGTAGTCATTGGTGCTGGGGATTTCTCTGATTCCACAGAAACTGATCTGGACACTGCTGGTAATGGTTATAGACAATAACTAATATCATCCACCTGTTTCTTTCCAAGAACAGAAGCAATCACCAGTAGTGCAAAACAAATACACTTCACACTGCCTGTTTCGTGTCTGGGGAATGCCAGGAAGCAGCTTTGCTACCCGTGCTTCCCACAGCCCTGCTGCATTGACAGACACTTCCCATCAGGTACCCCTCAAACCATCTCCTCCTGACAAGATTGCCCTGAGTGCCTGAGCAGCTCTCAGAGCGTGGGCTGGGTTGCTACGCTGAGAGTGGGGGCAATGCTTTTCACACTCCACTCAGAAGAGGGCTTCTGACACATCAGAGGGGAAGGTTCCCACAAATCCCAGTGTCAGGCTGTATGCAAGGATAACTTGGCAGTTGTACACCGGCAGAGGTGTTAGCCTTCATTGTCAGCTCTCAGAGTGATTTACAAAATAATTTTAAAAATTCATGAACCTCCTTCTTTATAAAGCATTGTTGTGAAGTTGAATATTTTATTACACAAGGCAACCATCATTCACTGCTAGGGAAGGGTATGTGACTGCTGCTTTGAAAGGCCAGGATGCTGGGATGGTTGGTATTGGAGGGAAGGAGTTCTGGCACTGTATTTAGGGACTAATCACCTCAACAACACTTTCAGACCTGGGCCTTCTGAGAAAGGAGTCCTGATATTCAGACCAATCTTACAGATTTCCTTTCTATGTGCGCACCCTGACTGTGATATTTTTTCTTTTTTTAGTTCCTTTTTTTCCCTTTGGATTACAAATTCATTCTCATAAATTAAAAACCGATCTAGTTGGAAATAAAAGTTTTCAAGGTCAGGCGCAAGTTTTCCACATGGTTCACTGTGATTGCAGCTGCCCACCCAGAGCAGAGCCGGGCAGCACAGCTCTGCTGAGCTCTGCAGGTGACTCCGTCCCAGTCAAGAATAAGCAAACGCAGCAGAATCAAAGAGAAAATAGTTCCTTTTTTGTAGTAGTGAAGTAATACAGAATTGCCTTTTCAGATAATAGGCCACGAGCTTTGTCCTGAGTTTGCAAGACCTCAGGACCAAGGCATGTCAGGCACATCTGATCTCTTCTTGGTCTGCCTTTGCTTTACTTGGTTTAGCTGGGATGGCAATTTCTGTAATTGATTAGGAGTCTGTCTCTGGTTTACTTTTGTTTGTCTGTGATGGACTTTTTTATAGAGAGCAGTAGCAAGCAGGTGTTCTGGGTAGAATGGGATATTTATGATTCCAGCACAACGATGAAGTGTGGAGAAATACAGGCTTGGTATGACAGCAGGGATGAGAAGGAGATGCAGGATGCAGCAGGGAGGGGTGAAAACATGGAATATAGGAGATGGGGTGCAGAATTGACACTGGAGTCACAGCAGCTGTAAACAATTCACTAGTGGTCAGTTTAAAAACCTGCAAAATGGTGTGTGTGCTTTTTACCCAAAAACAAGAATTTGACTGTAACATATTCTACATTACTGTGTGATATTGCACTAAGAAATAAAATGCTTGCCTGCCATGCTAAGAGGTGACTGGCAGCTATGCAAACCTGGTCATGACACTAAAATCCAAAGCCCCCAGGATAATTTAAAAATGACTGCCACATCTCCATGAGTCATGTAAACCCACTCAGCTGCACTGAATCAAACGTGTTCTGGTCAACTAGAGCTTGAGCACAGCCCGCGGAACAGGATTAATCATGATAAGGACCATAGGCTGGGTTTTATTTCTTTGTCTTTTATTGAAAAAGCAACCTTTCCCCCACAATTTATTAGTTTAAAGCCTGGTATTGAGCTAAATTTGAGATAGTATTGGTAGAATATAACTCTGTGCCTCTGTGGTTAGTTACAGCACAAAGACTTTCACATTCCCATTTTTCAGCATGTCAGCCCTATGCTTTGGGCCCCATCTTGGCCCCACTGGGACCCCCAGCCTGGGCAGCCACCCCAGACTGACACAGACCAGCCCAGCACTCTCCTGGCAGGATTCCCTCTCCCCCAGCTCAGGGGATGGGGGCCCTGAGAGGCTCTCTGCTGGCTTAGAGCTCTGAACACCGCATGTTGAGCACTGGAGAGTGGGATCTTGGGCAGTGTTCAGGGAGCACCACTGGCTGCGTGCTCGGAGTTTCACCACTCCTGCAGACAAGGTGCTGGTTTTCAGTGGGTCTGTACCCATCTGTGTTTGTGTGCAGCAACGGGGCCATTTATGAACTTTTGTTAACTACTCCAAGAGCTCAGGTGGTGGCGCAGTAACATTTGACAATGATCAGAGTCTTCACTTAGTTATTTTGGTAATTCAAACTACTAAATATTCCCTCTAAGGTTTTCTTGCATGATTTCTGACCTTTACAATACTTGAGCTTCAACAGCCAGCCAGAAGAGAGGTGTCTCTCCCCAGGGCATGGGCAGCCTGACAGTGCTCGAGGTGCTGAGGGTTAACATTTCACAGTTGAGAGACCTGGGTCTCCTCGGTCCCTGCTTCCTGCAGTGAGGGATGTGATCTGTATTAGCATCTGATACTGTGGTGAGCTGTAAAAGCAGGTCCTTGGAGTGCCCTGATGCTGACATTGCTCATGGGAGCTGGCAGGTGCTGGCAGGGACACAGCCTCCTGTAATACTGAACAGGATCCCGTGGTTGTGGAGAGGTAACAGGAAACAGTCATAAATCAGCAATCCTGGCTTTTAGCATGTTTTATACAGCACTGGTTTCAGCTGCTGACCATTGGCCCAGGCAATCTGCTTGTGAGGATGACAACAAACCCATTAAAGCATGAGGGGGGAAGGACATTGCTTAAATTTTTCTTTAAAAGAGGCAGTGACAACTCACAGGTAGTTACACCATAACTGTGGAGGGCAGGAGGTTAGCAACAGGGTGTGAGTACTCTTAACAGGGCAAAAGTCCTATCAGGTGGGTAAAACAAGGAGGGAGAAAAGCATCTTAAGTACAGTTTTAGGAGCAACAACACTTTCTGTAGAAAAGACAACAAAATAGATCCACTGAACATGAAAAGGTACAGCCAAAGCAGGGCCTGTTGCACCATTGGAGTGTAAGCATATCAAGCAAGATATTTTTAACCTGGACATAAGCATGCTAAAATAGCATATCCAATGACAGTGTGTAAGTATGCCCTGATGTAACACCATTAATTAAATAAGCAACAAACATAGATGTCTGCAAATCTAAGCAGAAATGCAGAAATAATGTGTAACAGTGAATCAACCACTGAGGAATCGTATGCTTGCACAAATGGGAGTATTGGAAAAAATGTGCATATAGTAAAATCTGCAAGAAAAGAGGGTATAAGAGGGTGGGAAAGTTGTATGGGAAACAAAAAGAAATATATACCTTTTGTGGACGTATTTATGTGTGTGTGTGTATACAACACACAGAAAAAGAAAACAAGGTGTCTGCTGAAAACAGAACAAGTTCCTGTCCCCCTGAAAATAATAAATGGCCAGAAGCAGATTGGAGCTGTTTTTGGAGAGGTGAGGTATGAGCAGAACCACAGGAGTGATAAGAAAAGAAAGATAGGGAAGAGCTCATAAGCTTGGCCACTCTGAATCAGCGTTAACTGCTTGCACCACCCTCATGGTAGCTGTACATTCACAGCTGATTTAAAATAAGATTCTTAAGGGCTAAGTTAATTGCATATGTAATGCAAATTGTTCATGAAGACTAATAATTAACCTATATTGGTAATGAATGTTAATCTGGTATTGTTCTGAAATCTGAAACTGACCTGATCTCAGTCTTTCAAACACACCCACCACATGGATCTCTGAATTGCCTGGTTAGTGCATGCAAACAGAGAATATGTGTGTGTATGCAGTTGCAAGAAAGGAGAGAGAAAAAAATCCAGGAGATGAGTTGCTCCAGCCTTGAAAGCCAGGTCAGAGGCCCTGGGATATGGCCCATGGCAAGGTCAATTACACAGCTGAGGTAGGCAGACAGAAAAGATGCACTGCCTTTAAGTACTGACCACAGCCAGCAGTAGGGGCAGCCAAAAACCCTTGTAGTTTCTGATTGGGAATCAAAGGTTTCTCTCCACTCCTCTTTCTTGCCACCAGCTGCTCAGCCCCTCTTCACTTTAGCTACAAGCACTGTGATGAATGCTGCTCGTTGTAAGGAGCTGTAAGAATGGCACATGCCCTCCCGAGGTCCCTGGAACTGACACCTTCTGCCTCGTTAGACACCATACCAGAGGTCAGCCTCTGGAACCTCAGCCTTCCTGCCACCAATTTGCAAGTGGAGAAAGGGAGGGTCAGTGATGCCACGGGCACTAATTAGAGAGTTGCATTTTCAAACTGGCAGTTTCAGGAGTTTCACATACCATTGTATCATGTGTAATACATATATATTATTTTAAGAGTGTACGTTATATATCAAAAACATTTAGCATCCCTCTTCAGTTCATTCCTCTGCCTCCTTTCTGGTTCCCAGCACAGATTCTGAAACAGTGAGCAGCTGCAGAGATCTTTTAGATAACAGCAATATTCAACCTGTCACACAAATATTCTCATAATTAGTGTCTTCTTTGCAAAATTTCTCTCATCTTTGGCAAGTATGAATTTTTATATCCATAATAGTTTTGCTTTTTTGGTTGCCTTTGTAAGCACTTCTGTTTGAGTAGGGAATTGGCCCCCAGGACAACAGTTGTCTCCCTGCACTCTGAGGTCACATGTGTGTGTGGGACACCTTCAGATTGCCTGGTGCTACCCTGTGCAGAGTACCCCACCTCTCAGACGTTTGCTCAGCACAGATTTTGTTTTCACTCAAAAGGCATGTATGTACTCAAAATGTTCAGAGTTCCTCCCACCATTGCTGGATATCATTTTCATTGAGGTCTCAAGCCAGTTAAACTCACTGGTACCTCTGGCCAAAGGCCCAGGTGTTGCTGACAGGCTGAGGTGGCAGCACCTCTGTGGGGGGACACACACGCCCCATGAGCTGCCAGGGGACTGGAGGTCTCTGGGCCCGTTTCACAAGTACAGATGGTCTGCCTGTGGCCATGATTGCATGGGTCACAAAAATACAGCATTTCTAGGCACCACAGTTAGGGAGAGACATAGGACCCCTCTGCTCTGTAACTGTGCATCTCCAGAGGGAGGGAACAAGTCCCTCGTGTGACATCTCCCTGCATTTGCCTTCCTGACAAACTATTTTGCAAGTGCAGGGAGGAATGCTGCTCTTTATTCAGTCACTTATTACATGAGGCTGTGGTACTGTTTGAATCACAAATTGCATGCTAATGGCCTAATTCATAAACCATTGACATTTTTTATGAGCCCTTAACATTCAAAAGTGAAGAATTTGTGCTCAAAAAATAATTTGCATTGCAAAATTCAATAATTTAGTTTCTCATATTCATTAATGCGTAAGCCCACACCACATAACTTATCCCAGTCTAACTACAGTTCCCAGCACACTGATAAAAACAGGATACACACTAGTTCCCATAAAGGGCTTCTATTGGCAACTAACTCTTTACCTGCACTGATTGATTATATTTGTAGAGAGGAAAAATCCAGCTCTGCAGCAAGTGTGATGAATGCACTCAGCAATGTCTGCTTTGAAGCTGCTTTCTGCTCTAATCATGTTTTCCTCCAATGGCATTAACTACCATAAAATATGAGATCATAAAGGGTAACGATATCAGACAACAAAATCATCCTGCAGACTGCTCAGTCCCACTGTATTAGGGAAGGATTCATGTTTCATTAATGAAAACTTGCTTTGCTTTTGACCTGATATCACTGGTTGTCAAAACCAGAGAAAACTAATAATAAATGTGTCGCTCCTAAATCATCCACAAATTCCTAGTGCTGTGTATCATCCCCTTTTAGAGGGAGGGAAACTGAGGCATATGCAAAGCAAATAGCCCAATAACTCTTACAGGGTCAGCTGGACCTCCCTGACTCTGTCCAGTGCTCAGCTGGGGATGTGCACATGCTAAGGTGATTGGTGTTATCTGAACAAGCTTTGTAAGTAGCTTTATGGGTACTTAAAGCAGAATAGGTCTGTCCCCCTGGGCCTCTGTCCTTCCAGGACAAACCAATATGTGTGGTTGGATGGTATTGCACAGGCACTCCCAGACAGGGCTTTTAAAGGGGGTGTGATCTGGGGGGGTCTCTGCATAAGGTAATGCTCACATGGGGAACCCAGTCTTCCAAAAAGGACGGGTGGTTGTTTCCTGGGTAGAGGTGGGAGTCTCTGTTGTAGGTGTCCTGGCACAAGTGTCTTCAGCTGGTTTAGGTGAGACTCCCCAAACTGCTGTCACTCAGCTGGCCCTGCCATCCTAGGGGACTGCTCCACCATGTTTAATTCATTGCCACTGGTATGTCTTAACTAAAGACAAAACATCACTTAAATAGCTTAACTACATACAAATGACTTCCCACATAACAACAATTTCTATTAACTATTTACAAATAGCAGTGCACAGCTTGATCCCTTCCACAGCAGAAATCACCGCGGGGAGTCTCTGGAGGGCAAGGCTGCATTCTCCACCCAGTTTGTTAACTAACACATTTAGGCATTCAGGCCGGGCTAAACACAGCAGGAGCTGCCTGGGGCAACTTCTGCAACTGCCCAAAATTCCATCCCAGAGAGCTCCTACAACAATAATGCAAATTTAATTGTGATAGTTCAGTCAATCACCTCCAGTCCAGCTGGCCTGCTGTCCCAAGCCAGTCCCTCACCCCATCTGTGCAGAGACTGCCTGGGCTTCCTGGGTCACCCAGAGACTCAGTGGTGATGGCACACAAGCACAGCCCCCAAAACCAGCTACACCACAACTGGAACTGTTTTTATACTTGTCACTGACCTATCCCTTCCGTCCCCCAGCTCTTGCTGCAGTTTTTTGCTGTAAGCTGTTCAGGTACCCTTACACCACAGCGCAGCAAAAGCTGTGGGCATACAGCTGCAAACCCAGAGTTACTAGAGTAAGGATTGTGCTCCATCTGCAACGGCATTTCAAATAACAAGCTTTACATGCGTCTTGAGGGTTTTTCTGTTATATTTTTATTCAGTTCTAGTAAAGAGAAAATGGTAATTGACAGGATAATTCACCAGCATCTGTTCCATCCCAATATAGTGTCTGAACTTACTTGCATTTGAAGCCTTCTCCACAATACACTAGAGAAAGAGATGCTTATTCTAGATCAGCGAGTGCTTTCCAGTGTCATTACCATGTTGAAAGTGACGTTTGTGCAGTCTCTTTTTTGGGTTGGCCCTGAGGTTGCAGCCACAGCATGGGAAGTGTAACATCAGGAATCACTTAGGCACACCCTTTTGGAATGGTCTTCAGGACTCTGGCATTTTGCTGTATTGTTTCCTTGTTATTTTCAGTCAGCACTTAATGTTCCTTTGGAATATTGGTCTCTTTTGAAATCCAGTAGCTGAAGTTGCTGATAATTAATAAAGAAGCAGCTACAATATATTTGCAGAACTTCCTGCCTGAGGTTGGCTGTTAAACAGACCTGAATCACAGTTCCATAATTATGTGATGGCAAAGGCTTTGGGAGCTGCTGAACCATGGACACTTCAATTTTAAAGGTCAGACAAAATGCTGATTTGCTATAAAACAAATCAATACACACACACACACACACACACACAAAAAAAAAAAAAAAAAAAAAAAAAAGTTGAAAAATTTGAACTTCCACATTGCCAGTAGAAAATGCATGGATTTGAGACTGGCAGATAACGTATGTGTGTAATGAGTGGACATCACTTCTTCCTTTCTTTGGCAAAGCTAGAGCACCATGAGGTCTCAAGGACAGTCCTTCCCACACGGCACTCAGTGTTTGCAAGGAGGCCAGAGCCCAACAGGAGCCCAACAGTCAAAGGTCCCTTTGACCATTAGGTCAAAGAATTGCAGAAGCTGGCTTTGGAATTCTCCACACAAAGCACATCCCAGTGTAGCAGCTGTGAGCAAGCTCTCTTGTTTGTTGACTTTCTGCTGTGTGAGAAAGATGCTAATGACACATTTATACATCTTGTAGTGATTCCTAGGCTAGTTTCCAAACCCCTAAACTGTGCTGGACGTGTCCTTTTTAAAACATCCTGGCCAACTAGAGAAAGTAGCATGGAGTGTTGGCAGTTCAGGCAGGCCCTGGTGAGGTCTGCTCGTCCCAAGGCTCTGCTCCTGTCTGGTTACACCACAAGCAGAGGATTGCTTTACTCCTGCAGTGGAAGAGCTGGGCACACACAGGGACAGCCAGCAACCCTGTCACACCCTCTGGGCTCCCAGCTCCTGCTCAATGGGAAATGCAAAATCAGGAATCACTTAGGCACACCCTTTTGGAATGGTCTTCAGGACTCTGGCATTTTGCTGTATTGTTTCCTTGTTATTTTCAGTCAGCACTTAATGTTCCTTTGGAATATTGGTCTCTTTTGAAATCCAGTAGCTGAAATCCCCTGGAAACTGCTGTCTCACTGGGACTCTCCAGGTGTGGGCAGAAGTTAGAGTCTGATTAAATCTAAGATTCTGTAATTTGTGTCATGGAGCTAAAGATAATTTTTAAACTGTAGTTGGGCACCCTTAATGTTTTATGCACAACTATGCCCATCTCAGATTTCAGAATTGACACAAAAAAACCCCATCTGTTTCACTGGAGTCTGGCTCCAGTGAAAGCTGAAAGGTTGTAGTTCTTTTAATTGCATTATTTTGGCAACAAGAAGGGTGGAAGATGCTTGAAGCATTTCAGTGGTCTTGGGTCAGTCATATTTTTCTGCTTTTCTCTCTACCTATAAGCTCTTGAAAACGTTAACTGAGAAATGAGAGCTGATTTCTGAGTGTTCATATGATGTACTATTTTAAATAGTTTATTTATTTGGAATTTTAATTTTTTTAAATGAACAAATTAATAAATCTCTTTGAGTTCTAGAAAATAAGATCTTCATAAGCAGAAATGGCCAGATCTCAAGTGCCACCAGCTTAACGCTACAATCCTAAAAGGTGGTCATTCTGATTTTGAGCAATACTTTATAATGCATCTCTGAGGACCAAGTAATAGGGTGACATAAATTAAGGTATCTCAGTGGTGTTTTTCTGACCAGTATGAACTTTAATTTTTCATAGGCACATTTCAACATGTCCTCCTGCAAGCTGGAAGCAGTAATTATGAGTCTGCCTTTTTTAAGACAGACTATATTTCCCTTAAAAATGCATAAGCCTCCCTATTACTGCTACACAGCAGATGGAGTGGCAGAACAGAGCTGCCTTGTGGATTGTTAAACCAAACCATTGCTAAGAAAAAAACACCACTGAAGACCAAGATCAGCAATCATTCCAGAAAAACAGGTTCCTGTGGCCCTCCAATATATTTCTATGTTACCTCCATAGCACAGACTGATGAACACATGTATTTGTATGAAATGCAGAAGCAGCATGAGCTTAATGTTACAACTGCTTCTAAGTGCAGTTTGCATTTGTAATTTAAAGTTGTTTCAAAGTAGTGAAGGGAACTAGGGAGTTGTTTGGGGCGATAGAATATAGAGGATCATTACAAGCACTTGCAGATCATATTTTGCTTGAACTAATTCTTCCTGATATTTTAATATCAAACATAACCCATGCCAGTTTTACATCTCAAATATATTTGGTATTTCAAAAAATAATTAATAGTGTCAGTTTTATTAATGTGTTAAAATATGAATTAAAAACATGACAAATCAACGGGAAACAGCAGTCTGTTTTAATGAATATTTCATACTGTGCATCAATAAATCATAGATCAAAGGGAATGGAGCACATTCTGCAATACTACTTTTCTGTCAATGTGGGGTTACTAAAAGTTTTACAAGTTGTTTTGGCACTTACTTAGTTGCACATTTGAATTAACATTTTAGGAGGGAAATAAAAAAGTTATGGCCCTGAATCCCAGAAGAGACTGGTGTTCAAAACAGATTGTCCTGTTTCCTTACCATTTCATTGCTTTAAAAGCTCTGTGGCTGACCACAGAGTTGCAGGTCTGTGCTGTGTGCAGGTATTTTGCTGCTCTGCCACCCCAAACCGGGCTTTTCCCAAGCTTCCCACATGGGCACTGGCAGAAGGTGAAACTTCTCCTTGACAAAACAGCTCGACCTCCTTGTCCATCTTTGTGGCTGATGTGCTGCCTGTGGCTTCAAGTTGTAGAGATCTTTCTGATGTCTCTGTTTTGCCAGAGCATTTAAGGGCTTGGATATGAGTGTCTGTCTTATCAACTGTGCGTGCACAGATTCAGCCCCTCGGATCCTTTAATGATGTGTGTTGTATAAACAGAAAACTTGATCTTTTTTACATCTGAAACAGGAACCAGAGCTGCAGAGAAAGTAAAAGATTCAGATACTCAGGCCCTCTCCTAAGCTTTCAGTTCAGTGACTGATCGGCACTAGGGAAGTTCCCTGGAGATGGGGATATGGCCAAGGCAACTTCTCTGGGGGAAGCTTCTCATTCAGGATCTCAAGTTTTCTCCAACCATAGAATTAAACTCTTTTAGGCTACAGAAATTACCTTCAAACCAGAAACAGAACTGACACCTGCAGCAATGCATACCTGAGATCATGTAAACAGTGACTGCAGTGTACAAACTTGGCTTGTTTCTTCTTCAAGATCTCAGGATACATCCAGTCCTCATAATGTCAGTGCAGTTCTCAGACTCAGTTCTCTGCATTTTAAGTAAGAAATTCCTGATTTGCCAAAGATCTCATCAGTGTATTAGAAGCAGCATCTAATAGAAATATTTGATCAAGCTAGTAGGCTCATAGCTTTCTCATGTAGAGTCAAATATTGGAAGCAAACCTCATTCTTGTTTATAGATTCAGCAATGAAATTACATATAAACATGGTTCAGGTGTGAAAGACTTTACCCTTGGCTAGCGTTTGTCTCTTTGATCTCCTATAGCTCTCAATTAAAAGAAATGCCTGGCCTCTCCAAAAAAGAAAGTGAGCTGCCTTCTTTCAAGTCTCCCAGTTTTCATTTTTATTTTCTACAAGAGGAAGAGTGCTGTTTGCATAGTGCTGTAAGATAAAAGGAGAGTAGGATGAAGTTGCCCATACTATTGCAATTGATAGTAATTGGTCCTGCTCCATATCACTGATCTAAGTAACAAAAACCTGGTTTAACTCAGAGTGGATCAGAGACTTGGTGCTGTACATTCACAAAACCCCAAACTTAGAATCATATATGTGATTCTAGTCAGACCCCTTTATCAAGATCATATTTCTGGAGCAAGAAAAAATGCATTTTTTTTACATTGAATTAATTAAATTCATGATAATGCTAGAGTCTCCTAGCAAATCTGACACAGGAAAATTCTGTCCAGCTTTGATGCTTTTTTGTTTGTTTGTTTTATAGCAGCATTGATGCAAATCCCCAATTATACTAGAAATTGTCTGTATGGTAAAGTAAAATTCAGGAAGCCTGACAAATGCCAAGTAAACTTATGAGCAGAGGGAGAGGGGTAGCAGAGGCTGGTATCATCAGCTGGTATCCCCTGCACCTGGGGACTGCCCCAAACCTTGGCTGAGGAGCCAGGGTGATCTGCAGAGGGGACAGGGAAAAAATAAGGTGTAAGAAAGCTTTAACCAGAGGCAAAGCTGGAATGTTTTTAGCATAAGCCATGCAAAGTTTACCACTGTTCAGTGAAATGTAAGACTGGTTGGAGTGAATGGCATGTGTATCTACACATGGAAGGACAATATTCCTTTGTTTGTGGCTCACCAGGTATGGAAATGCAGGAGTCCTCCTGTGGCTGCTTGTGGTCTTGGCGGCAGAGGTTTTTCCCAGCAGGTTCGGACCTCTCCTGTTGGACTGTCCTAATGCTCTGCACTGCACACAGAGGGGAACAAGCTCTGCTTGGCCTTGGTGTCACCCAGCAGCCACCAGCCCCATTAGCTCACTGCACCCCCTCTAGCTCTCAGCTCAGCACCGTCAGCAGAGCTTCTGACACATGTCTGCAGAAGATGGGAGAACAGCAAAGATGGGCACAAATTTCCTGCAGTCTGCCAGGTAGATATTCCCACACAGCATATTTGTCTGTGTGATACCACCAACTCCCTCCTTTTCTCTAATAGAAGACCAGAGAGGATTACATACATTCATTTAGTTAAAGATGTGAGGCTATTCACAGTAATTAGCTACCCATAATTAAGTAGGAAGATCAGGGATAGAAATGGAGACAGAAGTCATTCAGGGTATAACTGCTGAGTGAGGTGATTTTGCTGTACTCCACTGATGTTCCACAAGAACAATAAATCCCCAGATCTCTGCAGTGGGCAATGAGGAGTTTAAGCCTAAAAATTATTATACCAATGCCACAAAAAGCTACAGGATGTCTTGGAGGATGTAGATAATGGGGTCTTTCCTTTTTACCCTCATCTCAGAGACCAGGTCACAGTACTGTGTCCTGCCCCACTGATTCCTCCAGGACAGCCCCAGCAGTGTTGTAACATGGAATTCCCATGTAATCCCAGCTAACAGAACAAAAACCCAGCCAGAAAGGGGAAGGCCCTCTTGACCAGCAGCTCAGTGAAAGCAAATTCAGTCTTTGAAGACAGAACTGGAATGCCAGAATGTGCAGAGATTAATCTGAAACTAATACCGATTGCTTCCTATCACATTCAGTATATTTGACATAATTACCTTAAGAACAGCCTCAAAGTGTTATATTGTTAAAGCTGCCAGATGGAAGACATGCTCTGCTGATAGCAAGCGTATCAGACGGTGATATTGAAGAGACTTCTGAAGAGTTTTAATCTTTCTCTCTTTTTTTATATAATTGACATTACATTGGGCTCATTTGTTCTGTGGAACCCAAGCATTTGGCTCCTGGTTACAGGACTTTAATGGATAAAGGTTTCCCTGAAGAGAACTAATAAAAGTCGAGGCTCTCAGCTTTTATGAAAATGACTGCAGGTTACCTTAAAGAGAACATGGTTTCCTCCACTATGTGAAGCAAAACTTCATTGATCAATGTTGACATAAGATGGTGCTTAAATGGGTAATTTTTTTTCAGGCGTTTATCTTCTCTGGCTGAGACCCATTATTTTATTGCCCCGGTTGGAAACCACCACACTGCATGATACAAGCATGGTTTTAATTAGTCTGAAAAGTTTTAATTGGGAAACAAAGGGAGATATCTTATAGATTATTATTGCAACCTTTAATTGTCTGACTCGAGAGACCATTAATTATCTTGATGGGGAGATGACACACCTTTCTGAACTATGACACCCATATTTACAGCACCTTTTACAGAATACAGTACCTGTTGACTTTCTTCCAGCCTTTCATTAAGGAACTGCTGTGATAGGAATTAACTACAGTAATTCCATTACAAAACCTGCTGTCCAGTGGAATTTTTCTGGAAGATTAGATTTCTGAAAGGGAAAAAGGCCATTTAAGCTAAGCATTTCCTCAAGGCTCAAAGTAAATAACCGATGAAGAAGGTCAGAATGAATTTAGAACTCTTAAAGGTCTGCTGTACACTTGCATGCAGTGTGCGAAAAATAAACAGTGCAGCTTTCCAGTACAGTGATTTTTATTGTTTTAAATGTTTCACATTTCAGTTTAGGGGAGAGATGAGAAGCGCAGAGGACAGAATCTGATCAAAATGATTTTACTTGGAGGAAGAGCAGCATTTTAAGCAGACATTTCAAGGTTGAAGTGATACTGGTAGCAGTTGCTTGGCATTAACAACAAAGAAAATACTTGTTAAACCCATTGGGGCAGAACAGCAGAGAGAAACTTGTGACCTGGGGTTCAGCTCTTGCCACAGTGCATTCACCATGTGTAGGGAAGGTGCAGAGCAGGGGGCTGGGTAAATATTGTGTCTATTATTAACTCTGTACTGGTACCGACTGTCAGTCTGCACCCACTGCCTGCTTTCAGCTCCTCTTTTACAACAGAGATGTTTTTGGGACCTGGTCAGTTTTAGTAGTTCTATAATTGAGTCTGTATTGAGTAAACTAGTTGAGAGACTTTTAACCTGACTTTATATTGCTTACTGGAAATTCAGAAGATTACTTTAAACTGTGTTAATATAGTTGTATTGGGTTTTTTTTCCTGGAGGTCAGCAGTATCTACTCTGTTTCTGTGAAAGGAAATTAAAATATTCCCTGGGCTACCACAGGCTAACTAGATACTGAGTTTATTTTAAAAGTACAGCCAGGTGACCTCTTTTTTTGACCAGGAGCAGGTGGACAAGTGGTGGCTGGAGCTTTGATCCCATACAAACCTCCTTCCCTACCAAGCTTCAGCTAATACAGATCAGTGGGAGACAATATTGCACTCCTGCTACTGGGGCTGGAGTAATGAGGAAAAAGGGTTATGTCTGAGTCATGGAACCTCCCAGGTGTTTCACAGGGAGTTGCTCTGAGATGGAGCTAACAACACAATTGAAGTTATTGTGCCCTTCCTGCACACACCAAGAGAGGCAAAGCTAATCAAAGCAACCTGAACACATGCTGTATGCTAACCAAGAGGGCATGCCCAGACAGTAACCACAGAAATGGATTCCCCTTTGTGTGTGCTCTGTTTGACCGACCTATGAGGGTGAAACAAAGTTTTAACAAGTACTTTCACTTGGGGAAATCTTTCCACAACTACAGAAGTCGTTAGGCTTCATCTGCAGTAGCTACAGTCACTGGAAGCAAAGTGGCCATCAGCGATGCTGGAATGTCTCTACAGCAGAGCTTTTGCAAATTAAGAGTCTGATGCTGCATACTGATTGAATGCTGCAAACTACTTCCCCCTTCTCTGTCCTTTATTTCTTCTTCTCTCAAGTTGCTGTCAGAAGTAATCCCTCTTCTAATATACTGAGATGGGGAAAATCTCTCTTCAGGGTTTTTCTGGTTGGTTGGTTGTTTTTCAATTAATCTCAGGGAGAGCTGTGCTGGGTTGCTGACATTGGTTTGCTCCTCGCATGTGCAGCCGTGGCACGTGCTCAGTGCAGAACGTGCTGAGGGCAGGATGTGCACCACAGGGAGAATTTCCCTGCAGTAGCGGTCATTTAGGCTTGACATCAGCTCCAAAAACATACATGTAGCTGTGTTATGGGATACCAATTTTAAAAGTCTGTTCACCTGATGGCAAAAAAAATACTGTTCTGTGAACAATTTAAGCAGTTTTAAAATGTAATTATTGCCTGAGTGCATCTAACAATGATGGCACAACTCAGGGACCGCAGTGACAACTGAATGCGTCTTAGGGCCCTGGCATGTGCAGGGCTACATATGTATTAGTGGTGAGGAAAAACTAGTGTACAAATTTAATTTAATAAGATGGATATAGCATAAATCGAATTTACTGATTTTTTTTATTATTTTTTAATTTTTATTTATTTTTATCTGTTTAGATGTAATCTACTTTGCTACCTGGAAAAGGAGCTGAATGAGCAAGGCCAGCCTGAATGCCTTAAACTTCTGGGGAATTTCCTCTCTTGGAAGCCAGTGGCAGCTTCACATCTTCATATGAATATGTGATCAGGAATATGCCAATTTAATTCATTGCACTGGAAATACAGCTATTATTTCAGATTTAGCTAAATAGCAGGATGTTGCAAAAATTCTTTGGAACCAAAATAAGTGGAAGAAAATGTAACTTGGTTTATAATTATCCTAATACTAAGTTTTGATACATTCTTCAGAAATTCTATTTAATGTGTCTCATCTAACTGTTAGTTTTATTAACTGCCTCTTAAATGTTTAATTTGAGGGGTGCAAATAAGAGCAGAGCACACAGGGAAGACATCAGCATGAATAGACTCCCTGGTTTTGTATTCAAATCAGTGCTGTAGGCAGGAGAGTGCAGCAGGCTGGACGGCAGGAACGCTGTAATTACTTATTAAACTGCAAACTTTAATCACATGCTGAACCACTTTTAATGTTAACAAGCATTAACCGTATGAATTGATGCAAACTCAGCTCTAAAGCCTGATGTCTCCAAGATGACAGAAAAAGTGCATGAGAAGCTGCAGGAGTCAGTGGCTGAGTTTGAGCTGCGTGGGGCTGAGCCCAGACTCTGCTGGCCCTGAGCACAGGTTCTGCTGCTGGAGAACTGAATCTTCATCTCCACTCTTCTGGGCAAAGAGAAACCCAGAATCATGCAGGGATTTCTCAGGCCTCGGGGGCACTGGGACAAAAATTCAAAAGCTTTGAATGTTCTTCCTTTTGCCACCTTTTTCTCTTCTGACTTTTGTTGTGGTTTGTGTGTTTGGAGGTAGTTTTTAATATGTTAAGACCTTATGCGTGAATTGAGTTTTTTTTTTCTTGTACTTTAGTATATCAGGAATTGAAAATATCACCAAAAATTATTTCCAATATTTGTGGGTTTTTCCTTTTGTAAGCAATTCTTGGTTGTGCTACAGATGCATCACAGAAATAGGAATTGCCATTTTCAGTCACTGGTGAGTGAGAGGAAAGATGAAGCAGATCCTTGCTTAGGTGTAGTAGGAAGTAGTTTAGGGTTAGAACCACAATGTTTAAAAATACCCTCACCTCTCATTCCTACTTGCACTTGCCAGTAGTTGGTTCTTGTCTAAAGACCAGTAAAGCCAATGGAAATATTCTCCCAGGCATATTTGGCACCAAATAAATTTGTGGACCTGGACTTTCAGAGGACCAAAACTAGATGAGGAAAATTGATCTGTTTTTTATTTTCTTCATGTTTCAGAATTTAAATGCCTTTTTTGAAGTGTTTAGAGCCAAGAAAGCACATGAGCAGCTGTGCTGTAAGAGCATGGGTATGCTGCTATCTTTGATAGGGTTCCTTGCCCACCTGAAACAAAGAGCTTTGCTACCCAGAGGAAAATGTGAGTGACTCATGAAAGTCTGCTCTGAGAGGGTGAAAGGCTCATGGCTGTGCAAATCTTCAAAGTAAAATCTCAGTTGTATTTAAGATGCTCATGGTATGAGCACATACATTTTGGTTTTATGTACCTTTCCTCTCTGCCCCTTCATTTTTCACATTAGCAATAGCTGCTGATTATTTGAATATCCTCTCTGTGCTTTTCAGGGAAAACAAAACTCACCATTAGGAACTGTAAGTCTCCTGAGACTAAAATCCCAAAGAGCCATTGACTACAGCAGAATTAAATCATGTGAGAGATGATCTTAGGCACTGGAAATTACCATGCAGAGCTTCATAAAGAACCATGAAAGGGGAGAAAAGTAACAGCCACGCCCAGTTCAATATAAAATGAAGCCTTCAGTATTTGAAACCATTTGATTCCTACCTCTGAAACTCCACCACTGCTTTCACTTCCTGGCTGAAAGTGGACTCTAAGTTCCAAATGTCTTCAGTGCCAGGAAGGGCTCATAGTCCTAAGACAGCCAGAATGGTGGGGTTTGTTATATTTGTAACAAAACTAGGTTTTAAACTGGATTTTCAGTGAGTATTCTCAAAGGAAGGACTCTGTCAACAGTCAGATTGCAGGGAAACATGGTCTCTGATAAAATGAAGTCCAAAGGCAAGGCAAAATTTGGGACACCCAGCCAGCTTGATGCATTCTGTTAAATTTCTGTGCACCTATCCACAGAAGGAAATAATTTGGCTGAGATTATCAAGTGACTCCTTTGTGCTCTGAATGGGGCTGAAACTCCCTCACTTCCCGAGCTGGCTCTGGCACATGCCTCCATGGGTTTGTCACTAGGTTTGCTTGTTGCTGGAAGATGGGTATGCAGTTATCCCAACACACTGGGATGCTGACAAGCAGCATCAAATCTCATGATAGCATATAATGACTCTCATTTTCAGACAAGAAAGAGAAATGGTTGTTATTGGAAAATGTTGTTAGATTTTTGTATTAAACCTTGCATAGTAACAGTATAATTATAATGTGTCATCTCTGGCTAAGTAATTTGACAATTCAGTTCTTTTTTGGGGGGCAGATGGCCTACAACACACCATATTTTTATAATTAGTTTATTCTCTGCAAACTCAGTATGTAATTACTCCCTCATTCATTACTAGTTTCTTTGAAATCTTCCTTTTCAAGAACTAATAAATCCTCCAACACAAGTGAAGCTTAAATTTCTCTTTGTACTCTTCTCTATCCTCTCTAAGGAGCTTTTGTACTTACCACTCTGGTTATTTCACACTCCACATTATTTTAAATACATCTTCATCCTCACTCTCTGTATAACACTTGGCCACCTTTCTTTTTTACCCCCTTTTTTAAAGAATAGAGAATTTTAAGATGAAGTTTTCTTGCCAGGAGAGTTAGGCACATAAATAAGCAGAGCCTAAAATGCAAGGAGCTATAGGTAGATGTATATATCTGTGTGCTACATTCCAGTGTGTGATGTGAGAGCACTGTACCTCACAGTCCCAGTGCAGCAGGCATCTGTAGAAATGAAAACACGTCATTTCTTTTTCAGCATTTGAATCCCTGCTGCAATATTCAGTTTGTTTTAAATTGTTTTAGGTAGTGACATAATCTTCTGACAAAAAAGTTTCTTTCCAAATCCAGAGCCTCCTATGTAGTTGCAGGTGCTTCAGACTATCTCAACCATTCCTTTGAGCCCAGCTTAAAGCTCTGCTATGAGCTCTGCTCTCCAAGAGCAGCCCCTTTGTTGTGGTGCTTATCTGGGTACCGCCTGTGGCCTGATGCTGCTGCTCCAAAGTGCCTCCCATACTGAAATCACAGGCTCGGATTTTCAGTTTACCCTCTGAATAAATCAAGTCTTTAACAATAAAATAGCACAAACAAACTTCAGGCAAAATTTGGCTTTTTCTATCCCTCTTCCTTTTAGGTAAGGTTATGTTCTGTCTAATTTCCGACTCTCACTGTTATCTTAGATTTAAACCATATCATGGAGGCTGAGATTTTCAAAGCAGCTTAAAGGATTTAGAGACATTTTCCATTCAAATTACGGATCTTTCTTTCAAAATCCTTTTCATCACTATGTCTTGGTGTTTTTGTAGTTGTTCTTTAAGCAGTGCTTCACTTCAGTCACACAGAAATTCTTTGTGCTGCTACTTAATGTTCCCCAAAAGGGCAAAGAGGAAAAAGAGTGGGAGAATGGGAATGCTGTGCATTGCATTTGCTGTCTGCAGCATCTCAGTGGCTGAGCAGTGCTGCTCCAAAGTGCTTTAAAATCCCCCGTGCCCCATGTGACACTGACTTCAGGTGTTCTCCTGCATCCAAGTCTGTGGGAGAGTGAAAAAACTTCCCAGGATTTAAGGTGGCAGCTTCCTCTCCTGCTGCCTAATTTAGTCAGTGTCATTACCAGCTGTTCTTCTGCCTATTTCTTCATCCCTTTCCTGCCTGAAATGGGGTGCTGATGCCTGCCCTGCTGTGCCCCAGGGGCTCCTGGCAGCCCTGCAGCTGCTGGTGCCTGTGCCAGGGTCCCTGAGCCCCGCAGAGGCAGGGAGGGAGGCAGGCAGGGAGGGATCCCACCCCGGGCACTCAGGGCAGCTCCAGCTCCCCAGGTTCGCCTGGAGGCTGCAGGCAGAGCCCACTCCTGGCTTGGTACCGAGGGGCAGCACCCAGAATCCACCTAAACTTGCCAGCGAGGTGGGCTACGAGCCTGTGCCAGCCTTAGGAGCCAAAGGGGTGTCACTCCTTCTGACCCTCTTACAGCAATGCTGCTTCCTGCCCTCTCTCGTGGTCCCAGGCAAGAAATGAGGCATTGCTTTCCACATGGTCCTTGCTTTCTACTCTGCCTGCACAATACAGGCTCCTGAAAACAAATATGTTATGGGGACCTGTCCTCCGCACCAGAACTGATGGCTGTAGGGGGAATTTGTTGCAAATGTTTGACTTGTAAGAGATGGCTTGTGGTGAGCTCTATGCCATTGGAAATTCAGATTTACTTAGGTCAGAGTAACCTTGCTACAAACAGTGCCCTGTTTGGTTCAGGGATTATCGTTGTGGCACTGGCACGTATTAAGAACTGAAAGAAGAAAACATTTTCAAAAAACCTGCACACAAAAGAAAATATTTTACATTTGCTAAAACTTTTGCTATAGAGCTTGAGAGTTGACACGGCCTAAATTAGTTTAGATTTTTTTCTTTCGTTCTAATTTGGCTGTTGGTGTAACCATTAGCATTTCAAATCTATATAAATGTTAATGTTAATTATGGAAGTGTCCAACTCCTTTTAAGATGTGTTATATATATTAAAATCACTTTAAAAATGAATACATTCTGCTGCAGTGGATATCTGAGTCTTGCTGAAAACTTAGTTTAGAGGATTTTGTCTTCCTTTAGGTTCAGAGGATGTCTTTGTTTCCAAAGGGAAAGTGGAAAGTGTCAGAAGTGTCACACCTACTGAAGGTACAGTGCCAGCACAGCCCACCCTTGGCAAAGGGACAGGAAAACACCACCATGGAAATAGGAATGTGAGTGTAATTATTGTGTGCATGGATCCAGTACACAAATACACCAGCAGGGAAGGTTCTATCCAAAACCCTTCATGCTAAATGGAAAAATGGCCAACAGCCAGATTAAACAGCTACCAGGGAATTATAAAATTAAAAGAAAAAAAGTAAAAATGAGTGGTGATGAGCCACATAGCACAGAATCAGCAGGAATGAGTGGCTCTTCCAGCGCATCACACCCAAAAACCTCCCCCAGTGTGTTTCACTTTTTGATATATGAAGAATCCTGTAATCTGGAACCTGGTGGTTTGTCTGGGCAGGTACTGTTCTGCTGAAGGGACAGCACGGGCTTTTTATAGAGACTTCATTTTAGATCCTGTTGAGTCACAAATAACTCTTCAGGAGCCACTGTTTTACTCTCTGCTTTTTGTACAGCAGCTGGGAAAAGCACAGGATGAAATGCTGAGGCAGCTTATCCGAGTCAGACAAAACTATCTAAAATTTGCCTAAATGAAATAAGAGCCCTGATGATGGAGTTATTTCCACTTGACTCGAGTCCCCTGCCTCAACAGGAGCAGAGCCCTGCCTGTGACTTTCCAGACCCTGGTCTGAGTTTCTCAGAACCATTTGTGCTGCACCTTCTCAGTCAGCCCAGGCAGTGTCCTCCTGAGAGCTTTTCCCCACAGGCAAAATTTGACCACTCTGCTCAATTTAAACCAAAGTACCCTTCAGTGTGGTTGCTCTGTGCATCCTGATCAGTGAATACCTGCTGCACTGACGGCATGATGGCTGTAATTATAGCCAGGACTTTTAAGGAGCTGTATTTTTTTTTTATGAACCCATTATAAACCCCTCTTTCAAGCACATTTTTTTGCTGTGATGTTTCAGTTTCAGACCATTTCCTCCCAAATTGTAAACATGCAGCTCCATGAGCAGCACAACTAATGAAGCCTGCTTTTCAGTAGATTTATATCTCATTGGCTGGATTCCCTGGTGTCCAGGACCATGCAGGCTCCTTCCCAAGTCTTTATTGCACTCACTCATTTCTGCCCACCTTCTATGCCTTCCCCTTGTGTATGAACTCTTTGTGTCTAACAAATGGAGTGTCAGGCTGTAGTTTTCCCCTTAGCAAGATCTCTTTCTTCAGTGAAGTTTCCTGTACTGGAGATTGAGAGGACTTGATCTGATAGCCCTGCTCCTGGTGAGTGTGGATCAGATCAGTCAGTGGGCTCAGAAGGTATCAGGAACAGATGAACATTCACAGACATAACTTCAAGAAGCCAGAAGAAAAACACAATTTTTTTTCTCTCTCTCCTAGTTTTGTTTTTTTTTTCTTAATTCAAAATTTGTTCCCTACCCAAGTCTTTGCCTCCCTGATGGAGGTTTGGTGCTGCAGTAGCAGTTCCAGTGCACAGAACAAGGCACCGGTGCAGTTGTAGGGGAAAATGTAACAGCCTTGGCCCTCCTTGAAAGCTGAATTCAATTATTTATTGATAAAATCCCCTTGACAGGTAATTTGCTTCAGTATTCAGCTTCTGCAGTGCAGTTTAACGTGGTGTTGGATATTGGAAGGAGAAAGAGATATAATGGAATACACTTTTTTTCTCTTTCTAAACTGCACAGGCTTCTTTTAATTTATTTTTTTCTTTCACTATGTTGAAGCTTTCTAAAAATCTGCCAAGTTCATTGTCAATATCTGTTTTAAAAGCCTTACAAAACACAGATAGGTCTTTAAGTTCCTTTCAAATTAATTATAATATTGGAAAGTTAGTTTTTTCAGTCTTTTCTAGCATTTTCAGGAGGAAAAAGCTGAAAATCAAACAGGAATTTGTATGCTCACATGTTCTCTGTGCTTTTAATGGTTAGTAGTAACTATGATCACCAGGGAGACAGTGGATTCAGTGAAATTTATTCCAGTAAATATCTAACAAAATACCATACATTATTAGATAGAATGCGGAGTTTTTTCTGCAGAAAGATCCCCAGATTAAAATTTGTCTGTCATCAGGTTCTTTGCTATAAAGGACAAGGTGACTTGAGGTGTAACAACCTTTACTAGCAGGAAATTATGGATAACTTCTCTATAGAGAAAGCTTCATCTTAATTGATACCCATTAGCATCCAGCCCAAGCTTACAGAAGTCAGTAGAAAACCTTGCACTAATTTTTGTGGGGTTTGTGCCCACAGTCCACTCATGGGCTTTTTATAAGGGTTGCTGTTGTAGATGTTCTGTCCCACCAAAATGTTCAATCCTTTTCTGAAATCTGCTAAGATAAATTATACCTACCTGTTCCTTGCACACTGCTTGCAGAACAGAGCTACTGAACATTTCTGTATCGTCTTTGATCTCTAAAATTGAACAGACAGCCTCTCGGCACTAATCACACTCATGAGATTCCTGATACTTCCAGCTTTTTACCTGGATAGGAGAAACTGCACTTTGCTTTCTTGTCCATCTCTGCAAGGATTTAGCTGTATAAATTTCAGACCAAACCTTGGAGTAAATTCTGTTGGAATTTAGCATAGATGTGTGAACGAGGTCTTAACTTGTCTGTGTCAGTTTGTTGAACTTGTTCAGATGTCCCCAGCTGTTAGGAAATGCAAACTGCTTTGTGATCTTCTCAATAAACCTTGACATCGTATTTAGCTTTTGAGGATGATGAGACAAGCCAAAACATGAGGGACTTGGTACAGCTGAAAATGCTGCACAATTTGCAGTCTTTGCTCGAAAGGCAAAATATCCATATCCATATCTCCTTTACTGAAGTGCTGTATTCACCTTGGTGTGACCATTCCAAAGGGAAGGTCTGATGTCACGTCTGCTTCCTGCAGAAATGAAGTGCACGAGCTTTACAACGTCATGTGCTCTACCCATATTGATTAACAAATTCCCTAAGAAGCAGAATAATAGTCTTACAATAACAGCTCGTTGACAAAGAATTGGACTTCTGGGACTCCTTGCAGCATGTAACCTGAAATCTGTGACCAGTCATTGGATCCAAATATGGATCCAGCATTTTCTGGAGTAAGAGACATTGTAAGAGCAAGTACTGTAACCTAGAGAGGTTTTACTGCCATTCTTTTGACATCAGACTATTGCACTGGTGTACAGGACCTGAAGAGTTGTCTAATGCCTTGTGCTAACAAGGTAGCGGGGAAGACATACAGGAAAGTGTGGTTGATCCATTTCTAAAGAAATATGGATGAGAGGATAGTATATGTTGTATATACAATCCTCTCTTATCCCTATGTACTGGTTTGAGTAAATCAAAAGACATTCCAGAATCCCATTCCTTAAAATGTGTTTTGGGAGAGGAATTTAAAAAGTATTGTGGTGTAAAAAGGAGTAAAGCCAAGGCAGATTGTAATTTGGATTAAACTGGCTGAAATAAAAGTAGCTGCTCTAATGAGCCACTTCATTAGCCTTCTTCTGAGACTGGTGTTAAAAGAGGGGAAAATGTTGTGCAGCACCATGTCACCTCCATTGCTAACCATTGTGATATGGACTTTCAAAGCCTGGGCTGCTCTTTGTCCCACTGGCAGCAGCACTGGCTCCCTCACAGCCACAGCCAGGCAGACACTGCCATGGAGCAGAGCAGGCACATATTGAGTGCTGCCTCTCTTTGCTTCATCCATCACCCACAGTTGCCTTTTCCTCCATGCTGTTGTCTGCCAGCCCAAACCAGAAGAACAAGCACCCTGCTTCTCCAGCACCAAACAGCGTTTGGCGACTCTGGCCAATTATTTGCACTGCCCCAAAGGAAACTAGGAAAAATCATCTTTGGAAGCAGACAGATTTTGCTTGCTGTCACCAGAAAGGTTACTTTCTTTAGTCTCTGAAGACTTTGGTGGATCAATTCTTGTGCATGGGAAAATAGATTAGAAACACGCCGTCAGGTACGCTGTGCACAAGATAGACAGATGGAGACAGTGGTATCTATCTGCTACAGGGAATTGTCACAGGGGCACAACTCATCGCACTGGTTCTTCGAGGGCTTAATTTGCTGCTGGTAAATAATCTATTTTTTATTACCTCACATCCCCAGATTGTCAACATTCTCAGCTTTTTGCCACAGCTAATTAGACAGGCAAAAGCCTTATAGCCTAAAGAACAAGTCTGAGCTAAGCACCTGCCAAAATATCTGACTTTTTTTAAGAACTGGAATGTCAAAGAGTGAAGGGGCTGCAGATCACATTTAAACGCTTTGAGCATCAATAAGATGATTAGACCCATGAGGCAAATGTTCAGAATTTCTCTCAGACTCACCACAGAGAGAAGGCAAGATAAAACTCTGATAGATAAAAACTACTGTGCAACGGTACCAAAGCTAATTATTCTGCTGAACTCTCAGAGAAATCTTGCAGGGATGTGTTGACAGCATGCTCTGTGTGGCCACTTCTGTTCAGGAAAGCAATATTTAATTGCATATGTGAATGAAGTCTCTCTATGTAAAGTATTGCTTTCAGAAAAGAAACTGTCTGAACCAAAACAAAGAATGACCTCGCTGTTAGCCAGGCAAGGCTGATTTGGCAGGGAGAAGGGAATTTTCCTTATTTTTTCATGGGGGTTTTATTTTGGTTTTCCCATCCTTTATTTAAAAATCCTGTTTTCAAGCAATTATTATAGATTTTACAAAAAGCTCTGCACCAAGGGCAAAAGGCACCCAATGATGCCCCTGTATCAGGCATGCTATGACTAAGGTGTGCAAGCAAATAGCAGCAAAGGTATCCCTGCAGTCCCTCAGTGAACAGAGTCGTGGTGTTAATGTCTCAGTGTGTCCATGTCCCACGTTCCTGGTGAGCCTGCTCCAGGCTGGCTTCCACCCAGCACAGGGAGCGCAGCCCACACTGCCTGCAGCACCTCCTTACCCTGCTCGTCATGACCAGGAGCAGATACCGAGTGTCCATCAGGCTGATGGGGTGTCCAGTATTTGTATATCTGAAGGAAGAGATGATGTTAGAGATACTGGAGAGGGAAAATGGCCTCCAGCCTCTCCAGCCTGAGCAGCAAGTCTGCTCAGTGGGACTGTCACTATTTAAGGAGTGGTGCAATCAAGCTATTGACTACCTTTGGCTTTCCATGGTTATGAGCCCCAGCACCTATTTGTGCCTTTGGAAGTCATCCCAGAATTTGCTGACTTGTGATTACTCATCAGGGACCCCTTTCTCTCTGCTTTTTCCATATATTAACTTTTACTGCAATAACTTTTTGTACTTTCCTGTTTCTGATATTGCAGAGGGAGAAATGGAATGGAGTTCAAACAAGGAAAGTCGAGATATATCATCTGTCTGCACTGAAGTATAAGCAGTTACCAGCTGATATCATACACTGCTTGATGATGTTGATATTGCTGGAAAAATCTGTAGGACTGAAAATAATAAGGATAAAAAAATTGGCAGACTGTGTGCTTCTTTTCCTGATTAGATAGAAGGTAATCAATTTCTTTTGGTTCCATTTATAGGCATGGTCTTGCTTTATATTGGTTTGTTGTTCTTAAAATAAAAATAAAAAATCTACTCTAAATAATTTAGGGCTACAACAAAACCCACTTTCTGCCAGTGGCTTCTGAGTAGCAAACTATAAGGCAGCTTTCTTCTCATTCTCCATGCTGAAGATGTTCTCTCTGCCACTTCCATAATTTCTATCCAAGTAGATTTTATGTATTCTGAAACCAGCCACACTTTGAGACAGATTATACCTTGTCTCTCATATGAACTAACTCTGCTTCAAGCTCAGCCTCCATTGCAAGACCACAGTACCACCCACAGAGGAACCCCTTGTGCAGTGTTCAGGGTTATAACCCCCAGAACAGGCACTGGAAGGGGCTTTGACTCTGTGTGTACAGATGATGTTTTATGGAACCCTACTTCTCTGTCACTGCGCAAGAGTCTTTCACATAGTTTATAATTTGAGTACTACGAAGCATTGCAAGCTGTCTAAAGTTTTTCTTGCATAGATGGACTCCCAAAGCCCTGTTGAGGAGGGGCAGTGGGAGAGCAGCTGGGAGGATGGCTGGCAACTGGCATAGGTCAGCCAGCACAGATGGGGAACTCTGCATGGTCATGAGTGAGAAGAAAAGTCAAAATGCTGACATTTTTCTTTCACTTTTTTGAGTTGAGGCTTGAGCGATATTTAGTGCTTTTAGTTGTTGTTGTTTACCTGAGTTTTCAAAATTCAAGTTCTCTGTTTCCCCCTTTTCTATTGCAAGAAAGTGAGTGAATTGTTGTTGCAATTCCTTTCTATCTGAGACATTTTGTCGTATTTTCTCTCCTAGGTAGAAATGTCAGTAAGAAAGTGGCAGAGCTCTACAGCCATAGTCTGGTTTTGCCATTTGAATTTTATCATTCTGCTGAGAAAGCCTTGAAGATTCCCAAAGCAGTGACATGAAAATCAAGGTAAGCAGTGACTGAATTAAGTGCAGAGACTAAATTAAAATTAGACATTGCATCGTGTGCCAATAGCTGCAAAGGGCAGTTATAATTAAAACCAAAAGGCACTGTGGCCACTCTCTTTTCTTAGCTCTGGATTCAAAAGTCTGGCTAATATCTTTCTTCATTCAGGACAAGGTCTGCTTGATTCTAGGACAATACTGAGTCAGGTTTAGTGTGTCAACAAGAGAGTCAGCCTTTCCTTTGAGAAGTGTATTACCCACATGGGCACCTACAGAAAAAGGTAGGGAAGGAATCAGTAATGATAACTGAGGTGAGGAGCTGGAGTGGTCCTGCTCTCACTCTCTTTTTTTCACACATAAATATGCACATGTAGATGTCTTTCATATCCTTCCCTGTGTCTTTTCCATAGGCTGCTCTGTCAAGTTTGGGATTTTTTTTTTTTAACTAATATAACATTTCACATATCCAGTGAGAGCTTCTCAGGGTGACCATGGCTTGTTTCAGCTGGCACTGAGCTGCACAGCTTCCCCAGGGCTGCTGAAGTTTGGGCCTGCAGTGCTGCTGGGGTACAGAGCTCACCTGGGGGCTGTGCTCAGATTACACACAGGGAGCCAGAGCAGCAATTTTTACAGCAGTCTGTGATGCACCTCCACCTTTCCTGGCAGCCAGGTTAAGCCATCTCAGAAATCCCAGCCTCGACAGGGAAATCACTCAGTTTTCTGGTTCCCCTAGCCTGGAAATGCATTCCCTCTCTGCCAGGACTTGAGAGAAATGCATCCATAATCCACTACTCCTGTTTATAGGAGCAAAGCTTGCTTTACTGTGCTTGAATTTAAATAAAGGTATTTGCACATCCCTGATGAATTTTTTCCACCTGTATTTTTATCCATAATAGACTGCCTCTGTACTAGCAGTGACTGATCAATTGTTTGGGGGTTGTTTGTTTTCAAGGCAACGCGTGGGTGATTCTCGATCCTCTCCTGTGGCAGAGCCTGCTGTTATCAATATGTTACTTTCTTTTCACTGCGAACGTCGCTTGCAGAAAGCATGGAAAATAAATGGGATCTGGTTTAACTCCAGTGACAGTTAGGGAACGTGTCTGGTAAGTCAACTTCCAATGCCTCTTCCCCCTTTGGAACTGGCCAGGGCAAGACCTGCACTTGGAAGGTCTGAATTTTTTTTATCTTTTTCTAATTAACAGGAGTTAGCCTTTCAAAGTGCCTGCCGCAAATGAGAGCCAAGAGGCTGGAGCGAGTGCTCTCTGTGGTCTCCAATTCATTTGCTTTTCAAGGGGAATAGGGAGATTAGAGAGAGGCCTGACTTGGGCTGTCAGGTCTCTAAAGGAAAATCCATGCTTGGTGGAGCCAAAAATGCAGTGCTCATAGAAGTGTGTGAAAACAGTGTTTTCTCACCTGTGAGTTCAGCAGTGGCAGTGAACAACCATATGGAGGCAAGGGCTCAGCCCAACACAGATGTCACCCTCAGGGGTGTGGGTGCCACCCTGAAGCAGCCACGAGGACACATGCAGGGCTGGGAGAGCAGCTCTGACTCCAGCATCCCTTCAGTCCTGGGCAGAGGGTGCCAGAAAGTTGTGTCCTGCCAAGGACCAGATGTGGTCACACTCTCTCTGTCTCCTTTCCCTTCCACATTTAGTTTATTTGCTTTATCAAGGCATAGAGCCACAGAATAGTCCTTACGTAGTTTTTACCCTTCCTACTGTGGAGGGGTTTCTGTCTCATTTAGTGGCTTTAGGCAGTGCTGAAGTTCAATGAGGAGGAGCAGGGACTCAGCTGGAAATGCCAGCGTGCCTGCCAAACTGTCACCCGAGGTGTTTTCAGATGAGGATGTCTGCAGAAATTACACTGAGGCTTGGCACCACCAGGCAAAGCGACTCTCTTAGCTGCACTGCTGACTAACACAGACAGCATAGTCTGTCGCCCCATTAAGAAGAGGTAGCTGTACTGAAAATAAAATTTAAAAAAGAGTGGAATTCTGTAGGAGCAACTTTTATTACCAGAAGAGAAACATCTCTCATATAAAGAGTTAGTCCATTGCTGCAAATTTTGTTAATTTTCCTCGTATTTCCCCATCCATTTCACTCCGACATGGTGTGTGTCCTGCAGCAGAATACTGCCACTGCCATGGAGGTGCCTCAGGAGAGCAGCACAGCCTCTCCAGTGGGTCCCCCTGTATGCTGGTGCCTGCAGGCCTGCCCTATGGGATGGCTGGGTGCACTGGGAATGCCTCTCTGTGTGCCAGCAGCACTGTCAAAGCAGAACTGGGCACCCTCCACATCCACCAGTCCCAGCCTCGAGGCTGGTCCCTCCAGCTGTGCGAGTGGCTGGAGCTGTTCAGGAGCATTGCTGAGCTCCTGCTGCTGTTGGGCTGCTGAAACACAGTTCACCTTGGAAAAGGGGTTTTCAAAAAGTGCCATTCCTCACCACAGTGTTTCATTTCTCCCAGAAATTTTTAGTGGGGCGGTTTCTTTGTTGGTTTAAGTGTAAGGAGGGGGGATTCCCCTGCCTATCCACAAGCTCAGCTTGGTCTCTCTGTGTCAAGCTGTGCTTTTTTTGGCTCATGCTTCATTACCAATAATAAGAGTTTTCTGAACAAGAGAGATCTTGAGGCTTTAGCATTTTCACCATGCAAATGTGAGGACCATTACCTCAGTTCTTGTAGATCTGAATCATCCTTGCCTGTGTGGCACCCTCTCTCAGTGGCACAAGCACAGTTGAGGAAAAAACAAGCATGAGCCTTTCCTAGAGGCAGAATTTCAAGGGCATTTTCTCATCCAGGTCCAGCTTTATTTCTTTAACACTGAGATTTTTCACCTCTTTACAGGGCATCCTACAGATTTCTATATTCTTCCTATGCGTCTTCTTCCTGGTAGTCTATTTATATTTTACTGGCTTCGTTTGTGGGGCTTTTTTCTTCCTATTTCAACCTTTTGTTCTTAGTTTTTGGATTCCCAGATTTCCTCTGAGGAACCATCTGGGGCATAAATGTATCTGTTGTCCCTCTCAGGTCTTACAGCTGAGAAAGCTATAAACAGAATTTCTGTGCCTGGTCTTTTACCTGCTCTCTCTTACTATCCATTGCAGCTGATGATAGGTTTGTTGTCAGATTTTAAAAAATAGGGAAAGATTGCTGGTCCAGCTGGAGGAGTGCTGCTTTGTGGTTTGTTTGTCTGGGAGATATTTTAAGTTGGCTTGAACATGCTGATTGGTAAGACCAGGACTGCTGAAAAGAAAATAAAACCTTGAGGGGGTTGGAGGATACTTTTTTTTCTTTATTCTAAAGAATATATTAGCCTTCAGTTCACAAATTAATCACAAGTTCTAGAAAATCTGAGTCTCTTGCTTGAGCCTCTAACAGGGTATGAATAAATGTGTACTCTAGCAGCATGTGAGGGGAGTTAGATATTTCTGCTTTGCTAACCCTGAAGGTTGTGTTTGATTCTGTATTTACCTTAGCCAAACCCAAGGAGTGTTTCATTAATTTGGGGAATGCCAGAGCTTCTGAAAAATTTAGTATCTCACTCATATCACCTATTTTAATTTCAGCATTATTCCAGCCAAGAGATGTTAAACTATGTCAGGGCTTTGTGCCCAGGAACAGCATTTGAGGCGTTTGTGTGCTGCAAGGCAGTGCAGTGCATCCCTTGCAATACCTGACTGGCTTGCAGAGCCCAGTAATGCTGATTTTCTGTGTTGGCAGAATAGAAAAAAGTTATCTCCCTCTATTAATGCAGATATTTCTATTTAGACCTGAGTTTCCTAGTCTTGTTTTTCCTGTGCCCTCCCTCAGCACTGCAGGCAGCAGGGGTACAGTGCATTAACTACAGCAGTGCTCAGCTCTCCTGGGGACTTTCATGTTCTCAGTGCCCAGGCATTTTGGGGGCAGGACTAAAGAAGCCTAACTATTACCAAGTACTGGGAACTGAGTCTTTGGGAATCTTTTAAGAACTTTTTGGTTCACTCTAAAAAAAAAGTCTGACCACTTCTGACAAATGCTGGCTTTCTGTAGGAATCCTCACTTACTTTCTATAGATTTCTCGGTCTCTGTGTGTGTGTTTTCCTCCACTAGAAATCTCTGAGCCGACTGACAGACTTCAACTCAGTCTATCACAGGTTAGAAGTCTTAAAATAAAAAGATAATTAAATTCCTGTATGTTTGCCTGAAAATGGTCAGTCAGATGTAAGAGACTAGTGTTGGAGCATTCCCAGTAATAGTTTTAATAACTTCTGGACTCTGCTTTGGCATGGACTTAATGATCCCCTCATATCCTCCCCAGCCTAATGAATTTTATGACAGTTAAAACCTCAGTGTGATTTAGTTGACAGGATTTTTTTATTTAAAAGGTCATCCAAGAGACAACAACAAATAACAAGCAGGATTTCTCCATTGCTTTTACTGATCGAACAGATCATTTTTCTTCTGGAGTGCCTGGGGGTTTGGATCCACACTGAGCTGATGGAAAGCAGTCTTTGGCACAGTTCTCAGATGTTCATCATGGGCTTTCAAACAGACCTCTGGTTCCACCTTCTAAGTCACTTTGGTTAAATTTGTCTTTCAGAATTAATTTTAAACCCAAATAATATTTTTTTCTAGTTGCTGAAATAGCCTGTCTTTTTTTTCTTTTCCTTCAGAAAATGTACATCCCCAGCACTAAGACAGAAAGAGAGAAATGCTTAAATAAGTCAAAGATGCCATTTTGGGAACTAAACTATTCTTAGCATTTACAAGGAGAAAATTATTTAATAGATCTGTCATCTGTGTTAGTCAAAGAAATTCACAGTAAGACACTTACAGGATTGTGGCTTTAAACTGTACATTCCTCGAGATGTTTTGTTTTTATCTTTAAACCCTCACCATGATGTCTGTGGCACTTGAAATGGCCCTGGGAAAACCAAGAGTCAGGAGAGCCCACTCGGTTCTCTGGGTGCTCTGTTTGTAGGGGGTGTGTCAGAAAACACCAGCCCCATCCAAAACAACTGGCACTCACATGTATAGACACATTTGACACTGTTGGGATAAAAATATGTCAATCTTTAAGCACAGGGTTTCTTTAACCAAAGTTCTCTGTAATTATAAATCAAACATTACACAAGATAGGTGGAAATGCTCCTGGTTTTGTCATTCCTAATGATTCCATCTGCACTGTCTCTTGTCATTCATGACCCCTTAAATGAACCATTGTCTTCATATATGCTGAGGGTCTTGATTCTAAGCATATGAAAAAACTCTCCAAATCTTGAACCCAAAATCATATCTAGCATGAATGCTGTTTGCACCCCAACTAGGAAAGCTGGGAAATGCTTGCTCTGCTCCCAGCCTGAGCGAAGCTCTAACAGCCACCAGGCTGTGCTGGGAAAGAAATTAGATTCTTTAGAATTTAGACTGGAAACCATCTGAGGACAAGACCTTATGAATTTGCTTCACCTGTTGTGTGTTACCCATGGCTGGGTGGGCTCTGAGGAGCTGTAACTCACAGCCAAGTGTTTGTAACACAAACCCTGGCCCAGCTGTCCCAGCTCCATGGCCTTTCCCACTCAGCAGGGAGCTGGGGATGCTCTCAGTGCTGGGAGGGCTCAGCCACAGGGAGAATATTTAGCTGGGGCCACCCATCAAGGCCCCCAGCATGATCCCAAAGGAAGGCAAGGAGTGTTCTCCTAAGGGAGACTGCCTGGGATCCAAGCATCCTGTGGAGAGAGGCTGAGGAAGGTGAGGAGGAGAAGGGCTCTGGAGCACTGCAGTGCCTTGCTTTCTCAAGTCTGAAAGGAGTTTTGAGCTTCAGCTGTTGCCAGTAGTTTTATTAACAGTTACCTGCTGGTTGAAGTTTCAAGTTGAAGACTTGGGATGTTTGAGCTTCATGGGATTTAGTGATTTCTCAATGCTGAACAAGACCTAGAAGAAGTGATACTTGTGTGGGCCAGAATAGCAAACCTGAAAGTTGCTAGAAAAGTCCTCCCTGCCAAAAAAAATGCTCACAAGTTTGGTTTTGGGGTGTTTTATTATTTTTCTGTTTGGAGATACTTTTTTCCTAAAGAAATAATCTAGACAATGTGGCATTGCTCCCAAATCTGAAATCAGTTTGGCATATCTTTGCCCCCCAGCTTTTTTTTTCCCCTCTTCTGGGCATCTTCAGAAGGACATTGAACATAGAGAATTGGAAGGAATGGGTAATTTGTTATAGGTGACTGAAATATGTGAGGAAAATTAGATGTACTTAGTAGACAAAGGTCAGAATTAACATTTATGTATCTGAACACATACATTTAGAGGAAATGGTGTGTTAAACCTGAAACTCTATTAGTAATGATCACAAAATTCAAATAAAACATTTTTATATTGGGAAACATAATTTTCACACCAATTTGGTGCATGCTGGCCCTTCTGGTATCCCCAAGTATTTGAGGTAATCTTCAGAGAGAACCCTATTTCTGAAAATACCAGTCCCAGATAAACAGCCAAACTCAAATGCTTTGCTGATCTGATTTTCAGACTCCAGGTCTGAAGCTTTTAATTTTTGCTCTGTGTGCAGACTCTGAATCCCTGAAACATGTGTGATTTGCTTAGAATTAATCTTGTCTCCCTGCACACTGTTATTTTTTCAATAGCTTTATTTTCCTCCCTCCTCACCCCTCCCAAAATGAACAGAGGCTCTGCTGTGTAAAAGGTATCCCCGCCTGGCACAAAGCACTCGGAGCTTCATTCTGGTGCGAGGCTATTGCTGACCAGGGCAGCCTTTCAGTGAGCTGACCCAAATCCTACAATCCCCTCAAAAATACGTCTAAACCTGCCTGTCTGGTTTCCATCAAGGATTGGGATTCTGAGGTCTGGTTGCTTGGGTTTATTTATTTTGTTCCAGTTCAGCTTTTCAGCACATCACAAACACATTTACAAATACCTTGAATTATGCATTTCCCATGGGGTGAAGAATCTTTAGTCTAAACCCTCTGTATCTTCTTATATCTTATTCTGGTGCTGTTACTCCCCAAATGGAAGGTAGCTGTAAAAGCTAATTTAACACAGCACCATAACACAGTCCACGGTTTCTGGGGACAGGAAGGCAGGGGTTGCAATGTTTGGGGGTTTGGTGGTTGAGGGGTTGCAATACAATAAGAATTCTATTTTCCTCTGCAATAAACCCTAAAGCCCACAATGTGTAACCCGCCAGAATGAGTTACCTAATGATTATTTCCAAGGGATCCGTGATTTGCAGGCGCCATCATCTGGGCACAGCCTCTGTTTGCAACTGGAATTAATGGAGTCGACTCAGAGATACAAACTTTGCAGCCTCGGCAAATTTGCAAATGCTTCCTACTAATAAAACAGCGTTTTTTCTCTAAATAAATACATGTGTCTGTACCCCCCCCCCCCCCCCCCCGTCTGTGAGTGTTTAGAAATGATAAATACTAGGTAGTAAAGATGGATTAATCCTTTCTTAAAGATTTAATTCTGTCCTAGGCTGTTGGGACTAGATCCATTAAATCAAGATGGAATTTCTAATCTATCAGCATGTCTATTCCAAGCATGCTGGTGTGCACCACGGGCAGCTCATCTGCGAGATACACCCCCCTGGCTCCAGGCCATGAGACCTTCCCAGACTGCTGGTTCAACTTCTTGCCTCTTGGGTGTTGTGCTCGCTGCTCTTTTCACCACTATCTGTTGGAGAGTAATATAGGGTTAAAATTGGCTTAAATGGGAACCCAAACCATCTTTTCATGCTCAGGAGTTTCAGTCGTTTATCTGACGGTGAGTAAGGGAAGACCACCCTTTTGTCTTTAAAAAAATTACCCTTTGTTCACCCAGTGCAAAACAAGTAAGTCTTTGCTCCCAGTGCTTCTGGGAGAGGAGCAGAAACTGAACTTGTGTGACTTCAGTCACAGCAGCCAGGGCAGGGTTCAGGAACTTCCTTCTGAGATAATAGTTTCTTCCACAATGATCTGAACAGCCTGGGTTTCATTTGCTTTTCTTTTTAAAAATCTTTTCCATGCTTTTTGGGAGCTCTCCTGTGAGAGGAGAGTTCCAGGGCACTGACGTTTCACAGTGGTTTCCATGGCTTTGACAAAAGCAGGACAATGGGCAGTTTGACCCCAAAGGTAAAATCCTGGCAGCTCTGAAGTTGATAGGACCTCCTAATACCTCTGCCCTGGATATATTGCCTTTGCAGAGTAATTCAAATGGCTAAGTATCTAATGAAACATAAGAAAAACATTGGATTTTAAAATGAGAATCGCTCTGGAAACAGCAGAATCAGTGTGCTGGGACAAAGCAGATCATACGCACATGTTTTTGCTGTTCCTTCCCTCCTGCTCTCTTTTCTAAAATTCCTATCGGTCCCATGAGGAGCAGGAGAATAAACCTGTTGTCAGTTTTATTGCAGAGCTGGCTGCCTAAACTGATGTCTCACTGCAACATGGTTATAAAAAGGAAAAAAAAGAAAAACTGCCAAAAAGCCTTGCCGATGTAAATGATATTCCTGTTGGAAGACTCTCCAGGAAAGGGCCTCTGAAGCAGGAGAAGCCTAATACATACAGCAGTATTTTCAAAACACTGACTTAAAAATTTAAAGCCCTATGGCTTTTTTTTTCCCCTGCTGTAAACCGTGAGCAGAGCTGCCCAGGCTCTGCTCTGAAGAGGATGGAAAGAACAGATCAACACAGTAAACCATGGCTGTCTGGTGGTGATACGGTGATATGAATTTTAAATTAACCTGCAAGACAAATAATTTTCCATATTTTGGAATGCAGTCTGACCTAGAATTTTCATTTGCATGGTCGTTATAGCTTCAGGAAATTGCCATCACTGACACCCCTGATTTCTAGTACCCAACATATGATGTTCTTTCTTCTCTTTCTCCTTCACTAAGGGAGGCATTTTGATGATATAACTCCTTGTGTCATTCTGATGAGGCACAATGTTGATACAAACTGTCCCAAGGTCTGGCATGATTGCTCACTTGTTGGCTGTGTGTGCTCTCTCCCCAGGAATCACTGTATCCCTTTCCAAAGTCAGGCTTGTCATGTTGTGCTTGAAAATGTCAATACACTTGGAAATTTCATTAAAATCTTAATGTTGTCTTGGGTTTGCATAATTAGGATGGAAATCTCATGAGAATATTTTTCCGTGATGCCACTTGTATTTCTTCCTTATAGCCAGGCAGAGAGCAATACCAATACAAAGCTCACGGAATTCATGTACATTAAAATGAAAAATAACCAGGGAAAGGAAATGATTTCTACATGTCCAGAGTTCAATTTGGTTTATTTTGGGACCTGCATAGTGAGCTGTTCATTTGTTGCATTCATTCCAAGTGGCCTGTCACTGATGAGATACCAGGCTTCACAAAAGACAGTTCTTGCTCTCTCAGAGCCCTTAATGCCACCTGTGAGCCACAACTGCAGCTTCCGTGCAGTCCCAGCTCTTGCCTGTTCTTCATTGCCAGTGCTCCTTTCAAAGGGGATTTAATTACCAACTTACTCTGCTCTCTGCTTGAAATTTTAGAAAAAAAAAAATGTGTAAGGATCCATTTGACCTCTCTTCTGAAAAGCAGTGATGTGAAATGAATATTTGTTGGACTATTGATCTTTGCTTGTTCTTAAATACACTGCAGCCTTAATAAATGCCTTTGGTCCATCCCTCAGCTGGTGTAAATTACCACGGCTCAATGCAGCTGAGCAGATTTACATCATCTGAAGACACAGTCCTTGGCATATTGGAGCAGCCTGCTTTTCAAGAACCTGGCAGTTAGTGTGCCATGGATAGCATTTACAGCACCTCTCACCCTGCAAGTCCACCACTGGCCTGCTGTGATCAGGTAATTTTGGGAAAGAAGGGCAAGCAGCCTTGCTTTTTGTGGTGGTTTGTATCCTGTTCTCTGTGTTGCTTTGCTCGGCTCGTGTGAAACAGTGGAGCAAGGGTGACTTTGGCGGGGTTTGCACACCCCACAGCCCTTGTGCCACAGGTTGGGAGGGCTCCCTGTGCTGCCCTTGTGCCTGCTGCTCCTCACCCCCGAGCCAACCCCACTGCCAAAGCTATTCAGTGTGCAAGTACTCTTACTTTTATGGGCACTTTATGACTCTTCTGTGTGGAACATATAATTTTAATGGGTGGAAATCAAATTAACTCTAAACCCCTCTTGACTAGTGCTTCTTGTGAAGACAGTGGAAATTCTGTTTGCTGCATTCCCAGCTCCCCAAACCGTGGTAACCTCTTGGCCTCCAATGCTTGCTATGTGCAGTGGGAGTCCAGGAATCAGTACCATTTCATTCTGCTTTGCTATTTCACCACAGTTTGGATTTTCATAAAGTGAAGAACTCAACTAAAATACTGTCTCATTCACACACCAGAGCAGCACGTGCACATTGATGGAGAGAGAACTTCTCTCCATTTGCAAGCTGCTAATTGTGAAGTCTTGCAACATAACAGGGATTGTACTGGGATATAGAAATTCTAAATAAGACACAAATCAAGACAGACTTTGAATTTTAAGAAACCTTTGTCCATTATTTGGCTGTATTCCTCTGCCACTTGAGATAGTCAAAGGGAGTTGGGAATAATTGATCCAATATAAATCTCTGACTTCAGATGCCTGCCCTCTTCTTGCATGTCTGATCTCCTCTTCCAGGCCTGCTGAATACCTCTGCTTTGTATGCATTTCTATGCTTTTACCTTTTCCAAACAGTTTCTGTTAACTGGTTGTAATATAAGCAAAAAAAATGCAATTAAATGTTATATTGATTTATTCATGAAGTATGGCAATTGTTAGGTAACTATGTTGGTAAACACTATTCGGTATCTCTAAAGTGAAAAATAGATTAAGATTATAAAAGATCATAAAACATCCTGAAGATTGTTCCTGTATCTGTTGGAAAGGCTTGCAAGGCACTGTTATTTTTATATAATATTCTCAATAAGAATTTGGCTGGGAAAGGAAGGGGGCTCATGTTTTGGGTCTGCAAATTTTGTACAATTTTTATTGCCATCATATGCATCCCTCTGAGCTTTCCCTCCCTCAGACAGTTTGTCTTTGCTGTCTGTGTTCAAATATTCACTGTTTCTTTGCAGGTGCATTAATAACCTGTAATTCAGTTTGCTTAAGCCAAAGTAGCACATTTTGTGGGTGGTCAGGGCTCATGATTTCATAATTCAGATTATGCATTACTGCTAACTGGCTCCTTTTTCTAATGAATCTTGCTGTACTGTATGAACTCATGTGAAGGTGCACCACTGTGTAGACTTGCATTATCTGTGGCCTGATGATTACTCCTCAGTGGCAAGATTACATACCTCTGTCCCCACAATGTGGGGACAGAGGTATGTAATCTTGCTGTCATTTGGGAGGGGACTGAGGTGATTCAAGGCACTTTGGGCTCCTCAGCTCCCATGTAAGGGTGTTGTTTTTTTAGCTCTGATGTAATCCTCAGCTGGGAAGCAGCAGCTCTGACATACAAATACCACTTACACAACAGCGAGGGACAATTGTACATGTAGCCAAGGACAGCATTTGGTGAGACAAATGCCCAGGAACATCCCAAATCAAAGAATTTGCATCAAGAATGTCAAGGTGCTGTTATACTTCCAGTGTTGTAGTTTTAGGGTTGTTTGTTTTTTAAACCAAGTTTAATTTTTTCATACAGACACCACCAGCCTCCCCTGAGCAAACAAGCAGCAAAGATTTCAGCTCTCCTTTTCAGTCTGGTTTAAATGAGCCGAGCCAAGCAGCCAGACCTTGGTGCAAATGTTATATCCCATTGAGTCAGACAGCTGTAAAGGCCAGTCTGGGTTTTAAGGTCTTTCCAGAACTAAGGACTCCTTGTAGCTAATCATTTAATCCTTGTCCTCTCTTCACCCTTCTTAAGAGTATTTTTTACTTGAAAGTTTCCATTCCTTTCACACAAATCAAGCTTTGGGTCTCCAGTGTTGCTAAAACCAGTTCCCAGGCAATTGGGTAATCTGCATTGGCACCAGTCAGGGACACTTCTAAGAGGAAGGTTTTGGGGAGGCCATTAAGTATTTGATCTGGAAAACATGCAGGGAGAATGAAGGCAGAATTTCATGCCATTGTTTTACAGAGTTGCTTTTTTTGCTAGCACTGTGCTTTAGTTAGCACAGATAGGAATTTATGCTGACACTGCAGACCTGAAGTTTGAATCTTTTCCAAACTTCCTTACTGACCAGGAGCCTTAAAGGTTTTTTGAGAACTACAAAGGAACATCTGTGCAACAGAATTCATTGAACAGAAGTCTGCTAGAGCCTCTCCAGGGCTACCTGCACCCTGCTTCGTTTCCTGTTATAGATTATTTTAGAGGGGGTTTTGGCATCCATCCAATTCTGTCAGATCTTCCAGCACAGAGCATCTCTTCTGATCTCATTCATTATATTTGTTATAGTTATTTTTCAGTACATTTTTATCATTCACAGGTTACAATTCTGTGTTGTCTTTTATATTACACACCTTTGGCTCTGGTACTGGTCCCATAAAGAGTTACTCTTATCTAAAGTTCCTCTTGTCTGCTTTGCAGCAACGGGAGCCAGTACAGCTTGAACTTTCTCATGTGTAAACTTGCATCTAGAGTCTGCTTGTTATTTTCAATATTTACTCTTCAAGCAGTTTATTAGAAATCTCTTTCATCTTTGTAAAAATTGCTTGCACTGAAAGATACTGTATGATCCAATTTCTGCCATGGTGCTGACCTAGGAATATGGGTGGTCCATGCAGGTGACAGGAAAGAGCCCAAGTCCTTGCAGCATCAACAAGCACCTTTAGCATGGTGCAGTCCCAGACAGCCTCATGTTCATGTCCAGTGCATAAGAACAAGGTACAGGGCTCTTCCCCAGGGGACCGCCAGCTGTCGTGGGGACAGCAGCCTCAGAAAGCAGCAGGATGGTTTCTCTGGAACCCAAGAGTACCAAAAACTGATGAAGTTTGTGTTAGAGGGAGATTTCTTTCCTGTGCTTGTGCACATGAACTTTGTAGCGTTTGGGTTGTGTGTGTCCCCAGGTCACCCTCTGTGAGCACGTGTGCCTGTGCCAGTGTCCCACTTGGGTAAGGCTGGGATCATGCTGGGCGTGTGGAGATAATAAATCTCACCACCTCAGCTCTTAAAAGGAAGTTAGTTACTGACCTATTTCACAGGGAAGGAGGAAAGCAAGACCACAGCCTACCAAAAAGAAAATATGTATGTATGTGACTAGATCAATATATGAAGCCTCTAAAGACTTTTTTTGATTTTTTTTTTCATAAAACTGAAATTAGCTGAAAGTGTCTCAGGGTAATACATAAAACAAGATGGCACAGCTGTCAAGCCTAAATCCTGTGCTGATTTATAGGATTCTGCTTCATAGTCACGCGAGTGATATCTGGGGTGAATGTGGGAAGAATGAAGAGAGGAGACAACATCACTTCTCTGCAGTAGGGCTTTCCCACGTGGTTCCTTGCTGAAAGCTTGCACCACGGTCTGTGTTTATGTGAAAGCCTGCTGGGTAGCTGGCTTCACTGGCACTTTACAAACTGAGCACTGGGACTGTGACAAATTCAAACACAATTGGAAGTATAAACCACAGCTTTGGCTATCTGTAGGGTAATGCTAGTGTCTAAATAATTTGAAGAATTGTGTGTGGACTTGGATTTGAAAAACAGAAGTGCAGATAGATGCCTAAGCAGAAAAAAAAAAAAAAAAGCTAAAATGGGTTTTGTGTGGGTACAATGTGAGCAAAAGGCAATACAGGTTATTTTATATTGGAGACACTATGAACTGTTAGCAGATTTCCTCCACTTCATGTCTAACCTTCTGCACTAGGTTAAGTTTTCATCTAGTGAAGGAGGGCGTGCTGCTGGATGCTCCTTGAGCGGGTGTCTGCAAAGAATGGGGAGGAAAGCTCCCTGTGTGTCATTTCCAGCCATGCTACATGTTTAGTTTCTAAAGTTAAGATAGCTTTCCACTGGAAAGGGAAATATTGAACTTCCTCATGAGGGACAAGAGGAATTACTCAGTAACTCAGTGTTTTAGCTCTGGATATTCATAATCTGAACCTTTCCTTGATGTACACAGAACAAGCCTGAGCCTGCTAACCCCTTTTTGACCCTGTTTTGAGTGGAAGGTGACCTCTTGTTGTCCCTTCCAACATGAATTATTCTATAATCCTATCTACCTGCTTTTTTCTCAAAGCTTGCAGTGGTCGTCAGCATTCCTGATAAATCACACTAATGGAATAAATACTGGACATTTTCAAGGATAGTTTATTGAGTGCCCAGGAAGGCACAATTATTCAAACTTGCACCAAATTATGCTGGGCATAAAGGCATCCTAGTTAGAAGAAATGTGAAAGCAGAGATACAAAAAGAACAAAACAAAACCAAAAAAAAAACAACCTCAAAAAACCCCCCTAACACATAAAAATACAGAATAGAGGATGGGAAGAGAAAGGAAGTAACAATTTGGTGGCCACAAAGATCAGACACAGACTGTGTCTGGATATTCATGTTAGCGTTAGTGAACAATGTTTGATGGCACTTGAAAGTGGAAGAGGTTTTGAATGGGTCCAAGAAACTTGCAGAGCCTTTTGAAGCCAGAGGCAGAGATAATGAGTCTCTGCATGTGTTCACTGTTAAGCTGTTATAGTTGCAAGATAAATTAAATATAGAAAAAAATAAAACCTTTAAGCCCCCAGAGTTAATGCTGCAGTTGAAATAATTTTTCCATTTTTCCATGTTGGGTGCCCACAGAACCTCTGTGGTGCTGGAAGACCAGGCTAAAATGATAGGACAACAGCCAGGATGTGTTTGTGGCTGTGTGGTTACTGGCTGAGCCAGGCTTGGACAGTGGAAGTGGTTTGGTTGGGGTTTTTTTTCACAATGCCTTGTAGGAATCAGGGGACTGCCTGCAGGATCGCTCTGTTCCCATGCACCAGGCTCTTTTCAGAAGTCCCCAGAGCGGTTCTGATGGCTTTCCACTGGGCCCTGATCAGGTGGGTTGCCAGGGGTTTGCATGTCCTCACCTGCAAAAAAAGAGCTGAACCTCAGCTGGTGGAGCCAGGGGCTGAGGAGCTTTGTCCTGACATAGCCTATCCCTCACTCTGCAGCTTAATAACCCAGATTCAGCCACACCACGGCACTTGGCGTTCTTTCCCCCAAGAAAAAAGGTGGGAAGGCAGAGTCCAGCTGCTGCAGCATCCCAGCGTGGTGTGAGGAGCAGGGCACTGCTGGGCCCCACGGCTCCCTGCAGTGTCACTCAGGGGCTGCTCTTTGGGCTGTCAGCTTGGTTTGCGTGTGATCTCTTCCTCAGCAGCACCACGAGCCCACACCATTTGTCACCCAGCTCTGAAAACTGACAGGGATGCATTTTCCGGAGCCAAGCAGCATTTTGCAAGACATAAATCTTGACGGTGCTTGAGGAGGGCTGGCTCCATGGGGGCAGGGAGTGACCCTTTGGGCTGCCCTGGGTTTGCAGGGTTAAGTCTGTGCTGTGTCGGGCTCAGTCTCTGGCCTGGGATGTGGAATTCTTCGCACGTGTACAAATGATGGAATGGGCATGTTTCTTTTCATCTACAAATCCAAATTTCTCGTTAAAATTGGTCATTAGTGAAATTAGTGAAAGTATCTATTAATATATGCATTATCATTTGCGAATCTGCTGCAGGCCTACCAGCTCAGGAATCAATTTAGATGGCCATTTCTGTGGCTTTGGCTGTATAATACACACGGCTGAGTTAATTCACATTAAGCATTAAACCCCTTGCAGTTTTTGCTCTTTTTAACAAGTGTTAGCAATGCATTGAATTTTTTTTTTTTTTTAATTTCAAGTTTATGGGCTAATTTTGGCTTATTCCAATTTTATATTTAAAACAATTTTCTTCTTTAACGTGTTTTCAGTGATAATCTATTATTGAGAGCACTAATGACCTTGGATATTAAGTTCTAACTTCTATTTCCCTACGGCTGCTTGTGGTATCAAAATGGAGGAGGTACAGGGCAATGTTGGCAGCTCTGATGCCTTTTCCCTTCAAATGGGCTCATATCTAATGCATTTTCCTTTGGATTGTTTTGTTTTCAGTGGTGTTTCTTCTGAAAATTGCATTCCTGTCTCATCCTATGAATCATAGCTTATGTCTTGTGCGTGGGTTTTAGTATTTGTTTCCATTTCTTGTGACTCCCACATATAAGCGGATTTTGATGCATATTGTGCTAATATTGTGATTGCTGCTGGCTGTGCTGTCTCAGTATCAGGTAACCTTATTGATCTTTTTTTTCACCTCAACCACCAGCAGTTTTGCTGTGCCTGACCTAATTTCTGCCTCTGAAGATGCTCTAAAATATTGATACGAGCAGAGAGGTTATCTTTCTTTAACCATGACAATAAAAATAAGTCTGCCATTATCCTAGGAAGATCCAGATTCCAGTAGTTGCCTGTAACCATCTGAGCACTGCAGATGAGCTGAGAAATTACATTCACTGCAGTGGATGTTCCTGGTCTTGAGGTACCCAGAGTTTTCAGAGGAGATTATAAGTGCTTTATGAATGCTTAAGCACCCACATGCATGGGTGTCTTGAGTACAGTCCCAGATAAAGGTAGAGAAATTCCTGAAGGCCAAGAACTCTTTTAATTTAAGTAAGAAATTTCCTCAAAATAAATATTTTTAATGAAGGTGCAGAACCTTGTTAATAAAGTAAAACTCTCTCTTCAGCAGCACCTGGAACTACTTTTTTAACATGCTGAAAAGTGAACTGGCTTGGGGTTTTTAAGACTATTCTTTTCTTTTTAGAGCTGCATCCCCTTTCCTCTCCAACTTACTGCATGTGTTGGCTGTGAGCAGAGCCTGGACTGTGAGGGCTGTATATTGCTCACACCAGCCTCTTTTTGCATTATTTAGCTCTTGAAGAGCATCTGCTGAGCATCCATCAGCATGGGGTGTGTGCCACCACCATATGGGCAGCCAACTGCTGGTGGAGCCAGAGAGGGGCCGTTGTGCTCCCATATATCCCCCACAACAATGCCGAGCACATCTGGCGTGCCGTGGTGGTGCAGAAACAGCAGATCACTCATCCCTAACTGGGATGGAGCTCCTTAGTGGCAGGTACTCTAAAGGACATTGGGGAAACCGTGTCAGTGCGGCTCTGCAGCTGTGGGGAGCACTGTGCATGAAGGTCATCTAATGGGCTTGGCTCACCCTGAGGGCAAAATCAGCCCTTTGGAGTGTTTGAAAGGTCCTTCTAATGCTGCCTTCTGCCTCTGGCTGGGACTCAGGAAGGCAGCAACCACAAAACAGTGTTGTAACAGTCAGTGGCAGCTAGGATTAGTGTCACAGTATTTGGTGCTTCAAGGCATGCTGGTCTGCAAGCCCTTGATGTCACTGTGAATGCATTTTCCACGATGTATCACATTCATGACTGTAAATACATTGCAAAAAAAAAAAAAAAAAAAGCTTGTATGGTGTTTTACTGCACTAAGGCCCAAAGGTCTAATGAGGTGTTGAGTGACCACGTTTGTTCATGGATGTTAGAAATGTTTTGCCTTCTGTTTGATGACCATAATTTCTGCTCTCCAACTATGAGCAGAAGGCAGGAAGGATCATTTGGTTTCTTTATGTCGTATGTCCCTTTCCACAGCCCTGAAGTTGCTTTCAGCTCAAATTCACTCTTCTGTGTTTTTGGGGCATTCAGGCTTAAATCTGAATCCTTCACGCTCTGGCAGGATGAGGTTACAGAAATGTTTCAGATTTTCTTGGAGTGTGTTTCTGGCTTACAGAAATTTGCTGACATTTTTTTTTTCCTTATCCCTAAGTAACTTCGCAGTCATCAGAGCACCATTTGTCCCTCTGAATTTCCTGAGGGCCCTTGTCGTGACCCCATCTTTCATTCTTTATCACTAGGTAGCTGCCAAGGCACACGGATTAACTCTCTCACATGCAGATTTTCCAGGAATCTTATGGTAACATACCAAAATTCAGTTTTTTACACTCCATAGCTGGTGATTTATGTAAGGATTTCTGCCAAGAGAATGCACCACTGCAGACTGCCAGAAAATGCTATTCACATGTAACAGAGCATTTTCTCCTGGGACTCAGCCATGTAGGTAACTTCATTCATTTCCTTGAAGGAATTCCATTTTAACTGAAATTTATTGCATGAACTCAATTAGCAGAAAAAAATTATGGTTTATTTCATGCAAGCTACCAGATGTTAAAAGGGGAAAACCAGCTTTGGAAGTGTTTGTCATACATGCAGCACCCATTCAGATTTTTAAAAAACTGGATAGAGACTCAAACCAGCCTCGTTCCACAAGAAAATTTTCCCAAAATCCAGCTGCTTTACTCAGGCAGCTCCATAAGACTTCAGACCCAGCTTCTGAAATGTATCTGGGGCTGGACTCCTTTTAATGTCAGCTGGATCCAGATGGTAAAATGCCTGCTGAGGAGCTAGGTATCAGCTCTCCTGAAGGTCTGTTCTCAGCTGCAGTACAGAGCATTTCTGATACAGGGTTCACAGATCAGCCTGTACTCAGTTGTTCAGTGCAGACCAATTTAGGGTTGATTTTGCTCTGAAAGGGAAAGAAATAGTGATGCAGGAAACTGTCTTCTTTACGATAGGCAGAGTAAGAGAAATACAGTAGGAAAAAAGTCTCAATTGTGCATGGTTCCTTGCTTCCTGAACTGTAAGTGCAAACTTCAGCAGTGGGATATTTAACTACCACACCCTAAAAGATTGTCTAGAGTGAGCAGAGCCTTCTTGTCTAGTAGGACTGAAATGCAGGCAGGAGTATGATTTCCAGTTGCAGCAGAGAGGACATTCAAACTTGACTAATCCTGACATTCTACAGTGCTCTGAATGGCCCTTTTCTGCCAAAGACACCTTTAAATGCCCTGAAGTGCACTAGCTGCCTCTCTTTGCACAAAGGCCAAGTCAGAGCAGGAGGGTCCTCTAAGAACAACCAAAGGATGTGTGAATCTGGACATAAGCTGGCATAAATGGACACTTTTTTTATAGCTTGTCTCTTTATGGATACTTCTAGTTTGTGCTTGCAGAGAAACACCTCTCACCAGATGCTTTAGATGTGGAGGAACATGGATACACTCATCCCTTTGCTTTGCCTCCTGGTGTGACCTTGAAGCGAGTTGGGGAGAGGAGAAACAGAGGAGAGGCACAGCAGTTTGGTTTCTCTCTGTAGCCATGAATTACTCTTGAACTAAAAGGCCACTGTGGGAACCCCATGCCCCATATTTTCATAACCCCATAACTAGACACTCGCAGATAAAGGATTTCTGCCCTGTTGTTGACTCACATTTGTGATTAGTTTGGTGGACACAGTGAGCAGCTTTGAATATGTCTATAATTAAATCCTGTAAAAGAAAAACCTGGGCTGCTAGACCTTCTTACTCAAAGACTTAAGGCTGCTCATTCAGTCTGAATAAATTAGAATTTTAAAAAAACTGCAGCGAGGTTTTCCCAACAGTAAAAACAGTAACCATTGCTTTGGTGCCTGAAGGGCAGCAGCCCTGTCCATATAAATGGCAGATACAAATGGGACATACCAGAGGAAGAAAATGTAGAATTCTTTGATATCTTCTAACCTACAAATAGGTTAATTTTTAAAATTGTTGGCTAGCTTGCATCACAGAAGGAATAAAATGATTTACAGGTATTTTGTCACAGCCATATGTCAGAGAAGGTCTTTCTGAACAACCTCTTCTTCTCAGGCAGCCTCAAGTGTGGGACACGTTTCTGATGACACCACTGCTCTCATCTCATCTGAATGTAGTGCTGGCATCCTCACGCCTCCAGTGCCGCCCGGGGACTCCCGCTGAATTACTTATCTGCTGGCATTTTGACCAGGAAGTTTGCGTTTCCTCTCGAGCCTCCAATTCCTGCAGTCATTGCCAAAATCCTGTCAGAGAGTCTGGACAAGGTCATGACTGCAATTCCTCTGTGGCTGGCGAAACCATGCTTCTCAGCTCATTGCTAGACTCCTTAGTTGTCTTTAGGAAGGTTATCATCTCAGGGAATCGCTGCTATCAAAAAGATTATTCTTAAAAGCTGCGGAGTTACTTATTCAGTCTGTCAAGCCTCGTTACATTAGAAGACTCCATGACAGAATATCTAAGAAATTTATCTTTTTGTTCGTGGAAGGAAATGATGGTCCCACTAAGGAAACTGCAAATTTAATTATACAGTAGATTTCCTCACAGACAAAATTTCCAAGGACCTCAGTATGTCAGCACTTACTTTCAAATCTTAATCCTCAGCACTGACTTTGGTTTTCGCTTGCTAAAACACTTCAAGTGACACTGTTCATCCAAAGCAGTCCTCTAGGTCCCTGGTCTGCACCCCTAATTCACTCTGAGCTGTATTTGCTTCCCAAGGAGGCCAGGGGATTCCTCATTTAATGTAGAGTTGGTAGGAGTGTGCCCTTAATTGCTGTTTTAAATTCTTTATTAAGCATTATCTGTTGCTGTTGAGCCGAGAGACCCGCGTGCTATTCCTGGCGCTGCTCTGCCTCGCTGTGTGCCTGCAGATAAGTCGCTCAGCTGCTCAGAGCCTCACCTCCCTCAGCCCGAAATAGCGGCACTTTCCCTTTGCAAGCACTTTCCATCTGTGGTGTGCGCTGGAGTCAAGGGAAAGAGTTCCCAAGGTCGCTGGCACTGCTCCTGTTCTGCCATGGAGAAACTGAGGCAGGAGAGGGCACAGACCTGCCCCAGCACTGGCGATTCACCTCCGGGCTCACCTCCCACGCCTCTCCAGCACCTGCGAGGCCAACTGCCTCCCCACATTATTCCTCATGTGCTAAATCATCAGACTCGGACTTGGATTCACTGCTAAATTTCACGTCTTCCTCACTGTGTCCTTTCTTTGGGTATGACTGACTTTTGCAATACCCAAGCAGACACTTCTTGAATAGCTGAAAGAATTTCCTGACAGGTTTGAAAGAGAGTCCCTTTGGACAGCAATTGCAAAGCTTAAGCTAACGACCTCCCAGTTGTGTTTGCCAGTTCCTTTGTCTCTAGAGAGGTCTAGATTTTTCTCTTGGCTCACAATCATTATTAATAGATCTTTTTCAATTTAGGAGAGAAAGATTTAGCCTCTGTGTTTGTAATTCTGGCCTTTCAGAGAAAGCCAGTATAAACAGCACTGTGTCCTGGCCCAAATCCATTCTGCGTTATTAGGGTGGCATTGATTTGAGATCTCACTCCATTAAAATTTGAAGTCTAAAGCAGTTCCTGCTACAAATGGGGTCTCTCAAGGTTTATATATTAGCTTAGCCCTCAACATTGCCAGATGGTCAAAAACTGGAATGTTTCACAAATGTTACCAGTGCCCTTCACAAAGTGACACTTTCAAATTAGTCTCCACTTGCATCCATTTACTGTAAGGTGCTACTTCCCCTATGTAAATAAACGGTGATTCATTACTCCACCAAGAGGAAAACAGATTTTGTTGAAAGAGGTTGCTGGGATTTTCTTTTTTAGGTGGATGAATAAGCATTTTCCTGCTTGCCATTGGGTTTTTTTTCAAGTCACTTGCCCGCTGATTATCCTGTCCCTTCCCAGTGAATCAGAAGAGAAAAGCAGTCAGGAAACCTCCAGTTCCTTCTCCAGTGGGTACAGATGGGGGTGGTCTCCAGGCAGGGGGAGACCCCAACTCCCTGGAGATCTTGGTCTGACCAGGCTCAGTGCTCCCAAATAATCTCATTTACTTTTCTTCACTATGAAGTTCATGTTTGAAATCTACATAAGATTATTTTGAACAGAGTAGACTCTATTCTATTTCACAGATTATCACAATGCAATTTTTAAAATATTTTAGGGTTTATAATTTATTTTTATATATTTATATTATTTCTATAAATTTTTGTTTATTTACTTTATTTATTGGTTTTAAATTTTTTCCCCACTGGTCCCACTGCTACCGTGATCATGCCCAGAACTCTTCTCCAGCACAAGTGGGTCCTCTACACTGACAAAGCAATGCTGGTATTTATAGTCATATCACTTATTCCTGTCAGATTCTCTCATTTCCACTCAAGCCACAGATCCAAAATGTTGAGGAAAGCTACAAAACCAAGTGTCTGTTTGCTACCTCTTCCCCACATACAGCTCCTACCTGATAAACTCTGTGTTGATGAGATCTGGCCTTCATGCAGGCAGACACATTGTCAAGTTCCCCAAAATTTCAGCCCTCCAAAATGTAGAGGAGCTGTAATTCTGGGTAGGTTTGTGTATACCTGTATTGGTTTCTTTCTTCTAAAAACCGTTATATGCTGTGTGGTACGTGATGAAGCAAGAAATTCCTGAGCTTTCACTGTGTCTAGCTCATTGATTTTTAAGAGTCTGGGAGTTTGGATCCTCTGGAAGCAGCTTGACACGTAATGTGAAACCTGCAAATCCTGCCAATTGCCACGGAAAGGTGAGAGAGGTGAAAAAAATCATTTTGCACTGTAGACTTTGGCTCATTTTTTGACACTGAGAAAACAACTTTTGCCAGCCAAAGCAAAACCTGCAGAGCATGGGGTGGGGAACAGAAAGCCAAATAGATAGAGTTGCACTTGCTGCAGTCCCAGGACCAATTGTGTGTGCCTTGTGTACCCTGAGCACTGCAGCGAGGGCAGCCAAAAGTTCTCATGCAGACCCCAACTCCTTTTCAAACCTCAGCAGGATTTTATTTGCAGAAGTCTTTGAGACAAGAAGGTGACAAGGGCTGTCAAAGCCTGACCCACCGCAAGGACAAGTGAACCACATTTCTGCCATGGGAGCTCCGTGTGGCTTCGTTCAGTTCAGCATTAACCTAATACTGTCTTTAACAACCATGAGGTGGGCTGCTTCCCTCTTTGAAATTGCACAGGTTGTGATTCCATAATCTTCCTGCTGACAATGACTGTATCATTCTTCAACCCCTGCTTTCAGCATTATCTTAGTGTCCATCCACCTTTGACTCCTGCTGATTACAAACTGGCACCTTGCTGCAGCCCCTGAAGGACAGAGGTGGGACAGGGTGTGTAGGCAGTGATGAGATCTTTCTTTAGGCCAAGTGGTAGAGCTGAAAAACATTAGGCAAACTTTTTAGTGCACAGGTAAACAAATTCATATGTTGCACTACTGGACCTGTCTCCTAATGGAACTCAAAGCACTCCACGGAGACGAGTAAAATGACTCAGCCATTTCTGTGTGATTTGCTCACCCCACCAAAATGCATGGCAATTTTTGTCTCCTGCTTCACCAGGACCAAATTTCCTCTGCTGTGCAGTAAAGCTTTATTTCCTATCTCACTGCAATGCCAGGGAGAGAGGAACAAGATAGAATCTCTTATGTGCAGGGTGACTCCTCTGATAGTACTTTAGAAGGGGAAAGGAACACCAGTTCCAAGGTGCACCTTATTGCATCTAAGATGAAAAATGGAAGATTCCTGTCTTCTTAGGGGAGAGGGAACTAAAATTCAAGACCCAACACAAAAAAATCTGAGAGAAAAGTATGCTTCTTTCACAGAAATTATGAAATGGTTAGGGTTAGTACAGAAAATGGTGTCATTCAGGTGCTGAGTTCCCGGTATATGTCACCCATCTTATTTGGCACATTCTTCCATGTATGTGCTTTTAACAACTCAAGATCTTTGGGGCAGGGTGTGTGACATGTCACACTCATACTTTTGAGTCCATTTCAGTGGCATCTTAGCCTGAAGCCAATGGACTGTGCAGCATTTAAACACTACTCAAAAATAAACAATTGTAGGCAATATTATTTCTAAGAGCAGACTAATGCTGAGTATCCTTTAAGGTTGTCATCTTCATCTAGAATTCCTGGATCTGTGTGTGCCATGCAAAACCTTCTTGTTCACAAGGTTTGAGAAAACCCCACTAGAAAATACTGCAGTTGCACATATGGCAGACGTAACCATTCATGTCCTAACTCAAAATCCACTGGACGGATTGTTCCTGAGACATGTTTTGTTTTTCCTTCCTCAAGAACGGCAATAAATCAAGCTAAGTTAAAAATTTTATAGCTACAGCTGGTTTTGACTTAGGCAAATGCAACATTTCAATCACAACATATGGGAAAAGCATATTTTTTTCCCTTCCCTCACATAACTCAAAAGCTGCTATCCTGATTTTTCTGAAGCTCTTCAGAAATTATTATCTTTGGGTGGAAGCTACAGACCAGTGGTACAACCCAGCTCAAATTTGTTCAATTGAAAGACCACTGAGCAAATGAAGAGGATGGAATTGGAGATTTTAACTACGATTTGTTTGCTGACAAGAACTGTAACCAGGAAATATTTGTAAGATACCTAAATTTCAGATTTCAAAATTATGATGATTTATTACCTAGGCTTCTCCCTAACAGAACATGCCTGAAAGAGTTGCAGGAGATCAATCTGAGTTTCATTATTTCTCCCTCTCCTGTGTTGCTCATTGTGCTTAAAGCTGCTTTGTGATGGGATTTCTTTGTTGCAGACACAATTCAGAACCACATGAACTGAATTGCTTCCTGATGGAAGTGAGTTGTCATTGTCTCCTCTTTTCCTTTTGAAGCATCAGCACATCAGAGGGTCTGGGAGCAGTGGGGACTGAGTGTGTCCTGCCTGCTGCCCCAGGCTGGGCAGCTGCAGGTCCAGTTTAGGGATCACTGGGGCTGCCGAAAGGTGTAGGACCAGCTGTAGCAGGTAAGGTTTGGTAACCGGGCAGAAACACCAATTTGTGTAGTGGTTTAAGGGTTAATTTGGGCAGTAGCCCCCTGATGTCCCTTTTGTGAGATAAGCACTAGGAGGAAAAAGCAAAGCAGGCACAAAAACTTAAAGAATATAAACAAGTTTATTAACAGAGTTGAAAGAGGGAAAAGAAAGTCAGACTAAACCATCAGAACACCTCTCCCTCCCCCCACCACTCCTCCCTCCTACCACCAAAGTAAAAGAAAAACACAACCCTTGAGGATTCTAGTCAGTTCACCACCTATATAATAATTTCTGTTTCTCAGTTCACTTAGGGAAACGAGTCTCTCTCGATCAAAACCACGGAAACATCTCCGCACGAAACAATCTCGTGCAGCTTCAGTGTCACAGCAAAAGCAGCCACCCGGAATGGTTTTCTGCTTGCATGTGAAAGTCCCATCCCGACTTACAGCTTTCCCCACAGCTGCTTAGAGGATTTCTTTCGCTAAGGGGGTACTATTTTTAAGGATGAGCTGTTCAGAAACAAAAGTTCTCTTCACTTATCAAAGTGCCTGAGAGGCGTAAGGACACTATCTCTGGGAGTATCCCCATGTCTAGGAACAGAGGTCCCTTTCCTCTCGTGGGATCTCTGCTCAAGTTTCTCATCAAATCACAGCTACCTCAGCATGTACTTACTGCAGCACAAGTACAGTTGCTAACAGCAAGTTACAGCTACTTCAGCATTTGCTTGTTCTAGTACAAGTACTTTTGCTCACAGTTGCAGTTTGAACGCTCTACCCACCCCCCAATGCTTTCAAGAAATTACAATGGGTAGTCTAATATATATCATAGTCCATCACCATGGCTTTTTTCCCAACAGAATTTCAGCTTCTAGGATTGAAGCATCTCCTCTTTCTCCTCCCTCGAGGTCTCAGGTTTTTCTTCCCCACTGACTTGGGCATCTTTATAGTGTTTCCTTCACAAGCCTTCACCTTTCTCTGTCCATCTGACTGGGGAAAGGATTGGTGTCCACAGGCTTCATCTGGTCTGGAAGAATCTTACACCACTAAGAGAGTTAACATCCGGGCCTTGAAGCTGGAGTCTGGAATTCGCTTATCTCTTGGCCACGTGATCCTGCCGGACAGCAGTCTCAGGGGAATTTCAGCCGCCCTAGGGGTGAGGTGAAGGCCATCCTGGCCCCTGGGGGGGAGGTGTCTGGCGAGCAGGAGCGGCTGCGATCCCAGCCAAGGCACCCCCCGGCCGACCCGGGCCAGGCCCTGCCGGCAGAGCCCGGCCTGACCCGGCCACCCCCTCCCTATTACCTGTCCGGCTACCGGAAGCAAGAGAGGGCTTCCCGGGCTTTGTTCCTTCTTAAAATGTGGCTCACAGAGGCATGTCAAGCTCTCTAAGTGGTTTAGAAAGTTACCAATATTCAACCTGGCCAGTTGATTGGGTCTAGAGGAAGCTGAAAGCACTTTTTTGCAAAGAATCACTTCCTGACAGATGCAGCCTTCTTCAACTACAATTCCCAGCTATCCTAAACCACAACACCAGCACACATCCAAAGCTCACTTAACTCCACTCTCTTCTCCTCTCTCTTATGATTTAATTTTTCCAGAGTTGTTCTGGAGGAACAAACCCTGCAGCACATGCAATTACAGGCAGACTAATCCTTAATAAACTTGTGCTAAAGCCCAATTTCTGGGAACCCCCTCCACAAGCTCATCCAGCCCTGATTGTCTCCTCCAGCCTGCACAGGGAGAGCAAGGAACAGCTAGAGCTTGTTGGGAGGGGATGGTGGCACAAGGGGAAAATCCACAGAGTAAGCCTGTTTCTGTAATTATAATTATAATGATATGATTTATCATTCCTTTGCAATCCAACATAAATCCCTATGCACTCTGCCAGAGAAAGTGGCTTTTCCTGAGAAAACCTCCTGGTAACAATCCAAGGACTAGTGTTTACGCTGGGAGTTCAGCAAAGTCAGCTCTGGGGGAGACATCTGAGAGAGAAGGGCAGGAGGTCATTAAACACAAGACACCTTCAGAGATTAAGCAGAATGTGCCCAGCACAGGAAACCCAGTCCCCAAACTCTGCTCCTTCAGCTGCCTGTCTCAGGACATTAGCCAGTTTCACCAGCCACAGCTTCTGGGCAGCTCTGGATGAGTGAGGCTGAGACTAAGGGTTGATGTCTTTGGCTCTCACTGTCCAACTCTGTTTTGGCTGGCAATAAATTATATTCATTTTCCCCGAGACAAATCTGTTTTGCCCATGATAGAAGTTGGTAAGAGATCTTCTTCTTTTATCTCAACCCACAAGTTTTCCATCTGGGTTTCTCTCCTGTCTCGTCGAGGAGGTGATGACAGCAGCTGGGTAGGCAGGGGCAATGTGCAGTGGTCATCCCAGCACACTGCCCTGTTCTCCCAGCGTCTCTTGGGAGAGTCCAGCTGGACTCCAGGCCCAGCTGAAGGGCTAATCCTTGGGAATGCAAAGCACATGCTCACGAGGCTGTTGGTACAGGTTAGAGGAGAAACTGCATCTCAGGTGTCTTCTACACCTCTCATTAGATGTAACACACAACCACAGTGTGGCACCTGAGGCTGCCATTTGTGTGTGGGTCCAAATGGAGTTTAAACACAGGCATAAAGGGCACAGGTATGGCTGCATGCTATGGTCTGAAGGCAATTGGTGGCTCAGGAAATGCTGAAACACTGACAGTGGAAGTCAGGAGCACTGTCTAGAAGGGGAACAGCACATGGGGGAGACTGCTCAGGCCCATCCTGCCCTTGCAGGATGCCTTCAGCATTACATGTCAGCCCATGCCAGCAGAAGGATGTTGAGCTAGACACACCTTTGATCCTGAAGTTTTATAGCTGATCTTGCAGTCTGGTATTGAGCAGGAAGGTTTTTGTATGGCTTTTTGTACATCCCTCCACTTGAAGCAACAGGGTTCAGTCCCTCTAAGATGATTTTTGGGAATTTTCTATTTCTCATCCATAATACTGCAAGAGTCCCATTTGGGACCTGAAATTACAAAATAATATCTTCGTAAAAATATCATTAATGATTTCTTATTGTCAGAACTACAAAGCACATGAGACTTCCAGAGTCATACTGGTGTGTGCATGCCAGCTTTTCCTAGCTCCTGCCAGCTTCCATCCTGTGGTGGATCACACTGCTCTGTGTCTGTGGGCAGTTGCACACCCATGTACAAAGTGCTGCCACCATGGGAGTGCCTGTTCCTCCACCACACACCTGCTCCAGCACAGGCCCCCGTGCTGCTGTCAGCATGAACCCTCTCTGGCTGCTTATTCCCAGCTCCAGGGCCTGTGTTAGCCCTTTCCTCTCTTTTCTTCTCAGCTTTGGAAACTATTATGGCTGGGACCACGTAGTTGGGTCCTCCTGGCTACTGTTGAAACATTATTTAGCTAAGCCAGTGTTAAATTGTCCCTTAGAGGTGAATCTCATACCACACCTGTGTTTTGACCTTTGTCACAGTCCTGAGGAATTAGTAACTTGCAAAGGAGCTGGTCTGAAAGATCAGCTGATGTTGGTATGGAGCAAACAGTCTGTGTTTTGGTGGGGTGGCAGCTTGCATATCCTTTTCCCCCACCACACACCCTGCTGGTGCTGAAGTGCTGCTGCCAGAGCCCATCTCCAGCCACTCCACCTCTGGTTGCAGCTCACTGCTCCACAGGGTCAAAAAACTCCCCACATTTTTACCTCCCTGTTTTTCCCTCTTCCTTTGCTCACTATTAAGAAATGGCAGAATTTTCCCCACAGAAATAATATCTAGCTACTCACATAAGAGAACAGCTGTATTTATTTGACTTACAAGTATCTTTACTGACAGATTTATTCTTTGCATCATAAAATGCCTATTTGGGCTTTTAAAAGTGCACTGGCTGCTTCTTTGAAGCTTGCAGCAATAGACCATTCTCATTTGAAAGACATATTATTACCCCAAAACTAAACGTATTATTTTATACATCCCAGCCACCCTGATTCTTTGTGCCTAAGGGCCTCTGAGCAAAAGGTGTCATTTGGAGCACGCAGCAGAGAAAACTCGTTTATGTAGATATCACATTTCTCTGCTCCTTCTGTTCCAGAAGAGCCGTACCCACAGCTCTCGCTGGGAAGCTGCTGGGTTTTTCCTCTCTGATGGCTAAGTTGTATCTGTGTATGTGGTAGTGTTATTTTTGGCAAGCACATATTTCACATTCTTAGCGTGAAGAGCAGGAGCCGGCAGCCAATCTCATCTGGTAGCCCTTCATGGTTTGGGTTTGCCATGAGCCAGGTCCTCGGGGGTCAGAGTGATGCATCAGGAGGCTGAGGGCGAAAGCAGCGCCAAGGAACACGGGGGATGAGGCTGGGCAGGCTGCGGCAAAGGCAAGGCTGGGCTGGAGCCAGAGGTTTGGCCAGAGTGCTGGGGAGGTGTATGGTCAGTATTGCACTGGCCCAGACCCTGCTGCCCCCAGAGCCACAGCCCTGCCTGCCCAGCCCCACCCTGGCATGGGGGATGCCACAGACACCCCAAAACCCAGCAGATTTCCAGCACAAGTGATCCCCAGACTGTGGATCCCTACGGCCACAGAAGGGAGGGAGTGGGGTTCAACACCCTCTGGCTTCAGGCCAGAGTGAGAGCAGGGATGCTGCCAGTGAACTGCTCCTGCCTAATGAACTGCTCCTTTTCTCTGAAGCAGCAGATAAGAGCAATTAAACACTAGATAGCAGATTAATGATTACTGCAACATCATGCTAGCTCATGGTGACAAATCTGTATAAATATTCACCGCAGTGGTAGGCGAGGTGTTCAGGCAGTGATGTGCCCTCTGTGTGGCAAATCACTCAGAGATGATGCAAAGAGAGAGAGTCTGGTGCTTGTCACATTCATTAATTATCACTGCAGACAAAACTGGAGAAAAGACCAGCTTAAGTGCATTTACGTTGCATTTGCCAAAGGTTGTTTTGGGCCCAGCTGCCACCCAGCAAACAAGGCAGGGTCTGGATGAGGAATTTCCACCTTGGGAGGATGCTTGTGTTTGTGGAATAGCAGTTTTCCTTAGAGCTGGCTTGAGTCTTTGTCTTTTTATTGGAAATTATGAGGAGAGTTATGTGATGACACATTACACCCTTGGCCTCTGACTTCCGCCTTCTCCTCTGTTCAGCTCTTGCTTACTCTTCCTGCAGATAACAAGCTGGACTACGTGGATTTGGGGTCTGATGCCATCTAAGAATTCCTGTTAATAAAAAATAGAATGAAAGAGATGAACTTTTTGTCACTTAAATTGAAGTGCTGGCTAAATTATCTTTCTGGATTTTGAAGGACTCTGATATAGAGCCCTAGTAGTGTTTGAGATACCCCAAGGGTGAAACATGACTTATGCAGTAATTTGGAGAAACAGACTTGATTGTGGCCTGTTTCTTATTGCACACAAAACACCTCCAGACTACTGGCAAGGCAGAGAAAGTAAAATGATAGCTGGACTGGGGAACATCTGGATTCCTGAGCTGAAATCTCTGTTTGATCAACAGATTTTACAGAGTAGCTGTGTTCTGAGGATTCTGGATTTTGTTCCCTAAAGAGTGCTTTGGTAGAGTCTACAAGAACCACATGTGAAACGTGGGTAAGAAAATAATAGATTAATATGGTAAAAATCTTAAAAAATAATTCAATTATTTTAGCTGAGTCCATGTCTGAAAAGTCTCTATAACGGTGCCCTGATGTACAAGAGATGGGTGTTCAGCACACTGCCACACTGGCTGCTGGAACATCTCACAGGATGGACAGGGCAGCCAAAAGCATGAAGGGTTATCTGTAAATCTTGCTTTTTTTTGAGCAGAAACTTCACCAATGGCTCCGCAACAATCACAGATGGCAGCTGGGTTTGAACCAACATCACAGTCACCTCACAGAACATTTTATTCACATATATTCCATGTAACAGAGAATTTAATTCAATTTATTTCTTATCATGTCAGCTATGTCCCACATCAAAGGCATTTAAGTCTTTGCAATATCTCCAATCGTGTTTGGATCTGCCCTGTGATGGGCACAGCCCTGAAAACAGGCAGCCCCTGAACAGTAGCTGGTAATAGCGTTTGAAAAGATGATTGTGTCTCAGAATGAATCATTAGATCCTATAAAATGCATCTGTCACTGTAGTGTTTAAACTCTGCTTTCCCCACCCTCTCCCCACCCCCCCATTTGCACTAATTAGTGTAGGATGAGCTGCTGCCTAAAAATTAAGAATTCTAGAATATTTAATTGATCCTAGTCCCTGTGAAGTGAGGAGTCAGTAGCAACGAGCCACTTGAGCACGGCTCATGCAGGGACTGCCCTAGTGGTGCCCCCAAGCCAGGGAGCCCACAGTGGGGCAGCCCTGCCAGGGCTGGGTGCTGCTCTGTGACCCGGCTCCATCCAGCTCCATCCAGGCCTGGCTCGCCCTCCTGGCTGCTGTGCCCACCCTGCCCCGCTCTCGCTGTGCTCATGCAGCAGGGCAGTGGCAGCCAAATCCCCGCGGCAGGAGTTACCTGAGCAGAAACGGCCTCCTGGAGGGAGGGAGGAAGTGTTTCAGCATGTGGTAACTTTTCAAACCCCGCTTTTTAGGATGCAGAAGTTGCCGAGGATTATGAAGTTTTACTCCTAAAAGTGATATAGTGTGGAATCATGTTTATTGCACCCCAGTGGCTCTCCCCTAAATGTGCTCAGCCGGCACATAAAGATGTGAGCTGTTTTTCACTCATCGGCTCTGAAAATTTACCTTGGATTCTTGCTTTATCATCCATAATTTGTTTTAAAGGCTCCGCTGGGCAGGTCGTTACCGGGAGCCTCATCCAGGAGTGCAGAGCACATAAAGCAGCGCGGCCCCGGGGGGCTGGCAGAGCTCCCCTCCCGAGCACTCGTCTCTCTGACAGCCAGCATTCCCAAACGCCCGCCACTTTCCTGCCGTGCACACCTCGCTGCTGCTCCGGCTGTCACACCGCAGCACTTATGCGGGATTTGCAGGAGTTATTTGTCGTTAGGGATCTCTTTCCCAACACCCAGCAGCCCCCAGCTTGCAGAGTGTGAGCGGCCAGGAGGCACCGGGCACGGGAGGGGAGGATGCTGAGGGTGGTTTGCTCTGCTCAGTCCTCATTCCCAGCAGGGTCAATGGAGCCCAAAGCTCTGTTGTTGGAAGAAGCCCCGCAGAGGAAAAAGCAGACACATTTGCCAGTGACTCCGCAGCACAGAGCTGAGCACCTGCAGGCTGCTTCTCATGGAGAACAGAGCAGGAGCATCTCGCGATGGGCAAAGTGGAAATGCCACACGAGCTGGGCTTGGTCCTCTGCTTGTGTTTGGCATTTGGTTCAAGCTCTCTGCAGACCTAACCCCAGCAAAGGCAATGGAGCAAAGAATTTGGCAATTTGATTTCATTTAAATTCTTGTCAGGGCTTTTTGCTGGCCTCCTCGGCATCCCTGCTCCCTTTGCTGGGACAGCTGCTTAGCTGGGCTGACAGGGCGTGGGGCTAAGAGGGCAGGCCCAATTAACTGCACAGTGATCAGTTCTTCTGTCTTAAAATCCCACACGCTTCTGAATTAATTTAGAATAAATTCAATCATAGTCATTTACAAGGTCTGCTGCTGGGCGCTGCAAGGAGCAATTTGCTGGTGGGATTCTCATTCTTTGCAGTGGCAAATTGCCTAAGTTCACCATACCACAGGGATAAAAAGCTGGAATTTAGACCTGATGTGGCTAAATGCTAAATATGTGTGTCTGTTTACATTGAAGCATACTTCTGGTAGCCAGGTGAGCTCAGGGGCTAATGCCAGACAAGGTCATAGAAGAATAGTTTCATTTTGCTTTTTCTGCAGCTAGGAAGGGGCAGACATAAACACTTGGAGGAACATGTCTTGTAGCACAGCAACCTTCCCCAAAGTCCGCACTCATACCTCCATTTCCTGAAGCTGTGACTGTCTACAAAAAAAAGCCACACACAGCTCAGCGTGTCCTCTCTCCTTTTTTCATTACACCACTGTCTTCAGTAAATCTCAGGCTGAATGCCCATGTGTGTGCTTTGATTGCAAATGCCTGTGCTTTGCCCTATAAAAGAGAAGTGCCCTATCCAGCCAAGCTTTCTTCTTTATGTCCTGCTCAAGTATCACTTCTGCTCTGCCGTGTCCAGGCAGGTTGACCAGCTTGGGCCTCTCCTGTGATATGAAACAATTCCAAAATAGAAACATCTTCCTTGTGAAATTGATCTCCTCACCACAACCCTTATTGTTCGATTCCCCTGCTGCCTTTTGTTCCTGCAGGGTCTTTCAGCATGTGAATTCAAGGGTAAATAATCTCTTTTTTTGTTTGGTTGGGGTTTTTATATGTTTGATACCCAGCTGATGGAAAATCTCTAGTTCAGGATATGGAACTTCTCTGGACATCAACCAGCAAGAAACATGTGCATTGGAATTGCCTTCTCAGATTAGTAATTATCACCTAATTTCTAGTATTTCATCTGCCATGCAGCTACTGAAGTGAGGAAAAGTTGTTCATCTTATATTAAGCAGAAAGATTGCTAAGCAGTCTTATGTTAGGCAGCCATTTCCCACACGGAAATACTTCTTACTTCTGGTCCTGACTCCTTCCCTCACACTTCAGGCACTGGGTGGGCTGCAGTGGGGGTGCCCAGGGTGTTCCCTGGCAGTTGGGGTGCACAGGGAATCACCATTGCCTCGGACGTGTGGACAGTGACACCGGGCTCAGGTTTAGGGCTTCTCTCTTATCAGCTCTAATGGCTTCAAAGAATTTGCATCCACTTGGCTGAAAAAACGGCCAAGGGTGAATGAATGAATGTAAATGAGGCGACTCCTCATCCTGTATTTCTTTATCTGACGAGCAGTTTATAAATTCAAGGTAAGTATATCTTTCCACCAGCTTTGCACATTTCTACTCTCTCAGGGTGAATAAATTTTTTTGATGGGTGAGTTAAAACATCATTATTTTTTTCATTATCATTGTCATCAGTATAAATGGCAGAGGTATAGGGTTTTTGCCCAAGCTTTTAAATTTTCATGACAATTTTACTAAGCTGTTTTATACGTTATTAAACACACTCGTGATTTGTTTCAACCTATACCTTAATATGATGTTTTAAGAGAGTGTTCCCAGAAGAGGGCAAAGGTATCCTGCACACTGGGGACTCAGCTCCAGCCTTGGGCTTCTCCCCTGCTGGGGCCCACAGACAGGAATGGCCAGGGTGCCAAGAGTGCTTATTTCTTTCACTGAGGTTTTTCTTTTGAGATTCTTTTGAAAATCACAGCCTAAGGGATTAACAGTGTTGATCATTCTTGAGAATCAGGACACTGGTGTTGCTAAGACTCAAAAGCAGTGGGTTTTTGCAGGTTTCTGCTGGGAAAAGGAAAAAAGGGGCTGCAGATCGAAGGTCTCATTTACCCAGACACAGAAATAATTCCTTCTTGTGGCCATTTCTAGAAACCGAGGTCAATTCTTGTACTTATTTTTTGAACAAGACTTTTTAATGAGTTTTTACAGACAGCTGCTTTTTGTAAACCACTGAGAGAGAGCAGGGGCACCCAGATTTCAGCACAACTCACACAGTCATATTTGGCTTGGGAGGAGCTGAATGGCCTCTACTCCTGAGAGAAAGTATATTTTTATGACATGACACTGTTCTCAATGCTGGACTGGCCATATTTCTTAGTAAAATAAGGATTTCTGTAGTTTGCAATGAGTTTTAACTGACCAAACCCTGAACAGTGCAGTTGTCTGTTGTCAGTCTATAAGAGCTCTAGATCTGCCTCTCTGCATTGTTCCAACCACATTTTCCAAATGTTGTTTAGTGCTCTCTGTGACTGATGGATGTGGGACTTTGCTGGGATCTAATTTTTATTTGTTTGCAAAGAAAACTGTCTGACAGTAAATTTAGATTCCTGCTTTCCAAAATTTTTCAACCATAATAAATTTGATTTTTTTTCTTTTAACTATTATTGTGTAAAAACTCTTATCTTGCATGTACAAATTACTGCCCCTTCCGTTCTCCTCAGCCCTGATTTCACAGAAATGACCAAATCCTGAGCATTTTTCTCAACTCTTGCTGCCGTTAATGGGAGGTTTTTTTTCTGTTAAAAAACTTTCTGAAATGTTTAGGGACTTCAGGATTAGATTTGAGTAGTGTTCAGAGCACAGGATAATGCATCATGCTAGAGGCAGGCTCTGGCCTCCTAATCCAACTGGACATGTCTCCAGTCTAAATATAGAAGCTTCCCCCTATTCACCCCAGGGATTGTTTAATTTTCACCACATTACTCCTTCCTTCCTCAGGTATTTTTGTACCAGGCACTCAACACATGTGTTCCCGTGTCTTTACCAAAGTGCCAGTTTTCTATCAGATTATTCCACTCCCCTTCACCTCTATAATTTCTTGCTTTTCTGGTAAAAGATTTCAGGCATAAAGGTATTTTCCTCTTCTTTTATGCTGTACACCACAGTGTGTCCGCCAGGCCCTTCAGATCTCAGACACACCATTAGAAAAACCTAACACTCCGTATCCCAAATGGGTCACTTCCCAAGTCTAGTGCTGAAATCCTTTTAGCTAATACTGTTCAGGTGACTTAGTACTAAATTATATTTTAGAAAGATATGGTCTGCCCTTTACTTTTTCATGGGGCTACCATTCAGTCAGTTTTAAAGCCATAATTCTTTTTGGAGTTGCCATGGAAACAAGTTAGTGTTCCACTGCTGCCTTGTGCAAACGAGCAGAGTGCTCATACATCGTGTTACTGCTCCTGGGTGCTTGTGCAGCATGGCTGTTCTGGGTTTCTCCTCTCCCATGCACACGGGCAGGGGCAGAGCCCCATGCTGCCTTAGCTCCTCTCCCCATCAGTCCATTAGCGGAACCAAAGGAATATTGAAATTGTGGATGCTCTGCTCATTTCTCACTGTTAGCACCAATCAATGCAGGCCCCAGTTTGGGGATTCCTGGCCTTTGAAGAGCAGCTTTGTGAGACCGGGGCTTTACAGCCTGTAGGGAAGGGATTGCACTTCACAGCACGGTTCCATTCGCGCGGGCGGTGTCGAGGGCAAGTCCCTGTTCCCAGCAGGCTGAAATGTCCTCAGCATAAACAATGTGCCATTCAGACAGGACAGGCACTGCAGCAGAAGACAGACAATGACCCCAGTGGTAAACAGCCTTTTGACCCAGTTGGACACTGTAACAGCAGCTTAGAAAATGATCAAAATTAGTAGCCTTGCCTTAACTGTTCAAAAACTGGCGGTGCTTTGAATAAGAAGCTTTACCTAACAATAAACATTAGAAAGAAAACCCCTCAGGTATCTCCACTAACTATCTCAGTGTGTACTAGACATATCTGTAGACTATATATACCTTTTAGAAAGTTATCTCTAAATAAATATGTTAACTATATCATACTGATAGTCCATTTATCATCTGATACCCTGCCTAACACCACAGCATTTAAACTCTTCAGATGGCATGGTTAACATCCACTATCACATCATATATTTTTAAAATTTTTCTCAGAAAAAAAATTTATGAAGGGGAATATTTTGCAATTTGGATACTTTATTTTTTCTTAACATACTACTGTAAAAAGGCAGGGTCAAAAAATATTGTTGTCCTTTTAGGATTTCATGCCACAGACCTGAGGCTTCTTGGAGTCTGGTGTTTCCTCAGAAAGCTTCCAAGAAAATACCTGATTAAAATCTTTTTTATGTGTTGCTGAAACTCTGTTACAATTTAAGATGACAAGAAATTATTTGGGATGCAGTTGTGATGTTACTCTTTTACTAGTGCTGGTTAGGAGTGCAATTAAGGTAGGGATTTATAGGGAAAGGTGCCATATTTAAAGGCCAGGCTTGAAAGTGCTATTGAATGAACACAACACACACAGCCAAATAAATTTTCCTGGGCCCCTGCAGCAAAGCACCAACAATGAGATGCATTAAGATTTCATCCTATTATCTTATCATTAAACTGATGGCTTTCATTTCACTGATTAGTGGTGACCAGATGTGAGGCACCCCTGTGAAAAACTGCTTTAGTAAAAGAGATCTGACTGCTTTTGCAACAAAAGATTAACAACTGAAAGGCGTGATGTGGAAGCATGTCCATGTGCTACAGTACAGCCACAAAGCTCCCCCAGACATGGCTTAAATGAGGACAGCGCTCCCTGTTCTTTTCTTTTTCATTTCATGCTCAGAATGCTCTTCTCTTACAGGAATGTGCAATGACTTTGACCCAAACACTCTGCAGTTACTCTGGACTGTGTTTAGTAAATGTAGGAGCTGGTGTAAGGTGAGCAGGCCGATGGCTGCATCATGTGGATGCTGTAGTGTTAGACTTTGTTAAATGTTTTAGAGCTGTCCAAGTGAGTCTTAGACCCAAAAGGTAGAGCTCTACCAAGCTGTACACAAAACAATTGGGAGCCACAACGCTTGGAATGGGGCACTGCCTGTCCACCTGAGCTGCAGAATGAAGTCTGCCCGCACCTAGGAGGAAACTTGACCCTTATAGAAAGTGACTACCTTCATTCTATGATTGTAATGTACTAATAGCAACTCTTGGTATAACCTGCAGGGCTGGAAATAATGAGGGAACTGAATACAATACTCCCAGGGCATGGGCTTAAAGTGATAACTATTCAAGCGTAGCCTTTGACTAATGCAGTTGCTCTTGCGCATCAAATAATGTCAGAAATGCCACACTTTATAAGAAAGGGCTATAAAGCTTCATTGTGATCCTTCAGCCCAAAAATCCATGCTCAAAAAGCTAAAAAGTTTTCAAATGTGCCGGATGACATATAGGGAAGTGGACACAGGAATGGAAAATATTCCAGGTCACCTGTATTACATTAAAAATGTGTTCTCCCCACTCAGTGCTTTTACACAAACATGTCCATGCATATTGCTTTTTTACTTTAATCTCTACAGTTTTGTTTCTGCAGTGTTAGATTAGCCAGATAAGGCTACTGGAGGGCAGCCAACAGTGATAGCTGGAGAACAGCATGGATGCCTCTTAAAGCACTTGGATTGTTCGCTCCAAGCAGCATCTTGCAGCAGTGAGTCTGATCCATCATGAGTTTAGCCATGTTGGCAGCCAGGACAGTAACAGCTGAAGAAAATGCAAGCACAAGCATTTTCTGCTCAGCAGAGGACTAGGACATCAGAATGAGTCCTCAGCCCTGATTCTTGTGAGGAAAAACACCTGCTTTTGTTGTGCTTTCTGGGACAATCCCTGAGATAGTGATAGTGTAACAGAAATAATCATTCGAGGGAAAAAACCCATCTCAAGCATGGGCCCAAGCAGCGTGTGCTTGCCTGGTGTTTGAGCAGCACAAAGTCCCACTGTCACTCGTTACAGACTGGCCAAACCAGCTGCTAAGTGTGCCTGTGGATGGAGCAGGTGCTTCCGAGGGCACATTGGCCAGTCAGGGAGTTTAATAAGACATTGCAGCCGCTATTCCAGGTAAATGGTGTTGAAGTCCATTAAATGCAAGATGACGATTTTTGTCTTTTGTAAGAAGCTATTCTGGTTTGGGGGTTTTTTTTCTGGACATGATAATTGGTATTTTAAAGCCATTTATAACTGATAGTTCAGATAAACGAATTTTCACATTAACGAAAACTCAGAGGCGCCTACCACTCTAAAATAAAGAGTGTCTTTTTGTTTCATTAAGTAAATTCAGGCAAGCTGTTGTTTGCCAGCTTGCTGCCACTGGGAAAGCAGCACTCCCCTAAAGGATGGTGGAGCACATTTAGAGCTGGCCTGGCAGGCAGGCACCCTGACTGCTGTACCCTGTAGTCCTTGCTCTGCACAAAGCTCCTGTGTCCATACAATCCCAGTGAACTGCGCAGTTTTCAGAAACACAGTGGCATTATTCTAAAAGGCCAGCACTTGCATTGCATCTTGAATATCCAGTTTTCTCTAGAGATGAAATAGGCAAGCTCTTATTCTACCTTAATGTCTGACTTCTGTTGGCCTTTTGTCCTGTTCATATAATACATCCTATTCAGCAACACCCCAAAAACTTAGGTCCAAAACACTATTTATTTACCCTTCAAGAGTGATTTGCAGTAACTTAAAACAAACAAACAAAGCTGTTTGCTCCTCTCTACAAGTCGTTGTCTACTGCAAACAACCCTTAACCTCTTCTTCCTTCCCCAAAAGGTAACCACAGTTTGCTGCAGTTCTGGCTCCTGCTACCATCAGTAAACACCGCGGTTTCCTAAATCACTGTTCCTAAGAAACATTTCCCAGACGTCTTCGTGCTCTATAGGATGAAGTCAGAGGGTTCTCCTGCTAGTTTCTTTCTTTTTTTTTCTTTTTCTCTGATTTTTGACAACGCAAAAGCATGTTTCAATGTGCCTTTATTGTTGGTTTGTGAGCTATTTCTTGCAAAATAAGCATTTCACAAGAGTGAGCTCAAAATCTGTTTCAAACAAACCATTTTAGCATCCAAACATACCATTCCATACCCAACATGGGTGTTCACCAGCACTGTCAGACCTGCCACCCTCCTCTCCCCTGCAGCCCATCCTGGGTCTGAAATTTCAGCAAATATTACACAGCATTTTGCGAGACGTTTTCAGTTTGGTCAGCTCTCTCCATCCAGCCCCAGGAGGAGGGCAAGGCTCTGCCTGGGAGGTTGGGGACACCTGTGAGGAACTGTGGGGATGCAGTGCGTGTCAGGAGTCCAAGTCTTGTTTTCATCTTTCACTCCTCTACATTTTTTTTTCCTGGATAATATGCAATACTGAGGCAATCATTTGCTCTCTTTTTTATTACCCTTGGCTCTTCTCTGTTATATAAACCAGCTAATTTTCAAAGTCATCTTCTGACACAGACAGAAAGACACAGACAAGCTGGGCACAAAAATGCTCTGGGCAACATTTCAAAGCAGTGGCAAGGTTTCTTGGTGGTAAAAAAAAGTGAAAAAAAAAAAAAGACTCTCTTGTTCTTCCATGCAGTGCTCTTTTTTTTTTTTTTTCTGTATAATGCAAAGAAAAAATATTTTACCACTATCAGTAGTGAATTAAGTAAAAAAAGAACAGTGGTATCTTTGAAGGGCTGTTCTTCTCAGAGCCATAAACACATATTGGCAGTACAGTGACTAAAATTCATGCGTGGCCAACACTTGCTGGTGTTTACCCTAGACCGCTGCTACAGAGACAGGGCTCTGTGTGTAGTATACATGTGTATATATATTTATAAACTTTGTGGAGTTTTCTGAGTGAAATAAAACCAAATACTCCCTAAGAGCTAAAAGCAGAAATCTCATTTCAAACCTTCCCTTTAGGACAGTGAGTTAAAATCATCCAGATGGTCACATCCTGTGTATTAATACACTTTTTCATTTGAAGAGCTGCTAAGTTGGGCTAAGGGACTAAACCTATTGAAAGTGCTACCTTTCAAACACTGCTTCTTATTATTGCTGCTTTCTTTTACTGTTGTTGGTGTCTTGGCATGTATCAGGTGTCATCATGGTGGAGAAAAGCGAAGGGCACAAAAATAAGCCTTTCCTCTCAAAGGACCATGCTATACAATATCAACTCTTAAAGACCCAGTAAGGGAAAAACTATTAGGAACATGATTGACTAGTAGGTTGCAGCCAGAAAAGCTTTCAAAGCATCCAACCTGGGCCAGTGACTGGAAAAATAATATCTGTATGCCCTAGGAAATGCAGGAGAAAACGTATTTATTTGAGTGTGACTGTTTCTTTCACTGACTGTTCTTATATACCATCAAATATGTATGGTTTTGTAAAAAATTAGTGTGTGTCTATACAGGCATTTACAAAAAATGTCTCATTTTAAGAAAAAAAATCTTTCCAGACTATTACTGGACTGAGTGCAGTCATTAAGCATTATACACTGATAGCTTATTGTTCACTTATGTGATAATTTTACTTCCAATTATATCTGGGTAATGAATAAAGACAGTTAAGACTTTAACCTATTTTCAGAAACCAGAGTTCTATCAACATGCAGTTATTTATGCTAATGAAAATAATGATCTTTTTATAGTGCTTGTCACTGAAATGGAATGATGTCCTGCCAACTGTGCATGTTTGCCAGTGGCTACAAATTAATCAGCTAAACTGGAGTGGTAATTGGAGTAGAGACAAGTCAAGGGGCAGCCAGGCCAGCTCTGGCAGAAAAGCTTTTGAAGATGAATGCCCTGTTCAGCACACAAAACAAAAGAACTTGTTTATATAATGCTGTTGTTTAATTAAATCTAAGCAGCTGTTTCATTAAGAGGTCTCTGAAGATAAATGTGGAAGGTGATGGGCAGGGGAATCAGAATGTGATGATGATTGTGTTATACAGGATTACGCTGTACATTTCCCTCACACCTCACACCTGCCTAATGAAATTATTTCATAGAGCTCCTGATTATAAACTGCAGACAGACACCAGGGTGTAACCCCTGGCACTGAACACACACAGGCACCACATTTGGAGGGGCTGGCTTCAGAGCCTCCCTGAGCCTGTACACAGCTCCACCTCGGTGGTCCACAAGTGGCTGCCCGTGGCAGATGTCCCTGTGTACGGGTGACAGCCTCAGTATCCTCCCCCGCTTTGTTTGGCTCCCTGTTGTAAACTGTAGGGGTGAAACATGGGAAGTGCTTGGGCCTTGCTTTGCTTAAACAGCTTTTTTTTTCTCTAACCTGTCTTCTTTTCATCTTTTTAACTTCTTGCCACTTTCTCTGCTGTTTATTTTACCTTGTAGGCACAAATAGCACTTGCTCTGGGCAAAATGTGTGCTGGACACTTCTCTCCCATCAGGGGTGGATTCCTCCTGACAACCACAGCACTGTGGCTGGGGAGAAGCTTGCAGTGAATTGTGATGGTCCCACCACAGGCTGCATAAGAGAGGTTGATGAAACCTCCAGAAATGCATCTTCACAGGCTGAAAACCACTCTGTTCTCCTTGGAGTTGACCCAGTCTGGAAAATTCCCTGCTTTTCATCCCACCCTGTGCTTGTGCCAAGAGCTTAAGCAATTATATAGGGAGTGCTCCTCAGCTGCAGGCTCAGAAGCCCTTGTTGGCTGGGTAGGAATAAGCAGCCATGGACAGGAGCCTGAAAATGTCATAGGAATAGTAGGAATTTGGTAATTATTCAGGCATATAGCCTTTTAAAATACATTGTTAACCTCCACAGTTACAAAGGAAAAACTGGAAAACACAGTAGTAGTCTCCTGTAAGGACTCAGAAACCATAACACAGAGAAAAAACACACCAGACTTTCACATTTCTGAAGCATCCTCTGATTTTCTGCATTGACTTTGTGTTAACACAAAATTCAGAATTTTGCCAGCAAAGGAGTTTGGGATCTGGATGCTGAAAGCTTCCGTTGTTTTTAGGTCCAGGATGCAGCTCAGCTCTCAAGACTCCCTGCCTTGAGAGACAAGGGCAGCAAAGATGCTCACTGACACCCTGGTCCTTGCAAGCTCTGATACACAGGCCTTGCACACATTTAGTAAATAGTTTGAAAGAAGTTTTCATGGGCCCATTAGTAAAAAAACACATTTTGTTGAAGGGTTTGGTCTTGAAATTATGACATCCTTAAGCATTTTTGCAGTATAAATACTGTATTATTTAAAAACTGGCACTGCTTGAAAAAGTTTTCACAAGGGTTTAAATTTCATCCAGAAAATATATTTTTATAACATTCAAAGAACATTATGGGAGTATTTTATTTGTCCTTTCTTTTATTCTGTGCAGACTCAAAGAATATTTCCTCAATGATAGATGTGGAAGCATTTGGCTTAAAGATGAAAAATAAATTTACAAATTTTAATTTTCCAGCGAAATGTATTACAAGCAATTTACCTGTGAGTCATTCAGCCATTTCCCTCTGACAAAATGTGTACCTGATGAGAAACTTACCCTACCCAGATTCAATAGGATCTTTGTCATTCCTTCCTATTTAAGACCTTTCTATAGCCCCATTAAGAGCTGCCACTGCTCTGTGATGTTAAAGGCAGAGGCCCCATTGCATCCCAGAAGACACTGCAAGGCATTCCTTTGGGAATGTCTTTCTTCCCTTAATAGGTCAACAATTTTGATCTGTGCTGGATGGGAACAAGACCAGGAAAAGGAGCTTACCATCCCTATTTAAAGGATCTTTAACAGGCTATTGACAAGCCACCTTTCATCAGGGATCACCAGGTGTCTTTGTGCTATTACAACACAAATCCTATTCCTCTTGCCATACAACACCGCTCTATTTTAGAGGTATTTTGTGATCCTTAAGCTGAACTGCCTTTCCTCAGTGTCTCAGGGTGGAAAACAGCAGGTATCCCACAGCCCTGTGCTCAGCAAGGCCCTGCTGTCCTTTGTGGCCATGAAGGTGAACTTCTGACGGATCCGGCCTTATTTGAGTAAAGCACTGTACCATATCCTATTAAATTGGCACCCCTGACTGCTTCTGTGAGCTTGGCCCTGTGGAATTTTCAATAAAATGTAATTATTTTATAAGGTGTGTAAAGAGCTTATCCAAGGCACATGCTCATTAAGCTCTTTCAGTCGTCATTAACATCAACCCCTAAAGGACAACAATGGCAATAATGTGAGATGGGGCTGAAAACTGTGGCATTTCTTAGGAGAGCACAGCAGAGAGGTTTAACAGCACTGATCCTCACTCCAGCCTTCTGCTAGGGCCAGGAGAACACGGATGCTCAGAATTAGTTAACGATTCTTATATTACACTTGGACTAATCTGGAAGCTTGGTATTTAATTGGGAAGAATCTAGCATTCCAGATGGATTTTATGGTGATACACGAGAATGAGTGGTCATTTCAGATCAATATTGAGAGGCCAGGTGAGAGATGCTCTGTCCAGACAGCAGAATGAGCCACCAGCACCCAAAGGGCCTTTGGTGGCCCTTCAGCTGCAGAAGGGCTGGGGGACAGCTCTGCACGTGCAGGAGTATGGAAAGGCTTGACCCAGTGGATTCAGGGAGAGGTGGAAGGGTGACTGCACATGGAGGCTGGATGAGCTCCTGTTGGTTCTTTACCACATCTCAGGTTTAACAGGCTGTTCTGGGTTTGCACTGCAGGAACTGCAGATTCAGCCATTCAGAGTTTTGCATCATGGTGGTCCCCAAATCATCATGGCTCAGTGTCCTCACAGCTCTCTGCTGTGAGCTCTCAGAGACCAGAATGAGATTCTGGACCTTCTCTTTCTTCCAGTTTGGAATTGCAGTCTCTCAGCCTGTTCTCCTCTGCCCTTCCAGAAAGGCATCATGGGTGTAATATCCTTCTGAACAAACTGTTCTCACTCACTTGATCCACTGCATTCAGAAAAAAAAACCAGGGTGATTCTTCCCTGACCCAGAACCTGTAAACAGTAAGACTCCCTGAAGATTTCTCAATGGGTTATGTAGTTCAGAGGAAAAGGAAAACACACATACACTTCATTGCCTTCCAACCCTGCAGCCAGAGCTGTGTCCATGGCCTGAGCCCCGCTGCTGTCCCTGTGCCCGAGCAGCTGCACCTGGCATACCTGGCAGTCCCAAACCTGACTGTTTCCTTCACAGGGAACTTCGAAATCTATTTTGATTCCTGTACTCACAACCTGGGCCTCCTCACTTGCCAAATATACCTGACAGACCCTCCAGGCATCCAAGTCCCAACCTCACCTGGCTGCTCAAAGGACAGGCCCTGTGTGAGCAGGCTCAGTCAGCTCAGGAAGAGCTACAGAAGACTGTGCCCCTGAGAAGGAGAATTGTTCTGTCTGTGTGAGGATTGATCCTCAAGCCCACTGGGATGTTATGTACAATGAGAGATTACTGGCCAGCATCCAAGTCTGTACCACAGCTTTGAACACTCAATGAAAAGCAGAGGCCAAGGGGCAGAGCTCATTCTGCAGGGACAGCTCTCTGGGTATTACAGGTTTAACAAAAGTCTGGACATTTTTTGTTAAAAGATGAGGAAGGAATAGAGAGAAAGCAGGGGAGGAAGTGGCTGAGCCAGAGGGGAGGAGTAGCAAGCCATGCCAAGCCCTACCTGGTGGTGCTGCCCCTGTCCAGCACATCCAGAAGAACCTGAGAGACCTGTAGACACCTTCACCTGCAGCTCAGCATTCACCTGGCCTCAGTCTGCCCCTCACCTGCTGCCTCCCTCTCTCCCATCAGGAGCAGCAGCACATCATTTGGATGTCACAAGGAGGTGGCTGCCAGGGAGCTTGCAGCCCTCAGTAAGGGGGTGGACTAATAATGAAGGTGTGGGCAGAAACATCTGCTTTCCTCAACTCTAGCAGAGCTTAGGAGCCCTCTCCCATGACTGAGAGGTGTCCTGCCCGAGGGCCCATCAGAGCCCAGATGGAGAAGCAGCACTATTTCCCCACCTGCCTCATCTCCCTCCCCAGCCTCCACTCCCCACCCAGCAGAGCCTGAGTTCAAAAGCCACTTATCAAGTTAAAAGCCTGCAGTGCCAGAGGAGGGGCTGGCAAGAATCATGTAAGATTAAATTCAGCAAGGGGAAGGCACAAGTAATGAGGGTTAGGAGTTGAACCAATGGGTCTCTACCTGTTTGGCTGCTCCAAGGTTGGCCTCTTTTTTTGTTTCCTCCGGTGTATCTTTAATATCCTCCTACCTACCTGATACAAATCATTGATTCCTGCTTGGGTACTCAGCTCCTGTAAGATTTTCGAGCAGAGCTGAAGGCTACAAGGTTACTGAACAACAAGCAGAAGCTGCTTTATTGCCAAGCATTTAATATCCTGTTTCCAGCAGTGGAGGCTTAGGGGGAAAGTACGGCATGAGACTTCTGCCAGCATATCCACTGTGCCTCTAGCACTAAGGTGAGGAGAGGGGGTAGGTTCAGAGCCATCAAATAAGTCCCTTTCTCAAATAAATCTGCCCCTGAAAAGCCTTTCACAGTCAAACAAGGCCAAAACTGTTTTCAGTTATGTCCATCACTCTCAATCTTCCCTTTTGCAAATTTATTGCATATGTGCAGTATTGGATAGCAAGTGCAATGGGACAAAGAACTATTAGTCTCAGAGCTGCCCACAAAATACCTAAAAATTTGAACCATTTTAAAAATAAATTATAAATATATTGTGTGAAACAAAAGGTGTTTCTTTTTTGTTTTCTTTTTTTTTTTCAGTACCTGATGCTGGTTTCCCACCTTTTCCTTATATCCTGCCTCGCTTTTAGGAAGGTCTTTCACTCATGACCTTCAAAATAAAGGTCATGTTGCCCAAAAATTATTTTAATTTTATTACTTCCAGGCCACATGCAGGTTTGTAACACAGCGAGCTGTGTACATTGCGTATTCACCACAGCTTGCCAGTAGCTTTTTACTGCACACCAGCATTACTACAAAATCTGCTGTGTTTTAGGGCAGGGTTTGTAAGGGTCTGAATGACCAAACTTCCTGTGTTAGTGAGAATGTAGACTGAGGAATGAATAGTTAAAGACGGCTGGGGGACAGATATTGTAGTGCCATGGATCTGCAGCAGCTCGTGGTCCCTGTAGCTCATTTCCTGATGTGATGCCTCCCGGGATGCTCCTGCTCTGCTGCCTCTTGGTTCCAAACCAGCCCTGCACCCCTGGCACGCCAAGTCCCCTCCTCGTGTGCCGGTGCCTGGGGCAGCTGCACCCCTGCCCCAGCCAGGGGCTCCCCATCCAGCCTGGCCCAGTCCCCACACTGCCTGCACATGGCTCTGGGACACCTCACTTCTCAGGAGCCCGCAGCCTTGTGCATGTCACAATCATTCCCCAAGTTATTTCCCCAAGTGCAGCCATGGGGGATGGCTCTGGTTCAACAAGGTATTTAACCATCTGCTGAACTAATCAGTTCCTTCAGCTGGAATTTGCAGGCTGTGATGCAGGGAAAACAGCCTGAGCATCCGCTGCACCCCCAACAACTCACGTCAGACCTTCCCCAGCAGAGAACTCACCAAGTTCAACAGGAATTTTGTGTCCCCTCTGGAGCAGCTGCCTGGTCAGCAGGGCACAGCCCTCAGCAACACTGACACAACGTTGGTTGGTGCTGCAGACCGTGGATTTAGCTCTGGAAAGCTCCAGTTCATGGTCATGGCCGAAATGATTGTCACCACAGCTGAATCATAACTCCCTGGGTCACTGTTTCTCTGCAGACCTCTCTGCACCCAACTTCAGCTCAGCTGAAGGAGTTTCTACAGCTGAAAAAAAAAGGCTTACTTTGAGTAGCAGCTCCATTGATATTCAAAACAAAGATATGCATGAAGTTTGTTGTGGCTAAATATTTTTATTATTAAAAATATTTCCAGCTTACCACTTTCCATTCTCAAGGTGTTCATTTATGGACAAGACATAATGGACTATACTTAGCAGTAAAAGTGACTTTGAAAAAAATTACATTTTAAAGTAAAATGTGGTAAAATTTATTACCTAGAGAAACATTTATATAGCTATAGATCGACAGGCAAAAGAGATTGTAACATCTTGAGTACACTTGAGCACACTTGAGTGTGTAAAAAGCTTTGCATGAGTCGAAAGAGACAGTGCTGAATAATATGAATATAGCCATATGCAGAAATCCAAGGAGTAAAGACATCCAGGCTGGAAACAATGCATATATTTTTGCTTGTGCTTACATTGCATTTGGAAAAGATCATTATGAAAATGGAGACAAACCTGAGAGACAGAGGTGCAAGCCTGCACACAACAGTGGTGGCAGATTGACTTAGCCACTAAAGGAAAACTCCTCACATGTTTAATGCTGAGTGGTTTTCATTGCCCTTTGTTGAAGGCATCTTTTTCTAGTTATAAAACTACAAAATGGGGACAGTGTTTCTCCTGTTAACACTTTGAAACCTATACAGGCAGATGCCAGTGAGAGAGATGTTCTGTAAGAGCTGGATTCAGATGCTGGGTAGGTTTGTAGAACTTAAACCCCTCTAAAATCAGGCCCACCTTTAAAGCAAGCAGATTTTTCAGAGAATGAGCATTAGCTAAATAAATAAATAATGCTTTCTAAATTGTTGCTGGTTTTCCAGCAAATTCCCTGTTTCTTTCTGAGGACGTAAGTCCTTAGAGCTTGGACCTCCTTGCAGTTCTCCCAGCAGATTCACAAGCAGTCCCACTGAGCTCTGAGCACACTGGTGAACATCTGAGGGTGCCACAGATGAGACGCTTGTGTTCCATTTCCTCACCTGAGAGACCCCTAAATACAGTAAGCACCAGCTGGAAATGGAATGCCTGTCTCAGACCTTCACTGTCTATTATTCGATGGGGAAGAGAGCACAAGGAACTCCATGATGTCCCAATAAACTGGTCAATTACAGATAATAAATAATAACATAAAGAATAAAAAATAAAAGAATAAAAGAAACATATAAATCCACATTTACTGCAGAAATATTCGTATTTTACCATACTTAAATCCCGCTTTGTCTGACTTGCCATAGCAGAGGAACAAGCCTTAGGGAGTTTTAGGGAATGCTGGGTTCTAGAAGGCCAGGTCTCTTTTAGATCTGGACATCCTAATTCAACTCCAGCAAATGCCTGGGGTATGAATAATTCATTAGTATTTCTCAGTTTGGAACTAAACTTCTCAGAGAATTTAGTAAGTGTGAATGTTGCTGCAGTAAACATATGCCGATTATTTTTTCAGAAGCTAGAAAATGAGGTTACTCCCAAAAAAGTGGGTAAAATAATTAAAATGTAAATTGAAATAAATTATTCACAATACTAAATTTAAATAAATGACTCGAACACCTAAACTCAATTAAGGCATGTTGTTAGTTAGAATACTCAGTATTGTACAGCAGATGTACAAAGCCAAGAACTGGCACCAAAAAAGTGTTCAATGTGCATGAATGTTTTATAGGTAACTGAGTGTATACCCTAAGGGCCTTGAATATTACATTAAATTATACATTTCTAATAAAGCAAATATAAATGAATATGGAAAAAAGTCAACTTTCAGCTAAAAACCCCAAATACTTCTTTCAAGTGAGAGCTTTACCATTGCATAACAGTTGCAATATTATCTTGTTTAATAGCTTAAACACTGTTGTCAGCTAAATAACTGTGTGTATGCACGACAAGGCATAAGTGCCATTGGCAACTGTTGTGTAGTGTTATGGAAACCATTCTAAAATAAGACCACATTTACTGTCACTTAAAACTCTTTTAAAATTTTAATAGAAATAACATATTCAGCAAAACGGACTTATTAATTTGCTGTAGCTCTTCCTGGTTTTTGGCATTTTTTTCTTTTATGGCTCACTTGCAATCACAAAAGCAAGCTACTGTCAAAGCCTAGCTGTAGGGATGGAATATTCCTGGCTCTACAACAAGCTCCTAGTGTCAGAAGCAGGACTGAGGGGGAGGAATCTGGCAAGCAATCCGTATATTTTCTTTGCCATGGTTTTATAAAATAAAGAATCACATGGTGAAAGTTCATGTATATGTACTATTTAAGCCTAGAGCCTAAGCTCCAAAATAGAAGGAATTTTTTTTTTTTTTGGCTGAAGAGTGGGAAGAGCAGCTATACAGAAGCTTTGTTAATATTTTTGACATATTTGGATGCTCAGCCTGACTCCGCACTTTGACTGGGATGGGATGTTCCAGCTTTGCAGAGTGAGCAGACAAGGACCCTGCTGTGGGGACCCGCTCAGCTCCAGCAGCACCACAGAGAGGGGAGCACAGAGCTGGGCACGCTGTGACCCGAGGGCAGGTCTAGGGACCCCTGAGACGCAGAAAGGGCCAGGAAAGCTGTGTTCCTTCAGCCCAGCGGGGGCTGGGTGGGGCTGGTGGTGTGACCCAGGAGTGGCAGGACTCGGGAGCCTGCAGTGAAGGGACTGAGCAGTCCCTCTGTGTGTTGGCCTTGCTGTTCACCTGCTGGAGACACACACGTAAATCCAATCTCTTCCAGAGCCAGAGGAGATGATGCACTAGGAAAGAGCTGCTGAAAGATTTTTTTTTTCTCTCTAATCAGTTAAGATGTAAGCCAGTTCTGTCCTTGCAAAGCAACAGAACAGATATTGAACTCAGCCCTAATTGGATCTGTTAACCGCCTAACGAAGCCACTGCACATTAACCAGCTTCAATTACAGCAGCTATGAGAGAAGTGCAAGGGAGGAAAACAGTGTGGAGACGTTTTCGTTCAGGGTCCCAGACTGGACAGGGATTTAGTCTTGAGAACACAGTATTGGACCATAAGGAGAGGGAGAAATAGGGAACATCAGCTCTTTCTCTCCCTCAAAAGAGCGAGAGCCCAAACCTGCTCCACACAGACACAAATCCTTAAAGCAGGTTGTGCTCTTGGCCAGCAGCTGAGTGAATAACTGCAAACATGCAAAATGCAGCCTTCTAAAAAGCCACGCTCTGATCCTTTACCTCCACCATTAGCACAGACTGGAAGCCAGCCCAACGCAGAATTCTCTGGGAAGAGCTTTCCCTTGACACCAGGCAACCTTGGGGCAGAAGCCATGGGTTGAGAATGATTCCTTCCTAAGTCCTACAGACCCCATCAGACGGGTGATCAGAAGAGAGTTAATGTTCTTTGCCTTGGCAGAGGACACCTCACAGCTGCCTGTCCTCGTTTCAGGGACTGCCAGGGAACCCTGCCATGGGGGAAGGAGGAGGGAGGGGGAATTTGTTCCTGGGCCCAGCTGGAGTGATTTGCCATATCCCACAGGGAGCAATAAAACTCCTCTGGTGAGGCTGGCATTTCTCCTGGTTTAACTCTGCAGCCAGGTCTTTCCTGTAGGAAAGATGAGGAACCTTTCCCAGAAAGGAATACTTCAGTGTTAGGAGTGAATGAATCAGTTTTATGTGTAATTTTTGCCTAGCTTTGATGTGGCCTTGAATAAAGGGGAAATATCTACATCAAGTACCAGTCTTGGCTTCATTATTGACATATGAGTGGTAATAATTTAACTAATATTGCTATATGCAAGGAAAATGAAGTTTGAACCAGTACAGAATACAGAGGTGCCTTAGGAAAGTTGGCTTTTTAAAGCCAAAAAGCATTATGAGCAAGATCAACTGGAAGAAGGAAATAGGCAGAAAATATGAGAGCTTTGTAAGAACAACTTAAGGATATCTTATTTTAACAGGAGAAAGAAGGCTGTATCTCTATAAAAACACAACAGAATAGGCTCAGCATAATAAATCAAAAACCTCTGCAGTAGGAAGTGAATGCAGCCATAAAAGCAAGCCTTACCAATAAGGACAAAAAAGACAAATGCAATAGTAAAAGAGGATAGATAATTGACAAGAAAAACAAAAATGTGTTGTTGAAAACATTAATAAGGGAACAGTTTTTGCTGAAAGTTTTTCTGAAGTGGAAAAAAACTGACTTGAACGATAGGTCTGTTCCCAGACAGAAACAACAAACAGATACTTCTTTTTTATTCAGCAACAATGCAAAAAAAAAATCAATAAATATGTCTATTCTGTATTTGGAGGAAAGGATGAAGTATTTGTTAGATGATGATGGTAATATACTTTCTACTCCTACTGTAACTAAAGAGGATATTAATCAACATCTACTGTAGTTAGACATAGTTAAATCAGAAGTTCTGGATAATTTGCATTGAGAAATTTTTAACACAGCTAGCTGAGAAGCTTTTTTGTCAGGTAATGTTCATTTTTCAGTAACCCATGGACAGGAGAGAATTCCAGAAAACTTTAAAAATGCTAGTTTCTTGTTAGTTCATTAAAAAGTACAGGCAAGATAGCTGAGACACAGCCTGTCAGGCTGAGTTCAGCATGGGACAACAAAGGAAAAGCTCATATTTAATTCAATTAACAGAGACTGTAAGGGGCATGCTACTGTTAATGCTGATCAAGGATGGAAAATATATCGGCTCAAGGTAATCTTAGAGAGATTATTAGCCTAGTTCACTTAGGAAGAGCATTTAATAAATACACTTAGGCTTCAGCAAAACATTGCTATACAGCTGACAAAATAAAACTATGGACTTAGAAAGTTTAAAAGAAAATAAATCAATAGGTGTACTAAAGGTCAAACAGAATAGAAAGGCACACAATAAGTCGGCTGTAGAGTAAATAACTGGAAAGGTAAAAGCCACCAGAAAGCAGAAACCTCTGCTGAACAAGGAAATCTTTAGTAGAACCCAAATTGCTTCAACTTTAGGCAACCTAAATTTTGTATGTTCCAGACACATATTTCAGCCTGCTAACTGTGATGCTTCCTAAGTAGAGGGACAATTCGATGAAGGCTGTGATAGTTTTCATCTCTAGCAATCTTTATATTAAAGGTGGATACTTTTCCCATCTCAGGCTATAGTTCCACTATCACTCCTGGAAGTTAATAAAGCAGACAAAGTGTTCCAAGCCCAGCAGGACCTGCAGTTTGCCCCTGTGGCTCTAGATGCTCTGCAGGGTTACAACATGTATATTCCACTCGGAGATCCTCACCTCTCCTCACTTTCTTTTCTGCTAATTGCTTTTTTTACAGCATGTGGCATTGACTCTTGCAGCAGTATCCTGGAAAGTTTATTTATAATGTAGTAAAAGATGCAATCTTTGTTGCTGAACCAAATTTACAGTAGCAGCATTTTGGGTGATGAAACGGCAGTGCTCCAACTTTTGTGAGTGATACTTTACTTGGCTTGCATTTTTTATTTGAACTCAAATAGAACAATCTTACTTATTTTACATCAAGGAACACTGGAAGCAGAAGTGACTAATTTGATTGCTTATGACCAGCCCCTAGAAATTAATATTCTTCAATGCTAGGAGATACAAATTTCAGCCAGCCATACAAAATCCAATCTCTTTCCTGGGTGAATTTCACTGTCTCAGTCTGTGACTCTTAAGATGTAAACAGATGCTGAGCATATGAGCTTTAGGGACAAATCAGCTGACCTTTAATGATTCTGTAAGTCCTTCCCTCACTTTCCATCAATAGCATACTTATTGATCACAGAGCTGGCTGGTACTGAATTCCTCTGGAGAAATTCAGTATCAGAAAGGCTAAGAAAAATCTTTAAAGTGCACAGCTTAATTCTCTGGTCTGTTGTCATCAAAACTGAACATCTGAAACTGCACTTTGCTAGCCAAAATGGAGTCCCTTCCCTTAACCCTCTTGGTATTGCTGCTTTGGCTTCTGAAGTAAAATCTTCCCTTCTGCTTAAACCTGCTTGTAGCCAGGTGATTCAGCATGACTCCCCAAACTCACATCGTTGGTTGAGAGCTGGGATGCATCAGTTCTTCAGGGAATCTCACTGGAGAGTTATCTATGAATTATGTCATCTGAGAGGGCTTCAGAGGAAATGTCACTGCTGTGATACAGACTTGCATCTGTATAAGCTTCCCATGAAGACAGCTGCCAAATTAAAGAAATAAAGAATAATTAGGGATGAGAAATATCTCTGATTTTTCACGTCAATTACTTGTCCATCTGCATGCGTATCAGGTGTAATATAACACCATCATTGCAGAAGAGTTGGTTGGCACTCCCCAAATAGTTTACAAGCTCTCTGGCAGAAATCACTGTCTTAGGAACAAGCTGAGAAGCAGTCACAAATTCAGTTGAAAGCCTGCTGACACTGACCTATGATTCCAGGGCCCTACACATAATTTTACTGTATTAATACTACCAAGAGGCAATCACCCAACACCCTCACATGGCAGTGCAGGATGGTGAAAGCCTGGAGAGCTGATTCCCAAGCAGTTCCATCACTCCATGGTCACAGGAGTCTTCTCCAGCCTGAATGATCCTGTGATCCTATTCTATGATGGTTTGCACATCACATTCCCTTCAGATTTGAAGCATTCAATGTGTAGGTAGAGCCCATTTCTGCAGTACACATTCCATATGCAATCCCTGCTCAACACCCACGTGCTGCACTATGTCAAACCCTGTGTTCAGAGGATGTACAAGGAAATTTGCCTCTTCCACTAATGCCTAAACTCCATTGCCTGCTGATGTATGGCCACAGTGCATCACTGGAGTGATGAGGATCTGATGGGATATTGCCATCATTTATTACTGGAATATTATCACTGGCATATTATTGCAATGTATCACCAGAGCAGCAGCCAGCAGGGATAGAGCTGCAAGAGAGCCATGTATGTTTTATTAATTCCTAAGTGATAGCTGTAGGATTAAGATGACACAGAATCAGCATATACCCTGCTTTCCTCTCATTCACATGCTTGCAACATGAACTGGCATATTTTGTTTGCTACTTTCCAGGTGTGAATAATTTCCTTGCTGAAGTTTTAGATTGAGACCTTCATTCTGAAAGTTTTGCTAGCAATTATGAAATAACAAGGACCAAAAGAAAATGGGAATCTGATCTTGACTGTCTTGTTTTATCATCATCTCTATCATATATTTTAGGATCATTTTATGGCCCTGACTATTAAATTGTTTCATGTTACCCAAGCTATTTTACAAAGACTTAGAAAACGAGCGGTTCATTAAGGTACGATATCTATTTACAATGACCTTTTTTTTGCATTTGCATGTGCATTTTAAAATTCAATATCTCATTTGCTGCCAAAAATAACATACAAAACCCAGAATATTCCTGCCACTCAGCCACTCAAATTGGCACAATGACATCAGATATTTAAAAATCTTGATGAAACCTGAGTGTCTTTCTCCCATCAATGTTAATTCTTCCTGTCTCACCATGCTTTGCACAAAGCAAGAGTGTACTTATATTACAGTGTCTCTTCCACAGTCATTGCCTGGAGGAATTCTGAAAGCTCTCCTGCAAATGTCCCCTGGATTTATTTCATTGTACTACCAGAAAATAACATTTGCTGCAAGCTTTATATAGAGCAACTTCTGCAAAGTGATCTCAGTGTCAGCCTGTCTGATTCAGTCAGGACTCTGTTTTAGTTAGTGATAAGGCTCCTATCTGCATCCCACTAGGATCAGACACAGATATTGGATAACTACATTTAGTTCTTGCTACTCACTGGAGGATTGCATTCATCGTATCTCTGCTACTTCTGGCCATTATCTATCAGTACATAAACATCTTCATGTTACTTAGCATCATGCATTTTTAGGCTAAAAATGTCTCTCTGACAGACCCCTTCAAATTCCCATCACTCATCCATCCCTGATCTATTGTAGTAGAACATTAGGGATGAAATGTAGTGCTGCATATTTTTTAAAAACACTGATCTAGGTTCAAGTTGCTGCCCTAGGTGAGACAGTCAGCTTGCTTGACCAGGGTTGTTTTGACAGAGAGGCAGGACCAGACAACCCTGGAGAGGAGCCCCTTGTGTGGTTGGTAAGCTGTGATCCCAAATTAGAAGTAATCTACAAGAGCACAGCACCTTCTTTGGAGTTAGTTTTTGGGTAAACCTGGTGCTGTAATAAACCCCAGCCCCAGAAGATCCTGAGCAGTAAAGCAAACTGTGAGAGAAGGGGTGGGCAGTGGTAGGTGAGGAGCCAGGGGGACACAGACTCTCTGGAGAGATGCTGAGGAGCACTTTGGCAGGAAGGAGCCCTTTTAGTGGTACATTTGGCTGTCACCAACTCAGCAACACTCAGGGCTGGCCATCATCACTGAAAACACAGAGCATGGTAGTGATAGAAGTGAAATGTTGCAGATTATATCTGGCTGTCTAAAAACAATTTCTTGTTTCTGGAGAAAGACTGCACACGAGTTTTTTTTTTAATTTTTCCTTCCTCTCTCCCAAGAAATGGTTAATGCTCATGTAGCAACATGTAGATCAGGAGGTTAATCCCAGAATGTGCAGTGTATTAGGCATGATAAAAGTGAACAAAACAGCAACATCTGTTTCAAATGACAGCTTCTCATTAATCTGCACATCCACTGCTGAAAAATATGGATTACACTCAGCAAGAACCCTACCTAGATTAGTAGTTTAACAGCCCAAGTCCTCTTGCCTATTGTCAGCTAGACTGTCCCTTGCTGAACACAGTGACTTTCCCAGGACTGCCTGCAATAGTAATGGACATTCATTTAATCATGTTGCCTGACACATTGCAGGGAATTCAGTAAAAACTGGTGGAAGGGATACAGAACTAGTGGAGATTTAATGTCTCTCTCTTCTTTCTGCATATGTTGTCTAGATGAAAGTGTTTAAGCTCAGCCTCAGATGTTGATGTCATTCTCTGACCAGCAGTAGATTCACTCTTCCACTGCAGTGTGACTTCTGCCATCACAAGAAAACATCTGCAGGATGGCACAAGTTTTGGCAGCCCTTCAGAAGGGTGTTTAAAACCTTTTGTCTCCTTTCCCCTCAAGAACCCAGTGCAAAACTAAGAAATGATGGGTTGGGAATTGAAGGAAAGTCCTGAAGCAGGTCTGATTAGAACTAGAAAAAAAAAAAAAACAAACCCACACAACACAATTTGTACACTGCTACCACCTAGTGAATTAAAAGAAAACAAAATCTCCCTCTGAACTAAGATGAACCAAATCTGAGGGTGTGAACCTTCATCACTGAGGTCATTGGGACTTTTGCCATTGACTTTACTCAGAACTATACTTAATGGGATAGGCCATATTAAACATCAGGCATTTGAACTTCAAGGGCAATTACAGAAAGTACCAAGGAGTGTTACATATATTTGTGATCTAGATAATTGCCATAATTTGTCCAGAATAACACTGAACCTAAAGAATCATTAGCAATTACTGCTTTAAGTCAGTGCAAATAGGTTGAACTGGATGAAAAACCCATTTGTAGACTGGAAAAAAAAGGGAGCTTTTTCATGGGTACTGCATTTTATTTTTCAAATGAGATTAAACCTTAGGAAAGAAGTTTACACAGCAGCTCTGGAAACCTCAGTTCTGCACTGGTGCAAAGAATTTCTCCAAAGAGTTTGGCCAACTTGCCTTCTTGCTCTCTGGGGCTTCCCCAAAGCAGGAAGCAACCAGCCACTCCCACTCATTCTTTAGCTCTGATTTAGTGGGCATTTTTCTCTGTTAGATTGGCACGTGGTAACTCATCTCCTAAGTCAGTCACGCTGAAATGTCAGTGCTAACATCCAGTGCTGTTAAAATCCACACTGATTTTGACACTTCCTCCTGCAGAGTCAGCATTTTATTTACCCCAAGGCATACTTTCACTGGCAATGTGAATCACAGTATAAAGTGTCAGGATTAAATGATTCATACCTTATTTGCAGTACTTGATCCTTTCTTCCCTATCCTATGCCAAGAGAAATCCCTTCCAAACTGATCTGCAGGAGAGATATGACACCAGATGACTTATGCCACTGTTCTGCTGCCCTGTGACTGTCTGGAGGTGCTGAATGTAACCATGGCACACCAAAAAGAGTGGCAGAAGAGGGTTCTCAGCACTTCTGGAAATGAAGGTATCAATGTCACTGTGATCCCTCTTACCTATCAGTAATAATAGCTAGGAAGAATGCAAGGACCTTAATTACCTAATATTAATAATACAAATGCACTTCTGTGCAACTGTGCTTTAATCACTTTCACAATATTTATCATCATTAGTCTCTTATCATAGTTCAGCAAAGATCTGAAGTGTATTCATAACTCAAAGCACCAGTGTTTTACCCTTTATTTCTCAGCCTTAAAATGAGGGACATTATTTGTGGCTGAGCCTAGAACCACATCTCACAACAGCCCTACTTTTGTGCCAGTTATGCTGTGTTTATTTGGACCTCAGATATGTTCAGAAGAGAATCTTTCTAACACAGTAGAACACCCAATTAATTACCTCTCTCTTTTTTTGTTTGCAATGAAAATTGTTTATGTTAAAACCGGTTGCAAAAGAGCTCTGTGGAACCTTGCGAAAAGCTGTTTCTTGTCACAAAAAAATTAATCTTGCAGTAATTAAACCTTCCATAGGTTTGCTATTTTAGAAAGATTACAATTTATCTATCATAAAAATTATGCTTTAGAGGAAGAAAAGAACTTTAACATTTTATCAATGTTAGTCTCCATTTGAAAATAGCTTCTTAAATGGTCTGTATTAGAGAACATAATGTTGAAAGTAAAATCAAACCTTTGATTTTTTTTTTTCTGAATTTTCTGTAATGTAGGTTTTGTGATATATGGGGTCTCCTCAAAAACCTGATTCTGATATCTTAAAATTTCAGGGGAAATGACAGTGTGTACAGTCCTCTTTGCATTGTCCTCCCAGCTACCTTAAGAAATTCTCTGCTTTAAGCATCTCTTTCAAACCTCTTAACCACCTTCCCAGTGGCTGATGTGCCATTTCACAGCAGCTCTGGCTCACTGGCTGCCTCCCCCCGAGCCTCCTGCAGTGCCTCACCCATATTCGTTTTAACTTGTACTTTGTGTTGCTACATAAAGCATTATTTTTTTCGTTTTCAGGGCAAATGGATGGGATCTGTAAAGCAAGTGATTTTGAAATGCATCTTAACTTTCAGATCAGCCTTTGAGAAATTAATTTCCACTTAGTTTTTGGAGTCATTCCAACTCATCCTCATGAGTGAAATATGGGCATCAGAAGGTGGAACAGAAAATACAAAGCTAATGATCTGGTTCATGTTAGTTAGTTCTCTCTTAATCCTTTGAAAGATTGCATTTCCCATCTCTGGAATTTCCTCTCACTGACAGTTTTTAAAAGAAACAAGACAATATTTGCCATGCATTATATATCAAGATTAACTCAAGAAGCGAAGATGATCTATTCACCATCCCTCTAAGCCTCTCATAATTAGGTCTACCAGCTTTCAAGGACAGTACTGTCTGAGCTTTAAGAATAAGAATTCCCACTGGAATTTAAAATGTCTCCCAGAGTGAAGTTAGAAAGGACAAAAGGGACCTAACCTTCACCCTTTATCCACCGTGGCTGGCCTGAGTCGTGAGTCCTCAAGGGCTGCAGACATACAGTCACTCTGCTCCTGAAATGTGGACCCTGCTCCTCCCCAGGCAGCCTTGGGCCACAGCTGTTTCAGTTCTGCTCAGCCCTATAGCAGGGACCACGTTTAAATTCCTACCCACTGCAAGCTTCCCAAGTGTTGTAGGCTTTTCACACCACTTTTTGTAAACATGCATTGCCTTCAGCCGAGCTACCTACAATATTACTGCTAGAAGTCCCTTCAGGAGGGGAGGCAGGAGTCCATGCCCAGCCTTCCAGTGGTGCTTGGTGGCTTCTGCAGGGTGACCCTGCGCGAGGCAAGGAGCTGATACCAGCAGTACCTGGGGACATCTCTGCATTCCTGCCCTCAGTGGGGATAGGAGCAGGTGACACAGCACCCTGTGGCTTGGTGGCCCCCAGTCAGCCCAGCCCTGCAGCAGGCTTTCCTGCAGCCAGCATTTCCCAGAGAAGATGGAAACTTTCCAGTCACTCAGGGAAGTTGTCCTGACAGGTCCCCTGCTGTGGCCCACAGGCTGCTGCTGTGACACCGACTGGACACCAGTGGCCTCTGGAAGAGCTGGGGGCGTTCAGCTGACACTGGTCACTGTTTTCCTCCGCAGCTGGCTCTCCCCAGCCCTGTGCCAGTCCCAGCAGAGCAGGGCAGGCACCCTGCTCCTGTCCTTCTCCAGGAGCAGCCACCCTGCTCCTGTCCTTCTCTCCCTGCTGCTGCCTACAGAAGGTCCAGTGCAAACCCCAGGTACAATTCCTATGAAGTTTGAAACACCCCTGCAGGCTGGACAGAGTTGGTTTTGATGGATATCATGGAAATACATTTATTAGAAATTCATCTAAATGAGAAATGAGAATTAAAATAGTATCAAGTATTTCTCCTTCTCTCCCCAGATTTCCTCTTCTGTCCAGCCAGTTCTACCAGCAGAGCTACAAAAATAATGTAGGAATGTAAGTTATCAGTAGTATTACTGATATGCAAATATAATAACCAACATTTGGTGATGCTGTGAAATGAACAGTAGATTTAAAGAGATTGCAGGATCTTTTGTTTACTTACAAATATGTATGCAGGGGTGGGTGGGTATTTGTATGAAACCATCCCAGATATCATATTTTTACTGTCATATTTACAGTCCTGCAGAACATTTTCAGACAACTATCCTCTTAAAGAAATATCATCCTATCACAGTCAGATGGAAAAGGGTAAATTTGAGGAGACTATTCAATTTTGTTCCAATAGAATTGCAAGCACTTTGCCTTTGTCTACTATTATTTCAAACGTCGGGCTGCAAAACTCAGTCCAGCTCCCAGTTCTGACACTCAGAAGCTGCAAAGAAAATGCATTTGTTCCTTTCCAAACAGTAAGGAAGATTTGGGGTTTTAAGTGAATGAAAGTTTCTTAGAAACAGCAAATTTCAGCATTCATTTCTGGAGATCAAGATTTAGCATAGAGAGGCTTTTGTAATTTCTCTCAAAGAAGGTAGCTTGTTTAGAATTTCAGAATTTCTCATCTTTCTTCTGCCTCCTCCCCCAACCTTAGAAGATACAGCTGGTAGGGGTCTAAGACTATAAAATAAGGCATTAAATCAGAGAGCCTGTGTTTGTCCTACTTCCTTAACTTTTCTACATTCAATTCCATGCTTAATAGGAGGGAAGACAAAAGAAGGAGACATTTTCAATACTCAGACCCTAATAATATCTCTCTGGGATCACCTGCAGCTCAATACATCATTCAAAAGCAAAGATTAAAAGTAATAGTCACGTTAATATTATTTCACAATCCACAAACATAAATCCTCATTTGTTATTCATGAGCTTATCACACACACCTCTTAAGGAGCAAAATATTGCAGCATGTGCAGAAAACGGGAACACAAAGTAAACAGTGAAGGGGAGGCAGACAACTTTATAGCTCTTTTAAGGTAAAGATATTGCAGGTATGCTTGCTAGCAGAGTAGAAGTCTTCCTGCCTGGCTTTGATGATGCATCATGCAGAACCATTTACTGTTTCCCTAATCATGACTTAATCAGACCCTGAAGTGCCCACATCCTAAGTGTGTTGTTTTAAAGTGATGGATATTTGTGGAATGAGGTGGTGGAGGGCAGCAGTGCCTTGCACATCCCTCTTCATGTGGGGTGACAGATCCAGGAGCGTCACACAACTCCATGAATGAGATGGACTCCCTTGCTCGAGGAAATTCACCCACCACCTACCAGGATATTTCTGCTTTCTGCATAGGAATGAGCTGCTGACCTTGAGCACTGAGAGCCTCCTGGGCTCAGAACACACTGCTCCTGCACACAGGGCTATTCCCAGAGAGCCTGCAAGCACCAGAGGCCACAAGAATCACTCACACACAGCCGTGGGTGGCTCCTGCCCAAACACCCCCCATCAGGGGCAGTTGCAGATTCAGAGCTGAATTTTATTTCGCAAGTGACCATCCCTTCACGCCGACTGTGTGAGCCCCTGAGCTCTGAGGAGTTTGAGGCAAAGCCATGGGGTCTGTAGGTGACACACACAGCCTGCCTTGGCTCTGCAGCCATCCAGGCTTGAAGCCCAGCCAGGAAACACATGCACAGTCCTCCTGATCTTGGTTACTGTAGAAACAGAAAGGAAACTTTCACCAATGTTTCTCTCTTATTTCCCAATAAATAGCAGCATCTCCCCTAGAAACTATATCGATCTCTAGTTGTTCAAATAACTACTATTACAGAAGTAGATGAACTCTCCCCTGATAGACCTGTCAGACTCCCTGCTGATGAGAAGCCTTCCATGCAATCCATATCCACAATTGCTTTGGAAGTCGACAACTGATGTTCCCTCCCTTTTCCCCCTCCAGCTATATCCCTGTAGCTTTCTTCGGTTTCAACCTCCTATGCTTTTTTAAGCTGATACTTGTTTTGAGAAACTGCTGGAGTTGTGACAGAAATTTCTGAGCTCTCTGAGTAATTGGCCTTCCTGTGTGCAAGGGAGGGGTTGAGAATGACAGTGCAAGGGAAGAGAACCTTGAAAACTTCTTGTCTTGGGAAGCTCCTGCCATAAATCAAGTGGCGTTGCATGAGCTTGCCTTGCACATGCAGTGCTCTGTGCAATGAGTGTTTCCTCTCTCCTCAATGTCTTCTCACATATTTATAGATACATGGTTTGATTTTACACATTAAACCTATTATGTCCATGTTTTTTATTTCCATACTATTGCAAACCATTTCCTCTGGCTCAGAGGAAAAAGGCATTAAATACACAACTTGTTCAGCTGGAACAGTTGCAAGTTTGCTGATGAAGACTCAAACAACAAGGGTTACCCAGTTCAAGCAGAATTTCATTATTACCTAGAACTACTGAGAAACCTAACACTCATCCTGTGTTAAAACATTTTGTTGTACAAGGCTTAAGCAAAAATTAGCACAGGCCATATCCTCAGCTGTCACAGGCTGACAAAGTTGTACTGATTGCACTGGAACAGAACTGCTTTATGGAGCACAGACTCTGGCCTGCAGCAGCTCTGTCCCAGGCAAAGACAATCTGCATTCCTCCTAAAAATAATTAATTGAAAGCTGTTTGGTAGCTTTCCTGACAGATGGGTAACACAGTTCGCTGCCTGATTTTCTGATGCTCATGAAGTGACCTGACTGAGCCAGCAAAGTTCTTAATACTTCACCACCTCGGCACCCAGGGAGCAACTCAGGCATCCTGCTTTCACAGGTTTCTTTGTTTTCTTAACTCTTGAGTGGGAGAGACAGAAAACGAGTTCTGCTTATGCTCCTCTTTTCTTCTGACACAAGAGATGGAGGAACACCCTCCTGAGCAGGTTTAACGGCTGAAGGTGGCTGAGCTAGAGCTGTCAGGTTTGCTGTGTTCTTGTTCAGCCCTCCAACATCTGCCCTGGTGTACAGGAGGACACGGAAAGCTGCTGGACAGCACCACCTCAGCTTCCCACCAGCTCTCACCACACTGAGCAATCAGCATCCTGGACCTTCCCACAGAAAGAGCTGCAAGAGAGGTAACTGGGAAAATGAGTGTATTCATCTGTCACTTACAGGTGTAGGTAACAAAAATCTTGGGAACTCACCTTGATGCTGTTGCCTCTGTGGTTGTCCTCAAACAGTGCAGAAAACTGGGTGTGTGCTGGAAATCTATTGGCTTGCAAAGGAGCTGGGTACATGGATTACCCTGTGTCAAACATTATTGTACAGAGTTGGGCAAAGGGGAGGTTTTAAGCACACTATGACAATAAAGCTTTCGAATTCCTCAGGTGTGAGCCACCTGCCGACAAGCTCCCTACTTAAATGTCACTTAGCAAAGCTTTTGGCACTGGTGTTTTCCTAAGTGTATTTCCCTATTCATCTTCCAGATAATTTCATTGTCTGCCTGAGTGAGGCTCAAAGAAAGGCTTATGTAAAGGTTTCTCCTACCAAGACACATTCCAGTTTGAAGTTGACTATTCCAGACCTTTTCAGGATTAAAACAAAGTGCTCACTCACAAATTTTCCCTCTCCAACATAACAGGCATGCCTTTTCCACATTTCAATTTTTAAATGTAAAGAATATTGCTGCCAGTCAGATATTGCAGCCTGTCCCTCTCTTACCTTAGGAATGAACAATTTTAGTGTAGAAATTACTGCTTGCAGACACCAGAAAAGATCAGCAGATATGTCTCCAAGTTTTTTTGGTTTTGTTTAAAGTGACATCTGCTTGAAAATTTTCAAGTGTCTGGAAAATTACAATAGGTCTCCTGGGAATGGATTAATAGGCTGCAGACATGCAAGGCAAAGCTAAATGCTGAATAAAATACCTCACCTAGCACTGCAGTTCATCAGCTGGGTTCCCATACCTGCAATAAACCTCTCCCATCTGTGCCTGCCCATGCAGCTTTCAACCTTCACCAAGGAAGAACTCCAGGCACAGTAAGGTCAACCCTGGCACAAATTCTTTGATATTATAAAGTACTCAGCCCATTTAGCAGAAAAATGTTGACTGTGTCTCTCAAAAGTAGAATAAGCAGGCAAGGATTAGGCTTTTTAGTAACTAAACACTCCAGAAAGTAGAGCTCCAAGCCTGTGGGTGTTAATGCACTCTGGTTTTGCCAAAAGGCTACCAAGGTGTCCAGGCTGTAATCTGAAAAATGTTGTCTCAATATTTGGTACTTGATTACTGAGTGAAGATGGGGAACAAGTTCTGAAAAGAAAGACAAGCTGTAGGAGAAAAGATGAGAGAAACTGTCCCTACAGACACAGCTAAATTAACGGGGGAAAAAAATGCTTAGGCCAGAGCTACAGGAAAGAGGAACTCTTTCTTCCTCCTGTTTAGTAAGAACAATTAAAATAATTACCCAGTTAAAACTTTGTTCATTCTGTGGTGACCACAACAGAGTAGCTTGGTAACCCTGCCCAACTCTAATTTCACATGGTTTGTAATACTCTGCCACTCCTTGGAGAATGTCAGGAATTGTTGTTTCTGGCTGAGATGCTTGGGTTGGCAATTCAGAAACCTGAGACATGGACATGAGAGCAGTCAGTGTGCACACAGAGAGCACGGGGAAGCTGAGCTTAGCCTGCCTCATGCAGCCCAAGCCCAAGAGGAAAAGGAGAGTACTGTTCCGGAGGAATGCTCAGCGCATCCATCCCACACCGGCAGAATTCTGACATACTGGCTTGCCATTAACTCCAGTGAGCCTATTCTCATCCTTATATTTAAAATCTGTACATAAGTACTTTTCTAGACTGAGCACCACAGTGCATTTCCCATGTCAAATTAAACCTGTACTACATGATTTACTGCTCTATTTTGTGCATATTCAAAAAAAGAATCCCTTCAACTCTCATGTCTTTTTATGTTTTTATATATCTATCTTGCAAGATTCTTTGTGATCCCCACATAAAATGCTTCATATGAGTGAGACTTCAGCCTGACAGGGAAATTCTTTACTCAGTCCTCATCTGCATCACTGATCTGCCTTAAAAGGCATTCTTAGACTGCTTTTTTGTCATGTACCTCTAGAGAGTGATGCCACATGGACATGAGTGCACAGCCCCTGTGGCAGGAGCCACCAAGTGACACTGTGAGAAGCCAGCAAGGAAGGGAAAGAGGAAAGAGGGAAGGGGGAGAGGGGAGAGGGGAGAAGGGAGAGGGATGAGAGGGGAGGGGTGGGGAGCGGTGGGAAGGGAAGCAGGAAGGGGGAAGGGGAAGGGGAAGGGGAAGGGGAGATGTTTGAAGAAGATTAAAACCACTGGATTTTATATGTGAATCCCAGTGCAAATAAGAGACAGGTAGAGAGAAGAATTTTTGGTAAATTCAGTTTGGAAGCCAGCTCTGTGATTTATTTGATGATGGCCATCACATAGGTTATGCAAAACTAAGGGCACTTGTGTGTGCAGGTGTACATAATACATAACCTTTTAGTTTGACAATATTGATTGAAATCCTTTCAGTTTGATGAATGAGAGCATTATGCAGTGAACAGTGAAACCTTGATGAGTCATTGGCAGGATTTTCCCAACTTTTTGAAGGCATCCTCTCCCGTGGGCTAAAAGTCAGAAATGTCCTCCCAGTGTGTCTGCTTGAGCTCAGTTTTTGACTGTGACAAGACAAGTCACTTCAAGCCTGTCAGTTCCTCCCACCTCTCCAAATCCCTCTACACCTATCCTGATACACACATAGAGGATCAAGGGATGGAAAGTCTCTCAGGGTTCATTTGGACTTGGAATGCAGCTCTTTCATGTTAATTTTCCTTTTCGTTTTCCTTCACCTCAATTCACTCTGACGCCTTGCCACAATATTGTCAGTCTCAGAGAAAACAACAAGCCAAAGCAGATGTGCTGAACACATGGTCACCAACAGGAGCAGTTCCCAAGCAAAGTTAGCATGTGAAATCATTCCAAAAGAGGGATGTCTTATCCAAAAAATAATCTACATCTGCTCCTGTTGTTTGGTGGATTGAAAAAAACCCCAAACTTCCATGCCCAAGTTTACAGTTTGAATTTACCCAACGCTCTTACATTAGGAGGGTTATGATTTTAGACAGTCTGATACCATTATAATGAATTTCTCTTTTGTTGAATAACAGAGACACACAACTTTTCTAGTGTTTTTTTAAATAAACGGCATCGTATTGCAAAGGCCCCTTATGTTTTGGTGTCACAGAGGTGATGAAGGGTAACACCATAATTCTCTAGAAACTCTAAGAAATTGAAATCTGCTGGAAATTACCATTCTTTAAGGGAAAAAAACATGGTTTTTCAATTAAACAAAAAAAAAATGCTACTTTACTTACAATGTTTCTTTATTAATTTCCTTTGTCCTATAGAATTTAGGTAACTGCCCTTAGACTGGGCTGTGCCCTGATCCAAAGACAATGTATAGAACAGAAATTGGACATTTTACTGCTGTTTCTGTTCCATTTGGGGGAATATGAGTAAACACCTGGAGAACAAGATACATCTGGCAAGCTCTAAAGACAAGCTCAGCCTGCCAAGGAGAGAGCACCGAGTGCCAAGGTCTGGCTCGGGTCTGAAGATGAAGAGGCCACTTTCTATCCGAATCTTGACCTTTTAGCTGAAGGTTTGTACTGGATAAGCCCATTCACTATTCCCCCTGATAGGGGCCACCACTGCCTTGCAATATAAATAGAATAGGTACAGAAAAACAAGTAACAGTTAAAGAAATGTGATAGCAAAATCCATGCCCATGGTTGGGAGGAGTGGCCAGGAAACTCAGGCACTCAAAGCATGCAGCCTGTGAATCACTGAGAACTTGTCCAACTCGAACACAGCACCCTGAGAGATTTGCTCTGCTTTGATGACCCATACATTGATGGAGTACGTACCACCTGTTAACACACAGAACAAAGCACCTCCACCAAGAGCATTTGGTAAATAAATGACTTGGAAAATATTATTAAGCTCAAAACCAACATTTTACCATGTTTGATTTGCCACCAGATGCTGGGGGATCTAAAGAGGCAGAGAGAATAAAAAAATGTCAAACAATGGCAATGAGGAGACTGAAATACAAGAAAAAGAGGGTTTTTGTAAAATTATAGCCAGAAATGAATGCAAAGCTCTTATCCTACTCTGGACTATGTCATGTACAACAAATATTGCCTTTTCATGGAAAGTAAGAGTCCCTGACAGACTTTGCCATATACCTTATGGAGAGCATTGCGCCTCCTTCAAAAAGCAAATAATATATGAAGATGATACTGTTTTCTGTGGTGCATTACCCCACATGCTGGAACAGGCTGATGCACAGATTAGTGGCAAGGAGGCAGTTTCTCCTGCTGAAGTCAGGTAATAAGCATTCAAAGTTTTTTACTGAGAAGATGGATGTCAGTAAGAGCAGCTGGTGCTAATGCCAGCTAAACGTTCATCTTTTTTCCCCTTTCCCTTTCCTTGAGGAGGAGGGACTGTTAGTATGAGCAAGCAGTAACATTCCTCTTAAATGCACTCTTTCAGTATTAGGGGCTCCTTCCTCTGACTGATAAACATTTTCAGACTCCCTTCGAGAGTGACAAGCCTGTGTGATTCTCAGAAAATTCAATTAAAAACGTTAATAACCTCCCAAAGACTGTGGTTAGAAATGAGCAATGGCCACTGGAAGGATACAGCAAGAGCTGATTGCATCTCCCCAGATCACCCTGCTTGGGATCTTTTCACCCTATACTGAGTTTACAATGGGGCCAGCAACCCCATCACAGTCCAGAGAAAACCCTTGGAAAGGCCATGGTCCAGCTATTGTGCTACAGCCTGGGGAGAGAGATTCCATTCTCATCTTCCGTACCCTTCTTCAAGGGCACTCTGCTTTCTCCAGCACGGCAGTGTTAGTGTTGGACAACTCAGCCTTAGTATCACTGAATTCTTCCATTGTTCTTAACCTAAACCCAGGCCCCAAATTCAGCTGTAGCTCTAAGCACCAACAGCAAATTGAGTGAAATCCACCAAATAGCTTCAAACTGAAACGTACTAAGGTGTGATTTTTTTTTAAAGCTGATATTCTGCTTTACATGATCATGCCAGAGAGCACTGAAAGCTCTGCCCAGGCACGTGTGCTTCACAGCCAGCTCAGCTGTCTGCAGAGACCAACACCAGCTACTGCACCAGTTTATTCTCTTCTACTTCCTCTCTTTTTGTTATATTTGAACTGAAAGTTACTCCAAATCAAACCACTGACAGGGAAATGAGGCACAGTGGGTGTGTGCTAAGAAAATCTATATTGCATTGAAACCAAGACCCTCACTGGAGTTCTTGCTGTTTTCCAGGTCATGGGGCGCTGCACCAGCATCCTGGTCCCCAGCAGAGATGACACTAAGAAATACTATTTCTTCAAGTATCCAAGTTTTAAAGTTATCCAGTGACTTGGGAAGGAGACATTTTTTTCTCCCCCTTTTGCTTTAAAGCAAGTGCAGGACGAGGTTATATGACTAGTTGGAATCAATGCAGGTTCTTAATGATGCATGAAATGAAATATTGCTGTCCAGTGCACAGTGAATATTCAGAGTTCTGCTCTATGATAGATACATCCCGAGCTGCTCTGACAGGGCAGAAACGCCCCCCAAAGCAGCTGCAGCTCTGCCCTGCACCCCAGCCTGGGTTTTGTGTCGGATGAGTTGCCATCTTCTGCTGCTACACTCTCTTCTCCAGGCTCATACATCTGGCAGCCAGTTAAGTCCCTTTAGCCAAAGGGTAAACAGAAAGCATTTTCCATGTCATGGCTCCTGCTTTGGGGAACAAAAAAAAAGTCATGGACCTTACAGAATTTCTAAACAATCGCATATTATCTGGGACCTCTGAAATTCAGGCCTGGTTATTTGTACATGGTAGTCCAGCTTTTTGCACTTTCAATAAGTGAAAACATGGCCTGTTGAAGCTGGACCGAGATGAATTAAAGCACTGTTCAGTCAGGGCAAACATGTCTGTAGCTCAAATACTGAGTTTCTGAAAGCTTCCTCACATCAGAAGGGAGAAGCAGCATGGAAAAGATGGAGTACTTACTACTCTTGCAGAGATGATTTTGGTATAAGATAGAGAAGAATTAAATAAACAAATGAGAAGAGAAAGGTGTAGGTTTCCCTTCAGCAGAGGCTCGTCTCCAGTGTAATTTCCTCTTTCCTAAAAGAGTGGACACAAGCTGTCAGGGAAGACAAGCTTTTCAAGACCTAGTACAAAAACCAACCTCCTTATCAGATGCACGTTGCTGCATTGTTTTAGATTTGTAACCTGCGCATGGCCAGATGGCTCTGAAACTCTGCAGCCAAATCCTAAAATGAAGGCAGGGAGTTCAGAGGGAATCCACATAAATTTCAGAAAGAAGAGTTATTGCCCTTTTGCCTGTGGCATAACAAGGCAGACTGGGGCAACTGCAGCAGAAATCCCTGCCTGCACGTCTTTTCCTTGATTTTGTGGGCATCAGCTGCTTCAGAACAGCCAGGCAGGACTGCACCAGACCTGGGAGGAGCAGCTGTGGGGCAGGCAGTGGGGCAGGCATGGGGCAGGCAGAGGCGTGGAGCGCTGGCAGCTGCTGCCTTCGGCTCTCTGTTTCCCAAAGCAGCAGCACTGCTCCATCCGACAAACCCTTTCAACAGTCAATGGTACAGCACCTAATGCAATAGGGGAACCTATTCCTGGTGCCTTTCATGTTTAATGGTACACACAGATTTCCATATTCCTCCTGTTTCTGTTGATAAATAATCTGGATGTTCCTTCTCATTGCTTTTATCCAGACACAAAGGACGGTGCAAGCTACCTGCTGTGCCTCATCTTTTCTCCTGATCGGCTCTATTTAAAATGAAAATCCAGCCAGAGAAAGGACACCAAGGGCTGCTTGTTCAGTATTCCCTCTGTGCTTAGATGATTACACCAGGGAAGAAAAAAAGAGGGACAGCAAAACCAAACAGTAGGAGGCCAGGATCCAACAGTAGGAGAGAAGAAACCTTTTTATCCTCCAACTATTGCAGAAAGTCAGAAGAGGATCTGTTAGTGAATTGCAATTTGTTCTCCCCTGTCCCTTGTCCAGGGAGGACTGTAGTGTTACTACCTCATTTTCAAGTATTTCAGCCAGTCTATGCTAATTTTCCACGCCTTCCTCCCCACCCCCATCAAGTCTTGTTCCTGCCCACCTGACTTCAGCTTTATCTTCATCTTTTAAAGCAGCTTGAATCGCCATCCCAGACCCACCAGATTTATGGTTAAAATTAAAGCTTTGGCAAGCTTCTGTCACTATGTTGCCCATTACTGTGGTACAATATAATGTAATTAATGTTTTTATGTTTAAGGAAGAGGAGGCACATATGTTCCTCAGCTGCTGATGAACAGATTTATAGGTAACACATCTGAGTCAGTGCCCATGTTTAGACATAAGCCTGACAGACCACTAATCATTTTCTAAAGGCTGTGCACCACTGCCCTGCTTCCCTGGATTTGCAAGCAGGACTGTGCTGGGATGCCATAGTGAGATGATAGATTTCAGGTGACACAAGGGGAGGAAGCAAAACATCAGTAAATGTTTCAGCATATCTATCTCTTCATAAGCAGATGTTCTTGCTTAACACGTACCATTAAGCTGGAGCACACCGTGTGCCTTCTTGAAGAGAAACCCAGCCTGCTCAGGGTAGGCAGCTCACAAAGGCACCCAAGCCAGCCTCAAAAATTCAATCCCTGTTTCCAGCAAAATCCTCTGCATGGAAGAGGGGAAGCTGTCCCATCCACAGCAACCCAAGAGGATTGAGCTTGTAACTTAGAGAGACCTTTCCCATCCCTTGTTGCCATTGCCATTTTGACTGCACTCAGCCGAGGGGGACAAGTGCTGGAATGGTGATGGGTGGCACCAGTGACCCCTGGCAGAGAGGCAGGGCACACAGCTATGGATAACCAGCCCTCCAGCTGCCTCAACAGGATGTTCCAGATGTCCACCAGAGCACTGCCTAACGCCTTTGTCACCAGGTGAGGGCTGGGGGGTGTTTAACCACCACCAGTTTTCACAGCATTTCTTCAGACCTGCACTGACATGACCAAGGCGAGGCTCAGCAGTGGCCCAGGCCAGCCACTGTCACACTCCCCTCCTCGACAGGGAACAGAATGGAAAATTCATGGCTCAAGGTGAAGAAGGAAGATCCCTTCCCACCTACCGTCCTGAGCAAAGCAGACTTCACTTGGGGAAGATTAATTTAATTTACTGCTAAGTGAAAATAGAGCAGGATTGTGAGAAAAACTAAAGCACACACCCCATAAACCCCTTCCTCACGGAGCTGAGCTTCACTCCTTAATCCAGGACCCCTTTGCCTCCTGTGCCCCTGCCCTGCTCAGCTTTGCTGCCCATTTCATTGTGCCCCAGCAAGGGGCTCCTCAGGGACACCAAGACACCTGCCCTGGACGGGCCCAGGAGTGGGATGGACACGTGTGAGACCCACAGACAGTAAGTATGAGAAACAAACATCTTGCAAGTGTGGAGCTTCCATCTCGTTTTCAGCAGTCAAGTTTTCCTTTAGATTTTTGGAGTTTTATGAACTCCAATAACAGGAGTCAGTAACCTGGAACTCCATTTCCCTTCCAGCTGTGTTCCTAGGGGAGAGGGTATGGATAAAAGGGGAATATCCACGGCCCCGGCCCACTGTCCTGGAGAGTTCCAGGAATTCAAAAGAATTCCTCTTCTTTTGAAAAGTGCAAGACTAAGCTCTCCTTTAGGGATTCAATTAGCCTAAAAAATGTGAGTTTTCTTCTATACTTATAGCTGGGGGCTGCTTATGCATTTTGGTGAGTCATGCTCTAGTTCCAAGCACAGGCTCCCTTTCAGAGCCCACTGTATTCCATCTACTGACTACTGACTTAATGGCATTAAATAAAAATAACGCAGTTTAAGAAAATCTTTGCACAGAGCAGATTTGTTAACCTATACTAAAGACCATTCTGGGCACTCTCGTTCAGAATTAAAGTGGTTTTAATTCAAGTTAGTGTTTGAGTTAAATCTAAATTAAATTTGAATTTAAATCATTAAATCTGCGCGGGGATTTAATGCAGTTTACATAATCAATTTTAGGTTCATACCCTTCATTAATTTGGATGACTATCATCCAGTCTTTGCTTACTTAAAAATAGTTCTAATGCATTTATTAATATTATACTCCTCAAACTGGGTTATTCTTGAAGAAACAGGGAGTTTGAGCTTTCTTTGAAGCTTCACAAAATGAGAGTATCTTGCTGAAGAAAGTCATTTTGCTCTCACACATATTAAGGGCAGGGAGGACTTTTAATTCCACTTAAAGAGCTTCTGTGTTGTCACAGCCAGTAAAGCAGGCACAAGGAGCAGGGCTCTTCCCTCATTAGTAGCAGCAGGGGAGCCCAGGCTGTGCTGCACCCACAGGGGACATCCCCAGCCCAAGGACCAAACACAGCAGCATGCACCAGGGTGAGCAAACAGCACATCTGCCACCTCCTGCAGCAACATCCAGACCTGAGTGAGGGGTGTGTGTGGGCACTGGGGACCCACAGCATATCTGCCACCTCCTGCAGCAACATCCAGACCTGAGTGAGGGGTGTGTGTGGGCACTGGGGACCCACAGCACATCTGCCACCTCCTGCAGCAACATCCAGACCTGAGTGAGGGGTGTGTGTGGGCACTGGATCCCCCTCTGCCACGGTTTGCCATGCCTTTGTGTCATGTTTTCACCCCAGCCAGCAGCAAAGAACCACCCTGCTCCTCCCTCACTGCCCTGGCAGCAGGACTGGGCAGAGAATGGGAAGAGTAAAAGTGAAAAAGCCCATGGGTTGAGATAAAGAAAATAAATCAAAAGCCACGTGTGCAAGCAAAGCGAAACAAGGAATTCATTCCCCATTTCACAGGTGTTCAGCCAACCCTGGAAAGCAGGGCTCTGTCACAGGTTTGGGAGGACAAATAGCACCACCCTGAATGTTCTCCCTTCCTCCTTCTTCCCCAGCTTGGTACACTGAGCCGGATGCCATATAGTCTGGAATTATCCCTGGCCATCCTATGTGCCCCCCCAAGCACTTGTGGGCCCTCAGCCTCCTCACTAGGGGGAGAGCAGAAAAGGCCTCGATGTTGTGTGAGCACTGCCCAGCAGTAACAAAAACATCTCTACAGTATCAATTCTGCTTTCAGGGCAGATCCAAAACACAGCCCCCACTAGCTACTGTGAAGAAAACTGACTCTACCCCAGCCAAAGCCAGTGCACTTTGGAAAATGCAGCCTTTGGTGCAAAGTCCCTACTTTTTCCCCTTCTCCATGAAGTGCCAGCCATTTGTGATTAAACTCCCACCTGTCACCAGATTTCAGAGGAATGCAGAGTGGATTCGTTTTACGGTATCAGAACCAGCTGCTCACAAAAACAGCTTTTGCTCTCCCAAGGTCTAGTAATCATTTCAGGAGACGAGAAGAGGATATCTCAGCTGACACCGGAGAACACAAATGTTGACACCAATATGAATCTGAATTTTCTGACAGTAGTTGATTGTGTTGCTTTAGAAGGTTTAACAGACATGCCACTCAGCCGACAAGGCCCTGTTTAATGCTTCACTTTAAGTATTTGTATGATCTTTGGGGTTGTCAGTTGTGGGAATTGCAGTGCTTTGAGAGCCGTTGCAGCAATCTCACTGTGTGCTACACCTGTTAAGAGTACAATGCCTGCTTCCTTCTCTGCTTGCTGGGCTGCTGCTAATCTGGAATCCTGTGGCATATACGTGCAAGACTGCTGCTAAATTTTTTCATGCTTTCCCTGCTTTATTGCAGCTAATTTTCAGTGAGGCCAAGTGCCCATGACACCAGCCAGGTGTGTGCAAATGCAGCAGGTGTGTCACAGGAGGATGTGCCTGTCCACAGCCTCTGGAGCTTCATCTCCCATTGCTCATGCTTCAGGGCCTAACACTAGAAATCTATTAACCTGGTCTGTGCTCCTTCTAATTTTCAGTTGATCAGGGAAATCAGATTTCAAACAGTTCCGCCAACATTGGAATGTTTCAATATAGTGGGTTTTGTCCTGCCAAAAAGATTTCTCATGAATTTGCAGATAGTCCCCTCAAATTAGAGTTTGGGGCAACTAGAACATTTGGATGAAGGCTGGCCTGTTCCTAGGAGAGCTGAACTGCTGTGTTATAGAAAGCTGCATTTGTTCTTGCTTCTGGGGAACTGAAATTTCATGGGAATGCACTGAAAATTATTAAAAATTAAACTTTGGATCTGCTCTATGTGTTCAGCATTAATGTTGTCTTTCATTGTCTTCTAATAGCGATAATTAGGTGTTGCATTACTCTTGGGTATGTCTTGTAGCACCCCTGGGAGGGCTTTTATGCACAAGATAAATACCAAATACTAAATACTGTATACATGAAACTAAACTTTGTTGAGATAAAGCCTCTGCTGGTTTCATGTTTATGATGTTCACTTTCACCTTCTTCTTCCAGACCCACAAGACTCTCTTAGAATTTCCCTTTATCAGCTTTTTCTTATTCCTTCTACATCCAAGGTGCTTTTTATCTCAGACCTTTCATTCTGCACCAGCATCATCCTCACCGGAATGAGAGGCAAGCTCTCCTCACAGTAAATACAGCAGCATTTTAAGTGCCAAACTTAAAGTGAGAGCTGTGAAAACTGATCTGGGGACAGGCTGGGTCATCTCTGTATGGACAAGCATCTTCTTCCACCAGCAGCCCTCGTGGTCAATAGTGCTCTTTACTGGGGGCAAAAACTAGAAGTTTGGCTCTATGTAATAATAATAATTACGATGATGTTGATGATGATGAAAATAAGAAATAGAGGAAGAAGAAAGTAGGCCAATAGTGATGGACATCTGCAAATTCTCAGCATTTCTCGACACCAAGAAATTTTCTTAGCCTAACTTCGGGTTTCCAGTTTAAAATTCCTGGCTGTTCCGTGGCAATCTGAATTCCTCACGTGTACCTACACAGACACAGTGTCATAAAATGCTCCACACTGAGTGACTATTCAGTTCTTCTCCTGCCCAGAGTGGTGGACATAGGGAAGCCAAGTAGATAGTTAGTGCTTAGTGAAGCTGAGATAAATGCTCTAAGAATACTTCTGTCATATGTGCCTATTTTAGAAATGTTTGCTGTAATTCCTAGATGTTTTAAAATGGGCCATGTATTCCTACTTTTAGGGTTTACAATACTCTAGATGAAACTAGGTGCAGCAGTCAGGTAGAATGAAAAGGCACCGTGGAGCTCCAGGAAAGCATCCCTCTGATCTGAAGGTCTTGACTACAGGGATACAGGGATACAAACCCTAACCTTCTACAATAGAAAAACAGAGAAAGTGATGATAAAATTAAAGCTGCAGCAATAGTTGTCTGAGGTGACTCGTAAAAGTGGGCCTTCAGCATTCAAACCCCCTGTGATAAAGCACATGGATTGCTGGATGCTGTCTATTTAGCATTATTACTGCAGCTATTGTTATAACACGGAAGTCTTGAGCTGAGTGACCACCTGCTGTTCGTGTTGATGCTCAATTTGCAAACAGTCAAGTACCATTTGGTTTGTGCCAGCTTGCTGCATTACTTCAGCCATAAAAGATATTGTGTAACCTAACAGCAGCTTTTTAACTAAAAATAGGTGTTCAGCTTACATCCAGTAGAAAACTGGTATTTAATGATTACAATACAATGTATTCAGATTCTTTCAGCTGCTTCAAGCTGTAAGAACAGCTTTTTCAGCTGCAACAAATGGGGCAAAACTTCTTGAAGAAAAATTTAGTAACAGCAGCAAACTGAGAGACAAGACAATTGGCCAAATTTACTGCTGCCACAGCACTGCAAAAGGCTGCCTGTGTGACCTTGGGCACACCTTCACATGTGGCTTTAGAAAGGTTAAGGATTTAAAACCCCTCCTGAAGTTACTAGCAGGCCCTGGATCTAAGCACCTATGAAAATAAGAGCCTTTCATCTTTACCATTTGTCATTCTGATACCACAAAAGGCTAAAAGGGGTCTTTGGTTTTACCCTCAGAGAGCCAGACCAGGCCCTTGCTTACAGGGTCCAGTCTGAATTCCAAGGGTTTTATTTTTCTTATAATGACAGATCACCTGTCCAGAAAGAGGTCAGCAAGTGCAGTTACCTGAGAAAGGAAGTGTGATCTTCTGTTTACAGGGAGAAGCTGAGAGCTAGAGCTCTTGGGAGCTGCTGTTATATCACATTATAGCTTTGGGCAAGAAGCTTTACCTCTGTCTTTCATCCAACCCACCTGCAACACTTCCCATCCCCCGAGTGTGGTGATACTTCATTGTTATTTATAAAATGCTCAGGGATCGCTGGAGATTCAACCATCCCAAAATTAAACCCACAGTCATTTGCAGTGAAGGTGCAGAAGAAGGGATCTGTGTCTGGGCAGGCAGAAAAGCTGTTCAGTCAGGCCCCTGTGGCCACTGCTTGGGCACAGAACGTGTTAAACCGCAGCAGGTTCATTAACAGCCTTGTTCATTAACAGCCTCATTGTGTGATGAAAGGAAAGGCAAACTCTGCCACCATTTTGCTGATGTTCAGGATTTCATACACATAATAAATTACATGTGAACGTTTTGCCATGCATCCATCCCAGAATTCAGCCCCTGGGGGACTCAGTCATGCTGCTCTCCTGTAGCTGGGAATATCAATGCACTGAAACAACGAGCTCAATCTCCGTGTATCTCATCAGTGCAGGTTATGAAGAACACAAAGCGGGAGCGAAGGAATGTGGCCCTCGCTCCGCACCTGACCGGGGGGAGAAGGGCCCTGACCTCATCATCTCGTGTAATAAACACCGTGCAGGTGGGGAGCTGTGGCACAGCCCCGAGCAATATGAAGCCCCACGGAATGAGATACAGCACAGTACATGCAACTTTCATAAAGATTTCTGTGTGGGTAGTTCTCGGTTTTGATAAGAAGAAAGGAGGAGGCTGTGTGCCCAGTCAGGAGAGCGGGGCTGGCAGCACCAAGCCTTTTCTCACAGCACCCTCCTGTGCTCTCAGCAGAAAATGCTCCGTGTCACTGGGGGAGTGCTGTGTCTTTCAGCAACGCTGTAACTTGTTGAAAGAACTAATTTAAATTAAATAGGACAGCCAGTACATATTAATTAAGTATCAACTGATTCTTAAAAGAGTACTTATTGAGGGTTCTCAAGTTGGGAAGGGATAAATCTGGTTGTCATGTAATTACTTCAGAATGACACAAGCGACAAATGCATATTACATATTTTTCCTCTGAATATTAACTTGTAAAGAATGTTTACATATTCAATTAACATTTAACAAGATAACCTTATACCACATTAATTAGATATCTGCTAATTAAAAATGTACCAAAATTAATATAGACATTAAGCAAGTCAACTGTACAACTGCTTATGCATAAGGGGAAATCAACATGAAATATCTGGAAAAGCTCTTTGAGAGAAAATATGCAAGAATCTAGACCTATTATGTCCCTGCCAATGACTCTGGAAACCAGCATCTGGCCAAAGTAAACAAGGAGTGGAGGAGTTTATTTTTTCTTATATACATAATTAATGAAGTCCTTTCTGGCCACATCTCATCCCACTGCTGTTGGGTCCAGGGTCTGAAAGCTTTATAAAACTAGATTGGATGCTTCTCTTTGGTTTTGGAGGATCAAAAACTGGGGATTTTGAGAGATATGCAAAAGAGAGAGAAAAAATAGTAAATAAGAAGTTAAATACTGGCTTGACCCCCTCAGAAGATCACTACTGCACACATCTGCCCAGCCCTGTGTACACAGTAACAGATCCTCCATGCAGGCTGTAATAAACCAAATGCTCATTGAACAATAAAAGGAAAATGAGTGGTTGTCACTGTGTTTTAAAGGACAGAAACAGTTCTTACCTATTAAAATAAGACATTAGATAATACTCGTGTTTGTGCCTATTCCAACGACTTCAGCATCTGACCACGTGTTTTGGCACCTGTGGAGAATTATAGGAGGTCATTCTCTGAGGCATTCTGCCTTGCCTTTACCAGTAATTGCAGTTAACTGGAAAATCAAGCCTGTTTCGATTCTAAAATGGGCTGTGATATTCTGAAACATTGTAAATTGGCCTATTTTTAAATGAACCAACTCTGAAAATCAAAGCAGAACTAGAAAAAAAAATCAGCTCTCTTGCACATAATAGACCTCCTGCTTTCAAAGGCCCACACAGCAGCAGTGCAGCTTCCAGCCAGCACACAGATGAAAATAGTTCTTATGTGGATATTTCAGTGTGCCAGAAACCTTTGAAAAATGTCTTAAACTCATCACTTTAACAGTCAGCTGCATGGGTTTTTTATCTGGGTGTGTATCTGCACACATGCATGTATACTGACACACACATGCACCTCCACATCTTTTGGCATGGTCGCCCTTTCCAAAGTGTAGCACTGATTAAAATGCTTTGAGATATAACTGGTCTCTTTCATGCAACTGTCGAGCCATTTACATTCAAACATTCCCACATTCAGTTTTCATCCGAGTTTAATCATAATATGGATACAATTTAATCCCTTTTGTAATCATTTTAAGACCTGTGTAGTTCAAAACCTGATAAATTATAATAGAAGTGAAGAAGAGTGAACGCAATGCAAAGAAAGAATTAGAATTTTATAAGGAAATAATAAGAACAATTAAATACAGGTGTAACAGTGAAAGGGAGTGGGGGAAAGATGCCACAGAAAGTGCAAGCAACTGGGATGACAACAAGACAGGAGGTGGAAGGCGTGTGCAAAAATAATGGAAAAAGCTGAAAATAGAAAGTGATTCTGCAGAGTTTGAGTGATCAGCAGAAAGACAAGGAGGACATGGGAGGGAAAGACAGATGTCATGTTCTTGTAATGGAACTGACTGTGCTAATACCCCTGCGAAGCCTCTCAGCACGCCCCTTGTAAATGAGATGTTTTCAGAAGCCTGAGAAGATTCAGACAGAGCTGACAGCCTCTGTGGTCAGAAAAAACCTCTGGGTGTAGTCTGTGGCCCCTCTCTGCTGCCTGCTGCTCCCTGAATCTTACAGGAAAGCACAGTCCTCCTCAAAAGCCTTTCCCGAGCTATAGGGACCTGGAAAGAAATCTGAAGATTCCCATCACACGTGCATTGCTGAAGAAGCCTCTCAGCCATTCCAATGCCGTATTTTCAGCTGTGTTAATAAGCCGGTGACCAGCTCAGTTCCAGCTCAATGAAATGCAAGCAGCTGGGTTAAACAGCAGTGTCAGGCTGGAGAAATGCAACCAGATGTTGGAAAGTTACAGAGCAGTGCTGAGCCCAGAGAATGAACAAAGGCTGCTAGTCAGTAGCTCTGAAAAGGACGAGATTAATGCTGGCACTTGGAAGGCACTTGACTAACAGAAGCATCATTCTCCAGTAAACAGCATGGACCAGCAGGCTTGGCTGGGGTTAGAGCAGAACCAACATTTCTGCAGGGCCAAGCATCATCTGCTTGTTTTCCAACAGTGGAGCAAAATTACTTGATAGGACATGAAGAGTCCAAAACTGAAATTAGAAACAGATGAAACCATGGCAGTGCAGCAAGTGTGATAAGGAAGCGAAAGCTCAGTGATTCCATACAAACTCTGACAAAAGTGTTTTCATAAACAGTGAAGGCATGATTTGGGAAATCCCATCCTGGAGGCAGTTAGTGGAAAGGAAATCCTTTTTAAGGTTTCACTGTGGGGTATGTGGCTGTCTGAGATGAACACGACAGTGGGCATGCTAGACCTCTAGCCAGAAGAAAACAATTTTTCACTTCTCTAATTGAGGAAAACATACAAAGCAGGCCTTGGCTTTTCCCTTGAGGAGCTGCTAAATCCTAATTATACATTTGTAAGCATTGCATATATTATATCAATTATATTGATATTATTATATCAATGCAGTTTGTGACTGTTACCTAGGGCTGATATGTAGAATGAGATTCTAGAGCTCAGAACTCCAAGAGAAAAATCACTTTTCTAGAGAAGGATACAGATAAATAGCTTAATTTGAGGTGTTCTCAGGCCTCACGAGGTTTTAACCAGCTTCTTGTAAGACCAGTTTTGTCCTTCACCAAACTTACCGCAAAATTCAGCTTTTAACTGGGTGACAGCTTCCTCTCCATGCAATAGTCCAGTGGTCAGTAAAGTAGAAATTTACTTAACAGATTTCCCCTTTCTAAAAGACTACTTCCAAATCATGGAAATCATTATGTTCTCCTTTGTGCGCTTAGCTCCTATTTGGAAAACAGCAAAGAGGCAACAGCATCTACATTGCTGAATTCTGTTCCTAGATCTAGGAGAGAAATATTGGTTTACATGTGAAAGAAACTGTCACATAACTGGCATGGGCGTTGCACTGGAGAAGAATGTTAGCTTTTGGAGGGTTGCTAAATGTTTTGTTACAACTGAGCCTGGTCTGAGAACTGTGATCATCTCAAAAAACTTCAGTGTTCTTTATATACCCTCAATTAAACTACTTCTATTTTCCTTGGAGTGTTCTTGTTCTGTGTATTTCGGTGTGAAACATGATCCTGGAGTTTTTGGGTGTGTTATTATTCCAATAATTTCAGGCAGTGAACTGAGATAACAAGATCACTTACTAGTCTTTTTTTTTGGCTAACACATGCTGCTTATTTGAGTTTCTTGGTCTCTCTGCATGCCACTTCCCCCATCTGAAGAAAAGAAATAATGATAGCAACTTGCAGATGAGTCATCAAGAATAGTTATGCTCAATTTGTAAAATTCTTTACAGACACGGAATGTCTTAGCTTATAAAACCCTTTCCTATTATTAGATGTTCTGCTGTACTTTTTCCCAGAAATATACAAGAACATTTCGAAACAACGAAGGTGAGCTGCTACTCATTTTTAAAGCATAACGTATGTACATAATCTGTGAGATTCCTCACTTCTCAGCTGATTTATCCACTTTCTTATACTCCTACCAACCACAAAAATGGCACTGTGAGGAATTTTCAGTTGTATCTTTAGTCGGGTGGAGATTTTAAATGAGAATGACCCTGGAAACAAGGGGGCGAGTGTTTGCTCGGCTTCCCCTCAGGACAGCTCGGTGGCTGAGGGAGCCGCAGCGACCCTCCCGAGCAGCTTCCCTGCCAGGGCTCTCTCAGCCGCCCAAGCTCGGCTGCGCTCCCCGTGAGGAAAGCGCCGCTTCTCGCCGCTGGGGGATCGGCTCCGGAGCTGTGGAGCCGCGTGTAACCATTAGCAAACCTGCCGGGCAGTGTCTGTCACCGCTCTGGCCACCGATCTTCGGGTCTCGCTGGTTACGATGCTGGCTCGCTGCCCACAGAGGCTGTCTCTGACCCCCAAAGTCCCCGGGAGTAAAGGAGGCGAGAGATAGTTTCTGTATAATAATCCACAGGTTTATTCCACGGATTAAAGGGGGTGGAACTACAAAACTCACGGAAAACTCATAACTGATAACTAACAACAACTGCCCAAATCAGGCTGGTGCAACAGGTTTTATACTGGCATAAGTTGGGGCGGAGCAAAGGGGTAAAAACCAATAGGATCACAATGTAACAATGTGTGACAGGCGTGACAATAAATCACTACAGAGCATAGGAGGGAATATAACACAGCAACCAATAAGCAAGTGACCTGGGGAGAATTTTCTAGATAGAAAGGTGCGGCTTATTGTGCAGTGCCGCCCCCAGACACCCCCTCGGACTCCGAGTCCCTCGCCTATCAGAGGGCGAGGATCTGATGGATATTTGCCTGCAATAGCCCACTAGTGGGCTGAGGCACTGCAGCAGGAAAGCCTCCCTGGAGGCTGCCCGATGGCGCGGCAGCCAAGCACCCAGAGGCAAAGAACACACGAGAGAGGGCTTCCGTATCATGTCCAAAGGGCCTATTCGTCTAACGGGTCAAGGATGGAGAAGCCCAGAGCCAGGCTTTGCGAGCAACTTTAAATGAAGGGGGGCGTAGGTAACCAATAGGATCCAATCAACAGGGAACCAATAGGATCCAATATAACGAGTGAACGACGACAACAACTTCCAATGACAACAACCCGAAGGTGGGGATAAAGGAAGGGAGCCAATGGGAAAAGGGTAAGGGGGAACTTTGTGGAAGAGGAGGCCGCGGCCTCACACCTCATTGCCGCCCTGGGGCACGCCCTCAGACTCGGGCTCGCCGGGCCTCGGATGGCGGGGGCGTGAGGGGCGTTGGAATGCCGCAGCCCAGAGGTGTGCTGGCTCGCCGCAGCAAGCAAGGAGTGGAGTGGAAACACAGACAAATAATAACTTTTTTCAGTCCTAACACACCAGAAATTGTTACCTGTCAGGTGTTTCTAAACATGGAATAGCTGCGAGGAGCAGGCTGCTGGGGATTTTGAAGGTGCTATTACTGCTTTTATGCAAAACTGTGTAAACGGAAGCAATCTAAGATTTCAGGTTAAATTATGCACATTCCAGTGTTTTCCCCCAGAACTAACAGTAGATGTGTGGTCTCTTGCACCTCAGCCCAGAGCAGGATGACTCCTATTTGGAAGCATGATAGCTGTGGTCCCAGAGGAGACAGTAGTTATTTGCTATTTATTGTTACAGACGGCTGCATTACCACAGGGATTTAAGGACATTTAGCACAACACATGCACTCCATAACTGAGTGAAGATGCCCTTTTGCAAACACATCTTCCCCTCTCAGTGCCGCCTGGAGCACTGAAACTTCCAGGCGTTGCCTCCTCCGCGAGTGCTGACACCTGTTCCAGGGGAGCAGATAATTCCAGAGACCTGTCATTTCCTTCTCCAGCTGCCATCTCACCTCCCAGGCTCCTAAGGGCCCTGTCACCCTTAATCACGGCTTTCTCTGTGATGGAAACCACAGGTGAAGAATCAGACAGGTTCCAGACTTGCCCACAGCAGAATTCTTTCACTTTTTTTCCTGGGAAAAGGATGGGGGGAAAGTGGGGAGTCAAGGGCAAAAATGCAGATGTGCTGTAATAGACAGCTACACCAGAAGCAAGTGAGCATGAATAAACCTCCTGTTGGATTTTCTTCGTCATTAATTCCTTTCTCCATGTGAGTTCAGGTATACTCACACTTCAGGCAAGGATCGTGGTGTCATAAGGGTTGGGCTGAATTAAGTACCTGACTTTGCAAGACTGAGAAATGGATTTTCATTCAAAGACCTCCAAGCCGACATATGCCAGTTCCATTCAGGCCAACAACAGCAAAACTATGATTTACTTTTGTGGAGCCTGAATTCCCATTTATTCTTCAGGTTTTCAGGGGCTCACCTTTCATTTAAGCTTTTCTTCCATTTAGGTATCTCTATGGAAGCAAAAATAAAGTCCGGAAGTCAGTGTTAGGACAGTGCTGGCCAGACTCTAGAATTCTATATACATCCAATACAATAAATATTTGGCAAATATGGCTGTGCTGATGATGTTAAGCCTTTTTGTGAAATCTAGGCATCAATAATAATTCATTACTTCTTAATTAGGACTTAATCTACTGTATAGATAGTTACATGCCCCTGAGAAAATAAAATAAGATTTTGTAGAAACTAGGGTCAGTGAGATAAAGAATTCCTTCAAATTTTGCAGAGTGGAGCTTGGACTGGCTAGAAGTTACATTAATCATTTTTCAGGTTCACAGTTTTAGCATCACAACTCAAATGTTTTACTCTGACCAGATCCAGCATTCAATGAAGGACTCTGCAGATACAGCAAACTTCACCCAGTTGCTATTCAGAATAATATTCAGCCCAAGTCTGCTCAGGATTCAGACCTCAATCCCACGCTATAATTTGTACTGGGAATTGAATACTATTTTCAGGGTCTAGCCTTACAACAGGAGTGTCTCTATCTCTAAGACAGAGTGATACCCTTCTCTGAATGTCACTCTAAACCATTTTTCCCTGCTGTCACATTAAAAAAAAAAATTAAGAAAAGGCACATTCTGGAGAATAGTTTGCCTAATTTAATAAAAACGGTAAGAAAATGCTCCCACCCCAAGATTATGTGAACTTGCTGTAACTACACCATGCTTGTGAAAAACGTGGTAAAGACTCCTATTACCCTCAGTGGTCTTTGGATCTGATGCTAAGCAAGGCAGCATAAATAGATCCGTATTAGGAGGAAGGTTTAACTGTGCACCATCAATAGCTAGCATCAAGTGATTCACTACTTAAAATGCTCCCAACACACTATTGACAAACTTAAAATTTGCCTTCCATTTCCAAATTCTGGATGGGTATTTTTGGCACCCCTACCCCCTGCCCTTTTTTTAAAATATATATTGACGCTTAATGTTTTCAGCATAGAATGTACATTGACAGAGCCATCAAGACAGCAAACACATTAAACATAAACAAGAAAAAAACAACAAGAAAAAGCTCTAAATAATACAAAGCTGGACCCACAAGCATGCATGCTGAAGACCTTTAGGTAACTGGGTCTTCAGAGACCCTCAAGCTTCCATTTCGGCTCATACAGCAAACAAAACAAAAACAAATCTTGCAATTATACAGACAACAACAATTTATGGTGTCAGGTAAGGGCCAGACTTGGCTTCTCTGGCTCCAGCCATCCAGTAGGTTGTTAGTCACACAAAGAACTTGAAGCTGTTCAGAGCTGCTTTGCTAAAAACTTCACCAGCAAAGCCTCTGCTGAAATTCTTGTCCCATAAAATCAGATATTACTGATTTAAATGCTAATTCTCAGCTCAGCCAATGGACAAGGCAAAGCACATCCCTTCCCTAGCCCAGAAGGGACTTGCAGTCAGTCAGGCTCAGGAGCCAGAGAGAACCAGGACTTTATTATGCAGCATCTGTGGCTCCCCAAGGCCCTACGTTCTCTGCCAGGGCTTTTGCTTGAGAGGAGAATCTGGCCCGTGGTTTTTTTCAGATTTCTTTCATCTGTTATTTGTGGAGAAGAAAACAGCTGCAAGTCAAGAGTACAGGGGGCAGAGCAGCAGCAGGGCTCATGCTGGCCAGCGCTTCTGCCGGGAGGGGGACAGCAGGACAGCTGAGATGACACCTCCCTCGGCAGCACAGGAGGAGCACACCGCATCAGAACAAAAGTTGCAGGTAAAGGAAAAGCTATTTTCTCACAATGCCTGAAGAAGGATGGACATTTTCAATCCTCTGCCTTCAGTTCTAGACTTTGATTCACTTCTGTGTCCTTTCACTCCTTCACTCAGCTCAGCAATCTTGAGGCAACGGTTTTGATTGCCAAGCCGTGTGTGTTTTCTCTTTTATAGATCATCCCTGTCTCAGTAGGATGCAGTGTTAGAGCCCAGCCATTTGCTTGAGGAAAGGGTTTCCTTCCCTCTGGCAATATGATCTCCTCTCATGTTTGTGGATCTGGGCTTATGAAATAAACATTGGTTTTGTAACCTCTGAAACAAAACTCCTTGTTCTTGTGCTGCATGAGGAATTCTGGCCTGATTTTAGGCTTCTCAAAGGATTAAGATTATGGCTGGAGATTGCAGAATAATTTCTGTTTGGAATTTTCTTCATTTCTGTGACACAGGGTCTACGGCAGCACTCAGGTTGAGCATGCAGAGGCTCAGCTTCTTCATACAGCCAGAGGGGTGCAGGAGTTTCTGTGTCAGTGCAGGCATTCCCAGGGTGGGAATTGCCAGGGCTCAACATTACAAAGTTGGCATCTGAGTCCTGCTACCTTTAGTGGGGTCCTAGGGAAGGAAAGCAGAATGCTTTTCTCAGATTTTATCTCCTCTGTGGACTGGAGATGTGGGAAAGCATCTGTGAAATAACTGTAATCATCACAAATCAGGGTAGCAATATCAGGAAAAACGCAGTGGCATGGGAGTCATCATGCACCACACAAGCCTGGCAGGAACACGGCTACTCCACACTGAAATGTGTCCCTCAGCTGGGTGGCTGGAACTGGAGTTAGATGAGTAAACCTGGCTTGAGAATGTACACACAGCACCTTGGTGTCACCTGCAGATGAAGTGTGGCTTTGTCCTTATGACCCCAGGTCCACAGACTGCCAGCCACGTGATGAATTACCCTGTCAGCAGCAGTCCAGTCAGGCTGCGGCAGGAGGACCGGGCAAGTGCAGCAGTCACTGGTGGGTTAGAAGCCCAGTATGAAGACCCATGGATGGGGAACTATTGTTTTTAGTGCATTGAGCACTACAAAAGGTCTATACTTGATAAATGATTTTCTGTTACATTTATATATACCTGCTACTGTTCATTCCACTTGACATCTTCTCATGATTTTGTTTTACTTTTTATTTTATCCTTCAGCATCTTCTTTTCTACCCTCTAGTGGAATTTTATTTGCTGGCAGTATCATTTCTGTTGTTTTGTATGAAACTTGGCTGAAAAAAGGAATTAAGCTTCCCTGTTGCATTCAGACAATGTGGAAATTGCTGAAAACTTGGAAAAAAGTCGTGAAGAACTGGAAATATGTCTGCACTTTTAGTGGCAGGTACTGGAAGGGGATGCTCCGTGCTGTGCAGCTTCCGTGACCTGACATAGCTGTTGACAAAGCTTTCTTGGAGTGTCATGCTTCTAGAAAAATATCTTTCAGCCCCCTGGTCCTACAGTTATGCCAAACTTTCAAGCTCTTTATCTCTAAAATCACAGCATAACACTCAAAAATCTCCCTTTTTCTGAAAGGAAGAAATGCTCCAAATCTAAGAAGAACATGATGTTGCTCTTGCAGTTACATCTGAGCACCTCGCGCCTTCAGTCTCAGCCCCCACAGTAACACCATGAGGCAGGGCATGGTGGCATTGCTGCAAGACTTGGGCATCAAGAGGTTCAGTGACCTGTCACATTTGTCATGGGGCCTGTGGAGAGCTGGCAATTCCCACAGGATCTGTGATCCCTGGCTAATGACCACTCTCTTTTCATACCTTTAGAAGATGGATCAAGTTTTTCTGCACAGGCCAATGAAAAAGGGGAAGAGCAACGTGTATGGATGGCCTCCCTTCAGTCTGGGGGGAAAAATGCCCCTTGGCTTCACCCCTTGGTTTGCAGCACATTTTCTTCCCTTGACTGAAAAGGCAAATAGACTTTCCAAGTCCTACTCCCTGCTCTCAGGAGCGAGCCTCTTTGGGCTCTTTTGTGTGGAACAACAGTGACGTGCAGCGGCTGCTCAGGCAAAGCACAGCAGGGCTGAGCGCTGTTATTTATCACTGGGGCTGCTCCTCTGCAGAAAATTACATTCACACATAACAGTCACCAGTCAGCTGGGTTCCCCACGTCGTGATAACAGTTCACAAATGAGTTTGGTGAAATGCCAAGTTGTGATTATGTGTGTTGCAAACCCCATTTCAAGCACTAATTTATACTGTATGATTCTCTCTCATGTAACAGTGCTATTTAGAGGGTAATCACGTTTTAACCTAATTTCCAAATTAGTAGAAAATATTTGTACTGACTTGTAGTGTATGTATGGGTTGCAGCTGACAGTACAGGCTCAAGTCTCTCTCCCATAGAATGAAAGAAAATCTGATGAAAATTATTCAGTCTCTAAATGAGCTGTGGAGGGGTTATTAAAGTCAGTTATTCAGCTTGAGGCAGTTGGGTAGGAACACTGCCATTAGAGGTGGTGAAGTACAGAAACACATTCTGCTAGTCCTGTGTCAAAAAGATAGTAGCTAAATAAGATTTTGGGGTTGCACTTGTCATTGTGGAGAGGCATGCTGCTTTCTAAGAGCCTTTAGTGTTTTAACGCCTGCCATGTCATCTAGACCCCAAAGGAATCTGTAGTTACAAAGGTATTCACTATGTGAGGGGTTTGCTTTCTGTGGGATTATTTTCTGTACTCCTTGAGGCACCGCTCCCCCTGGCAAACCCTAGACAACAGGGTTAATCACAGGGTGAGCTAGTCTTTGGAAAGACTAGGGCTCACCTGTATCCAATTCAGTTCTCTTCCCAAATGGGTGAGTAAACTGTTCATCAGGCTATTGGAGATAAAATGGCAGAGGCAGCTGTAGAGGGAGTGGGCGTGGGAGTTACTACTCCAATAAAGAAGGTAGAATTGCTCAGGGAAGGATTGATGAGCTCTAGATGGTGAGTAGGAAGAGGCCCTTGAAGTTAGAGAGGGCAGTTTGAATTATAAGACAGCCCAGTTGTTATAGTGATGGAGGGTCCCCATGCACGACTGTCATTGCTAAGGAGGAGTAAATGGACTTTCTGGTGAACAGGAAAGCAGGAAAGTGAGCCCAAGACAGATTCTGAAGGACATATCTGTGTCCAGGAAGGGCTTGGAAGCAGGAGAGTGGTTTTCTTACTGGATAGCTATATGGGAAATGGATTTTGTTCTTATTTATCTTGCTGGTGCTCCTGCCTACCCACACAGAGACACCTGAGGGGGAATAACAAATCCTGTTTTCAGGGAAGCCAGCCCAGCAGAGCTCCCTGCACAGTGTTACAATCCTGTGTCTCTGCACACTAATGTGACAAGCAAGTAGTCACTGAAGTAGGACACTAAAGACACTGCACTGTCCCTTTTTGTTAGCCAGCCCAGCCAGTAAAGGTGTGGATCAGCTGGATTAGTAACAGCACCTTCCACTTACAGGTTCATCCAAGGCAAGGCACAACAGTCAGGCAGAACAGTTCTCCCAGGACATGGTCACCTGCGGGAGTTAGGTACTCCACACAAATGCTGGTTCTTATCTTCACCTCTGGGACACCTTACCCCGAGCCCGAACAGATGAGAAAAGCCTGCAGATGTTGTTCAGGTTGTTTATTTCTCCTTATCTCTGCCAGCTCCCAGCTCCGGCCGCACATCTGATGCAGCCGAGTCCGAGCGGGCACTGCCCAGTCCTGGGCTGTCCTGTCCTTTTTGTACCCTTTTCATGATCCAACCATTCTTCACAACGTCTTTATTATTTACTATTCTATACCAATTAATTTGCACCTATTCTAGACACATAATTTCTACCTCTTTTTCATTCTACCAATCATTTTATGCCAACACTAAGAGAGAAGATGGAGGAGAAGGAGAACAGGGCAATGCCCAAAATCCTCCATCTTAGACCCTTCATCCTCATATTAGAAATCCTAAAATCTACTTTTTACCTTGTAAAATACTAAACTACTACTCATTTTTAACTTCTCTTGTTTTGCAATACTTCGCGCTGCGTTGGCAATCTTTCCCATGGACTAAAATCAAAGCTGGTGCCATTCTCGGCTTCTTGCCAGGGTCCAAGACCCCCGTGCCGGAGCTCCTGACCTCCCAGGGCAGCCAGAGGCGTGCCTTGGGTTCCAACAGTCACCAGTGATGTTGTTCCATCTACAGCTGTTTGCAGCTGTTATTTCAGTGATGCCTCAGGACAGACAGGTACAGCTGCACCAAACGCTCCCTGCCAGAAGGTGCTGGGTACCACAAAGTGACACAGTGGGTCTGGGTGATGCATGTGGGCTGAATGGACTGAATGACTGAAGGAGAGAGCTGCCACCTGTTCAGCAAAAGGAAACTCACACAAGTGAGTGCTGTCACTTGGGTGTTTGCATACATTCTAGTAGGAGATTAAACAATGAATATCTGAGTCTGAATCAAAAAGACAAGATTGAGAATGTCGTGATTTCCGTTGGCTGAGAAAGCACCCATTTCTTCCTTCTTTTGTTTTCATTAAATACGGCATTATTCCTGAGTTCTGAGAAGAAATATTTACACTTTTTCTCTGCACACTGTATCAAATAGGTCTCTTATCTGTCTGACCACTGAAGGAAACAGGCCTGGGCTTCTCAGCTACTCATGTAGACCTTCTCCATTTTGTCAGAAGTGTCTTGGACCAAATAAAGATCTTTTCACCCATGAAGTTTGCCACAGATAAGAAGGAGATAGAGTTGCCAAGTCTGCTGGTTACAGCTCTTGCCATGACTGGAAGGTACTGTTTATAAAAGCAGAAAGGCAGACAACTCCATAGATTTGTTATTGCAAGTCCTAAAAAGTTCTGTCTGTGGATGTTGCTTGACAGTTATAAAATTCTTTTTTATGGTGGGTTTTTTTGCATAATTAAGTGCTTCACCATATAATACTAGTCAAGTGGGAGCTGTGGCAATAAAAGGTTTATGATGCCAAAGGATTTTCACAGCACTGATGCAGTCAGTTCCAAAAAGCTGCGAAAATAGACTCCTCCACAGGGGAATTCAGTTCAGCCTCCCTGTATGCTACAGGCAGTACACAGAACATTAGCTTATAAATGTTTGAGAAGGCCAGGTTGGATGGAGAAATGTGCTGGCCCCATGAGCAGCCAGATGTGTTGTCCAGAAGCATAAGCCATTAGCAAATGCTCTTCAGCACACAGAGTCCTTTCAACATCTAGGGAGCAATACACTGAGAGGATCCCAGCCTTCCATGTTTGCTTTGTCCTTGGCAAAAATGAAACTGGTACAATTACGAGCCAAAAGCTCCTCAGGGAAATGCCTCCCATCCCTCCAACCCCAACCAAGGTGTCTTTCAGCTACCTTTGAAATGAGGCATACAAGCAGATTACCACCAGGGCTAAAGTGCTACTTTTTAATTCTTCACTGCTCATCAGCTCTGGCCAGCTCCAAATAAAATATTAAATCCAATAGCTTATACAATTGTGTAAACAGGACCAGGCTGGAGAGATGCTGTGCTGAATAAATGCATGTTAATATCCAAGAGTGATGGGAGGTGACTTGGGAGTATAAATACATTCAATTATGACAGCTTGGCTGATAAGCAGTAACTCATTAACTGATGAAAACTTGCCTTCTTACAGTCCCATATTGCTTTCTTTCTGGCAGTTTTACAAGTACTAACTTCAGTGCCTTGTCCTCAATGTTGATGGAACCTGAAAGGTTCCTGTAAGATCACAAGGATGGGTTTCCTTAGCCAGTAGGCTGAGAGACTTGGTCATGCAGAACAAGAGATTTCAGTCCATCAGTGCCACTGCAGTTACAGTGGGGTACAGCATTGCTTCCCTCTTCCTTTCCCTATAACACCTGCAGATTCTTAACCAACTGCTGTTCATCTGCTTGGGCACTACAGTCCAGGATGAAGGAATTATCTCCAAATACTTCTCATCCGACATATAACTCTAGCAAGTCAATCCTGCACCACAGCTAAGAAATTTTTTTACAGGAGATGCTCTACCCTTGTCATTTGGCTTGGGAGAATTGCAGCTGTGTCTGAAGAGTCTGTGCAGAGATATATTCATAGTTCTGGAGTGGATAATGCTGCCACAGTTCCTAGGAAAGGAAGACTGAATCTCATGAATGTGAGTGGTTAGATTTGGTCTCTCCTGCTTTGACAGCTGTTGCATGGTTTCAAAATTCAGCAATGTTGGGGTGTTGCTCAGCTCATACTGGGAGCACAACTTCCTGACCTTCTTCGAAAAAAATAATTATTGGGAGGGGGTAAAAATTAAGAGCCACAATAAAATATATCATGTTGCTTCCTCCAGAACTTCTCTTAGATTGTCTGGACCAATCCTGAAGTCATGTTCAGTTCTTAGACAGTCTGTCATACCATGGAAATAAGCCATGGTATAAAGCTATTTACTTTTTCTTATTGTTTGCATCCTCAGATATTCAATTTGATTAGCTCCAGCTTAATAATTTCAACATTTATGCCACAAATGTAATCAAAAACCTGTTCTAGTTGATCTAAATCAAAACATAACCGTCATTGGAATGGCTGTATCTCCTAAGAACAGAAGCATGAAAACCTTTAAGAACGATTTGTGTTTATTTTGTTTTAAAAAGATTATATTTAACATCACATTTTCCAACACCTGACACCAGCAGCTCAGAGGTGTTGGTGACTGGGAGTCAGCAGTTCATACAATCACTGGGCTTTAAAATACAGGAGCAAGGCTGTGGTGAGCATGGCAGTCTCCTCTGCTCTTCAAGCCATACAGAAATTAGTACAGAATCACAGAATCGTTTAGGTTGGAATCATGAAGATCATGAAGCCCAATTGCCTTCCATAAAGCCATGGTGGCTGGGCCTGTCTAGCTGTCCTGCAAGTGCTGTACGAACGGCAGTGAACGGATTCTTCCCAAATAGAACCAAGTTCTCAGTGCAGCCATGAGATGTCAGCACAGACCGCTGTTTGTGTGCAGAGCTTTCCACAGAGAAAAGGTCTCTAAGCTGAAAGCATTCACACAGATTAGTGCCAAGACAAATGCCAAAGTGGGCTGTGACCCCGCAGGATAAACTGCTGAGCTGCTGAAAACACTGGCAAAAAGGGAGGGGAAAACTTTGAGGTCCTCATTAGGGTAAAGCAGAGAAAGCTACTGCAGTAAAACAGCACTATAATGCTTTAGTAACAGTAAAAAGACTTAATTTTTGCAATTTAACTAGAAGGCAATCCAGTAATTAAAGACCTGTAACCTAAACCAGGGATAGATAAAACTCTGGACAGAACCTGGCCTTCAAAGTAGTTTCACCTGGCCCTTAAGGAACACCTGACCAAATTCGTGTGAGCTCATCATCATTGCTGGGCTAATGGCTGTGCCCACCTAGAAGCACCAGGGAATCTCTCCTGAGCATGGTTATATCAACTCTGGGGACAGTTTGCCTCTAACACAAAGCCAGACCATTTATTGTAACCTTTTTCGTCCTGAGATGGGGGTAAGTAAGTCTGTTAATATGGAAATGACAGCTAGGAAGCCAGGGGACATGGGGTTTTTTATTGATATATTTTGGCTAACTAGTCACTGCTTTGCTGAAAGGAATTTACAAGAGGAACCAGAGAAAAGGACACTTTTATTTATGAAGCAGGCTCATATTTCTTCAGGTGCTGTTCTTCCATTTTAAATAGTCGAGACCGTAGAATTTCATTTGCAAAACAACACAAACAAGTGATAAAATTGTTTGGTCTCCAACCTGGAATTGGAAGGAGGAAACTATGAACCACCTGTGTCTGCACAGAGTCAATCAAGTTGTATTGGTTTAGCATGGCAAGGTTTTGGTGGCAGGGGGGCTGCAGGGGGTGGTTTCTGTGAGGAGCTGCCAGCAGCTTCCCCCACGTCCAGCAGAGCCAAGGCCAGCGGCTCCAGGACAGACCCACCACTGGCCAAGGCTGAGCCCAGCGGGGTGAGGGCAGCACCTCTGGGATGGCAGATCTAGGACTGGGGAAGAGCTACTGTGCAAGGAGAAATTGCAGCCTGAGAGGGGAGTGGGAGCTGTGAGAGGAACAGCTCTGCAGAGCCCAGGCAGGGCAGAAGGAGGGGCAGGCCATGCAGGTCAACGGAGCAGCAGAGATTCCCCTGCAGCTGGTGGAGAACCCCCCACTGGAGCAGCTGGATGCCTGAAGGAGGCTGTGACCCTGTGGGAAGCCCGTGCTGGAGCAGGCTCCTGGCAGGACTTGTGAGCCAGCAGGGAACCCATGCTGGAGCAGCCTGTTCCTGAAGGACTACAGCCTCTGGAAGGGCCCCATGCTGGAGCAGTTTGTGAAAGAATTCCAGCCCATGGGAAGAACTTGCATTGGAGAGTTCTTCACATTGGAGAAGTTTACAGAAGACTGTCCTTTGGGAGGGACCCCATGCTGGAGCAGGGGGAGAGTGTGAGGAGTCCACAGTGTGAGGAGGAAGATGCTTCACAAGCAATGTGTGATGACCAGACTGCACCCCCATTCTTTGTTCCCCTCTGTCATTCAGGGGGCAGAAGGTAGAGAATTGAGGAGTAAAGTTCAGCCAGGAAAGAAGGGAGGGGTGAGGAGAAGGTGTTTTTAAGATTTGGATTTATTTCTCATTCTCCTGCCCTGATTGTTAATAGATTAAACTAATTTCTGCAAGTTGAGTCTGTTTTGCCCATGACAGTAATTGGTGAGTGACCTCTCCCTGCCCTTATCTTGACCCAAACCTGGTAGATTTTCTGTCCCCTGTCCAGTTGAGGAGGGTGTGATAGAGTGACCTTGACGGGCACCTGGCACCCACACAGTTTGTTACCACTGGCTGTGGGTCAGTGGTAACAAATGCATGGGGCTCCTTTAACTGAAGCTGTGTCCAAACCAGCGATGTCCCCCTGGCCATCAGAGGTGGGGACACAGAGACTGGTCTACAGGAGCCGGCTCGGGGACAGCACAGAATCCTTGTGGTTTGCTCTCTACATGACATCCACCAGCATGGCCTCTAAATGTCTTGTACATCCGCAGGTTTTTCACGCTCAAGGATTCTTTTGAGCTCCCCTGTCCTCCTGTGCCACCCCTCAAGGAAGCCCTTAAAGAAGTGCTGGGCAGGAGCTGTGTGCACTCTGCCCCTCAGACAGTGCTGCTCTGCTCTGTACATCTGTTTTTCTTCACTTTCAATGTGATCAATTACCAGTGAGTTTGCAATTCACCAGAAAGTAATGGGAACAGTCAGTGTCCTCATCTCAGTAAAGTATTTGGGGGAAAACACAGCAAAGAACACGGTATTAAATAAACATTAATTGCAGTAAGAGGAAGAAGCTGATAAGGTCATTTGTCTCAAATTACATAAAATCCTTTCTAGGATGTTTTCTCTTCCTAGCATAATGTTTCAAAATGTTCAATGCTAACTTGACTATTCCAAACCATCTTTTGTTCTTTGTATTCAGAAGGAATTTCAGAGAAATTCAGGGGTTATACAAATGTTCAGGAGCAGAAGATGCTCTTTATTACCATTGTGCCAGATATTGCAGGAAGCCAGAATGAGAAATTTAGGAGAGCCATGGAAATGAGAATTGCTCTAATTCAATAACAGATTCATTTGCTTTCTAATTAGATTTGATCACTTGAGTATTTTATATTGTAGCTGGGTAAGTATCTTTTAAATACCTACCACATGTGACACAGGCACTTCAAAAGCATCATAAAAACAGTAGACTAAATCTGCAGGAAAAGTTAAAGAAAAATAAATATCTTAGTTCTTTATGTCTTGGTAAATAATTCCTGCTCTGAGATGTCATTTTATTTAATTTTACAACATTCAAAACCACTTTAAAATAACATCTGTAATAAGTATTCAAAAAATAACTCAGGTGATATTTTACTGTTACAGCTTACAGTAATGTCTGAGTAACATCATACAAATTGCATTATAAATAGTTTCACCAGCACCAAAACAGAGAATTACATTTTACATAATTCACTTAAGCACATGGAATTTGACTACAAAGGATTCTTTTCTTACACTTCTTATAGAGCTGATTTGGTATGCTTTAACTTGTAAAATTACTCAATTACATGGTCCCAACATAAGGCAACATGAAAAATACCTGAAAGCCAATGTGGGAGCAACTAGGAATTACAAAATTATACTGGCTAGTCACAGAATTTCTACTGCTCAGTCCATTCAGGATTTTGAGCCTTATTTAATTCTGATAACGAGTAAGATCTGACAAGTAAGGTCTTAGCCCAGGATTCAGAAACTCTGGTTTCATGTGACCTTGGACGAGTTTTCTGGCTCAGTTCTCCATTCACAGCATGGCATTAAAATGCTCCCTATCTCCAAAGACAGTCAGCTCTCAGAAGCTCCCTGCCAGTATTTTTTTCATAAAAGAATTGGTACTTTGGGACTAAGATTAGAGCTGAGCTCGGTAAGAGTGAATATGCGATCTTTAACACAGGACACACGGATAAAATCGTTCTGGTGTTCCACAGAGGTAGGTGAATGATGCCCTTTGTGCTGTTGGAGAATGTACAAGGGACTTGCCCGATGACAGAGAGTGCCTGACACAGCTCCTGAGTCACAGTCCTGAACTGCAGTGTGCTGAGGGTCTCCAGAAATACACTATCTAACAGAAATGGAGTGGAGCTGTTAGCACATTCAAGTATCTATTCAGCACAGCAGTCAGGGGAAAATTTCTTCAGTAATTTCAGTGGGCACTGAAGGAAATGTTCTCTTAAATGCTACACCCAGAGGAAAAACTAAATTTTGGCACCCAAAATGAAATTCATGTGTACTGCATGTTCAGTTTACTTAGCAGTTTCAGCACAAGATAAACATATTCTAGCACAAAGCATGTGCACAAACTTCATGAAAAATAAGCATCCTCAGAAATGCAAAGTAAAAACTGGAAGATGCATCAGATACATCTTCTGCATTGCAATTGGAGAATTGAAAAAGAAGAGAGAAGTATGTAGCCTGATCATTGAGAGATTGGGGCTGTCTCCAGCAGTTAGGTGAAACATCTGGGAAACAGCTGTATCTTTCTCTTGCAGTTGCACTCACCATTGCACTGCACTTGAGAACTTCAGCATCACAGTCACTGCCATCTGCTCGGTTGCAGAATCCTGGAATAGTTTGGGTTGGAAAGGATGTGAAATATCATCTAGTTCCAACCATCCTGTCCGAAGTCCCTCTCCAGCTCTCCTGGAGCCCCTTTAGGTGTTGGGAGGGGCTTTAAGGTCTCCCCAGAGCCTTTTCTTCTCCAGGCTGAACAGCCCCAGCTCTCTCAGTCCATCTGCAGAGCAGAGCTGCTGAGTCCTCTGAGAATCTTCATGGCCTCCTCTGGACTCACTCCAACAGGTCCACATCCTTCTTAGAACTCTCAGGAGAACCCAAAATCTGGCCTGCAAGATACTCTGGGGCACTTTGCTGAGACAGGAGAAAAGAAAGCAAGAAATCTGCCTTGTTCTAAGCAATGAATGGAGATGTCTGATGAGCTGCCAGCTGAAACGATTCTGGAAATACACTGCAATGCACTTTCTTCTAAGGACACAAGGGCTTCCTAATTGACAACGCCTGGAATGTTTTACTGATTTACCAGAATCTTTGTGTTTTATAGCCACCTGTGAGGAAAAATGCTTACAACAGCTGACACGATACTCAGCCTTGCCACTCTTATTACCCCTAGTGACCAGGTGGACCAAGTAATCCGAATTATCAGGCTCTGCAGGGCTCTGTAATTGCAAAGGTACCTGTTGCTCACAAAGCCTGTTCACGCTGCCGTTTCAGACCCACGACTCTTGCTGCCAGGAGGAACACGGCCCCGGTGAGCACTTCTGCCACAAAGGAGATCCAGACCAGTGCCAGGGACCAGCCAAACCTGATATCGATTTCCACCAGGAGATCCTTGCTCCTCAGGAGGCAAACAGCTTCTTGGAAGGCAGCAGCTGAATATGCAATATAGACACTGATCCCTGTAAGGGTAACGAGAGCTGAAAAGAGAAACATGTTCAGCCACTTAGCAGCCACTGAAGGAATTAAAAATAATCAGTTGGATATGTCTTAGGGCCTCTTTGCCTCTCCTTCCAATTCTAGCCAGGCTGGATTTACAGGTTGTCTTTGAAATCTAGCTGAGGTTGGTTTCTTGGGGAATGGGGGTGAGAGGGAGGTAATGGCAGGGTTATTTGTGTCCATTGAGGACAGTGTGTTCCCACTGTTAAATACTGAATGTCTGACAGCAAGCCTCCCACAATAAAAATTGGGTCCTATATTTTACAGATGTGTAATGCATGTGCATCTCTGTTTTCAGTACTGAGAGTCAGGATGGGGGCTGGTCTCAGCCAAAGGTCACCCTGCAGTCTGTTCACGTTCTCCTGGGAAACTGCACCAGCTGCATCCCCGGAACATCCCCAAGCACCCCTCTCCCAACCCTGTCTTTGTGTTTCCTTTCCCTCTTTGCAGCCCCAAATGGCTTAGAAAGGCCCAGTGCTCCACTCCTCAGTGGGATAATCATGCTTGGCACTTCACAGCTTTTCATTTTTCACTGACTATTTGGAGTCTTTTTTCCACCAGCCTTTTCAGTGAATACAGCTTTCTGCTGTTCTGAGGAATCAGAACTTGCTCTTCTTTTTAGAAGATAATCATAATGGGGGATGGTTGGTCTGTGTAAGAGCATTTCAGACTAAAAAGCTCAGCCAAGACTTTGAGGCAGCAGCATTTGCTTTCAGAAATCTCTTAGCATTTTCTTCTTAAAAATAGGGCTATATGAGCAGTTGATGATAGCCAATTCTGAGAATCCCTTTTTCTGTTGGGAAAAATTTCTGTTTTAAGTTACATTGTGAAACAGTACTGAAAATCTGTTTGGAATAGAAAATGTAGATTTAAACACAGTTTTCCTACTTTGACAGAATAGTTTTAGGTTTTTTAATTCATAAATTACTTTTGAAAACATGGTGGGTTTGGATACAGCAAAAATGAATAAAAAGAAGTGTAAAGAATTTTACTAGCTTCAAACTGAAATGTTACACTCCAACTAAAACAACTTTTTGGGGTTTCCTTCTGTGATCCACAGTTTGGGAACACTGCTCTAGATCTAAACTAGCAGAGAAGCTACCCCAGGAATGCCTAACAAGACCCTTTTCAGGAACTCAATGCAAATGCCTTTTTAAAAACATTCGTTTTCTTAATAGTTCAAAAACCGTGCAACCCTATGATTTAGTAATTCCAAGGCCACTTTTCCCTCACTCCATTACCCTGTCTGTAAAGAATTCGTGCATCATGCTGAGAAGTTATTAAATCTTTTGTGTTAAAGGCCACAGCAAACGCAGATTGTTCAAAGGGTGCCTCGCTCTACAGGGAGGGATATTTGCCTTTCCTGAGTGGTTCTATTCCAGAATCGGGACCCAAGCAGACACCAGGTGAATGAACACCAGCAATACTCTGAAAGCAAATTCCTGCTTGGCTTTTATTCTCTGGGAAACAAAGGGATGTTTCCCAGATAAATCTCTCATTATCTAAAACAGGCAAGGAGTTTGATTTAGTACCTCCAAAAAGGAAAAGCAGTCCCGTCATTAGGAGGAGTAGGTAGGCCCTGGCAAGAATACTGATGAATCCAGTCATTCCTCCAAAAATCATCAGTATCAGGCTGAGGGGCATCAGGATGACAAATGTTCCATGCATGTCTGAAGAAAAATAAAGAATGTTAATATTGTAATATTTTATTATGGTGTCAATGGATGTACTAATAATCACTAAGTGCAGAGCCCCTGATCAGAATAAAAGCCTCATTCTGTGCTGCTCAAACAAGAAATTCGACAAGCCCTTGGGTTTTCAGTGCAAGTCAGCAGGACAAATATATGGTATGGAGGAAAAGGTAACAAACAGAACAAGCCCTCACAGGATCACAGCCTGTGTTTCAGAGACCACAGATATAAAGGATATGTCTACACAGATAAATATGAGCAATTAAACTCTTCTCAGCTACTGAGCCAGCTGGATATCAGGTGATGCACTGAATACCTGGTAGGCACTGGCAACCTTAATAAAAAGTAGCCCTGTTATCTGAGTCACACTGTTCTGTTCAGGAGGTGAGATCCAGCCATGCTTTGATTAAAGGCTTCTCTTCTGGCCCATGTCCTCTGCTGCACCGATGTAGCAAATTGTTGACCTTTTCCTTTGTTGCAGCTGACCATCAACTAGAGGTACATTTTCCCATCCAGCTCTGATTCTGTCTTTGTTTCCTACAGCAGCTTCACTAAGTGCATTAACCTATCCTGCCTGCTTCCTCCATGCTAAATGTTTTACATTAGTCTTTCTTGATGCCTATAACATTTTAATAGTTGTGTAAACAGAGGGTTGCTATGTATTTTTTCATATGACACTGTATTTTCCATCATAAACCATTATTGTGTCATTGCTCCCTCTCATGCAATCTATTCACAACATTCAACCCAGCCTTTTTTCAGAATAATAATCAAAAAAAGTAGTTCCAGTATCAATTTGTTTCATTCCAGAGTAAAGTGCAGAGTAAATGACAAAAGAAAATGTAAAATCCAAAATCTGAAGAGGTTTAGGCTTCAGTGTCTCATTTAATTTCACAGAGGAGCCACAATACACCATTACCTGTTCCCAAGGAAAAGGAATCACTTAAGAGATCACAGTTTGTGTGTGATCAAGTGATCAATTTTTTCAAGTCACTGTAAGTGCCCACTGAATTGCAGATACTCCACCTGCCACTGGCTAAGGATCCAGCTTATCCTCTTCTGCAGCGTTCTAAAGATCTAGACACAATTGTGTACATATCTCTGTTCAGTTCCAGAAGCCTGGAAGGTTAGGAAGGGTCTACATGGCATCAAGGCAGACACTGTTAATGTCTCTTCTTAAGCAGAGTGTGGTTTCCAGACATGACAAAGTTTTGGGAGGTGACCCTATTGTTCTTTTATTTCTGCTTATTTGCACTATATTATATTTTCATATTCAACTCCACATATGCCCACATCAGGAGCAGCTGATGCTCAGAAACCATGAATTCAGCACTCTGCATTGAAGAGAGCACTTTCCCCTCTTTGATTCTAAAGCTGAGGACGCACCCTGGGCCTTCCTTCAGCAAAACTGGTCATGGCTGCTGTTCCTAGCTGAGAAACACAGACCTAAAGCAATTCTCAATGCTAACAGCCAGATCAGTCTTCAGCTTACTGGGAACAAACCAGTATGTCAAAACTGCCTGCAAATCTTAGCCGAATTCCAAGATGAGAAATAGCCATGGAAATCAGTTCAGGAGTTTTATGTATTAGAAGTGGTTGTTGGGGGTGTGATGAAACACGATGTGACAGAAGAGAGATTGGGCACCCAGTTCAGTTCTCATATTCTAGAGAGGCAGCAGCAACATGAGTGTGGTCTTCAGCCACATTTGAGCTTGCTGAGGGTTATTTGGTCTGATTTTGATTATTCCCCACCATTCTGACATCCATATGCCCTCTTAGATTTGGTCTTGCCTGTAAAAGGTGAAAAAGGCTTGGGAGGAGAAAATCTTGGGAGGATGCAATTAACATTTGAAAAGTATGAATGTAAGAGTGCTGCAACTCCGTCCTCAGACCTGGCCTTACTGAGAGAGAGCAAACATAAACAAGTTCATGGCTGGCTCGCTGCCTTGTGATTTTCCAGGTGTCCCTCACTAGTCCAGGTTACTGCTGACAAACTCCATCTCAGGACAGCAGCACTAACTTGCCATTTCTTTGACTTTTCCTGTCATGCTATAATTTCAGCGACTGCAGCCTGAGCCAGGTCACGTGTGGGTGAGCAAAACACAGCTCTGAATGGAACCTTGTGAAGGAAGGGGAAAAGAAAACCATACCAGAGCATCCTTGGGAGTGTCCTAGATTACATTAATGGTCTGTGACAGTTGCAATATCAGAATAACTCTGATTCTTATGCCCTCTTCAGTGAAAATATAGGGTTTAGGGATAGCTCAGCTGAAACCCACAAATCCCACTGTGACAGAGCCTAACTTTTCCTACACACAGCTGAGATCACACTTCTCATTAATCAAATGCAGCTTTTTAAAAATCAAATATTTAGAGAATCATATTTGGTTAAATGGCACTTTTATAATCTCCAATGTTCTAGTTCAATATCTAATACTCATTTGTACTATGAAATCTGCATCTGCCTGGGAAACTTATTCTAAAATGCTGCCATGGAAACCACCCAGGAATCTGAATTCATGCCATCTGGCATATGATATTATGCCATTATATTCCTTGATTAGAGGAACATAATTAGTTTATAGAAGAACATGACTTAAAATATCTTTACTGTGTTTCTGTCTTCAATAATCATCTGTGAAAGAAGTTAAAACATTAATTTTGCAGTCATTTTAGTAGTTTTTTAGTTTCTGTTGAAATACACATTTATGCATTATGTATTAAACATATAACTGTCTTTATATTGATGAAATTAATCTAGTATTGGGAAAAAAGCCCCTAAGCATTTTGCACAAGAAGAGGCATATGCACTTTCTTGTGAAACAATTCAGTTTCCCGCATCAGTTTCTCAACACCTGAGTTCCCTGTTAGTCCAACGTGAAAGATCCAATGGTTTAATCTTGGAAATACTGAAACAAACTCATAAATTTTCAAAAAACACTCCCTTTTTATTTTTTGAAGCAAAAAAGAATGAAATTGTTTAATCTGAGTGAATGAAGGTTTGCATTAGCTAGCCAAAGCTCTTTTACTAGAGGTCTGGCCAAAGATCTGTAACAATGACATCTGCAGTGTGTGTCCAGATCTGAGAATTTGGCAGGCATTTCTAAATTACCACCCAACAGTTGTTGATGAGTTTTTTATGTGAGAAATCTGTGGAATGAAATAGAAACACTGAGTGGTGTCAGAAGTAACCAAGTGCAAGCCCAGCAGTTTTGTTAATCATCTCCTGTTAACATCCTGGAGCTTAATTGCTTCAAACTAACTTTGGATTTGTTTGCACAGCTTATAATAGCAAATAGTGCCTAGAAATCTGTAATAGTCACCTAATCAGAAATACTCCAAATGGCAATGGCTCAGAAGAGCTTAATTAAGGACCTGTTTATCTTACCCAGCAGTAACTAAATAGCCAGTTAGAAGGACAAAAGCCTCCAGCTGAAACAGACTCTTGGCAGTTGTTAAAACCAATGGGGCTGCTCTAGAAGGACTTGGCAAAGCCAGGAAGAAACAGTGCACAGACAAAGTCTGACCTGTTTGCTAGGAAGAAAGGAAGGAAACAACTTAGAAAACCAATGAACAACTGAAATAACTCCTCTGTGGCTAAATGTAAGTCATTTTAGGCCCCAGGGACAGGAAGGCCTGGATTTTGTCCTGTTCAACAGACAAAAGGTCATAGAGGAGGATTGCTCACAGGGTTAGGGTTCTCCAGGATGATGAGCCAGGCTCTGGTCTGTGTGTTACATGTTTTAGTTTGGTGCTTTTCTCAAAAAATCTCTGAGCTAAACGGGAAGACCAATTGCAGATAGCAGAAATAAAATGATGCTAGACTTGGAGCAGGTGGCACTGACAAAAAACCTCAGTAGTAGGAATGGGTAGAATGATGAATGTGAGCAATGCACTGTGGTTCACATTCTGTTGCTGTGGTACCAATGAATCTGAAAACAAGAACATTCACCAGAAGTTGTCACTTGTTAGGCCTCAGCTGCAGTGGTGCTGAAGTTACCTAAGATTTCTGTATATATTTACTGTAACAGCTACTGTAAGTACTGAAGCAGATGTTCACTGGCACCTCTCTGAAGGAACAGTGCACTGTTGCTCAGAAACAGGCACACACCTACCAGATCAATTAAGCCAGAACTTCTATGTGCATCATTTGGGTCTTACTTCACTTGGCCTCTAAAATGGCTCTTGCTCCAGCCCCAGCTGTTTCCTTCTGATAGCTTAAAACCAAAAGAAAATTTGCAAAGAACTGTAAATCCCCCAGGAAAAAAATGTCAGGGTGGCCAAAGAACAGGGCATTCTTTATAACATTATAAACTAACTCAGTAAAAGTGAAGCAGGACCATGAGAGCAGGGTGAAGTGAAAGCAGCTGGTTAGTGACTATTACAGGATCCACATGCTGTAAGGAAGTCCAGACAAGTTTATCTGTATTACTAAACTGATTTTGTTGAGGAAGAAACCAAGGCATCTGCTACATTAAAACAACCAAGGTATCAGTAGCTGCCTCTGCTGCAAAGATTGTTTCCCTGCAGGAAGCGCGAACTTGTCTACAGCCTCATGGTTCTCATGGGGAGAATACTTTAAGCAGTTGTGCATGGGTAACTGCACACTCCAGCCTTGATTTTATAACAGGAAAAACAATATGAGTGCAAACCGTATCCATTAAGTACTCATTTCAGTAATAGAGGAGAGCGCTAAAAATGGACCTGTAAAAGGAAACCAATCCCTGTCCATGTTGTTCAAGTCACTGACAAAAAATCAGGATTGTCAGAGGCTTAATCTTACCTTGTAGGTACCTAATGCAGATGATTTGTGTGTCACACAGACAGTAAGAAAGAATAGCAGTTCCTCCAGGTCCTCTCACATTCCCTAACTCCAGCCCCAGCTCTGCAGTGCTAGTGGGACCCTGCAGCAGCTCAAGTGCAAAGATGAGATTCAAGTGTTTACAATATTTTTCATTATGCAAAGATTACACTGGTGCTGCCTTCAGCCAAATCTGTACTGGTATTTACTCATTATTAACAATATAGACTTTGGTAAATGGAAAATATTTATATGACAAAAATATCTAAGAGCAACTTTTCCCCAGTGTAACATGTTGAGGTTTGTTTGTTGTTTTTTGTTGTTGTTGATGGTGGTGGTGTTTGGTTTTGATTTGTTTCTTTTTTCTTTTAAGAAATTCTTTGACAAAGCTGAAACTCTTGGGGAAAAGGTTTCACCTGCTTAAGCACTGCCATTCCTTCTACTCACCAGCTTCCCTCTTTCTATGTGTGATCCTCAACATTTAGATCTGATTTTGGATGTTACATTTCTGCTACTGGAAAATTGCAAAGCTGCTCAGAATTCCTGATGCAACTTCCTTTGAAGTCAGTGACATCCTTATTTTGTCATTTAGTGAGAGATGGATCCAGCTCACCATGAAAAACGTTGCTCTTGCTGCTTGCCTCCCATAGCTGGCACAGGAGAACATACAGCAAGGCAAAATATCAGGGGTGTATTTGCTGACAGATTTCAATTCTAAGGGGGACTTTCAGAGGGCTGTCTTTAATCCTAGTAGTCACCAAGATACTCTAATAACTGTGCAAATTACAAAAAGTGACACTTTCATTTTAATCCTGTTTGGGCCAGAGGAAAGTGTATATCTCCAGTTAAAAAGAATTCTAATGCAGAACTTTCAGAAAAGCTAGTGGTAGGCAGTCGAGAGGTATTTTTCTTTAGGTGGTGGCTGTTGACAAATAATCACCAGGCCATAACGTAATCTGTAATAGGGAAATCTTTTACCCATCGTGGGTTTGAGGGGCAGAGAGGGTATACACTACATGTTCAGCTGGGGGGAGTGGTGAGAGAAGAAATGGAAGGCTAATGTAGAGGAGAGAGCATGTTTGTGTCTAATCTATTGGAGGAGTAGCTCAAGAGTACTCCTGTGATGTGAAAAGACATCACAGTCCCAGACTTAGCAAGCCTTAGGTTGATTGCCTGGGGAATATTGCTGCTAGTACAGGATTTTAACTTGTGCACCCAATTATTTTAATTTACCAGGAGCTCAATTTGAAGTACACAATAAGCCAAAAAGGAATCTGCTGGGATGAATAGGGGAGATATTGGAAATGTGGAGGAAGGGACCATGAAAGCTTTTCATTCTCTAATAAAGAGTTTGTCTTCTGGCAGTGGCCAGCACTTTTGTTTCCACTTAGACCCAGCTCTTTGCACTCACATACAGATTTCCTCCCATCTCTTTGGCACTTGTGTTAGTTAAGGCATGCCAGGAGCTGCGTTCAAACTCTGAAGAGTGAGAGATGTGACCAATGTGTTACTTAAGTGCCTACTTTAGTAGGCAGTCCTTTAAAGTCTTTTTAGGAATCATCAGAAAGAAACGTGTTTGACTTTGGCAGAGCTCATGAAATTCAGTGCAAATCAAACAGTGAGAAATATGTGTATACAGCTAGATGGAATGAGATTAATTGCATGAGAATGTGCCTCACAGACACCTTCACAGCCACACACAGAGAAAAAATGTAATTTTTTTGAAGTAACCAATTAAAGCTGTGCAATTAGCTTGTTAGCCACATAGAGCAGCTGATGAAGAAACTGCTGTATCTATACTGCAATCCATGATCACTGAATTGTCCTCTAAAATTCATGTTAAAATGTGTTGTAGATGAAGATGGTTTGCCATGGTCTGCTTAAATATGATTGTGGCCACAGTCAGAAACATTTAAGAGGAAAGAGTAAGGCTGATGTAGAAGGTAATATCTCAGGACCTGGTGAACCAAGATGTCACTAAGAAATATCTGTATTTCCTAGAAGGAAGAAGTACTGACATGGTAGTTTCTATGTTCAGCTGCTAATGCTGAGGATCTGTAGCCTCACGACACTGAAACTGCATTGAAGCTGAGCAAAAAAATCAAAAAGTGAACTTTGTAGGACATTCCAATCAAACCTAGCGGGTTCTTTCAATTGAAGTATCTTTGATTTCTTCTCTCATCATTTTTAGGCAGACTATGCCTGTTTGTAATAAAATATGCAAGTGTCTTTGCAGACCTGAAGTCTTTTTCCAGGAACATAAAAATAGCACTTGATGTGAAAGCGAGAGGAAAAAAAAATTCTCCAAGGCCCTGAAGAGTCTGTAAACATAATTATTAATCCAATTTTTATTCATATCCACCATTTTCTTACACTTCATGACTCACGGAGCTATCCTTTGTTTCCAAGCCAACATCATTTTTATAACTGAGAGAGCACTGCTTTTGTTTTTGTTTTGTTATTTCACTGAAGAGCTGCAATCTCTCACCTGAGAAAACAGATGTACCTTTTGCAAATATGCACACAACTTTTGAAAAGCCAGTGATTTTATCCTGAAATGTTGGACTATCACCAACATAACAGTGGAGGTGCCAACACCTAAAACAGGATCAGGCAGGTTCAGTTAATGCCAACCCCTCAAAGGCTCAAGTGATCCAGCAGACAATCACTTCCACTGATTTCAGCAACATCAAGCAGCTACAGCCCTCTGTTTTGAGCAAGGACGATTAAAGAAATGGCACTTCCTATTTGAAAGCACAGACAGACGTCCTGGGCTGTGAGTGCTGAACCTGTTGATGTGTTTATATGGCTGCTTCAGGAGCTCTCTGGGATCTTACTTCTACCGTGCCTTCCCAGTGCAGCTGTGACACAGCCCCAGCAGCACCAGCACCTCCCAGGCTTCCTTTGCCACAGGTGCTGCACCTGGAGCTGGACCACGAGATGCCACTCCAAGAAACTGAAGACATTTTAAGACTCTCTGAAGCCCAGGGAACAGCCGGTTTTGAGGGATAGAGTTCCATTCTAAGAAACAGGATAATGCACGTATTCTGCATGCAAGGGGGAGACAGAGTCAGGGAAAAGAGGTGAGTAAATAAAAAAAAATTAAAAAGCAAGCCCATACAGGGTGTGTGAGGAAAGGACTGTGCTGAATATAAGATGTAAAGATGGTAAATCATCTGCTAGAAGATGCCTATAAGTATTTGCAAATGTTCCGTTTGGACTTTTGGAAAACATTCTGGCATTGATAAATGAATCTAAAGAGAAAGAAGTAAATACATTAGAAGCTTAATGTTTTTGAACACTATGTTCTTCAAAGACTTTGAATACTGCTTTTAGTCATTGATTTATTTTCTTAAATTGTCACATACTTAAGCCTTTTATCAGTGCCAGGAATCCTGAAAGGCTAGAAAAGTAGCTGTTTTAAAGATTAGTTTAAATGTGTCCTTAAACATTTTCAGTTATCAGACTCCTTTGAGATGATTGCAAACACTTTTGCCTTTTATTTTTAACAATTGTGTACCTTCCTGTGCCATTGCAGTCAGAGAGGTCTTGCTCCTGTGGAAGAAATTAGCTGAATTTGTCATCAAATAGATGGTTATTTCAACAGTAAACACACTTAAAGACCACAGGCAGTGACAGATATTGTACAGAAGCAGAGTCAAAACACTGTCTCAGCGAGTTCCCCCTCTGAATCAGAAATCAGTCCTTGTAAGTGGCCAAGGAGGGAGGGAAGGGTGGACGGAAACATAAAATAATGTAAACAGTACTCACACAAAAGCTGTCTGTGTGAATCAGTGATGTTTGCATTCTCATGCCAGAAGGGGTTTATCAAAGGGTAACATTCACTCCTCACTATTAGAAAAAGGGGAAAAACAATGAGGAAAAAATTACACTATAATATCTTTTTGATATATATATATGTATTTATCTTTTACGTGTACATATAATTGATATAATATTAGCTGCTTTTAAAACAGCCATTCCCAGGTAGGGAAGGAAAGGAGAGGATTTTCAGTACGCAGCATCAGCTGCTCCCATGGGGCCTGACTGCTGGAGTCAACAGGGGAACATCTGCTCATTGCAGTGGGGCAAAGGGAGAATTCCTGTAACCTGCTCCTTCTCCCTGCTCCTCTGGAAGCAACATCCTTTCTTGCCTATGGCAAACATTACTTACTCCTGGCTTTTAATAGTGGAATCAAAACCAAAAGTTATGTGCCTAGCATACAAATTAACTACATGAGGAAAATCCTATATATTAATATATAGGACTATAATAATCCTAAATTATGATATATAATAATACTTATATTTAAATTGTATTGTTTATGTAAATAAACTAGTGTTTCTATTTCTATTCCTTATATTATTATTTATCATTTTAATGCTTTAACCCAGAACTTTCGCCCCTTAATTCCCTGAGCCAAATGAAAAGACATCTCCTTCCTTCTAAATGGTTAACGTTTATTAGATTAGCTTGAATTAAAAGTTAATGTAAAATTAGATTACAGTAGCAGAAAATTCGCTCTCCTTATATGTCCTTCGGCAAGTGACACGGGAGGTATTGACAAGGCGCTGCCCGCGGGTCCCGGGCACGGCCGGGGAGCGCTCGTCCCTTGAACCGCGTAGAGCCGGAGCTCCGAGGACAGCAGGCACTGTCCGCCGGCGCTGCCCCCGCGCCGGACCCCGCAGCCGGACCCGCATCCCCTCACCCAGACCCCTGCAGCCTGACCCCGCACCCAGACCCCTGCAGCCGCATCCCCGCAGCCGGACCCGCATCCCCTCACCCAGACCCCTGCAGCCAGAGCCCGCAGCCGGACCCGCATCCCCTCACCCAGACCCCTGCAGCCAGAGCCCGCAGCCGGACCCGCATCCCCTCACCCAGACCCCTGCAGCCAGAGCCCGCAGCCGGACCCGCATCCCCTCACCCAGACCCCTGCAGCCAGAGCCCGCAGCCGGACCCGCATCCCCTCACCCAGACCCCTGCAGCCAGAGCCCGCAGCCGGACCCGCATCCCCTCACCCAGACCCCTGCAGCGTGACCCCGCACCCAGACCCCCGCAGCCGGAGCCCGCAGCCGGAGCGCTCCGCTGCCCCGGGCCCGCCGCCCGCCCCGCTCACCGCGGCAGGTCCGCCAGAGCCCCGAGTGCGAGCTGAGCGCGTCCGTGCCGTTCCGGGACGCCTCCAGCTTGGAGGCATCGATGATGTACCAGAAGTCGGTCGCGATGGCCACCACGAGGAAGATGAAGCTCGAAAGTCCCACCAGGGCCACGAAGAGGGAGAGCGCGCCCAAGTTAACCCTCATGGTGCCGCCGCTGCCGCGCCTCCCCGGCCCCGCGGCCGCGCAGGTAGCGCGCCCCGAGCCCCGCCCCGGCTGCTCCGCGCCCCGCGGGTGGAGCGGGGACCCCGCGGCCGCCGCCGGCCCGGCCCGGCCCCACAGGGACCCCGCTGCCCCCGGCCGCCAGCCCCGGCCCCGGCCCCACAGAGACCCCGCTGCCCCCGGCCGCCAGCCCCGGCCCGGCCCCACAGAGACCCCGCTGCCCCCGGCCGCCAGCCCCGGCCCGGCCCCACAGAGACCCCGCTGCCCCCGGCCCCAGCCCCGGCCCCGGCCGAGCCCCGCTCGCGTGTGCGGAGCGAGCGCGGAGCCCTGTGCGATCGGGCGTGCCAGCGCCGCCTCACAGAAAGGGACACCTGGCAAAAACACGGGCACGGGGATCCCAACCGCTCCCGCAGCTTCGGGATGGGCTCACCTCGGAGGAGATAGCCCGGATTCCAAACACCACTGTCTTTGTGGGGAGGAGGGAACAGAAGCCGAGGTTTGGGGAGCAGTGACAGGGTTGGTGTTCCTGCAGCCTTTCTGGTACACTTACAAGAGATTTCCTGTTGTTTCCTGTGCCTTCCAGATGCCGACCTCAAAAGGCCAGTTCTAACCTAATTTGAAAGGTGGTGTGAGAGAAGGCAGTAGTGTGGCATTTACTACCTGATGCAGTGATGTCTGTACCCTGCTCGAGATCATTTTCCTGTCGGTGTAACCGATGGATGGAAAGACACAAGCTTCCTCCTCCAAAAACTATAGTTATGTAGTTTCCAAGGAGTTCACGTGTGAGCCCTAAAGCCACACTTCACCCAGCCTCCTGCTCATCTTCAGCCCGCTGAAATCTGTTGAATAACAAAGTAAATTTCAGTAATAGAACCTTGCTTTCAAATCTGCAGAGAATTTACTCTGGTATTTTACTGCATCTCTTCACTGGCATAAAGACACTGTGCAGGTAGGGTCAATGGGGCATCTTGTTTTCTTCCTTGTAATTCACTTCAGGCCTTCCAGGGAATTGCTAAGTAACCCCAAATAATTAAAAAAGTCATTCTCATTTACTTTCTGGCATGGACACTGGGCAGAATGTGTGACATCATTACCCATCCATGGCAACAAGCTATCGTGAACCAGTAGGGTTTCAGCAGTAGGAGCAGTCAAAAGGAAAATTTTCCTTGAGAGAGAGTGTGTTCAAATAAACACAGTAATCACCAACACTACTGACCACATTTTGCTCTGCAAAACTACTGAAAGGTGTATATGGCTGGGAATATAATAGTCTTTATATTCAGGAATACACTGTTAAGCAGCTATAGCATTATTCTGAGCTTTTGCCATCTATTTCTCACCTCTCCAAGTTGTACTTGCAATCTGTGAAAATGCCTTTGTAGTTCTACGAATCACGAAGCCGTTACCTTCTTGTAATGCAATGTTTGGGTGATACAAAGTTAATGAAGCAAAGTGAAGTGTTTTGTTAGACTAACTGATTCAGTGAGACAAAATGAACAAGCCTTGGGGCACGAGTCCTAACTGGGACCCCAAGCTTGTCTCTCTTTTTCCAACTATATTTGCAGAGTCACTTGAAAATTTAAATTAGCCCCACAAATACCATGTCTTAGGCAGAGGTTTTATTAGTTTTCTTCTCATAAATCTGAGCCAGAGGCATTTGTACACCTAAATCATCACTCCCCTGCAATGACCTGCCACTGTCATCTCCCAGGGAAATGACAAGGGTGTAAAATCCAAGGGAAAGCAAAGGGTGGAAAACTGCAGGAACATTTAACTCAGTTGGGTACACGCTGTTCATCGGGTGTTGTACAAGATGCTTGTCAGTGATACTCTGTGTCTTGGAGAGTTCTTGTTCTAATCTTGGGGCCCACAAAGTTTGTAAATGTGCTTATTTTTAGAAACATTATTAAATAATCTAATTTTAGCCATCAAGATGTGTGGAGATCCTGTCCTTGTAGACTCTGTCTAGACTGACTTTACAGCAAACCTAAGTTAGAGCCTGCTAACCCCAGATCCTTTTGTGACCAGACTCTGATGACAAATATTTATCTCAAGAGTAAATCAACTCTACATAAACGTTTCATTTCCACATCACCATAAATTTTTAGGCATTCATTCTCATGCTAGGGAACAAATAATTCCTGCAAAGTCAGAAAACTAAAAACATAGTTACCAAAACACTTTCATGTATTCATCGGGAAATGTTTATAATGAAAGGAAAAAGCCAGCAGTGCAAATTAGTTTCTCTAGAGATTCAGTTTCAATTTCCTGAGGTCTTTGAATGTTAAACTAGGATCTTTAGCATAAAAGATTCAAAATTTCAATCTGGACTTAGCTTTATGGAGAAGGAACACTTGGCTTTGCATAGACTAGGTGTTGGCTTCATCTGCCAACATGAATCTGCTGCTCAGAATAACAAAGGATAGTTCAGAAAATGCTCTCAAAGTTGCAGTCAATTATTAGTCCCCAGAGTGTGATGCAGCAAAATTATCACTCTCTTCCAGCCTGAGCATGGCAAAGCTTGTGTAAGTAACTTTTACCCTCTCCCTTCTGCTTGCAGGGTTACCTGGGTGCCGGAGGATTCAGAGGGCATTGTGCTCTGGGAATCCCCAGCTTTGCTTCCCAGCACTTTTACCGGGTAAAATGCATCTCCAGGGCAGTTCCTTCTCAACTGTTCTGAACTTGTTCTGTTCAGGTGCAGCAGAATCCCACTGAATTCCTCAATTTTCCCCAATGTTTCTTTTATTTAATTTCATCTGCCCTGTCTGTATTTGTGAAGAGGTGACTGCATTACTGAAAGTAGATTATTTGTAAACTGAAGAAGGGAGGGATTCCCACGATGTTTACCCACCTGGCTGCAGGAAAGCCAGTCAGTGCAAGTGTGCACCAGCGACTGTAATTAATCGCTGCCATGGCAACAAGCACAATCAACATACATCATTTCATTCACAATCCTTTTCCAGGAAATATCACTTTTTTTCTCCTGTTATTTTTTTTATTTTCTTGTTGTTGAATGAAGAATTAAATCAAACCCATTTTTACCATTCAGCCTTCCAGTAGAGCTAATGGGATTCTGGAGTTTATTGTTCTTTTAAACTTACCACAATTACTTCCCCTGTGGTTCAAAAGAGAAAAGCTGTTAGACAATATTCACTATTACAATTTTCAGATTTGCTGCCCTTGGAAATTACTAATTATTGGCTGGTTGATCTGAGGTTTGGCCATTCCTTCTCAGATTTAATATTTTCATCATGCACTTGTACACATCCAGTTTGAAGATGCAGTCTCAAAACCTGCAGTGAATTTAAAAAAAGACTGATCAGTCACAAATTGTCTCTGACGAGACTACAAAACATATATCACAATGACTCTTACTCAGTATTACCTGATCTGTCAAAAAAACCCCATGGAGTGTCAACACATAACAATGAATTCAAAGGGGGATTACAGGAGGGACATCCCTGAAGCAAGCAGCATAGCCAACTTCTTGGGACTTGATCAATGGATGAAACTGGCCCAATTCATCATTTAAAACAAGCAATGAAACCTTGGTAAAGTTGACTGGCATGTAAGGTAAATTTAAGCAAATTCCTGGGTCACATGGCTGTGAGGAAGGCAGGAAACGTAACTGAGGTGCATCCTTAATAAAGAGGTACATCTCAGGAATTTGCTGCCAAAGCCCTCTTGCGTGTAGTACAGAAACTGCATCTCGCTACACAACTTTCATTATCACCCACATTATAACGCCCGTAGCCACGCTGGCTCCTCTAAGTCCTTCTGCAGCCACAAGATATTCCTGCTTTGTCCAAATATCGTGCATGTGAAAAAAGGTATCAGCATTTCTTAGAAAAGCAATTGCAGCAGCCCCATTTCTCGCACAATGTACCTTTGTGGTTAAAAGCCCCCATGTAATGCAGCTTTTTAGCTACTCCTCTAGTTATACTAAGCCCGTGTACCAGTAAGTGCCTCTTGCTGCAGATTGGTGAGATTTTGTGACAAATATAATCTGCTTTGCCTGCAGATTGTTAGCACTTGATAGCAGTGAGGAACATGCCAGCAGAGAGAGAGACTGCAGTAATAATTTATGTGGCATCGTATCACCACAGGAAGTAAAAGAATCTTCTGCTCTTTCACAAGAGACAGATAAAAGGAGAAAAAAATCTCCAAAGCATTTCTGTTAGATGTTCATCCAATAGAATTCCCCACAGAAACTGCAATGAGAGATCTGAATGGCTTGCTGTGTTTTCTATTTCATTGCCACTCAACGGTCTTGACTGTAACAATAGGGAAGGATTGTTTCATTCTTTAATAATTCTTAGCCTTCGTTGAAGGATGCACATAGGAGACATTTAGAAATAGATACAGACTATAAATTACATTCCAAGGTTTTTTTGAGCATTGACTCTAATCTTCCTACTACTCAAGAAAAATACAAGGATCATCTATAGCAATTTACATTAGCATCAAATGACAAGTAATTAATACGCAAATACCCACTTTTGAATGAGATCCTTCTGCTGAAAGACAAAACAACTTCAACAGCCCTGGCAGACTTGCAAAGGAGGTGAACTAGAGCAAAGATGGGAGTCTGGGAGCACCTCTGACTGTGATTTTTCACAGAGGGCTGGTCAGCTACAGCGTGTCCAGCTGCTGAGGTGTCCTGTGCCCACACACCGTCCGCACCCTCTGGACAACACGAGTGACCACACAGCCCCAGAGCCAGAGCCGCAGCCAGCTCTCACTGTAGATGAGCTCAGCTGGGAAATTACTACCTAAGACACCAAGGTCCAAAATGTAGATACTAAAATCTGGTGGTCTAACTCTGTTAGACAATTTTCTGTTGTTAAAGCCTCTCAAAGACTCTGGTTTATGGTGTTTCCACGCAATGCTTAACTCAGTCTTGTTTATTTCACCTGGTTTATACCTAATTAAAAATTCTTCAGAATTAAGCCCCCAATCCCCCAAACAAGTGAACAGCTGTTGCTTCAGCTAATTTTACAATGGTAGCAGAATGCTGACATAATCTGGACTAAGGAAGAAATGCCTATTTGCCTCCGCAGAGGTTTTTCCACTTTGTTTTCAAGTCATTTGGAGATTTTGCATGGAATTACAGATGAACCGAGACAGAGCAACTGACGCTAAAAACAATCAATAAAAGAACGGGAGTAGGAAACGCGTGTTGAAACTCCGAGCAAGTCCTGCGGATGCTTCAGCGCAAGCTTGAGCTGCGCTGCGGGCTCTGCCTTTCCCCGCCTCCCCTGGCAGGCTTTTACCGGGGCTCTGGCGCTGGGCGAGTCTCAAACACAGGCGATGCCCCGAGCATAAGGCTCACCCCACGGCCCGCTGCGCCCGCGGGGGCCGCCGGGCAGCGGCGTCAGCGGAAGGAGCCGGAAGGAGCCGCCGCCTCCGCAGCGACACCGGGAGGCGGCCGGAGGGGCCGGGAGAGGCGGGACCCGAGCGGGGTGCGCGGGAGAGGTGGGATCTGAGCGGAGAAAAGCGGGTCCCATCGTGGCGGTGAGGGACACAGGCGGGTCCCCGGGACAGGCGGGTCCCATCGTGGCCGTGCGGGACAGGCGGGTCCCGCCGTGGCGGTGAGGGACAGGCGGGGCTCCGGGACAGAAGGGTCCCATCGTGGCGGTGAGGGACAAGCGGGGCCCCACACCCACCACACCCCCCCAACACCCCACACCCCCAACACCCCGGGACAGACGGGTCCCATCGTGGCGGTGAGGGACAGGCGGGGCTCCGGGACAGGCGGGTCCCATCGTGGCGGTGAGGGACAGGCGGGTCCCCGGGACAGGCGGGGCCCGGCCGCGCTCCTGCGGCCGCGCTGAGCCCCGCGGAGGCTCCGGTGGGTCCCGCAGCAGGGGCGTGAGCCCCGCCGGGCACGGCCACAGCCGCCGCGTCCCCGGGTCAGTGGCCGGCAACGCTGGGCTGGCTCCCGCGCCGAGTCCCGCGGTGTGGAGCTGCGGCAGGTGTGGCAGGAGTTAACAAAACTGCGCAGCTACAGATACAGAGGCTGCCTGTAAAGCGTGGAGTGTTTTGAGTGCGAATATGTGTGATGGTCCAGCAGGGAGCTACTAAGTTGATCATGGGTCTGGAGCATCTCTCTTACGAGGAAAGACTGAGGAAGTTGAGGCTGAGGTTGAGAAGAGATGACTGAGAGGGGACCTTCTTAATGTGTATAAATATCCGAGGGAGATGTCAGAGCATGGACCAGGCTCTGCTCCCTGGGGCCCAGCAATGGGACAGGAGGCATCGGGCAGGAACTGATGGCCAGGAAGCTCCAGCTGAACACGAGGAAGAACTTCTTCACTGTGAGTGACCGAGCACTGGGACAGACTGTCCAGGGAGGCTGCGGAGTCTCCCTCACTGGAGATATTCCAGAACTGCCTGGACACAATCCTGTGCCCTGTGCTCTGGGGTGACCCTGCCTGAGCAGGGAAGTGGGACCAGATGACCACTGTGGTCCCTTCCAGGCTGAACGATTCAGTGGTCTTGTCCAAGCACAAGCAGATAATAGCAAATTTAGCATAATCATTCAAGATGTTAATGCCAATACAGGAAATGGCCTTATTTCCTTTGAAGACCTTGATTTAGCATTGTAATTCTGTGCAGTCATGGTAACGTTTGATTTTTTTCAGGGGAGGTTGTCTGTAACACAAGCAAATTAGTAACTCTTCCTAAAATATGCAGTGGCTGCCACTGAACTGCTAACAGTTATGTATTTGAGGATTCTGTAAAAGAGAGCATTGGAGCATTGCTACTTTATTGAACAGTGTAATCTGATTTTTATCTTCTGAAATACTGCTGGAGCAATGTTCAGACGGTGTCAGGGTACCACTAAAAGCTGCCTGTGTTTGGTTTTAGGTTGAATATCCTGACGAGCAACTTCTTGTCTTGGAGCGTGGTGGAGCTTGCATGATCACACTTTGCCACACCTTCTCAGAAACAATGTCCTGAGGTTCCCTTGCTGAGCAAAACTGTTACTGGATGCCTGTAAATGGAAGAGAATGGAATCCCTTCGTGGCAGCACTGCACGAGGGACTGTTTGAGCACTGCAGATGTTCCTCTCACCAGCACACCATGGTAGATTTAGCAGAGAAGGAGATGGATAACCCCACATTCAGAAGTGACACTGTGCTGTCTGATGTTCACTTGCACTGCCCAGGCAAAAGACACCTCATGGTACGACTGAATGCAGTTGGACAGCCAGGTAATGGATGCTTACACTGATGGAGCTGTATTTTAACTGTACTCACATCTTTGTAATGGCTGAATCCTCCTCTAAGTGGTTGATCTTAATAGTTACATATTTTATTCCAGTTATAAGCAGAATCACCTCCTACTCAATCTTTAGAAAGAGGGCTAGCTGTGTTCTTCTCATGAAATTAACTCCAGAAATGAAAACTTGTAGACAGCCTGCCTTAAAAATTAAAATTTGAACTTTCTGAGAAAAAGTAACCAAATTTACTCACTTGCAGGTTTAGTTTTATGTATTTGTTCATTGAGCTATAGTGTCAATATAGCACTTTGGGAATCATGAGCTAAAAAAAAAAGGTTGTGATGTTCCTTGAACACAAACAAAAGATGAGAACCCAGGGGTTTTAAGTAGTGTAACTTAAGTTTAAAATAAAAACTATTTTTATTTTTAACTATAGAAGTAATTAATTTATGAAGTTTAATTGTTTATGTGATGGTTTACCATCAATTCCAGAGGAACCTAACAACTTTCTTTGGGTTTTATGGTGGTTTTTTGGTTTTGATTTTTTGTTGTTGTTGGTGGTGAAGTTGTTTTTTTGGGGGGGGGGTGTTGCTTCAAAAAAAAGGTCAGCAAGAAAACTCAACATAGCAATGGCTTTAACTGGCACAGAATTTGAAAAGTCAAGGCTGTAGAGGCAATGAGTTGGCAAATGCCCCTGGCTGATTGCCAGCTTGTAGGTTGCTATAAAGTTGTCACGGGAACTGCCCTTGGAGCTGCTGGCAAAATGTTCTGTACAAAAGTCCTGCTGTGACAGACGAGTTAATTGTTTTTTCAAACCCAGTTGTGACGTAAAAAGAGTAACTTCTGCAGCTGTTCTGGTGTATGACAATGTGAAAAATTATAAAGTAGGCCTGACAAAGAAATGAATAATAATTTTGACCCTGTTCCGGTCAAAACCCAGGTAATTAATGCCGTGGTGGGTCTTCATGCTGTTTGGCATGTGTTTGCTGTGATTTTGCTTGGTGCAAAGAACTTTCAACAGAAGGAAGTGACAGTGTGTTCTACCTGAATGAACTGAATGAGCTCTGTGTGGGAAATTCCTCTAGTTATTGAGACAAGAATTGGATTGTAGTATGACAGCCTTTAATGCCACAACAATCTTCCACTGCCATTTTGCTGTGCTTTAGGGACGTTTATGGACATTTAGTCTCTTCCCCTGTGAGTCAGTTTGACTTTCCACCTTTTGAATGCTGTAGAAATGCAGAGGCTCAGAATGGACTTGGAAAACAAAAGCATTTCCTTCACTGATGGCATCCTATTTTCAAATTAGTTTCATCTGGCCATCATGCAAACAGTGGAGACTTCAAAAATTTCTCATTCTAGGACAGGCATTGAAGATTTTATTAGATCTAGCTAAAAATGGTCTCCCTAGAGAGGACCCTCAGTCAGATTTCAGAAGACCACCTTGGAATGTCTTGCCTGTTAATGAAACTGGAATAGAACTCTATAAATTGTGAAATTGTTGAAAACAGTGGTGGCAAGCACTTTATCTCTTCTCTTTTGTTGGGAATGAACATCCATGGAAGGCCTGTGTAATGTTCATTCTTCCTCATGTGTAGTACTCAGGCAGTACAGATTCCTGTAATTAAAATTGTCAGGTTCATGTTTCAATAACTTAACATTTTAATAGATGCTGATATCACTGAGTGATTGTTGTAAAAGATTTTTAATTAATTGGTCATTGAGAATAGCTTAAGTCATTTAATCTCTTTGAATAATCAGTTTGAACACTTTAAAAATATTACAAAAGTGTCAGCTTTGGCAAGTGCCTCCTGTGCACTTATTTCTGCTCTCATATACTGAGCCAATTTCAAAGCTTGAAGTTAATTGAATTACTAAAGACTTTCAAAGCAGTAAACGAAAATTCAACTTGCATTTTACTAGAACGTGCTTTTTCTTACAAGATAGGAATCTTAACGAAAAGAAAATAATTCCAACTTCTATTAATTCTGCTTTCAACTTGATTTGGATTTGTGTGAACAGAACAACTTTTGGAGGGTGTAAGAAACCATCCCCTCTGCCAATAGCTAAAATAAATATTACTAAATCAGATGAGTGTGTGCATTGTGACTGTGCAGATGCTGACTCAGCCAGTGGACTGTGCAAGTGCTTCATTTATTTCTACTGACAGAACTTAATAACAGAAGTATTTCTTCACAGCAAATAAAACTATATTTCAAGTTATCTGTATATTTTTTTATTCCAGTTTTTTAATACATGTAATGCATACTAAAATCTCATGCATGTGGAAGTTGTACATAGATTCTGCCTCATCTGGTGTTTAACCTTTCCCCCCCATGCTGTGTTCTTATAGTATTCCTGTCCTATTTCAAACTCCTTTGGAGCACAGAAGATTTGGCATCTGGGAAACATGTGAGAGAAATTACGGCAGGAAGAGAACACCAGTCCCGAAGTGGAGATGAACTGTGTGACAAGGATAGGAGTAACAAAAAAAAAAGAGAATCAAATAGTGAAGGAGTAGAAGCTCTGCTAGATGATGATGGAGACTTGGAAGTGGTCAGAAGGCCTCGAAGTGCCTCTGATTTGGAAGCAGAGGATCTTTTGAGGGATATAGCGTGCCCTGTAATTCTGATGAAAGGGAAAGAAGATGCTTTTGAAGATGAAGAGCAGGAGTGCACTTGCAGTGATGTTGTTAAAATAGGTAAATAATAAGCTTTCAGTCAAGGAGAAATGGGGCAAATATTTTCCTGTAACACAAAAGAAAAGTAGTTTTTCTTTAGAAATGGAACAGCAGTTTGTTAAGTGAAAGAAAATAATGAACATTATACTGTGATATTGCAAATAAAAATGTACCTTTTTTCTCTGGAAGTGATTTGGGCAGTTGTATACCATGGGAAACTCAGTGCTCCTTAGTTAAAGTGGGTGTTTGGCATTATCTAGCATTATTCTATAGCATGAAGAGTGCTTAGTTCTGTATTTGCAAAGGAAGCATAACCTTAGTTTCAAACTTGCCACTGTGGAAATTGATTTGAACAATTTTGAGATAATTATTTCTGCTCTACTCATTTCCACAGAACACACTATGGCAACACCCTTAGAAGATGTTGGTAAACAAGTACGTGTTCTGCCTTGTAGTATCTTGATTTTCATGGAATGTGCTTCAGAACTGCCTGAGTTTTAACTGTTTGCCTTGTCCCCAGGTCTGGCGTGCTGCCTTCCTGCTGGCTGATTACATTCTCTTTAAAAGGGACACGTTCAGGTGTTGCTCTGTGCTGGAGCTTGGAGGTGGCACTGGAATTACCAGCATTATCATGGGAACAGTTGCCAAGAGAGTTTATTGCACGGGTAAGGCAGTTATTTTCAGTTAAATATGTTCATGAAACTTCCCAAAGCAGTGCTTTCATCCTGGTATCTTCTTACTCATCTGTTCAGTTATAGCTAACCATCTTTTATTAATGTGTATCAAGTTGTGTTTACTGAAAAATAACAGGAACTTTCTCAAGGGGCTGAGAAAGCACAAGAGTTTAAAAGCAAGAGATGTTGCAGTGAACTCAGGATAGGGTGTCCAGATTAAAATAGGTAGTGTAGGGATCTAACTTCTTTCTTTCTTCAAGGGTTGCTCAGAGCTTAGAACTGAAAGACAAAAGGAAGAAGGAATCTAGGGAAGCAGTCATCAGTGGACAGAGTTGCTCTGAATTTTCCTTAATCTCATGGGCTTGAGAGAAACTTCAGGTATTAGTCTAAGAGGCATACATGGCCCATACAAAATGTTTTTATTTTTGATATCATTATCACTTCTTTTCCAGATGTTGGTGAGGATCTTCTGGCCATGTGTGAGCAAAATGTTGCATTAAACAAACACCTGATGGAGCCTGGAGGTAAGTGCTGTGTGATCAGACTTCGACTCTTTACTTTAGCTCAGGTGCTGTCTGAAAGGCACCTGAGCTGTGCCTTTGTGACTGGTGTGATTCTTCTTCACTCACAGGAGGGGAAGTTAAAGTGAAAGAACTGGATTGGCTGAAAGATGAATTCTGCACTGGTAGGTGCTTATAGTGGTTCCTTTTAGATTGGGCTTGGTGTTTGGTTTTACATATTTAAAAGCCTCTCTTGGGCCTCAAAAAAAATTCTGGTTAATGATGATACTTGATACTGCCGGTTGAAAAGGTTTTATGTTTATTAGACTTTCAAATAAAGATTCTTTTAATGAAGAATAAGCATGATAGAATATGAAGAATAATCAAAACTTATATAGAGATATATCTGGGGTTTTGTTCAAAGGAATACTTGCTTTAATGTATTCAAAGCTGTGATGTTGCTACAGGGTTGTGAATTCTAAAGTGAAAGAAAACTTTTGCTTGCCAGTCAGCCTTGGGAGGGTTGGACATAACACAGAGAAAGCAGAGGACTGAGGGGACTTCAGAAAATGAACAGAGGAAGGTCTTGATCTCCCTTTAGTGATGTGCTGTATTTATGGAGTAGCAGATGCCCACAGGAGCTAAGAAATTCCTTTTCTCCAGTCATTTGAGCCATGTTCTTTCTTACAGATCCTGAAGCTCCTTATAGCTGGTCTGAAGAAGAGATTGCTGATTTGCTTGATCACTGTTCTGTGATAATGGCAGCTGATGGTAGGAAAATATAAACAGTAAGCTTTTAAATCAAACACTCGAGCATTATGAGTAATAATTTAAACATTCCTATTTTGTTTTTAAAATGGAATAGGTCAGATCCTTACCTAATTTGCCAAAGCTCTGCCTTAAGTGTTCCTGTCTGTATTTTTCTTTTCTAAACACTTGTATTTACATTCTGAATTAGCCACAGGAGAACAGATGTTGCAAGCTACTAGCTCTTCCTCTTTGATGTGTTAATTCTTTGTGGCTAAATAAATTGCTGGACACAATCACAAGTAACTGATGAATCAGGAGAGTTGTGTTGTCCTATCATTGTCTTGTATTACATAACTTCTGTGCAAATAATGATAAGTAGGTCGTTAGACTTTGTATAATGTGAATAGCAATTTCAGATGTTGCACTTTCTCATGGAGTCTTTGGCTATCACTTTTCTGCTTTATTCTTGCTTAAGTGAAGGACTTCAAAATTACAGGCTATGTTATCTGTGTAGGAAAACCATTGTTGTTTTGATTTATAGATAAAGGAGAATTGGTTTGAGTTAAGATATTGATAGAAGTTGCAAGACTGCTTTCAAAAGAGATCTGGTTATAATGGTAAATTAATTATGGCCTGGATTGGGTTTTTGTAAGAAAAAAGGCTCTGTACTCTCTGATATCATGGGGTTTTTTAACTTTATAGTCACATTATTTCCAGACTGAGAGAATTCTTGTTAAAGCTTGTAAATTGTCTGACTGTTGATTCCCATTCTGATGAGAGAAAGCCTAAAGTAAGCCTGACATAAATAGCAGCGGTGGATACTCTTACAGGGTCAGTTGTTGCCATTAAAAATGTACACTTAGATAAAATAGTGACTTGTTTGATTAGAGTAATCAAACTAAGGCCTGTTTTTGTTTCATAATGGAGACTTAAGTAAATTACATCCTTAATTATACACATGCTCTTGATCTTGTATTTTGTAGTGTTTTATGATGATGACCTGACAGATGCCTTGTTCAGAAGTCTGTATAGAATCACTCACAACTTGAGAAGTTCTTGCACAGTTTACTTAGCACTAGAAAAGAGGTAAGTATTACCAAGAACTTAAAATAAAAAGCACTAAAAACTTTGTGTGTTTTAAAGGTTGCCTTCTGATTTTCGTTGTATCAGTTGACCACAGGCTGCAGTATATGCTCAGGACAAGCATTTTTTTTTTCTACATGCTTAATTTTTATCAGTTCAGAATTTGAGTTTCACAAGAGTTTGCCTTTTGTTGTCCTACCTTTGCCTCACCTGAGATAACCTCTGTGCAAATAAGGATAAATAAGTAGCCTGATTGATGTATTCTCTAATGCCTGACAACATTTGCTATATATTTTTGAGGTCACAGAGTGGAATGAAGTGGCTTAGAAATAGGATTCATATTTCCCAGCTCGAGAAACTCTAGAACAGTTTCTCTTGTTTGCTTTCAAGGAATCATTGAATGTTTTTAAGTAGTTGTGTGTTGGAGTCCATTCACATAAGCTGATACACAAATAGGCTTTGCTTAAATCTCTGGAGATATGTGAGCAATAACTCTTCCTGTGGTTTGTTGCCAGGTGTTTGTGCAGGAAGCCAGGCCAGTAATTCTGTTGTGGAAAAGTGCCTTAAAATCAATGGAAATAATAGTTCAAGAGTTATTGTGTATTGATGCTGACATAACATCTTTTCTGCTTTTTACGAGTGGGGGGTGTACATTTTTTAGCTCTTGGGAGTTAATTATGCTGAGAAGACCGATTTTTTTCATTAGCTGAGGGAGGTTACACACCTATTTAAGATGCCAGTATAGGAGAGATGTTCTAAATGAAATATTCTTTTGCCAGGCTGAACTTCACTTTAAGACATATGGACGTTACGTGTGAAGCCTACAGTCACTTTAGAAATACTCTAAATGGTTTGGAGAACCTCCAAGATGGAAAAATGAAATATACAGTGGAGCCCATTAAGCTTGATTTCTGCCAGTTCCTTGTTTATGAGCGAATTGAGCAGTTGGTAAGTGGCATTCATGAAAATAAATATAATGTGTCAGGCTAATCATCTCAAATTAGCTATCAGCTGTTTATGTAACATGAAGTAAGAACAGGAGAATAAACATTATCTTTTATTTCCATTTAGCTTTTTTGATTTAAACTGATCCTTCTTTGTGCTTACATAATCTGTACTAGATTGACATGTCCTGGTTTTGGCTAGGACAGAGTTGATTTTCTGTCACCGGTAGCAGAGTGGCTGAGATTGCACTCAGTTCCTCAAAGGATAAGAGACTTCTACTTTGTAAAATGCCATTTTTGTGATTGAACTGGAAAATGTTCAATATCTCTTCTCATTTATTTTCTTGCAGGAGAGCTTTCTTTTCACAGTTTTAGTAATTCCTTTCCCAGTTCAGAGTTCAGGAAATAATGTTCTATTATCTATGAAGAAGTCAATAAGATGTAAACTTCTGTTATTGAGAAACATCCAGATATAATATTTCTGGTTATCTAATTACCTCTCAAGCACTTACGGTTCTCTTTCTCCCTTTTTTTCCAAATTATCTGCCCTTAGGAATATTATACAGGGTAGCTAACAGCTTGCTGACCTCTAGAACAATCCAATCTAACTGATAATTTTAGATAACTTTCAAATCTGGTACAGGATTGGAAATCTGGTACCAAGAAATTATGTTGCTGTAGTCAACTATTGCTGTGTGTATGCATAGTGAGATGACAGGGGCCACAGTTACTTCATCAGATTGATTTATTTTACTTAATACTGATACCTTCAGGCATAAAAAATATGTGTAAAACTTGTTTAAAAGTTTTACAAGTACACAGAAGTAACCTGTATTATGCCTACATGTGTAAACTCATTCCCTGGCTGCTTTGAGGAAGGCTGCTGACCCTTGAAATCTATGCATTTTTAAAATGCCTGTGTTTTTATTTATCATTAAGTCTGTTGCCACAATTGGAAGATGTCATGGTGAAGAGTATGTGATAGTCTGCTTAATTATCCTTTGTGGAGCAGACAAAGCATGTCTTAATATATTCTAAAGAAATGAAGTGATGAAGGATTTTTCATCCTTGTTGTCTAGAAGATTGAGAAGAGGAGGTGTTTATATAAGCTGTGCATTTGTGAGACTTTGATTCCTCAGTAAATTATTTCTTCAGCTGTTTTTTTTTACCACTGTTATTGAAACCATTTGTCAACACAGGCTAAGAAAAAGAGCAGGATTATCAGACAAAATACTACAGAAGATCATGCAGATCAGCAGTCACAGAATATTCTGAGTTGGAAGGGACCCACAAGGATCATTGAATCCAACTCTTAAGTGAATGGCCCCACACAGGGATTGAACCCACAGCCTTGGCATTATTAGCACCGTTCTCTGACCAACTGAGCTAATTTCAAACTATTTTAAAACAAATTATTTTGTACTAACTTTACATTTTCTTAAAAATCATGCTACAAGAATGAAGCAATCAGCTATATTGCTCTGTTTCAAAGATAATTTGGTAGTTGTTCCAGGAGATTACATAGATGGATTTGGTATCCATCCATGGATCAATACAATCTATAGGTGGAAGTATAGGATCTGTCTTAAAACTTGTCTTACAGTGAGCATTTAAACTTTTTCATAATTGCAACCTACTGATGTGAGAAAATACCTTGTATGTATTCTTTCTGCTCCTGCAGGAATTGTGGAAGATCATGGCTGAACACCTAACGTGACAGGCCCATGAGAAAATAGAAGATCTTAATCTAAGGAGAAGGGCTATTTTGATGTTCTGTTAAGATAAGGATTTTCATCCCAAGGAAAGCATCTTCGTGGTAGAATTGTGTTCTCAGAAAGTATTGCAATACAGTTTTGCTTTACTTTTTTGGTTTTGGCACTTGGTTTCTTGGACTTACGCACTTGGACATGATTTCTTTGTTGTTTCCGAGTACCTGCTGGATGCCAGACAGTGGCAGTGACATGGTGACTTGCTCTTCGGGATTGCTGACTTCAGTTTTAGAGCCTGGCAAAGAAGTATTTAACCTTTTCCATGTGGCTGATTTGCAGATGTTGTGCATTTCCCTCTTTAGTTTACAGAACAGGGACACTTCTTATCCCAGTCCAGTTCCACTTTATTTGTATTTATGGACACTTGTGAAGCAGTGTTCTGGACAAGACTTGTTTGTCATGAATGAAATTTTCCTTTAACAATTTGTTTATGAAACTTGGTCCTTAATTCTCAGTTTGTCCTGTCTGGATCACTCTAGTTTAGGGCCACTGTCTGAACTGAAAGGAGACAAGATGCATTTTGTTTGAGCCTCTAAAAGTACTCCACAGAGGTTTTGGAGTATAGGAGGTCAACCCTATATTGCCCTGCAGGAATTTTAAGCTATTCTGTCCTAGGCAGGTTGAGGGTGAGAGGGTACCATATGAAGTGAAGTGTTCCAGCTCTTGAAATACTTGGAATTCTACCCTCAGCATATACATGTGAGGCTGGGGGGAGGGAGGTGGTCAAGAGTATCTTGTCGACACAAAAGGGGGCCTCCAATAACTTACTTTTGGATTAAAGTAAAACATATTTATTAAATCTCTCCTGTGTTATTAATGAAACCAAAAATCTGCTTGTACTTTTATAAATGTTGTGTGCACTGTTGTGTTTATATCACTTTGCCATATGCACACTGCCATGGAAATCCTTGTGCCCACTAGATTCCTCAGCACTAGGAGAGTGTCAGTGATGGAGCTGTTGCAGCCTGGGACTCGTGGGAGTGTGCAGACATTCATTAGAAGCATCTGATTGATTTCTTGAAAGCCTGTTTTACATTTGGTGTAGGTCAGTTATTTCATAACCTGCTTATGTGTGTGAAGACCTATTTTTTGTGTTCTGTAATGGGATGAAAAGTTATTAGATGATGATGGCCACTCCCTGTGAGTACAGTCGAAGTAAAAATTACATTATGTTAGCATCTATCTGCCTAGATTAATACAAAGCTTCTCTCTCAGAACCCCCATTTGAACTTCAAAGATAAAAAAGTGTGTTTTAATCCAAAGATTCCCAAACTAGTGTTTGTTTGTTTGTTATGTAATGTTATCAACTTTGGTAAATTCAGCTATTTTTGAATGCTTATTTCAGTAGTGATTTTTTTTGAAGGCTGTAAGCAGGAAATCAATTGGAACTGAAATAGTGTGTGCAGTTAAAGAAGATTTTTTTCTTACACAGGATTTCTCAAAATCTTTGGAATTATCAACAGAAACTCACCTGCAAGTCCTTCATTTCTGTGAAGGAAGAGAAAGTAGGCACTTAATTTAAAACTTATGAATATTTCTACTTGGCTGTGCATATTAAGTTGGAAAGTTTTCATTTGGAAAACTGACTTTCTCTTTTGGTAAATAAAGTCATCAGGCAGTTGGGAGCATTTTTCTGGATCTGCAAATACAGTGGTCATTTTTCTGGATCTGCAAATACAGTGGTCATCCAGATGGATAATTTTCTGGAGAGAGGAATGTAGAGGAGGTGAAGGGGAACCTGTGGAACCCTTGCCATGCACTTAGTTCTGATAAAAGGGAAGATGTCCAAATATTCTTGGCAAGTATGGTAATGGATAGACTCGATCTTCCAGGAGGAAACTGGTTTGAAGCAAACTGATTGTCACTTTTGTCACTGCCATATGGTGAAACAACAAATGCCTTTTCTCAGTCCATCCCTGTCCTGCTTTTATCTCTCTGAAGAGAAGCAAAAATGACACAATTATAGATATTGGTCAGGAGAAGAACTGTTATGCAACATCTAAATAAGCATTGCAAACTAATTGCATTTATTTCTTTTAAATCTTTGTTGATGTGAAACTTTGAGAGTAGCTTTGTTGTGAACATGTGTGTGTCATTTTGCAGTAGAAAAAAGTTGAAGACGCTCCCTTGATGGGATAGATTCTGTATATTCATCATTGCTGGGTGTTCTCAAGTGTAGGTGGCTATTTGTAGTCCATCCTTGTAGCTCCATCTGCTGTACAACACTTTGAGTCAAAACATTTTACAGTTTGTTCAACACCCTGTTCCTTTCTAGTTTCACAATACTGTATTTTGGAGTAACAGTTTAGGTTGCGTGCGTGGTTCTGCACTTCTCACCTAGACTTGCAGATGAAGGTACAGTGGAAATAATCCTGAAAAGAAGGTGGTGTTTAATTGCCTGCTTTTTGACAGTAGCTTTAGGAGGCTGCCTCCAGCAGTTTGGGGTTTTCAGGAAACATTCTAGGAAAAAGTGGACATGCTTTGTGTGTGTGTGTGTGTGTGTGTGTGTGTGTGTGGTAGGGACTTCTCATTCCTTAGAAGATGAGGACTTAAATTGGAAAAAATCTTAAGGTTTTATAGCAGATAACTATCGTGAGATTGTCTGTTCATTAACTCGACCATTTGTGGACTTCCACTACTAGTTCCAGTCCCTTTTCCACCAGAGAACTGAGGGCTTTGTCCCTGGCAGTTGCATTTCTGGGGGTTTTTTTGTTTGGTTTGTTTTTTCATTCTGGTAGACAACATCTTAAAACTTGGTGAAATAATTTTGTGTATCTGAGATTTCTAGTTACTGAGCTTATTTTATGTTCCAGTTGTATATTTCCCCCTTTCATAGTGTTGGTTATAGCAGTTTTGCAATCTGAATTCTGATGTTTTTGATTCCAAGGAAACCTAATTGCAAGTGTGCTTTTTCACTGGATGAATGAGACCTAATCCAGATGACTCCTGTGATCCAGTCAGGGCCATCAGTGGGTATAAGAGCAGACCAGCTCTTTTGATGGCAGTGGATATCTAGGTCCACCTTGGAGTTATGTGTGACTGTGCTCTCAACACATGTGGCAGTGCAGGGTGTGTTAGCAAAGCTGATTTACCTCACTCCTGTGCCTCAGACCACATTACCTGGAGTCAGACTGCCAGGGGTGTGAAAGCCAAGTGCTGCTGATGATTTTGAAGACAGTTACTGGTGCTGAGTGTTTGGTACAGGAAACTGAAGACTGCTTCTGGAAAGTGGGTGCTGAATTCCTGTCTGTCTGCTTGTTCTGACATGTCAAGGATAGCTGCCTGTCTCATAAACCTGTAGAGATTTTTCAATCTGCAAGTAAATTGAGAATTATTCACTTAATGCTTAGCAACTTGTCTTTAAAATGCAGTTCATCTCCTGAGTCTGATCATGGTGTTTGTAACCTGAACACTTTGAAGGCACAAGTGAAGAAGGAGGATTTGAAAATGAGCTGCTTGCTGCCAGGCTGTCATGCTGTGACATAGGTCCAGAGGTTTGTGTTCTCTGACAGACTTAATCCTGCTGTTGTTCTGCTCACCGTGACCCTGACATTTTGTGTCCTTTGCATCTGTGCTGGAAGTTGGTGCATTAACAGAATAAAGGTTCCTCTTGAGAAATAACTGCCTCTTTATGCTGCCAGCAGTGCAGTCAGCTGTGTCAGTACAGCACATTGCCTCAGAGAAAGTTTCTCCCAGCAGATGGCACATGGAATTTCTTTAACAATGCCAGCACCTGAAGGCAGTAACAAAATATCTACTTGTATGTATGTGTGTGTTTGTTTACACATTGCCCAGGCCAGCCCCACTGGTGTGAGCAAGAGGAGATGGAAAGGAACATCCCTAGCTTGCTAGCGAGGTGAGTGTATTCTCTAAGCTTTTTGAGCAAATACTCAAAGGGAATACTCGTCAGACAGTGATACGTAAGATGTTTGTAATAATTAGAGGTAACATAACTCCTACCTCAAAGATGAGTAAAAGTACATATAATAAATTAGGCAAGAAAGTTGACAGGGAGTTGGACAAAAGACAGTATGAAAAAAGTGAAGTTTACTGCTCTGTAATGGCTCTGCTCAGTTCTTGTTCTATGGGATGTCAGTAGCAGGTTTACATTGTAGAATGATCAGAAGGGGCACCAAGAAATTGGCTCTGTATTCCTCTCAAAGCAGAATCATATTCATCCGATAATCTTGATGAGTATTCGTCTTGCTTCTTATCAAAGGCTCTCATCATAGAGATCCTGTATTTCTCCCAGTAATCTATTCTAGTGCATCCTTATCCTTTATGATACAAATGGCTTACTGCCATCTGAATGGCTAAACTGCTGCCTCTCTTGTGATTTTGGACCATTAAATCTTTCTTACTGTAATAAACTGACAGACATAAGGGTTCTGGGCAGGGTAAGTGGAAATGAGGAGGCGTAGATGGCCTAGCCTCAAGTGGTGTGTGCAGGGACAGAAGGATCCCGTAACACCATCTGCAAATTGATGGTGTTGCAGCACAAAAGAACAGCTCTGGCTACTCCGAGCCCGCAGCGTTCCTGCCTTGCTTTTTTCCTCTCCGGCTCTCCTGTCTAGTGGCCTTCAGCTACTCTGCCACAGTATCTGCTCCAGGATACTCCCTGGAGCCTTCAGTGGAGGTAACTGGGGGCTGAGCAGGGTCTGACAGCTCCCTCTCTTGTGGCTAAGTGTGCTAAGTGTGTTACGGATCCCCGTGCAGGAGCTCTCTGAAGTCGCCTGGACAGGGAGAGGGTGCTGTGTGCTGCTCACGGCAGAGGGGAGGAGGTGTTTGTTTCAGAAGCGCTTGTTGGCCTTTTGTAGACAGGCCTTGGGTTTTGACAAAAACCAAGACTGTAAAAGAGACATGGAATTCTGTAAGATTAGAGTCCAGGTAGGGTTCAACGTGCTTGCCATGGGTTCTGTTGTGGATGAGATACATAATAATTATTATTGGGTTGGAGTTTCAAGGGCAGCATTGTGTCTCCTGTGGCAGAACCAAGCAGCAACTGAGCAGAAGGGCTCGTTAGTGGATCGAGCTGCTTCAATCCACTACAAAAACGTGTTTTGGCTAGGTCAGGCTTAGGTGTTGGTGAAGATTTGAGTTTTAAATTTGGAGTTTGACATTATACTAGGTTTAATTTGAATTTCTAATCAAAGTTAGAAGACCAAATCACTTTCCCAGTAGCTGCCTTTGCTAAATTAAGTATGTCCCAAGTGGCAGTAGGTAAATACGAGACAATAAGGAAAGGACGGTGGGTCTTCGTGGAGCTGTAACAGCGCAGGCACGGGTTCCCATCGCGGTTAGGAAAGAGACTCCGCTGCGCTTATCACGGATCCGCGATGGATGGAGGAAACAGGCTCCGCTGCCCTTGCCGAGGGTGCGCGGTGGCGCAGGGAGCTGGGGGACGCGGGGCAGGCGGAGAGGAGGGCGGGCAGCCCCCGTCCCGAGGGTCCCTCAGCGGCCCGAGCGCCTCCGGCCCGGGCCCGTCCCTGCTCTCCTGAGGGTCCCTGCCCGGCCCCGCCCCTCGCGCCCCGCCCTGCCCTCTCCGGCGGGGGCGAGCCCCTGCCGCGCTCCCCCATTGGCCGCGGCGGGCGCGGGGCCGCGGGCGGCGGCGCTGATTGGCTGCGCGGCGCGGGGCGGGCGGGGCGCGGCGGGGCCGGGAGGCGGCGGGGCCGCGGGAGCGCGGCCGGCCCAGCGCAGCCTAGCGCAGCCCAGCCCGGCGCGGCCGCCGCAGGACGCGCAGCCCCGCACCTCCCGGTGAGCGCCCGAACCGCGCGGGGCCGCCGCCTATCGCCGCCCATCGCACCCGCGCTGCCGCGGGACTCCCCGCGGGCCCCGGCTCCCGCCGCCTCCATCCCCGCAGGCGGCGGTGCCCGCGTTGCCGGGGCAGCCCGCGTCCCCCGCCGCTCGCTGCTGCCCTTCCGCCGGGTCCCCGGGGCTGCGCGCCCTGCGGAGAGCGGGGCGGCGCTGGGCACTGGGCCGTGGCCGCGGGGCGTCTGCTGGCGGGCGGGGGTTGCGGGGGCTGGTGCCGTCCTGCCTGCTCGAGGGACCCTGCCCTGCCGGGCCTGAGCGTGCGGCCGGGGCCCGGCGCCGTCCCCACGGACCCGTGGGACCGCGGAGCGCAGCAGGGTTCGTCGTTCCCCGCGCGTTCGGCCGCACCGGGAGGCGGGTTTGCGATGCTCTGTGCCCCGGCAGCGGCACCCCCGACGGGCGGGTGGGCCCCGGCACGGACCTGCCGCGAGAAAAGGGGGGGAAAGAACGCGAGGGCACAAAACCCGTGAGAAAAGAGCCGCGTACCGCGGGGAGAACGGCGCTGGCTTTGCGTGGAGGGCTCCCCGGCTGAGGTGTTGCAAGCAGCTGAGTAATGGTGTTAGTGGAGGCCTGGTGCTGCACTTCAGCTGAGGTTCAGCTGGGCTTTTCAGTTTTCTGTTCCCCGGCTGGTGCTGGTGATGTAAACCCCAATACCTCATGCTTTGGTTTGATACATCATTAGCATCGCTTCCCTTACCGTCATGTGTGCTTGAAGTAGCGCGGGGCTGTTGAGCCAGAGCTTTGCCTTTGCCTAGCTTGGCTTTTACCTCTGTGATTCTCCTTCTGTTTATGAAATCGAGAAGGGAATGATATGCAAAGAAACTGAACTATTGTGGGAGATTTCCAAGTAATTTTGTAATCAGTAATGAATGTTCAGGCTTACAAATTCTGGATTTTGCCCTACAGTTCAAAGGCACAGTTGATGGGTATGGGCTCTTAAAAGGGTCTTTGCTCTTACAGTTTGAAGCAAGGAATTTGCTAACGTAAAGGTTGAAAGCCAGCTGGTATAAAAGGAGGGTAATAGTAGGGTTACCTTCTGGAAGCTCTACAGTAAGGAAATTACCTATTGAATCCTGTTATAATCGGGTTTTTGTGTTATAAATTGAATTGGCAATTTTTCAGTTCTTGTTGCATTGGTTTTTTATTGTAATTGTTTTTTTCTGTAGCGTGACTATTGGGCAAGTTGTGTCTGGGGGGCAGTTTGTCTTCTCTGACTGGAGTTACAAATGCAGACTTGGAGGTCAGTGATTTAAATCCTGGATCACAGCTCACCATACATATGCACAACATATGCAAAGAAGGATAACATCTGAATTTCGTAGTGTTTCTCATCCTTAGTGTTTAAAGCACTCCTGAAACATCACTGGTCTGACTGTACAGATAGGGAAGCTGACAGAGATACAGGGAAAGAAAGCTGTTACTGCAAGTTACGTGCTGGGTGGCCTTTTGGACTGAGAATCTATGTTCAGGTCTTCCATGTCTGCAGTCTTTGTGGTTCCTCCTGGACAACCTCAAGTGCAGAGGACAGTGATTCAGACTTCTGCAGATAAATGGAGACCTGAGTCAGTGCAGTGTTATTAGACAAGCTAACCACTTGTACAATATGTGAGGAAAAACGCAATAAAACTGTTTTATTAGTCTTTCATTAGGCCCTTAGTCTTCTGAGGAATGACAGCCTCGGAGGCATACTGTAAAGTGAGGTGTCTTGTGCATCCAGATACAAAGTAAACTCAAATAAGTGGATAAAATTGGATATTTATGCCCGGAGGCAGTAAGCAAGCACAGCATGCAAATAAACACCAAGCAAATCAGTAGGTGTCCTGCTGGCAGCTGTGCTGTCATTGGGAAAGGAGAACATCCTAATCTGGATTTCCTCAGAAGCAGGGAGGAATTCAGATGCTTGCCAGCTATGTGTACGTGCATTCAAACCAGCTCCTGCCGCTTCTGCCAGCAGTTTGGGCGTCTCCAGGTGGTTCCCCTTGCCATGTCTGGGTGCTGTGGTGCTTTAACAGCCAAGTCTGAGAGCAGTTTATCCAACGCCTCGTGTCCCTACAGGTGCAATGGGCAGCAGCCCAGCTGTAGCTGCCTGTGTGTGCAGGTGCAGCTGCACAGGCACCACTCCTGCTCGTGGAGGTGCAGAGTCTTCCTCTGGGTTTGTGCTCTGAGTGTTGGGCCTGAATTAACACAGCTCAGGTGATGTTGTGATGTACCTCTACTACTGCTTAGCCTCATACATTCAGGGATTATTGGGGTTCACAGGATTGGGAGGAGTTCACATCTGGTCTAAGGCCAGTTGCATCTGCTTCTTGGCTTCTGAGCTTTGTTTCATGACTTCTAGGATTGAGAGTCCATTCCAGAAACACTGTTAAAATTTTTTATCGGCTTCAAGTACAAATTAAATTCCTTTCCTTTCTTACCCAAATGAAAACAGCTCATGGAAGTGTCTCAGAAAAGAGTATGGCACATACACATAGTGCTGTTAGTGGCACTATGTGTATGTGCAATATGAACAGGGTAGCAGGCACTGTTGTATCTCTATTGTAAGGATACAACCCAGTTGTGTCTTTAAATCTTACTGGATTGGCTGTATACCAGAAACTTTAAATCAAATGTGGACTCTTTGAACTTGGATCTCCTTTGCTCTTGGCTTTGCTTTTGTGAGAGGGAGCAAGTAGGAGAAAGGAATAGGTCTTGAGTAATTCTCAGATTTCATGTAAGACTTTTCTCATCATTATTAGTTTCAAATACCTTTTTATTCCTCCTTGTATGTTGCAACTTGTCCATCTGTGTGCACGACTTTTGTTCAAGCAGGCTTTTCCAGTAGTGCCTGTTCTTCTTTCGCAGTTCTTTTTAAGCTCTTAAGAGTTTTTCAGGCATGGTGATAAGTCTGAATCAAATAGTGAGGTGTCTTATCCCATTTGAAAAAGTAACATAAAAGAGCTGGGTTCCGTCAGGAGGAAAGCAGCTGGTGCTGACATGTGGGAACTGTGAAAGTACAGGTAAGTAATGCGAAAATGATGCATCAGGAGCACTGAAGCTTAAAGACCAAGAATCCACCACACAGATAATTATCACTGTGGGCCCATCGCCTATGGAAGGATGGATATGCTTTAAAAGTTACATAACAGATTTATCTTTCCAAAGGCTGAAAACACTCTATTCTTTTTCCAGATGAATCTGCTTTCAAATTTCTCTTCTTTATGTACAGAAGAGGTTGCCTTGGGGGGTGAGAGCTGCTCCCAACTAAAAGTAGATAATTCTCTCAGCTACTGTTCTGTAGCTTGAAAACCACTTCTGTCCCCTCTTAGTTTTCTGAATGTTGCAATCTCCTTTATCAGATCATGGTCCTGTTGCCTGAAATGACAGCTATGGTCCAGGAGAATAGAGAATGTGCAATTTTCTTAGCCATATGGTGTTTGTGCAAAAGTAACAGTATTCTGGCATGCAAAGTGTCTAAAACAGAGAATATTGTTGTAAACTATTTCTGTGGCTTTCAGGCTCTCTTCTGATCTGTGGGAGTAGGGTTCTGTACTGAATCCTTGTATTAGATTGTTTGTCTTTCCTTTGACATAGTATTTTACTCTTCATTTTCCATATTTAGCCAGTATTAGAAATTCAGCAGAAGAATGAGGTAGGAGCCTTGCTTATGTGTTGCAGCTCTCGGCTGTATGGAAGAAGAAGCTTGTCTCTCTTGCTGTCCAGTAAGAGGTACATCTACTTGCAGCAGGGAGAATAATTTCACAGGGTATGGTTTTCTTTTTGAAAAGAAATCCCACTTTTTGCAGCGTGAAGTTTAGGTTCTCTTTTCTTAGTTTGTGAATTTGGAGTATTTTGCATTTTGTGTGTGACAGCTTCTATGGCCGTAAATTCTGCTGAGGAAATGGATGCATGTCCTAGCAAGGGCTGGACAGTCATGGAATTATTTTATGGCACCAGCAAGGAGCTGATCTCACTAAGTGCCTTTGTGAAGGGATAGGGTTGGGCACCTGCAGTGTCCAGGACACAGGTCTGCCCTAGTGATGAACATAACTTTTATAAAATGATAAAGCTGTGCTGTCCTGGCTGATGTGAGAAAGCACTGAAGTCACTCAACAGAAAGTACTGCCTTTAGTAAGTGAATGCTGTCAGCTTGAAGAAATGTGAACTTAGTTTTTCACACTTAAGCAATTCCCCTTTGTAATGTCCTCTGCCTTTTTTTCAGTGAACCTCTCTCAGTTTTTATGCAGGAAATAAAGTATTTGTGTAGATGAGTGCTCGTATTGTACTAAACTCCTCCTTGGGGCTCTTGCTGAAAGGCAGTGTACGATATAACTTCTGTGGCAAGGTGCAGGGCACTTTAAAGGCAATAAAGCTTCAGACTTGGTGACTTTCCCATTTAGATTTTGTGATTTTCCTGAAGTGCAACTTGGCATTGGCAGGTAGTGTTTACCTTCTTTTGACTCTTGTTAAACTTGGCAGTTTAAACACTAACATCTAGTTCTGGTGTTTCGGGGGATGTACTGCAGCTTGCTAAAGAATTCGTGTAAAAAGTCAGTATGTCTCAAATACACTCCAGGTGACAGGATGAAACTTACTGGTTTAGCTGTGTAGCTGTAATTCTGAGAGTAGAAAAAACTTCTAAACCTATCTCCAGGTTTCCCTAATCTCAAACAGTTTAAAATAGTCCTTATTCCAGAAGGAATTTCCCTAGCTGTCTCCAAACAAAGTTCAGTTTTAATTTTACAAATTAATATACATTGCTTTGCAGCTGTTGTACCCTTATATAATTCTGTTTTACTTTGGAATTTTTTAGCAATGTCCTCAAAATGCCTGAAGTTTGGAACCTGGCATAGTTCAAGTACCTTGAAAATTGGCTGGATACCAGAAAAAATTGCCCAGAGAAATTGGGCAATCCTTACCTGGCACATGCTGGAATACACTAATTCAATTTAACCCTGGCCTGCTTGGGATGTGACAACGTGCCTTTTCCAAGGTGTGGGCAGCTGCTGGGAGCCCACACGAGGGTGACTGTTCTGGGAGTGCATCCCTGAGATGTCTTCCCAAGCAGAAAGCTGTTCCTTTGCCTCAGGAGGGGACTGCTGTTGTGGGAGAAACCTGTGTGTGCTTCCTTTGGTTTATAGTGCATTTGTATTCTGTGCTGACTCCCTTAGGGTGCATTTTGCTGGGTCAGTGGAGAGCTTTGGATGCAGGTTCCCCTCTAAGAGTCTGTTCCCCACAGAGCGTGCTGCTGTCCCAGCTGTATGGGCCGTGTTGGGGAGCACGGATGGTGCTGGAGTCGGGATCAGCGCGTCTCTCACGCGTTTCCTTTCATCTCTTCTGCCATCTGCATGTCACGAGCAGCAGATTTCCTCTCCTGGAGTCTTTCAGCCTGCCCGCAGTGTCAGTGTGATGTGCTCTCCATTTCCACTGCTCTTCCCACACAGCTTTCCAGCCCTTGTGTTTATGGTGTCTCAGATCTGTTTTAAGAGCTCTTAGTCCTACCTGTCAGCTCTAAAAACAGATGCTTCTGCCTGGAAGACCATTATAGCTCTGCAGGAGGCACGGCAGAACATCCACTGTCCTGCTGGGTAAAGGAGCTGCTCGTGTGGAAAGGGAAGCTGGCAGGGGGATGGGGTGAACTGAGGGAAGCATTGGGAGAGGTGCTGCCTTGCTCGTGGTGTCAGTGGACAGCTCGGCCTGGAGTATTGTGGGTGGAATGTTTACAGGAAATGTGTCAAAGTGCTACCCAAGAGTGTGGAATGCCAGCATGAGGTTTTCTTTCTAGTTGTTTGTTGGGGTATCGGATTTTATTCAGGGTTTGGTTTTTTTCCCTCCCCTTGTAACCTTGGTTTCATCACTAGTTTCTCACAGAACAGAACAGTGGGTGTTAGGAAAACACATAAATTAGTGATGATGTTTTCGTGGTGTCCTATTTTTGATGTTTGGCTCAATTTTAAGGCATCTAGATTCCATCTGTAAGCCTTGCACTGAGCAAAGCACAGGGCAGCAAATTCCTCATGGAATTTTTTTTCCCCAGTGCTGGCTGATTTCATGCTGGCTTTGTTGCCTGTACTCTTGGTGTTAAATCACCTCTTCCTCTTTCCTCCCCAGCAAATGAACAACCCTACAGATTTTTTTTTCACAAGACATGTCACCTCTTGCCCTTCCAGGCCTCTTCCTTTCTGAATGAGGTAGGGTGAGAATACAGGCTTCAGAAGCCACTGAGGAAAACAGGAAAAAAACATTAGTTTGCAGGGAAAGGAAAGAATAATATCCCTCTTTTGTATTTGTAACTCATCAGGCTCAATCTTGATTAAAGACTTTGAACATCACCACAGCATGCCAATTTTGGCTTCCTCTTTTAGTGAAAGATGAAGTCTGCGGAGGTTCTTGGCAGCATCTCTTGACAGCAAACACAACTGAAATCAACTCGTATGTTTTAATTGGTCTGGCAATACTACAGAAATGTGCTTAAGTGACATAAATATCATGAAAATTAAGTACTTTAAGTAAACTTGGTGTAACCTAATAGCAGTAATATTTTCTGTTTGTATTATGTTTCCTCCCAATTTGTCTGTCAGTCCTTCTCAATTAATGGGAACCAGACATCTTCTTCTCTGTTAGCTCTCTTTCTATATCTGTCATGAATTACACTTTTTTTGCAAGGTGCTTGCTTCATATTGATGTTGTGATGTTCACCAAAAAAAATGAGGACACTGGGAGCAGGATGGAGGTAGTGAGTTTGTATTGAAGCGTTTTTAACAGCTCTCACTGTATATATCTGATTATATAAATGATTGCCTTGGTGGGAATTAGAGAACATGACAGGTAGAAAAGCTGTTACAAACCAAACCAAACTGCTCTGGACAGATTTCAGGCATGATGCTTCCTTCATGGCAACAGGCCAGAGGGTAATCCTGCCACAGGGTGCTGTGGACAGCCTACGAGCCATGACTTCTCCATTCTTAACTGCATCCTTAGCTGCATCACTTCAGGCAAAGCTGAGCACACTGACACTGATGGGCCCCCATGGCAAGTGTGAGGGATGGGATTTACCTCTACATGGACTGAGCTGCAGGTGGGAGGGATGGGATTTACCTCTACATGGACCAAGCTGCAGGTGTGAGGGATGGGATTCACCTCTACATGGACCAAGCTGCAGGTGTAAGGGATGGGATTCACCTCTACATGGACTGAGCTGCAGGTGTGAGGGATGGGATTCACCTCTACATGGACTGAGCTGCAGGTGGGAGGGATGGGATTCACCTCTACGTGGACTGAGCTGCAGGTGGGAGGGATGGGATTTACTCAGTATGGACTGAGCTGACATTCACTGTCGTGTTCTCCCCTCTCAGCTCCAGTAAAAAGTAAGCCTTGTTTTTTGCTCCACAGCTATTGCTGCAATGCAGCTTCTTGGAGAGAGAAATAGGATTGCACAATCAGAGTGTGCCGGTGGAGGTAGGAAAGCAGAGGATGAGCTGGGCTCAGATGAACTCCACATTCATTGTTTGCAGGGCAGTTTTACCAGGTAATGGATATACAGGGGAGCAAATCTTTGTTTGTTCTGTGCTTTGGGCAGTGGGTGTTGGAAGGGGCTGCTGGAGCGTGATGCTTCCACCTTGGCTGTTGTGAAAAGCAGCTGAAGCAAAACATAGAAAGGGCTGGTTAGTGTTACAAGGGGAGGGAGTAGAGGCAAGTGGAGACAATGACAACCGGTGCTAGGGGCTGGATTCATGTTAGGGGCCTTTGACTGGGAAGGACTTTACTGATGGCAGCAACAATCTGTGCATTGCAGTAACTATTGCTGACAAATCTTGTGCTTTTCTTCTTTCAATAATTAAATCCAAAATGCCAGTTCCTTTTAGCAGTAACAAGAGACTGCTTGCCTGATTTCTTATCAGTAATTTTTTTTCCCCTTGGCCAAGAAGGTGATTGGAAAACACTTCTTGTTAATGATGTAGGCTGTAGGATTCCTGCTGTTAATTTATTCATAAAAATTGGACCCTTACCTGATTGTGTATCAGTTAGAGTTCGTTGTTTCACTTCTCTGTAGATTTTGGTGTAGTGGGACTTGGTTCAATCAAAATGGTAGGACTGACTATGGGCATGGGTTCCATGGGTAGGTGATGTTTCAACAGGGAGTCAAGTGTGGTGGCTCCTCAGGGTGGACTTCTTGTTCCTCGCACTGTGTGGTTGTTTCCTTTCACTGGTGTACCTGGTTTGCCCTGAACTGGACTTGTGACTCCACTGGACACCAAGAAGGGTTTGGTGATTTTTCTTCCCCAATTTAGGAATCTCTCTGGTGTGGATGGGAGACTGAGTGATGGGAGCAGGTGACAGGAGAGCTAGATCAAAGTGGAGTTCTTCAGAAAAGAAGCTCAAAAGTTGCTACTACCCTGCAAACCCAAGGCTTGTTGCATCATTTCAGGATGCAACACTTGCATAAAGTATCTTTTTATTTCCCCAGAAAAAAAGCAGAGAAAATTAGTTTCTAGAGTGATCTGATAAATGATAGGAAATGGCTCACAGCTTCACTTTTGTTGTTTCAAACTGAAAAGAGAGAGGAGAAAGGAGCTGTTTGTTATATCTGGTCAAAATCCACATGCAGCCTTGCATAACTGATCCTCTGCTCTGGCTGGTGAGCAAGATTAGCAGGCTTGCAGCCACATTCCTCTTATCTGTTGCGGAACTCCAACCTCTGAATACATTTTATGTATTATCACTAGTTAACAGCAAAGAGGGAAAGGGGCAGCTTAAGATGATACTGACACTCACAAAGCATGTGATATATCTTCTATGAAGAATTACCTGTTTACTGATGAATCCTGCAATTGCATCCATTTGGTGAAACCTTGATTTTATGAAGAAGAAGGGGAATTTGCTGTTGTTCTTTCTCTGAGTTTCTATGACAGTGCCCTGTTGAGAGAGAGAGGTTAAGTACCAGTGAGGGCAGAACTCTGAAGGGAACCACTCACTGTCCTGTTGTGCTGATGCTGCTTACTTTTATAAGCTACCCTTAGCAAGATAAACATCTCACACAAAAGGTTTTTGGTAAATAAATAAGCTGTTTAACCTAACTACTAGCTCGTTATTCCATACTGATTGTACTCATCCTGGACTTTGTTTTCCCATGTTTATGCAGCCTCTCTCATTACAGTTATACAAAGCATCCTTCATCAGTTTCTTGATTCCAGGTTCCTCTTCTCTGACCCCAGCAAGTAAGCTGGACTTGCTCAACTTGTATTAGAACTTCTGTAAAGATTTGTCCAAATCTAGAAGTTTTCCCAAAACTGGTCACCACTTTTTAACTACCGAAATGTGCTTAAAATCTCCACATGGATGTGCTGGACTGGAGAGCAGAGCCCAGTTTCTTGTGTGGCTGTCAGTGTTACCATGAGAGTTGAGGGTGCAGTAGACATGTACTTCGATGAGCCTTTACCCGTGAGTTTAGCCATTAGGTCACTTAGTAAGGTCCAGTTTGTCTCCTCAAATTAGTATCCAGGTGTTTAGTACCTGTGGGAAATGTTGTGATGCAGCAGATTCATTAGTTTGGTTAAACAGGCAATATCTAAGGAGTAAATAAGAACAGTTTATGCAGGAGCCTTGTGGATTTTTCCCTAGTGGGTAACTTTCAGGTTTTGATCACCAGAGAGTCTTCCAGTTCCCAATTTTTCTACCTTGCCTTTAATTCAGCAGAGTGCTTTGGCTCATTCACAACTTTAGTTTTGTGAATGGGTGCAGTGAAGTAAAAGGGACCACTTGAGAAACACATATCTTGCTGAATCATATTGGCACTAGTTTCTTTCTCCATCTGGAGCCCAAAAATAATGTTCTAAACATACCAGGGAATTTATTAACAGAATCTTCTTAACACTGTGTACATATCTATGTTTCCTGAGCTGTTCTGAAAACTCCCCAACTGCTGTTCCTTTTTACCTGTTGCCTGAATAAACAGGAAATAATAGGACTTTTGAACAGTAGAATTTCATAGTAATTGTGCTTAATTCCTCTATCTGTTTCTGTCTGAATGTGAAGTTCTCATGTTTAATGGGAATTAAAGCAGTTGGCATCTGAAGAACAGAGACCCACTGTCCCTGGGTCAGTGTGAGTTACAGTAGTTACTGATTAGTGAGTAGTGCAGGTGCAGTTCAGGTGTGCCCTGTACACATACAACCTGTGACTTTTTCAGGCTCAATATCTGCCCACCAAATGAAATCCCTGCAGTTAGTGGTATTGATTGTGGTGAATTCCACTCTGTTCATGAGCCTTTTAACTTCTTTCACAAAAGAAAAGCTGCCTCTGTACACAGAGTGTAAAATTATTGGATGTGCTAGGCTAGGAAGCAGCCTTCTGGCCAGCCACAGGTTGGAAAGCTGCAGTGTGCTGGCTTTCCCACAAAGCTAAGCAATCCCAGTTGTTCTTTTGTTTTGCCCTTCATGGTTATCCTCTTTGACCAAATAAGATCCTTTTCCTGCTGGCTGCAAATTTTTTGCTCAGATTTTTTTAAATTAACTTGGGGTAAACATTTATATAGTCTTACTTTGTTTTCTTCCAACTGCATTGAAATACTTAATATATTTTAAGGTGAACCTAGTGATTACTGCTCACAGTACCTAAAACTTGATATGACACTCCAGCTTGTGCTTTATTCCTTCTCCAAACAAAACAAGCCCTTAAGAGAGGTGTTGCTTTCCCTCTTCATGCAGGTTTGGGGTCCTGAGACCCTGCTGTTGAGTCTTGTGGCAACTCTTTTTTGGAGGAGGAATAGGACTTGGTGCTTCTGGAGTAATTTGCCATCATTTGCAGTGAAATGCATTGATAACATAGTAAACCTTACAATATTTTCCATAAAAACAAAATATCTTTGATACTAACCATGTGCTTTTACTTGGTGTTGTGGACCAGCCTGGCCAGAATCTGATCCCTGTTTTGCCTTGTATCATCATCATGTATTTCAGAAGAATGTTTGTAGCATTGATGCAGAGAAATATATTAACAGTTGGTTCTACTGAAGCTGGAGATTACTTTTCAACAGTGAAGGATTGTGTAATGAGTGAGTCTTCCTTTGACAACTGCAAATCAGAGTGGAACGTGAACTCACTGCAGGTGATTGGCCACATCCTTCCCAATGACGGACTGTTCAAATAGATTTCATTACCACTGTTCTCTTGATTAAATCATATGCAAGTCAATGGGGTTTTTGTTACTGCTCCCACTTTTGTGAACTGCACATTTTTAATACATCTTAAATAAAGTTTTAGTAGTTATAGTTACTTCAAATCACTGACATGGGACTTCTAAGTTTTTTGCCCTGCAACAGGGTTTATATAGTCATTGTCATCCTCTTTGTGCATCCAGCCTTCCAGGCAGGGTCCTTGTGGGTATGGAGGGATGAAAGCAGCCATATGGAACAGCAAGAATTTAGGCTCTACCCAGGAAGTGGCAGTTTAGTATTAATCAGACATTTGATGGAAGGGTTAAAGCAAAAAAAATCCACTATAAATAAAAGTCTACAATGGAATGATTGTCTCTCTGCAGGATGGGTTTCCAAGCAGTTGGACACAACATGACTCAGCACGATGGGGCACGGTGCTGAATGGAGTCTCTAGATGATGTTGCCATATAACTTGTTAGTACTTGGCAGCACAAAGTACTTTTCATCCAGCATCATTTTGTTTAATGTGTTTAGCCTCACATTATCCAAGGCAACGCTCAGCAGAGGCATGAGAACCTCAGTCTTCCTTAGGAGCTGTAATCCTGATTATTCACTGAATAAGTGTAGTAATAAATCACTGACACAAGGAATTGCTCTTGAATTCAGTGTTTTGTACATGGCGAGTGTAAGCACCTACAGCTTTTCTCAGTCCTTCTCCCTCTGCTTTGCGGTGTGTCCCTGCATTAATCATCTGTCTGAATAGGATTATGGCACTTTCTGTGGTAGATTGTCTGGTTAACAGGTTCAGTTTAAAGCCAGCAGTTTGTTCTAATGACTGGTAACCAGGGCAGGCCAGTTTAAATGGGTTGTTTACAGTCTGTGTGTGTAATTAATAACAGATTTTAAATTATGAAGAAGGTGAGGGATCAGTTTTGGTTCTTATTTTGGATCAAGTCAACTGCTTGTTACGGGATCTGTCTTACAAATAACTCCAGTCTGAGCTGCTTTCTTGGCTGCTGCTCACAGTACTCACATGAGATCCAAGGCTCCAGTCTTCAGCAAAGGGAGAAGGGAACCAGAACAGGATTAACCACATCTGATTCTCTTGCTTGTTGGTGTTAGTGGCATTTTGATTGGCAGTTTGTCCGGATGCTGATCAATTGTCCATTTTGGGTAGAAAAGCTCTGGAAAACAACATGGTGACTTTAAAACTTGTACTCCTGCAGCGGGTGTAAATGGGTTGTGTGAATGCTGGTGTGGCATCTGTTGGTGTGTAAATGACCTGGTAGCGTTACAATGGACACACTGCAGGGTGTATCTAGTCTGCCTGAATGACTTTGTCCCTCGTTGTTCCTGTGTTAGCACAGTGATCATCACACCACCCTCCCCAGCCAAACCAGCACTGCTGCTGTGGCTGCTCCGGGTAAAGGGCAAGAAGGAAGTGTGATGCTGCAGGAGCAGCACAAACTGGAGTGATGTTTGCCAGGAGCCTTATCTGCTTCCTGTAAGCATTGCATCTTCCATCTTTGTCCCTTGCTGCTGTCTCTCCTTGCCTCTGCCTGCCTTAGGCCCTTCCTTGCGCCCGACGCTGCTCCTGCTGAACCAGCAGCACAAGTCTGGGGCTCGCTCTGGCTGCTCCCTCATCTCCCCCTTGCAGACAGGGTGCAGTGCCTCAGTCCGAGCCCTCTGCTTAGGAAGCATCCTGCCCAAATGTTGCGTCCCACAGCTGGAGCCTACAGAGCCTAAAGCGGGACCCCCAGCTCAGATCTCACACCTGGCTCCCTGCTGCACTGCAGCCCTGCCTGTTTGGGGGGCACAAGCTCCCCCTCCTCTGCTCGTTTTAATGCCCTGATTACTGAAGTGGGTAAGTCACCACCTCGCTTGTAATAATTACAGATTTCCTCTGTGATTTTTCACTCGTCGGTTGCCACAGCAACCGTGCAGTGGCTCGGCCGAAATGCTGTCACAGGGATTTAAATCTGAAGCGGCTCAGCCTCTCTCTGCGTTCTGGCGCATCTTCCCTCTTGCCCCCCGGCACCATGGCAACCTGGCCGTGGCAGCCCAGCCTCGGCCATGGCACCCTGTGCTGCTTTTCCCTGCATCCCTGCGTCTGAAGGGACGCTGCTGGTGTTTTGTGGGTTGCCACATCTCCCCCGTTCCCGTCAGGAGCAGTGTGCAGCGGGAGGTGCCGCTGGGATGCGTGCTGGCTGTCGTGGTGCCTGCGCACCACCTGAAGGGAATGAACCAAACCAAGGTTATTTTGTGACAGTCGTGTGCCTGGGTGTCACCCTCGGGATATTTGCAAACCAGAGTAAAAATAAGGGGTTGAGAGACAAAACCTGTTCTTCAACTTCCACAGTTGTTGAAAACTAAGGAGCCATTTCAAACCTTAACGCAGTCTGGCTCTGCATCTCGGAATTTGTTTTCAGAAAGCTGCCGAAGAGGCTTTTAGATGAACTCGGACGCCCACATTGCAGAGCCAGATGCTCTCGGGTTTGAGGCGAGTCGGGTGTTCCTCTGTGCTGGCTTTGGCGGAGCACGGGCTGTAGCTGCCAGGAGCGGGTTCCATTAACCTTCATTAACTGGGGCATCCCCCCCAGCCGAGCTGCGGGGCTGCAGCTCAGGGCTTCCTCTGGGTGATGCCTGTGCCCGCTGCGCGGCTGCTGGAAGGAGCTGGCAGCGATGGCATTCCTCACCAGCGCGGCGGGCAGCAGCCTGCGCTGAACACAAGCAGGGAGTGAAGCAGGGCGCAGCACTTCAGCCCCGGAGCTGGCTGTGGGGAGTTCGGGAGCAGCACTTCCAACGGGAGAGCTGGCTGCCTGCTGGAGTTTGCATCCGAGCCCTGTAAGTGCCTTTGCCGTGTGCCCGCGGGCGCTGGGGTGGGCTCAGAGTCCGGCACGCCGCGCACTGTGTCCGGAGGGGAGTGGGAATTTGTGTTTGGGCAGCTGTGTGTGTGTTGTTACGGTGTCCCTGCCATGGGTACGCGGGGACAGCTGCTCCTGGTTTGTTTTCTGGAGCCCGTGTACAAGAAATCTCCCGCATGGCTCTGCTTTTCCATGTCCTCGGCTGGAATGGGGGTCACCTTGAGAAACCAGAGATCTCGCCCTGGCTTAAGACGTTTCCCTTGGCTTGGTGCAGGCTGTGTCCAAGTGAGCTATTTTATGCCTTAGGACACAGAAAAATAAATTGTGCTTTCATTTGATTCTATTTATCTATTCTTCTGATCTCTGAGAAGGCAGCAGTAAGATGCTAGGAATAAAATCTTACAACGAATATAACTGAATTTCCTTGGAAATACCACTTGAGGGTATTTTGCAATACTTAAATTTTTTCAAAACCACAAAATGCTTGCGGAGCAACTAATCTGAAAAGCACGGCTGTACCATAATTTGTTTAATCCATTGTGAGCTGGTCTGTTTTGGTCTGGGAGATGTGTGGAAATGAACACTCATGGTTTGGGTATGTTGTTGGCATCTGCATTTAAAGTATGTGGGCTTGAAAACATCTTTTTATATGTACCTCACTGGTAAAGTTCACTGAAATATCAAAGTGCAGTTTTTTTCAGGGGGAACTACTAAAAAAGAATTTAGAATTTTTCAGCTAATATAAGTTTAATTGTGTTTGTTTTTAATCAGCATTTATGTACCATTATGCTATTTATGTAGTTATTGTTGGCTTTGCATTTGGAACTTGCCCAATTTCTAGCAGATGCTTTTTCAATCCCATTTTTTCTTTTCCTGAGACAATGTACTTCTTTCACTATACCTTCAGGGAAGGTATAGGCACATCTCATGCCACCTTAGCTGTGCCAATAGTTCTTGGATCAAAAATGAGCTGCTCAAAAGTTTAGTGGGTCACCTGAATCCTAGTGTGCCTTAATCACAACATTCCTACCTATTCTTATTCATTGGTTTAGGGACCAGGAGTCCTTCCTTGGCCCAATATTTTTTGAAGAGAGGGTAAACAGAGACAAGGGCAGAAAGATTTTATTTCAAGAAAAAAGAAAATTGTATGTTCATATCCAGCCACCAGACCCTGCCTAGAGGGCACTTGATAAGGAGAGCCTGGACACATGAGTGTAGTGACACTTTTGACTGTAAATGAGTTTTAAAACTTGATGGAAGGACTGAACCTGTTCTGGCCTCACAGCTGGTTCAGCCCTGACCTGAATGCAGGTCCCATGAAGCAGGTAGGGATTGTTATGTCCTGATGGATACTGGACAGTACTTCCAAGCTGTAGGTGTGAGGTTTTCATCTTGTGCAGTGCAGCTTGGTTTGTGCTTTTGCTGCAGTGCTCACAACAGACTGACTTGAATGCCAGCTGCATGTGGAGGGGGAGAAGGGAGCTGTGCAAAAAACCAATTTATTATGCTTTTGTGTGCAGTATTTACTGTTTTGTCAAGACATGAAGGAAAAAACCAGTCTCTCCATTTCTGTTCTTCTGAAGACTCGTGGGACTGTCCAACACTGTTGGTGTCAAAAAATAAATAGGCAACTCTGAATAACCAACACTTGAGCTTTCCTTGTAACTATGACAACTGTGTCCTTGACAACTTAAGTACAATCATGGAGTTTTCAATTACATCCTGTTCTACACAAAGCCATTAAGATTATTAGGGACATAAACAGCCTGTCAGCTTGTGAAGTGGTTTTTGGCAAAATCCATTTAGGTGGTAGATAGACATTTCCACTTGCAGGTCAGTGTTCTGTCGCTGGTGTTCCTGGTGGGAAGTGCCTTGGTGAGCTCTGCACACACAGGCTTGCCAGGCCTTGGGGACAGCCACACTTTGCTCCTTCTCGGCTGCTGCCCGTGAAATTGGGCCACATAAGTGTTGAGTTTCAAAGTGCTCAGGGGTCTCTTTTGGCTGGGTTCTGCAGACCCAGCACACCTCTTTTGGGGTGTCCATCTGTCCTGATCCTGCTGTGTGGGCTCGATGTTGTGGGGTGCCTGTAACCACTGTCACTTTTGGAGCACAGGGCTGTGGCCTTTGGTTGACCAAGGTGGGGGATGAGCAGCTTCTTTTTCTTTGCTGTGCCCTCTCATGAGGATGCTGCCAGGTACTGTTCTTCTCAAAGTTGAGGGTTCCAGCTCTGTTTTGTGCTGGGTTTGTATAGACACTTGATAAAAAAATCTCATGCCAGCCTTTTATGAACACTAAATGTAAATCTTCTTGCAACTTCCTCTTAACAGGACTTTTCTATTCAATTCTATTCTATTTAATTTTAGATAACTTTAGCCTAGCTATGACTGAATTTCTAATTCTTGTTATTACTCTTACAGACTTCTCCTGCAAGTATTGTTGTAAGCTAATTCAGATTTGTTTCAGAACTATACTTTGGGATAAAACCCCAGGTGAAGTAAAAGGACCTGTTGTATGTCATTGTGTGCACTCAGGCTTTCATAAATGCATGGTCTATACTGAACTCTTAACTCTGCTCCTGGGACCAAGTGAACTGCAGTTACATACATCAACATGCTGCCAGGCCTCTTTATTTACATTGTTATTTACTACATTTAAGTGGCTAAAGCAGCAAGTCAGGATTTCTAACATCACCCTGTTCTCTGTCAATAACTGGTGAATTAATTCAGTTGTTTCCTGCTTTGATCTGCTGGATGTGGACATTCCCTGTCTCCCCAAAGGAGGGTGGGGCTGTGCCTTTTCCAGCAGCGAGTGCTGTGTTCATTAGATCTTTTTATGCAGATACCATGATGACATTACATTACCTGATTCTTCCTCAAATGCAGACTAAGGAAGGACATGATAATGTTTAACGGATGACAGCCTTGACTGTCTTCTACCTTGCCCATATTTATATTTCTTTGTGAAATTGTGGGGCTATTCCAAACTCTGGGATCTCCTTGAGCTGTAGAGAAGTAAAATACCTGAGCTAAATCACCTAAGTCGTTAAAGATGCTTTTTCATGAACACTACCAACCAGGAGATTTGTGCTCCATTAACAATTCTAAGATGGACCTGGGTCCTGCCTGACTTTCAACATTGTCCTTTTTAGTGTCATGAACCACAGCTGACTTGGTTTCCCAATTTGCAGCTTCTTCCACTGTTAAAAGGAAGATGCAGAAAGAGCAGTGTCAAAGCATGCTGAGCTGTAAAATAAAGAGCCTTTTTGCCTCTCGGAGGGACTCGCTCCTTGCAGCCTGTCTGTGCCAGCTCCCCTGGGGGATGCCCGGGCAGGCTGGCTGTGGGAAGGGAGGGTTGGCATTCAGGTGCAGTGCTGGAGCTGCCGTGGCTCTGAGAGAGTGACAGGGCTGCTGCAGCCTCTGCACTCACCAGCAGCCCCTGTGCAGCTCACAGTGTGAGTGAGCCTTGGGCTGGATTCACATCCACATGGATCCAAGCAAACATGGTTGATAAGAGACAGTCAGAGGTGCTTTAAATTTCACAATTAGCGCTTAGCATGACTATACCTTTGCTGTGCAGCCTAGAAAAGTCAAGCAAAGGAAAAACAGTAAAAAAATGAATGAATTTGCTTTTAGGTCCCTGCTCCCCAGCTCCCCAAATCCACTTTTTGGAAGCCTTGTGAAGTAATTGACCAGTGCAGCTTGTGCTGCTGCTTCTAAACCATGTAATTGTTCCTGGTTAAATATGTTTGGAGCAGCTGAGGGACAGATGAATGTGCCTCCATGAATTTCAAACAGGTTTCTGTGTCTTTGTCAGAGTTGCAAGAAAGAGATGCAGATTTGCAGAGCTGACTTCTCCTCCCAAACCTGCAGAGCTGGCTTCTCCTGCCCCCCACACTGGGTCTCAGTTTTGCCTTTACCTTTGCACCTTCCCAGAGGATGTTTTCCAGGGCAGGTTCTGTGAGCTGCAGTCTGGCACACGGATGTCACGCTGCATTAGCTTCTCTGCTAGGGAGTGAGATTGGTGCATGAACTCCCAGTTTGTCTATTTTCACCCTTGTATCTGGATCGAGCCCCCTCTTTTTAAAATATTTTCCAGGGTTTCCCCCCACAAGAAACACAATCTTGTTAGCTCATGGAAACAATGCTTCTTTCTGTGTTCCCAGTAGGCTGCTGCTGAATGACTGTTGTCCCTAGTAACTAGTTTTATCCGTCAGAAGTAATCACTTGGTACAGAAATTTAGCAGCTGCTGTTTAAAAAAAATACATCCAGTTTCACAGCATACATTTAAAAAATCCACATTATGTTTCCTGTGCTTGATAAACTGGACTGAGCTTCCTCTTTGAAAATAGTTTTTCTTACTAGACGAATGTGACTGTGACTTAAATACATGCAGTAGCAAACAAGTTTATGTAATGTGAAATTACAGACAAAATTATGCAAATGTATTTGGAAAATTAAGGTACTGAGTATTCACTTCAGAATAGCAGTTCTGTAGAGTCATCTGCACCTATGGCCTCCTCTAGCACAGTTGCCAGTAGAGGAAAAATGTTTAGGGAAGACTTATGAATCTTTTTCTGGAAGGGTGTCACATCTTCGTGGTCTGATGGTCCTTCCCATCCCCTTTCCTGTCACGTATCTGGAATCGGTGGCTCTATTTTGCCTGGATTTAGGGAATTTGTGTCTGCAGTGGCTCCAGAGCAGCAGCGGTGATGGAGTGTGGCATCGCTGCGGCTCTGACATGTGCAGGAGAGCTGATTTCTGCTGGCTTGCAAACTCTGCTGCTGCTGCTGCTTGCAGTGCTGGAACAGGCTGGGCCGGTGGGAATTGATCAGGAGATGGGTTATGGAGGTAAAATTCAATTGGTTATTGTGATAACCAAATAATGCGTGCTTAGACTAAGATACCAGTCACATCAGTTGATCTCCTGTGAGAGCCTGTGTGCATAATGGAGATGGAAAAGACGTTGGGTTTAGTTATACTCACATGTGATCTTACATGATTTATTCTGACTCTGAACTAGAAAATGGTAAAACTTTTTATATAAGAACTGTCAAGGAAAATTAGGGCTAAGCTACTTTATTTTTAAACCTCATGCAGTAATTTTTTTTTCTACGAGTAGTTCAGAAAGCCAATATCATTTCCAGTTATATTTTTCAGCCTCTAATGAATGCTGTAGTTTAGCTATTAAAGGACTCAAGATAAACAGTAAGTATAAGAAAAAAATAAATAACATTCTGGGAGCAGACATAGGCATGGTTCACCTAGGGAGGGAAGAAGAAGTGAAACCTGGACAGTGGTGGGCACAGCCGTGGAGTGTGACTGGAAGGTGTTTTTGATTTGTATGTGAAGAGGCATCTCGTCCTTGTGGAGAAGGAAGGTTGGGCAGCTGGCAGCAAAACCCCCATGGGAGATGACTGAAGGACATGAGAACAAGGAGTGAACCTTGATGGGTTATTAAGTATGTTTGCACTGCTCCTTTTGTGAGTTCCTGCAAAGCTGTGTTCACCTTTTAACAGCCTCCTAGAGACTCTTAAAAAGTAATACTTTGCTGGGCAAACTTACGGAGGGAATTGGAGAGTGGAGAAGTATAGACCAGATAAACAGCTCTGAGCAGAGGACATCAATCGAGGTGCTGGGCATTTTCTCACTGACTTAGACTGGCATTTGGTTTTTGCTAGAGGGTAGCCATGAGATAAGAAATCCGTGATGTTGGGATATTTCTTCACACATTGATTATGCAAAAGTTAGCACAACTAAAGAAAGAAGTTGAGAGAGAAAACATAATGAATGAATTAAACTAATCTTGTCTTATAAGTGAAGTTACTCTTTTTTGAAAACAAAATGAACTAGTTCCCTCAGCATTTGTGACCCAGAGCCTTAGGAAGCTAATCTTGCTCTTTCAGCATGTGCACAAGTGTTGTGCAAGTGTTTGCTCACCTTGGCACATTGCAAACTACCTTGAATTTTAACTTGAACTCAGAACAAACTAAGTGAAACCAAGTGCTGCTGGAAAGGCACAGGGAATTGATTTTGTTCCTGAGTCTTAACAGGTCTATGAATTTATAAATCTCCATAGGCAAGAGGTATTTTGTTTTCTTTTATATATTTTGAAAAAGCTCAAGTGTGAAGGAGAACAAATGGTATTTTGCATAAAGACAATACAGAAACTAAATTTCTCATATTTTAGTTCTGGGTAAGAGATACTTGCTGTCATGGTAGCAATAGTTCAGCTACGTCCCTGCATCTGATCACGAGCATCTGCTGGCATGCATTATTGATGGCATAGGACTGATGGAAGCTGTAAACTGTGATCTCTTTCTGCTGGAAGATCATGTCTACTCTGAGTGTGTGTGTTAAATAGAATTTTTTCCAGGTTTATGGGCAACGACATGTTGTTTGGACTGCAAGCCTTGATCCACTGTTGCTCCGTAGTCTGCATCCAGCAAGGTGCAAATGCCAGGCAAAGGGCTCCAGTGTCCTGCACAGAACACAGCGGGCCATGCTGATAAGTGTGAAGTTTGAATTTAACCTGTGTCCTGGATAATAATTCAATGACCTGTTTTATCTATTCCTGACTTCCAGCCAGGCTTTCTGCACAAGTGATCCAGAGTGGAAAGGGACTCATGTTATCGTTCATGCTACTTGACTTTCCAAGGTCAATTATATGTAACCACCTGAGGCAGAACCGCAGAATAGCTGAGGCTGGGAGGGAGCTGAGGGTGTCTGGTCCATCCCTCTGCTCAGGCAGTGACACCTAAAGCAGTCTGCTCTGGACCATTTGGGTTGTGGATATCTCCAGGCATGGTGATTCCATGCCCTCTCTGGGCAACCTGCCTGGGGTTTTCCTGTGATTAGGTGGAGCTCAGAGTATTTTAGTTTGTGCCCATTGCCTCTTATCCCATCACTGGACACCTCTGAGAAGTCCCTGGCTCCTTCTTTACTCACTCCCATCAAGTATTTATTACACATTGATGGGATGCAACCTGAGCCTCCTTCAGGCTGGACAATCTCAGCTCTCACATTCTCTCTTCACAGGGTTATGATTAATGGGTAAAAACTGGTTTTTTTGGGGATTGATTTTCTTTTATTTCCTAATGCTTGTCCTGCTGTCTTTTGTATTAGATGAGATTTTTCTCATAAACTTAGGTCAAATCAAAAACATCAGCTTTGGCTTGAGAGACTAACTGGAAACAATTTTTTTAAAGTTCAACACAGTCTACATATATAGAGAAAGTAGAGAGGAAGAGCAAGGGAAAATAGGTGCTGACTTTTACCCCCTGGCCCTGTGGAAGCTGGGACATACAGCTTTAGCCTAGAAATATTTTGCCTTAGCAAGACCAAGCCAAGAATCAGATATGGGGCTCAGTCCTGAGACTGCTCTGAGCATCAGCATTAATCCATCAAACCATGCTCTCGGTGTCTTTGGATGGAAATTAGTGAAAGGGGGCGTTGAAAAGAACAGGGCAGTAATAGTGGCTGCATCTCTAGGGACATGAATAAATGTTTGCTTTTTCTTTTCTTTTTTTTTTTTTGCAGAACATCAACCACAAAGAAGTCTCTCAAGATTGAGTCTTTTTCAGTAAAGAAAAGATAAAATGGCGTCAATGTTGCTTAGTCGACAGCTGACCTGTTGCCTGCAGCAAAACTCCAGACTGCTGGTATTTGGTGAGTGTTTCCTTGTATTTTCCTGCTTTGTATTTGGTAAGTGTTAACTTACACTGGTGGACAGAATTCCAGTTTGAACATTGCTGAGGTTTGTCCTATGGTGTTGAGTCTTTCAAAACTTGAGGAGTATGATGTTCTGCATCTTAGATAATGGTGCAGTTGTAGTCCAAAGTATATCTGTTTGATTTTTTTTCATTCTGCAAACAAGAACGTATTAAGTTAATAATTTGCCCTTTAAATATGCTTACTTGAAGTAAAGCTCTTCAGCCCTTGGAACTCTGCTTTTACCCTCTGGCACTACATGGTGCAGAGATGAGACAATCATCCATCAAAATGAGCTGGGTTTTCTCTTTCTGCTGTGTAGCACAACCTTGCACGTCTTCCCTTGTGAAGAAGTTTTGTGTGACTGGCATGAAGAGGTGGCCCTCACTGGGGTTGTGTGTTTCTTCCTCAAGTGAGCTCTATTGGGAAATAAAAACCTGCCACGTGGCATCAAATTGCTTTCTCCTGAGTGAATGGCAAGTTTTTCTTGGCTCTGGCTTGAAATTTAGCATATGTATGTGTAAATTAAACCTGCAGTCTCTCTGAAATAGATGTAAAAATTAAATTCCTGTTGGCTGTGTTGGACAAAGTGGTGTGGAGTCTTAAGATCATCCATTCCATGTACTGTTACACTGAATACAGTATGGCTGAATGGCTTTTTTTGTGCCTGAGTAAATCTTAAGTGTTTCTCCTGTCCTTCCACCCTCCCTCTGCAATGCCACTGTGCTCTGCCACTGCCAGGATAAACCAAGCACACCCTTCCATTTGCTCAGAAACTTAAACATCATTGATTTCCTTTTAAATAATACACTTTGGGGAGCAACTGACCTTTGACTAAAGAACACCAAGTCTGGTCTTATAACCATTAGAAAATATTAGGTCAGTGTTTCAGTGCAGGATGCGCTTCTATTTATGGGAGTGACGCACCGATTATCCACCCTGGGCAGGAGCAGGGATCGTTTGGTCGATCGTGGGCAATGGAAAGTGCTTGCAGCAAGCAGGCCTTGTTAGCTGCCAGTCCTTTGAGCTAATCTGTCACCTCAGCACCACTTAATGCTCCCTGTCCCTCCCAGTGTCTTGCACAATTCCGTGCTGCTTCCCAACCACAGAGGTACAGGAGGGCAGTGGAGGGCAGATGCACAAACTCCTCTTCCTTTCTTGCCGTCAGTGGGGGAGTGTAGATCCTCATAAGAAAGGAAAGCGGTTCTGGACTCCATTAATCCATCCTTGCTTCCAGGAAACTTCCAAGCCTGCTAAAATACTGAAGCAAATAATAGAGGGCCTTGGCTGCAGGTTGGATTAAGAGACCTGTGGCCTTTGGGTCTGAATGCTTTGTGTGAGGGAGCAGAGATCAGGAAAGATGGAGCAAGAGGAGAGCCCCTCACCAGAGGACCTGTGTCCTGTGACATTGCTGGCTTGCAGAATAGGCAGGAGGCTGTGATGGCTGTTGCCAAAGCTGGAGCTTCAGGCCATTTTCCTGAGCCCCAGCTCAGGTTGCAGTGCTGCTGGGCTCTGTCACTTTTAGGGAGATGCTGAGGATGAGGTCCAGGAGCTCTCTGCTCCAGAGTGCTCGCCTCCAAGGTATTTCTGAGCACTCAAGTTCAGAGCTTTATAGACTAAAAAAGGGATTTGTACATTACTCCCACAGAAATCCTGTGGGCCATTTGGGCTGATTTTTTTTTTTTTTTTTTTAGATTATGAAATGACAGGGTTGCCAAGGGGGGTTGGAAGTGGAGAGGGGGGAATAGTTTGCCTCTTGGTAGGTCTTTGTGTCTGTAGGCTGTCATGTTTCAGTTGTATGTGCATTAAGCAAATCATCCTGTTCATCTTGAATCTGTGATAAATTTATTGACGCAGAGGCTTTTTCATCCTTGACTATTTCTCTAGTTGGAAAATCCTTGTTACCTAACCATTGCATACTGTTCTCATTACTCACACAATACTAACCCCTGGCAAGCAAACTAGAAAGGGAATATGGAAATCATTTAAGTTGATCAAAATGCAAACGCTAAGCAAAACACATGAAAGTAATATGCAACTTAAATGTTACCTGAAAATGTGAAGCCTGTAAGTACCATGCCTTCCTTGAAAATAAGCCCTTAATCAGAGATGCTTTTGTTTTCCTTCTCTGTTTGATCTGCTCGATAGTTTGCCCTCAAAGATAAAGTTCACTAGAATTAGAAAGGTGGCAGAATGACAACAGAGTTAGTTACTAACCTAATGTTTCTTTTACAAAACTTCCTGCATTGTGCTGTCCATGGATATCAGCCAGGCAGGGCCAGGAGAGGCGGCTGATGGTAGAGAAATGAGGGTGTATCTTGGTGTGACATCTTACCTGAATTGAGTTCTCTTGCTCCTGTCAGCCTGGTGTGCTGCAAGTTGATCACAATTGGTGGTGTTCATGTAAATGTTTATTCCCTTTGTGCCAGCTCTGGTTTTATCAGCTGGGCACTGCAGCAGGAAAGCTGTTCTGGCTCCATGCTTTGGAGGCAGGTGAGGGTGCAGTTGGTTGTTGGCTGGTAGGGCAGTACCACAGCTATGAGGACAGGCTGGCACTCCAGAGATGTAGTTCAGTTTCCTGCTGTTCACCCAAAGGGGTTGAATTTGTCTTTGAATCCTGCACTGAAAGCATGGCAGAAGGTCAGGCTGCTGCCTGAAGGTAGCATCAGTTTGCATTAGTGCACGCCCATGCCCTTCTAGGATGCTGATCTGTTCTGCAGCTTCTGCAGCCTCCCTAGGCAATTTGCTTATTGCTGAGCTGATCTTACCTTTAAAACTTTATTTCTAACATTTAGCCTAAGTTTCAAAACAGGAAAAAAATCAAATCCTTACTATTCGTTCTGCCTTCAAAGGACCTGGAGGCTGGAATGTTTATTTTTTCTTTGCCTTTTACGTATTTGATAACTATTGTCTCCCCCAAGACCTCATACTCTTCTCTCTGCTGGCCTAAATACTGTTTGAGTCTCTCCTTGTAGGTCCAGTTTTTCTCCTCCAGAGTCTGTGCCCTTCCACTGCAGTGCACTAAGTGGACTGCACTTGTTAAGGCTGTACCTCACCTAACTCAGCCTGTTTCCTATCTCTCTGCAGAGGATAATAATGTTTAGCACTCAGGTGTGCTGCAGTAAAGTCTGAGAGATGTTCATCCTAGTTATTGACTTGTCCCCATCACAGTTACCACAAAGAGGCTGGAAAGCCATGAGAATGATTTCTTCTCAGTCACACTTTCGTCTCCAGTATTGATCCTTGCTAAGACTTTTTACTTTTTTTATTTGGTTTGTACATTCGGAGCCTCCCTAAGGAAATCAGAGAGAACAGCCTGGATTTGTGTGAGGGATGTGTGGCAGAAGCAGAGAACAATCCCCATCTTGGGATTGTAGAGGTCAGCTTGAGGTCAGCTTCAACTGATGCCCTGGAAACTTGAATGCAACCTCTCCTGCTGGACTGAGGAATGTTTACTTTTCTGTCTGATGAAATGCTTTCACAAAAAGCTGAGATACATAAAAACAATCATATAAAACCTGTTGTTGTAAGCAGGCTCTGGTACAAGGCCGAGTCCAAGCTGGGACTGCTGTTCTCAGCTCCTTGAGTGAATGTGATGTTCCTGTGTAGTTTTCTTGCTCCTTCTGTGCCACCAAGGGTGGCTGTAGCAATGCTATCTGTTTTCTCACCTGGATGTTCCTTGTGCTTGTTCTCCTCCAAAGTGTCCTGATGAGTTCTGTAGCTGTTGAGCTGTTGAAAGAGGGAGGATGTTATGACTGGTTCAGATCACAAGAACTACAAGATCAGTGGTTGGATGCTCCTGTAACTCTGCGGAGGAGTTGATTTGAAATTGTGCTGGGATGAGGAAGGGGAACTTCTCTTGCTCTTTGTTGCAGGAGTTTCCACTTCTTTATGGCCTATGTGGTATTAGGTTTTTTTCTTCATCTTCAGAGAATCCAAAGTGTGTATGTGGGAGTGCTGAAACACAGACAATCCCATGTGGAAGAGCTTCTGATCTTGCAGCATAAGCACTCTGTAAATAGCAATCTCAGTTTTCACAATGTTATGCAATAGTGATGTTCATTTCCCAAACATCTCTAGCTAGCCTGGCCTTTTGCCATTCCCTTTCAAGATCTGTTAGTAACAGATTCTACTTGTAACACCTAAAAGAGGACTTGGAGGAAATCACAGTCCTCCTACTTTTGGCTGTCACGGCCTCCGTGCTCTAAAAAGCCTGTCTGGAAGGTGGTTTGATCGACACTGTGGAGGGGAAGTTAAAGGCATGCAAGGGAAGTTGCCTGTCTGCACTTGCACAGGGCAGCAGTGCTGTGGCACATGGAACATGCTTCCCTGGGGACTGCAGAGCTCTACACCCCTTCACAGCAAGACACTTGTGTTTGAGAGACCTGGTTATACCAGAATGCACTTTCGTTCCTCTTCTTTTTCTTTTCCTTGGAATTGCTCCTTCTGTTAATTACACCGACGTCATTTCAGTGCCTCCACTGGAGTTTCTCCCAGGTAATATCCAGTTGTACTCAGGAACTGTGTTAATGTGAGTGTTATTTTTGGTCAAACACATGAGAGGTTGAAGCTTTTTCTAGCCCTGCCTTGATTGTAGCTCTGTTATCAGAGATCAGCACTCAGCACAGACCTGCCAGCAGTGGTGCTCTTTTTGACTACCAGCACCACCAAATTAGCAGGGTGCACTTATATTAATTATGTTGCTATAGCAATGTGGCACTTTGTTAGAATTGCTGACTGGGACTCCTGGTGAGCGATGGGGGCAGCGCAGAGAAGCAAAGTTGGGAAATGAGCTTTTCTGCCTGCTAGCAAGTGATGACATCCTGTTGGATGCAAAGGAAGGATGTGATAATTTGCTGATGTTATTCAAGTGTTCGGAAAGATGATGTGTGATGAGAGCTTTGGGAAGTCTGCAAGAAAAATAGAATTTAACTTACTGTGCCCACCGTCTTTAAATGGGTTGGGTAGAAAATTCTGTGCAAATTGTTCAGCCAATGTGCTCTCTGAAATGAGGTTCTTTAACCTATGCTTGTGTTTTGACTTTTGCTATGATGAAAAGAGCTTGGTTTACCAGGGAAAAAAGGAAGCTGTTCTTGCTCATGTTAGCTGAATGTGATTTAAGAGCTTTGGCAATGCTTCGTCAGAGAAGGACACTTGATTGGAGCCCATTAGCTCCACACACCTTTTAAGGGGAGAGATGAGGTTATGTCATTTGCTCCTTAAGATAATGTAACACAAAATCTCCTTTTTCTATGGCAGTTTGTCAACAGATGTCAGCAGATGTCAACAGAAAATCAAGGGATTACCTTTTGTTACAAAGTTAATGCTGTTAGTTCACTGAAGGACCATCCACCAGGGATTCTCAGTTCTTGAAAATACCTTGCATGGTCATAGTGCGAATCTCAGTTTTTACCTGTCCCATCTCTGCTGTCTTTTTGGGAGACAAAACCCCAGACCAGGCCTGCTAATGTCTAAAACTCCTAAATATCAAGTTGGAGTAGCCTGAATTACATTGTATTTTCAGGGTTTCTATTGCAGGGTAAGTTGATATTAAAAAGTCAAACAGGAAGAATTTGGGCTGAGTTATAAAGCTCAGTGAGCACCTTCAAGACAAAAATGCCAGCTGAGCAGAGCCTGCTGCAGTTTTCCAGGGAATGAAGCACTACAGTGAGTGACCTGATTTATTTGCATTTACTTGCACCATCAGGAGACTGTGGTACGGATGCTCGGGCTGGGGGGAAGCAAGGGAGACAGAGCATGGCCTGAAATCCTCCTCCAGGCTAAACAAAGCAGGTATTGATGCAGCCATCCATCACCACATCCAAGTGCCTGGAAAAGCCTTTGCAGGAGAGCAGCCACGTCCTGGAGCTGTGCTGTGAGCCGGGCCACAGGCACTGGGGAGCAGGAGGCAGCACCCGTGTCCTGCTGTTCCTCAGGGCATGGGGAACAAAGCAGTGCAGGGGATTCAGAGCGAGGCGTGCCAGAAAGCCAGTGAGTGCCCAGGCAGGGGGTGCCCAGGCTGCCTTTGGCAGGGCTCTGACGTCCTCTGTGCCTTCTGAGCTGCCTGAGCTCCCATTTGTTTTGCAGAGGAAGGGCAGTGGTGGGGCTGGGAGGAAATGGGCTGTGTGAAGGGGAGAAGTTCTGGAGCCTACCCTGTGCTGGGAAAACTGCTGCCTTCAGCTGAGCTGCAGTTCTCAGCTGCTCCAAACTGCTGCTCTTCCTTGCCTTTGTCAGCACAAGCCTTTGGACGGGTCCCTGAACACCAAGGTAGCATGGGGCTGCAAAAGTCTTGGGCTGTGTGGCAGTAAGAGTTTGTGTCTGTGCTGGTCAGGTGCCCTTAGCCAAGGAGCTCCTTATGTGTGAGTGCTGTGGCTGGCACAGCCTGTGTGTGCCCCCAGCGTCACACAGAGATGGAGCTCAGCAGGACCCACCAGTTTCACTGTCAGTACAATTTCTGATCTGAGTCCCAATTTACTTGACTAAGAGTAGGAGAAGAAAAAGAGGTGTTAAAATGGGGGAGGTAGAGAAGCTGTGTTCTTTGTTTTTAAAACTTGGGTTGTTTTGTTTAGTTTTAATCAACCCTGTGAACAAGTGTACCTATCTGATGAGTAGTGAGGTGGGCTATTTGGAATAAATCTACTGACCTTGCTAGAAATTGTGTGAGTTTATGCCAATCATTTATTATGCTCTCACAGAGAGAAGAGCTTCAATAAAATATAAAGTTTGAGGATTCACTCCACTTTGGATTTAGCTTTTACTATCAAAGACTTTGCTAGTATATTGGAGTTTGGGTTTTTGAGGGTTTTGTTCTAGCCTATATTATTCATCCTGTACCTAAGGAAAAAAAAAAACCCACCACTTTTCAAAATCCTTTGATCTGGTGACACAGATTTTCGTTTTCTTAATGGCAAGCTGTTCCTTCAGGTTCCAGCCACAATGTTTGCCTGAGCCAGGAGGTGGAACAATGCTTTGGCAAGTGTAAGATCAATAAATGGGTACAGTGCCATTATACTGGAGTTAATAAAATGAGACATTCTGTGGGCTCCTGAAAACAAGTATGTGAAATTAAATTTGTATCAGGGAATCAGCCTAGAAATCGCTTGCCTGTAGAGCCTGATGGCCCGTAATGTGCTTTAGGAGATAACAAGCAAGAGCAGGGAAGCCTTTTCACCTGTGATGCTAAGTTTTTAGCTGGCTCTGGTTCACAGACTTATTGAAAATGATTGTGGTTTGGATAAGCTGCTCCTGACACCTTTGCTTAAAAAAATATCTCACAAATTGACCAGCATTACTAATTTGATAAAAATTATCTTTAAATCAACTCTTCTTCTAGAAAGACCTGTATGTTTGGTTTCACTTAGCCAGTTTTGCTGTGTCTGAAAACCTGTCTGTGGATAGACATGAGCTATGCCAGTGTGAAGTAGTACAGTACTGCACAGCAAAGTGCTCTTCATTTTTGATAACTCAGGTGTGCCCTTAGATATCTAGTTCAATGTACCTGTGCAAAAGGGACTGTGGCATAAACAGCAGCAAAAAGATGATGATTATTGATGATTTACAAAGCACTGACCCACCTGGGTGTTTGTTACACAGCCTGGATGAAGGAAGCAACCCACTTTTGACTTGTGCTGTTAAACAATTTAGGGCAAGATTAAAATATTCTCCAACTTAAGTCCCTGTTATACAGCTCTGTAAATAGGATTTTTTTTGTAGGGGAGGTCATGCTGTTTGCAGTATCCACAACAAAACTTGCTTAGAGAAATAACTGAACTTGTGTTTAGTTTAGAATCCTTATCTGTTACAGTATTTCACAGATCATCCTTCTGGGAAGCAGAAGAGGGAAGATGTCATCCACCCCTCTCAGGTGGTGGCCAGGACTGTTGCTCTGGGTTTTAGAGCCTGGCGGTCAGGACTCTGCAGGAATGGCTTGCGTGTTTGCAGAAGAGGAAGTCTTTAATCATGGCTCAAACAAGTGCATTTTTGTGAGAACTCAGTTGAAAAGACTAAGCAAGGAGGTGTTCTCCAGATGAGAGGATCCTGGGAGGTGAACAGAGAGGATGTGGTGGCACAGGGTCTCTGGCAGCATTAGGCAGGGGAGGAGGAAGGTAAGGACTGTGCATGCAGGTTATAGCTCACCTGTCTTCAATCTGCAGCTGTGCCAAACGATTCCAAGTCTGATGCTGGGTTTCCATATCTTTCTTGTTAGTGCTGACTCCCAAAATGTCCTGTACATTCTGTGCCTCTTGGTGCTTTCCCCTTTGTCATATGAAATAGCACCCAGAGCCTGGGGGAGGGAGAGAAGGGGACACAGGAGAAGCAGAAATGTTTGCAGCTGGTTTGGTGGTATCTCCATTGGGCAAGGAGTGAGTGCACAAAAGGGTAATTTTGGTCTCTTCCCCTTTTAGAGTTGAGAGTGTGTCTCCTGAACCTGCAGCCTTATTGCCTGTGAATTGTGCAGATTTTGATCTTTTATATGCAGTAGCTTTTTTTCCCTCAGTGGAGCAGTTGCCATGCAGTCTCCAATTTACATGGATGCTAAACAGAATGACACAAAAATGGTGTTGCTGTAACGAAACCTATTAATAGCTTTGCGGAGAGGCACTGACGCATCTGAATTAAAGCTGGGGAGAATAATCATCTTTGCACACTAAGTTTTCGCAAGATGAGCAGTGACTCTAAGTGCTCAGAGATGCTTTCAAAGGGTGATTATTTTCCAGATAGTTTCTTGAAATCAGGCTTGCTTGAGCCACCCCAGCTTGGGCTGACACAAGCTGAGGCAAATGTCTTGAGTCCCTGTTGGAAATTTTGGCTGAATGGCTGTGCTCGGAGCACTGCTGAGCAGTATCACAGGATACCTTCTGTTTTCCTTGATAAATATTTGGTTTATTTAACAACTGTTACTTCCAAACACAAAACATTTTCAGTACATTGCTGAAACAGAGCTCTGGCAGTGAGAGGTGGTTATGGATGGAAGTGCAGAGGGGCTGGTGCTGCCAGTGTTTCTGGTGGCAGTGCTGCACCCCAGGGATTTCCATGTGTTTGAGTGTTGGCCTGCCTGCCCAGGCATCTCCCTCCTTGCACCTCTGCCAAACTGGGATGCACTTTATCAATTTAGCACCTGGCAGCACTGCCCTGGCACAGCAGGGTGTGGTGAGTGGTACCTTCAGACCCTGCTGCTCTGAGTGCCCCAGGCAGGAGCTGGTGTTGCCTTACTTCCCATGCTGAGCCCAGCTCTGAGCTGCAGCTGGCAGCAAGGAGAGCTAAGGACCTTCATTTTGGGCCATTAAATTGCACCAGCTTAAAAATGCCTATCACGGATACAAAAAAAGTTATGCCCTCTTCTTTCAAGTCCAAGTGTGATACCCCCAAGTTAAGAGTATTAAGATCAGTTTGTTGTTGATACCATGCTGGGTAGAGGCTTGCAGATGCTCCATGACAAAAATGTAATTGCCAAGAATGTTGGTTTAATGCAACATGTAACCAGAGTGTGCAGAGCAAGCTCATAGTCTCTTGCTGGTCACCTTGGTAGAGCTTTGGAGTCTGTACTTCCTTTATTGCAAATGTACAATCCCCATTTTATCCCATAATCCCCTTAATGGACTATGTACATATTTGTAATACATGCTTACCAGAACTGTCTCTGTCATGTGAAGTTTGCCTAAACCCTGTGTTTTGAAACAGTTATTTCAGAAAGGGAAGCAGAGCCTGTTATTGGTGAAGCACAGGAGATTTTTGCCTTTTTCTTTTCATTAAGGTGTCAAGTTTATTATGATTCCCTACACAGGTGGATAAAAACCAGCAAGATCAGAGGGAAAATTGGCACTGATTGGGACTGGGATTTCAGAGCTGCACTGCAGGATGCTGGTTTCCTGTGAGACAAGGCCATTTACCTTTCTGAGACAAACCTTTCCCAAAGAGTGTTCTTTGAGCTATTGAAAAACATCATACTGGATTTTTCCTGTGGACTCCATCAGGCTTTTTGGTTATTACTGGTAGTCAACTAAACCACCTCTGTGTAGGAGTGGGGAATTTATGGCAAAGGCTTGCACAGAGTGTAATGGACAGACTGAACAGGAGAGATGGAAACAGATGTGCTCTCAATCCTCCTGTGCTTTACAGTAGAAGTTGCCTCTGTTTCTCTAGGGTTGCCTTGTCATTTCCTTCAGTTTTTTTTTAAGCCACCTCACTGGTATTAGTTTTATTTTAAGATTGGTCAAAGATGAGATAGATAGTTCACTTCAGACAGTTCAATGTAATTGGTCTCATCTGTCAAGTGTTCTCAGTCGGGCAAGGTATGGATGTATCTTCGGAGAGCAGAGCACAGAAAATATGGTCTGTACTCAGGTTTCCATTATTTCTTACAGGACACAGGTATATCAGTCAAGCTGCAGCTAAAATTGACGTGGATTTTGATTATGATGGACCTCTGATGAAGACAGAAGTTCCTGGACCACGATCTAGGGTAAGTTTCCAAAGTATAGTAACTTGGGGGTTTTTTATCTTTAGCTGTGTCTAACTTGCTGGAAAACAGATTTCATTTCAAAACTTACATCTGATATGAATAAACATGATTCCACAAGTCTATGCTCACTTCTATGAGGAGGTTGAGAATGAAAAGCTCATGAATGAAATGCCCCTCTCTGAGAGGAAGATCTGAATCTCAACTGCCAAGTTCCCATATGGAATAATTCAAAGCAAAAGAGCATCATTTTAATCTGATCAGGCTTGATCACTTGTGCTCCTGCTGAAATAGAAACTTCTTATGATGTGAAATAATGCTTTGGTTTTGGAATGAAACAAAACTTTCAATTTACTGGATGTTGTTTTACTCTGGCAGAGTCAGCATTTGTGCATGTGGTGGGTTTTTGTGAGGTTTTTTGTTGTTTTCAATAAAAAGGAGCTGTCTTTCTAGAACCAATGTACCACTACCCCTTCTGTGTGACTCCAGCTTCTCTTATTTTCTGATTTCTCTCTTGTTTTCTCAGTTCAGTTGGTCAATATAGAAGAGGCAGCTTTCCCTTTTTGGAGATGTACAGTTAAACTGTGTTTGCAGCCCGTTTAGCTCTGCATGCCACAGGTCATAGTTTTGACTGTAATATTTGCAAGATGCACCATGAAAGTTCCTGTGGCAGGTAGAGTTGCCTGGTAAGCACACAGGACTACAAAGTTTGCATATGATTTATGGGATCAAAAAAAGAAACATACATTCTCCATCAGTATTTGCTAATTACACACCTAAGACTCTGACATTTGTTTTTCTGCAGGAATTAATGAAGAAGCTGAATGGCATTCAGGTAATTTGTCAAGTTTTCTGTGTTTTGGGGGTTGCTAATACTTTGATTCAGAACTTGTTTTAAAATCCTGGTTTGTATATTTGTGCCACAGAGAAGGGTGAAACACTGACTCTGGGTTTCCACACTGAATACATTATGTGTGGTTTATATGTGCATTTGAATAAAATCTTTTGTAGTATATTTTGAATACTGCAGGATCATTTTGCTAGCATCAGGGGTTTTTCTTTCAAGGTATGTGTTTAAACTTGTGTGTTTAAAGAAAAACCTTGGAGTTGTCACAGAGTGGCCAGTAAAAACAAGGTATGTAGGGCTTGAGTTTAAAAGTACATCAGCCTTAGTACATATTGCCTTCCTAAGATGAGCAATTTCTCCAAATCTGTGCTTCATTTCTGTAGAAAAAGTAAAGACTTGCCCTTTTAACAGTCATTATAAAAATAGCTGTACAGTTAATTCCCATGCAGTGAATATAATGTCTTTTTATTCTAGCATTAGATATTTTTATCAGATTTTGCTGTATAACCATTAGTTGCACCTTCCTACATGCTGCCACTTTTTAAAGCACTAATTGTTTTTTTCTTGAAGAATGCAGAAGCTGTGCACTTCTTTTGCAATTACGAAGAGAGCCGAGGGAACTACCTTGTAGATGTAGATGGCAATCGTATGTTGGATCTCTACTCCCAGATTTCTTCCATCCCAATAGGTAGGAGACAGTTGTACCAAAACGTTTTGCATTGTTCTCAACCTGTCATTTTCTTATCTCAGGCACTACCAGGGAAGTTGGCTGATTAATTTAAAAAAGCAGAGGTGACATAATGAACACCTTGTTATGATCAGGGACCGCTCACTGCTGTGTATTGTTTAGTGGGGGGTTTGGATAGCTGAAGAAACTACAAATTCAATACCTAAAGCTCACTTCAAGTGTGTATTGGTGCCTGGAAGAAGCTCTAGTATTAATCTCAATTTGAATTTGCAAGTTCCACAATTCAGGTTGTCTTTGTTGGCTTGGATTTGTGACATTGTGATTCTGTAACAGTATGTTACTGTTTTAAACATTAACGAGCATAGCATAGACATTTTAACATGAAATTATAGGCTTTAGTTAACATTTCTATCTCAAAATAAGTGGGGAAAAAAAAGGACTGGGCCATGTGGACTGCAGCAGGATGAAACAAGCCCCAGCAATGAACTGTGGCGCTGACTGAAGCGAAGGTGGCAGCTCGTTTGTCTGAGGGAGCAGACACGGGGCCTGGCAAGTGCTTGGGAAAGTCAGCTGATTGTTTTGTGAAGCCTTTCAAGCAGAAGCAAGGCAGAAATGTGAGCCCCATCTGCAAGGCATACAGGTTTCAATAGGAGTTCAGTTCAGTCCAGTTTGTTTGTTCCTCATCCATGGTTCCTCTCAGCTGCTTAAAAATACACTTCTGCAGAAGCAAAAAGAGCAGAAGTGCTGGGGTAATTTAAAAGATAGATCTTGTGCTATGTATAGAAACTGTGATGACTCAAAATCATCCCTACAGGCCCTTCCTGGGAAACAGAATTTGATGATATTCAGGTTGTTACCAAATTTTTGGCATCTAAGACCTTGTAACTGCAATGGGTGTTCACATATCCCAGTCTTCTTTGCAGACAATATTTTTGCTGTGCTACAGCACTCAAATCAGTGTAATCAGTCCAGAACCCTGCAACGTTTGTAGCTTATTTCCCCCAACACGAGTTGTCACTACTTTGTATCTATTAGGCTGCACTGAGATAACTTGGCTACTGCTCATGTGGAAATAGGGGCGAGACGGAGGAGCACAGTGCTTGTATGCCAATGAGCTTGGAGTTTAGGTTTCTAGAAAAGGAGGTGTGTTTAGTGTTCATGGCTTCCCGTTCTTCACATGAGAAATTCTGATTTGGAGAAACAAGTCTCGGTCACATAGTCAAATGCACACTCCAAAGTATGAAAGTCAGTGCATACTCCAAAAGAATGAAATTCAGGTTGTACAGATGGGGCACTGAGGCTTTCTGACCTTCTGGTGCTTGGTGTTGCAAGCATACCTCTTTTAATATAGTTTTGTGTGTAAAATATTAAAGTATTATGGAGGAAACATTTTCAAAATGGGCAGGGGCTCTGCAATTTACTTTCTCTGGTTGACTGAAACTGGTGACATAGAGACAAGACTCCAGTGCTGTGACTGACCCTCCTGAGCCATGTAGTTCCTCCTTCACATGTGGCAATGCCTTCTGAGGACAAGCTGGGTTTTTATCATAGGGAACATGTTCCTCAGCCCCAAAGGGACTACAGTGCAGTGCTTCATACAGTTTCTCAGATAATGGCTCTGGGATGTGCAGCAACAAAGAGTAAACGGAAATTTAATACTTACAGGCTGACCTAAGTCTAACACACAACATTAATTTTTATGTTTCAGTTGTACTGAATGACGAGACTATCTGAAGCTGCCCAGGTTACTAATAATGTCCCTCTTGGTGACAGAGGTAGGGCCTGGACTGGGAGAGCAAAACAAGATCACAAGGTGCTTGTTGGTCATCTGTGCTTATCTCTCTGCAAGTAAATCCAATAAAACCTTTCATGAATCTGTCAGGACTCCCCAAGATTTAATAATGATCTGTTACAGTAGAATATATCTATCAGCAGAGGTTGAGAGGTAATAAGTGTCTGTGTGGAGAGATAAGAAATAAAGTATAAAAAACCTCTAGGCAAAGATGCTCTGGGCTGTTTCTTGCTGAAAACCAAAAATTACAATAGCTTTTTACCACACTTTTATGGGCAGTTGTAGCACAGCATAGTCCTTTCATCCCGCATCTATTCTGTCTAATAGAGTTAGGAACCCCATGGAGCCAAATGCAAGAGGGATGCTATTGACGTGTTTGCCAGCAAACATCCTGGAATAACAAATGAAACAATGTGTTTATCAGTGCTGGGAAGGTCTGTTTTGTTTGGGGAGATGCAGAGAGGTGTAGTTTGATATTATTGACAGCAGCCTGCTGCTCAGTTCAAATTATTCTTTGGGCTTTCTCCATCTCATTATTTTAGCAGGCTCTAGTTGTTTTTCCTTTTGCAGACAGGCGCATTCATGAGCCTGGAGGACATGTACGTTCCTGTCACACTGATCCAGACACACAGCAAGAGTGATGGAGCAGGTGCCCCTCCCTTAGAGCCAGCTTGGTCACCTCTGAGACTGGGTTTGTAACACTGCAAACCCTTGTGCTGGTCATGGCACTGAAACGAGTCAGTGCCTGTTTGCCATCCCTGCCTGGAGCTGTTTGACTTGTCTACCACAGTTATATAATGGTTATTCAAGCATTTAGTTCTTCCTGGTGTTAGTTGCTGACTGAACCCACATGCCAGCTCAGCTTCTGTCACACACAGCCCGGCTCTTTCACAGCAGTTGGGCTTTGAGGATCCTCTCTTCCTTCACTAGGGCCTGTCTGAGGAGGCACAAGGATGAGGGAGTGTTAGGAGGAAGACCAGACCACTTGGCCTGAAGTGAAGAGATTAGGAGAGAGATTCTGTGGGGGAGAGATATTCTCTGGGGGTGCAAAAGGGTACATCAGGGGTAATAGAAGGTTTTGTTACATAAGAGAAGATACAAAGATATTCATATATGGTAACACCAGCAACAGGATTACAAGTTCTTAAAATCAATAGCAGAGTTGATCCTTGAGCTTCCTAAACAATGGTAGCTGTTTATAACAAAGTTCTGTGCTCTTTGGAGATTTCTAAAACACTTGATTTACTCTCAAAGGGGCTCTCAGTGGCAGCCACAGGTGCAGTTCTCAAGGACACAGCTCTCAGTGTGTCGTTCCCTCTAGCTGAACAACAACTCTTCCCCTGACTGTGGATGCCATGCAGATTTAGCTGTTCTGTGTCCCAAATAGCCACTATTATTATCTTCATAATAACTTTAACAGATTTATCAGCATGACATGCCGCTAAAACAATATGGATATTCTCTTGTTTTCAGCTAAAATATTCAAAAATGAATTTATAATTGATTTGTTAACACAGTAGCCTAATGCTCCATTGCTCAAACAGGATAATCAGGGCTGTTGTCATTCCACTGGAATGGGGATTCAGAAGCACAATAAGCTTTTGTAACAAAATTAGCGTGGTCTGACTTCTTGAGCAGTAGGGAAGATGAGGTTTCCAACTGTTTCTACAAGGAAATTTAAAAGATGATGTTAATCTCTGGCGTTGGCATTTCATACATTAGAGATCAGGCTTAAAATGAAATTTCTGGCCTCCTTTGAAGATTTTTTTTTTTTTTACAGCAGAGAAATTGGTTTTGCCTGTAAGCAAGCAAGTTACCTTGTAGAATGTCAATGGGTGTAAATTAAGCACCTTCATTGTGTTAAAACTGAAGCTATCTTAGTTTCTTAGTAAAAAGGACAAATTGTTGCATCTTTTTCCAAACAAAAGTTTGTCAAAGTAAGGAAATGGGAAGGAAAAAAAAAAGCTGGTCATGAGAGAAAGCAAAAATTGCAGAACCTCCTTCTTTATCAGGAGACAGCAATTTATCAAACAGGTATCAGGAGACAGCAATTTATCAAACAGGTTTTTTAAGGTGATGCACAGCTGAGATATGTAAATCTGTGACTGAGAAGGGAAGATTCCCAGCCAGGTGTCTCGGAATAACTAATGGGCTATGGCAGGGTAGGGATTCGGGTGCTCATTAGCCCATGGGTTTTGAGTGCATGGCTGTCTGTGCAGAGAGCTTCTTCCTTCTGGTAGGACTGAAATGATCGTGCAAGAATCTGCATGTGAGGGGTGAAATGTGTATCCCAAGCATGCAAGTGACTTGTGAGTGTGTTTATGTGTGAAAGGCTGGGTAACAGTGAGGCTGGGGCGTGCACACCTCACAGCCAGGGTCAGCAGCTGGCTCAGGGTGTGCTCAGAGAGCACTGCAGAGCAGAGGTGGCAAGTGCCACCCAGCTGCCACAGGTGTCAGGGAGTGCTGTCAGCCACGGACACAATGCTGCCGGAGACTTCTCTGTGCTGGCTGCACACACAGGGACAGCTCCCAACAGCAGGGCTGTGCTGCACAGACTGCCCTGCACCCAGACAGGCTGCGAGGGACAAAGAGCCCAGAGGTTTGTCCTGCTTCAAAAGAAGTCCTATTATTAGTTAAAACTATACAAGTTACACAGAAACAGTCAAGCATTAAGTTATGGTTATTCTCTAGATTATGCTTTGCAGTATTTTATTGAAGCCAGATAGAAAGAACTGCTTTCTTTCTTTGTTCTTTTTAATTAGGTTACAGCCATCCCTCTCTGATAAAGCTTTTGCAGCAACCACAGAACCTGGTAAGTGAATTAGAACATTAAGTACGTGAAGGAGTTCTCTCCCTCCTTGTTGTGGGCCTTCTCCTTTTTTCTTACACTGATAGTGAATGCTAATGATTCAATTTAATGTATGATAGGATCTGATTGCTTTACTTCTCACTAGATGAAAAGAGCTTTGGAGTGTTTAAGAAGCCACCAAAACCTCTGGGACATTGTACAAAAAGTAAACATCTGGATGATGCAAGCACTTGATATGTTTGCAGCCACATTTAAATCATAGTTCAAACATAGTGTCTCCAATTAGCCATTTTAGTAATGTTCCCTGAGAGGGGATTTTTGAGCCTGAAAGCAAGCACCGGACCTTGAGAGAGAATACACTATCTTGGACATGATGCCCTATATCTGGAATGCTGTGGGAAGTTCAGGGTTTTTTCAAAGCTGGAGATGGTGACTGATTCCCATCTCCTAAGTGCATTCCAGCAGGGCAAAGAAATGCAAACATTTGAGTTCCCTGAGCTGATTTCCTTTATGGAGTACTCATGTCTTCAGGATGAGAAATACTGCCTTTCCTTAAAATACTTCAAGCCAAAAAAAAACCCCTAACAAACAAACCCAAAAAGCCCAACAAAATACCAGGACTAGAAATGCTGGAGTTATCAAAGGCACATCTGGATATTTTGGAAGGTCTAATATTTATGAATACTTATATTAACTCATAAAGATGATTTCTGAGAATATCTTCATTATAATGCAGCAGCAGGCGAAGTCAGATTTAAAAAACAAACAAAACAAAACAAAAAAGAACAAACAAACAAAAATCTCAAAAGCAATAAAAACTCAAAAAGCTGTGTTGCTGGTGGCAACAAATTGCTGATTTGCCCACTGGGCAAGAGCAGGTAACACTCCTGGAAGCTTGCAGTGAAGGAACTCCTCCAAAGTCCACAAGTGGCACAACTTTGGTTAGTGTTAGCAAAGAGGTTGGTGTTTTCCTGGAGGGACTTTTTATTGGGTTTGTCTGTAATTCTCCACTGCTATAAACACAGAATGTGCATCTGTTTATTTGAGTCCACAGCAGCTTGATGTCAATGCTCTTATTTTTCTCAGTTCTGGGTATCTCATTAACTACAAAAGAAAAATACACTTTTCTACTAAATGGCAAATGTTGTCAATTGATTGTTACAACCCGTAATCAAATTCACAACAAATTTATGTCTTCTCTCTTTAACTTGATACAAAAATTTACTTCTGAACTGAGATAAAAAGTCAAGTAACATTTCTCATAGCTACAAAACAAAAATTTTGTGTTAACCTGTCAGTAACATCCTTGCTCAGGTTTGAGTCTGTTGAAACAGTGTTTTGGAAGTAAGACACTTGAACAATTCACAGAGCCCTAGCTCACCCAGTGCTCTATCTTGTGTGATACTTGGTGTTCCCTAAGAATCCTGATGCAATGTCCTTACAGGTACAGTGTGACCACTTACACGTCTCGCTGTGCCTCACACGTCTTGGAATGAATGAGGACTCGTGTTGAGGAGAAAGACTGAAGGATGCTGACAAATGTGCAAGCTTGAGCTGCACTGAAAATATGAGTGTTTTGGGGGAGGCTGTCTGTCCCCTCTGGAGACCCATTGAGACTTAAATTATCGAAGCTCAGCCTTTAATTTCAGCCATTACTTGTTCAACACGAAAACAACAAACAAAAGAAAAGGGCAAATAAAGCTGCTTGGCAGTTGGCAAATATATTGAGCTTGTCCTTCTCTGAGAAAATTTAATTTAAAATAAAGACTAGCACGGTATGAATCAAATAAGATTACCCACAAAGGCTAAGAGCAGCAATGAATCAATTTTAATCCATGACAAATTTAAATTAATTGCATAAATGTGACATTCATCTCCATTAGTGGACTGGGGAAGCTGAGGGGCTTTTTCCAGAGCTGCTCCTTAGAAACCCCTGTGTGGGCAACAGAAACCCCTGTGTGGGCAGCAGGCTGCTGTTCCCTGACACCAAAATGACCTTTCCCAAAGGTGTGATTCCTGATGTGGCCAGTTCACAGTGCCAGTGAAGTTAGAAGGGACCTCAGGTGATTTCTCGGCCAACCTCCTGCTCCAAGGGGGGCAGCTGTGAGATGAGACCAGGGTGCTCAGAGCTTTATCTGGGACCTAAGAAACCTCCAAGAAGTGCAGCCTGTTTCACTGCTTCACTGTTCTCTTGCTGAAAACCTTTTCCCTATGCCCAAATCAGTACTTCTCATGCTTTGATTTACACCCATGGTTTCTCGTCTTCCACTGAAGAGCCTGGCTCCACCTTCCCAGTGTTCCAAAATGGTCTGTGTTGAAGCTCAGTAAGGATGAGAATGCTGCTATCCTAACTGAATTTAGCTACTCAAACTGAAAGCAAGTAATAAAGATTTTAAAGCCTATTTCCTGTGTATAAGGAAAATGGAGATTGAGCAACTAAAATAGCAATATTGAAGAGAAAATGTCAGTATGAGTTAGCATGCACCTTTCTTAAGGTGTCCTGCAAGAATAAAGTAGTAAGGATTAGACAGAAAAACATATGCTAAGGCAGGAATGTTAGTCCCAATCTCAAAACTAACTTGTGCCATGATACAGATTTCTGCCTGGTATTTCTAACTGGAATAAAATGTAACTGCTTTGATGTCAACATATTTTCCATGTGATAGCAAGACCTAACAATTCCTCTTCCTTTGTCTTTATAGAGCACTTTTATCAACAGACCTGCCCTAGGGATTTTACCTCCAGAGAACTTTACAGAAAAACTGAAGGAGTCTTTGCTCTCAGTAAGTTTGAGATACCAGTGAACTGATCACTATTATTATCACAATTATTATCACTTGGCACTATATTTGTGCTCAATATTTCAGAGTAATTTTCTGTCTTTATTGACAGGTGGCTCCTAAGGGTCTGTCACAGGTGATGACCATGTCCTGTGGATCCTGCTCTAATGAAAATGCCTTTAAAGCAATATTCATGTGGTACAGAGTAAGTAAAACATTAAGATGTTTTTATAGGTTTAGATGTAGAAATGAGTATTTATTCATCATCAGAATTGTTACTGTAAAACAAAGTGAGGCTTGGAGGTTATCTTGCTCACTGTGTTCTTTATATTCAATCTAGTACAAAAACTTTATTAAAATGTTTTCATCTAAGCTTTTACTTTATATTTACACAACTTTAGAAGTTATAAAGAAAAGAAAATAAAGAAAATGCAGATTGCAGTCAGCATGTGAAAACCATAGCCAGGGTCTTTCTTGACTCCAGTCTTGAATACCAGCATTACTGGTTTGTGATTCAGCCATAAATGCATTGGTTACAACTACAGGAACACTCATGTTGGGTTGTCTGGGTTTTTTGCAGAACAAGGAGAGGGGCCATAATAATGTCACAAAAGAAGAACTGGAATCTTGCATGATTAACCAGGTAACATTTGTTCTTTACCACACCTACAGATGTTCCACTGGTTTGGGCTTGTAATGGAAGATTGGGAGGAAAAGTTTGTTTTGCTACATGTGAAGTGGAATCTGGGCTTTGTAAATTTAGGACATGGCGAAATACAGACTGCTCCCAACAAATACCAGCAGGTCATCAGGAGTGCACGGGGGCCCAGCACAGGGCAGCCCCAGCCTCTCCTCGCTGAGCCCCCACAGCCCCAATACCACCCCCAGGCACAGCCACCCCATAAAAAGCTGTTCCTAATTTGTGTAAAAAGGGATGATTGTGCTGACAGCTCAGCCTTGTGTGGGCTCACCTGTGCAGTGATGTCAGACCACAGCATGAAACACCAAGGACTCGTTGATGCCGGATTTGGGAGCTGGGGCAGGCTTTAGGGTGTGACCAGTGTACTTGATAAAGGGCAGGCTGTAACCACTCATGGTGCCTGATGGAAGAGGAGCTCAGGGGGCAGTGAAGGGGGTGTGTGAGCCCCTCGCTGACCCCACTGTGTGCTCTGCTTGCAGCCCCCCGGCTGCCCCGACTACGCCATGCTCTCCTTCATGGGCGGCTTCCACGGCAGGACCCTGGGTAAGCTGTCCCTTGTCCACCCCTCAGCCACTGCAGGGACCCTCAGCTCCCTGTGCTTGTCCTTAGACACACAGTACCAGTGGAGAGGGTAGAGGTTCATTAATGTTTGCCTTGGAAGCCCCACCAGCACTGAAACAGAATGTTTGAGTGACAGTAGGAATTGATTTTATATTTTTTGAATAATTCTTTTCAGACTGGCTCTTATTTTCATTCTGAATCTGCAGTTTCCTGTCTATACTCATGAAAATCTAACTCCTGGGGTAAAATCAGCACAAACATGCTGTCACTCACTTTTACTGGTTTAAATCAGCTCAGTCCCTGTTCTAAGCATATTACCTGAGAGTGCTGCAACTGTGAACTGTGTGAGCAGTTGTCTTTGGAGGGTTGAAACCCACCTTGTCTGAATAACCTATTCAGACTGATAGAGGTTCTCCTGCTCTTCTGGAACAGAACATGTGGAAACTGATGCTTAAAATCTAGAGCAATCCATTTAAGCCTGACTAAATCCAATTATGCAGTATTTCAGAAGACCGTAAAAACACAGCATTTAATAGAATTCTACAGTCAGGCCATCTTTCACCTCTTGGTAGTTTTTTTTCTTGTATTGTTCCTAGATAGGTATTGTTTTAATTTTTCCCTCTGTGGGTTTAGGTTGCTTAGCTACAACTCACTCTAAAGCAATTCACAAACTGGACATTCCCTCACTGGACTGGCCTATTGCTCCATTTCCAAGGCTAAAGTATCCCCTGGAAGACTTTGTGAAAGAGAATCAACAGGAAGAAGCCCGTTGTTTAGAGGAGGTAAAAACTTTCTGTTGTTTTTGATTTGAAATAATGAATAGTGTTGGTAGGATTAGTGCTTTTCACTGAAAGAATGTTTTCAGGGATTGGAACAGCCTTTGTTTGGACCAGCATTCACTGTTGTTTACAGTCGGACCTTTCTCCCTGCCAGCTTACTGGGAATACAGGACTGCATGAGTGATACCAAAGTGAAATTTTACCCCAGAACTTCATTGTATCACAGTGAACTTGTCTGCCAGCTCTTGCCAAGGGGCCACGGACTGAGAGAGAGCACAGTGTGGATAACCCTCTGTGCAGAGAGAACCTCTAACACTATTTCAGCCTTTTCAGCCTTTCAGTGGCAGCCTCTGGCATAAAGCTCTGATCATGCAGGGATGGACCTGTGAGTCCACTTAGCCAGACCTGCCACTTCAGAGAACACAGAAAGCACAGCAAATGGCTTCCCTGGGGCTGCTCCAGGGTAGCTTTGGTGGGTGAAATGCAATGTTGGGAGCCATTATTTTCAAACAAACAAACAAACCAAAAAGCCAAACGTTTTCTTAGCAAGTCTGTGCTTGGCTTACTGGCCCCCTTTGGAAACCATTGCTTTGCACAGCCTGCAGGGGATGTGGCCCTGAGAGCTGTGAGGGGGATTTCAAGCATGAACACAACACTAATGGCAGCAACTGGCACTATGAGGTTAATGAGAATTATCTATCAGCCCCTTACAACAGGATTTCTGCACTATTTCATCTAATTAATTTTAATATATCTGAAATGAGTGACTGGGAAAAGTAAATTTTCCAGATTACCTTTTCTAATACGTTAGCAGAGTTTTGGTTTCTGATACAAAAATCTATCCCATTCCATATCACTTAGGTGGAATGACAGCAGAGGCACAGTGAGCTGCAGTAGTGCTCACCACACTGCCAGCTGAACCTGGCTAGAGCTTTCACAGCACTGTAGATAAATGTGTAACTAGTTACAGTGTGGTTAGGACATGATTTAAACCTGTTTAGGAACAAGAAGGCAGTGTTAAATGCTGGAGGAACGACTTGTTAATCCTTTGTGCCTTCCGGCACCTTTAGAGCCAGGAATGTCTATGCAAAGTTGAAGTTCTGCTGAGATTTAATCTTGCTGGGAGGAAATGTGCAAATGTTCTGGTAGGAGAACATACCATAAATGTTTGTTTTGCAGGTGGAAGACCTGATTGTAAAGTACAGGAAAAAGAAGAAGATTGTGGCTGGAATCATTGTGGAACCAATACAGTCAGAGGGTGGAGACAATCATGCTTCAGATGACTTCTTCAGAAAGCTACGAGATATTGCCAGAAAGGTAATAAAACATTTCTCTGGGTACTCAGTGGTAGCTAAACGTGTACCCACACATTCTGGGTGTCTCCAGAGGCTTTGCCCTGCCCCAGGCTCTTGGAGTGCTTCACAGGCCTCCTTAGCAGCAGTCAGGGTAGTTATGTGCCAAATACAAGCAATCCCTGCTCTCTTCTGTTTGATCCACATCTAATGGTTTCCTCAGTCCAATATATTATCTTCTAATTTGAAAGTGAGAGAGAAATTACTCTGATTCATTAGCTATGAATTTTGCAGGTGTGTTCTTTAAATGATAATTTGGTTGAGGAGGTTCAATTTCTGAAGAAGCAGGTTCTGAAAAGTATAAATTTTTAATTGCATGTTTTTAATTGCAAAAAAAAAAGCTGAAACACAAGTTGAGTCCAGCCATAGTGCTGATGTTCCAATAAAACAATGAAAAGGACAAATATCTTGGTACTTGGAATGTAAAGTTACCTATTTAGAAGCTATGACCCTCAGTAATACCTACTCCATGCTTTTTTTCACCCTCAAAACATCTCTGTGTTGAAGAGATGCTGCCAAAAGTACTTACCCATTGTTTTTAAACACAGTATTGCGATATAGTTTGCTCTTCTTGTCACAAAGTTTGGATAAAATAGTCCTTCACATTGCCAGCTCCTATGAATAGCTCTTTCAGCAGACTTGTCTGAAAAGGCAGCTTTTCATGCCCCCTAAACTGAAAATCTCATGCTGCTGGTACTGCCTGTGTGTCACATAATGCCCAACTCAGACTGGGGGCAGAGGCTTCATATTTAAAATAAAGTCCCTAGAAATGACACTCTGCTTCCCTCAGGTGCTTTGAAAATGCCACCTCTGCTCCTCCCAGATGTTTTCAGGTATCCTCTAGAAATGCTCAAGAATATATAAAAACATGTATTTTGTGAGTATAGGTAGAGAACAAGTTTCTAGTGCATTCCTGAAAAAACAGCTGAATTTTTAACTGTGAAATCTAATGCACAGTGAGTGGCATTGGTGGAGGGATTGAGGAGGGGAGGTTGGGGCAGTGAAGGGAGAGGAGGAAGGGGTGTTGCCTGTGAGGGGCTGGTGTTTATGTGTTCACTAAGGGAGGTGTTTCTGTTTTGGGAAGGAGAGCTCACATTCCCTGCTCCTCACTCTGTCTCCGCAGCATGGCTGTGCTTTCCTGGTGGACGAGGTGCAGACGGGAGGCGGCTGCACAGGGAAATTCTGGGCACACGAGCACTGGGGCCTAGATGACCCAGCTGATGTGGTAACATTCAGTAAGAAGATGATGACAGGAGGATTTTTCCACAAAGAGGAGTTCAGGCCAAACGCTGTAAGATTTTCAATTAAACTTGAACTCTGTGCTAGTTGGTGACCCCCTGAGGAGTGACTGTAACATCCATGGAAGGGACAAGGTTTCCTTCAGCACTGCAGGTTCAGCTGGATGGGGCTGCTGTTTTACAGAAAATTGCTGTCTACTCACACAGCAGTTGTCATCACCTCTTCACTTTTATTCCAGATGTTGTCAGTCACCAAGGTCATAAAGCTGGTGGGGGGGAGAACTGAGTTTAACCTAATGGAACAAACCTTCAGTACAAAATCCAGCCACAAACTGACACCTTGTCCTGTAGGGCAACTTGGGAACTTCAGAGCCTGTATGTCAGCATTACAGATTCTATCAGCGAGATTTCTTCTTTGCACTAATGACATTTTAGATGTAATAAATGGAAAAAAAGGAAAATTAAGGGGAAGAATATAAAGCTTGATGTAAAAGCCTGTATAGATGATGTCATCTGTAGCTTTGTTTCAATGAGAGGTCAGAGCAGCAAGGCAGAGTGCACTAAATGAGAAGCATGAAGTAGTCAACCCTGTGTTTCAGCTCAGCAGGGCAGTGGGATTTTGCTTTACAATATGAAACAGGGAGGTTGGTGAGGTTAGTGCATGCCTTTTCATACACCATGTTGGCACTGCCAGTGTGATGCCTTGCTTTTCTTAATTTACAGTGATTTACCTGCTAACATGTTCCACAACTCTTTTTCCATCCTTTCCCAAGCCCTACCGGATTTTTAACACCTGGCTTGGAGATCCATCCAAGAACCTTATGCTTGCTGAAGTCATTAAGGTTATTAAAACAGAAGACCTTCTAAACAATGCAACCCACGCTGGGAAAGCACTACTGACTGGGCTGCTGGACTTGCAGGTAAACATCTCGAAGGACTGTAGATAAGGAGAAATTTCCTGATGAGGTAGGATCTGACTTCATCCAGTTTAAACACTTGGACTGAGGAACTACATCTGGGGTCTAGACCATTACAATAACTTCAACATGAGCCTGAATAACTGTGTCATTTGAAGTAAACTTTCTTTTACTGACTTAAAAATGCTGGGTTTATATAGCTTAATCCAATATAAAGGGTGGTCCCCAAAATACCTTAAGGTATGAACTGCAGCTAATTAAATTACTTTGCTAGAAGGTTTTGTTACCATAAACAGCTGAGATTTCATTGTCCTATAGTTATTTTTCAAGGAAGGTGCTTTCATATTTTTTCCCTATTCTGCTGGGCTGTTGAAGTAAGAAAATTGTATCTTTCCCTCCCTTGTTTAAGGGAAATTCCTGACAGCTTCTTCTGTGGAGCTCTACAGACAGGCATTTAAGGATAGGCTTGCAGTGCTCACCTCCCAAAGGCATTTTGCACAGGACAATCCCAGACACAGTCTCTGCTCTCTCCACAGCTTTAAGATCTGGCAGGCAGGAGAACAGAAAATACTATAATCTTGTACTTTGGAGGGCCAGAATACAACTAGTTCTATCCAAAAGATTGCTCTTCCAAACAATGAGGATTGTAATTGAGAGTAAGTGATGCAGATTCTACTGGCAAGTGTCTTAGTGCAGGGTAAGAATGAGCTGGTTTCTAGCCCCAGTGCAGATGATTTATGCTCAGGTTTTCCTGGAGTCCACTGTAGATATAAGTAAGGTGTGTTAGGCTTGTTCCAAAGAATGTTTTACTTGACCCAGCTGATGGGTCAGATTCATTCTCCCTCCCTGCTTTGTGTTGGGCTCTGCAGGCTGAGCAGGACACGAGGCTGTGTGAGCCATGCTCCACTCCAGCGGAGCGAGGAGGCAGCAGGGTTTCCACCTGGCAGAGCCAGGCTTGCCACCAGATGCCCTCTGTTGCAGCACCTGCCATGTGCTTGTCTCTCCTCTCTCTGCAGGCTCGTTATCCCCATCTCATCAGCAGAGTGAGAGGAAGAGGAACATTCTGTTCGTTTGACACTCCAAATGATGCAACTAGAAACAAGTTAATTACAATAGCCAGAAACAAAGGTAAGAAGCTTCGTATGTGTGGATGAGCTTCACATGACGAATAGTAGCACAGGTAATGCTTTACATTTTCCTTTTCATGTGGTGTATGTGTATTTCACTATCAGAGGACAGCAGTGAAATGACAAAGTTGCATTTAGACTTGTCTGGAAACACTGTTGTCAGAGATCTCAGAGCAGTCTGTTGCATGGTGTGTACATTTACCGGTCTCTACAGGTCTGAGGTTACTGGAAGAGATCTGTGTAGGGCATGAGTTTTTTTGACATCAGTTTCACAGTTCTTTGCAGTGACCTTAGGTGCCCATGGACATGATTTATTTCTAGAAACAGGAAAGTTAGAAGAAAGTTAGTGTCACTCAGGAGAACACAGGGAGAAGAACTGTGAATTCTATAAATATGTAATTCCTATACCTAGGAATACCTAATAGGCACAGATCTACAGTGACATCCCTCTTTTCCCACAGAACTGTTACCAGCTGCAGACAGGCCCAGGTATAAGGAGGGGAGCCTTGGGATCCACACTTAACATACTCTCTGAATTTAAGTGTGTGGGCCCTGTGTTCGCTGCTGTCTGGTTTTGCTGTTACTCCTATCTCTTCAAAGAAGCAGCCAGGGTGCATCTAAACTGTGGTGAAACCAAAATTTTAGAGTGTAAAAGACACCATTTTTTTGTTCTTGGAAACTAATCCAGCAGGAAGACAAGGCAGGTGGTTTGTTTCATGGTAAACCAAGGCTCTGCTTTGAGGCAGGGTAAGGTCAGCTTAGTAATATGGATTCTCGTTGCTCAGACATTTCCAAGAATTGATTTTGAGCTAAAAAGTGCATTTAAAGCACTGCAGGGAGCAGTTTGCTGGCACTGAGAAATTTTAACTTTTTGTCATTAGAAATGAATTAGTTTAAAAACCAAATTGCAAAGAAACCTCCTGTGTCTTCTTGTGGCACCAAGATACTTGACTAGTAGAGTACTGCAGCTCTGAAATCTCAGATGCTGCTTGAGCTCTGTGCTGGATGGATTCTTTCCATTGCTGTCAGGATTAGTCCCAATACTCCAAGCATTTATAGAACAGCTCCAGGCACCCACAGTGTTATTCTAAGCTGCTGTGAAGCTTGAGGCCATTCACACCACAATGGATTTGGGGAGCTTCTGTTGGCCCTCCACAGTGAGGTTATCCTCATTCAGAGACCTGAATTTTTCTGTATATTTGGCAAACATGGAAATGACTTGAGGACCTATTCTGTGCTCATTTCAGGTGTTGTTCTGGGAGGCTGTGGAGACAGATCCATTCGTTTTCGTCCAACACTGATCTTCAAGGATCACCACGCGCACCTCTTCCTGAACATTTTCAGTGACATCTTAGCAAACTTCAAGTAAAAAGCAGTTCCCTCGCACTGAACAGCTGATTATGAAATTAGTTTGCATTAATTCATGTCTTCTCTACTTACAAGATAAGTGTAAAGTCATAAACTGAGGTTTGTGTTCTGTCTGTAATCCTGCCCAAGGCAAGCTGCTCCATGCACACGTGCCCCAGGCAGAGCATTGGCACTGGTCACCAGCAGGTACATGCAGCTGTCCCTCACTGTGCATTCCCTAGAAAATGTGGCCTGGTGCATTCCCTAGAACCTCCCTCTTCTGGCCTGGGCCATGTTTACTGCAGAGTCCTCCCTACAGCCATGTCCCTGACTCTCCACTGTCTGAACAGGACCTGGTACAGTCTGTTTCCACAGGTGACCCTGGCAGATTTGCATCCAGAAGCAACAACTGTGGCCAAACACTCAGAGCCACATGCCTGCCACAGTTAGAGTGCCATTCTCTAATGGCAGCTGGAATAAAATCAGTGTTTCAAGGAAAGCTCTGCTTTCCACCACTGCCAAGCACAGTATTTTACAGAGTAATTTCCAGCTTTATTCCCTCGAGTACAGGCATCTGCCACATCAACTGCATCAGGGCACTGTCAGCTCTGCCCAGCCTGCACTCACTGCTTCAGGGGCACTGGTGCCCTCAGCCACACTTACAGCGCTGCAAGTGGCAATGAAGCCCTTGTCCTTTTGTCCTCATCATGGATGAGTTTTAAAACTTTTGACTTCTCTTACAAGCAGACTTGTACAGAGAAAACTCTACCCTGAAGTATGTAATTTAACAAAGCTTAGAGAACCATGCAAAGCACATTCTTCCACTTCTGCCAGCAGTCTAGAATTATTCCAGATTATTTTACCATTTGCCCAGAACACACAATAGCCATTAATTTATCTATTACAATGTCTACACAAATACTTGAGGTATTTTGTAAAACTAAAGCAGAAATGCTTTATCTTAGCCATTATCTGGTATCAGAGCCACTACAGTGAAGGCCTAGTCCTGACTGCACATTTATAATGCAAAGTAACTCTATTTTTGTTCTAATAGTATATTCTAAGTCATCAATACTTCAGAGATCTTCTAGAAAGCCACAGGATCAAAAAATGTGTCAACAGTTCATTAATTTGTTTCTCTTCAGAGAATTGTTTTGGATGTCTCTTTACTGTTTGCTGAAGGCTGACTTGAACTAGATCTGGTGCCTTTCTTTTTCTTGGTGAGCATCTGGATTTTGTTTACTAAGTTTAACTTTTTGTTGTGCACCAAAAAACAGGGACCACAATGGACTTTACAGTTGCCCTATCAGGACCTGACCACAATTTTTAAGTACATTATAAGAGACAGAGAAGTTAAAGGATTTACGCGTTTAATACAGCTACCAAAATGTGAAAAGGTTCCTTACCTGCTTTGAGAAGTGTTAATCATGGTTTTCCCATTTTAAAGTACTGGTATGGGAAACTCAAGCACAGTCACTCCTGCCAGTTTAAACCCAGTGGGATTTCTGTAAACCTCTGCAGAAAGCAGAATTCTGGTACCAGCTGGGCAGAACCTGAGCACATTTTTGAACAGAGGTTGTAGAAATCTGGGGGAAGGACTGGTAAAAATTGGTGTTCAACAAAACCTCATTGTCATCGCTGTCCTCGTAAGCGTAGTATCAGCACAAGGAAAGTCAAACCAAGAACTGGATTTGACAGCATTTTGGGAATTAGTTTGTTCAACATATCAGTGCAGTAGTTTTAGTGAATGTCTCTAGCAAGTCTTGTACTTTTACAGAAGCAAAGGTCCAGTAATTTGAAGTCTTACCACGTCTTCACTTTTATTATAACTATTATAGGTGTTTTTATAATTTTTACTGACACTCAGTAACTGTATAATTGTGTACAACATGTTGATGAAATTGTTAGAGAATACATAGAAAGCACTGCAGCTGAAGCATATAAGTTAATATTGTTTACAGCATACTGTGGACAGTGCCAAATAAATGTTTAAACAAATACTTAAGTACACTTCATGGTGTAACTAGTAACTGTACACAGATTCATAACAAATGACATCAATCACGTGTAATCAATATTCTTAAATAAAATATTTATAATTGAACTTCTCCAGGCCTTTTCATTTTACACCCAGTACATGCCTAAACTGAATCATTAGTGCATATTAAATACATTTTGATGAATATAAACCTCCAGAAAACATAGTGTACCTGTACAGCCCACTGTATTTTGCTGCCATGGTGTTTACACCAAGGAACATTTGGATTTCTTCTGATATTGCTGTGCCATACAGTATCAGCCACAATTTAAACTTGCAGAACCCCATTAGGAAAAGCTCAACATGAATAAATAGTAATTCAGGGTTACCCTGTGCACGTAAGTGGCAATTTTACTTACCTGCCTCTGCTGATCCACCAAGAAACAGAGGTTTCACTTCGCATGAGGAAGAAATAAGGGAAAGAACACTCCAGCTTATTGGTGAGGGTCAGTTTATTTGCCGGTTTCAAATGAAGTAAGAGCTAGAAGAGTGGTGTAAGGAGTTACCTTGCTTCTGACAATTCAGAAAATGTTTTATGTGTTATATGTGATAGGTTTGGTTCTTTCTTGGGTTTAAAATCCTCATTTCTACTGAGGTTTTAGAAAAGGAAGAATCATACCAGTACCATGGAATACGACCACAATCCTTCATGGACACAGGTGCTGCTTTTCCCATTCCAATGAAGAATGGCAATTTCTGTAAGAGGCTTCTGAAATAGTGTCCCAGCCTTTAACCTAACAGCTGAGCTGCCAGTGTCTCTTGGAGCACACACCCTTGTTTTGCCCAGTTCCACTCCCATCCTGGAGGACACTCCTGAGGCCAGGACACCCCACACACCTCCCCAGTTCCCTCAGTTGCATTAACACATGAGCATGTCTCTCTTGGACATTCAGCAGTCCTCATCATATGGGTGTACCAGACCAGCTTTAATTTCCAGAGGCTTCCCAGCCAACCTGAAATTGGCTAAAAGAAACACTGAGTTTGCAGTGAGGATGCTCTGGCAGTTCCTGCATATCAAGAGTTTTTCATGTTTCGTAACAATTGAAGAGGCCAACTGAAACAAAGAGCCAGGGTCAGCCCCAGTACTTTGGCCTCCTATGGCACATTATTCCAAGGAGGACAGTTCAGACTTGGAATGCTGTGCCATTACTGAATCCGACATGGAACAGAGACTCCTCACACCACACACAAGCTGCAAGACCTTTAATCCAGTGGGCTGTGCTTTACCACTTTGACTTTCTACACTGAGTGCACTTAAAGCAGGCTTTGCACAGGAAAAGGACAGAGATGTGTAGTTTGGTAAACTACTTAAACCTCGTGGAACAATAAGCACAATGAACATGCATCATGGAAAATCACTGAAAATGAGCTGCTGTGTCACACAAGTTCTCCAAATATTTGAGTAAACTTCTGTCTGTCTACAATCTGGCCATACTTAATTGTAAAATACAAAGTATCTGTACTGTTAGACCGTTTGAACTGGAGAAGTAGCTCCTCCTTGCTATCTCCAACTTCATCCAAAGTCACCACTGTCTCTATGGGACAGTAAATGTCATTACGTCTTCCCCAAAACGTCAAGTGGGCCACTCTGACAGTTTGGCCGGTTTCACTTAAGTAGATTAAGCCAATAATTCTTCTGAAAAAGTAGCTCATACCATACAACATTACCCCAGCAAAGACGGTGATGCCAGTTGTATAGAAGAGGATATTCTGAGACACCTGGCCCTGCAGGTAGAGGTAGCAGATGGGAGGCAGCATGACCATGGAGGTGGCAGTCTGCAACAGCTTCAGTCTCGACAGGACCCTGCAGTACTTTATCCCTGGGAACCTGTAGACCAGTTTGAACTCTTCTGTCCTCCCATCCACAGCCTTCTGTTGTACCACAGCAGCAGGGGCTGAATGGGACAGACACACGGACAGCTCTCGCGGTCTCCTGATGTAGTTATTGACACCATGAACTCGCTGGGTTTGTGACTGCAAACACTCCCATGAACCAAAAATCCAGGGGGGGCAAGCATCTTCCCTTCTCCCTGACCTTGTCCAGAGCTCCTTCTGTAGACATCTCCCAAAAACTGGTGCCGTGCAGACTTTAGTCCTAACTGTGCAGAGCCAAGCCTGTAATGAAAAATTCCCACAGGCCATCATTTGAGTCCTCTTTAAAACCCAATCAGTGAGCTCAGAGTTGGTCCCTCGGGCACCTACAGACAGTAGAGCACAAGCCCCAGCTCACTGTAATCTTAAATCAGTGTTCTGATAGGAAACTGGTGGTTGTGCTCGCCTCCCTCCCTGCAGAGGGGGAGGGAAAACCTCGCTAACACAGCTGGTATCAGTCAGCTCGGTGACCGACCCTTACACACCCCGTGCCTGTCGCTGTCTGAGCAATACCACAGTGAAAACTGCCTCCGCCTGCTGAAATCGGCGACTCGTTAAATAACCACGTAAACAGCAATTTTAGGGAAACAGAAACCAAAAAGTAGACTAAGCACGGTAAAAGGAAGGAGAGCGCGCGCTAGGCCGAAAGAGGGAGCAGACGCTGGGAACGCGCAGAACTGAAAAGGCAGGAAGAGAAGCTCCGTGCTGCCCCCGCCATGCTGCAACACACGCGGGCACACGTCTGTGCAAGGACCCGTCACCGAGCGCCCCGCGACGGGACGGGGACAAGGGTGGAGAAAGGGGACGGGAAGGAGATGGGGAAAAGAGCGAAGGAGGGGAGAAGGAGGCGAATGGGGAGCGGCCCACCCCAGCAACCCCAGCGCTCACCGCCGCCATGGCCCCGCCGCCTCAGCGCGCCCCGCCCCGCCGTGAGGGGCGGCCCCGCCAGCCCGCGCTCGCCATGGCGCCGCCGCCCTCAGCGCTCTGCCTGTTCGACGTGGATGGCACCCTCACGGCCCCGCGCCAGGCGAGTGCGGGACGGGGCTGCGAGCCCGCGGGGAGCGGGGCGGGCCGCACGCCGCATGCCGCGGGCTCCGTGGGCACGCTTAATGCGCTGCTTAAAGACCCGCACGGTGCTGCGGGTTTGTACTGATTGTGGCGGAGTGGAGGCGCTGGCTTCTGGCAAATCTGACGGCTCTGTTTTGGACCCCAGAAAATCTCGGCGGAGATGGCGGCGTTCGTGCAGCGGCTGCGGCAGAAGCTGAAGGTGGGAGTGGTGGGCGGCTCGGACTTGGCCAAGATCCGCGAGCAGCTGGGCGAGGACGGTAAGGGCCGGGCTGATGCAATCCGCGCTCGGGGGCCTGTGGGGAAGGGGGGAAGGTTACGTGGAGGTTAAACCCCGTTCATCCTCCCGTTGCCTTGCTTTTAACTGTTTCCTGGTGGTGGTGTGTTGCACTCAGGATGAGGAGCTACTTACCGGCAATTGGAAATCGCAGCCTGTTTGCACAGTACAGGTATCTCGGTATCAAATTAAGAGATCGTTCCTGATGGGGAAATCGTGCCTTGGTGACAGAACCTTGGGAGGGCTGTTTCACACTGCAGTGTACAGTGGAATCGTGGATGTGACATACACGTGTGGGCTGCTCAGCTGTTGAGCACATCCCTCAAGGGCCTGATTTTGTTCACTATGGGGTTATGATACAGCAGTGGATTCTTGCCTTAGTCCTTTATTTTTGATGGTCTTTACCTAATTGATGCCGCTGATAGCCTCCTGTAGTGCCCAGACAAATCAGAGTTTGTTTCCCTTCCCAGTGGTCTCCAGTAAATCATATCATCTCGTGTGCTAAAAGTCTCACAACTCCCAGGCATCTGCTGAAGATTAGTGACATTGAGGAAACAAATCTAAAAGGGCAGTTTTTTTCTTGCTCTCTAGCCAGGCTGTGTGCCAGGTGTCTGCAGTATTTGAGGTGTTTGATCGTTTCTTTACATTTAATGCAAAGAGTCATTTGCAGACAAGGAAGAGCCTCTAAGTAAAACCACAGGTAACTCAAACAAATTACTTCATGTGATTTGAGGTGTGCATTAATCTTAGTGAGAAATGGGACTAGCATTAATCTTGTGCTGCTATGCTGCTGAAACTTTCATGCTTTAGGAGCTAATGTTTTCTGTATTTTAACCTGTTTAACATATAAGACAATTTTACATTAGGCATACAAGGGAAATGATGTGTTACTGTCTTTTTGCTTGTTTGCAGTGATTGAAAAATATGACTACGTGTTTCCAGAAAATGGCCTGGTAGCATACAAAGATGGGAAGTTCTTGAGCAAGCAGGTAAGTGTGAAATTTGCAATAGTGGGAAAAAGAAATTTGTTGTTTAAACAAGATTTTAGTTTATTGCTACAGTGTAGTCCTCTGTAGTCACCCTTTCAAAGACTAAAATTACTGCTGGTTTCATATGTTAGTCCTGTTAATGCATCATTCATTTGGCATGTAATGTTTAACGTAAGTAATGGAGAGTAAATATTGAGATCCTGGCTAAATTTGCTGCCTTGACCAGTGGTTCCAGTTTACTGCAGGAACAAGCTCCATTTCTTCATGCTGGGCTACAGCAGACATTAAATGCAGCTTTTTGTTTAGGGCTGCTGCTTGTGACCCCCAGTTTCCTTCTGAAGCAGGTACAAGTAGGAAGCACATTAAAGGACAGTTTGGCATTATAAAGTGAACAAAAAGGAAAATGAGAGCCTTTAGGTAGTACCATGTGAGCATCAGCTGATGTTACTGATTGAAGGCATGTTTGTTTCTCTGTGGTATTAACCATGCCTGATTACCCAATGTCTGTTTTCCATGTGACTTGCTTTTAGAATCTCAAATTCTGGACCCTTGGTTGAATGGTGTTTGTTTTGTTAGAGCATTCAGGGCCACCTGGGTGAGGACATCCTTCAAGATGTCATCAACTACTGCCTGAGTTACATTGCAAAGATTAAACTGCCAAAGAAGAGGTATGTGCACACAGACAGCTCAGTGTGGCCATGTTCTCATTCTGGGATGTAAAGCTCAGCTCAGGGTGCTTAGCAAAAAAATGAGTAGTTTCTGCCTAGGGAACAACACTGTGTTTGTGAAACAGAGCTCCATCCATGCATACAAAGACAAGCTCCCAGCTGGAACGCAGGGTTTGAAATCTGACTCAGCATTTTTATGTCTGAGGGAAGGAGATTCAGTTTTGAAATAGGAGTGTTCCCTTGCCGTGTTTGGAATTCAGCAGCACAGTGTTTTCCAGAGATGAGAAGTGCAGCTGGACCAGCTGTCCTCACCATCTGTGTGATGTGTGAGGTGCAGCTGCTCAAGACACAGAAATGCACTGTGTGAGGCAGGGCAGGACACTGCCCACATTGCTGTGAATTTTGCAGTTCACCACAAAAGTGACAGTACAGCCTGGCCTGTCAGGCTCTGAGGTTGATGGGATGCTCCAAGTCACACTTGTAAAACCAAATCGTACCTTTAAAAGTCGGTGAGGATGATGTTGAGGTTGCCAGATTCAAAGTCCAAAAGACTTCTTGGTGCCAGAGGTATCTGCATGTTTGGGGTTTATGCATATGATGAGACAGCTGATTCCCACTGCCTTTAGAATTAAATGGACATTTATTGTGATATTTAGTGTTTTGAGCAATTTTCTCATCTATTTTCTGTCTTGCTAATCAATTCTCCTGCAGAGGCACTTTCATTGAGTTCCGAAATGGGATGTTAAATGTGTCCCCCATTGGAAGAAGCTGCAGCCAGGAAGAACGACTTGAGTTCTATGAACTTGATAAAGTGAGTTACAACTCTTGAAAAATACCCAGCTATCCTGGAGGAGGCAGTTATGGCCAGGTTATGATTTTTAAAAAACTTTCCTAATTTGTGTAATTTTTTTCATTTTAATCCTTTTTATGTGGTTTAGTTTCCTCATTCAAACCTCAGGCAATAAACAATGGGTTTTTTTGTTGCAATAGCAATGATTACTTGCAGAAAGGTGGGTCAGGCTCGTGTTTTTAATCCAATATCCAGAGTACTGAACTGCTTCTATACATGGGGTTCCTGAAAAACCCTGTCCTAGGTAAAGCCATAATTTCCTGGTGTGCTCTTTGGTGCAGCCATTCAAGTCAATAAAACCATTCTTTTTTTGAATAATTTTGGGGTGGTTTTGGGTTATCTTTTCATTGATAAATCAACACAGCATGTATGTAACTGGTGTTTGGTTTTGTGTTTTTTTCCTAACAGAAGGAGCATATAAGAGAGAAATTTGTAGCTGATCTACAGAGAGAATTTGCAGGCAAAGGCCTCACATTTTCTATAGGTAATACTTTAAAAGAATGTAATTTAAAACATCAATTAATTTAAATTTCATTTAAGTCATACTCTCTTATGGCTGTGAGCCACACATTTGCCATCCCATTTGTATGGCAGGTCTCTCTGGGGGTGGCTGGAGGCAAGACTGAACATCTTTTTCCTCTCATGCTTTTATTGAGACATTTTAATTTAAATCCATCAACAAAGAGAACTTCATTTCTTGTCATCACTTCATTGTCCTTTAATGTCAGTTGTGTGACTGATTCTGCTCATTCTGGAGCATATTACATGCTTCTGGTTAGTCAGAGTTGTTCCTGTGAATCAGTTTTCCTCAGAACTACTCCCTCAGTGCTGTTCCAGTTGCCCTTGGTTCTTCAGCTATACCTGCATTGTGTGGGAGGAAAGAAAAAATCCAAAAGCAAGTGCAAGCTTAGGGAAAAAAAAACAAGGGGTAATTAATTTTTCATGCATTTTTTTTCTTTTTTACCCTCTCCCCTAATATATCACCATATTCCTACCTTTTTATTAGTCTTCAGAATTGCATAGTGTGGTTGCCATTAGTGCTGAAGCACTAAGGCAAAAGTGAACTACAGTGTAGCTCTGCTCTCTCCTTTATGTTGCAAATACTTTTTGGACACCTGCTTCAGCTGGGAATCCTGCTCTTAGGTATTTCTAAGGCCAAGAGCTCAGAACTGGAACAGTTTGTTGTCCTGTTAGGGTATGCTAAAAGGGCTGATTTCTTCCCTTTCCTACTCTGAAAGCCTTAGAAAGTCTTTTGCCTATGATTTTATGGCTGTACATGCACCAGTGGCTGTGTTCACTTGTGTCCTCTCTTTGTAAAAGTAAAGAGGTTAAATGGAATTCTTTTTGAAAGGTTCACTTGGAGAGCAGTGAGGATTTGGGAACATGCTCAGACTTTCATATTTGTTGAATGGATAAATAATCTCTGAATCACAACTGTAATAACTGATACCCTTTAAGACACTTCCTGTACTTGCAGGACTTACCTCCAGGCTCTCATAACATTTCTGTGCCTTCTGCAAAACTCCCTCTGCCTAAAATCTTACCCAGCTGAGGCTTTTTTTCATTTCCTCTCCCTTCAGAAATAGTTCTTAAAATGAAACAAGCCTTGGTTCCTCTCTCTCCTAGGAGGGCAGATAAGCATCGATGTGTTTCCAGATGGCTGGGATAAAAGGTACTGCTTAGGAATTGTTGCCAAGGATGGATACAAGACTATTTATTTCTTTGGAGATAAGACCATGCCAGTGAGTATATTAGTTTGTTACATTAATTTGAGAGCTGCTGTTTTTTAAACCACAAGGACTGTAGGTTCTAACCTTAGAACCTTAATCCTGACAAGAGCTGAAGTCAGGATATAAACGTGTGTCCATGTTTACCTGGCTGCAGCTGGGAAGTTTTCTTTCTGTTTCCTGAAGTGAACACAGGGTTCTTGACTTAACAGAGGTTGTTTTAAAACTGAACTCCTGTAATTCTGTTAAACACCTAGGTGACATGACTGCGTGAAACTGATCGTCCTGCTTGGTTAGTGTAGATTGATGATGCTTGTTGCCTGGTGTTTATTAAACACATTTATTTCCCGCCTTATTTAACACTGTGCCTTTGCTCACCACTCTGTCTGTCTCCACCCTGGGGAACTGAACTCAGACCCTGTCCCTCGTCGTGGGGCAGAGCTCTGCAGGGCAATGCAGAGGCTTTTAAAAGCGCTGAACAGAAACCTGACAAGAGCTTGTGAAGGCACTGGCAAGCACAAGGACTTGGATGAAATTAAAGCTGTCTGAATATGGCCAAGGGACAGTGCCAAGCTAAGTTTTGTAAGAAAAGGCTTGGTTTTATAAGAACTCGTAGTTAAAAAACTCTTCAGTTACAAGGAACTTTATGAATTTTAAAAGGCAAATTTTTATAAGAAAAAGACAAGCTTGAAATTAAAGTTTTTTGCTCCCACATCAGCTGCAAAAGTAATCACCTGTCCCTCTGGCAGAGTTTACAGACAGTTCATTTTAAACCCTCTAAGTGGCAGTACAGCATTTCCAGAGTGTTGAAGTACTAAGAGCTGATGCTGAGCCTGTGAAAGCAGTGTGGCAAACAGAAATTTGGGAACGAAGCTGTGGATTTTTGGGATCTGTGCTCATACAGTGGCAGTGCTGTTGAGCCTCATCACTGCAGGCCCTTGGAAAAAGTCCATTCTTTCCCTGTTTCTCTTCATATTTCCCTTTTTGTGACTCTGCTTTATGTTAAATAAAATTAAATCCTCTTCTGCTTCCAGGGAGGGAATGACTATGAAATTTTCACAGACCCCAGAACAGAAGGCCACAGTGTCACATCCCCACAGGATACGAGAAGAATCTGTGAAGAGCTATTTTTTAAATAAAAGACTTCTAGAATTCACACTTCCACGATGGTTAAAACAGCAAAATAACTTGAAACATCATCTTCATTCTGTACTGTTTTTTTGTAATTGGTCATGAATAGCAGGTGCTTTGCAGGTCAGTCATTACTGAAGGGAAATGTTTAATTGAAGACCCCTTGCTGGCTGGGGGAACACAGCAGAGCTCATTTAGCACCATCCTTTCAGTTCCCAGTCACATAAGTACTTTGTTTTCTGTTTGGTTGTGGGGTTGGGTTATATTTTGGGTTGGTTTTTAAGATACCTGTAAATTTCCTTAACAAATTAATTACAGTTTAGGGGGGCGAAGGGGAGGCATAATCTGCCTCTAGTTGATTCATGGTCTCTAAATTGGCCTGCAAGGCTTTATCCCTAGTTTTTAATGTTGAAGCTGCTTTTTAAAAGGTGCAGTTGTTTTTTTAAAAGTACTTACCTTGTGCTATATGAATTAACATGAATTATGAGATAGTTAGGATTGTCTTGTCTAAAACTGGAAGATGAGTAGAAGGGAAAGGTTTTATTTCTTCCTGGGGGTGGGAAGATGTCCCTGACCACCACCCCTGGGAATGCTGGCCCAGCTGGTGCCAAAGTTCCTTCCTCAGGGTAGATGTGGTGCCAAGGCACAGTCAGGACATGGTACCTGCACTCTTTGCAGACCAAATCTGAAAAATCATTTGTAAAATTTATTAAAATAACTTCAGCACATTTGCAAAATCTATTTCTGTCACTTTCTGATCATATTCTGATTCCTGGTTAAGGACTTAAGGGTAGGTGAGATTTTTCATACTACAAAAATGACCTAAATTATGTTTCTATTAAAATTCAAGTCAGTGCCTGACACTGTGTAACTGTTAATATTACTTTTCTCATCTGGCATTAGGAAAGTAATCTTGAGTATGAATGGTTTGATTTAGTAAAGGAGAATAAAATCTCATTTTATCATGAAAAAATACTGTTCTAATTTGTCACCTTGGCAAATAAAATACTTAAAGCAGTCCTGTTGCATGGTGCCTGTCTGTACCAAGAAATGAGTGACTTGAATCTTTCCAGTTCCAGGTTCATGTGATACTTGCACAGTAAAAAAGCAGAAAATAGAATCTTTGTGTACCAACTGAAATCCCCAAAAGAGATTACAAAAAAAGGAGAGGGAGCTGTAATGCACCTCATGCACCAAAACTTCTTCCTCAGGGTAATTCCTGTTTTAATGGGAGCAGACTTAGGACCAGAACTACCTGTAGTGTAGGAGTGCTCTTCAGGACAGACAATTTAAGAACTGCTTTGTGTGTGCTCGCATGTCCTGTATCTGATGCCTTGGTTACTTTACTGCAGGGTGGGTTGCTGCATGGGCAGAAAGTTACCTGTGCAAAATACCCTGTGCAGGACCAAACCCAGCTTTGTTTTCAGCCCCAAACACAGCATTTCTGACTGCTTTGTCTTAGGAGCCTCCTCTGACATGTCCTGGCCTCACTATTTCCGAAATGTTCTGGTATTGCAGTCAGTTGGTGTGAAAACGTTTTCTTTAAATAAAGCTTTTAAATGTCACCGCACAGGGGTACATGTGCAGGCACCTGCATTCTCCCCTTCTTTCATGCTAATCCTCTTCAGCACCAGCTACCCAGGGAGCAGACTGAAAACACATTTAAGCACTGAAATGGTTGCATTTATTGTAAAGAAAGCAGGGAGTGATATTCCAACAAACTGCACAGTGATAAACCCATCACTACCAAGTCTTATGGGTCATAGAAAACAAAACCGAACCCAAACCCCACTACACCATGGGGTAACACAGGTACAGCTAAGGGAAAACAAGCCAGCACAGCAGTTCCTGACCCCACAGCCCTGTCCCCACATCACACCTGCGAACAGATCAGCTGCTGTGGAAGGCTCAGGACAGGTCCTGACAGCGAGCACCTCTTGGTGAAGCTCCAAATACACAACTGAAGCTGCACTGTTTCATACAACTAACAAGAGTTGTGCCCTTTATTTAATTTTTTTTTTATTTGCAAAGTCAATAAAAATCCACTGTTAAGAACATAACAGAGAAAAATGCTTCATTTGAAAAAAAAGATATGGAAGGCAAACAGGAACAAAACCAATTTAGTAGCACTACAACTACATAAAGAGTTTGGGGAAGAGTGGCCCTATCACATCCTACCAAGCAAGTTTGCCAGGGAAACAGATGCAGAATGTACTTCACCAAGACAGCTGAGCCTGTTGAGTAACTCACACAGAATTTAATGCACAGGCAGCTGGGCAGCAGACACCTGCAGTGCAGCAGTGTGGGGCTGTCCTGCCTGCTCAGTGTCAGCTGTATGCAGGCTAAAAGGCAAATCGTCAGCCATGTCAGAATTCAGACACAGAGGCTATAAAGTATCCACTACTCTACGATTTTCTACCACTTACCTTGAAGCAAATTTAAATCTGGGATGGGATTTTTTTTTTTTCATACTGGCCTATAAAATCTGTTGCTAATCAACCATCAAGGCACCTAAGTAAATTCACAAACAACCCCAGTTTTACCACCACAACACGGTTTCCACACCATTTGCAGTGGTGCACCTGATGGGCACTGGAGCATAACCACCTGATGGAGATTTTCCACCCTGTGGCAGCTGCTCTGTTTGTGAACTTCCTTCCATGAGGAAAACAAATCAGGAAAGAACACCTCTGTCTCTCCAGCCAAGGCATTCAGGCACTGTTATCAGCAATAAAGGTACTGCAGCCCTACAGAAGAGCATCCCAAGGGAACACAGGGCTCACACAACGCCCAGGACTCAGTTGTGCTTGACCATCTGCACCAGAAGAGCTCTCCTTGAAACCTCTCCCCCGTTCCCCTGGGCATTTCCTGGAATCAGTTCACAAGATAAAAGAAAACCCAAACCTCCCATCCTCCACCAAGCACACAAATTAGGTCTCTTTAAATACATTTCTTGTAAACACATTATGCTAGATTTTTTCATTAGCATTTGAATTGCCTTTTTTTTTTTTTTTTAAATCAGGCCAGCTGTAAAAAATGGTAATTTTGGCCTGCTTCTGCTTTATTGACAATGCAGTATTTCCTCACACACAATATTCTTCAGCCAGGTCCCTGCAGCCAGTTGTTGAGCAGAGCCCACGTTCCCAGGGGACACTCAGGAGCTGATGATGTGCCCCGACCACGTCTCGTGCTTGGTGCCAGGGGCCAGGTGAGTGATCACCACCTCCACTGCCTGCAGCTTCTCGTTCTTGGGAGGGATGGTGCACATCTTGTAGGTGACCTCGTCGCCTGCCACAGGAACGTACTCGCCTTCAATGCTGTGGAGGGAAGCTCCAGTTAGTCATCAATCACAGAAACACTCGCTCTCTTTTGCAGCTTACTGAAATTTTTATTGTAATTTTTATCTTAGATGCTCAAAGTACTTCAGGGATTTTATAGAGCCTGTCATCAATCAAAGTCTGAGGATGATTTTAGTTGTCTCTCAGTGAAATCCTATGAAAATACTATAAACACCACCATCACCCTAAAAAAACAACCAACAAAAAAAGTACAAAATAAAAATCAAAAAAACACACAAAAATCCCCACCATAATATGCCCTAAAGAATACCAGGTGAGCCCAGGTGGACTGAGAACTGTGCACCAACACCTCACTTGCAACAGCACTAGAGGGCAGGGCTGCCTCTGGCTGCCACTTACTTTGGGGATATGGTTTTTAAACTAAAGAAAGTTGATCTCTTTTTGCTTGGTTTCCTCCTCACGTCTCACTTAAGCTTTTGAGGTTTGAGTTTGGATTTTTTCCCATTTTCTTAAAAAGAATTGTACCACGTAATGGCAAGATTTTACCTTTAGGTTATTCCACCATAACACAGTTTGTGGTATGAAAAAGAAAAGGAGCCCACGTGAGATATGGTATCAAATAGTTCAAAATTACTTGCTGTGATAAAGGAGAGTTCTGCCATCCTGAGTGAGAAACACTCATCCAGCACTCAGGGAGATTTCCAGGAGACTCCTACCTGGCCTCCCCCAGAGTGACGCCAGGGGAAGCTGGAAGACCTGCACTGTGCATTTGCTACTGCATGTGAGTCCATGTTTGAAATCGGTGGGAGATGCCAAAAGGGCTTCACCTTCTGTTCAGAACAAGATACTGATGGAACAGAGAACTGCAGAGTGTAACAGCCCTCCTCACCTCCACCCCTGTGTTTGAGATCAGAGCTTTGTAATAAAAATCCCAGCATGTGCCAGTGAAGACTGGCAGGGATTCCTCCACCCTGCATTGCCGTGAGGCTCTGACAGTACAGGAGATGCTATTTCACCTTTCTTTAAATATACCTACACAAGCCCATGCTCAGCCTCCCCTGCCCTGACAGCCTAGGCTGCAGATCTTACTGAAGGTTTTCAGTGTTTCTCAGCAGTATCTGTATTTGGGAACAGATAAACACTAGTAACAAATTCTACTGGATGCCTAATTGATGTGACTTGCTTGTGAACTCCTGTTACACTGGAGGTAAGATTTGAGTTCAGGAAAGAGGAAAAAAAAGTGGTCTAGGTCAGGAGTTTTTTGTGCACCACTGAATTTGGTATTTGCCTTCTTTGACAGCACACTGGGAGCATGCTCACCCCACCCAGGAATTTCACCCCGTGTTTCTGTTAATAGCAGGGATCTCAGATTTTAGCAGTGCCCTTTATATCCACTCTCATTTTGTGACCCATTATTCTTAGGGCTTTTCTATTGCAGGAAAGGCTGGCAGGACTGATAGGAGGTAAATATACTGGCCCTTAACTGCCAGTTCTAACATCAGAGTTTGCTTCTCCTCACAGTTCTGCAAAACTTCTTCAGCTTAATCTCCAGTACTGCCTCTCCCCAACCCTTTCCCCTTTGAGGGCTCCTGTCTGACTCCTACCCTGCAAGTGCTGCTCAGGGAGCTGGTGTCAGGCTGCGGCGAAGCAGGAGCAGCCCACACCCGGGGACAGGACAGGGTAACCAGGAATGTACAAGGGAAGCTAAAAATTACCCATAAATCAAAATTTCTCCCATGGGAAATTCAAAAGAAAAGTCATTGTTTGCTAACTGATTGTATCAACATGACATTGAAAATGCTCCTGTATCTAAGTATGGATCTAAAACCTGTTAGGAGGAGTTAAAGGCATTCCCAAGGCCTGTGGCTTGAAATGAATGTCCTTCAAACTGTATTTCCCTGGAAACACCTCTACTCCAGAGCTGCCTCCAACTGTAGCAGCCAGACCCAGGAGGGCATGTCCTAAGCTGAACCCTTCAGAGCAGTGCCTGGGAAAATGGGAGTAAACTGAAGGCAGAAGAAATATTTACAGCAAAATCAAGATAAAGCCTCCTTCATCAGACCTGACAGTCCTTTCCAACCCACGCAGGCTGATCCAACTGACCTTTATTTACTTCCAAAGTCTCCAGGCCATCCTGTCCACCCAGCCCTGAATCACACTGGCCAGGCTCCCTTCAAGCTCCCACGTCTGACCTTTGTTGTGGCTGTCCTCTCCAGTTACTGCCTCCATTTATACCCCACTCTCACAGTTCCAACAGCTTTAAGATCCTTTCAGGTGTGAAGGGATTGCACACCCAACCCTTACTGTCTTCCCAGGAGCAGAAACTAATTTACCTTTTCTAGTTCCAAAGAAATTTGCTACCAAAGACCAAGAAGTTTACCCTGACTTTGAAACAGCAGTTTTCCAGCAAGGATGGAGCCTGATGACGGGACATGAGGCCTCAAGAAGAGACACAGAAAAGGGCTGAAAGTGTCAAACCACAAGTGAAAATAGGAAGGCCATACCAAAAAAAAATGACATCACCTTTCCTACTTGAACCTCTTGAGTCTTGAGGAACCTTGATCCTTTGTTGTGAAGAAAAAATTGTTGCTACAGAGCAAAAACCACTAAAACTAAAGCAGCATCTCCCCTTGGCGTTCCAGCCACCCACTGCAGAGCTCCAGGCCCCTGCAGGGAGCAGGAACACGTCACCACCCAACCAAACGGATGCCCTGCCCAGGAAGGGATCTCAGGTTTGCCTGAAACTCCTTTTTTTAACAAACAGGAACATCACATGTTTTTTAAAAGCTCCTGTAAAACAGGATGAGCCACGGTTAGTAAAATAAACATTTGAAATCTGCAAAAGTAGGTAAATATGGTTAATGCAAAAGGAAAGTGGATTTGCAGTCTCCTGAAGCACCAATACACAAAAGTTTTAAGCTCCTGAAAAATGGAGATAAATTAGGTATCACTTGAATATTCAAAATCAAGTGAGGAAGAGGTACAGCTTGAGCATTAAACAAGATAGGTGTTTTGTTGGGGTATGTTTTGTTTAAAATTGAAATGTGACTATGTACCTGGACAGGTTCTGGTAAGATGTGTGCTGCAGGTACACTGGTAAGAAAGTGACTCTGGTTTTCCAAGAAATAAGACCAAGAGAATCACTACACACACACAACATGCCTAAGCACACGCTGCAGCTGGGGCGAGGAGAAGCAAAGGCCCAGACTGCAGAACACACTCAGCTGTCACTGAAAGCCACCACAGCCCTCAGCCCTCGGGAGGTGACTGTTTGGGGCACTGCCTATGTAGCCCCCGGTCTGCCAAGGAAAAAGAAAAAAACAAAGTATTTGTTGACCCACATTTCTTATGCTGAACCATGAGGTTAAATACTCATGTTCCTTCTACTGAACAGATCAGATTATCCCCAGAAGCTGCAGAGCCCTAAGCATTACCCAGAAAAGTGCACTTTTCTCTGCTAGAGAGCGTTTCTTGCAGGGCTGAACATTTTGCTGACAGCATCAGATCCTTTCTTGGTTTCATTACTTATCCAAGCTGACACTACAAGTGACTGGAGCTTGTGATAAAACCTCATTCAACCCCAGCATGGCTTCATCTGATCCCTAGTTTGCTGTCTTTCCTTGCTTGTTGAGGTGACCCTACCCCACCAAGGCCAGGCCTGTCCTTTGCACAGCTGTGGACAGAGGTTGTGGCCACATCAACAACTCCAGTTTCACTTTCTGCTTTTGGCCTTTAAACTTCCCTCCCACAGATCAGATATCCTTTTCTCTCCTGCAGCTTTGTGATCACTGGTTATTCCTGGTACCTAACAAATATGGGATCCTTAGCTCATTGCCCCCAGAGCACATGAAAAGCAAAAGGACAAAGGTCCTGGTCTGCAGCCTGAAGAGACCTTGAGTGAGCAGTGTCCCTTGAGCAGTGTTTGCCACCAAAAGCTGCTTCTGGGACACACACAGACTTACTCCAGCCCTGCTATCACTGCTTGTGATGCTTGGAAGCAGAAACAAACAACATCTAGACTGTGCAGCGCCTCTGGTGGCATCAAGAAAGAGCAATATGATGGCACTTGGGAGGTGATGGGATGGTGGCACTGGAGGCAGAGCCCTACACAGAGCTGGGGGAAGATCCTCCAGCAGGAAGCAATTGCCTTAAGCACTGGGCAGGAAATTAACTGGAAAAGATCAGAGAGAGTAAACAGAGTTCTTGGAACAGAATCAGCCTACAACAGACATTCTGTAAACAATATAAGTTACCTGGAAAATTTGGTAAAGGAAGTTAAATGTGGACTTTTTTTGATGTTACATATTGATGAAATAATTTTAGATCTGTATTTTTTTTACTTTAGCCCTAAATATATATTAAATGTTGATCTAGAGGAAGGTGGAGATTTCCACTGCTATTTGAGATGTTGGAGGGCACTTTCAATTCAAAATAAAGAACACCTACATTCCCAGGAATCTTAAGACACTTCAAGACTTCAAGCTAAAAATAGGAAATGCTTCCCTGATGTTAGAATCAGAAGGAGACACAATAGAGTGAGTTTTAGATTATCCAGCAACTCCCATTTCCCAGCTCAGCACCAGTCTGCTATGGTGGAGCATTTTATCCTGCACTATTTTTAGGAAACTGGGAGGTTATTACGAATCTACCTAAATAAGGAATGTTCTAGCTCTTCCTTCTCACAGCTGCTATTCACACTCCAGGGCTCTAGTTAAACCTCTTGGGACAAAGAGTAAGTCACGTGGAAACATTCTGGAACAAGAGTTTACAGTGAATTCTGAGCCTTGCTGGTCACCAAGCCTGCCATGGATGAGACCATGGAGCACTTCCATGGGTCAGGGGCTCTGTTACCTTGTCGGCTTCTTAAAATTCATTTAACACCTCAGCATTTGTCCCAAAAAACCCGAGGGTTTTTTAACAGCAAGATACATCAGAATAATGAACCATTGTGAGTTACTAATCCCAGATGCCCTCCCATGCATTCCCTGTGCCAGCCAACAGCCCCAGCACCCACCAGCAAACCAGCAGTGACCTCATGGAGCTGGCCAAGCAGGAACAGGGCTGCCTCTCCCCACCAGTCACACTCCTCACTGGGACAGACAGGTGTAAAGAGGCTCAGGCACTGAAGAATCCCAGCAGTTCATACCCAGGGTCTCTGCTCCAGGATTGCCGTGGTCCCTGTGCCATTGCAGAGAAAACTTCCCAGGAGCTGCACTTCCCTCCCAGTTCAGTGGATGCATCATCCTGTTGCCCAGTCCTCTACGGGTCTGGGTGTTTGAATCCCCATTCAGGGATAGTTGTGGCTCTGTATCTACTTCCAGCAGCCAATTCAAGCCCAGCAGCACAGCACACTCTGTAGGGAAGGAACAGGAGAGAGCTTTCCTTTGTGGGCTCAGTCAAAGACAAAGAGGCCTGTTCCTGCAAACACCCAGCCTGGATTCTGTCACAATCCCACCTATGGTGTGCATCTGGAACCAAAGCCCAGGGCAGCTACCTTCTGTGCTCACTGAGCACAAAGAACCCCCATCCTCGAGCAGCCACTGCCTGCAGTGCCCACTGCCTGGCTGGTAGAGTGCCAGCCTTGCTCTGACCTATTACAGTTTGTATCACTGAGGCAAAGATTCTGGGAAGGCTTAGATACAATAATGACCACAGCAACCTGACACTCCTGCATGCACCACTGCAATGTGAGTTTTCTGAGCCGACTGGGGGGTGGAGAACCCTTAGGAAAAAGATTATCCATGTTCTATTCATTTCCAAACCCCCCTCAAGAAAGATCTGGAATTCTGCTGCCTCTCCTTCCTGCCCCAGATAAGCTACTTATTTCAGACACTTCAACAGATGCAGCAAAGCACCGGAAAGGGAGCGCATCAGGAAGGAAGTGTGCTGTCCAAAGCAGGTAAGTCATCCAGTATTTTGAAGGCAATCCGAAAGCTGAGATTTGGTTTCCCAGCACCCCAGAGCAGCTGGTTGCAGTTAGCAGAAGCTGTTTTTCTGGTAGTTCACAGAAAAGCCAGAGAGGCCAGGAAAGTTCATTCTCTCAGCTCAGATTCAGCTCTCAGATCATATAGAATTATCAGGTAATTTCCAACCCATATTGTTTCACTCCACCAGGGGAACAGCACCACAGAGAAGCCAGGAGATGTGGCATTAATGCTTTGCATCAAACAGTGATCTGGCAGAAAATCAGAGGAAAGAAATGACCATGAAAAGATGATCTCTCCATGGACACAAATAGCTCACTCAGAGCCAGCTCCTCACTGCAGCAGAGACACAGCTGAGTTCTCCCTGCAGGAAGATGCAGCTGACAGAACATGTCCAGCACAGCCAGCAGCTGGAGTGCAACAGCAGAATGGGACCAGCCCCACCTGGGAGCCCAGCGAGAGCCCTCAGCTGCTCAGCACTGCTGAGCTACAGACAGGCACAACCTGATATCACACCACAGGGCACAAGCAAAGTACAGCAAGCTCGGGATTTCCCCAGGGACCCAGGGGTGCTGTGTGTCAGTGTCCCTGGGGGAAGCACAGCATCAATTCTACACAGCCATCACCATGCACAGGGTCAGGAATCTAGCCTGAAGGACAGCCTGAAGGCCTCTCTGCAATGCAGCATTTTCCCCTTCAGAGCCAAGTGCTGGCAAACTGCAGAAAACCCACAAGCACTGCACGTTTTTTCTCTTTCATTAAATATGCTGTTTTTGCAAAATAAAATCCTTAAAAAAAACCAGGAGTGTGGTCATTCATCCATCACCACTCTCTGGTGAGCCACCTCCTTGCCTTGCCCTTGCAGGTACACAGGCCTCAGGCCAAATCCCAGATAAATGCAAAAGCCTGGAGCACAAACCAGTCTCCATCAGGTGCCCACTCCCAAATGCAGTGGGGAGCAGAAGAGTGGGTGCAGTGCTCTAATGCACATTTGACCTGTTCTCCACCCCACCTCTGCCATCCCCTGGGTCCGTGCCCTCAGCAGCCCTATTGGGAAGGGAAGCTGATGGAACCTGTCTGTACAGGCAGCACCTGGCAGGGGACATCCACAGCCAGCACTGCAGGGAGCCCCTGTCTGCTCTCTGGCAACAATCCACAAATACAGGTGGAACAGCAAGAGAGTGAGAGGGAGGCCACCGAAGCCACTGCGTGTCAGTGACAACCACAGCAGGGAGTATCTGCGAGCTGACTGACTCCCAGGTGGAACGTGAGCCAAGGAAGTGACATACAGGAGGCTACAGCTCTCACACTGATGCTGTAACACCACCATCAATTTGGTGACAGGATCACCTTACAGGCTGGTGGAAATGGAGGCGTTAACAGCACGTGTCGCTATTAAAAATGTGATTATGGGCTTTTTAAAAATTTCTCTCCAGGCAAATGAATTTGCCTTTGCTTCCTGCTTTCCAGAGGTGTTATCTGGAATTACTATGTCAGCAACATCTCTGCCTCCATGTTTGCCAGCTTGGATTTTATATTCACTACAGCAAGCACATTTTGTGGGTGTTCTAGAGAGGGATGAAGTATTAATCTGAGGAAAACAAAACCTCATCACACCCAAAGAGCCATGACATTTTCCTAGCACAACTATTTATACCAACTTCAGAACTGTCTCCAGTGAGCACAAGAAAGCAGGACTCACTTGTACCCAGTCAGCTCAAAAGGAGAAGTGGCTCCACACAAGTGTTATCAAACACCACATCATCTCTGCAGCCTTCTAAGCCACTCATTAAAACAAAGCCAGGCAGAAAAAAGCACCTTTCCAAACCTGTGTTGCAAATTGACGTGTGATGTGTTTGTCAGGCTGCTGGCACAAAACTGGGGCAGTGGCTGGTACAGCTGATGGCTGTGCTGCTGCTCAGGCAGACCCTGACAGGCCACAGAACTGGGCTCATGAGCTTCAGCAAGGGCAAGTGCAGGGCCCTGCACCTGGCAAAGGATAACCCAAGCACTAGAACAGGCTGAGGCCGACCCACTGCAGAGCAGCTCTGCAGAGAAGGACCTCAGGGTACTGGTGGGTGACCAGGAGCCAGCAGTGTGCCCTGGGGGCCAGGAGCACCAGTGAGACCCTGGGATGCATTGGGAAGAGTGTGGCCAGCAGGTCAGGGAGGTGACCCTGCCCTCTGCTCAGTCCTAGTGAGGCACACCTGCAGTTCTGTGTCCAGTTCTGGGCTCCTCAGGACATGAACAAGGAGCTACCAGAGATGGTGACAGGGCTGGAGTATTTCTTATGAGGAGAACCTGCAGGAGCAGAGCCTGTTTAGCCTGGAGAAGGGAAGACTGAGAGGGGATCTCATTATATGCATTTAATTATCTCAATGTCAGATGCCAAGAGGATGATGCCAGACTTTTCTCAGTGTTGGCCAGCAACAGGATAATAAGCAATGGCCATACAGTAAAACACAAGAAGTTCCACCTCATCGTGAGGAAGAAATTCTTTGTTGAAGGTGACTGGAACAGGCTGCCCAGGGAGGGGGTAAACTCTCCCTCTCTGGAGACATTCCAAACCCACCTGGATGTGTTCCTATGTAACCTGCTCTAGGTGACCTTGCCTTGGCAGGGGTGTTGGACTGGATGATTTCCAGAGGTTCCTTCCAACCCTAACAATTCTGTGATCCCATATTTCTACCCACATCTCACAAGTCCAACACAATGAAGCAGCTTTGTTGCAAGTTCCACCCAAAACATGTCCACATTCATGCACAGATACACGGAAAACTTTGCAGACACCAAGTGAAGCTTTTGAATGCCACACACATCTGGCTTTATTTTTGGGTTAATGCTCACTTATAGAAAGGAAATGCCATCCTAACTGTTGTTATGTTACAAAAAATAAACTTACAGGAAACAGACATCCTATCTTATGGAAGACATTTTCACGGAAGTGTAACCTCACAGCTCCTCAAAGCTTAGGGAAGAAAATAATTTAATTCCTAAAATTAAATGTTTATGTTGAAAATCGTATTAATCTGCAAGACCGGCAGCTGGTCCCAATGCCTAAACCCTTCATAATCATCACAGCTTAGTGACGAACACAGAGGAACAGCCCATCTTGGTGAATCCAAACTGGCACAACCATTTTATCCAAGTTCCTGAAATCCCAGCTTTTGGGGAGAAATGATCAGGAGAAACAATCTGCTTCCATTTCACAAGTAGATGCCTATACCACACTGAGACAGTGAACAGACTAACATCTCTCTCACATTCAGATTTAACTGAATAAATAGGTAGAAAAGAATCACTTGATAAACATGAGGAGGACCTCAAAACTCACACTGTGCAAACCAGAGTCACTGGAGTCCCCTGAGCCACAGGCCTGATTACAGAATGCTGCCACAAAAAGCAATTCCCGTTAATAAAGAGCAATCTATCAAATTCACTGTGAAATAAACTGAAATGAAAGGCATTACTAATTTGTCCTTCAAGTGTTGCTTTGCACCAGAATTAAGACAGTGATACCATCGCCCTCCAGCACTAAAAGCTGTTTCCAACAACTCAAATATACTCCAAGTAATTAAAGAACACAATGTGCTGAAACCTTCAGTACTTCAATAATAGCACTTTTCACTAACAGGTTGAAGCAGAAACATCAGCTATTTTTGAACTGAAGCTCTGAGACTGTACCTACACATGAAACATTTAAAACAGTGGCCTGTTCCTGGTAGAATAGAAAAAATGCTGTTGACTTCAAGAGAGCAAAATTGACATAGAGAAGCTGTAAAAACACAAAACACCTTAGTCCTACAAAATCTGTATGAACTAACCTTGCTAAGACGTTTCTGAAAGAGCAAGGAAAAAAGTCTTTGAACACACAAACAATTTCTTCTTGAAGAAGAAAGGCATCATTTGCCTGCTGTGGAGATGGGAGGAGAAGTGAAGATCCATCTTGAAAGCCAAGTCAGTTAAACACCAGAAAGGACTCAAAGCCAGGTCTGTTCACAGCAGGAAGAGATCACCCAGAGAGGCAGTGGACCCTCAGCACAGGAATTGCCAACCATGGGTTGGGCAAAGCATCTGCCAGAAAGGCACAGGGGCCTCCCAGCAGTGGATGGGGTGGAGGAGGTCCCCTCCAACCTACTCCTGCTGCACTGCAGGGATACCACAGCATTCTGCAGCCCAGCACATGGAGACTGTTCCTGGTGTGAGCTTTGGATTGAAATGACATGGCTGAAAGCAAAGAGAGCTGGCCTGGTCCAGTGGGTGGGCACTGGGCTGTGAGCTGGGAAGCCAGGGGTCAGGCTGAGGGCTGTGTCTGAGGGGCCAGAGCCCATCACCCCCTGCCCACGGAGCAGCTCTGCCCCTCAGCCCTCACCTGCTCCGGCTGTCCCAGACAGGGGCGGTGCGAGGGCACGGCTGGGTGAGGGTGGTGGAGCTGAGAACCTCCTGCGTCAGCAAAACAAACATGCTGAAAACACCTTGAGAAGTGTGGCTGCCCATAAACTTTTACAGCCTTGGTGACTCGTTCAGTGGTGCTTTGGGAGGGAGGGAGTGGGCAGCATGGCACATTCAGGGCACGGTTACTCAAATATAGCTCATTGGTGGCTCCCAGTCAAAGCAGTTGGAGAGCAGATGGGATCAATACGCCAACAGCACAGCCCACGAGTGGGGACTCCTGTCAGAGGGGCCTCGCACAGAGCACCACAAATCACAGCAGACAACATTATTTTGATAGTGTCACTTGGGACTTCAGCGCAGGAGACATATGGGAGTCTTAAACAGGGAAACAGAAAAACCATCACTGGAGTTTCTACTGATAAGAGGGGAATTGAGGGCAGGAACACCTTGTGCACCCAGAATCCAGTTCTGGGTTTGGGTCAAGACAGAAAGATGTGTTGGGCCATAGGATAGGAACCTGAAAGAGCAGCTCACATTTTGTACAGATAAACAAAACAGCAACCCCAATCAAAAAGTAATCTCCAGGGTTTTAAAAGGATTAATTTCATATAACTGAAGAAAATTTTACTGAACTAATTGGAAGAGAAAATGTACAGGGAAAAAACCAGGACCGAAAATAGACAGTTCTTTAAAAGGAATTCATTAGAGGGCTGGAAATTCATGTTTCTGTGAGAAGGCTGTTGTAACTAAACCCCTGCTTATCAGTAACTGTATAGGTCAGACTAGATGTTCACAGTTAAATTTTTTTAATTGTGACATAGGAAATGCTATTTTTAAGTTATTCAGGAAATGAGGAGAAATTGTGCATTAGCATTAGACAAAAGAGGAAGGAGCTATTAAATGACACTTCATTGGATTGAACACAAGTCAGACCACGGAGCCTCTCTGCACCCATGAGCCCTACAAAGCTTTGGTTTGTCAACGCCCATCGTGCAGTAACATTCCAGAAACCTGGAGGAAAGCCAAGTGCTCCTTCTCCAAGGACACATGCTACTCACACAACCAGGAAAGACAGCTGGGGCAACATGGGTAGGTTTGGTAAGACTTTTGTTGACTTACCACTGCATAACCACTCTGAACAATAAATAGGGATTATACAGCTTCAGTACTGTGAACAATAGGTGAAATAAAACTGGTGATAGATCTGGAAGAGGTTACTGGAGAATAAACATTGAGCAGTCTTAACACACACACCCAACACTGGTCAACATCTCAAACCAGGAACAAATATAAAAACTGCCCATTAAACCTTGCAGATTAGCCAAGCCATAAACACCAAGGACAGTGCAGGCAGGGTGAGTGCTCAGGGCTCCTGGGCAGCCAGGGCCTGTCCCAGTGGGATGTGCTGCTCTGCAACCCAAAGGGAAGTCACAGAGCCAGGAATCAGGAATGCAACCACGGCTGTTGGGAATGCCAGGCCGTATCTGGGACTGCACCAAACCTTGACACTGCAGAGGATGCTGAGGTCAGAGCAGGTAAGCAACTCTGCAAAGACTGGGGATAAAGGGCTAATGTGATTATGGGATGTACAGAAAGAGAAACAGAGCATGACTCTGGAGGAGATTTCACCTCCTTACACTGAACGTATGTGTACAGTGTACAGTCTTAAAATTATACTTAAATTCTTCAGTCTCTTCTCTAAGTATGCTGCAAAGACTGGTTTAGGCTGGAGAAAAATTCTCAGCAAGGGACTTAAAAAGTTTTATCTGCTTAGTTTATCAAAAGGTAAATTCAGAGGGGGTGGTTCTCAGTGTGTCCAGGACAAAAAAGGCTGAGGTACTAGAGAAAGCTTTAACTATAAACTGCTCACAACCTAAGCTAGATAAATTCAAGGAAGTAATAAAGTGTGACTTTTCTTAACAGTAAAGGCAATTAACCTTTCGTTTAATAATGGTACAAGCAGTGCAAAGTAAAAGTGATGAATTTTCAGTGTTATAAATCTTTACATTACAACTAGACACTGCATGGAATATTTGCTTCAGGTAAATGCAAGTTTCTGGGTCTGGGCAAAACTGTGTAGCTTATTCTAAGAGATTTAAGGATCATCTTCTAGTTTTTAACTCAACAGATTTAGAATAATACAGGAAAAGAACAGCATAATCTATTGTTGCCAGTAACATCTGCATAACCCCTCTTTGCTGGGGTAAGGGCGACAGATTAAACCAATCTCGTGTCTGAAACGTCAAAAGCGTTTGGTAATGAAGGCAAACCAGAGCTCCAGCCTTCCCTGGCCACACACACAACTCACTCTGAGATGTGCACGAAGATGTCGGGCCCTCCATCCGCAGGGGTGATGAATCCATGGCCTTTGGAGCGGCAGAAGCACTTGCAGACCCCTTTGTAGATGGGTCCCTCCGAGGCTCTCACCGTGCTGCGGGAGGAAGCACAAAGCAGGTCAGTGCTGAGCACACTCCTGGTGTCACCAGAGCTCACAGAGCAGAAGGGCACAGTGGGCCAGCACTCCCCCCCAGTGAGCACATTGCTCTGCAGCAACTGCTCAGCACTCACTTTCACACACTGCACGGGCTTTTCCTGGGGCCTTTTGGAGGGACACCGAGATGAAGAAGACGTTTGCTAGCACTATAATGCATCAGTTGCCATCCTGAATTCAACTGCTCCATCACTGTGCCAAGTTTTCCCCTGGACACCATACTGAATGTATAAGAATCTTCTACCTGTGATGAGTTTGGTAGTACCAGTGTACACATAAGCACTGTGCTTTCACAGGAAGTGTGAAGCCCAACTGCAGTGCATAACAGCAAGACTCATGTCTGAACTCCTCCTCCACTGCCATGGGACCTATATTTTAAAATGAGACACATTTGCAGAACCACCTTTAGGGTGACTTACTGCCACCAAGAAAAACAACTTGCATGAAAACTGTGTAGTTAAATCCTTTTCTCCATCAAATACACTGAGTGCAACCTCCAGGGATCCAAACTCACTTAAACACTTCCATGAATTAAAACCAACTGTTTTAGCCACATTACAGGGTTTACTCTGAGCAGTTACTAGATCAGAACCTTCTTCCTGCCATGAGCATCCAGTAGGTTGCCTCCCTGTTAGAAGAGGATTTTGGTGCAATCCTTCAAACACAACTGTGCTGCCACTTGGTTACACGCATCATGGCAACTTAGACATCACTGTCCCAGATGTTTAAATTTTACTGAAGTCTAAATAAAATCGTTTAAAAAAAATGGTAACAGCTTTGTTCCTTAAATCAAGCTACCAATAAAGAAGTGCAGCTGAAAGTGCTAAAGAAAGAAATCTCCATTAAATCACTTCATTTCCAGCTCTATAAAGCTGTCAACACACCTGACCCCACAAGTGCTTGTTACACAGAAAAGCACTCATTGTCCTAAACAAGCCATTAAAGTTCAATTCCATCTTTCAGAGAGATAAGGCACTGTGGGGGATGAGGCCCCCCACTTCCACTGAACCAAAATTAAATAATCCCACTGAATAATAAACCACAGCCTGTCACATTCATCTCTTTATACAACTGCTCACCTAGAGCTCCTCTTGTTTAAAGAGGACACACACACAAAAATTCAGAGCTACTTTGGTTTTCAGGACAAACGAATACAGCAAGATTCCTACACTAATTAATGATTAAAGAACCGTGGAAGCCAAATAACAAATTCTTTATTTTTGTAAGAACCAGGCTAAGATTAACAGCTGAGAAGATTTACAAAGAGTTCATTATTAACACAGTACTGATGCAAGCTAGCTTGGACTTGCTTTTCAAGGGCAACCCCAATTATTAAGTCAATTATGTTCCTTTTAGCAATCTACTTCCATCAGGAAGTTCAGGGCATTTGAAGGCTTTTGGAACTGACAACATATAAACTTTTCTTCTGTTGCTCTTATTTTTTGCCTCATTTTGAATTCAGAAGTAATAATATGAAGCATCAGTGAGACTGTTATTATTTAAATCCGCATGGATAACTCTGGAAGAAAAGAGCTTAATAACACTGCAAGAAGTAAAAGGGAAAAGCACACCAACCAGAGTAAGTGGCCCAGAACAGGCTGTGGGGCTGAGATCTCACTGCCACAGCGTTCATTCAGCACTGCCAGACCTTCCTCATAGAGAAATGAAAGGCTGTGGCAGAAGCTTCACATCATACCCTGATACAAAGGCTCTGAGATGAACAAAGAAGCACATATTGCCTTCTGCAGGTCAGCCCCTCACTGGGAGGCCCCTCACGGGCACTGGGAATTCTTTGCAATGGCCACACCATTCTCTGCTGCTGCACTGGGCAGGAGCACCCTTTGGCCAGGGCTCCCAGGAGCCTGCGCAGCACCACAGGGCCTCAGCAAAGCTCAGGGGAAGCCAGCTCTGCTGGAGGATCACTACCTCTAACAACTACCAACAGCAACAAATACTACATAATTTCATGGAAAACCTTCGAGAAAGACATCAGGGTTCACACCCTGATAACCAGCACGTTCTTTTACAGGTCTATTTGAGCAATCTTAAAATGGAGACATGAAAGCTGAATAAGAAAAGGAAACAAGGAAACACTTTCCTCTGAAAAGTGATGGAGCATCCCTAAAACATAACCCTGATGACGTTAGCACAGGTGACAGGAGCAGCAAACCTAAAACTTCCAGTGAGGTTTGGTCCAGTGCTTCAGGGGCAGTGAGAAGAGACACCATGCAAAAAAAACCTCTGGATCTGAGAAGGAAACACCAACAGGAAGTGGTCCTGAAGACTCAATGTCTGAAGTGAAGCAAAGCTTCAAACAAGGACCTCTGTTTTGAAAAATCTTGGTGTATTCTCCCCTCCCTGTAAAAGCCTGGTCTTAAAGAGTCAAGAGACTTTGAACACCCTTTACTAAAACAGAGCATTGAAAAACTATAGGATTATTTGGACTAAAAGCCTAAAGGCATCAGAATTTATCGGAGAGGAGTAACACGCCAAAGCATCTTCAGACACAAGCACCCCTCCACCCCCAGCTCCCCTGGGCTGTGCAGGGGCTCCTCGCTGCTGGCAGTGTCCGTGGCAGGCAGGATTGCCAGTACTCACGCAGAGAACGTCCTGGTGCGGCGGGTGGGCAGCGGGCTGGGGATGAGGTACCCCCTCATGGGGGATGGGGAGCGCTCCCTGGGCCTGCGGCTCTCCGGCAGATGGAGGGAGCTGGGCGAGGGGGGAGAGCCAGGGGACTGCTGCGAGGAGGATGAAGTGGGCTCAGAAGACATTCCTGAAGCCTGAGAAGAGCCTAGAGGAAAGAAGAGATCTGATTTAGCCCAAAATGGGAATTGTCATAAAAGTCACAAATTCTTGCAATGCTGATTTTGTAAGAACATGACTCACTTCCTGCAGACGTACACACGGACACAGTCACACCAAAAGCTCCTGCTCTGTATCAGTGACTTCATGTTTTGTAAAGTTTATTTATTTTTAAATGTCACAGCTTCTGTCAGCTGTACTAGGAAGCTCCACTGTGAACAGATTACTCCACAACTAACGCATTTGTTCACTCCTGCATCAGTCACAGGCTCCTGAGGCACAGCTGAGCCCCAACATTTGGTCTTGGTGTGCCCCGCACACCTCCCTGACTGATGGGCTTTGACCACAGGCAGCACAGAGGAGCTCCTGCATCTGCATACAAACACACATTACAAGAAAGAAGCCCTTGAAGAAGAAACGCTGAGATAAAGCTGCACCTCCACTGCTGCAGGTGGGGTTTGCAGTGTGATCACCACGCTAACTCCACTGCTGCTGCTGCTCACTTATGAACACAGCTCAGCCAGCTCCTAACACCTGCAGCCTGACTGTGCGGAGAGAATCGTAAGAGTGCTCCTTAATTCCCCTCGGACCGAGCCAGCCAGCTGATTTGCTCTGCCTGGGACAGGAACAGACACAGCTGGGAGGCAGGGGCTGGCCCTGAGGGGTGACCCCTCCTGCCTGGGGAGATCTGGCAGACCCAGCAATCCCTTTTGGGAGGTCCGAGTCTGCCACAATCTCCCAGCAACTAGGAAGCCAACAGTCCACATCTTCATGCAGACCCCCAGCAGCCTCAGGTGTGCTCTTGTTCAGGTCCTACAGCAGAGGAGGGAGAAGATCCCCTTCTCAGCACAGCAACAGCAGTACATGTCTTATCACGCAACAAGCAGAACTCACAGAATCCATGCAAAGAGAAGGATCAGAAACAGCAGCACTGCTACACAGACAAATGCATGGCTTACAGGTACAGCAGTGGCAGAAATAAGATTAAATAATCAGCACTGCTCTGGTATTACTGTACATGTCCCCATGCACACCGGAAAGGGAAGATGATGTACAAAAATAGCCAATAACCCACTACAGTCTTACTTAAGAAGACTAAAAATATCTGGTTATCTGGATGAGTTAGCAGAAAATGTGGCTATCTGAGTCAAGAAAGTATCACAAAGGCAAGAAAAGCTGCCTTTAAGACCAACAGTTTAATTGAACTGAAATCTCTCATATCCATTATGCACCCTCCTCTTGACACCCACATTCCCCAACCCATGAATTATGGAGTGGTTCCTTCACATGGCATTTGAGAGATGCAGCCTCCTTGTCAATGACAAATCCATATTATTTCTTACTGAAAATAAAGACTAAAATTAAAAAGCCTTCTTAAGAATGAAGTCACCAGGGAACAAAGGCTTTTGTCTTTAATTGCTCAGGGTGCTGAGAAGATAGAAGTGAATAGTCATATTCCCTCCTCTACCAGCTTGAGCTTTGCTCACTCTTCTCAAGAGCAACTCAGCTGAGAACAAAACCCCAGCTTTAGGGATGGCATTTCAAATATGGATGGCATCTGTCACCCATGAGCTAATGCCCTGCCCAGTGTCACAGCACAGAGTTCAGCTCAGACTAAGATAATAATACCAAAGGGTCGGGATTTTCCAAACTTCTTCCCCCTCAAAATAGACCTGCTGTGCTGACTGGTACAGAGGAAGTCTCAATTTTCTAAAGACCTGTCCTTTGGACACCTTGCTTTCAAGGAAGGTGTTTGATATGGCAGAACCATAGCCCTAGCAAGTCACAGGAAAAATAAGAGCAAACAATTAAAACTAATTCTGATAACTCAGCACACATGGGCTGGCCTCTGCACAAGAGAAAATGCAGCTTTCAGAATCACAAACTTTATCTCCTCATCTAAATATAAACCAACTTGTCAGGTGACAAGCAAAATGCAGAGTATTCATCCATCTACTGCAATACAAAGTACTGCCCATCCCCTTCCTCAAACAAGGCTAGAGAGGCAGGAGAATTTTCCCTCCTTTCTATAAAACACAGACGAACCATGAAAATATTTACAAATAAAAAAGACTAAATGGAGTTAGAAGTGCGCTACCATATGTTATTGTTCCCATTTATATTATTTTGGTGCCCTCTGCTCTGCAAACATAAAATAAAACAGTGATGTAGAACATTCAGTACCGTTTCTCTGTACCAATACCCTTTTTGTTCTCTGCCCACAGCCAAGGTAGAAGAATAGCCTCGACTCCCATAATTTCTATTACATGAGCCCGACACCGTGCTCAGAGCTGGGTGAGAGCTGACCTGAACACACAGAGCTGGAGGCAGCCAGCAGCAGCTATGCCCAACCTCACCCCGCCACAGCCAGTGGGGACAGCATGGCACAGGGGGATGCAGGCCAGCAGCAAGGGGCAGCCTGCACCCATGCTGCAGCTCAGTCTCTGTACTGCATCTCTACACAGGAGCACATCCCTCTGCCTCTTGGGCTTCTCTGAAAATTGTAAAAATCGGGCACTTTGAGAAGGACTGGAGACTGAACGGCCAAGTTTTACCATGTGCATACAGTGGGATGGCAGCAGCTCCCGCCTCCCACGACCCTCAGCAGAAGATCACTTCATCTGGACCTTTACAGGGACAAAGATTCAGCTTGGCTATTTCAGTTCATGCTGGTGTGGCCACTCCTTGACGTTGTTCGTACGTGGATGAACTCATTTCCCTTGACAGCCCTCCTGCAGGAGCAGAGACACTCGCCCCACTTGCAGGCGCAGCTGGAGGCACTTGGAGGCCGGGCAGTGTTGATACAGGAAGCCTACAGCAAAAACTCAAAACAAAACAAAACCCACGCCCCAACCCTCCCAGCCTCCTCCTCACAAATGCTTTGCCTTCCTAAGGCAGTTACCAGCAGCCTTCAGAGATGTTTTCCAGATGTTATCCTGGGTTCTGAACTGACTCCCTGTAAATCAACAATGGCCCCTGGGGCTCAGACGGCTGCCTACCAGCCCTTCCTCAGCACCCACAAATTCCTTCCTCTCTTCTTGACTCTGTCACTAGGTGAACAAACCTACTCTCCCACCTCTCTCAGAAGCCCACCACTTCCCAACCTACTTCCATTAGGTTTTCCCCTGTTCCCCCAGCCCAGCCACCACTCCCCACCTGGCCATGACAAGGACAGCATCCCAGGAACCCCAGACAGCACCACCAGCGCACCCACCCCGAGCTCCCAGGAACATCCATCCATCCATCCATCCATCCATCCATCCATCCATCCATCCATCCATCCATCCATCCATCCATCCATCCATCCATCCATCCATCCATCCATCCATCCATCCATCCATCCATCCATCCATCCATCCATCCTCGTGCCTTGTGAAGGCAGCCAGCAGCACAGAAAGCCCAGCAGTGTGAGGTCCCAGCCAGGCAGGGAGCAGGGACAGCACAGACAGTATCTCTCTTCTGCTTGAGCCAGCAAAACATTTGCCTGCAGGTGTTTACAGGATGAATGTAACATGACATAAGGTTTCATGTTTTCAGGCTCTTTAGGAAACTCCAGCCACATGCCACATTACCCTTCAATCCGCCCATATTTCAACATGCATCATTTATCTTTCTCCAATGCGATTTTTTTAATATTTATGTATAGGAATGCACCAAACTAAAATATAAATGAAATAAATTACAGTAGCAACAATAGACTAATTTAACATTTCAAAGAAAAAATATCTTTTTTTTCTACCACATATTTTTTAGAAAAATTGGCCAATATGTGCAGAAAGAGACCCGAAAATGTCATCTGTAACAGGTGACCTACAAAGCACCTGTAACAAGTGAACTACAAAGAGCACAATACATGCAGGAAAAATTTCTGAAATTCTCCATGAAAAATAACTAAAAAAAAGCTATTGAAGTAATAAGGTTTGGGGTATATAAATGCCAACATAATTTCTCCATATATCTATATATCCTATTTCTCCTTAAGTCTACCCCATATGTCTAGAAACACCCTAAAAATAGCTGGTTTGGGGAAGTTATCCATTCTGACCAGCACAACACTATCACAGAAATCTTGTCTCACTTTTAATTAATGTAAATGCCTGGAAATAGTCCAAATGGATAGGGCAGGATGACAGACTCCATGAAATCTATCAGTCTGTGAATGGTTTCTTTTTCACATACCAGACTGCAACACCTCCAGTGAACGGGCACAGAGCTCATCCCCAGGGAATGCTGCCCTGCACCCTTCAGTGCTCCAGCATGGAAAAAACGCTCCTTCTGGCCTCCTTAGTCTGGAAATGACCCTGTCTGGAGGAGCTGCTTTCAGATGGCAGCATGATGGTCCATGAACAGGACAGCATCAGCTACACTTTCCTGGAAAATGAGTTTTTTTCTCAAAGACAGAAGAAACTTCTGCAAGAGCAGCTGCTTTCATATGCAGATTCTGCAAGTTCTCTTTCATTTCAATCTCTAAAAGGAATCTGAAAAAGATGTCTAAAAGACATCTGAGAATTTAATTGTTTCCTGGGCTTTTCCTGGATTTAAAAACAATACCAGAAACTCTTCTTATTTTTTTAATTTTCACTTTCAAGTGTCCTGGTTTCCAAATTTATTCTGCACAGCTGCATTTCTTTCCTTCTCTAAAGAAGCTGTGCAGATAAACCCCTCAGCTTCACCAGCTTTTCTGCTGAGACCTAGAAAACCTCCTCAGCAAGAAAAACCACAGCCCCTTGCCCCCATCTACTGAGAGAGTGAAGGCACCAGGACTCCCTGCCCTGATGAAGGTGAGGCACTGAGGGTGTCCTACAGCAGCTCCCAGCTCTCTCCAGGGTGCCTGAGCACCAGCCACAGCACTGCTCCTGCCTGCAGCTCTTCCCAAAGCCCTTTCTGGCACTGGGACCCCAGTGCACACAAGGGTCCCAGCACCGTGAGCATCCCAGCACTGCCCCTGCATCACAGAGTGAAGCACTTACAAAACACAAACAGTTACGAAACAGCGGCTTCCGAGAGCTTCCCCGTCCAGCTTAGTTTGCATGACTAACTTTCCACAATTAATACTGGTATTTCAATTAGCACTGAAACTCAGAGGAGTTGCAACATGCATGTGACATGTCACAGAGGATTACAGTATAAACATGATGCCCTTGGAGGCTGCAGAGGAGTGCCCACACGCTGGAGTGGCTTGGCAGTTAATGGAGACCAGGACATTGCCCAACCATGTCCAGTAAAAGCCTAATTATAAGGTAAACAAAATGCAACAAGGAAAACTCCTATAGCTTGTCGGTGAGTACAAATTAATTTGGATTAAAGCAGGGTTTAGTTTATAAACAGCAGCAGCTATTTCCAAGCGATCTCAGCACTGAGCACCTTGCCCCCAAGTGCTGGGGGTGCCCTTCTGCTCCTGCAGTGAGCAGTGTGCTGTGTCTGAAGGAAATGCTGCCCTGGCAGCAGGAACCCACCCTGCACAGCAGAGACCACAGAGAGGGATGGGGAGGGATTAAGTCATCAGCAACCTATACAACACATTGATAGAGATGAGGACTTCCTACAGTCCTGTATTTTCCACTGTTCATGAAAGCTGACAGGTACACATAAAAAAACAAAAAAGATTTAGGTTAAGGAACTGAGTGGTTAGTCAAGTTAGGTACATGTTTCAACTGGTTTAGGATTATACTGAAGGATATATGGTGATATCCTGCAGCTCATTTTATCAAAAATACAGAGGAATCAGGATCCTCTCTCGCTGGAAATCCAGTATTTGCCATGACTGATGATGCATAAACTTGTTGCTCCAAACTGCCTGGAACAGAGCTAGCCAGGGTCCTCTGCTGGTAAGTGACCACAGGAGGCTGTAACCAGATGTACTGCTGGCTGCCATGGGGACAGCACTCACCTGGGTTTGCTCAGTGTGTGCACAATAACATGAGAAGGACCAGGTTCCATCCTGCCTCTTGTAAAAAGGCACTTCAGTGGGAGCAGAACCCACCAGCAGCCAGTGGTGAGGTAACTTCCTCAGGACAGCGCTGGGAATGGCACAGTGCTGTTCCAAGACCAGCACACCTCTCTCACAGAAGTCCAAGCCCTCAGCCTGCTTACAAAATCTCACTTATCCAACTCCTTTCGTTTAAAGAACAGATTGCAAGAGAAGGAAAACTCTCCCCAGCTCATGGCGAGCCGGGACAAGCAGTGATGGGTCCCAGACAAGCATCCTCCTCTGGGAGCTCTTCCCAGGCAAGGATGAAGATGATGGTTGAAGATGATGATGGTAATTAGGTGCAAGTGTTGCCCAGTGACTTAAGCTCCTGTGCACCTACAGTATTGGCTAATGCCATCAAGCATTTCAATGACAGCAGGAAAGGGGGTTCTCACCTGGGCAGGACACCACAGCCTGTCACCAACCAGCGAAGTGGCAGTGTCCCAGTGGGATGAGCTGTTACAGCCATCCCTGTGCAGCTGATGGCCCCCAGCACATCCAGAGGCACTGAGCCAGCACCAGCCTGGGATGAGATGCCCAGCATCCTGCCTTGCTTTTGGTCTGCCAACTGCTTTCTGTGTGAGCTGCCAGTCCACAGCCCTGGCTGTTTCTGTGGCAGCAGGGACACCATGTCACAGCACTGCCCAGCTGCTCCCAAAGCCACTGCCAGCCATCCCCACAGTGCCAGAACCTGCAACAGAAGCACAGACACCAAATACCAAAACCCTGCCCCAACCCAAGTGCTCCTTCCCTGGAGCTAAGGACACAAGAGGTCACCCCCAGGAGCAAGTGCTGGTGTCCCCAGCTATGTCAGTGTTCACACAGCTGTGATAAGGGGACAGGGAAGTGTGAATGGACATCACAAAGGAGCCTTGCAGTAAAATTGGGGAGCACCAGGATGACTTTACTCAGTCCAACACTGGCAACCAGGTGTGGCTACCTAGGTCAGAGTTAAATATAAGGTGAGTGCTCAGTGGTGGTCACTCTCAACACCTTTTCAGCATCCTCACATAAATAAATGGCAAACTAAAGGTTGCATAGTGATATTTAATAACCTCCTATGAGATTTTTCAGGCCCTTCCTGAGCTCATATAATCTTTTAACCTCTGCAGTATCCTGTGGCAAGGAGTCCCACAGCTTAACTGTCTGTGAAAAGAGCCTCCAGTCATTTTAGTGGACAGTGAGGAGGGGCTTTTTTTATAGGGAAATTAAGAAAGGACAGTGAGACCAAAAGGCAATAGCAAACTAGAAAAGGAGAGGGAAGGGCAAAGGAATATGTAAAGAAACAAATGGGAAAAAACATTAATTCAGAAGAGCACACAAGAAAGGCTGTACAGACTAATTCAAAAATCAAACCTTAAATTTTCTAACAGAAGTGACACTAATGGGATAGAGAGCAAGACGAGTTACAAGTTGTTCTAGCACCTCCCTGGCCCCCTCCCTTTAAATTTCCAAGTACAAACGAAAAACCTTATGCCTTTTCAAAACAAAGCACTACCCAATTTGTCACTTGAATGGCTGCCATTACTCTTTCTTAGACAATAAACCCTACTAGTAACAAATATTTCTAAAGATTTAGCTTTGTCAACAAGTTAGCTGGTTCGGGCCAGAAAGCAGATATTATCTATTCAGTGTTTCATGGTCCCCAGCGCAGAACCATTGTGCTGGTCACTCCGAGTTCCTGCTGCCTTCATCACTTCTCCATTAGCCAGGGCTGGGAACTCTGTTCTGGGACAGCAGAGGCAACACCTCATATATCTCATCCTATCCTTGTTAACGTGCTCAGTCACAGTGAGCTGATGTATTTCCCAGATGAAATGCAATATATGGTTGAAAAGGGAACTTTCTGTCCCTTCCAGTGCTTGCTCTCGAGCTTTGGAACTCAGCTCCTCCTTCAGTGCTTTTGCAAGCCTGAAGCTTTCCCTCTGCCACTGCTTCCATGCTGGAGCACCCCCTGTGAATTTATTCCAGGATTTATTTCATACTGGCAGAAAATACTTATACCAAAACATGAGAAATCTCTTATGTGTCTTGTGTCTAAGCATCTTAAGGCTCATCTACAAGGCAAATGGACTTATACAGTGTCATACTAGTGCCATATTATAAAGAAGTTATACATATGTAAATCCCTACGCACTTTTGAGAAGTTCCCCATTTTCAGCCTCCTCTCACATCACAAAACTTCAGGGACAATTATGGTTAAGTTTGTTCATGTGCAACTTTGAGCCTTTTAAAGCTACTGAAATCCCCTGAAATATTTATGTGGCTCAAGTGCAACTCAGAACAATTAGTTCACTGTGTTTTCTCCCTAATCAACATTTTCAATAGGGGAAAACAGTTCACATTACAGAGATCTATAACCATGGAAATTTATGAGGCATATGTGTATTGGCAAAGAAAAAAATAAAACCTCTGAGGGTATTTAATCTGCCAGCATTCCAGCAAGATGCAATTGGCAGGGTACAGAGTCAGAAACCACTCAAAAATAACTAGATCCTCACACCAGCTCTGTGAGGCACCCAGAGACCCCAGATGCCCTTTTTGACAGGCCAGGCTCCACCTTCTGGTTATCCCAATGAACAGACCATGTTCCAGTCCCACTGCCTCACACTTCCCATGCGTATTTTTAAGCATCCCAGGCTAGTAACTTGAGTCTATTTCAAATAGATCACTCAGAAATCAATTAAACAAAAGTTTTGTGATTGAGACAATTATGAACCCACATCAATATCAATTAATGACTAAAAAATATATAATTGACTGAAATAATTCAAAAAAACAGAAAATGCTCTGAAATCTGATGCGATGATAGACCTAAATTCTAATGGAGAAAGTTAAACATATATATGTATTTAAAGATCACTGGCCCACTTAACAATTGCACTTCTGTTTTTTCTTCCCTCCATTACATCCCTCAACACAATTTCCAGTATATCTCACCATGCTGTACACAAGTTTGTGCTCGTGACCTCAAGACCCCCATACTGTCCTCATGCTCCAGCAGAAGACAAGTGCTCCATCAACACTGTAAAACTAATGGTTACTTCTTAACTCCCAAGCTGAAATTGCCTTAATTTGTTTAACTGAAGTCTATGGGATAGGAACTACAAGAATACACACGTTGCACAGATCTGGTTTTTCTTACATAACCAAACTACTTGTGGAACAGAGACTAGGTAAGCAAACGGGCATAACGAAACTCCTTGGCCAAACAGAAAGTGTTGCATTTTACCTCCCAGACCCGCTCAATCCTGGCAGCACAACTATCCCCAGTGCCAGCTGCTGCCTTAGAGCTCTGTGTGATACTGCACTGACAGGCAGTCCCTACACGTGCAATCAAACCTGTGATGCATCCAGAGCACACCCCACAGCCTCCAGAGCTGCTCCACGGACAGCAGCCACCCCGATAAACACCCCAAATCCTCTGGCAACTACACACTGTACAAACCCTCCATCACATCCTCTCATATGGCAGCTTGGAAAACACCACCGATGATGCACTTGGGACTTGTATGAAAAAAACTCTTTAGTCTCAAAATTGCTTACAGTACCCCTAGTCCAGCAAGCCTACTGCAGGCAACACATCATTCACGGCCGACTAATGAGAAAATGTTGTGTCTGTGGGGAGTGCGAGTGCCCTCCCTGATTATCGTGTGTGCACAAACCAGTCTTTCTTGCTCAGCACATCCACCCTGCGCTCACAGGCAGTCAAACAGCAAAAGGAGTCATATTGTGCTGTAGTGCCTGCAAAACCGCAGCGCCAGCACAGGCACGTGTGCGGGCTCCATTTCGTGCCACTTACACATGAACAAAACTATTTACTGCGCTGCGATTTCCAGAGCCACGGCCCCAGCGCTGTGCTGGGAGTGCGTGAACAGGACAGAGCTGTCCAGAACCACAGACGCTGTTGCTGTTATTTATGGCTACTGTGCTAGTGCTCTAAAGCCAACACAGACCAGAGCAAGGCAACAGGCAACTCAAGCTTTTCAAGCAAGGTAAAAATCAAGTGTTACAGTTGAAAAAAGCAGGCAAATCTTGAGGCATGTATGTTCTTCAGGTATAAAACTAAACCTCCATATAGAAGCACACGTTTAATAGAAAATTGTACTAAGTGTTGTGTTAGAGCAATCACTACCCCAAAAAACTGCATCTACTTCAACTGCAATCACACAGGGAACTGGACATAAGCAAAGAAAACACTGCCCACAGGAACAGCAGAGAATGCCTTTATGGAAGATCATTTTGATTCAATTTACCTGTTTAGCCACATGCTTATAGTTACATGACCTTATGAAGCTGGGCCAGACCCACTACCAAGAGAGATGTGAGATCAGTAAAAAACAAAGACAAGGGTATGTTTAACAGTGCCTTTGTTATTTTCATCTAGAGCAATGTTTTGTGTGAAACCCAGTGTTACACAGCTAAGAATCCTCAGGGTCTGCCTGCCTCAGGAGCAAGCCCCAAGTCCAGAACAAGTCATGTCATGGTACTTGTGCATGCACATCTTGTGGGTTCACCCCGGTCCTGGTGGCCAGGAGATCCCAGACTGCACAGGGCCACATCATGGGGTACCAGAGAGAAAGCTCCTCCTCAGGATGTGTGCCAGGGAAGAGGCCACACTAAAGAGCCACACTAAAATGTTTAAGAATAAATTTGATTAGAACCCCAGACCCCAGCTGTACCAGTCTAGTGAGTGTCCAGCAAAACCACCTTGTCCCCATGGGGCTGTGATAAATGCTGAGACAGCTCTGCACTACCTTTGTTTCTTATTTTATTCCTCTGGGATGTTTTTGAGGTGAGGTTTGTCCACCTGAAAAGCCTGAGGGATGGAAGGGTGGGAAAGGGGAGCATGTGAAAAACTGATAGTGCAGACAGCAGCATGGTGACATCACGATAGTGGGATGCTGCTGGCAGTGCCTGGGCAGCAGCTCTGCCAGACTCAGCCTGGACTGGGTTCCAGCAGTGAGTTTCTGTCCTGAAGTCCCTGCTACTGTGGGTAAAAGACACTGCAGTGTATCACACATCCCCAGGGACAGAGACCTTTTTTTCTAAGCCTGGTACAGGGAGAAAAAAAAATCAATTAAAAGAAAAAGTATCAGAAAACAGTGGAAGTGCAAAAATACTTAAGTATATTAAGACACTCTTTCTACTCTAGGACTGGTGTCCTAAACATTGGTGAGAATAATTTCTAAGACTGACACAGTTCCCAGGATAGGGAAAAACTGCCCTTCAGTACAGAAAAAAAAGAACATATTTATTCAGAAACTGACACCTGTGTAAGATTCAAACACTTTCTGTAACACCATACAGCAGAAAATCAATATTCACTCTATTTACTCTCTCCCCTACCAGTAAAGTGAAAAACCCACCACTTGGAATAGTTTGAAATAACTTTAAGGACTCCTATCAATCTCCATCACAAAGAGGCTCCATGAAAAGGCTATAACCACATTTCATAATTCCCATTGCTAGATTTTCTTCAAATATTGGAGAAAACAAAGTCGCAGTCTTCACAGCTGAGTAAATTTTGCCTTTCCTGGCTGTGGTCAGCAGAGCTCCTGTTCTGGACCTGCCACTGCACAGACAGGCACTGCCTTTATGAGCTGGCTGACAAGATCCAAATCACATATTTAATCATGTATTTACACTTCAGTAACAGGTATACATTTTGTAAACAGGAAATTCTTTGACGTTGCTTTCTGACAGTTTCATTTACCCTTTTAAGCAGTTGTCAAGAAGCTGCAATCATGAGGATGACTTATTTTATCAAGTAACTGATGTAACTGAAAACAAGCAAATGCCTTTGACCAGCCTTCTGAAATCATATCATGAAGGGAAAGCCAGCAGACAATAAGTGCTGCGAAGGAGGAGCTCATAAAACAATATAGTCCATTTTGCCAGAGGGCCTTCATCAGCGTGACTGGCTGTGCAATGTAAACAAACCAAACATTAAACCAGGACTGACATAAAAAGAAAATTCCTCCCCCACTGGACAGGCAAGATTAAATGTTTATTTCCTGGACCCAGTCTACCCTTTGTCTGGGCATTCTCTTAAATAGCAAGTGGCAAAGAATTTGAAACCTTGGGAAAAGCAGTGCTCCTGGAAAACTTTTAAGATGCAGAGTTGTGCCTGAAGGATCTCAGTGGGACTCCCCATTGCAGAGAATTCACCATCCCTCCCACCCTGCCCAAAACCAGCACTGGGATGACAAGGTGAACATCAGATGCTGAATGGGCTGCAAACCTCCTTATCCCAACAGTCAACTGGATAACCAGTCTTTTGGAAGCAGAGGTTCTCACTCCAATTCTCAGCAATTTTATGTTCTGGTTTTGCTGTTAGTCACCAAGATCTGCAACTGCAGCAGGCAGCTGTGTCTCTACTGACAGCCTGTCCTCCACCACGGGACGAGTACACCATGGTTGGTGTGACAAGCGGCTGAGCAGGACAGACACCCTTTGCTAGCGGCTCTGCCAGCACTGTGGGTGCTCTCCCCACGCAGGCCACGCTCCACTGGGGCCTCACGGCTGCAGCACCATCAGTGCCTGGCTTCCCACTCCAGCTCCCCAGGGCTTTGGACCACAAGCTCCCACCCGGAGTAACACCAGCACACGCTTTGCTTCCCTCCTCGGGATCAGCCTTAGCTCTTAATGCTCTGCCGCTTCCCCAGTCATGTGCTGCTCATGGGGCATGGCAAAGGACCAGCATGGTTTAATATTCAAGAGAAACTACCAGGTCAAGGTTCTCCGTTTTCCTTGGTCCCGCACAAAGCGCTCTGTGATCAGATCAGGCACGGAGCCATGGGCAAGGAACACGTGGTGCACGCAGGCCTGCTTGCTTTTTCCAGAGAAAGGTAATAGAGCCCTCCCTTGCAGTTCAAACCCCCCGGGGATTTAACTGCAGGTTGTTTTGTGCTCTCTGTGCCTTCGCCCCTCCACTGTCTGATCGCAGGGAGGCTGCAGCTCAAGCCCAGGGTTACCTTTCCAGACCCCACTGCCGGGCAGGAAGTGTGGTCACAGGCCATTGATTATTGCCCAAACAGCTGGGCAAGCACCCAAAGGCCAAATTCATAATTGCTGTCCTTCAAACACCCTAGTATTGAAACATCTGTTGAGACCTTGACCCTATCACCAGCTCCTCCCTGCAGAAACACACAATTCAAGGCAAGCAGAGCCTAATGCTCACACCATGGGTCAAAAATTTGACATTAGACTACTATTAAAGTTTAGACTACTATTCAGTTTCCAAATTGCATTAATAATGCAAGAACCTCAATGTATCATTACACCCAAGATAATAATTATTTTAAAGATATTTCATAGATTACTTTGTTATATATATCTATCCATATTTGAAATCGACCTGATGAAAAAAGCTGCTGTGCAAACCAACAGCAAATAAAGAACGAGCAAAGCTCTGAAATCAATCAGTAGGATTGTAGCACCGGAGGAATCACACGGATGAAACTGATTTGAGTGAAGCAGGAGGGGTTTCCAGGCTGTTGAAGCGCTGTCCATTAGTGCCAGGTCAGGCTCCCGGCCCCCCACGCCTCATCTACCCCGAGGCACCACAGCCAAGCCTGGGCAGATGCGATTTGACTCACATGGTATTTTACAGCTTCCCTCGGGGCGGGGGGCGGGCCAAACAACAGAAACACCACTTTAGTGTACTCCCCATGCCCCGAAAATGACAGAAGCAAAAGCTAAGTGAGTGTCTTCCTGCACAATGCAGAGACAGAGAAAGCCTCAGTTTGGTTCCTCTCCCGGCTGCCACCAAGGCGGGGACGATGCTCCGAGGTGTCAGCTCCTGTCAGAGGGGATCCCATCACTGCCTCTTCTGTACCTTGGTCTTCTTCTTAGCAACTCGCTGAGGTGGGGGAAGCAAAATCTCTGCAGAAAGCGATCTCGCTTCTGCTTGTTTACAAAACGCAAGAGGCATCTGTTTATTCTCAGGAAGGGGAGACTGCAAGGAGCGATGGCGAGCAGGGCGAGCTCCGGGGCTGGCCGCTCGCCCCGCACTCGCTGCCTCCATCAGGCTCTTCCTGCTAACGTGGGGTGCATCACGGCAGCCACAGCCACACACGTCATGAAAAGGAGAACGGGCACAAAGACAAATCCTGAAAGCGCTGCCTCGCCAGCTGAGGTTGGCTCAGAGGAGCACAACTGCAGCACTGCGAGCAGGGAGCGGAGCGAGGCGAGGCTGCTGCAGCCGGGCTGAGTTACCCCCGCAGCCCCGGGAGCATCCGGAGCGGCAGCGGCGAGCGGAAACGAGCCGCAATCAGTGCGGGAGGGGGAGGAAATAAAGATCAGTGATCTGTCCAGGGAGTTGCCTCAAAAACGAGGAAAAGACACTGAGAGGAGGAAGCAGAACAATTGCCTCTACCCTGCTCTGAGAGAAAAGGCAAAGCAGTTAGTCAGATGAACACTTTCTATTTTTCATTTGATCTGAACTGTGCTGGGGAGTGACACATCATGCAAACCCAAACCACCTCTCTGCATCTCTCCTTTCTTTACAGTGCTTCAGCTGGACTTTTTTTGTTTGGTTTTCCAGCATCAACCTGTTGCAAAAAGCAGGATTTGAGTTTCTAAAACTTGTGCAGAAAGAAAAACAAACATTTCATTCCTTTTTTTTTTGCCTCTTCAAAGACTGCCACCCCTCTGCTGAGCAGAATGCTGTTTCCAGCCCACTGGCCGCCAGGATATTGCAGGTCCCAGCCCCAGGGAAGGGATGTGATCCCCACTCATCGTTCCCCTTGATGAGGAGCTGATGAGGTATACACTTTTCAAGCTCAATTCCTCTCCTTAGTGTCTGCCAGAAACTTTCCAGATGAGAGGCAGATTAACCAACAGCTCTCACCACCAACATCCATAATATTTATCAACCTAGACTTCAACAGTTACAACATCAATAAATTTTGCTAATGATGATCACCATCAGTCTTTTCCCAAGTTTCAAGCAGTTACTATCAATCCCTGCCAAGTCTACTCCATGCTCAGTGATTCAAAAATAGTTCCTTATAGAAACTTGAGACAAGACTAGACAAAAAGGTGCAGTAAGTAACAGCTTTCACCCTGAAGACACCTAGAAGAGAAGACACCAGAGAAGCCTGCTGGTCCTATCACCTAGAAAGAACCCCACACACCACATTTCCGCCCAGGAACCACATTTGGTGTGGTGCATGAACAGGGTCTGGCAGTTTGCTGTAAGGAAGCTCTACTGGCAGCAGATACATTCATGTTCATGGTGGGTTTCATTCTTTAACTGAATATAAAACCTGGATTCACCCAAAGGACAGCACTACCCAGAAGGCAACAGTTGTAAGAGAAGACAGAAGGAAGCATTACCTGGCCTTATCTGGCTAATTTCAAATTACTTGCAGATAAACCCTTCTGTGTTTACACGCATGTAAGTAAAGGAGGAGACGATACTAGTCACAATATTTACAAGCCTGGGCAAAGCACGGTGCCGGAAGCTCAGGGCAGTGCAGGGGGCAGCTGCAGCCAGAGGTGCCCAGAACGGGGGACAGAGCAGCAGCACAGCCACGCACTCGGTTACGTCACACGTGGGTGTCACAGCACACGCGGGGCCGTGGGATGAGCTCCTGCCTCAGCTCTGCCCCTGCAAAGGGCCACTTGGAAGCAACGTGTTTTCTCTGCTTTACACCCCCACGTAGAATGTGAAAATAAACCCATTGTCAGAGAACAGGCTCATCTTTCCTGCAGTTTTTTTGGCACACACAACTTTTTCCCTGTAAACACCCAAAGCCTTCGTATAAATTGGGGCTTTTTTTAAACGTTTTTGCTACATGTTAGTTAAACCTCTTTAGATTTAATGAGATACTAAGATGCATTTGTGAAAGCCCAAGCCCTCTGCAGCTACGTTCACAGGCCTTGCTATCTTCCATTATTAATAATCAACAGAAGGAAAAAAATTATGTTTGCCAAACATAATAGTCAGAAATTAAAGGTTAACAGCAGTCAAAAAACTCATTTCAATCTCACAAAAATTAATGACTAAAAGAGTCACGTCAAAGCAGCCTGAAAGTTTTCTGAGACTCTCTAAGAAATCAAATCTAGCACCACAAAAGGTTTTGCAAACATTTCTCAGAAGTAGCTCGACAGTTCCAGCAAAAACAGCATCAGAAAAGAACTCCAAATCCCCTCCTTGAAAGCCAAATTCAGAGACACAGATCCAAAAATCAGCCTCATAGGCTTCTCTACAAGAGCAAAGAAGTGACACGCATGCACATCCAGCATGCCGAGGGAACACGAAATAAGGATTGCTTCCCCCATTTTTTTGCTTCCCCCGTTTTCCTGAACAGAAGTGCTGACTGTAAGAGCGGGCAGTGCACTCTACAGCAACAGAGTCTTTAGCAAGGCTCCGAGTTCTGCAGTGCCCCTCTGAGCAACCAGTGCTGTGAGTCCTTTATCTTCCTACTGGTGGAAAGCTCTTGTTTAGCACTCTTCGTCTCGCTCGTCATTTCTAAAACAAGCAATTCTCAGAGTAACAATGTCACATCCCCAGTTCCAAAGTGCAACAAAAAGGCAAAAGTTAAAAAAATACAAACAAACAAAGAAACAAGCAAAACAAAAGAAAAGAAACTGGCCCTAATCTCTGAAGAGAAATAAATCCACAGCCCCGGAGGAGGCGAGCGCGGCACCGGACACCTCCCGGGGGCTCTCCAAGCCCGCTCCCCCCCGGCCCGGCCACCCAAGCTCCCAAAGGATGTTCCCTCCTCGCCCCCCGGGAGAGACCCCGCTCACCTGGGCAGGGCACGGCAGGGCAGGGCAGGGCAGGGCTGGGCAGCACGGGCTGACGGCCCGGCTCAGCTGGGCAGCAGGGGCACGGCAGCACGGGCTGGCGGCGGCCCCGCTCCCCGGGCTGCTCTCGGGCTGGCCCCGGCGCGCTGTGCCGGGGGAGGGCCGGGGGAGGGCCGGGGGAGGGCCGGGGCCGCCCCCTGCTCCCCGCTCAGCCCAGCCCCGCTCAGCCCCTCTCGGCCCGGCCCCGCCCCGCTCGGCCCCGCTCAGCCCGGCTCCGCCGCGCCCCGCTCCGCCCTGCTCCGCCCTGCTCGGTCCCGCTCCGCCCCGCTCGGCCCCGCTCCGCCCTGCTCGGCCCCGCTCCGCCCTGCTCCGCCCTGCTCGGCCCCGCTCCGCCCCGCTCGGCCCCGCTCCGCCCCGCTCGGCCCCGCTCCGCCCTGCTCCGCCCGGCCCCGCTCGGCGCCGCTCAGCCCCGCCCCGCCGGGAGCAGCAGGCTCGGCCGACAGCGCCGCAACTTGCCCGGGGTGCTGCGGCCTCGAGAACGCCTGCCCGAAAATAAAATTGCAAGAGCCGAGTGGAAATGGTGTTAAGGAAAGGTTGGCATGGCCAGAGAGCTCAGTAAAAGCAAGCGAAGTTACAGATGAATAATTCTGGTAAAACCTCCCGAATGTTGCAATGAGGGTGAGGAACGGGGCTGTGGCGTGCACTGCCGAGAGAGCACAGAGCTCTGTACTGTCATCGTTTGGATGTGTTTGGCATCTCCTGCATGAGCCAGAGCTGTCCCACAGGGCCTGGGGTGGCAGCTGCAGCGGGACAACTGATGGCACAGTCCAGGGCAGCAATGACAACAGGCTCCCAGTTAATGGTCACGGACTTTACTGGGAACACAAATATCACTGAGAGATCTTGGGGCAAAGTGCGTTGTCTTCATCCAGCATCCAGTGTTAGCAATGCTTTCGTTTGTGCATAATTTTCCTAGCTGATAATAACCCACAGTATTTCAAAGGTGGTTTTACAAAGAGAGCTTAGAAACTGAATCCTTTCTAGTTTTTTTCCACTTGTAGATACCAGACAAAGCATGTCCTCATGTCATTACAACGGTAAGACTCAGGAAACAGAAATATACACTCTTTTAGCCAGCTACAATCACACAAGAAACATCACCGAACGATTTGTGATAAAACTGCCACACACAGACCTTAGCAGGGCATTTTATTTTTGTTCCTTGAGGAAAAGCTAACAGAAGACCCATAATAGAGTGTGTTTGATCTGAGACAGGGCACCTAGAAAAGGTCTGACAAATATGCAGCAACCAGTTTCTTATGTCAACCACATGGTTGTCTTCCAAAGTACTTTGCCTCTCCATCTCGTTCTGTTCCACACAAGATCTTACCTCTTTCTAAGATACAGTTACAGGACTGACGACTTATTTTGCTTAAAATATTAATTAAAGCCACAATTAAATATTTATTCCTGGAAATCTTTTCTGCTTTGTTTTGTGCGCCAAAACTGCTTTTTCCAAGGTGGAGGAGGATGAACACACTACACGAGCAAGCACTGTTCAGAGCAGTCCTTCCAGTCACACAGTCTGGGGTTACAGCTGTGCTTTCCTCGAAGGTTCGGCACTCTTGAGTCATCCCTCTTCCTTCCCTCTCTCCCTCTGCTTCCCAAGCAGAAATGCACAGCCATTGGGAGATCCATGGCAATGGATGCCCACAGCCTCAGGCTGGTTTTCAATACCAGATGGGGGTTTTGAGGAACCCTCCCTGTGAGTGTGAGTGTGTGCGCCTCCAGCTACCATAGGAAATGGGATTTTGCCTGCCTCCTTTTTTCAACAACTGCTGGAGACAGGAGAGGTTCCAGCTTCCCCCAGACTCCAGCTTGTCTCGCTCCCCTTCTCCTTTCTGTCAGTACAATTACTGACGATCAGTTAACCATTTTCAGCCCACTTGCCTACCTTGCTCCTTCTGTCCCTGGTGTGGGGCGGCCGGCAGCGGGGCAGCTCCTTCCCAGGATGCAGGCAGGGCTGGGAATCTTGCCTACGGCCGATGCTTCTTGGGTTGGGCCAGCAAGGGGCAGCACCTAGGAGGAGGGCAGGAGGAGGTCCAGAGCTGCAGAACTCGCCTGCCTCTCCGTTTCCTGCTGGATGATCCCCTGCTTACTCAGACACAGCTCTGGGCTGTTGCGGGGACTGAGCACTCCCCTCAGCAGTCCTGACTGGGGTAAAAAAACCCAGAAGGATTTCTTGATAGCATCGCATCATTATACCCTTTTTCATTCATTTAAAGTATTTAGAGTGCAATTACTTACACAATTTGAGTCAAGGAAATGAGTGTGTAGGGGGAAAATGTATCAGGTAATGTGATTCATTAGTAGTGGTGGGTGATACATATCCCTGTGCAGCAGCAAGGATGAGGTGGCTTGAACAGCTCTTAAATAATTAGATGGGTGCTGCTTGTCAACATAGGGCGACAATGCCCACCTCTATTAGAAAGGCATGAACTGGTCTATGATTGCTCCACACATTACAAAGGCAATCCTGATTTCCAGTTCCGGACTGGTTTTCAGAACTATTTATTGTAAAGGATATTGTTGGCACAAGCACAGAGCGTGTAGGCTGGTCATGAATGAACTGTGCCTGGAAATTAGAAACAGGCTCTTAAAGATTAGAGCAATAAGATTGTAACAGAGAATAATAGGAGGAAAATACCCTTAACTACTTGGATATGTGGCCTATTAAGTATGGTTCAGTCCAGAGTGCTCTACTGCACTTCATGTTCTCATGTCCAGTCCCCATGCTGGCTGGAAACCCACCAAAGATCTACAAAGAGTGGGAGCTGCCTTTCACTTAAGGCTGTTTACTATATAATGGCATACACTCATTCTATTTTACCACATAAATTTTTTCCTACCAGGCATCTGACAAGTTATTGTGTGCTCTCAATATCTTAATCATCTGTAATTTTGAATCATGCTTCAGATGAGCTCTGTTCAGTTTGCAAAGCATAGGAACTGAGGACGTCTTTGCTGTTCTCACAAAAATCATAGCAGCAAGACCCAGGGAAAAAAATGGTCATGAAGAAAAGAATCTCACTCTGTGGTTAGGGTTAAAATTCAATTCCTGTTAGTTAAAGGTACAAATAACCTTGCAAATACTTTACAGAGATTTGAAATAATAAAAACAAAGCCCCAAATTGCCATATAGTCATCAATAACACAGTGTACTAAAAGTAGCACTAACACAACCTTCTCAACAAGAATTTAACAAACATCTTTCCACCTTTCCCTCAGGGGAGGATTTAGCCCCCAAACTTAGTTATCAAATCCAAAGCACTCTTAATAGCAGGGTGAGAAATTAGTTCCTGAGCCCCACAGCCAAGCTTGGGACACTATGTCATGGACAAGAAGTAGGTCAGCTCCAGGTTGTAATCACCTCCCATTTTGTCATCCTGGAAGGTGTAGCAAAACCCTACCAAACAGGTATTGCTTAACTCCTAATCTGGCCAGCTGGCTATTTCATTTGGCTAGTGAAACAGTGAGAGCTGGCATGAGCTTGCCTTGAGCAGAGGTATCTTCCTATGTTCCTTTTTTCTTTTCTTACACTAAAACAGTTCCAGGTTCTTTGTAAGGAAACAAGGGACTCCATACCAGTGCAGAAGTCATCAGGGAGCAGCTTGACAGGAGCCCCAATCCATCCAGTTGCTGCAGATTATTTTTTCTCTTTGCTAGCTTTTTTTCAGGTTCCACTCCTTCTAAAGAAAGATTATGTTTATCGTGAGCAGAGGAATCTTTTGGTGCATGAAATCAGTCAGAAGCTACACAGCTACCAAAGATTTTAAGGTCAGTCAGGCTGTCTCTCTGTTGGTCCTGATACAGACACCTAATATTCAGCTCTCAAACCTGACTTTTCAGATCATTTGTCTTCACAGTCAAAAGGATAAGTTTTTTACTTCAGGAAAAATAACATCTATGGATTGTGCTGAAGTAGAAACACAGAAAAGCTGAGCTTTTCAGCAAGGTAAGCTCCAGGGAAATTGGGGTGTTTTAAGACCATGTCTAGTCTTTTTGGTGTTTTTACTTCACATGAAATAGCCTTCCTTAAAATAACCCATTCTATTACAAAAACACGACCTTAAAGAACAGTTTCTCTGTCATTTGCTTTTTACTTTGTTAATATTGACTGCGTGTCAGAAATAAAATACTGTCCCCTGCTCCCTGCTCTTCAGCTACCATCTTCTACCCCTTCCTTCTGTTGTTTGCATTTACTCTCAGTCATTATCACCAGTTGCCTCACTGGCCACTCTGCTTGCCCTGTGGAGACTCACATCACTCAGCCTCTGCCCTTCCTGGAAGCTTCACCTGTGCTTCCAGTAATCCCTGGCACACTCAGCGTTGCATCCACAATCAGGCCTGTTTGCTATGAACTCTCCATGAAGTGCCAAGCAGCTTCCTTTCCATCCTGTACTGAGATCCATGGGGTTTGCATTATGCATGCTGGAGGGTCAGGCCAGGAACTGATAGGCAAAGGCCATTAACACTTGAAGACAAGATGCAGCATCACAGCTGAAGTTTCCTTTCCAGGTACAAAGTGTTACCAAGAGGTTAACCAACAAGTGCAGTGCAAGGCACAGAGCAGCCATGAGCACTGAGGAGTGGGGAACCTCCTGAGTATACACACTGTGCACAGCACTGAATCAGGCAGCTCTTTTTGGAATACAAAATATAAAAGCAGCTGCTCAACAAACATACTGCTGTGGCCTTCATACAAGTTTCCAACTTTGAACTGGAGCAAAGATCAAACTGACTCATATTTTACTAGTTCTGACAGATTTCATGATCTGAAGATGGCACCTAGTTAACCAGTCAGACTGCTGAGCCACTCTTTGACAGAAGTGCATATATATAATGTTGTGTCATCTGCAGCCATTTAAATGTTTGTTTTGCCACATACACGTTTTACCACATAATATTCAGAATTCACAATAATGAAGAATGATGATGCTAATGATTACAAAATTTGTTATGATGACATGCTGATAGCTAATTATAGCAAAATAAATAAATAAATAAAAGAAAATGGCAGCTGTGGTCTGTCCAAATGAACACACAGCAAAATCTTTATGGTGAAAAAGAGCCTACAAAGCAATCCTCTCCCACACGTGGCTTGGGTTGTGACCTGCCTCGAGAGATGGCAACTGCCTGGAGAGAAGCCACCAACGCAGAGCATGCAACCAGCAGCACCCCTTGAACCTGTGACAGCTGCAGCTGCCTGGAGCTCAATACAAAGGCTGGACAATTCCATGTTTCTTCTTCCCTCACTACCTGTCCGTCTTCAGATTATGCACTGTTCTCTTCTTTTCCCAGTCTGTTCTGTTAGATCCCAAACTGCACAGAGAGGTCATGTCTGCTTAAACTGTACGTGCTGCAAAGAGCTCTGTTCATTATCAGTTGATACTCTGTCGTAGCTGTGATTAAACTGATACAGACCTTTTGGTAAAAGATTGGCTCTTATTAGCAATATGAATTGACTGGACAAATAGATTCTTCCAAAGCACTTGTAAATGCAACACACCGCACAGCAAGAAAAATTATCAACAACTGGAATTTTTTTTCTTGGAAAGAGGATTAGCTGGAACTCCCCATGGTGCTAGAACTATTAAGGGAATGAACACAGAGATGGAAAATAATGCGACGGAGAGAGATCAGTGCAAGGCTCCAGTGTCCCAGCAACCAGAAGATTCTGTGCACTCTTGTTTCCAGAAGTTTGGAGCAGAAACCGCAGTCACAGTCCACGTAACAAGATGCTGTTTCCTGTGTTAGTGATCAGTGTGATACATGGGTTAGAAAATTTGTGTTTGTTTAATTCTGGGCAGCGATCCCATCAGCATTTTCACTCCCACACCAGGGAGGAAGAAATGCATTCTCCCAGCTCCATTTCTTAATGTATGGTTACTTGTTTCAATCTACAAGACACAATTAAAGGCAGAATCTCTGTCCTTTTTTTTCCCTTAAGAAACATTGGTTATTAAATCTCATGTACACATTACTTCGAGACTTCTGAACATTGACAACAAGTTACATCTGGCAAAACAAGGGTGTTTTCGCAGGCTGGCAAGCCTGCCACTCTTGAAAGCCTATCAGGTTTAAATATTTAATGATCAGTCATGGCATTCACTGTCCTAATCAATTCTTTTTTTAGATATGAGTCTGAAGAGTCTCAGAAAGTGCAATCAGGCTGTGCTACACTTGCAAGGAAAAGAGATGGGAAGGCAGAATTGTCTGCCCTGTTCCATTAGAGGCACATTGATGCCATAAAAGGGGAAGATTGCCTTGAGATAAATTGGCATTTACAAAGCCTTTTCTTTATATGTTGGTGGCATTTTTTACTTAGAATTAAATGAAATGGAAACTTTTACAATGTTGAAATAAGGAAAACTCTTTCTTGGAAGGCGGTGGACAGACATAAGCTCCTCACATGCAGGAGAACTGTGCAGTGGGTGCATGTGAACACAGACATGGGCTGGGTTCAGCCAGGGAGTGTGGCACACCATTTGGTTTAAAACCCCATGGAGAACTTGTGGGGCTGATGGAATATAAGAAATAAAACTGACAAATAGTCAGAAAAGAGTATCCGAAGGCACCTCTTGAAAAGAACTGAGGTACTTTCAGCCAAATGCTCCTCTTTCTCTGATAGGGATTTCTCACCCTCCCTCCCTTCAGGAGTCAAGTATTTACCCCATTCCTTTCTGCAAAACAATAGCCAGAGGGGGATTGGTGCTTTTCCCCTCTTTTAGTAGCTGAAGGGTCAGGACACTTAATGTCCTGACCCATCCCAATGAATGCGGGAACCTCCAGCAAAGGCAGTTCTTAGGGTTTTCTCCAGGGTCTCTCAATTGGTCTCTGTTGGCACAAATGTACAAATCATCTGAGGAGGGGCTTGAGTACTGGCCTCTCCTCATCCAGAAGATTCCTCTCATCAGTAGATGATCCTGTAATTCCTTGACGACTGGATTAATAAACTTTGGACTGTTCTTAGCAAAAACAACTGCATTGACTGAAAGCTTCAGGACTGAGGACCACGCAGATCCACAAGAGATACACATTCCAGGTGTAGACTCAGAGCAATTCAGACGGAAGAACAGATTAAACCCCACCCCCCCCCATATCTTGGTGAAGTGCTGAGTTTTATATCTTGCACTGCAGAGAATAGTTCTTAGGAAATTATATTCTAACTGAAGCCAATAATAAAATGCCTGTTGTTTCCCAATGAGAGCCAAACAAGACACAAAGTGCATTCAGCACCTAGAGAAAGAAATGTGTGATGATGGACACAGTAACAGATAATAGTGCTCCCTACCCTGGCATTTCTCTTCCAGCCCCATGGACAGAAGTTGAACTGTGAGAGTTCATTAGCACCCTTCCTTTGGGCCCAGGGTTTTATACCCTGCATTTGATACTTAGGTGATGATGCACCATGAATACTCATGTCTAAACAACAGAAATCAAAACTGGTTTGAAAGAGATGTCATGAGAATTCTGGTTTGCAGGAAGAAGAGAATGGTGTATCCAAGGATAAAAATCTCTCCTTACAGAGCAACAGGATTGATCTGGCTTGTTAAGCCCACCCAATAAACAGTGGTGCTGTTGTTTTTTTAACTGCAGCTTGTCCTTAGGAAAGGAGCTTGTTTATGCTTTCCACAACGTTCACAGGTTCTTTTTATGGCACTTCATATTTTTCTACTGCACAACTGAATAGAGATTGGGAAAAAATGTCGCTGTGCTTTATTTCAAAGGGCTGTACAATAATAATTGTACTGTCCTTTGCGTTAAGTCCAGGACACAACTGATGGCATCTTGCAAAGAGATCAATAGGATTAGCTGATAAAGGTGAGCATGCTTAAATATGATTGTACAATTCTCAAAGAGTGCTTTTATAGATCAAATCCCTGGCAAGAAAATAGTCATTATTGTATTGAGATGAAAAATGCATGGGAATATTTTCACTCATTCTGTTGCAGAACTGCACACTTCTCCATTTAAACTGTTGCTGCATTCCACCTGGGAGGAAATCCCTCCAAACTTATAAAGGGGGTCCCAATACAACAAACTATTTAATGCTGTCAGTCAATATTTGGTTGAATGCACAGGAATTGCACTGAGTGGGTAGAGATGTGCTCACTCTGTATTTTATAGACAGAAACATTCACGTAAGGTATGGGCAAACATAAACAATCTTTGACGCAAGGAACTCAATGTGCTTTCTGCAACTCTGTGTGCAAGATAAGACCAAACACTGACAAAGAAATGAAAAAACTGAATAAAAATTGTTCATCTTATTTTGAATCTTCATCAGAAGCTCAAATATCAGAAAAACTCCTCAAAAATGTGTGCATGTGGAGGGAGTCAAGGACAGGTCAAATCCTCTGTGCAAATTTGAAGGAGTAAGGGAGTAAATGTATTAAGTCCACAAGTAAATGAGATTTAAAATCTTCAGGCAGTGCCATGTCCTTTAGATGGATGCGTATTGAGGGTCCCCACAGCTGTTCTGGGGGAAGGATCCAGAACAAGGGTGAGGGTACTGTGGCTCCTGCCGGAAACCGCTGAGTTCCTTGCACTGGTGCCTGCAAAGGTTGGTGCTCACTAAATTCCCTGTGTCACTGTGATCTTGTTTGTGCAGGAGCTGTGGCAGCAGCAAGGAGCCTCCAGAGCATTCTGCAGCAGAGAGGGCTGGCTGCAGTTCTCCTCAGCTCTGATTAGCCATGGCTGTGGAGATGTTACGCACACCACATTTCCCAGCAGTGACCCTGCTCCCATCACCAAGAGGAAATGCTTCCCAGCCCTTTTGTTTCAAATAAAGCAAACAGGAAATACTCAGCTACCTTGCTCCCAGTCTTTCACCATCCATTTCACTGCTTCCTGCCTCTGTCTATTTTGGGAGAGAAGTGTTTAATAAAATTGCCTCTTCCACAATTCAGATTTCGCTTACAGAGGTAGACTGAGCCTTCTGTGTCTCGCTGGGTTCTCCCTCCTCCTGCCCTCAGGGTGGGGAAAGGGCAGGAGCAAAAGAAGGATGAAACCAGAAGTGCCCACAACATCTGCTTCTTTTAGTTTTAGCCTCTCCTTCCTTTTAACTGGGGGCCGTTTCTCATAGCATGGAGAAATTATTAATGAATATTCTCTCTGTCGTGACAGTCTGGAATCCTTTGGCAGTGGGAACCGGTCATGCAGGAGCAGGCATCATGGTATTTCTTTTTTAACTCTTTAAACTGACAGTTCCAGGTGTTTGATTTCATTAGTTATTTGAGTAGAGTCTATGCTGGCTGTATATTTTGGGGGGGGGGGGGGAGCAACCAAAGAATTTAATGCAGTCTAACAATTTCTTGTCGTTTTCAGAAAATGTTGAAGCATTAATGCAACACTAAAAAAATTCATTCCTCTTTGTATGGTAAATGCAAGGATAGAAGGATGTTTTTATTACACTAGTGTATGACATGGGAAGATTGGAAACACAAGAGAGGTGTTTGCACAAAGATGGCAGCGCAAAGAGGTTGTCCTTTCTTCTTACAATGAGCTTCAGTGGTGCAGAAATATCATATCTTCATTGCTTTTTAGGGAATGTGGAAAATTGTTTTATGCCAACATCATGGCAGCTGACAAGGAAAAGACCAAGATAAGGGTACTCTGATCAGGGAATTTGTTATACCTACTCTCCTTCCACCAGCCATATTTCCTCAAGATGAAACAAGTCATTGGAAAATATAAAAATTATATTTGTAAAAGGAAATTAATTGAACCCTTCCTACTAGTTCATCAGGTCAGTTTGCACCTCCTCCTTCTCTCCAGATTTGCAGCCACACAGCTGGGTGTGTGTTTAATCCCTTTCTGCTGATCTCTGTTTTTTACTCTGGAAAAGATTTCACAGTCAGTCTGTAGAACGCCATTCCTGTACAATGACGTTCAAGAACAATAACCCCAGTCCATGCCCAGTTCTGTATGTGTTAGTGACAGCTTTGAGATGTGTCTTACATCCTTAAGCCGGGGGAAAATAGAGAGAGTACACACGAGGCAGAAGCACTTGCCAGCTCTGATTTTTTCAGGAGGACACTGAATTCAGTATTTCATTCAATTAAACATTAAGATGATCCCATGACTAACTCCAGTTTCTGCTGAAGTAAATAGGAGTAAATAGGAATAAATAGAAATCAACATCTCACATCATAAGCACCAAAGAAGGAAGAGGGCTCCTTTAGGGTTCTTTAGGATTTCTCCAGGTAAGAGCTGTATGCAGGTGACAACAGTAATGCAGCACTGCTCTTCATTTCTTTTTAAAATTGTCTCCTGTTACCTTGTGTTTTTCCATTTATCTTCCACCTGCAGTCTCAAATTCCAGACTGATGGACTAGAACTTGCTGTATAAAGGATGATTTTATTAATCCTATAAATTTTTGTACATGGTGCAATACTCAACCTAGACACATAAGTGGACATGAGAGGAATAAAATCTCCAGGCTGACTCAGTAAGAAGTGCTCACTGAATTCACTCTGTGAGCAATGAGGTGATTCCTCACCCTGATGTTAAATCTGCTGCAACTCCACCAATGCTATCACTCCACAGCCTCTGGCAATACCACCTCAGTAATAGGTTTATATGGTACTATTATTATTATTATTATTATTATTATTATTATTATTATTATTATTATTATTATTATTATTATTATTATTAGTTTGTGAATGTCTTCAATACTGCATCATGGCAGAGGTACTTTATGTCAAATACAATGTTCCATTTAGTGCAATCTGTATTTTCCAATTCAGTCCATGTTTTGTTTTGAGCTGGTTCAGAATGAAATTGCTTTCAGTTTTTCACTATGGCCAGGCAATTGGAGAAGCAGCCCTGCAGCCTCACTACTGTGCTGCCACCAGGTACAGAATTGTTCATGGATGACTTGCAGACTAGCTTTTCTTTGGAAGAAATTGATCAGTCTCAGATCTCCCTTTTGTCTGAAGACATTCACAATCTATGCATGTGAAAAAGAAAACAAAACAAAACAAAAAACCCAAACCAGATATTAATAGTATTTTCAAGTTCCTAATGATGTCCTCAGGTGCTTTCATGACAAAGGGAAATGTGCTGAGGAAACTGACTTGAAAAAAAAGAGATTTAAACTTGTTGAAGCTCAAATACCCCAGCAATACCTGGTCTGGGAATCAGCAGACTGGGAATCAGCAGAAGCACTCCATGCTTATGGATTGCAGCATTGACTCTCCTGATTTTCCTTAATTTGGTAAAGGTAAGCAGTCTGCATCCCAGCTTTTCAGCGCATCGTGAGGGAGAGCTCAGAAGGAAGATCTCAGCTGAGCCTGCTGAACACAAAGACTCCCTCCCCTCCCCTCCCATCTCAGGCCACAGCCTGGTGCAGTTTTTCCATCTTCTCAAGCTACACACATTTCTTGGCTCTTTAAACACTGTGCTGTCTCTCAAGCATGAAATGTGGGGGCAGCCAGTTGTTTGGCACAAAGAGTAAAAGTGTCAGAGGAAAAAGCACAGAAGCAATGGCCCTTTGACAAGGCAGCTTCACAGCTTTGATATTTCCTCTCTCTCCTTTTCCCTAATGAACTCCATGGCTACTCTCTGCACAGAACCCAAAAAATGCTCTTGTACTGGAGCAATCTTGGTGTTATTTTTTGGGCTTCTCATCTTGCCACGTGTGTCTAAGCTATTTCAGTTCTTCAGTCTGTTGTCTGCAGAGATACTGTGGCCTATGTCTTAATTTGGGATGTTGGAATAGGCATTATTTGAGACACTATGCACTGTTTCTTAAGGTAACACAGAAAAGCACAATATCCTCAGTTAGTCCAATTTCATTGTCCCAGGACCAAAAACTCAGCTGTTTCCCAGTCACAAGAAGCAGGAATCTGCCAGGTCAGGATGTCTCCATTTCTGCCGATGCTGACACAACTGTCAGATCTTTTGTAGTCAGCATCATCCTAACAGGCAAATATTTACTCTTCAACAATTGCCCCACCTTCCAAAAGATTTAAAACTCACTAGCAGGCAGTGGATTTTATTTTAAACAATGTGCCTGTCTTGTGGCTCCATTCCTGACTGAGAAACTGCTTATATTGGTTTTCCCTCAAGGGCCTCACTTACAGTAAACACAATTAGGGCTAAAGACATTATCTACCATATATCATCATTAGAAACTGCCTGTTGCTTTTAGCTTTGCTTTGGGTGTAGTCTGCTCTAGACACAAGCTATCCCTCAGTGATTAGGATGCTGCAGCTCCACGTCTTAAAACCCTTCTTAACATTAAGGGGTGGGACAGCATTAGGTGCTGCAGACTCTAAATTACAGTATAATGACTTTACTCAAAAAACACTGCAAAAGATTTTAAATCTGGTTCCAAATTTAAGCTGGAAAGGCTGTACTGCTGCTGGCTGGCACACCAGGCTGGCTAAGAAGGCAGACAGGATGGTGGTACGTGATTCCCAGGAATGTGGAAACCCATCTTTGCATTCTCCTTCTGCATCAGCTTTGGTTTTATGGTGAGTGACTGATGAGTGACTTTGTCAGGAATAAGTGTAAGGGGCTTAAATCAACATTTCCCGGCTTTGTCCTGAAAGTGACTTATTCCCAGAGGATGCCAGCTGGACAGGGTACTGATAACCTGTCTATCGTGGGAAGGATGGAATTTTTCACGCTTTCTGTGTGTGTGAGTGCGAGCTGCTTTAGTTTCAGTAATTCCTGTGCAAAAAGCACATCTCAGACAGGCACAGACCATGGACACACCTCCTGCCAGCAGATCCTGGGACAGTCCCTCCCCACGAGAGAGTGAGAACCCAAACCTGAACTCTCCAACTCTGTGCTGCTCAGGAGTCTCATCCCTCACAGAACTCATGGAACACCCAGAAGTGTTTCAGAGCAGAGCAGGATGGGCTAGGGCAGAATGTGACTGATCAGCCCCTACAAAAGCACTGATGAGGCAACTCTGGGTCTTTCTCTGCCGTCACTCATGTCATTTGGGTTTTGTCAACTCTGCTGATTAATGCTGTTACAACAATCCAGAGACAGGTTGCAAAGGCAGATGGGAAAGTGTCACAGCTGACAGACAAAAAAGGGAAAAAAATCATATTTCTGAGCTTCTTAATGCACTGGTCTGTCTGACTGCTCCAGGAAACGCTGAGCCCTTTCACCATGAGCCACCGAGAACAGCACTCAACCAACAGCACAGCAAGAGAAATACTTTCATTTGCTCTGAAGAAAAACTATTTCACAGCAATGCCGCTGGCTGATCTATTAATCACTGATTTGACCATTTTCTGAGAAATAAAATGAAATGAATGCCAGGAGGAAAGGGGTCAAGGAAAAAGACTACGTTCAGCCATGAAAGGTTTTATCATCTTTTAATTTCTTGCATAATGTCATTGTTATATTCCTAATTGATAGAGGCACCAAGAAACAGATGAGTTATGTTTCTCTGACCAGTAATTTTGCAAGAGTTAATGAGAGACAGAGCAATGCAAAGCATATCCAGAGGTACATAATCTAACTTATTCTTGTTTAATTATTATTTTTTGAGAAGAAACACTTGCCCTCCAAGCAGTGCTGCTCAAAAGAAGCAGGCTGTGTTCAAATTAATCTGCTCTCTGACCTGTCAGTTGCATGAGTTCCTTATGCTCTGAAAGTGAAATCATTTGGTTAGGAGCACCAGTGTGCCTCTTGATCTTTCAGTACATAATCACTGGGCATCTTGCCTGCCAAAATATCTGAGAAGCAAATAGAGCACCTCATGTACAGCACTGAAATCCTCCTCAAAACAGTGTCCAGTAAAATGCAGCTGACTTATGTCGGAGTTTTGTGCTGAAGGAGTCCTCTGTATCTTCTTTTTCTTGAGACTAACATACTCAAAACCACTTAAAAATTAAAAATGGCATTACAGAGCTTCAGACACTGCAAAACCAAGCGAAACTCACGTGAAACACTCAGCCTGTGCTCAAGATACCCTGTGCTGGCACAGACTCATCATCTTCTCTCCCACAGTGCCTCCTAACAATGCTCACACAAACAAATCAGCTTTGGATGGGCTCTGCTGACGTTATCTTCATCTTCCAGGGTCAGCATTTTAAGGAACTTCCGCAAAAACAACCCAAGCAGTTTAGAGTACAATAACTGTTGCTTTGGCATATTCTTTGTCTTATCTTTTTCTTTATGTACAGGCTCACACGGAGAGCCAGGACAATTCCCACTTCCTGCACTTATTGGACTGAGCCTGGTCAGCTCTTCAGTGTGTCTAATTTCTGGTCAATTATTTCACTATCACCACATACAGGAATGTTTCGTGGCTTGCTCAGCAAGCTGGCACAGTTGCCATCCAAGTGAAGGGCACAGCAGCCCAGGCAGCTGGTGCCCACAAGGATACACTGAGCAGGAGCAGAGAACTTCTCATGCCAGAAAAAATAAAGCTGGATCAGTCTGGTTTTCACTTGACCACGGTGATCACAACTCTCTGCAGGGTGCATGGTTGCTTTTTCACAGGGCCTGCAGAATAAGGACTGCATTAAAAAGGGTGGAATTTCAGCAGTTATTTGGGTCTGAAACCTGAAATAGCAGAAAACGGCTTTAAACTGAGCAAAAGTGACTTGTAAATTAGAAGGGACATACCCCAACATAAAGATGTGGTTTTCACAGCCTGACAGAAGAGCATTAAGCACATTCTACAGTGCAGTAAGTACCTTAACAACCATCCTACTTACAGCTGATTTCAGGATAATTCCCTCCCTGATCTCCTGCACTAGTTTGCACACCTTTAACTCTCTACAAGTCCCTCCTGACATAGTTTCAGACACAGCCTGATAAACATTTGAACGTTGCTGGACAAGTTTCAGAGAATAGTTCCAGGCACAAGACTAACTTCCTGTCATGTCTTTTGTTTCCATCAAGAAAAGCACTGCATATAAAGTAGAAGGGATAATTTCAATTAATAAGGGCTTGATACCTCAGCTGGTGCTAAAGGCTCAACAACAGGGTCATTCAGGTATGAGAGGGCTCCAGGAGCAAGTCAAAAATAACTTCTAAGGTACCTAAATTGTAAGGAACAGGATTATGGAGGACTGCAGGTTCTGGCCCCAACTTCAGCTACAGAAGACAATCCCATTATCCTGTCCCCACACAGATCTTTGAATGGCCTACTTTGAACTCAGTGATGGAAAGGATTCATTGCTTTTAAGCTGTAATCTTCATGTAAGAGATGAGACACTGGATTACAGACCTTGTGAGTGACCATTAATAGGCAATACTCTTCCTTGTATTTTTCATGGAATAGATGATAAAAGATCTAAGTAGATGGCTCTGGGTTTTTCATTACTTGTTTAGTTTTGTAATTCCCTGATTTTGTTAACTATTCTGTAAAATTATTTGGAATCAGATATGTTGGGATATCAAATATGAGTACATTTTAACCTAAGGCTTCTAAAAGCAAGAAGCAGAGGGGACAGAGGTGTCTCGGTCCTGCCAGAATCCCGGAGCTCTGGAGCCCTGCAGGCTGCAGAGGGCAGCAGCCTCTAACCCAACCCCAGCAGGATGAGCTGCACCCCGAACAAAGGCCATGTGTGTTTGTGGGGCTGGAATCCACTCCTACACACCGACTGCTGTGCTATCTGTACAGTTCCAGCGAGACTTCTCCATTTTAATACAGTATTGGTTCTACTTATTAATGTAACACTAATGTGCGTTTTTGATTTTATGACACAGCTTTCTACGTGTCACAGTCACAATCTCAAAAACTGTAGCTGTATATGGTTATACTTTGCAGATAACTAGTATAAACTATCCTTTGGCCAGCACTGTCTTTATCAACACACCAGCCACACAGAAAAGCTGCTTTGTCCTTTGTGCAAGTCAGAGTACAGGGAATGCTGCTTTCCCTCAGTGGAACCTCTTTTCTGGCAGATTTTTAAGTGCTCTGGAAGTTCAATCAAGGGAAAGAGGTAAAAAAAGACATGATTATGAACTATAAAAAAGGAATATATGTTCTCTTATAAAATGTCATTCTCTACCTACTAGGCAGGTGTAGCAATCTTACAAGAAAATCTCAGCATAGAAATACCAAGAACACTTTGCATTTCCAGGAATTTACTGATTGGGATTTGTATCTTTGATTATGTCAGTAATTCAGCCATTAACCTGCCACAACTAACAACAGCTGTGCTGATCTCTTTCCATTCTTTCTCTTACAGAACCCATGCTCTAACCTGCTGCTTCTTTCAAGTGAGGAAATTGAAGGAAGGTCCAGGTATTCAAGATTTAAATTTAATTCTCTTGGAAAGAAAAAGAAAAAAGAATAATTTTCAGATGATTTTGTTTGCTTCCAGAAGCTGAAACAGAATATCTCAGGTTAGAAGGGACCTATAGGGATCATCAAATCCAACTCCCTGCTCTTCACAGGACTACCTAAAATTAAACTTAGGAAACACAGACCTAAAAACCAACCAAAAAAAAAAATCCATCTAAACTCATAAGCTATGGATGCTCAAAATTAGCAAAAGGGTGCATTTGCCAGTGCAGGCCCCCACGCTAGGATGAAGGTTAATTACTGCCCCAGTTAATTAGAGGACTCCAGAACCTCTGGGAGCCTCCCCCAGGTTGAACCTGCAGCAGCTCCCTTACCTCAGGCTCCTCCTGGCCGCAGGAACTTGAAGCCCCTCTCATGAGAGGGATCAGGCACTGGGAGCCTGTGGTTTTGTGCCTTTTGCATCCTTCAGCCTCGTGGTACCAGACAGGAGTGCACTCGCCCCTCTGTGTGTTGCATTCCCAGGGAGAAGCAACTTTTAAAACATTCTGATTGCACTTGCAACAAGTCTTTTCAAAGCCTGTGCAAAGTCAGCACCATCTTTGCACAGGAACAGATATTCTTGGCCTATTTAAACTGTGTTCAATCTCCATTCCACGTTGTCCACTTTTATAATTAAAATAGAGTTCTAGGGACAACTGGAATCCTGAGATACTTATTCTTCTGACTGCAACAAGGTGTGTCATTAGGCAATAATTCAGGCATCGGACCACATGCTGTTTGTTACATCAGAAACATCCCACACTTGCAAGCCAGTGCTACTGATCAGCTCCTTCCAGCATCTCAGTCCTCAGCACTGAACTAATTACCTGGGTCTGGATAACGAACTTCCCAAGTGACCCTGAGGGTTAAGGGTCCACTCCTCTTCCTTCCCAGGTCAGCATGATGATCTATAAGGTGGTTTTGTCGTGTGTATCATGTAGGCGGCAATCCTGTTGATTCCCATTGTTGGAAAAATCAGAAAGCCCTTTAATTCAAGCAAAAAATGTTAAACCTCTTGGACATGCCAAGCACAGCCCAACTGTATAATCACCACTGTCAGCACCACAGACACGTCAGCAGAGCAGGCTTTGTTCTCCCTGCATGAAATTTCACAATTCCCCGGTTTTTTCCAGTCTATGAGTCTAATCCTTCATGGTTCTGGCTGTAGCAGTTGTTCAGGTGTGATAATAACCAGCAGATGCCTGCCTTGTCCAAGCCAAACTGTGTGGACGAGACTGAAAGCACAAGAATTTCTGCTGGTGGCAGGGATGTATTTGCAGGAAAGCGGAATTCGTTGTGAATGAAAGGACTTCTCACCTAACAGGACAGATTCTCCTCTTGAAAACCATTAACAGCCATGGTGGTCAAAACCAGCAAAAGTTTAAAAAAAAAAAAAATTTTGAAATGTTCTCACTGACTTTTCCCACGTATTGTTTCAAAAATTTTCAAATACCAAGTTAGGATTGTGGATTTTTTCCAACATCCAAAATAGAAAGAGGAAAACAGTAAAATACTTTTCATAAAGGTACTTCTTGCAAACCAAGAGCGGCATTCACTCGTTTTCCTTTGATTCAATGATTAGTTTTGAATTAAACTCTTAAGTGTTTTCTGCCTCACATCATTGATGAGTAAGACTACATGGATGTTATAACCATCTTTCTGACACCAAGCTCAGAGCTTTTAGAACTGTTATTTTAAATGGAAAACAACAACAACAACAACAACAACAACAAAAGGAAAACCCATGACTTTTGTGCCAACAGCTGGGGTCTCAGATCAGATGAGTAGCAGAGGGTACAGTGATTTTTCAGATTCCTGCAAGATGTGCTGCTGATTCTCTTTCTACATCTTATTTCAAAAAGCAAATTACTAGAAAAAGCCAGTGTCCAATTTGTCCTGTTGGAGTTGATTTTTCATGTGGAAAGCATTGCGCAGAAGTGGTTTCTGCTTTGAGCTGTGTGCCACGTGTCGCCAAATATTTACTTTGCCCATTAAAGCAACTCATCTCTAGATCTTATCTGAGAAGAATGGTGTTTCATATTTGAGTCACTCTTATCCTTCTTGTGTAATCAGTGTTCCAAGAAAATGCTGCATTCAGATACCAAACAGGACAGGCAAGTTCCCAGCCAAGGGGAGCTGTGCTCAACTATAGTAAACTGGCATTTTAATTGGGAATTTTTCTACCTGCACTATATTTATGGCAGACAATAGCAGGGGTATTCACAGGCACTGACATTTCTTAAATTACAAAACACTTCCAGCTCCAGATGTCACTGACTGCACACAAATACGTGCTGGTGTAAATGGGGAGAACTGCATGCACAAGGTCTCTGCTTTCTATAACTGGAGAAATGGTTCAGATTTTTCACCAAGCTTTATTAGCAAAGGACCTTTACTCATTGATAGTTTTCTAGTAGCAGAGAAGATATATCAAAATATGAGTTATCTGTAAAAAGATCTCAATTTAACTTTATTTTTGTCATGCTTTAGCAGAGGCTGCAGTCAGCAGGCCTAGACCTGAACACAAAACAGCAAGGAAGAGACAATCTCACTTCAAAGAACACATGAACTATTTAAAAGGCAGCAAAGAGAGAATTAAATCTCGGTTTCATCCACCTACAAGTCAGGAGCGCAGCGTGAGCCACTTGTCTGAAGCCCCCCTAAGTTCAACGGAGAGACACAAAAAATTCCTTTGTTCCCCATTCCAACTGCACAGGTGGGTGAACAAGGCCTGGCCAGGAGACCTGTGTCACTGCTCTGCTGGGTGCTCTGTCCTGTCCTGGGCCAGACTCCAAACCTCCTAGTGATTCCCCAGGGGCAGCTTCCCCTACGTAATTCATGTAGGGCTTAATATCCAGCAGCGCTCTGGCTCTGCAGAAATCCCCAGGTGAAAATTTACAGTCTTTGTCTCACACAAAGATCCTTCTAATCTTAACTCCACAGTTAAAACCTCCACAGTAAAAGGGCTACCAACTACATGCAAAGAAAACCCATAAAAATCTTGAATCCAGTTTTCCCATCCTATGAGAAACTGTAAGCAAAAATAGGAAAGAAGCCACCAATAATTGTAAGCAGCTCCTACGTGCAGCAAGTGGTTATTTTTATGACGATAGGAAAAGCAATCATCACCTGATGGACTAATTTATAATGATTATTGCATCCTTGTTGGTCTCTGGTAGTGTACATGATATTCAGGGGGCTGATACAATCTCTCTCCTTGCCAAGCATCACACTGTTTCTCCTAGAGCAAGCGCTGTAATTAAGATTGGGAAACAAAGCCAGTGATACGCACATAAACCAAAGCTCAAAACCACTCACCCCGCAGGCTGGAGAATCACACAGAGGTTGGCAGGGGGGCACAGCAGGCACAAAGCACGCCTGGCAGGAGACAGGAGAGGCTTTGCACCCCCTCAGCTCACCTGCAACAAAGGCTGCAGGTGACAGAACACCCAGTGCCACTCGGAGCAGGGGGCAGAGCTGGCACTGCCTCCTGTGCACCTGCAAATCGCCCTCAGAGCTCCAGCCACGGCAGGGCCTTTCCCAAGTGTCAGCTTGGCAGCACGTTCAGTGAATTAAGGCTGTTGTAAATATTTAAAGCACTTAAGCCACCCTACATCACAGCCAGAATTTGTTGTGTGTGCTTGTGGATGTACACATGGTTTCATCGCTTCTTTTCCTCTGCTGTTCAAGGAAAAGAAAAGGCATCCATCCCCTAAGAAATGGGCCCTTTCTCCCATGCAGATTTCCTGACATGTAAATATATAAAAGGACTATCCTTAAATCCATTTTTTCTACAGATATTACCATTTTGACACTTCTCATTTTTTTTCTTCAATAGTGTTTTCCCTAGACCTTAAAGCACCTCTTCAAGGAATAGCACACCACAGTATGAACACGCAGCTACTTTCCTAAGAAAATATTGTCAAAATAAGGTCTCTCCACTAAGCATTTGACTTTCAATAAAGCATCATTTTAGTATTTCTATTAAAATTGAGTTATTACGATCAGTCCGTTATTTTCCTTTACATGAAGAGAACATAGAGGAGTGAATAACTTGCCCGATATCACAGAAGAAACCTGTGAAAGAGCAAAGATTTGAAAGGCAGGAATGGGATCAGCCACAGTTACCGTCACCCATCCTTTCATATTTCTAGTTTAGCCTGGAGATGGGACTCCTATGAGGTGACTCTGCAGCTACTCTGGTGATGTGTGTGTAGTGCACAAAGTGCTGAGCCTCCACATGGGCACTGAGGCAAACCTGAGTGAGCGCTCCGTACCTGGTCCTTCGTGTCTGGAGGAGAGGGTGGTGATGTGCTGTCACCATTAACAGCATCCAAACCCACCAAACATCCATTAACAACAACAAAAAACCTCTGTTTCCAGAGTTTCCAAGTTGTGGTGACAAAAGGCGCATGAAAACTTGGAGTGCACAACGGTTCCCTCTCTTCCTCCTTTTTCCCATGGACAGTTTCCCAGCTGTACTGTGAAGTAGAAAACACTGTTTTGCTAATTACTGTGCAGTTCTGACTTTCCAAGCTCAGGGGCTTCCTGCACTGCTGCAGCCCTTTCTTGAGTAAGATTTTGCCCAGGAGCCGAGCCAACAGCATTTTCTATGCTGGTGATGTGAGTCTGCCAGGCAAACCCAGGGCATCCTGCTCTGTCCTTGTGGGCAGCACTGGGCATGGGCTCCTGCTGTGGAGGGAGATCTTTGTGCAAAACAGTTTTGCAGGAGGTTGAGACAAAGCAATAAGAATTCTTACTGAGAGGGTCACAACCACCATTATACCTGGAGGGGCCAAATGTGTGGCATCTGAGGGAAGTGGGTTTGTGTCTGTTTCTCACCTTCCAAATATATTTAAATTAGTAATAAATTCAATTAGTTTTCCCCAAGTCAAATCTGGTTTGCCTGGGATGGTAATTGGTGAGTGATCTACCTGACTTCATCTCATCTGAAGAACTTCCATCTCATTTTCACTGTTGAAGAGGAGAATAAGAGCATCTGGGTGGGCATCTGGCAACCCACCACAGAGACAAAGCATCTATTTAACAAAAATCCAGTTCAGCCACACACCTGGTTACCAATAAGATCCCAGCTAAAATATCAATGGTTAATATCAATGCACAGAGATCTTTGCTGATCTAATCACACTTAATTGGTCAGAAAGTTAAAGTGATCACTGATCTCAATAACACAGTATCAGAGCCCCCATGTGCCTGTGCTTTCCATCATCCTTTTCTCATAGAGAAGCACAATGGGTGAGGATATACACCTTCCTCTCCACTGCCCTCACGTTACTCCTGTGCTGCTTCTCATCGTCTCCATTAGCTTTCAGATTAACACAAAGGAAAATTTCTGGGATATTGGGAAAAAAACAAACCAACAAAAACAACCTCTGGTGCAAGCCTGTCACACAACATTCCTTCTGTGACAGAGCAGGTGTGAGCAGTGGGCTGGGACTGTGGCAAGCTGGGGTAATTATACACTGTGCACAGCTGACTCGCACCTTCCATGGGATGTCACTGGGGCAGGACCGAGGCCATGTCACTGCTCAGCTGTGGGCTCCTTCCCCACACACAGCCAAAGCAAAGACATGGATGAAGTGACCACCTTTTGAAGCTTTTTTTCCTCCCCAGATTTGCCAGAGCTACGTAAAGGTAAGAGTTTTCAAATTGTCTGGGATCAACCCTATGTTTCCTCCTCAGGAGGTAGATAAAGGGAGGAGAGGAGGACTGAAGCAGACAGTGAGTTCAAGGAGTATGGCAGCTGTGGCTCTCTGAGGGGAATGTTAACTTTTCGTGATTAAATTGTCAAGCTCTAAAAACCTGCAAGCTTCTCTCACGTCCCTAAAATCTGGAGGCAAAGCTTTTTCTCAGGATATTTTCTCTTTCTCCTGGAACAGATCAGAGATGGAAAAGAGGAAAAGGAGCTTTCTGAGAAGGTGGAAATGAGAGCAGTAATAAGGATGGAAATTCAAGCTAATGTACCATAGGAAAAGGCTTAGCTCACACATAAAAGCAGGGCACATACCTGCTTGCTTCAAGTGAATTTATTCATCATAACTTTGTAAGAGTTGCTAAACCAGCTCCAGGTGCTGTAGGACACATTACTTGAGCTGCTCTATCAGCTTTCAATTGAAGGACAAGTCATGGACATTATTTTTAAGAGGGTATAAATGAAATGCTGGCTACCCATGATTCAATTCTGTTGATGAGGGAATGTTCATCTGTAAAGGAATTAAATTAAAAGTTGGCAAACATAAATTTTTGAAGTAATGATGAAGTGCTGGAAACAACTGTGTAAGGCTGCCCTCAATTTTGAAAGCTAAAAGGGAACATAAAAGACAAAATTGTGTTCATAGAGGACAAAGGCTGAACCTAAACTTAGCATTTCCTATCTTCTGTGTGCTAAAGGTTTAAGGCATAACCAAATGTGACCATGTCACAGCAGAACTGATGCAGTGTCTCCACAAAGCAGTATTTCTGTCCACAACAGAATTAAGGAAAACCAAGACTAATTAACTGTTAAACGTCACTGTGGCAGAACAGGAACTGAGCCCATTTTTTTCCTCAGTGCAGGTTAATGCCCAAACCACTGGACAATACATCCCTTCAGTGGACATTACTCTATTTTTGGAATGGTAATTAGGGAGGGACAAGTTCTAATGCAATCCCAGGGCTCAGCTGTGCTCACCCTTCAGAGCAAGTGCCCTTTAAATACGAATAAAGTTGGTCATTTCGAGGGAACAAGGGATTATACATCAAACAGTAAATTAAGGAACAAGGTTTAATAGATAAACCTGGTTTGCATCAAAATTTAGCACAGAAAGCAGTGATGGATCTTATTCAGTATTTTAATTAATAACCCTGGCAGAAATATAGGAGTGGCTAGTAAAATGTATGACTTAAGAAACAAATTATGGAAGAAAATCTATTACACAGACTAAGAAAGAGACCTGCTGTGGCAGTATTTGTATGCATTATAATGCTACAAAGCAGTGCACTTAGAAAACGACCAGAAATTTCAGCTGCAAACTGGGAGTTCATCAGTACAGAAAGACATTGGAGGAGAAAGACCTGCTGCTGGTTAATGACAACTTAAATACAAACCATCAGCATGAGGTGGCTGTGGAAAAGGAAATAAGTGCTGCTGGATTATTCTGCAGACAGCTTTTCCATTAAATACAAGATGACATTCATGCCACCCCATAGGCTGAGGACAGAGATCACTGACCATTCAGGGACAAGAAGGATGAATTCACTGTACAGAAATTAAAAAGACTCAGAACCATGCTTAGCCCTGTGAAGGAAAGGCTGTAAAGGGACAGGAATGTTCTCTGGGCTGGCTTGAAGGGAGAAGGTTTTCTGCAAAAGCATGATGCTGGCACAATAACACACAGCAAGGAGCTACCACCAATAATTCTGGACTAGGAGGTTTGTGAAACTTTACAGTGTTTTGGATTGATTTAAGGTGAGAGCAACAGGAGCAGTGAATGTACTGAATTATAGACTGGGGCTCCCTTCATGAAGGATTAACTTAACATAAACATCCGATATAGGACAGGACTGGAAAATCCAGGCAGTCCCTGCCTATCCAGCAGCCTTGTGAGTGCACATACTGGGGAGTGAGTCAAGGCAGTCAGCAGACAAGAAAAGGGAACGAGGTGAAGAGTTTTCAACAAGAAATACGGTGCATATTCAGTCAATCCCCCACAGCTACATCCTCTCCATTTGAAGGGGCTGGTAGCCTGATCCAGCCTTAAAAGCCAGAATAGCTGTGATATTAAAAAATTAATTTCATGCGTAAAGAATGGGGAATTGACAGAGCATTCTTCATCTCCTTGAAAAGGTTGTCTGCTGCAGACATAATGAATACTTTTTAAAGTCCAACTTCTCATTTGCTGCCAGCAGTCCTCTCTTTTAGCTTCTATTTAAGAATGAGAATAGGCAAATACCTGAACGCTGCTACCCAATTATATTTGTCTGTATTAGAGCTGGAACTATTCCTTCCTGAACATCTGGAAACCCTCAGCACATTGTGAATGTTACCCGAAATGACCAACGCAGGACTAAAGGGAAAAGATCTTTCCACTGAGGAATTCAGTGTTTCATTACTAGCCAAAAACTGGAATTAACTGCTTCAATCAAGTGAAACAGGCTCTTGATATTGTTCAAGCCCCAGATGTAATTGCATGCCAGCAATGGCATTTTATGGCAACTCTTTAAAATATCAGAAATTCAAATTGTCTCATAAATACAGCTGGAAGGGCTAAATGCCCAGGAAAATGTTGAACTAGTGATGACAGGAGAACAAGAACACATTGCAGCAAACTGTAGGATACTGGCCCAAAGCCTTCGGGCCAGTATCCTACAAGCCAACAGGCCACTGGAGAAAACTGCTATGCCTCCATATATCCACAGAGTGTGGGGATCCCTTACTATAATGTTTTAATGCTAACCTTCCAAAATACCAAACTTTTGAATGTAGTACCCTATATTCTTTAAACACCTGAATCTTAAAGTTTCCTCCCAAATGCCATGTTCCCTTTTTTCTGTCCTGAACACACCCTCACTGAATGGCAAATCCCACGCTGGCATCAGGTGAAGCTGGAATGGAGATTAAACACTTCCTGTAAAGTCACTGCTTGCTGAGATGCCATCCTGGAGAGCCAGGTATGAACCTGAAAGCAGAATTAGTACTGCAGTGAAATTCGCTTTTCAAATGACACCCCTTTCCAAGCATAGATGACAGCGCCTGTGCCTCTGCAGGCACACTTCGAATTAATCCCACCTAAGGGGTTATTCAGCCAACAGGGACATTCGGGAGGGACATACAGAGGTGCCGGTGAGAGCTGGAGAGTGAGGCTGTGAGTGGAATTTCACAGCTCATCAGCTTTGCTTGCCTGCATGAGGCTGCTCTTCACACCCAAACGCAAGACCCTAGAGCAAATCAGAGGAAGATGATGGAAGCTGCCTGCCCATTCTTCCCTGGAATCTGTTCTTCTTGGAACAGAAAGGCTTTGTCAATTGCACCTCACTTTCACTGAACTGGCTCTTTGTGCATATGCCTCAGGGTGTGATTTACTTATTTTTTTAAAATACTGATTTCCACAGGACTTAAAGTCAACTTTATTTTCCAGTGCGTATCCATATGTAGAAGAGACTAAAACTTGATACAAGTCAGGGAATTGTTTTGGTGCCCCTGGGACGATGCAGTTCTGCCTGCAAACCAGGCAGTTTGCAGTAGCTTGAGTCAATCTGCTTCAGATAAACCCAGGCTCACTCCAGGAGAGCTCCGGGGGCTGCTCTGCCCTTGCACAGAGCTCTGTTTGCTCAGGGTGACTGCAGAGAAGGCAACTCACATCACCTCCTAAGCTATTAATTGTGACCCTCCTGGGTGTTACTGTAGGGAAATTTATGGGGCATTTTCCTGCTCTTCAGGAACTGCTGCCTGATATTTCTCCTTATGACTTTTTCCTCCAGGGCTACTCACACTGTTCTCTCCCATATGTCTTCTCCAACAACTGAAAAAGAGGGAATTCTCTAGCTCTAATCTATGGCAACAACTCCTACAGGTTTGGGAGTCACAGCCCTAAAGGGCTCTCAGGCCCCTTATACATGGCTGGAACCAAGAACTGCGAGTAAGCACTTGTATGTTAAATTAAAGGGGCTGCCGAGTTGCATAAACCACCCTAGAAAATGCCTTTCCTGGACCTCTGGACTTGCAGCGTTCAGGCCCAGAGGGTATCCAAGCCCCTGGTGCTTTCTCCCATCCAGGCTGAAGAGGCTCCTGCGGAAGCTGAGCCCAGCTGCCCACCCAGCCCTGGGGCAGGACCTCCCTCCCAGCACACAGAGCTGCTGCAACACCAGCAGCAGCACTGAAAATGAGCAAATTCAGGGCTGTATCAACAGCCTCAGCCCACAGCTTCTGTGCTTGGCAGCTCCAATAGATCAAACACAAGCCTGGCTTCCCACACTATTCCCTGCTCTGCTGCTGATTCACTTCTGCACCTCGTGTCCTACACATTTACCTGGTGATATTATCCTGATACCTCTCTGGGTGGAGCCAGGATTAGTCAGTGTGTGCTTGCTCTCAGCAGTTAACTTGACATGTTCTCACCGTGTCATTATTACTCCCTCCTACCGTGTGCCTCTTGCAAGCGCCTGCCTGGGCTTACAGGCACTGGATGGAATTCAAAAGCCCTTTCCCCTTTTTCCTGTTTCACAGCGAGATGAATTCTGCAGAAGTGTCACCCTAAAGGACACCACCCAGTACTTAGTGTACGGTGTTTCAGTACCAAGATAAGAATAGGACAAAAACTTAGAGACTCCCTGTAATTTTGCCTACTAATCCCTATCCCAGGGGAACAGCTCTTGGCCAACCCTGGCTAATGTAACATTATCTATCACCACACTCCTGAGCCCACGGTCACTGCTGACACACTCTCTTTCTTCTCCCTTGGCTCTCACAGCTTCATCCTACCCAAAATCTCTCGACTCGCACATTTTTTTCTTCTCAGTGGGATCCTCACGAAGCTTCAACAATGGCCTATTAATACCTCTGACATCCCCAATCACCTGTTTTAGCTCCTTTATAACAATTATACCGAGATGCACTGTCGTCCAGTCATCCTCTCCAATCCATGTATTTGCAATTTCCTTTGGCCTTAACGTGGCCAGTGCTGGATTTCTGGTTTTTCCTCCACACCATCCTACCTATTCCCTTTGTTATTCATTCTGCTACCATTTTACACATCACCTGCTGTTCATCCAGATTTGTGAAAATTACAGCACTTCTTCACTGATGATATTTTCAAATTCCTTCTTTTTTTCCTCCCTGAGGGACTGATGCTTTGTCTCAGCATCCTGATCCCCCCTCTTTTGCCCTCCCCACCCATATTGCCCTCCAACACTCCTTGGGGACGGACCTGTTGAGATCATCTTGCCTTGCCCAGCAATTCCTCTGCTGCTTTTCTATGACCTCACACACTCGGGCAGTTTGTGCATCTGTGCTCCTTTTCCCCCCAGAACTTCCCTTCCTCTCTGGCCTGTGCAAAAAACCCGTGCCTCTCTTCTGCAAAGGACTCCTGCAGTAAACGTTAGTAGGAAATCAACCAGTTAATACTGGTTCAAGGGGCAGCTAGGAATAATTAACGCCTTGCCACTGACAGAAATACAAACACGCATCTCCGTCCATGTCCTCTTCCTCCCACCCGCCTTTATTGCGAGGATCGGCTCCTGCTAACACCTGCAAAACACACATTTTGTGGCCTGATCTTGCTCAGAGCCTCAGGCAGCGCACTCATACGGATGTTTCCCAACAAAAGCCTGTCACCTACCGATGAGACAATGGTTTCACAGGACAAAGCTGGTCGCGATAACAATGATGATAAGGTTGCACAATAACCCGAGGAAAGACAGATCTGAATTGCCACTGATTGCACTGACTTAATCACTCGTGAAGGTTTTTCACAGGTGCTCCCAGTGTGCTCTTCCCGTCCTTGATTACTTTGACAATGCACAGGGGGAAAAAAGGTTAACTTTCCTGCAGAGGTAACACTTTTCAGTCACGGGTTTACACACTTGGAATAGTGTTTTCTGGGGTAACACTTTCAGCTTTCCAGCACAAAGAAACGCGTCAAGATGGTATTTTCTCCTCTCCACCTTCGCATCGTGAAGTGCGACAGGAACTGACCGCTCTCCAGCCCACAAAAAAAGCCAGAACTGCGATTTTCCCTCTAAGTATCACCCGAGTGTGAGAAGCAGGAGCTACAGAAGCACTGGCAAGCCCAGGGCACAGAGAGTGACGTGCAGCAGGTTTGATGGTGCCCTCCCTTTGGCAGGTGAGCCGCAGGGATGTTCGGAGAGAAGGCACGCGGGGAAGTGCCCATGGTGATGTACGAGCCGCACCGCCACAGGCAGGAGCCCTCGGCCCCGGAGCTCTGCGGCCAGGAGGGTAAGCGGGGCTGGGAAACAGCGGCCACAGGGCCCTCGGGCACACCGAGGGCTGGCTCCCTGCACAGCACCGAGCACACTGGGGCCCAGCCTTGCCAGGACGTGATGGGGTTAAAGAGCGCCAGGATATAAAACCCAGGGCTGGGGTAGGATCTCCTAATAGAAACATCATTAAGTGGCAATAAATATTTTTGTTGGTTTAGTCAATAATTTTTCAAACAACACATGCCTTTTTACAGCTGTATCGCTACAATAAATTGATATTCCTAACGTGCAAATATGTTCAGCCAGCACACTCGGTACGTGGATGGATTATGTCCTGTCTCAATTGCCATCTAGTTTTACAGAGGGCTGGCCTTCTCCCTGACATCTCTGCTAGCCAGAGCTGCCCTCCCTAGGCGAGTTCTGCAGCCAGACTCCTACAGGGATGAACAACCCCTGCCCATGGGTGAAGCGCTGACAATTCAGCTCCAGAGCTGCGAGTGGGTGCCAAGAGCTGCTGCTCCTGGGTTGGCTTTTCCTTCTGAAACCAGGCACTGCTCTCACACCTACACAAGTATCTCACAGCACTCCTCTGCAGTGATTCTACCTTCCTTACCTTCCCGCTACTGAGGAAATTGCCATTTACTGGACAGGACTGAAGAAAAAATCCGAGTGGGAGATCAGATAGTGACTAATAAGCCTCGATGTGTCAGTCGTGGGCCTCTAAACCTGACTCATTTTCAGAGTATTTCACTCTGATCAGCTCTCTCTGTAAATATTTTTGTCTTCAAAGATCTCCCTGGCCTCCTTCTAAGCTCAGCAGAGCTTGCAAGAGACTGGGGAGGAGTCTCACTTGAGAGCTACTCAGCCAAGGGACAGGCACTGCACACATCCAGCACTGAGCTGCAGGGTCTCGTCCTTGTGCAGGAAGCAGATCCTTCCCAAAAACACACCGAGTGGTAACTCGCTTGTACTAAGCACATTCCTTTTCTAGATCAGAAGGAAATTATTTTGTTTTTAATTTTTTTACAATTTTTCTCTACAAATAACACCCCCTAAAAAACAAACAAAAACACCAAACAGAAAATCCCTCAAAGCCAAAAATTGAACACCACCCCATCACCACGAAACCAAAATGCCATTGCAAATCTTTACTACTTCTGGCAAGCTATTCAAGAAAATATTGCCAACACTTTTTTCACCTTTGCCACTGTATTTTGTCTCACTCTGGAAAATTCCAGTTCTGTATTCCATTTTGTATCCCTGTGGGCTCATTCCCTGGTTGCACTCACATTGTTTCTGAAAAGCTCGAGCACAGGCTGGACTCCCAGCTCAGGGCTGCTCTGCCTGGGTTTGAGGGTTTCTCCAATGCTGTCCAGCCTTGACCAACCAAGATTTCTCATAGGGACTGTCCTCCTGTCCCAAACTCAGTCCTGTAGTTTGGCACCACAGCCATGCTAGCTGGCTGTAAATTTTTGTATATGGGTTTATTTTGAATGTATTCATGAATGTATTTTTTTAATACAGTCATTTATTTCACCTCAGGTAGGCTGATTGCATTCTTCATTTGAAAGATAAGTAAGAGAACTGAAAAACCTTGAGGTGTCTTAGTGACCAGCTTCCCTTCTCCCAAAACAAAAGGAAAAAGATATCTTAATTTTTTTTTCTAGAACAAAGAGTATGATGAAATAACTTGGTTGAAAGCTGATAAAGTTCAAGCTAGTAAAAAGGCTCTAATACTCACAGTTAGGGTAGTTATCACTGAAGTTAGAGGTACTGTGGATCTTTTATCAGTGGGGCCCTTGAGTATCATGCCAGTGTTATGCTGGAATAGATGCAGTTGCTGCCTTTCCTAAAAAATGATTTGGTTTCTCAGCTTTTATTATACAGAAAGTGAGACCGGCCAGTCACTGCAGGCTCTTTTGGCTTTAAAAACCCAGGAGTCAGTTCAGTGGCTATTTCTTCCTGTGCTGGATTTTGCCCTCCCTGTGAGGCACTTCTTGTCTCACTTCATGCGGCTTTTGGGAGCCAGAAGCTGTTTGCACTTTTACAGTTTGCCCTGTTTTTCTTTGCACAGGGGGCTACGAGTTTCCTGCTCCCCCGCCTTACTCCTACCGAGAAACCACCACCATCGAGGAGCCCGGTAAGTCCAGGGGCTGTGCTTCTCACAGTTCTAGTGCCACATGCCAACAGAAGAGAAATGGGTTTAGTTTTCACATCAACTGAGAGGGTGGGAGTTTCCTGACCGAATCTCAATCTCATAAACTGGAAAATTTCCACAGAAATTTTGGAAGATAAACTAAGACAAGGGACTCAGACTTGCTTTTCCAGCATTAGCCAATCTATACAAGTACCCATTAAAAAAAACCAAAACAACAAACCTAAAAACCCCAGCCAGAAGCCAGGGCTTTCAGAATAAATCATTTTAAGGGCAGTGTTCCTGATCTAGTCACCTTTATGGAAGTGCAGAAGCTCAAAGGAGATGCTGAGGAAAGGCTTTGAAGAAGAGTCAGTAACACCTCATACAGGAGGAAAAGAGACACACATTTTAAAATATCCCTAAAACCAGCAGGCACTTGAACTCAGACATCCTCTATCCTATTTATCTAACAGCTATCTTCCCACTCCTCAAGTTTTGCCTCAGGCTACAGTGTGAAGTTGTACCCTAAACTTGTTTTAGGATCCTTGAAATGGTATTTTTTCCTGAAAATGTTTCTGAAAAAATATCCTTCATGTACCCATAAGGGGCATGCCCCTCAGGGAGTATGACAGTCTAGACTGCAAAAACATGAGCTGGAATCTAACTGGGGACAGCACCAGTAGCTGTTTGATGGCATTTAGGTTTTAGAGTAACTGCTTTGATGAATTTCTCATAACTACTGAAAAGTTGATTCAGAATGTTCCTCTATATCCTTCAAACCTCTTAAAGGAGAACAAACATTTTCATATTATTTTAAATATCAGAAGATAAATTCTCAGTGTCAGAGTACATCCATCAGAGGGTGGTGGGGACTGCCTGACTGGGGATTATCCCACATCCCCTGTGTATGTCCTTATCCGAGTAAATACTGGCTGGTTTTAGGTGCAATGTATTGGGACACACACAACAACCAGCACAGTGGTTCTTAAGAATATACCTGAAATCAATAGTAATAACATGGGTGCCACCTTAAGAACCCACATTCTCCCGGTTAAGGCTTTATAACTTGTAAAATATTTCCCATGGTTCTAATTTGGCTGCTTCTCCTCTCCTCCTGAACTCAGTTTATTTGGTGTCCCAGCCTCCGATCATTGTGGCAGGGATCTTCTCCAGCAAACCAACATCCACAATCTGTCCTTCCTGCCGCCAGCACATCACCACCCAGGTCACCTACAGACTGGGCAAGCTGTCCTACCTCCTGTGCACCAGCCTGTGCATGGTTGGGTAAGTTTTCATGGGCACTTTGCAGATTCAGCATAGCAGAAGGTTAAAAATGAGTAATTAAAAATCAAAGTTCTAGTTAGTGCTTATACAGACAGTTTGCCCTTTTCCACTTGATAAGAAGCCATCCTGTCCTTTCTAGATACAGTCATCATGCTACAGGGGATGCAAACTTGCTAAATTTAACCTAGGATGTTTCACTTTTCATAAGACAAGCAGAAATTAGTACAACGTTGTCTACTTCCCAACTGCAATTTAGAATCAGGCTCAGAAACAGACTCATGCATAAGATGTAAGAAGCGAAGAAGATTAATTTCTTGGAAGATACTTTAAACATTAATAGACTTGGGAAAGAAGTGGATTCACGCAGTGAAAAGGCAGACAGAACAAGGCAGGAAAAAATCACAGATGTGGCTAGCAGAAAGGAAAGCCAGTAATCATTCTGTGCATGTCCATCTCCCCTTTGGCTGCAGGTGCTGCTTCGGATGCTGCTTTGTACCTCTCTTTGTGAAGGTCTTCAAGGATGCAGATCATTACTGCCCCTACTGCCAATTTCACATTTACAGATACAAAAGACTTTAGAAACAAAGTTTATGAAACCAGATGATGTAAAGCCTCCATTTCCTAATGGCATAAGATTCTGCACATAAAACTACTGCTAGGAAACCCACAGGAGTATGGTTAGGTTCTGCAGCTCCCTTGCTGGTGAACCCACCTGGTAAACTCCAGTTTACCACCACATGGTTGGACCGGCTTTAAAACAAAAACACTTCAAGACTAATTTGCAGTGTCACTTAATTCATGCTCTATTTGATTCACTGCCCTGTGCTGTGAAGTTTCCAGCTGGTGAGTACTTCAGCTCCTCTTGAATCTCCCACCCAGCTGGGACACAGACTCCTCTGGACCTCTCAGCCCAACACTAACCAAGGCTTGGACATGGATGTTTCAGAGAAGCTCTCACCTTTTCTGCACTGGAACTGACTGGTCGGGATTTCATTTTTCTCTGCTCTTCCTCCTACGGGACCTACCCCTGCATGGCTGTGGGTGGTACAGTGTAGGTGATAATTTATTAACAAAACACTAAGTTATGAGACTGTCTTCACTCTGTTATGTATGAGGTAAGAAAATAAACCTATTATTGTTCACAATACTGGCAAAACATCTGCTCTCTGCATTGCTTCCATGCCCCATTGCACCCAGAGCAGAGATGCAGGTCACTGGGACACCCCTTTACATTAACATGCTACAATCCAAAAGGCAAACATATAAAGAAAAAATATCAGCAAACACAGCTTGAAAAAAGTCACCACATCACAAGGCATTGATTTTACCTTTCGGCCTTCTCACTGCACTGTATTGTCTCCCAAAGCAGGACTTACTAGACTTTACCTTTATACAGAACTTTACAGTCACTTATCTTGTGAAATCAAGTATCTGCAATTACAATGCCTAGGGGGTGCCCAGAACCTTCCCAACACTGACAGCAGCAGCACCTGCTGCAGCTTATTGATGGCTGGAAAAATAAAGAGAGGAAGAGAAAAAACCCATGTATTTCCATGTCATAACATCATAAATGTTTTCACGTTGAATCAGCACCCTGCTTGCTGAGGGCAGGTGGGATGAGTGGGCAGCACTGGGCCGCTTCCCTACCCTGCTCTGAGTACAGGGTCTGCACTACCGGGCACTTAAAGAACTTCAAAAGCTCCTTATCCAAACCCTGTCCCTGCGGTATGACCATGCTCCCTGTCCCTGCTGTGTGACCAGTCCCTCTGTCCATGCGGTGTGTGACCAGTCCCCTGTCCCTAAGCTGTGTGACCAGTCCCCTGTCCCTGCTGTGTGTGACCAGTCCCCTGTCCCTAAGCTGTGTGACCAGTCCCCTGTCCCTAAGCTGTGTGTGACCAGTCCCCTGTCCCTGCTGTGTGTGACCATGCTCCCTGTCCCTGCTGTGTGTGACCAGTCCCCTGTCCCTGCTGTGTGTGACCATGCTCCCTGTCCCTGCTGTGTGTGACCAGTCCCCTGTCCCTAAGCTGTGTGACCAGTCCCCTGTCCCTGCTGTGTGTGACCAGTCCCCTGTCCGGCTGTCCGGTCACTCACTGACCGCGGCCGCAGCCGCCGTCCCGGGGCATCGCCCACCACCGCCCCCTGCCGGGCACGGGGCGCACTGCGCGCTCCGCCCGCGGGGGACCGGGACAGGGACCGGGACAGGGACCGGGACACCGGGCAGAGCCCCCAGCAGCTCCTCCGGCAGCTGGCACTGCGACACAGCGAGGGCACGTCCTGGATGTTGGACACTGGGGGGTTGAAGGCGGCCGTAGAAATGAGTTCCAGAAAGGGCACTGCTCACCGGCCCTGCCATCCTAAGCCAGCCGTAACAGCCTGCATCACAAACTGCCCCTACTGAGCTGATCCCACGGTTTAGGTTAAGCTAGGCTGGGCATATGCACTAATTTTTACCTCAACACCTACAGAACTGCAGCCTTTAGACTACCAAAACCCCACTCCTTCAGACTATGAAACGTGAAAAAAATAATCAATGTAAGTAAAAACTGTAAAACAGCCATTTTCCTGGCCCTACATGAAACCCAGAGCCAACACTCCCCAGCCTCAACACCCAGGCCGCTCCCAGAGCAGCCGCCCCAGCTTTCACTCCTCCGTACCAAGGTCAGTGACTCGCCCTCCTCTGGTCACCCAACCCACTGTGACCTAATAGAATACAAACACACAAGGACTGAAGGCAGCCACACAGATGGCAGCACAACAGGTTTTACCAATTCACACATTTTTTTAGGATGTTAAGATTTTTCTCCATTTTAAGATCTGGCTGTGAAACCACAAGCTTTGCTGTTAATTAGTGGTAAATAACGCACCAAGCCAGTGGCAGTCATCAGGAAAGGTGCAAAACCCAAATCCACATGAATATGCACACAGCAAAGGAATTATATAAATATATGACTTGAGATGTGCAGGAGGTATTTAAGAGAAGTAGTTAGGACATTTTTACACCACTACAGGTACAATAGTTTACACAAGTGTTTAATAAAAAGTAAAGGCTTCCAGCCATAGCAAATTTAACTTCCTGCTGTGCTTGGTATCCAGCTAACTTCAATATCACCTGGGACAGAAATTAAACTGAATACAGATTTGGAGCCAGATTAGGACATATCACATGTGAACATTTCCCCCTTTTTCTAACCTCAAAGACCAGGCAGGTTTAACAGCCAACAATAAATAAACACTCACTGCTCTCACATCAAACAGTGACTTTGCACCTCAATACCAAAATGTTACAGGAAAAACAAGGGCTCAAAATGTGGAAGCAGACATACAAGTCAGAATTTACCTTCTGGCCAGCACACCTTACATTACTAATGCCATTCCTGACACACAATTTGGCTGAATTTTGCAAACTTCATCTACTTGATCTAACCAAGATCTCTCTGAGTTCTGAGCGACCCACGCACTGTAACTCCCGATCCTCTCCAAAATGAAGGGCCAAGACACCAATGCAGTGTTCACCCTAGGCTATTTTATTTACAATATGTACAGTTCCTACAGAAAACGATTTCGCACAGAGGATATCAAACAGCAACCCCCCAGCGTGGCTCCGATGTGGGCGCTGCCGCCCGCAGCCAGCGCAGCGCCCGCGGCCGGGCGGGTCCGAGCTCCGGGGGCCGGGCAGGGAGGCCGGCTCGGGGACGCCGGCTCGGAGCTCCGGAGGGCAGCAGCTGAGGTAGATGCGGGATGCGGGAGGCACTCGCTCTGCTCGTCGTGCGGGAAGGCCGCGGCCGGGCCCTGGCGCGTCCTGCGGCAGCGCTGCCTTGCCGGGGCCGCTCTGCCAGCCTGGGCGGGTGCAGGGCGCTGGGGCTGGCCGTCTCTCTCTGGCAGCAACTGTGTCACTGGTGTGATCTGCTCAGATTTCACAGAATGCTTTGGACTCCTTTAGGATAAAAGGCACTACGTAAATCTACAGGAACAACGCTCGCAATTTTCGTAGGGAGGTTCAGATGGGCCGTTAACAACATGTTGCTCTGATGCTATGTACCGTGAAATTACATCCTTACTGCTTAACACTTATATTACCATTACCTTAATTTAACGCATTCACTGCCTATTATCCAGATAACTCCAAAATCTGAATAAAGAAATGAAAAGCATAGCAGTTTTGAAGACTGTATTCTTGTAAATTTTTTAAAATGAACTAAACAAACATACTGCACCTGAGAAACCCTCCTGTCCTCTTCTCTTCATAGGTGTGTTTCCATATTTGAGTAACAAGTTACTTGTGCTCCAAAATTTTTTTTTTTCAGAAAATCCTTCAGTCATTGAAAACTGCATATGGAATGCCTCAAAGCATGGACTTCACCAAACTAGTGTGGGAATAGCACAAATACTGAAGCACAAAAAATCCAGTCATCTAAAACCCAAAAGGCACCCAAAATCTGTTAGTGGCTTTTTCTTCAGAAATAGTAAGGATTGTGTTTCTTAAGATACTCCCTAAAAGCTGCCAACATCCCATAAATTAATGTGAAAACTTAGTGACATTCAGATACAAGCTCAATTTTTTATCAGTCTAAACAACACTAAATATAATTAGGGCTTACTACTGCTGACCAGAGCCTCTTATTCCACAGAACAGCTTGGAAACAAATCCTGACACTTACTGAAAGCCTGTGGAGACAATCCAAGTACTAGTAAAAACACCACTGGGATGATGCAATTCTCACCAGCTTGATGGAAATGCAAAGCAAAGGAAAGCTTTCTCGACTACGGCATGCCAGTTAAGCACTTCCCTCTGTCGCTAACCTACACACTTGGACAACAAAAAAAAAGCAAACAACTATTCTGCCTTGGCTGGAAATAAGAGACAGTTAAAAGCACTGCAAGATACAAACCAAAAAGAGAATCAAACATACCTAGAATTTGCACCTTCTGTTTTGGTTATGAATACAAGGAACACACTAGGGAGGGAATCTATTACTCTATGAAGAGACCTTACCTTTAGAGACACCAGATTTCACTTTACACCATTTATAGTATTAGACTTGAGAATCTGGACCACAAAATTTTGTACAGGCAGGAAGAGTCCAGTCTACCACAAAGACTCTACTACAAGCTTTACAAACAAACTAGTAAAATAATTTTTCCATTTGTCTTTTTTGTACATGGCTCCTTCCTGGAAAACCTTTTATTTGTTAAGCTCAAGTGTTACTAGTTAGGACATAAAAAAACCAAAACCCAAAAAAACCCTCCAAACCCCAGAACTATTAAACAGAAAACTCCACAAAGTTTCCCAAAAACAACCAATGAGGATTATACAATTGTCAACACTTAAGGAAAAAACCCCACACCTTTAGCAAAATCTCATGAATGAAAATGTTTCCCAAGACTCTATTTCCAAGGAGAGGAGAAATCTTCTTCAATGTCCACGTCATCACTCATCGAAAAAAATTTTATAGAAAATTTTATTCAACATACAACATTTTCCAGCAAAAAAAGGCAATATACAGGAAGAGGAGTTGTACACTGCGGCTACAGAAACAAAATAAAATACTGGAAAAGAATGTAAAATTAAGTGTGAATTGCTGATTCTATCTTTACTGCACTCAAAACTAGACACGCGGCTGGCATTAGCTCCAAAGAAAAGGAAGCAGTCTGGGGACTGAAATAAAACTACACACAATGAATATCAACATCAGTGAAATTCACTTGCAGACTCACCCAATAAAATTAACCTCCAAGTGTTAAATTGTACATGTTCATTCATTAAATATACAATTTCTTTTTTCAGTTTTTTTTCTTCTTTTTTCGTTTTTTTTCCTCCTTTTTTATACAAAGTCAACAGCTTACTAAACACTAGTGAGCATGCCCTCTGTGCTAAAAGGCTAGTTCTTGTGTTTTCCCCATCTCTTCCCATGGTAACTAAATTAATGATATTTATAATCTTTTCACTTGCTTTTGCCAACTTTTGAGTGTCATTCTATTTGCCAGAAGATGGCATAATCAATCGCAATGGTATTTCTCAATGGTTGGAAATTTAATAAAAAGACCCAAATATCTCTTTTCAGGACTCGGGGCATCCACTTGGCAAAACGGGATGCAAAGTATTGACTAAATTAAATGAAAACTAGTTTATTAAAAAAGATTCTATGAAGCTGGAGGAGACAAAAATCCCGAATAAGTGCCAACAATGTACACAATGAAGTAGAGATTGCTATTTATTGATGATGTGAGTTTTTCTTTTGCATTTACAAATGCACAAAAATGTCATTTAAAGTATAACTGAAGGAAATAAATCTGATGTGAGTCTAAACATAAGATTTACTAGCTGCAGTGATGGTGAACACCACACAGGAAGGGCAGCCAGTCAGCTTATGCCATCTATAAACGTACTACAGACAAATAATTTTGCCAATGTCAACTGTTCTACTAAACTCTTCCCTCATTATGCTGACAATTGCCTTGCATTACGTTTACCATAAAATAACTCTCATTGGCATCCAAGCTTTTATAAAAACACCTTCATTTTGCTCAAAAAGGGCAGTCAATAGATACAGAGAAGCCAAACTGAACAGCCTCAACAAAATAAAATTAACATCAGCAGCAAATCCTCTTGCTGAAGACTTCAGATATAGTGCACGTGTACCAAAGTTCTACAGTTGTTAAAAAGGTGCACACACACACTTATTTTTGTCCCTTGCCTTGACAATCTGGTTAAGTAAGTCAGTTATGGATTTTAATAGCTTTTTCAAGGTAAGTGTAGCGACTTCTCTTTGGGGCTTTATTGAAATGGTCAAGCCCTAGCCATGGCCTTGGATGAGACATGTTGCCTAGAAAAGAAAAGAGAAAAAAAAATAATGAAGTTTGAAGACTAAATTGGAAAAATGTTTCCATTACACAACCTACTTCTGTGTGCCCTGTCCACAGCTTGCTGGGAATCACGGGGGAGGGCAGAGGAGCACAGAGCAGCCCCACAGCCAGCAGGGCAGGCCTTTCCTTCCAACAGCACATTCCACAGCTCTTTCTGCATCAGGTACCTGGTTTTTCTCTTCTTCAGTCACCTACAGGAGCTTACAGCAGTGAAGGGTGTGCTAAAGCAGGAAAGCTGCTGTTGTAACTCATGGCCAGAGGCACATCAGAGTACCAGCTTCCACCTGAGTGCTGAGCTGGTTTCAAACGGAGGAATCTGCCATCGAAACATGACAACCTACAGTACCTTCCATAATCTCTGCTATTCCTATCACCCCGTTTAACTGGGAATAGCTGTTAAATTCATGCAAAATGCAAATAATGCTAATTAAGAAATCATGAAACTGACCCTCCTCTTTATTTTCTAAGAAAAAAACCTAGTCATTTAGATTGCAAAGAAAACACAGATTTTTTTCACTTGTTCAACCCAATATTATTTATTTTACTGCTAGTTTTCGTGATAAACCACAGTCCACATACTTCTTGCAAAAGGAAGAAATTCTCTTTTAAGACGTCCTCAATGCAGTGCATCAAATGTTCTTTGAAGTGAAATGATAAAGGCAGAAACTAAAGAGGCCCCCAGCAAGGAAAGCGCATTCTACATTCAAAGCCATCAGCTGCAACCACTAAAGCATAAAACATGTGACCTTGTTGGCTGCCTGCATCTGCATTTAGTGATATATTTTCTTCAATCAATTTTTTTTTTTGTTTGACATGATGGTCAATGTCAAATTAAAAGAGAACTGCCAATCTTAGTGGGAGAATTTGAATGTTTTTCAAGAAAGAAATTAGGTCCTACATGGTTGGTGCCAGCACAGTCATGGCTATAGTTAGTGTACCTTGGCAAAAGCAAAGGGACACTGCTGACATCAGCTATGCCAATCAAACAGGAGAATGCCACAGCTTTGGTTCCATCAGTCCAGCGTGTGTTAAAATTTGGTATTTGTAGAAATTAATTATATCAAAACACATTCTATCAAAGGCGTGAATTCCATGAACTCTCAAATTAGAACATTTTACTCTCACATTCCCTACAATTCCTACAAACAGTTCAAGTTCTCCCTTTTCCACATTCTGACATGTTCTGTGCTTTTGACCTGGTTGCCTGGTTAGTTTTTTGAGCTGTTTTGGCACCACTGGCTCTGTCTTGCTCACCAAGTCCAATAGTTCATTCCAGCGTATTGTCTTTCCCTCCCTGACCCAAGAGGGATGACTCCCAGAACAAAATCAGGACTCTGCCTACTCTGGCCACAAGAAGAGTTTATCTGCCTGTGGAGAACTGTCCACCTCCAAGCTGACCATCTGGAGACCGTTCCCAAGGAGTGCATGAAGAGGTCCTGCAGTGACACACTCCTGGGCTCTCAGTGACTTGTGTAGCTGCAGACACTCACAGCCCTGGCAAGCCACGAGCCATGGACCTGCCTGTGCTACATACACAACAAAAATTCTGTTTGCTAGGCTCCTGCAAAGTACCCAGTAATAGTACAGATCTAACTCTCTGCAGGTTTTGAAATAAATGGACAGTTACAGGAGTTCTTTACAGCTGTTACATAAGTCCTAAGCACACCTGGGAAAAACTGGAGAAAACTCAACCCTAGCAAAACCTACCAATAAAAACCAGAATTCCTAATTGTCACAAAAACAGAACTGCGGAGAGCCAGTGCCACTCACAGAAAGGAACAATCAGCTGTGCTGGGAGAAGAAACCCTAATGAATTCAAGGGTTTCAATGGATCCCTGACTGCAGATCCAAAGGTGCAATTACCAAACAGAACTCTCAGAAGAGGAAAAGGAGAGAACTGGATTTAGAAGCACTGCTGCAGGGTGCCCACAGAAGCTGTGGCTGCCCCATCCCTGGAAGTGTCCAAGGCCAGGTTTGATGGGGCCCTGAGTGATGGGTCTAGTGTGTGGCATCCCTGTCTACAGCAGCAGGGTGGAATGGGATGGTCTTTAAGGCACCTCCCAGCCCAAACCATTCTATGACTATGAAAACACTCCTGTGATGGAACTCCTGGAGGACTAACCTGGTTTCTCCCATGTGTAAATGTCTAAGAAAATAGAGGTTTAAATATCAGTCAAGTAAACAAGCTGGCAGCCTATCCAGAGACAAATTCAGAATGGAGCCACATTTGTACCTTGGTGACTCATCTCTTAGGAAAAAAACCTACCTAAACAGCATCTTATTGACATATTTAATGTTCTTGTTACAATCTTCAGATTCATTGAGGAGATCAAGAATGAACAATTATCTTTCCATGAGAATCAGACATGCAAGGGAGTAGATGGACAATAAAGGTAAGGTGCAACTGATGCTGTAAAGTGTGTTATACTGATACTGGACCCATTTGGTCACTCAAATGCAATCATTTAACACAAAAGGAAACAGATTATCTATATGCCTATAAAATACATACTCTTGGACTAACACATACATGTAACACTGTTCAGTGTGCACACAAGTGTGTATAAACATTTGCTCAGTCACTACATCTAACGTATGTCATGTAAAAAGAACAAACTCTTTTTGCATCCTGAGTTAAGGATAAACACGTAACAACTGGCAGAGCTACTTCATCAGGCCAAAAGAATAGTGAGGTTGTCTAACAACTTACCAGGTTGGGACTCAAAATCTTTCAAGTTCACTTCATACTCATCTTCGTTGAGATACTGGTGTCGGCCCATCATTACAATGGCAAATTTAAACTATGAAAAGAAAAAAACCACAAAAACCAAGTGGTAGGATACAACATTAAAATAAAGTCTTCAAGCCTTAAGTTCACAGTCTAACTTGCAGCTGGTTATAAGTAGTATTCTTCAGGGCCTGAAAAAGGCCAAACTTGTTTAAAACTCTCACCAACAACCTGGTGGGACAAAATAAATAATGGGACAAAATAAATGCTCGGGAAATCATGGACCCACATCCTGGAATACTGTGTCCGGGTTCAGGCCCTCCAGGGAAAAAGACAGGGCAACAAACTGCAGCAACAGTCCAGTGAGACCATGAGAGGACTGGAGGGGAACCTGGTGCACAGGAACCTCTGGGAAATGGGTTTTGGTTAGCCCAGAGAAGAAAGGCTGCCAGGGCATCTATAGCTTTCCACCACCTGAAGGATGGTGCACAGGAGCAGACTTTTCTCAAAAAACTGCCCAGTGGTGACCTCCACAAGTTGCAAAATGAAACATTCTGACTACACGCAAGAAAAGAAAAGCCTTCACAATCACAGTGGAAATACTCTAAAACACAGTGTCCAGAACAGGGCAGAATTCACACCCTTGGGAGTGTTAAACTTGCAACTAAAAAGCCCTGCACAGCCTGACTGAGTCACGTTCTGCTCTGAGCAGGAATGTGAAGTGGGGGTGGCTCCTAAAGGTCCCACACCAGCTACACTTTTCTGGGTTACTTTAATGTTTTGCCAAGTATCTCTCTTGGTGCAATACAGAAATATTGATCCTACCCATCCTACCTAATTAATCCTAGAAAAAGCATTATTTCAGTCAGGAAGCTGTTCTATCACACAAAATCTATACTTAACCCAAGCCTGTGGTATTCCAACTTATTAAAATAAACTCATTTAGGGTTTACAGTCAGCAATAAAAACTCTCCCAACTTGAAATTACCTTTTCAAATTCTTTTTCTTGTATGTCCAGCATTGTCTGAATCCGCTTCATAACCTCTCTGAAGTGTTCACCCTAGTAATTACAACAAGATTTTTAATGTCAAAAAAATCTAGGAAAAAAAAGGGAAGCTGTTAGTATTTCCTGCTTTAAGCTTCCTTGGAAAACATTGCCTCAATCTCTCTGTTAAATACAAAATTACACAAGTGTCAACATCATTCTCTGCAATATGGAATAACAGCAGGCAACTTGCTCTAAATTCAGGAACTTTAGAAGTCTTATTGATTCACCATTATGCAAACTGCCCCATAAATTGGCCAGGCACTGTCACTGATATGTGCAAGTCAGGTCAAAGTTAAGCAGCAAAGTTAGAAAATTAGCAGCAAAAAAGGAATTTGTTAAAAAATCCCACATTCTGCTCCCTATGTAAACTGCCCAAAAAAGTGACACATACCATCAGCTTAAAGATGAATAATATATATTAATTGTCACAGCAAGGAAATGCAGAACAAATGGTTTCCACCAAAAATCAACACACAGGTTTTACTCATTGATCAAAAGCATGAAAATTAGTAAAATTCTAATTTTAGAATTTTAGAGGTAGAGAGATGGACATATTTCTCATTCCCAAATTTTTTAAAGTAATTAATTTTCATACAAGGTAACATACATGAACCAGAAAAAGTTTAGAAGCAAATAGTTAACTGCTCTCAGAAACACTTTGATATTAAGAGAATCATCAGGGTGACATTCAGCTGGAGAGCAGCACCACAGAAAAACGTGAGAATTTAAATTAAGCTTTGAAAATTAGCTTTTGTTCTTGTACTAACTTTCAGCCCTACAAGATAAAGCACATAAAATTACAGAAGGGATGAAATGCTAAGTCATCTCAGAAAGTGCTGGAGAAAGCAAACCCATTTTCCATAATCACGTCTCAGTGAGAGCAGCCATGGCTGGGCCACTTTTGCCAACAACTCTGCACTGCAGTTACTCAAGTGCTACTGGAAATGGGGTTCTGGGTTTGTTGGGGGATTCTGCAGGGTCAGGGGGTGGTACTGATTCGACAGCTGATGCCAAATGCCTGTTTCTAGGTATTGCACAGGCTCACTGAAACACTGAACAATCTGGATATGCAAAAGGAGTTGAGCTGGGAAATGATTTAACCATAAAAAGGCACAGATGGGGCACAACCCTTCATACAAGAGCTGTGTTTTCCTACACACTGCTTACACTAATGCATTTCTTTGACAGTACTTAAAGAAAATCAACAAAATCCCACAGAGAGCAAAAGAGAGGCATACTGCACCTGGTGTATCCTCAGCAAGAATGGAATTCCAAATGTCCCGAAAACCTCTTTGTGGAAATGTGCCACTGTGATTAGCATCTCATTTTCTTTATCTATATCTACCTGGTCCAGAGGAATTTCCTAGATTCAAACAGAGAATTGTGACTCCAATCAGCTAAACTTCCACAAAAAGAAACTAAAGCTTTTAAGTTATTTTTCCAGTTATTAAGAAACTGAAAGCATTATTGATGTACTGTTACTGATCTAAAACAATTCCATTCAAAAACATTTAGAAGACCCATGTCCGACAGTCTTTTCCCAGAGTCCCTCATCCCTGGCATGACAGGACTTCAGCTTCCCCTACTCAGGAAATATTCTCCTGGTTTCCCTGAATGGCTTTTTTGACAAGAAATCTTCTATCAGTGCAGAACTAGCTAACTGTACTACTGCCCTCTTGTCAGCTCCTCATTACAGTTTACACTGGAAACTTTTTTTTTAAATTTCTGATCTTTGAGGCAAGTTAGCAGATCTGAACGAGATGTTTAGGGAAAAAAAATCACATGGTAAGTATCAAATTTGCCTTAAGAACCTCAAATGTAACAGAAAAAGAAACAAAGCCTTCTAGAATATAAGAGTACAAAAGGGGGTTCCAAGCATAAATATTTCTATAATGAACTCTCAAACAAACCTTGGAATTATTGCCAAGAAATTAAATGTACTATGGACAGGCTCTTGCAAAGTCCTCATGCATTGTTATGAAAACCACATGTAAAAATGAAAGAATGAAACCATTATAGGGAAGCAGATGCAACAAGGGACGATCTTCTTAAAAGCATTATCTTCAAAAATACATGTAGTATTATCATGTAATCTTAGTACAAACATCACAGTACTTGAAAAGCAGCATCCAGAAAAAGAAAATTACCACTTGAGAGAGTTTCCTCTCTCAAAGTCAAGTTTTAGAGCTTCTTTAAGACAAGCACAATTTACCTCTATTCGAAACGTTCGACTTGTTGCAGGTGACAAACACTCTAACAGCTCATCCTCCTGATGGACACCGATTATTTTGTAACTTACAATTTCTAGCAGCCTTAAACAGGAAAAGCATTTTAAAAAGTGAATTCAAAAAAACCCAAAAACAATGCAACATTTCTTTCTCAAACCTTGAGAGAGATTAGTGTAGAATTTAAACTGATGCTGCTATCGTATTTGTAATTAAAGTCAATCTTTAGTAAAAATTAAGCAGTAAAGCTACAAGAGGTTACATTATTTCTGGCTCATGGCAAAAAGCCAGGATGTGCCATTACAAAATATAGGTTTCTAGTTTATATTTTATATTATATAAAATATATATATTATATATTACATATTATATATTATACATTATATATTATATATTACATATATTATTTTATATATCCTCTTTAAATGACCTCACTTTTAACTCCTGTAACTCCTGAGAAGTGAATAGCATGAAATGCTTTGATTTTAAACAATTATTAACTTGTAACTAACAAATGCAATTGATGAAACTCAAGGATGCAACTTTATTAAATACAAAATAAATAGCTGTGTAAAATCTGTATCTATAGCTAAGAAGAACTCTCAACAGTGGGAATCTGGAAGCTTTTAACACAATATTACATTTAATCTGTTAATAATCGTTTCTACAGTATTTTAAATTCTACAGATACTTTGCTGCATAAAATTTACATGATGACACAGAAGAAATCACAGCTTATACTTATAAGCTTTACCTTAATTTCCCTGAACCTTTTTCAGAGAGTTCTACAACTTTTTTACATTCTTCTAACAGGTCCCGCACACACCCATGCTTATCTGGATATACTGTTATTTCCTGTGGGATTTGAAACACAAAAATCATTAGAAAATCTGAAAATGTAAACAACCACATGACAACACAGAACATAACAGATTGTTCTCCCTAAACACTCATCTTGAAAAGATAACTAAAGTCAACACCTATGTTATCTTCAAAGCTTTTGTGAACAGATCTAATTTTCTCTTACATTTTTTGTGATCTTCAGGTATTTCGTGATGTTAGATTTTTTTACATAATGCACAACTTTGTTCTAATTTTGTGTTACTCAGAGGGAGAGTGCGTGACCCATAACCACAGCCATACCAGCTCTGACACAGGAATGACAGCAAGTGTATAATGGCTTCACTCACCTCTTCCCTAAACTGGCTATTTAGCCATATGCATTTAAAACTTCTTCTGTTTTCAAAATCAGTTATCTTCATTTTGAGCTTAAGAAAGAAAAGAAAACCACTTTAGGCATACTTTGAATAGGGTAGAATTATTTTTTATAGCTCATCCCAATAAAAGGAACAGACTCTTACCTGTTGATAGTAGAGTTTTTTCGGTTGCCTAGGCTTGAAGAACTGCAGAAGATCTCTTAAAGTACCTTCATAATTATGTCTAAGAGGATTACCAGGACCATCTCTATAACTACAGAAGGAAAGAGAACATGTTTTTAAAATCCATCTCTTCAAAATCATCACTGCTCAGTAAATTGAAGCACCAAGAACATTTTTATTACTAACATTTTATTAGCTTTCAGTTTCATGTAATTGCTAACACAGCCTAAGCAGCACACCACACAGAACTTTAGTGATTTTTAAACACAGCTGGGCTGTGGGAACAGAAAACCATTCAGGGTGTGTTAACTCCCCTGGATGTTTACAAGCTCACTGTCAGTGCTGCAGGCTGGCAGACCTACATTCCTCTGACATTACTGGCATAGCATCACACGCTTTAGATTGTGAAAGGTTAACTTGTGGAGCCATATGACACAACAAATTCCACAGTGACCACAGCACTGGAAACTACAAAGAGCTACTCAAATTCTCACTGATGATGAAGGGAGATAGCCTCAGGTAACTAAAGAGCATCTACACTTCCACAAATACAGAAAGATGTAAGTTTTGTGTGTGCATTATTCCTGCAGCACATACACAGAGCTGTAATACACTACGGTCTGCTACAGTTTTATGCAGATTCAAATCTAGTTTTACACAAACATGTGTAAAACCACCATTTTAACCAGAAATATCCCTCTGAGCACTTGTGAACTTGTTAGATTTTCTTCATCTTCATAAAACCTCATTTGCAGACTTTGATGGAGGAGGGGGGAATTCAGTGAAGTAACTCCTGAATTCAAACTTGTAAAATCAGCAAAAATACAGCTTTTATGTGCACTTGTTTTTGCTCTCCTCTGTTCTAGAAATCTGCATTCACTGAAACAGCACTTGCATTAGCTTAACAGTTTATCCCACAGCATCAGGCTTTGAAGTAATTAATGATACTTAAAATGACATTCACTAGAACTCTTCTATAACATGCAATTCTTTGAGGCTCTAGAGACAGTCACTGCAATATGTCAACTGTCAAAGCAACCTGCTGTGCTTGCCAGAAAGGTAACATCTTACTGGTAGAGAATTAGTTAATAACCTGGAAAAGGCTTATTTTTGAGGAACAGCTTAGACACAGAATACTAAGGAATTCATCTTACCCTTGGGACTTGAAAAACTGTAATAACATTGGATCTGTGTTAAGTCTCTGAGCGACTGTCTTTGCAACCTGAAAATAAATTTTTGGTAAGTTCTGAATAGTTTCACACAGTTGTGACATTGCTCTACAATCATACAGTCATTCATTCCATGACAAGAACATTATGCTACTGAAGTCTGAGAGAACCCACCATGCCTACCTCCCCAAGGCTAAATAAACTAGTATTGTTAGCTTCTGAACAGTGACACAGAGTAAGATATACTAAGAAAAGAAAATTAGGAAACTGTTTTATTACAGTAAGTTACTGCTGCCAAAAGGCCACTAAATCCTCAACAATAGCTCAATTCTTCCTCTGCTTGTTTTTGTTGTTTGGTTGCTTTTTGCTGTTTTTAGGGGGTGTTTTAATCATAGTATTAGGGAAATAAGTAAGACTTGCTCTTTGAAGATTCCCACTCCTTTAATTCACTTCAAGTAAGTTAGCTTGCTGAGTAATAACACCCATGAGTACATTTTGCATCACTGCCTCACAAAAGGCAGGGGCATTCTGGTTTTGCCTTACCAAGAGACCTTAACCTATACAGACCTAACACTTCGAGTGAAAAGAAAGCAAGAGAGAGCAATTGGCCTAAAAACAGATGATGAGGACAGGACACCAAAACTCATCCCTGACTTTCCCTGTGTATGCAAAGGTGCTCTGTACCTCTTGGGGACAGAAAATAAAACTGTCTGGTTTTAAGTGGGGTTTTTTTGACATTGACAAAAGCAACTGCAGGAGAACTGCAGGGAGTCAAATCTACTCAAGCTCTTAATGGATCAGACCAATTTTATTTCAATTTTTTTCTTATGTTTCCATGTCCAGTTTTCCTCGACTGAACATCCCAACCCATCTATTATCAACACAACAGGTTTGAACTGTTAGTGTCACTGAGCATTAAACTGCACTGTGTGAAGAAAGCAATACAGCTTGGTCTACAAAATAAATATTGTTGTTGATATTGCAAGCACAAAATAGGTATCACTAGAATCCGCAGGTATTTTCCTTTTAACGGCAAAATTAGTTGAGGAAGTTTTACATGTCACTTTGAAAGCAAATGAATAATTTCACGAGAATATAATTTCCCTATCAGAGCAGAATGGCCTACCAGGAAAGAATTTATTATCAAATAACTCATTATTAATAAAACTGGGGGGTTTATAGTATTTTCTTCTCACAAGCCTTAGTGTCTTCCTTAAATTTTTCATTAACTCGATGAAAAAAATGTACACAGGCAGTTTTAGAACTTTTCTAAAAGTATGTATAATGCATTTGTGAACTACTGCAAAAGTTACTTTCAGAACAAACAAACAAAAGAGAAATAGGACACATGCCTGAAAGTAATTCATCCTATTGGATAAAGTAACAACAAAGCCTGGGTCATTGGGGATGGTTTTATCACAGAAAATGACATCCACACGGTGATAGAGGTCTCGGAAGTATTCCTTAGCTGTTGGGAGCTCGCTGTTATCATTTTCTGGGTCATCCCTACAAGAGCAAACAAATGATGATACCATCACACATCACATTGTTACACACACAGGCAGTTTGGGCTTTTAAAAACATGTTCTACAGTAAGTCAGCAACAGCGGAGAGATACAGAGATGAAGTTTAGAAACCTTTTGCAAGAGCCACCACTGGTACACAGTAGGACTGATGCAGTCAGCAGTGACCCAGAGCCCGGCGTGTCTGTGCGGTCAGGGCCCGGCGCCCTCGCCTGCTGTGCTGCTCACTCAGCAGCCTGGCCCTGCTCTTGATTCCTGTGGGTTCACAGCACCATTACAGCAGGAGCCGTCCCTCCCTCCCACCCTGGCACATCCCTGTTTGTCTGTACTGATGCTGCACAGCTTTCCATGAACCCCTGGACCAATTGCTTTGCACAGAGGCCGGATGGACAAAATTCCTTGGCACAGAGAGGCAGAACAGTGGGCACAGGGGCTGGTTTGGGTCACTCCTGACTGGTACCCCAACTTCTCTGCAGAGAAATAGCACCAGGGTACAAGCTGTGCACTTACCCAGGAGTCAGCAGCCAGCCAAGGGTGCATAACACCAACTGGGTCAACTGGGAATGCGAATTCCAAGGCATGACATGAGAAATACATTCATCTCACATAATCTGGGGTAAGAGTGCTGAAGATAGACTAGCTGGCTTCCACCCACTGTCAGCCCATGGAGAGAAACAGAGCAACACAGTTGGGTGTGACCATCAGGAGTGAGAGCATTAGAAATGCTGATTTATAGCCCTGCCAAGCTTATGAAAGATCCCTTTATTGGATACAAGATGCAGGAGTTCCCCTTTTGCCTTGGAGAAATCTCCAGCTGAAGCACCAGTACATCTACGAATTGCACGTGCTCAGGCAAACTGGGAGTATCTCATCACCGCAGACCAGTAAGGACCTGACTGAGCATAAGGGAGAGGCAAAAAGGGAAAGCAATTTAGTGTAGTTCTGGGCTGAAAGGAGCTCCAAGAGCCTTGTCCAGTGGCCATGGTACTGAGCCCAGGATCTGAAATGCTGGAAGGCTCTTCAGTGTCTGCGTTACAGTGGCTCCAGTAACAAAGCTGCACAGATCGGATGCGCTGCTGAACACGCTCTGGGAATATTATGACCTATTTTAGGTTATTGGTTTTCTAAACTAGGAGGACACCTTTTCCTTAAGTAATGTGGCACGTGAGAACTCAAATACCACTGATATTTGCTCATTTCCCCTTTGAATAAACAAAATGAGAACTGCTGAGAACACCTCTACTGTTGGAATGTAACACTTTGCTCTTGATAAAAAAGCTTAAAGGAAGTTTAGCTTTCAAAGTGAACCAGGTGATTTAACTGCAGTAAGCTGCCACGTTAAAATACATACTTCTGAAACACTATGATGTCACCATCCATGAGTTCATCAAGAGCTTTATCGAGAGATACATCATAGTCTTGAATCCTTTCTGTTAAATTGGGTTTAACTTCCTGCAATAAAGAACAAAAATTATTGATCACAGAATAAACAAAAGACAAAAATAAAGGTCACAAATAAAGGTCACAATAGTGAAGAAATGATCAGATAAGGCAACCTGTATGTTCTTCCAACTGAAACAAATGGATAGACATGTATCTATACACATCCAACGCGCGTATTATAAAATATCTATACACATATGACATATTAATACTTGCAGGCTGACTTCTTGGGATAGAAGCACCTGTGTAAACAAACTGGAACGACACTCTAACCCTGACCTGCCCAGAGCAAGGAGTACAGCTTTGCTTTTTAGGATGGCAGTGTGTGTGCTGCCCTGGAACCACCAGAGAGAGCAGCAGGACTGCTACCAGAAATTGCAACAAAAACCCAATTCCTTGTTCTTACTGTAGCAAGGACTTTGCCTTGGCAAGATCTGCATCTTCAGCACTCAATAAATGTAGCAGTTATGAAGATTTACTGCTTCTGCATTTGGGCAGAAACAGCATAGCAGACTAAGGATTTTGTTTGCTGACTTTTTAGGGAAGGAAGGAGAAGATGCAACATTTTCTCAACTCCACTGTCTAAGGTGGGCACTGAAAACACGATGGCCAATAACGTCAGCAGCATTAGCTCCTCTAACACAGCAACACAGGTTTAGCACAACAAAGCTGCTCATATAGGACTTCATGGAGATTTTTTTTTTGTTTTAAAGCCTTACACTTCTATCTTATCTGTTTAATAGAAAAACTCTTTTGAAGTTAACTCTCTGCTGCTACTCTGTTGCAGCACTGTAGACTTCAAAGCTGCAGATTACAGTGCTGATGATTTATAAGTTACCATTGTTATAAGCAACTTTTTTTAATGAATAAACCCTTTTTTTTCTTTACAGCATGCAAAAGACAAAAAAGTTATAAAAATTCTATCAATCCAAACCTCATAGAGGATAAGGTTAGTTTCTTGTGGAAATCCTGCTCTCTCACACATAACTGGAAGCAAGTCACCTGTTGGGGAAAATAAAAGGAATGTGAAATATGTTGCACGAATTGCTAGTGAGACCAACCACAAAAAGGAGAAAATCCTTTTTTTTACCCTGGGTAGATGGTTCTACAATGCCTATCCCTTATTGACATTCAACCAGAGACACATTTATGGTCTCTTTCCACTTCATTTGAACAACAAAAATACATGCAAGGTCATTGAAAATGCAAGACATGAAGTAACTGCACCTTCCCCAGAGAAAAAGTTCAGTATCTTTAAAAAAAAAATTAATGATAGCTAAAATACAAAATTAAAAATGAGACATTCAAAATGAAAAACTTAAATATTTTTAGTCAGTAGGTATTTGCTGAATTCCTTAAATGGACCCATATGAAAACAAAGGCTCACACCCAATTCAGGCTGAGCAGCTGCTCAGGCTGCCCTAATGAGAGGTCATAAAAGAGTTATTTGAAAAGCTATTGCAAAAGTATATTCCAAAAATATCAAAACAGATGAAGGAAAGTATGAAATCCCAAAGCTTTACAACAGGTCTGAAACAGCTGTTTATGGGCAGTAACACCTAGTGAGTGCAGCAGCAATGAACTGACCACCAGTGGGGTTCTGAGGCTCAGGTCTTCAGGAAATGTCACTGATACAACGTGGGGAAGAAAATGTTCAGATGCTGGGTGAAATATGAATTTGCTTCTGTGGCATACTTTTGGTTTCAGTGATGGAATTATTATTAAAGGAGAAGTAAGTGCCATCTACTTTCATTAAAAACTTCAATGATAACAGTGAAATTGAAATTCAGAACTCACGTATTTTACAGGATATAGGGGTGTAGATATGTCCACAATAATTCAAACTCCGAGTCTTCGGATCATACATCTTCAAAAACAACATTACATCATCTACAAATTAAAAAACAAGATTTAATTTTAAGTAAGGCTTGGGAAGGGGGAATGAGATCACCTAGATATTTTTATTTACATAGTAACAAATATGTGTCTTTGATTTATTAATTCGGTGCCCTTAAAATACAGAGAGAAATTTACTCAGTGAGTCTAAAACATGCAAAGCATGTCTTCCACTTCAAGAGAAATGAAGGAAAAACTTCATAAGAAAAACTAATTTCAGTAGTGTAGTCTTTTGATGGATACACCAACCACATCATTGAAAAAGAGTGCAGAGTGTTTTTGGAGATACACCCAAAATGAAAGTATTTTGTTATTTCAGAAATGTTCTGCCCATATGCTTACGATCTTTATCAAACTTGGGTAATGTTGCTCCAGTAGCAGCCATCTCTGGATCTACTGTTTCCAAAAATATTGTCCATGGATTCTCATTGTCACTGAGCTCAATCATCTATGTAAAAAGACGTGAGAGAAGAAAAAAAGTCTCTGAAGAACATAATACAAACCTGGTATCTGCATTTTAATCAGATACAAGAACTTTACGACATTCTACAAGTGGGAGAGGTTTTATTCTAAGCTGTGTTAAAGGAAGTTCATGAAGTTTAATAAGACATACAAATATAGGTATAAAACTACCAAAAACTTTGATGAAGCACCAACAGTAGGTTTTACTTAAAATGAACCCACTTCTTTATCATTTAAAAGTTTACCTACAGCTACCCTTATAGTGGAAGGACATTACTTTGTTCTAGAATAAAAGGACACAGAAACCAATCTCTTTTTTCTGTGGTGTTTAGACACGTTTTACATTTTAAGCAAGAGAATTCATTAAATCCAGAGGGTTTGCCCCTTTTGGCAAAGGGACATTTCTGTTTTAATCTAACATACATCATGATCACACCTTTTTCCCACAGAAGAAAAATCATGCACCAACCACACTCCTGCTTCCTACCCAAATTAATCCACTAAACCTCAAGTCTTCCCAAGTATCAAACTTCACCAGATACAGTGAAATTATTTTAAATTAAAAACCTGAAAAATCTTATGTCTCAAAGTTAGATATTCTTAAAGAGAACTAAAAATCATGGGAGAGGTACAGAAGTAATATCATCTCTAAGTGACTACTTACCGTTTTATTGCCATCTGCTTCATTATCTAACATTGCAGGTCTTTTTGTTCCATTACTTCTAGCTTGCATTGGCCATAATCTGATTTGATCCTGGGGAAATCCCTAAAATAAATAAAAATTGTGACAGGAAACTAAATCAAAACAAGGGAAAAATAGGCTAAAATGCTTTTACTAAATTCAAACAGATCTTCTGTGTTAAAAGGTCTAAATTATGACTGCTGTCAGTATATGGAGAAGATAAGGGCTATGAAGTAACCATAATGTAACAAAATAAATACATGCAGGTATTCAGCTACAGAAAACTCACCATTGTTTGAGAGAGGTTTTGAACAAATTCTGTAAGAGTGGAGTTTTTTAATACTTTGAAAACAGTGTATTTCACTTTTTCTTCATCATACATATCATTCCCTTGGTGACCACAGAACTGATCCTCTGCCACTATCTGAAAAATGACATTTAAAGGTTACTATTCAGATTAGCCCAGCTGCACCACATAATACCTTCTCAGGATGCTTTACTATGCAACCTCACTGGCCCTCTGGCACAGTGCTAACACTATTCATGTTCTCAGGGAGCAAATTTGCAAGAATACAGATTATAAAGAAATTAAAAAATCGTGATTGATAATCTCATCAGTGCAAGTAATTAAAATACATTAATTCTTACAAATCCCGTGCAATTAAAAACCAGTCATGCTTAGATCCCAAGTCTTGGAACGTGCTCTAACAATCCTGGCACTTGGAGAAAATAAAAAGGCTACATAATTCTCTGCCTGGTGTAATGCAAGGAGGCCACCCAACCCTTCCCCTGCATTTCCCACAGCTCCCCTGCACTCTTTTGTTAACAGAAGCACAAACAGTGCAACGCTGCCAGTGTCCCACTGCAAACTGCTCAGTGCAAATGCAGCGCAGAACAAGCTGAACTTGACCAGTATCTCTGCTTATCAACACCAGAAAGAACAGGCAAGGAAACATGGAGGCCCATGGAAAATGGGTTCTATTTTCCTGTGCCAGATGGGCTTTGGAAAGAGCCATAAACAGGGTTCCTTAAGGCAATTCATAACAATCTAGTCCATCTGGCTTTTCCAAAAAGATAATTGCAAATATAAGCACTCTCTCCTTCTGCTTCTACTTGATGAGCTCAGTTTGGCAGTAGTCCAGACCTGCAGCCTATGGCTAGATACATTCTAATTTTAGAAAATAATTCCTGAAGGAGATAAAAGTGCAGTGGCAGGGCAGTCATTTGAAATAACCTGGTCCTTTTCCCTTTCACCTGAACTTACTATTTTTACTCACAAGCACAATAAATTCTAAAGAAATAGATATGTTTACGACATACAGTACTGTTTTATTACAATTCGTTGCATATGTAAATATACTTAAAAGCACTAAAAAAATTATTTCTCTTCAAACACTACTTCAGAACAAAAATTAAAAAAAAAAAAAAAAAAGGAAAGAAAATCAAGGTTTGCCTCCAGGGTGGCTCAATATTCCAAATTTTCATGGTAAAGTAGTTGTAATTTAATCTGTTTCAAAGGCTGACCTGCACTTGCATATAGAGGTGAGCTTCCTGCCTCTCCTTCCTCTTCTGAGCTTCTATCCTTTTCTCTTCTTGTAGCCTTTCTACAAGTTGCTGAGGAATATCATGGTCGGTGACAGGCTGCAAAACTTCACCTACAAAGCAGATTTTATGATGTCATGTCAACATTTACATCAAACAGGTTCTTTTTCATAGACACTTGAGTTTCTTCTGATTTGAAGTCAAAACCACCTTTCTTCATCTTTTGCTTAAAAGCATGGTTTGGTATCATCATGCTCTGGCAACAGAGGCACTTTCTATGACAAGCCAAAATGCACTACTTCCATGAAATACGTATCATAGACTTTTGAATGAAGTATTCAGTTCAGAATTAAAAAATATTTACCACCACTCCATTCTTTTAGCATATATATTTCTACATGTTTACAATCACTTTGATTCAATTCCATTACTGAAGTCAGTTGACTAAGTTTTCCATCCTATAAACCAAGCAAGGTTGAAGCGCTTTGTAGGTGCCTTACTGAACTAAAAGATGATACAGAGCAGCACACGCTTTCCAAAAGTGAGAGAACGGACGGCTGATGCCATGGGATCTCTACGTTCTGACTGTAAATAACGCAGTCCTGTTGTACAGGAAGACTGCCAACAGTTCAGAGGTAAAAACCCCCGAGTCCCTGCCTGTAAGCCCCCCTTGGAGCAGAGAGAGGACACGTACTGAGCTTGGACTCCCTGATGTACACCAGCATGTAGGCGTTGGTGCAGTGCCGCACGGACAGGTCGTCGTCGTGCCCCCCGTAGTTGTGTTCGATCGCCTCCTCCTTTGTGCACCTCGACACAACATCGTCATCGAATTTACACCACTAGGGAGAAAATTTTACAGAAATATGATTTTACATGTAAAAACATGTTCCTGAATGATAAATTAATCCTATTTCTGGCATGTCTTTCAGCTCTTTGAAGTAACTAAAATTACTCTTCAAGCGGCATGACTTTTAAAAGGAAATCTAGATCAGTATAATTTGTGCTACCTGCTACTTGTGCTCAGCATAAGGTAGTCCATAAATACCAAACCTTTACTGAACATTTTACACTGAGTACCAAAAGCACAATAATTATTCCAGGAAGCTTTTCTTAAGACTGTTATTCAAATATCTAGTATTTCTGTAGGAAACAGAAAACTGACCTCTTCTGTTGTAAAATGAAATAAAAAGCAGTGATGCACATGACATCTAGTAATTATTTGTACATTTAGAGCAATATACATCAAATTTTAAATTAAAACAGGCCAATTAAGAATAAATTACAAATAGCAACAAATTCACAGTAAATCTGACTTCTACTCTTACTGTGAACAGTCAGGTACACACAAAACCAGACAACTCAAGGGAAGAGGCACCTGACCTATAAATGTCCAATCCAATCAAGTCACCTGAACCCAGAACAGTGGGACATATACAAACATGCTGAACTTCTGAGTCACAGAAACATTGAAAATGCTCATATTTGCTTCAGCAAAGTCAGCCTCAGAAAAACACTGGATAAAATCTGATTGCAGTAGAATTTCAACACATACACACACAAGTGAAGGGATTTCTTCAGTTAAAAAGTCTTTTGCTAGAAGTCAAGTGTGTCTGCAGACTCTTCTTTTAGGGGACAAAACTTCTAAAGACTTGTCCATCATGAAAACTGTATATATGCATTTACAACACAAATACTTTTAGGTGCTTTTCAATACTTACTTTGCCATCGCCCTTTGGATTTAAGTAAACAACGTAATGTCCACCATGGTTATCTCCACTGTGTACTAGAACTGCATGGAGAATGTAATTTGCAGGATCTTTAGGATCTGTTTTTTGCAAAAATTCATCCAGTGGCAACTGTTCAGGAAATTCAAACCTAGTTTTGAAAAGAATGAAGACAATTGTATTTGTACTTAAGATAGACACACTTTATTATGCACTACTATAGAACATTACGTGTACTCCTAAAGCAAAGTATAAAAATCGAACATGTTACTGTTACAATGCCATTTCTATCCAGGACATCCTGCATACGGTGGCAGAATTTATACTATTTAAATATGGAGTAAAAATAAATTTTTCAAGCAGCTCAGGAAAGTATGCCCTCAGTAACATGGGCAAGAGCACTTTAACTGAATTAGGGCTGGTTTGGACTCACTGTGTCAAGGCAAAAGCTTTACAATCTGTTATTTTCTAGCAGACAAATGCAACTTTCCTTGCACAGGTACCACAGGACTGGAACATTACTCTGCAATGTCTCACCTTGGTGAGAATGAGATAATTGCAATACACATTTAGTTTACAACCAACCATGTATCTCCTCAAGAAATTATCAGCCTCTGCTTACAGTGAGTGAGCAAATAGCTCTCCCTCCATCCATGGAAACAGATGGAGGGCAAGCAGGTAACTCCTTATTCATCCTGCTTCCTCTGGTGGCAGCCTAGCCACAAACTACACAACAAATGCTACACAAGCCATTAAAAGATGCAGTCACTTGTTCACGGTCAAAACAATCACTATAAATTACCAAGCATTCAATTTGTCATTCTGAACCTCAACATTCAACCAGAGCACCTTTAGAGAACCTGCACTGTGTGTGACTGCACACATCTGCCTCTCAGAGTTTAGTCAAAAACAGGATCTTAGGAAGCTATTTCTTGGTAAAATACATTCACAGGTCTAAATTCTGTAAAAAAAACCCCAGCCCACACACTAAACCAACCAACCCACTTACCTATCATTTATTTTGATGTTTTGGTCAGTCTGAGGATCATACATAAACCTCATGAGCTGTAGGTGTAATACTGGTGGCAATGTTAGGAACTTCACACCTTTCTCTGCCTCCTAGACATTTTAAAAGAAATAGAGGGTTGAAATTATAGGATTTTTAGCAACTCAAAATACTTGTTTGCCACAAATACTCTTCATATGGACTTTTATAGACTTGATGACACAATGTGCACCAGAACGGTTCCAAACTTGGGTGCAAGTTAAGTATCCTAATGCTGCACCGATCTCCCATGAACTACTCCAGTAACACAAGAACTCAGTTCAATTAAATTTAGGCCATTCATACAAGCATTTTTGGACACCTCACTGCATTAAGAGCAAGTTACCTGCATAAATAAAATTGAGAGAATATGGCGGCAAAAACTCATTTTTGATCTACTAAGAATTTAATGTTCATTGCATCCTGCCAACAAGTATTTGGCTACTGTGCTGCACCTTCCTAACAACGGCTAAAGAATATATAGAACATTACTGACAAAACCTGGTATGCCAAAGCTGCAGAAATAAGCATCAGTAAAACATTATTTATAAAGGACTTCAGCTTACTCCAGTGGGTGCAGCAAAGTGCAGCTGAAGAGCTCAGAAACACGTGCACACACACAAATGTTTAATTTCCATGGGTTCATTTGGTGTTCTTGCTGAGGATACAAACATGAGCTCTCCAAAGTTACTTTAAGAGCTACGCTGCTTTTTTATTTGACACACGGAAGAACAGACTACTCATAGAGGAAGAACTTCTCAGTCTTGAGACTGGTGGAAAAGCGAACCATTCTAGAAACTGGAAGACTTGAACCTATAAAAATCACTACTAATTAAATTGCTATAAAATCAGAGCTCCATTTTAGGATACCTAACAGCAAGTAACAGGAGCTACATAAAAAGCTTGTCTAAGAAGAAGCATCACCAAAATCAGTTGATAAAATCTAGAATGGGTTTTGCAACATAGTTGTTTTATCAAGAATAAAGAAATAAGATTTAAAACCGGGTAAAAAAAAAAAATACCTGCAAGCCATGTTCTCCTGCATCATACTTGTTATCACCATCCAACTGTTCCACTGCAACGTAGTCAATGAAGGACTCAAAAACTAAATGAAAAAGATTGGGGAATTGTACAGAAGGAGGAAAAAAAGTAAGTTTCCTCTAGCCTTCAATGTATTAATCGAATGACATATTAGGACATGGCAGTTTGTGTTTGAATATTTTTGTCCTTACTTTAAGTAAAGTTTTACATTACTTAAGAATGTCAAGAAATGCACCGTATGGCAGGGGCATATCTAAGAATATCAGTAGATTTTAAAACCACAGTTACAGCTGTCCGCCACAACTTCTCACTTTGCAACTGTTAAGCATCAAGCCAGATGCCTCTGTTTGCTGGACCCTTACACATCTTTTTCCATGCCTTGTACACCAAGTGCTCAGTAAAGAGATGATAAGGGACCACTGCTATGCTGTTTTGAGTAGTTCAATCTTTTTTTTTTTTTGCTTATTACTATGGTCAGGTCCAAATAAGAATCTATTTTGTCCAAGTTCATCTTTATCTATAAATTATAAATACTGTGACAACATGACTGTGATAATCATGGCACAGTTCTGTGACACCAGAAAACTCCTAAAGTTCTTCGAGTTTTATGAAAAGAGACCAGTGAGAGAATTAGGGAGGAAGGAGCAGAGAAAGGAAATGCAATTAGGAAAAAAAAAGAAATGTAATGCAGGCAAAAACATTCTCTGCATTGAAAATGTTTTCAATGAGGTATCCTAAAGCAGGTATTTCCAATCACTGTGCACCAACAAACCCACTTGAAATCAGCAGGCACTAAAGTTGTCCAACATGCTGAAGTACTGGATTGGTGTATATCACAATGTGCCACTTACTATTTTTCTTTCCCTTTATACTTAGCTGGATGTCATAATAATCTTCTATTCGTTCGGATCGATAGTCTACGTGCTTGCATTGGATATAAGACTGGAAACACAAACAAAGCAACAGGCAAGTTCAATTTTATACAAGTAACAAGAGTTAATTTAAATTATTTTTGAGAAAGGTATTAAATACATACCACCATCTTCCCTCTGAACAATTTAGGGATAGTGCCTTCTACACACGTGCCTTTCATTTTATTTTCCACATTATCAAGCAGCTGAAAGAAAAATCAGTTTTTACACAAGACAAACTTGCAGTTTTTTAATTTATTCATCACACACACAATTACTTGACTGATTAGATACTAAGTCTCTTGGATAAAAATGAAATATTAGTCTATTTGTACTGGCATCTCCTTTCTAGTCCTTTAAATCCTCCTCCTACCCCTAAACTGAGGGCTACTCCATTCCTTTGAATCTGGAAAACCCCATAGATGTAACAATGCATTTTATCTTCAAAACTGCATTTCTCTCCATGGCTATAAAAGTACCACTAGCACATGGTCCAGCTACTTTCAAGCTTTCCTACTGTTTACAAATTCTTCACCCACAAAAGGCCACAAGCAATGTCATTCTTAAAGAGGAACCAAGGCAAAAACTCTGTCTTTGAGACCTAATTTAAATTAATCAGGGCCACAATTACTCTGATTGTTCCTAAACTATATAATATATATATACACATACAATATCAAGAGACAAATATATACATTACAGATCAGGCAGAAATAGTATAAACATACCACTCGACATAATTCCTGGACATCATGTTGCATGAAGCTGTCTAAAGTTTCCCACCTTTGTAAGGCAAATAAATAAAAAATTACTAATTATGAAAAAAAAACACCTCAAAAGACATTTTTCTGATTTCTTTGCAGATCAAGGATGTAATACACAGCAAGATGTAAAGACTGAGATTTAGGACTGGCTGATGCACAGGTTCTTCAGTTGTGTAGGAAGAAGGGGCAGTAAACTCGTGAGACATTTTGGCAGCTGTTCTGTGGCCACCCTCCTTCTGTGTGGGACTGGGGACAGGGACTGGGAACGCACCCAGAGCCAGCTGAGGAGGCCACAGCCAGGCTGCTGCTCTTCTAGTTTACAACCCAGTCTCAGTTCATGCCAAAAAGCTCTTAAGAAAAGGCATGGGAGCAATTCAATGCCATCAGTTTCCACAGCAGGCTTCCAGCTGCCTCTCTTCTGAGGGCACTTCAGGTGCAGTCAAGTAGCATTCAGGGATTATTTCAGCACAGGAAAGGAAGCAAATGGATTTATAGGAAAGACTGGCTCCTTTGTGCTCATCTAAACAGTTAATCCTGGGCATGCAGTAACTCCAAGGAGGCATTCAGCTTTCTGAACTGTCCATGTGCAAACGTACTGTGTGAAAGCAGGGGTAAGGGCAGCAGGCCCTAAATGCCTCCTAGCCAGCACAGCACACAGCAGCACGGGTGTTCAGCACTCCTGCCTTCAATAAAACAAGAAGAGCAATGTGTTTCTAGCTCCAGCATTAAATACTCTTGTGAGAACTGTAACTTCAACTCAAGAAAACTTTTAAGTTCTAAGTCTCTGACAATTTTTTTTGCAGTAGTCACCACTCCCAACTGTAGAAAATAAACTCTGTTGACTGTAGGCTCCAGCTTCAGTGGGATGTTCCACCCTGGCCCTGGAAGCAGCACCAGGGTGATCAGGAGCAGTGCTGACTTTATCCTCCCTCCCACTCTCTTCTCAGTGACTCACCCCCACTGTCACACGGCAGCAAATTAATCTCCAAAGTGTGCCAACAACTGTGTGGGGTCCACACTTAAACAAGCTGAATCAAGTGACCTGTCAGATAATTAAGAATAGAAAATAATGCCCTGAACTCTCTAGGCTTTACACACTAGCCAGCTCATAGGACAAACCAAAGAAAAAGGTCACACACTAAAATTAGGATAAAGAAGGGCCCCTTCAGACATGGCATCATTTTCCACTTAAAGAGGTCAAACTCAGAAATTCACAACACTCAGTAAAACGTAATACCCTAACCAGCATCTAGGTAGGGCTCACAAGGCCTAAAACCCCTCCTTGATTCAATTATGAGGGAAGGGGAAAATCTAAGTCTTCAAACACATTCTAAAATTCCTTCCCAAGAACAAAAGCAGGCATGAACACATTTTTAAAACCCTGCTGTCGGATATACGTTTAAGCATCTGCCCAAGAACAAAAGCAGGCATGAACACATTTTTAAAACCCTGCTGTCGGATATACATTTAAGCATCTGCAACACCCTTGGGAAAGGTCTCTTCATGCTACTGAATATGACACAGTTGGGATCTCAACTGAAGATGAAACTTTACTCTATGAACAAGTCCTTCCAATGTAAGGGGACAGCAGGAGCACTGATAAACTAAATACACAGTGTGCTAGTAGGAAGAGGGTACTGTCAGATAAACAGCCAACACTGAGGCCACTGATTTCCCTTTAAGATTTCCAAAAAGGGGAAAAGTCAAGGGTGCAAAGACACAAGGTTACAAAGAGTGTTTCTAGGACAGAGCACCACTACAGGCTGTAGCAGCAGATGCAGGATGAACACGAGGACAGCTGTGTGAAAAAGATGATACAAACTCCCTAATGTGTTTTGAACTAAAACAGTGCTTGTCAATATTACTACAAGACTAGCCTACAAATACAGTGAGACAAAGTAATACAAAATACAGTATTTCAGGACAGATTTTAATAAAATCCTACTCCACACTTAACAGCACATGCAAAGAGAAGACTTGTAAAGGTTATGCTAATGTTAATTTTTCTGTCCTAACTTGTGTCTTTGATATGTTGTAAGAAAATGTTACAGCAGCCAACAATGTACAACATGGACATACAAATTACTGCTATTGCACTAAATCTAAAACAGATTCCATTTTTTAAAGACATTACCAATACATGAACTGCAATGTTTCAACAATGATTTTGTTCTGAATTTTACTTAAGTCAAACGCATCACACAATGTTCAGGTAACAGATAAATTATAACCCTGCTATTAACAGCTCTGTTCCTGTACCATTCCCCTCCCCAAAACATCTGACTTTTGGATCAGCTGTCTTTAGTACTGGCTACAAATAAAAACCTATCCAAGTCGACTACATTAAGTTAACCATTAACACCATGTTATATTAACACTTCCCTGCACCTCTCTAAAAATAACCTTATTAAAATAGAAAGTTTTTAAAGAAAAGCTTTATGAAGCCTGCAAAAGCCGAATGAATAGTTGAAGTTTCTGAAACTTACCCAAATGATTTTGTTAACTTTTTAGTTCCAACTGGTTTGTCACTATGTTGCAGCTCATAAAACACTCTTTGCAATGCTAAAGGAACACTTTTGGATGAATCATCTCCTTCTGTGGGCATCATGTACACAGCCTGAAAAAGCATTTAGTTCAATTAGTATCAGAAAAGTCTATTGCTCATCCTATTTAATGCATTCTTTCCTCTTCAGTGACTTCCTTCATAGAACTCAATTTAATCAACACTTCAAAAAAGTCTGAAAAAAATCCTGTACTGTAGTGTAAAAACATTAATTGTCTGGAACAACTCTTCTTGGAGCACAGCGGTTAGAAAGATGTGAACAAACAGATTTCATTCATAGTTATCTAAATAGTTCCCTTATTCCAGCCTAGAACAGTAAATGCACTAAAGCATTTAACACCTTCAAATAACTCGCATGCCCTGTATGTCTGTGCAATCATCACAGTAGGACCAGGTATACCAGTCAATACTACAGACTTTTGAAAATAACTGGTGTTGTGAAAAAAGCAACCACATGAAACCATAAAGGGCAACAAGTGAACAAAACCAGAAATGGTCCACATGGAGAAAGATGTCAGAAGAAGCTCTGAGAGTCCCCAATACATTCATTCCTACTTAACGTCATCGCTGTCCAGCAAATAAACAGCTTAACAATTCAATTCACTGATTATACTGATCTGTGAAGGATTGAGAACAAAGAAATTACACAAATAGACCAAACAGGGATTAAGAGAGTTCAATAGTCATTGAAATGAGATTTACTATTTTAAAAGTGTACATCAATACATCTAGGGACAAGGAAGAGCAAACAAAAGGTATTTACAAGGAGATGTTCTTTTAAGAAGCAAAAATAATAAAAAGAAACAGACAACCCTGTAAGGAGATTAGGCAACAAATGAAACTAAAGAAGACTTCAATATTAAGTAGCATATGAGAAAATAACATGTTAAAAACAGAAAAATTACCACCTGAATTTTTGCCTGTGAAACAAGAGGGAATGATCCATTTCCATGAGTGAAGTGCTGAACTGGACCTCAGTGACTCTCCCTCAGTTTGTGCCCTAGCCTGAATTCCAGAGGTGTGCAGCACATCTGACTTACCCCGGACTTCAGTTCCCTACATACAGAGCAAGGGCAGCACTTCCAGCAGGCAGCTGGGAACTGCTGGGCAAACCCAGTCACTGCTACAGGACAGCTCAGGACAGAGGGATGGCAATCAGATGGGACAGGCACTACGACAATGCTAACAGAAAAAGAACACAAGGGTGTGGCAAAAAAAGAAAAGAAGAAAGAAAAACAGCAAAAGAAATTCCTAAAAAGTTAACAGGCCAGTTTTCTATTCCATTTCTGAGGATCCACTACATTCTCCGAAAGTACAGCAACAGAAATACTTCAAAGAATAAAGAAACTATCATCAGAGTATCTACAGCAGTAAGATGAAATAAGAGAAACAATTTCATAAAGAAAGCAAATCCCTCATATTCTGACAGAAAAACAATGGTTAATTACGTAATTGTAAAGTAATATAATCATTCACATGACTGTATCTTTAAAATTTTTAATTTAATTTTCAGAAGTTAACAGTTAATAAAGATGACCTAAAACAGAATCATGAACACCAGTAACTTTCAATTTTTATTTCTATTCAGTTGCAAGCTACACCATTACTAGTACTTACACATATAGAAAGGAAACATTAATAAAAATTAGCTGAAATTTATCATCAACTTCATTCTGAAGGACAGTCAACAGAAGTCTTTGTTAGGGTAATTTCAAGAATAATAGCCCAACCTCACCCTAATGGCAACAAAAAATAATCTTCTACTCTACTTTGAGATTTGCTTAAACTGCTTTTATCAATTTTATAAATTGAAGAAAACAGCATCTTCAATTTTATCACTGGCAACAGGTTTTAACTGTTGAAACTCAATAATCCTTCAACTTCTTTAATGCGTTAAGCACTGCTTCAAAAGCTTATAGTGATGCAGTCTGGAAGAGAACTCTGTAGGTTCTGATCTCTGTTCCTGCCCATAGAGGTGCCAAGGTCAGAGTGGGGTCCCGTTGCTCAGGATCAGATCCACTCAAGTTCTGAGCATCTCCATGACTGGAGATCCCACCACCTCTCCATACATCCTAATGTAAAGCTGGACCCTGATTATGCAAATTTCCTTCCTAAAATCAGAACATTCAACTTCAGAACAATTCAAGTAAGCTAATGAAGTAAGTAATTTCCAATTGCTTTATTTTTATCATCCAAATGCAGAATCCCAGTTAACCAGGTCGATCTGGGCAAACTCCAAATTTCACTAGCTAGGCTTACACCTTTGATTTCACATGCAAAAGTTATTTCTTGGTTTAAAATATGAACATCAAACAAGTCAGCATGTTGAAGAGTCAACTTTAAACCTCTTCCTGCACCTGGTTTATGAACCTTTTTAAGAGTGGGTGTCACTGGCTAAAGGTAGAAACAGAAACAGTTGAACAACCAAGTCTCAAATCTTCCAAATCTCTATCACCAGCCCCTATTAATTTCTTTGAACATCTTATAAATTCCTTTTGAAAAAAAAAAATATGTATAGACACTTGATATGTTTAAACAAATAGAAACAAGGTGTGAAAATCAAGTAATGAAAAAATTCAAATACAGTCACTGCTGATACATTCAAAAAATAAATACTAAAATGCTAAACTTACAGCAGGCTAAAAATCAATGTAGTGATTGACTCTTCCCTCAAAAATGCATAAACTGGAGTTCAGAATACCTTGATAATTAATCAAAATCAAATCCTTTGCCTTTAGTTCCTATTTTTTTAATGTTTTTCTCATATACCATCTGGACAATTAATTCCCTTCCTATATCTCTCAAGTAATATTCAAATAATAATTTACAATTTACTTATAATTACTACATTCCAGCTGTCATTGAATAAAACCACCAGTTTTATTTCCTTGGAAATTCTACATGTGTTATGACAAAGCAGACATTTAACACAGCCTTTCTTGGCTCTTCATTCTGTTTGTGTATACAGGTAGTATTGGAGCTCATTTCTCTAAGTTTTTCTCTACACTACCACTTTTAAAATATTATCCTCTTCAAACCTTTATTTTTATGCCTTACCCTCCCAAATTCTGAAAGCCTGATCTCAAGATAAAGGAGTGAGGCATTTTGATCCACTTAAAAAAGTAAGGTCTCTTATTTAACACCTGAGAAGTTCCCTCAGGAAATGAACATAAAAGAGGGAGACGGACATGTATAGGCATACTGACAGATATGAGAAAAATTTTAGATATTTATATAATAAAAGAATGCTACAGGTAACTTTGAACACATTGCTTAAAGCCAGGAATTACTTGAAGAAGGGAAGAAAATACTGTGCATGAAATTCCAAGGTTAGGTAAAACACATCGGATAACTTTAGGAGAGCCAGATCAGGGAGAAATGGACCAGTATTTAGTATTTTAATGTAGTTCTATCAACATTCTGCGATGTTCTCATGAGTTGAAGGAACTTTTTCCAGGGAACCAGCAAAAAGTTCCCAAATGGACTGAATGCAGCCACAAGCACAGACAGGCTGGAGGCACTAACGACAGCTCTGGGGCACCTCAGGTAACAGACCCCAGGATCAAACCTGGCTCCCTCTGGAATTCACCACTGCCCCTTGCCTACACGGACTGCAGTTAAGCACATATTATCAATCACAAACAACAAATAACAATATGCTCTAACGTGAAAGTTCCTTTCTTTATTCCCTACCACTAAAGCCACCTTGCTGCTCAAAGGGGAGGTCTCATTTCAAACCCCCAAGAACCTCCCATCTGTTATCTGGAAGCAGAGCAGAGAAGAAAGGACCTCTCCATCAATCCTCACCCACGCTTCCCCAGGGCCTGACTTTCCATAGGCCTGCCTTTGCTATTGTTCATTGCTTCCCCAGCTCTGCTCCTGACAGCAGCTTCTCTGGGAACAAAGCTCTAAGTAACAGCAACAGAACTCATTATTTCTTCCAAGGAAGGAGGATTCACAGAGATTATGGAAACAGTGAGAAGCAAACCAAGGATACTGCATGTTTCATTTTACTTTGGAACAAGTTTGGTCAAAGTGAAAACAAGAATGTAAATAATACTTTTTTCAGACAAGGCAACTACTTATTCATCCTGATCTGTATGAATGGCAAGTGAGTGCTAAAGCTGTCTAAAACTGCCACTGTCATCTGTTCTGTTTGGAGGGGCTCTGAAAGCCTGAGAAATGAGCAAGGAATTAGGCATTCCAGTTGATGTCCAGGAACACTTCCATAAAGGAAGCTGCAGCTACCAACTTTAGTAAATTAAGTTTCCTCATATGGTCCCTAGCCAGATATCAAGAGACCCTAAAAGCTGCTATTTATTTTGGGGCTGGGCAAGAAGTGCAGGTGAAGCCTGGTAAGATTAGTTCAGCTGAAACCAATCTGTATTACAAAAAGAATTTCTTCTTCACTACTTCATGGTACATATTGATTTAGTGACTACAAGACAATCTTGAACAAACTACTCAATTGCATTAGATGGAGCTATTACAAAAACACTTTTTTCTCCCAAGAGCAAAGTGAAGTTGTCCAAAAAAGTAAAATGCACAAACATTGAGTGCTGAGCAGAAAGAACAGGCTCTATAATGAATGATAAACTGAAGGAGTAAATTATACCTCCTGCCAAGAAGGAACAGGTGCATCATGTAAAACAAGTCAAGTATTTATCTCTTGTCCATGGCATTGGTAAGATCTCAGTTACATTCTACTGTTGGTAGAGTTTGGTGTGGTTTGGTGTGGTTTTTTTTTGCAGCGCTTCAGAGTAAACAGCACATTGCAAAGCGAGAAAAGAAATGCCAGCTGGGACACTTACAGGCCACAGGGATATAAATAATAACATGGTGGGAAATTAAAGGCAGTGGAAAACAGGTACACTGGAAAGGGAAAAGAAAGCTTAACTGAACAGCAACAACTAAGTCTACACAAGAGAAAGCCCAAGTTAGAACATTCCATTTTCACTAAGAGACAGAGAGTAAGTGCAGAAATGCACACATGGATGAATTAGGATCAATAGGACACTCCAATACACTGAACAGTGCCAAGTTATGTTTTTCTCCAAGTACATCCCCTCTTCTAGATCACCACCTCCAATATCAAGTCATCACTTCTGTTTTTAATCCCAGCAAGGGCTGCACCATTTTAAAATGATACATTATCTAGTGTATTTTATTCTGGCTTTGGATGAGACATTTATTAAAAGGTATTTAAAGAAGTTCTTTCCAGCAAAGAAATAACATCTACAGTAAACAAAAAATATTACTAAAGTAAATATAAAATTACATTGTTTAAACTACTGAAAATACAATGTTTTCCACCACTACAAGGATGGCAATCACAATACCAAAAACTTCTGCCAGATAACATGAATTTCAAGATGCAGCAAATGTGTATTTTTGTGCATTGTTTAAGGGTTGAGAAGCCATAATTCCCTACTTTAACTATTTCAAAAAAGGGAAATTATTTCCATCTTTTATCTGCAAGATTAAACTCCTTCTCCTGCCCCCAGCAATTCCTAGCAATATTAGCATATAATACAGTCAAAGAAACACCCCCTAAGCTCAGGTCTTCTGCAGGTGCTCTGCCTGCTTCCACAAAAGACAAAAGCTTGTGTTCCACACACGACAAAAGGGAGCTTCCTGTACTATGCCTGCAGTAAGACGTGCATGACCATGTAAGTCACAACTCCTCCGAAAAGATAAAGGCGGCAAAAAGATCACACAGCTCTGTTTTGAAGCATTTATAAATGGTAATTAGAACAGCCAATGTTATAATCTCATGTTCTTTCATGTATTACTTACCTTTCGTAGCTGATTTGTGAAAAATAAAGTCTGTAACAAGCTGTTCATGTAACAAGTTGCTCCCTGGTTCTTTAAGCCAACATATCCTGTGTGCTTCTTTGAATCCCACCTGGAAAATAGTTTGTGGTTAAAACCAAGTGAGTTCTGTATTCCGAACGATAAATAGTATGTGTTCTAAGGTAGTGCTGCTGGTAGATACCAGCTACTCTTCATTGCTACTGAAGGTTCAAATAAACTACACTTCACTACTGCCTGCCAGTAACAACAGTCTTTGCAAGTAAATGCTAACTGATTCTATTACTTAAAAAAAAAATACATTCTATATGGCAGAAAAATTATGTCCTATGAGGGAGTCCTGGAACTCAGAGCTGTATTTTTAAGGGCAAGTCTGCACCTCTGTATAACCCTGTTGTTTACAAGTGCCATGAAGGGGAACAACTGAGATGAAGCAGTTTTACAACAACTGTAAACCAAGGCAAGTTAGACAGCAGAGCCACCTGGCTGCACCTGAAACCCCATCAGCTCCCACACCACAAATGCTCGGGCCAGAACTGCAGAGGTGTTGAATCGCAAACCAATTCACACAGAAGCTGAGTTTCCACAACATTTTGCTGACTTGTGCAATCAGAAATGTAAGCTATACAATATCTCTATGTGACTATGAAAATATTGCCATGTGAGAATTCATCAATTAGTAGTGACAAAGTGAGAATGTCTGACGGGAGCTACAAATGGCAATAATACAAAATACCTGAATGATCTCAAGCAACATAAAAATACTAGAATTAATAATTTTGAATATTGATTTGTTTTTAATCAAAGATACTTACGCTACTCCGTGTGGAGCATCTGCTTGAACATAGACTTCGAAAGTAACTTTGTCCTCTTCTATAAAGCCTTTTTCAGGATCAGTAACTTCCTGTAAAACAGGAATGACACAGGAACATGAGAAGTGGAACATGCAGCGAAGCATTCAGTTCAGCATTCATTGCCTTCTAATTTCCAAGCCTGAGCAATCAGTAATAATAAAACGAAGAAGAAAAACTAAAGAACACCAAAGCAGCTGTTTGTCAGCTTGCTACATTTAAATTCTTTTCTAGTGTCTCAGTGCAGGAAACTTTTTCCTGGCCTTTTAAGATTTTGCAGTAGTTTTTCAGTTTTCAATGATATAAGTTGGTAATAAGAGTTGGTAATCAAATGTTCTACTTCTTCTAGACAATATTCCAAAACCTTTGCAAATGCTTAAAAAGCTGTCACAATTCAAGAGAAACCTCAGTAATACTATCAGGGCATTAAATATCTGTACACATACACAAAGAACATATGGAAATGCAAGCAAATGTATGTTGCTCCAGAATGTCATTGACTTTCACAAAGTGAAAGCAAAACACAAGCACTCAGATAGGCAGAAAATAATAATGAGGGACTATTTAAATTACAACATAAGTAAAAGCACTCTACAAAAACCAAATTAATACAGTAAGAAATTGAAAAGAAATCTACAGCAATGATAGAAAAAAGTAACAGCTTGGGGAAAAAACCCCCTTGCTGTCAGCATCTCAGTGTGCAGGAGTACAAGTACAAAACTGCTCCTATCTAACATAGGTTAATACATGTCCAATTACTTACACTCCAGGCCATGAAGTTAGAAAAGCCCCAGTCATTCTCCTTATGAAAGAACAAGTGGCTAATACGACGACTGAATGATTTTTCATCATCCTTGTAGTTTATTATCTTGAGAACTGCTTGTGCATGACAGGACCATGACCTATAAATACAGAAGAAACACTTGAAACACTTTCAAAACCAAGCTTTTTATAGTTGTTACATAATTTTTTTGTTAGGGATTTTTGGTACATTACTTTCACACACTGGATTTTTTTCCTTATTAGATGTTAATTGTTATTGAGGGCATGAACCTCTGGGGCTTTCTGAAGCCACATTATAAACCAGGAATGGAGATTTTCTTATGGCAACAGTGTTGACAAGAAAGTGTGTCAGTGACTTGCAGGCTGGTTTAAGAAATTGATGGCTCTCCCAGGTGAGTTAGTCCTGATCTGCCTCACTGCACATGGATAGGCCAACTCAATGTACTCTTGGTGTCTACAGAGTGCAAGGTCTCAGCCTTTGGGAAGGAAAGGAGGAAGAGCTTCTACCATCCCTCCCACAAGATGAACTCCCCAACACTAATTGTCTCAGCAGCACTTCTTCATGACCATTGGTGTTCAAAACCACCCTACTTGAGCAAGGCAATCAGTCTGGATACCAGCTCAGACAAGGTCCTGTCACTGTCCCATGCAGCAGCACTGCTGCTTGCTCAGCTCCAGCAGCTGCACCTTGGTTGGTACTTTTGAAGATCACATTTTTCTGTAAATACCAGGATGTGAATCCTGTCCTGTGACTTGTTAATATACTTACAACTTTTTCTTTACATTCTGCCCTGAGCACTCATCTCTAAATTATAAAAACAATGAAGAAATGCAACTTACTATTCAGAGTAAACAACAAGCTTTGTGAGATTCAGTGCCAGAATGGGAGGTACCCTATTGGAAAGGGCAACTGAGAGGTCTCCACTCTTCCTGTATAGCTACAGGAATGCCCCAGAAATTTGTAGTTATCTTTTAAAATTCTTCTATTATTTACAGAAGTGGTCAAAGGTAGCCAATGTTGGTTTGCATGCAGGACTCCAAGAACACACAGGTGCTCATATCTTGCTGGATGAGCAATGAACTCCACTTAAGGAGAGGACTCATGCCCTGCTCTGCCTGCACTGGTAGCAGTTACCTGTTCACAGGGCAGCATTTATAGCTTGGCATAGTTAGAGAAGCTCCACTTTCATTTGAAATAAACCCAGAATTTCTTCCATGCCAAGAAAACTGTCAGTCAAGGACTTCTCCCTCAGCAAGCATATATCTAAATTCTACCACAAACTTCTAGTTACACAAGCTGATTTTAGCTCATCCTGAAGAGGGGATTATTCTTCTGCTTTGAGATTTAGAAAGGTGGGGTGTAAAGGGGACTCAAACCCATACAAGAATTCTCTCCTCTTGCAGAAAGCAAGGTGAAGTATTTTTTGTAGATGTTTGTATTTCTTGCAATAGATTAACCAGTTCAAGTGAGGACTTGTACAATAATTAAAAGGGTCTTACGTGGAATCAGATTCAGCATTGCACTGAAGGAAGAATCCTACACTTTTTTGGTGTGGTCTGTCCGGGTAGAGTCGCGGCATAACCATGATCTTCCATGGCAAATTCCGCACGAAGCAGGGAGGGCTGAGGACTGACTCACTCAACCTGTTGAAGCGTTCCACTGTAAACTGAAATGTTGCTTCTGATCGCCAACTGGTATCTGTAACATACACACACGCAATTGTTTGAAACACCTCATGTTCTTCACTCTAAGATGACCAACATCATGTAATGAGAGCATGTTTCATGTGCTGGGATATTGGAAGCAACAAGAACATCCCCATCCCAGTGAACTACTTAATTACTGATGTTTCAATTTTTCATTTTGAAAAACACTGCAACTCCATTCAGGCAAACAGGGCACTGCAACACATGATCCTTTTGCACACAATTTCCTTAAATGTTTCTTTAGGAGCACGACTTGTTACCACTCCAGTTTCTTCTAAAGCAGCAGACGCAGCAAGATACAGACATCAAATGCTTTACAACTAAATCATAGCCCACTCTAACTCTTCTTGCTGTGTAGCATCTCTACAGCCCAGTTTAAGTCAGTTCCCTGCATGAACCCATACGCACAAAGGAATTTCACAATCTGTTCAAATGCCCTGTTGATATCATGTCACCATTTAGTTGGTTTTGGCTTGCAACAGTGTATTTTAAAACAGATGAATGCCACAGGTTGGTTATTGGATTTCTGTAAAATCTTACCAGTTTGCTGAAAATTAGCTCAAGAATGGGGTCCTGTATATTTTGTGGTATGCAAAGACTTTAGAGATTCTTAGTGGTCTAGCACATAATTAAACAAGACTATTTTTTTTAAAGAGCTTATTTTGACACACACAACTAAAGTAATTTTGCCTTCTTCCCACATACCCAGTTCTTCACCTACCACAATCTGTTCTGCTTCTGTAGTACACAGCTATAACAGGGTGCTGGAGACTGTGACAGCTTCAGCAAGGTGCAAGGCCAGGCTCGCTCTATTGTGACATGCCTCATATTGCACTCAGGGAGGAAAAACCTGCCACTTAGCCCAACAACTCTACAGGCCAGAGATGCACAAGACACTCCCCTCCTTTTCCATGGTTCCAGTCTGACACTTGTGTAACACTGAATGCTCCTGGCTGTAAGGAGATTGGACAGGCCCACAAGGACAGCAGGCAGCACCCATGGTCACCCTGCAGTTCCCACTGCACCCACGGAGGATGCACAACTGAAGGTGTGTGACACATGCAGTAACACTCCAAAGAGCACTGAGGGACAGCACCAAGCCAGAAATCGGACTGTGAAATTGTGACAAGGTGCACAGCACAACAAACGTGTTCTTTCCATACACGGACAGCAGTCGTGTACTCAGCTTGGCACGGCACCAGAGACAGCATTTAATAATTTTTTCAAAACACAGGTGAGTCCTGATTGCTACTTTACTTAAAAAATAAAACACTCTTGATTACAACAATGTAACAGTGTAAAGATTATACCCTTCATACAGAAAATTACCAAGTTTTATCCACAACTGCCAGGGAGCTATGACAGATTTCATTCTCCTCCCTTGTGAAGAAGTTTTCAAGTAGTTGTCCTACTCCTGAACTGCAATACAGAGGATTTTTTTGTGTATGGCCTGACAGCCCTAAGCAGTCCAATTGTCTCCTGAAGGTACTACAGCCCAAACCAGTCCCCTCTACTCCTGCAAAGACCTTCGTGTTGCCCTGTGCTGTCAGCTTCCACAGTAACTTAGGAGTTCAAAGGATTACTTTCTCCATTTTCCCTATCTGGAAGTGCAGCTAAATAGCAGTCTGTCACCTACTTAAAAACTGCTCTCCTCCCAGTTTCACTGCTCACTGCCCGTTGACAGAGTGAAGAGCTGATCTTCTACACCCAAGAACCTGACAGGCTGCAGACAGAGGAGCTCTTACTTGATTTGCAGCCAGGATAAAACAAATCTGTAACACACTTAACAATTTAAAATCAGTCTTGCATCACGCATATCTCAAACCAACTTGAGGCCACCTCCCTACTCACAATCATGATCACTGCTTCTGGGCTCAGTCTGAGCTTCTGAAAAATGAGCCAAGTTTGCTTTCTGCCTCCTTTGATGCAGCTTTCAGAGCACTTCAGCACAAGGATGCAGCAGTGCTGCTACAGTGTCAGCTAAAAAACGCAGCCCACGCAGCATCTGCAGAGGCTTCAGAGAAAGTTTGCCTGTATTTCTTGATTTCTTTTCAGGAAAGCCTGTGCATGAGAGCTCACCAGGGAATGGGAACTCTTCCCTGTAAAATATTTGAGCAATCACTAGTAACTGCTCTATAAAAATGCAGCCTCGTAACACAGGTCAACCCTAAAATAGAAGTTGCTTTAAAAATAACAACCTTCCTTTCTTTCCAGTAAGCCCATTTCTTTCTCAGCAAGTATAATGGATTAAAAGAGGAATTTTATTAGAAAAAGAAGTTTACATAGCAAATGTGACAATTTTTGAGTACATCAATACATAAAGCTTTTTTTTGCATGAACATGTCCTCCAGATTCCAGTTAAAGACTGCAGCTGGCAGCAGGATAATTTAGTAGTGACGGGCAAGTGAGACTTTTATGAATCCCTGAACTACAAAAGATAAAAAGCACTGATCCCACTGACAATACCTGGAGAAGTTACATGCAATGGACTGTCTTTGCTACACAGAAAGGACTTTTTCATTGATGTGATGAATGTTACACTCAGCATCTTCATAGAACAAAGATCCTTCAAATCAGAGATCCAAATACTGAATATGATCCATTTTAAGACTGAAACACATATTTAAGTGTTTATACTATTGGGAAAAGCAGATATCTTTATTCTCTTAGTAAAAGATGCTACCTTTAAAGTGCACTGGGGTTATTAAAATATTCTGAACCTGAATTATTAATGGAGAAACTGGCCGAATATTCTATGAATATTTTAATAATGATCCAAATACAGCATGCAATACCAGCATACGGCAAAGACTGATGCGTCTGAAAGCCTTCTTGCCTCTGCAATTCTTCACAGAAATGAGACTTCAGGAGGTAATGGCAAAGCTGTGAGTTTATGTTTAGCTAGGGACCTTCTCTTTGAACTTTAACTTCTAAGAGAATTTATTCTATGTGTTGCTTTGAATACTGATGCACTTGCAAACAAAATTTCATCAGAGCCTTGTTTTTATTATTTTTTACTTTATTTGCAGAAGCTGCTCTTCCAGCTTTTAAAGTCTGGTTCATTTAAGTCATTCTCCACACAAAGCACAGCACAGTCCTTCAGCTGGTTCTTTTTAATTGCTAAGACTTCATACAGAGCAACAACAGGTACTGGTCACAGCGCCTGAGAGAACACAGGCGTATCTGAACGTCCTGCTGGTGGTGGTCCACTGCTGCTCCCATTCCCTGTGCCTCACAATGCCTGCAGCCTGTTGCCTAGCAAAGGGGATGAGAGCCGCACTTTTTTTTTTCCAATCTTACCAGGCATTTCTTTATGTGCTAAGCTAGAAGAACAAAATCATCTCAAAAGTTTCTTGAGCTCAGAAAATCACCAGAAAGCTGATTTCTATGATCCAGCTGGAAGCATCAACCTTTCATCTTACTGTTCACCTCTCTCACAGGAACCATTAAACTCATTAATTTCGCTGAAGAGGTATCTAAATTCTCCTCATGCATTCTATATCAGCTCAGATTGATGCCCCTCGCTATGAGTAACAGCAAAGGAAAACTGCATGTTTATCAGAGAAGCCTGTATCGCCCATTTTTGCCTGTCTTTGGAATCTCCAAGCCATCATTACCCATGCACATCATGCTGCAAACCAGGTTAGGAAGAGCACAAACAGCAAGAGAGCAATTGCACTGATGTGTAAATAATGCAACAGCAAGCAACTAATCTGATTTACAAGACTTGGAAAAAAGGCATCATCCACTTATGTGATGCAAGTCTTCAGGAATGTTTTTGCAACTCTAACATTTTGCAATAACACTATTTTCTATTTGTGCCAATGCACAGCTGTAGCAGCACCGAGATGTAGCCAGACACTCCTTATTCAAATATGATAATGAGGAACTATTAAGAGTATTGCTTAATAATCACACTTGAATCCTGAAGGATGTCCCACTGCAGAGTGGGCCAAAGCCTCCTGACCATTCTGGAAGGCCACAAAGGCATGAGAATGCTTTCACAAGCCTTCTGTCAAACACCTTCAGGTATTTCTTCTCCCTAGTGCAACACCCTCATACCCAGTTGTGAGAGGAGACAAGCAGTTGGGAATTGAATCAAACAGGTTCACAGTAGTTTTTTGGTTAAAGGGTCAATGTTATTCTGAATGAAGAGGTGAATAACCAATTACTTCCCAGCCCTGATATAGACTGGCTTCCATCAGCTATTTCTGCAGCTTAAGTCCCTTTTGGCTAATTTGTACAAGTCTACACAGACCAACTAGGGGACAAATTTTTTTGCTAATTGACCAATGTGTTATGCACTGGTTATACCAACAGCAAACACCATCAGGCTTTCTACCTATAAACATCACTACTAAGAACAGAACTTCAATAGAGCTGTTCTTGCCAGCTGGTGGCAACCTGTGGGATCTTCTCTTGCCACCCTCTAAATACCATGGCCTGACAGACATTTAACATCTTTTATAACAACTTTTGATAAGAACAGAATTCCCTGTTTTAGTCTCAACTATTTATTCTGAGCAATAAATCAAAACCCTCTGAATGAGATTAGGTAATCACACAAATAAAATTCATAGGCTAAGGAAACTTCATTTTTATTTCATAGTAAGACTCTTGTCATAGAAAACTTTATCTTTGCCAATAATACAGAAGTGATTCAACCATGATATGCTTTTGTTCTGAATTTAATCTCTATTCTCTTCATAGAACATTATTGCTTGCTATCAGTATTCTATGTTCCTTGAATGCATGAAAGTAAGCACTGTTTTGACCTTTAACCTCAAAGTCTGATTTTTCTGAAAAAAATCACTCAACATTTTTGTACAAATCTAACTAAATGTTTAAGCCTAGTCCTGAATGTACTCTCACAAGGCAGCATGGAATATGGAACAAACCCCACTCATATGATGTCTCCCTTCTTCCAACTCAATTTTATTTCATTCTTGAAAATGAGAAGTCCGTACCCATATCCTCTCCTAAGAAAAGAAGTATCATTGCACCTTTTCCTCACTAAACATAACAGATTTAAATGAATTAGAGACTTGTTACCTTTCTTTAAATACAGAGTTATAATTATTTTATCTTCTGTAACAGAAAAACTGTATGACCTTATTTTCATTTAATGGACCAAGAAAAAGACTTCAAAACACACGTCTCCTTCTATTAACAGGACATTAATACATAATTTTTCCTTTGCTTTTGCAAGTAAAATTGGGCATCAGAACTGAGGGCAAAAGATGTTCATCAACAGAATAGTTACCACTGACTTACCACACAAAGACAAAACCAGAGCACAGCTGCCACCTGACAAGAGAGCAGGACAGATAAGGATTCTAAACACCCCGAAGGAATTGCGTAACTGATAAAATTACTGTTCAGCAAAGCCCAGCTGCAGCACCTTTAAAAGGCTGTATCACAAAACATAACAATGGACAGTGGCACTTTCAGCAATTTTTAAATGAGTACCTAGAAAGAGTACAAGAAAAAAGTCCAAAGCCTTCAGAAGTCTAATCCTATTGTACAGCTATGTCAAAAGGATGCCTACACAGAAAACCTGCAGTCATAACTACAGAGGGATTCATTTTTTTAAATAGCTGCAGATCACAGGACACAGGTAAGATGGACCATTTTATCCTCAAAATCATAAAACCAAAGAAGCCAATCAAACCATGCTTTTATCAAACATTTACTTACCATCTTCCATGTCTTCCTCAGTGTTGTTATGCCCGTCAGCCATCGCTACATTGCCATTAATGACAGGATTTTGAGTAATTCTTGGAGGATCATCTGCATCTCCAGCTAAGACAACAAAAAGTATGTAAAAATTAATAATCAGAAAATAATTTTTTTGTCTCAGGTAGTGCTTATGAGACACACGAATGGTGCACATTTGCACAGAACAGTATTTAATTAAATTCTTGCCCAACAATTGTACTGGTATGTGTCTAATGAAAATTCCTCATAGAGGTGAGTATTTATGGATGAAATAAAAAGTCCACATTAATGTGAAATACAGATACAAAGAACATAAATTGACTTTTAAGTTTCCAAATGGCCTTACAATCAACATCTTATAATCAAGTCTCATTTAATAAAAACTTTTTCTTGCATTCTGCATTTTTACACAGATTCAAGTTTCTAATAGGAGACTTTCTAAACCATTAAGTTACTTTAAGTCTTCTTCAGTGTTACTATCTTTTTTAAAAAAAACCCTGAACCTCTAATCTAATGTCATACTAAGATTTAAATCTTACTTGGGGAAAATTGGAAAGGAAATCCTTTAGGATCAAGGAACATTTTAGATATAACATTTTCCAGTTTCTAGCCATCACTGCCACTAAGTTTTGCTACACTGACCATTACATATATGTAAATGCCACTAAACCAAGAGAAATGAGACAACTCAATGAACTGAAACCCCACTATTTCTGAAATGCATTGCTTTGATTGAACAAGCACCTTCCTGATTCCAACAACTGAGTAACACCTCCTTCCATTGCTTCCACACCAAAAGCCAGTGGATAGTTTCAGCATGATTATACGAAGTGGATATATTCTTGGATAAACTAAACTGGGTTTTATAATCAAACTGTAAAACCTATAAGTCCTTGCAACCATCTCAAGGACAAGCACTACTTAAAAGACACTCTAATTTAAAAGGTCTGATGAGTTTCTCCTTGCTATACAAGTCGTGCTATTAACTTATATATTCTACTACCCCTCAAAAGCCCCAAGGTCACTGATTTGTGTAACCAGGAATAGTCTTATACCCAAAAGCTACACACAAGTTATTGCCTGTGTGCACTGCCGGGGATGCAGGTAACCTGTCCCACAGGATGAAAACCATTCCCAAGGGACACAGCACGATCCAAGCTCCAACACACCAGCCTGGCCGTGCCCTCGGCCGTCAGCACCCTGGACAGAGCCGCCCTCGCCACGGGCCCTGCCGAGCTCCCACCCAGCTCCGGGCTCCACACGGGCACGAAGGGATGCCCACGGACCGGGATGCCAGGCTGTTTGCAAGAACTGCCAACTAGCCTGGACACTTGCCTTCTACCAGATTGTAGCTGAATTTCTCCTGGGCAAAAGGGACAAACACAAGCGACAACGGGAATCGCTGTGTGATTATCTCCCAAGTCTTTCAAAAGCCAGGGAGAAGCTCGCACAAAGGTAGGATAAGCCACGGGGGAAGTGCAGTAGCATCAGTCAGCAAGTGCTTCAGAGTCCTCCCTCTCCTCAGAGCACAACATGCTTTTGCAGCCTCATTCCAATTCACAGCACACAGGAAGATACTTTCACACCCGGCACTCCTATTCTGATTGTTTACTCTCCTAGTAAATCCGCACAAGTAGTAACCTCTGCCCTCAGCACGACAGAAACAGCTCAGGTTAGAGACTTACTTCTGGATTAGAGCCACGCTAGATCACGAACTTAATGCTCACACACGGCTTTTGGAAGCTTATTAGGGTGCAGCAGATCTCACTGAGGTACCAGTGAAAGGGGTGTCGTGAAACATACAGTGTGCAGCACCCACGACAACACGTGCACCTTTCTAAATTCCCAATTTTAGAACAAAAGCAAAATCAAGTATGACTTGAAGTTTTGACTTCGTAAGAAAAAGGTTTGCAGAAGATTAGCTCGGGTGTGGTAGAGCCTCAGGGGCCCCCTCAGCAGCAATCGGCACCTGCAATGCTGCACTGGAACAGCAAGTTAAAGTAAAGATTTACTACAACAAAATTATGGGGGGGTAGGTTTGAACTCCTGCAACTCAAGAGCAGGAAAATTACAAAAATCGAGAGTGAGAAGGAAAGATCTGCAATTTCATTTCTACATCCTGCCTTCCCGCCCCTGCCTTTTTAACCTTTTAAGAGCACGTGCTGGTCTAAACAGAAAGCTGTCCTCTGGGTCACTGCTATCTAGCAGCATACAGCCTGTTCTCAAAATGCAACAATTGTTTACACTGAATTAATACTAAATTTTTTTTAATTACTATTCTTCCTGAAGTTATCGTCAGTGCAACTTAGTATCTGGAAACAAACTGAAGCAAACACCTGAGGAATAGTTTAATTCTTCAATAAAAACACATCCAATGTTTTCTTTTAACAGGGAATGTAAATGTTTCATGGGGAAAGAACTGTCCTTAACTAAGAAAATAGAGAGCTTTTTATGAGATACTGCTCTACCTTTGAAACTATGAGGAGTTAAGAGATCATAGCAATAGCAATCAACTTAAACAGAGACAGCTTCTGAGAGATACTGTTTAGTGATAAGACAAATGAACCATGATGAATACCCCTGCTGCTTCTTCTGACATATATATGGACGCAAAGTTTGTGATCCAGCTTTCAGATATGGAAACCAGATAACACTAGTCAATGTTTTTGGCTTCTGTGAAAAAAGGAAGCTTTTTAACTGCTAATAAAATTCAACTAATCCTTTAAACAAACAAAGCACAATCTCTCTTCAACAGATGTAGCAAGCAGTACGACAAAATACATTTACTACTAGAGCATTGAAAATGAGTAATTTGTGTTTTCCTCTCTTGTCCTTAAGAGCTCATAGTAAAGAATTGTAAAATCCTACCAAGATTTAATTAAGAAACATGTTTTCCTTTGCCTCAAGCACAGGCAATGCCAAAGACTTATTCAAAGTACACATTACAGGATTAAGAAAGAGAAAAAATACCTGTCCACACTGGCCGGGAAAACCTTCCTACCAAACATACTACTTAATACACTGCTGTCTTTAATGCAGCTTAAACCACAGTGTGTCAACATCACTTCGGTCATGTCATCTGTCCATTCCCAGATCAGAATGCCCAGTTTTAATCATATCCCTGGAATAAATTTGAGATGCAGTCTATGAATCAACTGAAAGTTAACATAAACCACATCAATTAAGGAAGTATCACAACAAAGCAACCTTATGAATAGGAAATGTTTTTAACTCTTTAAATATATTACTGAAAAATATTAAATACAGTTTTCAATAGCAAAATTGTAGACATTGTAAGACTGTTTTGTAAGCATTTGTTTTCCACCTCACCAAAATACAACACATAAACCTTTGCAGATATTCTTTTGTTACAAAAAGGAATGCACGGCAACAAAAATAGTGATGACTATTTCTTCAATTTAACATCACATACCATTTTCTCTCTTCCCATGGCACTGTGTTATAAATGAAAAATACATCTTGAAGTATTTAAAGGGTGTCTCTGAGTTTGGAGGTTAAGACAACTTCCAAGAAGAGACATTTCAGATATTAGTGAGTTTGTGCAAAAAAAGAGCTTTCAATTAGTTACTGAAAGATCATGAATGCTGAAATAAGTCTAAGATATGCGACTGGAACAAAACTGAAGCGTGATACCACAGTTTGGGAAGCTAGTAAGAAGTGTCAGTCAACCTCACACAGACAAATTACTGGATTATATATAAATGACACTGCAGGTGCACACTTCTCATTGCTCATTAACTAAGTCTGTTACTGAAGCGTTGAGATGAAAGCCTGAAAGCAAAATGGTTGTGGCAATTGCTGCAGGAGAAAGCAAGGGAGAGAAGGAAAAAAATCCAACCAAATTCTCTGAAACTATAAACTTGCCGTGCAATGACAGACTCTACAGAAAGTATATATACTGAAAAAATCTGCTTGTTATGGACTATGAGTTCAACATTATCATATTCAAATACTCACACCATTAAGCAATCAGAACTAAAATAGCATCAGTGATTTCAAAAAAAAAAAAAAAACAAAACCAAGCAGTATTCCAAAAAAGCTGTTCAGATGGATTCTGCCTGTTTAATAATGGGAACTCAAGTGTCACTGAAAGATGCATTGCTCTGTTCTACCATTCACAACAATTCAAATCCACAAGGAAGGAATCTCAGTTTGCCATATTTTTTTCCTACTGATGAGAAAGTGTAAAAGATTTTGTCAAGTTCATGTGGCCTTTGGCATAACTTAAATTCTGTTCTAAGACAGAAGCACTGCTGAGTGCTCTGTCCCTGAGCTGCAGGACACGTTGCTCAGCATAAACACGTGTTTGCAGTCACATGTGGCCAAAAGCTACAGAATGACTCCACAATCGCAGCAATTTCACTACAGCAGAAACTGCCTCTATTTTAACAATTATGAGAGGCAGCTATAACTTTACTCGTTGGCTTTCAGTCATGACTCACATCACAGCAATAGTCAAAGTATGAAAGTTTATAAATAATGTTTGTCATTAGCTTTTGGAGCTGGCAGCCACAGAGGAGACACTGAAGCAGTCTCCGCAGCAGGTTATGAAACATTTGTTTCCTTTTGAGGTTAAGGAGACCACAGCGGAGGAGTAATAGTGATACTAAAAACTTGGTTACAGTTATCACACACACCCGCCTCACACTGGAAATCACTGGGACGGAGGGCTTTTACAGTTCCTGCAGAGTTTGCACAGCCCTCCATGCAGCAGTGCCACAGCAATCCCAAAACAAGCAGGGAATTGCACCAAGGGCAGCATTAGCAGCCTGAATGGAGTCAGTCACTCACAGCAGCTTGAAGAATACCATCAATTTTCATATCCGGGGTTTGGCTTTTAGTGGGGGAACACAAAAAACAACATGACTTTCTCCTCTTCTCCTCAACTAAATGGACATTCCAGATTCAAAGCCTTCATGAAAGTTTTCAAAGGGCATTTTTCTTTTTAAATACTAGTACAACACTATATACAGATATGATAAGGGGCGGGGGGGGGGGGGGGCAGGGTGTGTGCATGAATTCCAGTGGATGAGTGAGCCTGCAGTAAACACTAAGAAAAGGACTTACTGAGCAAAAATATAAGGTGGCAGGAGATAAGAATAAAGTCAAAGAATGCAAATGAGCAAAGTCCATGCTGTAGCAGTCAACCTACATCAGCATCAAGGACATCCACTGCATGCTCAACACATAGTCCAGGTCTAGCTTTGCACCTCAGTGTCAGGATTCAAAGCTGTCACAGCTCCCCAGGGCAGCCAAGCAGAGCCATGGTCCTCTCCACTCACTACAGAACATCTCTTCAATTGTGGAACAAAAACAATGTCTTCAAAAGTTTTTAAAAATTGGGGTTTTTTTTAAAAATGCATCAGTATTTTAAATAAATCAGCATCTAAAAGTTTACTTCGGTGCACCATTTAGAATACCAGCTTGACATGGATAATAGCACACAAGTGAAAAAAAAAGTAAATCACCACTGCCAGAAATCATAACAAATAAACATTCTGGAATTTCAAGTGCTATAATAAATATCACCTCTTTAACCACCAAAGTGACCCTTGCTATTGTAGCTATTGGGCAGCATATCAAAACACATAATTGAGAAATTCCTAAAGCAAGCAGGAAATGCCATGCTTTTCGAAGCAGTTACCAAACTGTGGTGGTGCAAAGAGGGCACTAAAGAGACTCAAACAGAAAGCATGACTATTACTTCTTGAAAGCAAACAATAAAGTTAGAAAACTGTGAAGAAGATGATGAACAAATACCTGCCTTGAGCTGGAAGAAACAATGCCAACAGGTTACTTCACAACTCTGTAGCAAAGACTGCCCAGACCATGCCTGTAAGGACTGCAGGCACTCCAGTGGAACTGGTTTTTACGTGGCACTCTAACAGCTCACAAGAAAACTTGTGGGCTCCAGCAGCTTGCTTCTCCAGAAGTCTGGAAACCAGTGCTCTGAAAGCCAGATGAACAGGCAATACTCCCAGGAGGCAGGGTTTAAAAAGAACAATCAAAAACAACCAAACAACCGAACACCAAGACCAAACCAACCACACACACCAAAATTAGCCAAACAAGCTCCCAACTCCATGACTTGAATGGAATTAATTTACAGTAGTCAATCTTTGAACTACTAGAAGTGTTCAATCAAAAATTTCCCCTCACTTGCTCTGGAAGAAAACTATTTGGCCGCTAATCCCTACCTGCAGTTAGACTACAAACACCGCTTACTGCACAAAGGGACTCAAGAGAAAAGGAATTAAATGAAAAGCATTCTACAGAGCTTCATTTTTCCAAGACAGTCCTAGGCTTCTATAATGAAAAATCTAAAGAGGAATCAAGCAATTTCTGTACTTCAGCTGCCTTTGAAAAGACATCCAAAAACAAAGCAATTCACCTAAAACATTTCAAAGTTATGAAACAGTAACAGAGACTGAGATTAATTTGGCCAGTAGAATGGGAGGAGGGGGAAGGGAAGTACATAAAGCCCTATGATCCTATGGATCAAGACATAGATACCTGCTGTCACAGATGTTTCCATGATTTGTAAATATTATGTCATTTGTTTTAGCAGTTAAATGTTAATTCTCCCATTAGCAAAATTTGCGATCATTTGCTTTGGTTTCATTTATTATTTTTCTTTCTTCATGGTTCACTACTTGATCCAGTGCCAAAAGGTACCTAGAAATGTACGTACCTTAACAAGAAAGTTATAAAGGACAACGACTAAGTCTTAAGGGGAAAAAGCTTCTAGAGAAGTATCAGAAGGCAACAGCCAAGCTTACAGACTAAGGGAGAAAGGTATTAGGGGCACAGGAAGTGAGCAGACTTCCAGCTGGGGAAACAAGATCTTCAATGCTTTCAAAATATGCCTTAGTACATTTAGAAAGAAAGAAGAAAAGACATTTATTTACTAAAGAGCAAGTAGGAAATGTTAAATCTTAAAAAAAAAAAAACAACCAAACAAAACCCAAAACAGTATTATACGGAAGTCTCTTGCTCTCTAATTGTCATCTGAAACAAGTAATTATTGCATTATTGACTGGGAATTGCAGATCTCCCACAGAAGGAGATGATGTTACACAAGACAGCAAATGAAGAACTGGGATGGAACAACTTCCTGGAAGCAGACTCATCTCTGCCATACCTCCAGAACATGTAGCAATGACTAGACAGACAGTAACAACACTGCAGCCACCACTTATTACACTGATCAATCACTGTATTGCTGCTGCCTCGCATTCCCATCACTGGGTCTGCCCAGCCAGAGAGGACATTTTGACAAAGCACAGGATGGCCAGACTGGTTTCTAACTGTGCCAATGTAACTAATGAATGGGAACAAAATTGTATGAATAGATTACATGATTATTCTATTCTTAGATAAAACAAAGCAGTTACACTCTAAGAAGCCCTGGAACACTGAACAACACACACGAACAACACCAGACTGCAAGGTAAACAGTATCCTAAGCTTCATCCCTGAAGATACAGTTATCTTCGTGGAAAAATAAACGGGAGGTACAATGAAACTTTGGGGATAGAAAAATAGATGAGAACAAACAGCCTACGCAGAACCTGCTCTAACTAAGCAGTTTGCTGCAGCAACTCACTTATCTGCTGATCTTTAAAGATAAGAGCAGTCTGATGGCACTTTACAAAACGAAACTTTTAAAATGTTTTAAAAATGTGATTAACTTCCTACTGACACATAAAAAACATTTAGGGTATTATCAGTACAACTACTCAATGAACTTTAGGCTGCCATTGAAGAAGTCACCCCAATATTTGCTAAAACCAACAGTGACTAAATTACCTGCTTTCAGCAGTTTAACCCTTTGCTTTATGAATAATTCAATGTCAGATGAAAGACTGTGTGAACCAGAGTTCAGTTTGGACACTAACAACACACCTGTAATTATCCAACAAATTTACAACTTACGCTCCTAGTGAAGGCGTGTGTATAGGCAGCCTTCACATTTAAAGGGATCTTTCAAATGCTTTTTAAGCCCCAGGTGTTTAATAACTGGGGTAGACAGCAGCACTGGCATGAGATTTTCTTCAGTACAGTGAAATTATTTATCAGAAGATACCAACCTACCTGTCTCACTATCCTGGCTTTATGCATTACAGTGTCACAACCTCTTGGCAGTCATCAGGACAAGAGAAAGTCTGCTGAAAAATCACAATTCCTTTTCTTAGTCTGAAGAGCTTTTTCAGCTTAGGTTATGCTTCTAGAAAACTATCAGATCAGGAAGAAAGGCAGAAAGACTGCTTCTGACTACCCTGTAATACTCAAAAAACAGTAACTAGAACAGTTGACAGGATAAATTATTTTCTTCTATGATCAGAAAAGGCTGAAACATCACAAGTGTCATGACCTATTATGGCAGCAGCTCCTGGACTTGCACTACCTTCTCCTTGCTGTATCTAGAGCAGCAAGGCTACAGAAGCAACTACCCCAACTCGTCAAGTCTTGTCTCTGCACATTCCAGAGATGGCAGTGTGATTACACCTCTGCTGGGATCGGGCACTCGGTCCCAACCTACCGAACACACCCTAAACAATGTGTTTTTCCAGTATCACACCCCTCTTCATGTTTTACTGCTCTACTGAGTAATGGCCTTCTCCATTGCAACAACAAAGGCTACCATCCATGGCACCACTAGAAAGGCTGCAAAACTACTCACAGAAAAAAGGAAGGTCTGACAGAGGGAAGAAAAGGATGCACCCTCAGCTGGAGCCAGGGCAGCCCAGGGGCCACAGGGCATTTTGTTTGTGTGACACTTCACCCAGCATGTTACAGTGCTGTCAACATGTTCACGGTGTGTTTAAGACAGATAATTAAAAAGCAATTAAAATTAGTACATTTGGATAATAATATGAGCACATCATGGAATCAGTGATTCTGCTCCCATTAGCACTTCTCTCTTTCCTTGTGGAAGTCTAGAAAAGCACACACCACCACCAGAAGCAGCATGATTTTTATTACTTGGATACATAAATTTCTCAGAACTCGCTTCTGTATCATTTTGGATGAGTACAATCCACAGTCTCAGAAAGTCTTGGGGTACATCTATTTAATTAACTACATTCACAATATGCTTAAGCAGCAAAAAGGTTTTGCACATTTACCAGTAGCATAAAACATTGCCTTACATGGGTATGATCACACACACCACTTGCCCAAACTAGCTCTGAAGGTACACTGCTTCTGCGCAGTTACTTTGCTACAGAGTCAAAATATTATTCCTCACTATTTTAGATTCTGCAATTCTGTTTTGAGACCAGATTCATCCTTACAGCAAATGCTAATTGCACTGCTCACTCCTGAACTCAGCCTTGAAGCACACTTTGTTTTGCTCACACTAGTGGAAGCACAGAAAGGTAGATTGAATGTATTTTCCTAAGAGTGACGTGATTTTTAAACTGTTGAAACACTGTTGATCTGTCCATGTTGGAGTTTATAAAAGCAAAAATAATTTCCTAGTAGAGAACAACACCGGATAATAATACAGATTTGCACTGGAATTAATTTTATAGGCACTAGAAGAAAAAAATACAAACCACCTACTTTAGCCCCATCCTTTAATTTACCTTTAAACAGAAAAGATCACTCCAAACCACAGAAACTGTGCAATGTGCCCAGAAACCACACATTTAGGGATCTAACACCTCCAGCATTTCCTCCTGTTATTTTCAGTAATGCTTTTAAAGGTCTTCCTTTATTATTGGAGATTTGCTAATACTGATCTTGTTTTCCCTCTTCTTCTTATGCTCCCTGCTGTGCAGAAAAATGGACAGATACGTAAAGCAGGTTCACAGGAGTCTGACTCAGCGGTCACAGGTAGATACTAGCTCTGACACTAGGCTTTGGTGAGAAGAGGGAAAGGCAAATCAGATTCAGAAAAATAACATTAAAAACTATATACAACTGTGAAAAAGCAGGCAAGTACAGTTAATCATATTTTCTTCTCACCTGACAACACAAACAAGCTTAAATGCAGGCTTCTTTGCTGCATAGTAAAGGAGTTGAAATCAAATATGCTCACAAGAAAGTACTCCTTTGAGGATAATTATGGAACATATTTCAAAGGTGGCTGTTGTAGAGAAGCAGCCTGAAATCACAGGCCAAAGCATATCCAAACTTGATCTGGTAGTCCTATGGCAAACCTAGAAAAGTGCAGAAACTGTGTCCCTGAGGACACAAAGAGTGGTGATTTCTGCCACGCCGCTGGATGGATGCATACACTGCTCAGTGGGGATGCACAACTGGAAGATCTCAAAAGCACAGTATCTGACTATGTTTTTCTTGAGGTGGTGGCTTCTGCAACCAAGAACCACTACAGACTCTAATTAGCACAGTGCACTGAGTACTAGAGCAATCTGAAACAATGCGGAAGCAGAAAGATATTGTTTATACAGAAGAACCATAAATCAAGCCCGTTGTGTGTGCTGGTTTGGCTTCTCCATGACTAGAGGGGGATACAGGATTTTCTACTACTTATAATACACAAGGGAATTTATATTAAATTACCAGAATGCAAGTTTAAAGAAACAAAATCTGCTCTCCAGACTTTCACAGCACATATTTCCTCAGTTATCCAGGACCCATCCTAGTCTACTCAGTCACTACCACTAAACAGCCATTTGATACCTTGTACCATCTTTATTTTCCCTGCTGTAACTTCTTTACTTCTACACCTTTTCAAGATGGAGGAGGAAAGCCAGGCTGTTAACCAGGCTGCACTCAGTGTTCAAAATGCAGCAGCACAGTGAACTTACACAAAGCATTTATTATTCCCAGTTCACTTCCAAAGGCAATGCAGTGAATGGAAGAAGATTCTATGAGGAGTGGTGAAAAGGTACAGAGGCAGCATGGCCAGGCTCAGACACCCTCAGGGTGTGCACAGCAGGGAAGGGAACTCGCCATCCCTCCCCTGCACTCACGTTTAACATCAGCATCTGCCACTGACAGACCTCAATGCACCAGGTTAAACAATTTTTGCTAAACCCAGGGTGGCTAATCTTATGCAAATATTCAGGGTTTCCATACGGAACTTTTGAACATTCATACTGGAAAACCTGTTACCAGCCTAAAGTTTAAAAAAAGCCCCAAAACCAGAACTCCTGACTGAGAACACAGTTTTGCATAATCTATAAAAATGCCTGCTGCCAAAGTGTTTGGCACTTCTCATTCAAAACAAGAGCAGGCCCAAGTCATGCTTCTCTTCCACTTCAGGAAAAACATTCCCAGTCCTGGAGAAGCATCCAGGCGGTGTGGGGCTCGGAGCAGGATCAGCCCTACACCGCCAGGTGACAGTTTCCTCCTGGTTTGAGCAGGGAACTGCTCTGAGCAGCCTCTGCTCCGAGGAAGGACCGCGGCAGTGAAGTGCAGAGCTGAACCAATTAGCGTGGGGTGCGCGGTGCTGATAAATCCTAACCTCACGTCAGGGTCGCTTTTACAAGTGTAGATTAACCGTGGGGAAAACGACAACAACAATTAAACCATTCAAGCCCTGAGGTTTGGGGTTGTTTTGTTAAATCCTTTATGTGAACTGATCCACATGCACACGTGCAGGGCCTGGTAACACAGGAGCATTTACTGCTTCCTGCCAGCCATACAGGGAGCACTGCTGACAAAACCATTATTTTCTACTGAAATTCAGTTTTCACTGTATTTAGTAACAGATACATTTCAAGCATAATAGTAAACTATGATTTTAAGAGATTCCTACTACAAAAACAAAAAACCCCTACACTTTGGGTTAATTTTAACATTTGTTTTCAATGTAATTAACTAGAAGTAATTACGTTCTCATCTAAAATTAACAATTGCAAAATGAGCAAAACAAAAAGCGTTCCTTTTTTCAAATGAGACAATATGGAAAAGAAGCTGCTTTCTTGTTCTCTCAGACACAGATTTCAGAGTTCTATTCTCCACTAGTTTCCCAAGTTCCTGGAAGACGTGGTTCCTGGGAACTTTTGAGGTTGTTCCTTAATAAGCTAAATTTTCCAGTCCCATCTGTTAGCACTGTGCCATGTTCTACAAAAGCTTCACTGACCAAAGAGGACAAGCCAGGAATGACTCTGCATGGAAGGGGTGCCCAGCTGGGACAGGAGATTTGGTGATGCCCCTGCCTTGAACAGGCAAGAGGCTCAGGGCTGGTGTCCGAGGGAGCAAAGGCTGTAGGGTGCTTTATCCCATCCTGCTCCCATTTGGAAATCCCCTTCCCTGCATCAGTGTTTCCGTTTTGACTGGAGTCTCCATGAAGATTTTGGGGTCTAGACACTCCCAAAAAAACCCAGCCATTAAATTTCTGGCCAGTCTTAATCTACTGAATCATCTGCCAGGTGGCTGCTTTCTCCTACTTTGTAGCACAAACACTAGCAATCACTAAAATAATTTTAAAAGCCTTAACAGAGCAATGAACCTAGAGTTTTCCTCAGTCTCTACAACAGAGCCATTAAATCCCAAACCAGTTTACGCTTTCTTCAGCATTCATTTTAACTAAGATTTTACCTTTATTTTCCCTTTCCATTCTGACAGCAACCTTCCTACCCCCAAGTGTTAATGCAAGAAAATTATTATTTAGGCTCTAAGAAAGAGCTGATTATTGTTGTAAAATGTTCTGAAGATCAGCTTCACTTTACTGCTTTGAAGATCAAAGTTACTGTACCAAAAACATCCAAATGTTAGCAGACACCAAAATCAGCACTAAACAGTGTTAATTATTTAATACTGTCTACACGGAGAACAACTTTCTTCAAACAAATAACACAGCTGAAAAACTGTTTTGTATGGAATCTCCTGTGTCAGTCTCCACTATTTACCACTGAATTCTTAAAAGAATGCAGAATGGGAACTTTATAATCCTCAGTTAAGCACTCCACTGACAATTTTATCACTTTTCTTTGTCAGCAATTTTAAGTCACATTCTTTTCTTACTGAAAACAAAAGAAAACTTTTAAGTGACTAAAAAAGCTCTTCCTGTTTAACTATTCAGTGTTAAATAGCCAAGCAGCTGTTCTGGTGCCAAACAGGCTGCCATGGGACCACGGAACCAAGCCCCTGCTTCCCCAGGCTTATTAGTCAAGCAATCACTATCAGAAATGAAGTTATACTTTGTATTCTAGAGAAAACAGTATACAGACCCAGCCATATACAGATTTTGAGGCTAACTTGCTTTTCCAAATCCTAACACAAACCCACTGAAATCCATGAGGCAAAGAAACTGCTGTGTATGCCTCCACAGGCACATTAGTTGTGAACAGCCAAATTCAGATCTCCAAACCTGAGAAACTTGTAATGCAAACAAGAATAAAAAAGAACCTACTGATAAACACTGAAACACCTCGAAACAAGCAATCTTTTAGAACTATTCTTTATCACAGGCAGAGCTTCTTGAACTCTGTGCCTCATACAGTAACATCTGCAGCTGCAAACTTCAAAACTGCATGGTTTATGCAAACAACTATTTCAGAAACAGAAATTTGAGAGATGCATTTAAGAAAGAAGATCTCACACCTATGTAATTTAATTTTCTTTTCATTTCATTTTACAGAGCAACCAAATGTCAGGGGCGGAGGAATAACGATGCTTCTGATGGAATTCATTCTATATGGTGGGGCTCTTGGGTATTTCAGTGCTCTTGGTAACGTCCTGTTGTGTTACCATCCCAAAAAATCACCCAAATTAGTTTTCTCCTGTAAAGGGAAACAAAACAAGTTGGTAAAAATTCTTCTTTTTCTTTGTAAAACCAAGTTAGTTGACATGTGGCAGCAGTTATAATTAGCACATTTTTCATCAGAAATACATTCTGAAGAGGAAATTGTACTTCACTGCTCACATGCTTGTTACATATTTACTTTCTTAGTACATATTACATTAATTTTTTGTTTCATGACCCAAATCCTCAGAAAGTATTTCAATAGCTTTCTGGTCAACTATTCTTAGAACATAAAGGCAACAAAACAGACTTGAAAATGCATTTTAAGACAGTTGATTACTGCATGTCACTCAGTGAATTACATCTTTCTTATGCTTTGCAGAACACCCTAATTCCAGAAATACACTCCCAATCTCAATACTCTATTCTTTCTGGCAAATCTTCCCAACTACTTCTATTTTCGCTCCACTGCTAGTACCACTCATGTGAAGCAAATTTTGAGGACTTCCAAAATTAATTACTGCCTTCCTGCTTTGCCTCTGGCTAGAAGCTGGTATAAACACCACCACCAAATTAAGCTGTATCTCAAGTTCCTTATTCTATTGATGATGAATGATTCTTCCTTTGTCTTAGAGAAACCCAAAGTCCCTTAAGTTTACTCCACACCCTGTATTTTTCTCTCAAAAATGCAGCATTTGTGGTCTGTCATCATCAGCCACTACAACCTCACACACAGCTGGGACGGAAACCCTCACTACTCGCACTTCTTTTGCTCCAGTTAGTCCATTCACATTTCCTGCTACAACTTTTACCCCACAAATGCTCTCGCTATTTGGAGTATACCCCTGGAGCATACAAGAGCAGATTTTTTGGCACTACTGGACCCTCATCTCATTTCCTCTCTTTTTCTTGGACTACTTTTCCATGACTTTAAAACTACTAACAGTTTTCCTTGAAGGGGTGTGAGCATGGGACAGCGCATGGCAGGGGAGAAGAGAAAAATAAATCCAAACACAGAGGTACACCACAAACTGTCTAGTATATAGACACTGACACTTCCTTAGCTCCAGATCTTTCTCACCAAAAAAAAATGAATTAAGAATCCATAAAGATGTTTCTCCTTTCAGAAGCAGAGAGGACATGATTTAAGAGATCTTACTGAAGAAATAGAAGCACATACAAAAAAAAAGTATCTGCAATTAATGTGCATTATTTACAGGTTTTTTCATTCAAAAGCCACTAATTTCTTTATTCATTAAACTAACCAAACTGAAGCAGAGAGGTCCAATTTAAACACCATTACAGTCAGGTCTGACCCAAACCTGAAACAAGCTCCAGATGTTACTGCTCAAAGTCAGAATTAGAGCAGGATTTAAGAATTACTAGAGACAGTAATAATTTAACTGCAACTGTTATCCCTTCTGGAAGTGAAAACTTTTTTTCTGAAAGAAAGGAAGAGACACACTGTGCCTTTGCAATAAAGAATAAGAGATATAAAAGACAATTTTAAAAAAAGGAGAAGATAAAATAGACAGGGACTGAAAAGAGAATGGTTGCTTTAGTGGTTATTTTGCTGGAGGATATCAGGGAGGAGAAGCTGCTCTCTTGGACGCAGCACTCAGACCAGCAAAAGAAGCAAACAGACCCTTTGAAAGAATATGCAGTTATTTTACCTACAGAAACCAGGTGGCTACAAGCGGCAGTGCTGTGCTTCTCCGGGTGGTAACACAACACTGGCATACTTCGAACAGCTAAGCTACACAACAGGAAATTTATCTGTGCACATGTAACAGGAGAGTCTTTACCTGTTTAAGCTTGTTCATAAACCCCATCAGACAGAACAGATTGTCTAGATTCTTACCTAGAAGATGTTACCTTTTTCCCCCATTACATACTTTCACCATAAAAATGCTAAAATAAACATACACGGTTTGATTTGCTCTAATTCCTATGGCCAAACTCAGGTATTTTACCGTCCTTGTGGATGTTTTATTATTGATGCATTTTCAGCACACTTTAAGATCAAAGAAACCCCACAAGACCAAAAAGAGAAACACAGACAAGGGGACGGGATTACATCTCTGTCTCACTTTGACAATCTGGGTAAAAAAGATATTTCACTAAACACCCAGATGATAATCTGTGGGATGCTAGAGTATCTGGGATTTTATCAGAAAACTTCTATCAAGCTGTAGGATCTCCCCATCCTGCCCTTCTCAAGGCAAGGCCCTGGGATTTAAGCCACCTGCAGCTGCATGGCAGGAGAAAGGCAATGCACCCCAAGGACCAGGCTGCACATACAGGAAAAACGCCGCATCCACTGCTGCTGGGTTACACAGTGCAAGACAAAAAGGTGTTCCTTCAGCGTACAAAACACTGCAAATGCCACCCTCCCTTCTCTGAAAATTAAAATATTTACTTCAAAGTGCTGACACAAAATTAATGACCCCAGAACAAAGAGAGTTCAATTAACTTACAGGCACCTGGTTTTAGCTTTTGCTATTGCTTGTGCCATCATACCTGCCTAACACATGCAGTGTTCACAGCCAAATTTGGCCAATATGGTTGGGGGGAAGGGTATTTTCATTATTTTTTGCAAATCCTATTAGCAACCAACTCCAGGAATTTCTCAAGCAAGCAGAAAGGCTACAAATGTAAGGATTTCAATACCAATAGTGCTTATTCCCTGCCTGAATATAATCCAGCACCCTTGAAGTCTGAGCATACTCCAAATCCCTGCAAGCCTCCTTCTCAGGCATAATTCTGAACTCACCCTGCTGAGCTGTACAAGGAACATCCACCTGAATGCTGAGCTCCAGTTACTGGGGAAAAAGGAAGACTATTCCACAGCTACCAATAAATGCACTCCCCAAGCATTGGCACACATGCACACAAACTCAAGACACCAGTCCCAAGCAGTCCAGCAGAATGCTGGCATTCCTCTGCAGCTGAGGTTAAGAACCAGCACGGAGTGACAAACTCCTGCTACACAACAGCACTGCCTGCACTGCATTAACTGCATGTTACAACTACTGCTCTAGGGACAAATACGACGTTTTTGTAGATAAAGTCTGCTGGACACACAGAGTTTCCATGTGAATTTTGTTATCAATTTTAAAAAGTATGCAATCAGATTGGCTCAACAAGATACAGCCCCCACACTTTCTGTTTTGTGAGGACTAAATCAGAAACAGTAGTACTGGTATCATTTATTGAATTTAGTATTATTTTAGTATTACTGACACTATTCTTGTAATACTCAATTTATATAAATACTTTATCTGAGGTTAAAGCAATGACGCTGTGTTTTGTTTGTTATACTTGGTCTGGCCAGATCTTGAATAGGATCAGCAATCCAAGTACCAGCAATACAGTTTCTCAATGCCCAACAATCAGAATCTATGCCTATGCAGGCCCATAATCTTCATGATGCTTTATCTTCAGGGAGAAACAGAAAGAAAACCAGTAGACAAAAAGCATGAGTTCTAGGGCATTAAGGGTTTTCAAATTTTTGAGTTTTGTTCAGAAATACAGAGAGGATGAGTGAAAAGCTCAGCAAGTACATGATGTACACAGATGGCAGGTACAGAATGTACACACAAGAGCTGTTCCTGTCACTGCTGGGTCCTGCGACCTCAGTGGTGCTCCATAAACTTCTTAAATGGTAACATGCACTTCAGTATAACTCGAACAACTTAACTCCAATCCTTGTATTTGGTTATCGTTGCTTGAAAAAACACATCTCAAAGAGCTGGGAGAGCTCTGTGGAAAGGAGCAGGTATTTCTCACCACTACAAGTGGCATATCTACAATAATTTGTATTTTCTCCCAAATCTTACAACACAGAAAGTGATTAAACAATCTGAGTAGACCATAAATCAAATTATTCAGGTATATTCAGGTGCTGAGCTACCATTAAAATAGCATTTTAAAATAGCTTTTGCTGCTGCTGAAGATCACAGAGGAGTCCAAATTTCTCTGCAGATCAAGGAAGCAGCTGCATACATTCAACCACTACAGGACTTACAGATCTTAGTGAGTGAATTAACATGGAAAGGAAAAACAGTAGGGTGAGGAAAGCATTCCAGATCCCAGAAAATTCAAGCCCACTCAACACAGCCAAGTATACAGCTACCTTATGAATACAAGCTGAACTTCTGAAATGAACATATACCACTAAAAATTCCATGTTATCCAAGTGCTGGCACCATTCCCTGCCTGGCAGGCAGTTAACACACATCTTTCTCTGCGGCAGCAGGAAGAAGGAGCAGGTATCCCTCCAGCCTCTGTTCAGGTCCAAGGAGCACCTAGACAAGGCTGCAATCAAGAACAAGGCATCTTCCCAGCTGCCCACTTCTCCAGCTGCCCTTCTGAACTGGACCAGTAGGTAGGGCATGGTTTTTCTTCTGGAAGCAGTTACATATTTTCAAAGCTTCTCCCCCCAAGGCAGCCCTTTCTCTACCTTTGGTGCACCCTCATCTGGGAAATACAGGGGTGTAGAGCAGGGTCCTGCCATCCCAACAGGTCCCTCAGCTGGGAGATGGCTCCTGTGGAAGGAGCGCTGTCAGGAACAGGACAGGGGCCATGTTAACTGGCTACAGTGTGCAGCACATCCCCACTGGAGAAGCAAGTTACCAAATGAATAACCCCCCCATACATTTCTGAGCATGATGTAGAAATCAAAATTGCACACTACCAGCAGTGCATTTACAACACTCAGAGTTCAACTAGCTTCTCACAGAAGGCAACAGTCCATATTTAGGGTAGAAATTAACCATAATTGCTCAACAACTCCATTTACTTTAAAAAATTCTTACTCCAGAAAACACAAATATCTATTTACAAAGCTGTATGCTGCCAAAATTTTAAATACTTCTACTGTACACTCATCCTTTGATTTAATAAAGCATGCATCTGAGGTGGTTAATGTGCATTTCAAGGTATATTAAAAATGAGAGATCAAAAATTAGCACTAGCCCAGTTAATCTCTGCCAATATTTTGCTCCAGCTATGCTAACTAGACCCTTTCTAGCATTAAGTTCATCAGTACTAAGCCAGTTTTACCTTCTAAGGTCTAAGCTGTGGATGTGATGCTAATAGCAATAGGCATACTTTAAGCTGAATTCAAAAGGACAGAAATTTCATGCATGTTCTTCTGCAAACTTTCCAGATCAGGAAGCAGGTTAACCCTGAAACTCTGCTTTTAACATCTGCTAAAAACCTGTATGATTCAACCATATTCCAGAAACCAGTGTCTCCTGTTTAAGTGAGTACCATTACCCTGGCCAGAAACCTTGGCTGATCAAACAGTTGCAGTAAACACCAACTCCAGGTCTGAATGCAACCTGGAAATTTTTATCCCACAGGAAAAGACAATTTGGACAGGAGATTAAAACCCCCACAAATACATTTAGATAATAATTTAAATTATTATTTAAATTTATAATTTCTATTATTATTTAAATTTGTAATTTAAATCAGGTAACTGTTTGACTTTTTAATATGTACTTAAATCAGAAAATAGCAACCCACTTTGTAAAGGCAAAAAAACTGAAGACCCTTCAGATGTATCTCCAAGTTGGAAAATGCAAGAAACTGTATTAAGCTACAAGGAATACCCCTGTGGGAAGGAAAAAGAAAAAGTAACAGAAGTGAAGACATTCAGAAGCAGACCTGTAATGGGAACAATTTCATCCCCAGAAGTGGTTTGCATCTGAACAACATTCAATTTTTATAATGGTAAAACCATGTGTCTGCACTAAGAGCTCTGTAAACTCGGATTTTTACCTTTGGAACTTTGCTATGGCCCTGCAATGCATCTCTTTGGGGAGACAGGCCCAGGCATCCAATAAAGGGTCTTGGGTATGTTTTAAAAACAAGTTATAGAAGCCATTAGTGGCTTAAGAATTTTCTCTTCCTCCTGCCTCCCCAGTCAAATTGACCCACATGTCTGTGGGGCCAAATAATAGAGCAGACCAGTGAACTGAGCTAGGTTAAAAATAAACACAAAATAAAGAAGTTATTTTAAATTCAGATCTCTTCATTCATCTCCTTATGAGTAAGGAGGCAAAAGGGAAGCACAGAGGTCAAAAAGCCCTGCTCTACAAGACAACCTCTTCTCTGTAGCAATATTAAAGTGAACTAGACACAACTCTTCCCCTGGCTCTCAGCAGCATGTAAAAGTCATTTGATATAATGAAGTCTGGTGCCCAGACCAAAATCAAGGACCTTTCCTGCAGCTTGTGCTCAATTTTGGGTTAAGCTCCTGTTTCTTGCAGGCACTGTTCTCAGCTGGACTACTGCACAGCCACCTGACACTGTACCAGTCAAGAGACTCCTTGGATGTGGGAGATGTTTGATGCCTGGGGCTCCAGAGAGGTCAAACACGCACACCTGCTAAGTGGGCTTCTGCTGGACTAATTTAAGCAAAAGCCAGGTAACAATAATAATAATCTTGAACAAAATGGGCCTTCAAGATGCACTCTGTGTTGAATTCAGTGCTACCGGTACAACTTCACTGGCAAAAGCAAGTGTTTACACATTTGGATAAGTAAGGCATTGGGAAGGTTCCCATGGCTCATATTCAGACCTTGACTAAGCTCTACTTCAAGCAACCACACACTATTCTTGGATTTGACCTCAGTTTTGCTCTTCAAAGGTGGCATAAAATATCTAAATTTTTATTCACCTAAATTATTAGTTGCAATACAGACTTACACAAACACTTCTGGGGCATGTATGATCTGAAAGACAACAAATAGATAAACATACTGAGGACAACCACTTGAGGCATGGGCTCTCACTGCACTCAGTTCACTGTAACTGCAGGATGCTGAAAGGTCTTACAGAATTAACTGGAATGTTTTCTTAATCCAGCAAGAGAGATCACTGACCAATAAAGCTGAAGTGTTTTTATCCCAGGTTTACAAGTCTGAAGACAGATGCTGAGGTTCCACAAACCTTCCTTCAGTGGCAATGCCAACAGGCTCAGTCCCACCTCTACACCCCAACCTGCCCCAGAGCCAGCTCAGCTCCTGCTCAGCTGCAGGGACTGAAGAGCCCCTGGGTCTGACTCCTGATCTCCAGCCAAGCACAGGGGATACAACAGTCATGGCTTATCAATAGGCAACTGACACAGGCATGACAAGATCCAGTGTTGTGCAACTTTCTAATTATTTTCCCATTAATCTGTGCTATTATCAAAATCAAGAGGGTTTCCCCGGCCAAGCTCTGCTGATAAGCAAAGGAGCTGCACATCTTTCCCTCCTTCAGAGGGAAACCACAAGAACCCTTTCCAGTAAGGATCATATCCTTCTCACACCAGCCCTCTCTCCTGCTTTGGGTGATACACTCCAGGGCACAGGTGTTAGGTCAAAGCATGAGCCTGATGAACAGAAGTTGAAAACACAAGACAAATCTGCTGAGGACAAGAAAATATTTTAAAATCATTATGGAACTGAAGCAGTACATTTGAAGGAAAAACCCAATTATCATCAAATCCTGTGGTTAAACTTTCAGAATTAACTACTTTTAAAGAAATTATTAGTAAATTTTTAGTTCTGGCAGATTTGGGATTGATTTTACTGTTGCTTATTTTTAATTCCTCAATCATAAGGACACTTTAGGAAAGAAGAAAAAAAAAGGAAAAAGCCCAACACTTAAGCTTATGGTTGCCTTTGTGGCATGACAGAAATATTGCAAAGTGTTATAGTTTTTAAGGGGACTGTTTTTTTGATGCAGAGTGCAAGTGTAAGAACTATCTGAAACAGTCAGACTGAAATAGAGGTGGTGAAAACCACACAGGAAGAATGAGAAGAGGGAGAGGAAAACAGATGAAAATTGTGAAACACCACTACTCTAATTGCTACTAGCAGGGAGGGTTCTGCATGTGGCTTGTGACCCACTGTTTAATTCATATAATATACAGACATATTTGAGCTATCTCTGTGTTCAAACTGCTAACAGTTACTCCTGTTCTCCAGAATTAGGTTCACCCCTTGATGTTATTAAGGAACTAACACTTAACCAGGTGAAAAATTCTTTAGAAGAGGTCAGTTCCTTGCTACTCCCAAGGAAGAAAGAAATCTAACTATCCTTAGCTTGATTTAATGAGCAATAAAAGGTTCCCACAACCTCTGCTTAAGCAAGTTTCTTTTTACAACAAGTACACCTCATATTGTCTTAGGACCTGAAGCCTGTATACCCGCACAGCAGCATGTGAGTGTCCTGTCAGCTCCAATATCTGTAACAGAAGCAAATTAACCATTTATCTAAATGGAAGAACTAAGATATGCTCTGAAGGACAACTTGTGTCTAAAAATTGTTTTCTGATCATGGTTACCAGAAATATCTGGTGATAAGTAACTGAGACACATTTCACAACTACTGAGCAGCAAAGAGGCAGCTGCATCAAGAGAACTGTCTGCATTTGTGAGCAGGGAGAATGCAAGTTCTGCCCCACTTCCAAATGAAGTGATCTCAGTTCTTGACAAAAACCAAAGACGATACAGAAAACACCATGCCCCTGTACTAGGATTTAGAACTCCACCTTGACTGCCTAAGACAATAGGCATTTTTAGATGGCAGGACAGGGGGGGAGAAAAAAAAAAAAAGGAAAATGTTCACTCCCCAAACATTTCTTAATCTCTTTATTCTTTTCCAGCAGAGACTATGAAGACAAATAAATGCAACACGTTACTGTCCAAAAACTGCATAGTGCTAAATAGCACAGTCACGCAGGGGCTGAGCAGGCTGGTAGGACCAGATCCTTAATGGTCCCTATCACAGCTGACAGGCAAAACAGCGATGCATGGAAACACAGATCCCAGGGTGGCCAACATTTACATCCTAATACCTGCACACTGGAATGTTGGTACACAAGCCCCTACCACTGCCACAACCATGTCCAGGACAGCGGGAGAACTGCAGAACATGGGCAAGTTCAAAACACCTACCCGAAAGCCCTCGTCCTCTGCCAAGGGACAGGGGCTCAGCAAGAGCAGGTGGCACAGCAAGAGGGGAGCAACGAGAGCGGGTGGCACAGCTGCCTCAGTGCCAGGGCAGGGTGGCTTCCTCCCACAATGTGTTGGTCTTATGCTGAGAAGTCTGTTTCTTTTCTTAAAAATGTAATTTCTCTCCTCTTAAATGTCATATATTAAAATAAATAACATCATTTATTACCTTACCTACTAAAGACAGATGTAATGTCTGTACATTTTTAATTCACCAATTAGGCATTTTATGAAACAAATTTACACCACTAATGCCTGATCTATTTATCAGAAAGAATATTAACCCCCTAAGTTGTATTTGGAGTTTAAAATCATCACCAAGTTTTAATAGGTACTCTCACCCTTTTATCAAAATCTCCACCAAAGTTCTGCTGAACAGTATCAGGAATATTAGAAAACTCACTGAAACACATGGGGAGAAAAATCTCAGTTGTGGGAACACACAGCCATTCCTTCTTTCAAACGTGGCAGAAAGTCATACAACTGTTGTATTAGTATAACATCACACTTAGAATCTTAAACCAAAACTGTCCCTAGACCTTTACAAAAATACACATGCACAGCTGGAGATGCCATACTTTTAAAGAACATCCGTACACTGCACCTTGTGAAATCATCAGATGATCAAGATTAGAGCTCAGTGAACACCAATGATACTCCTACACATCCTTTGCTATTTACACTAGGAAAAGAGAAATTATGAAAAATGACCTTAATAATTTACGCAGATTTCTGCATTTAAATCAAGTTCTGCTGGAGTGCATTAAGCCCCTTAACACAGCATATAAAGCTCCAAGTTCTGTTTCCCAGCAATTTTATTATTCATATCAAAGAGATGTGACTATATTAAAAAAACCCAATCACCTCTCCTAGGCTGCAAAACATTGCACTACTGTTAAAAAAAAAAAAGTATCTATTTTGAACTTTCTCCTCATATGACATTCCAGCTCACTATCCACATCGTCTTCCTCTGGCTTGCAATATGCTTTGGCGTGCAAGCTGAGGTGCTGGCTCTGATGCAGAAAAGCTGATGGTGCTCAGGACATCTGGAAGACTGTCTAGATCCACACACCAGCATATATGCAAGAACGGGCTGAGAAAACAGTGTTTTTAATTCCCCAATTTAAACAGGATGCTCCTGGCACACCTTCTCTGAGTGGCATCACTCTGGAGCTCTCTTTACAGCTGCAGTCAGGAAGAACTCAGGTTTGCAGACAGTGAACATCCTGTTCTCCTAAGACATTTGATGCTACAGAGCATGATGGTTTTATTTAAATCTTCCCTATGATTTGGGTCAGGAATGACTTCTTTCGGTAATGTTTAAAACAGCTGCCAAGCAGCAATTAAAAACACTAACTGAGCTATGCTGTGTTGATTACAGCATGGAATTTGAGTTTTCTCAAAATTTATCACTTAATCTCCATATTTTTGATTTTGCCTAACAAATATGCCCATGCCGTTACACTGGACAATCAAATTGTGATATTCCAGATCATATCAAGTCCAATATAAAACAGTTTTCAAATGTATTTTAAAATTCTGAAGAGAATCCCCAAGATTCTTAGGCACTACAGTAGGACTAACACTGTCTTCCCCAAACTGGTAATAGTCAGCACAGTATTTTCAAAATCCATCTCCTAATTTCCAGAAGCCTAATTATTTCTAGTTGACAAAATCTCGGCCTTCTAGGGAATCTAAGCAAATCAAAGTCAGAATAAGACACTATTTCCAAGCTGACTATTCTTCATTTTGCTAGCACACCATTCAAACTCTATTCAATGTTTCTAAACTTACAGAAATAGTTTTAATACAATCAACAAGGCAAGATAAAAAAAATATAGATTAGCGGAAAAGTTAAAATGTTGCAGTCTAAGCCTGCAACAATATTCACAGATTATGCTACAGCCGCTGCCACTGATTAGGTGCACTTTCACTCTTTTTTCTAATATATGAAATTAAAATACTATAACCACTGCAGCAAAATACATTAAGTGACCAAGGGGGATGTTTCAGAAAACAACACTAATAATAATAACTTGACAAATAAGATAGCCATTCTCCAGCCCCCCCTTCTACTTGTCAGAACATTTTTAAGTAACTGTTACCCTTGTTGCTGGCAATGTCAAATCAGCACGTAGCAGATTTTGAATATATTACTATACATATGTATTTGCGGGGAAAAAGCACACTTGATGTGGATTACTAATAAGTTGTATTGCAAGCCACATAATATTTTACTCCTTTGCAATCAACAGCCCTAAGCCCTACAGCCCCAAAACACAAAGCCAAACTAAAGTGACTGATCTGAGACACCTCAAAGCACAAACGAAAGCAAACAATGCCGTATTTTAAATTTGTTATCATTCAAGAAAAATTAGATGCTTCACAAGCTTTAAATCAGTTCATTTTCACCCTTACCCCAAATATCGAGTGATGTCATGCAAGATGTACTGGCTAAACTGGTTTAACTGCTACAGGCTGGATGCACTGTTTAGATTTTCTTGTGATAAATTACTTTGCAGCAATGAAATGGATTCGGTTAGTTTTAAACAACTATCTTCACCTGCTTTTTTAAAGTAGTTTGGGCTTCTATTACTGCTCCTCACACAGCTTGACAGCTTGCTACTTTGCTTTGTATAACTCCGTAGACACAACGGGGAGCAGTTTTTACCACTTCCGAATTCAGTCAACAGCATGGAACAACTGGAGTGCTGTAAGGAAGTCTAAGATACAGAGCTCATCCTGAGGAGCGTGCAATCTGCACTTCCCTCTGAAGCTTGCACACATTTTCCACTACTCCAGTATTTCCACTTCTTTACAGAGAGTTTACTAAATCTGACAACTTACTGAGCACCCAGTTTATGGAGAATGCACAGAAGGAACTCCAGACATAGGCTGTACTCTTCAGAAGCCACCAAGGCCGTTTTCCTGACTGGTATGAAGTGGCTACTTGAGAATGATCCAATGCATATCTTTTCCCAAGGCCAAGCAAGCTGTTTCCAGAGCTACTACACATGATCATTACTGGAAGTAAGAGCCCAGGCCTGGTTCTTTGCTCTAGGTATAACCTCAGAATTAACCTAATTTTGCTTGTTGTCCACTGCATCAGCATTTTTATATTCCCTTGCCTGACCATCATCTATTTCATGGAAAACGCTGGAGAGGGGAAGTGGCAGGAAGAATATATAAACAAGCAGATACCCACAGCTGTATAATGAAATTAGTCTGCATATTCTCCTCTCAAACACACAGCCCCATTTTTATCACCACCTGGCTAGAAGCAACATAGAAGACAGCAAAGGAACGCAGGGAAAAAGAGGGATACAGGCATTCAGGAGAAAGGCATAGCAGCAAGCAGAAAAAGAAATGAACACTGGCTTATGTATGCAAATGATATTAAATTGCCAGGAATTGAGAATAGTAACGTGGACAAAATATGAGAGGGAAGCAAGCATTCAGAAGACAGGCAAAAATAAGTTAGGCATTTGAGACCAGTATTCCACAGTGGGTCTGAAATCTAGCAAATTCTGTCCATAATGAGCAAGGAGCACAAACTTTCAGCTACATGGAAACTGCAAAATAGTGTGTTTTTAAACTTTTCATATATACACATTTTAAACTTTTCACATACACACAGACACATCGGGTTTTTTACTGGGGTTTTTTGTATATATCTTGCATCATTTTCACCTGACATTCAAGTCTCAATTTTACACTGCCCAAACTAAGGAAAAAATTAAAAGATGGCATTGCCCGAGAGCAGAGCTGACACAGGGACAGAACACAAGTGTGCAACCTGAACTACAGTCACTGCATGCTCTCTGCCTGTGACACTCTTGCTAAGTTTGTGCTGGCTACTCCAGGAAAGAAACTTCCCTAATGAGAAACACACGCACCTATGGAATTATGGGCAGAGGCTGAACCTACAAAAAAACAAATTCAAATTATAAACACGGGAAACTTACAGTTATTAAACTGCAAATGAGCCTTTCCAGGAAAGAACTCTATGCAATATGTAACTGTGTATTTGTATTAAGCCGAGTTCTTTGAAGCTCACGCATTTGTGAAAAGATGTTACACAGAAAGCATATATAAAGTATCAGACTTTGATTCAATTACACTTTATAGAGCAACTCACTAGCAATGCTAGAGCCCTACTTTTTTGCATGATAAAGCAAACTACACATGCTACTTACAGTACAGAAAAAATTATTATTTATTTCTTCCACTAAATTTATTTAGCACACAAATAAACTCTTCAGAATTTCCACAGGATAATTTACTAATCACCACCCCAAACTGTTAATTTATCTAACACCCAGGCACCAACGGCTCATCTGCACACTCCCACTCTGTTTCGGCCCAAAGGCAGCCAAGGCAGCCAGAATCACATGCTTCTATGCAGCAACGAATAAATGAGGGGTGCTCACAAAATCCATGACTAGCGACAGAATTTGGCCAGGTAACTGTCGGCACTTGTGCTACCTCAAGCTGCCCTTCTTCTTCCCTCCCTCCCTCCCCAATGCCAAACCCTCACCGCATTCACACACCACTAAATGGGGTTGCAGGATGAACCCAATTAACACCCTGAACTGCATTTTAACCCCCCACTTTCTGTTTGTAATAGTCACAGGGAGGTGCAGTAGCCCAGCCACTGGGCACATGAGGGGACCACCAGCAGCAGCAAACACTGTGTTGTCCAAGTGTCCCCTCAGCCTGGGAAGTAGCTGCTTTCAGCTACAGGGACACAATCCCTATGGTGCTCTGAAATTTAAAGTTTCTCTGTCCACATATCACTACTGCCAAACCTCAATAAGGCTAAAGCTGATTACTAACAACACCCACAGGTAACAGGACTAAATACACAAAGGGGTGACTGGTAACACCACAGCATTCTAGCAAGTACTGCAAGTAGGTGAGGCTGCATCACCCTGGTCCTGCTGAGCATGTACCTGGCTCTCACCACGGCTGTCACTGCTTCATTCCTTTGAGATGCAGAGATTCATTTTTCTTTCTAAAGGGAACGTCTTCATCCCTCATGAAGTCCAAAAGCCCTGTCCAGTAGTACTTTCATTTACACAGAGTGTCCATAAGGTCATCAAGGAAGAGTAAATGAGTCATAAGAGAAAGGGAAGGGGGAAAAACAGGGCAAACACTCAAAATACCCTATCTGATTCAACCCTGAAGAGTTTAATCCCACACTTCGATTACTACATCTGAAATTGTTATTTCACTCTTTAAAAATTGTTCATCTGGTGTAGCTGCACACAGACTAAGCAAACCTTCAAGTAATTTAAAATCAAGATGTGCAATTTTCCACTGTGCATTCTTCACATGCCTCCTAAATCTAACGTGATCACTCACTGAAGAATGGCATCCAATACTGCTCTGTGCATGTTAAAATTAAGCTAACTACATGTTATTAAGTCTTTTCCTCACTGCTTGAAAACATCTCTAAAGAAAGCACGAACACCCATATATTAGGATGATGAGCACTGTTTTTACACATTAAATTAATAAATACCCACGATGTCAACTTTTTATTAAAAGTTTGCAATAATCTGATCTCTGCAGTCCTGTAAAATTAAAATGTTTCTCTAAGAAAAATCAAGTATGGGAATAAACCTCCAAAGGCCAAACTTTTCTGGTTTTGTTTTTACATAAATGGGCAGTTCTGTAAAGTCTCAAAAATTAGCAAGTTTGTCATATTAGGTGGAATCAGCTGTGTGTAGTCTAAAAGATTTCAAGTAGATTTCTGAGACAATGATGTACTTTCAGGGTCACTATGTTGCTATGTGCAGAGACTCTTCCCTCACCCCTCCAATGGAGGTGGACCACCAGCATGATTTTCCCAACCATCACAGTGATTTCTGCATGTGTTTTGGACTCCTGTATTCCCACTGGCTGAGGGGCTGCAATCCAGAGAAGTTCAGGACACCTTTAAACTGCATAAAAATGTCCAGCATGTCACAGTGAGCCCAGCACGGTAGAGCATTCAGCCCACAAAATTCAAAATAAAAAGAGTAAATACACTCAATATTCTAAATTACTTGAAAAGGACACTGAGAAAATGCAGATTACTAATGGCTATGAAACAATCTGCTGGAAACGATAACCCATAAGATGTTAATATTTGTATGTATACAAATAGGAGGTGTATTTTAAATCACCTCCTTTTACGTATTTGTCCCATTGTACAGAAACAATTTTGAGATTTTACTACAACAGAAGAGTAATTCAGATAGTAAATAAGTTTTAGCCATTGTTGTATGAAATAGGCACTTATGTTTGAGAAAGCCACGCTTTATGTAATGACCTTCTAATCTTGAAATGTAATCTCACAGTCACTGTGACAAACTTCCACTGAAACACCTTCGCTCCTCCCAATTTCAGGGGCTACTATTTAGCAGAAAGGTACATTTGCTAAGTCGATTGTCCCGTTTTCAAGCAAAATATCTTGTGCTGGCGAGTACTTATGTCAGTCTTCAATAAAACGGCTGAATGAGAATTGTCATCTTCCCAGCCAGGCGTTCTAAACGATATTAAGGTAGTTGGTGATTTTGACCTCCAAGTCAATCGGTACGAGTAGCTCACTGTAGCCGTCCTTCCTTTAGGAATGAAACCCCGCTGTACATTTGCCCAAAAAAATTTTACAGCGTTTAATTCAGATGGAAGGTATTGTTCAGAGGAGGGGAGGGCGTGTAAAAACAACACCATAATAAAAAAAAAAAAAAAAAAAAAAGCCCCGCTAAAGGCACCACTAGAGACTACACCGGACGGGGGTAGGGAACATGCAAACGTAGTGCCTCCTTTATGGAGCCAGCGCAACTGCATGACTGTGCAGGATGCGGGCCGCGGGCTGTGCAGGCGCTACACATGGCCAGCGCTGCCCGCCGACCCGCGCAGGCTCGGCCGGCAGCGGGTTCTGTAAATAACCCTCCAAGGAGGGTTAATTAAAAATGGCGAGCAGCGTAGCTGCCTGCATACAATGAGCGGCCGGGCAGGGCAGGGCTGCAGCCCCCCGCCCGCCCCACCGGGCAGCCCCGCGACAGCCGCGTCCCCTCCGCCCGCCTCAGGCAAAACCCTGCCCCAGAATCACCGCAACTACTTTGGCCGGACCCCCGTTCCCCCGCCCCGCGGCTCGCCTCCAAGCCCGGCGGGAGGCTCCGAGGGTCCGGGGGCGCGGGGCTCCTTTTGTAGCGGCGCTTCCCCCGCGCCCTCCCGCTCCCGCGGTGCAAATTCCTGCGGAGCCCCCCGGCCGCCTCCCCCGGCCCCGCACCGCAACTTTCCCCGGCGTCCCCCCGCAGCCCCGCCGGGCAGCGCTCCCCACGCCCCGGAGGTGCCGGGGCCGGCAGGAGCGGCCCGGGCAGAGCGTGTTTACCGCGGAGGGCGGCCCGGGATCCCCGAGGGGACGCGGCGGTAGGGGAGCCCCGGGAAGCGGGGCAGAGGGGGAAACTCTCCGCGGAGTTGAGGGCGCGGGCCCTGCCCGGCTTTACCTTCCATCTCCATGTCCTCGGGCTCGCTCAGCTGCTGCTCCCCGGGCTTCTGGTGCTGCTGCTGCTGCTGATGGTGGTTCATGTCGGGCTGGGGCTGGGGCTCGGCGGCGGCGGGCTGGGCCTTTCCCGCGGGGGGCTGCGGGCCTGTGTCGGGAGGGGAAGGGGCGGAGGAGCGGCGGGGCCTCGGCAGCGGCCGGGACTGGGCGCCCGGCTCGGGGGGCTGCGGCGGGGCTCCGGCGAGTAGGGAGCGGGGCGCCGGCGGAGGCAGCGAGACGCGCACGTATTTGCTCGCTATTCGCCCAATCTCGGCGGCGGCACCCGGTCGGGGAAAAGGGGCTGGGAGGAGGGACCGGCCGGGGGCGGCGGCTTCCCCGGGGGCCGGAGGGGAGGGGACCGGGAGGGGGGGACGGGAGACCCGGAGTCAGGGCCCGGCGGCGCCCGGCGCTTCCCCTTCCCCCGGCGAGGTGTCCGCGGCGCTGTGAAGTCGGGGAGGCGCCGCGGGGCCCCTGCCGTGCCCTCCCGCCCCCCCCGGCGCCCCGGCACCGCCGCTGGCCGACGCCCGGCTCGCCGCTCCCGGCCCGCGGGCCGCCCCCGTCGCCCGAGCCCCGGCGCGCTGCTGCCGCTCCGCCGCCGCCAGCGCTCTGTGCCTCAAAATGGCGGCTGCGGTAACGCCGTGAAATGTCACATCCGCATGAGGGGGAACAGCCCCGCAGCCGGGGAGGGAGGGAGCGAGCGAGAGAGGGAGGGGAACAGCGCCGCGGCCGCCGCCGTCGCCACAGGAGGCCGGAGGGGCGGGGACAGGGGCCGGGCCGGCGCTGCTGCCGCCGCGGCCTCTCCGCAGGGCTGCCGCCACCTGCGCGGGGAGTGCTGCGGCCGCGGCTCTGCTCTGTCCGCTGGGCCCTTCGCGGCCGCTGCGGCGGAGACCCCGCAGTCGCCCCGGCTCTGGCTGGCGGGGGCCGCGCCCTGTGCTCGCCGCGCGGGCCCGGGGCGGGGAGCGGAGGGAGCCCCGCAGGGCCGCGCACCGACACCGGCCGCCTCGCGCGGGACCCGCGGGGCTCCGGCCCGGCTCCGGCGGGCCCCGTGGCTCGGTTGCCTCTTGCGCCCTGGCCCGCGGGCGTGTGGCTGTGCGGGGGCTCATGGCGGACCCTCCCCCTTACGGGGCTGCGGCCGGAGCCGGGGCACGGCGGGGCCGGGGGCTGTGGCGGGGCCGTGCCCGAGGTGGGCCCTGCGCAGGACTCGGCCCGTCCCTGGCAGGGCACTCACTGCCGCATGTCCCACTTGTGCGGCGTGGACGGGCGGGTAAAGGACATACTTGTGAGATGTGTGGAAAGGGAAAAATCTGCTGTAAACAAGACTGTTCCTCGCCTGCATGCCACTATTTTTTCATGAGCCTTGTCTGAAGGATATAGTCGCTCCCAGGGAAGACACCCGTTTTCCGAGGATGGATGGAGAAGGCAGGGGTGCATATGAATAAATAATACCAGGCTGGTCCAGGCTGCGGTTAAAGCAGTGAAGGAAGCAACTTCATCTAAGGATAAAAGTGTCGTTTAGTGGCTGTGGAGAGTTCCCTTAAACAGTCCAGTGCTTCGTTCAGGATCCTGGGAAACAGGCAGCAGGATAGTCTCCAAAGGGAAGGACTCAGCATGTGCAAAACTGGGCCTCCTGAAGGGACTGAAAATGTACCTAAGCAGACAGTGCTGGTCTGCCTGCAAGTGGATAAATGAATTTTAAAAATTATTTGTTTTTCTAGTTTATAAAATGAACAAATCGAAGCCAATCTGAGGGGAAAATTCAACCTGTCTGGCCTCCAGCTTCTCAGCAGCACGGGAGTCTACAGGGATGGGCAGGAGAGGAGAATAATTTCCAAATGTGGAGTGTGAAACTCTGCCTTAAGTAAATTCCGTGTCTAGAATGCGGAAAAATAAGGGAAGATGAGGATAGTAATGGGAAGATCAGGTTTTAAAAACACTTAATTTGATAGTTTGCCTCTCAAAAAGTATATTCCTACTTTCCTTGTTGTTCCTCTGAATTTTCAAAAGGTTTTTAAAGAAAAAATAATTAAAATCTGGAAATTATTTGTTGCTATTGACCCAGGCAAAAACGTGACAAATCTGGGGTTACAGTGTCTCAGCAAAAGATGGCGATTAGGACAGAGGTTCAGACAGAGATTGATGCGCGTATCTTTAGTCTCCTAATATCCTAAACTTTGAGTTCCTCACTGCCAGTCTTTCCCTATAATTACCTCCCAGAACAATTGGTCTTTCCTAACGACTTCCATTCCAACCTCCTAAATCATACACAGGTTTAAACTCATCCTTCCATCCTCCCTTCCAAGTGATCCCCAATACAGGATGAACCAGTATGTCACAACAAGAAGGTGGCTACAGGTTATTACCTGATTCTTCAGCCATGGACACTGGGCTTGTGGGCATGGAACAACTGAGGAAAACAATTTCACTACTGCGAAGAGTCCCTAAAATTAACTGTAGGCTGATATTATCATAAGCCTTAAAAACATTCTTTTGTATGCAAAAACTCCTCTGAGCTTCAGTTTGTTTTAAGGTAGATAATTTTCCAAAATTGTCAAAGTAACGTTCCAAAATTTCTACTGTTTTAGGGGAGTAAAAATGGTACAAAATTCATCTGTACAAATACTTTGCTGTGGAAGAGGTAGTATTGAGGAGAGCAGTAGGAATTTTCCTGTCATTAGCTGCATGTGGGAACAATGTATCATCAGTTTGTGAAGGCAACATATCAAAAGCCAGCACTTGATTGTACATTCCTAATTTAAGTCAACTTTATCTTTTGAGAGTCCAGCTACAATAAGGTCTAAAGTACCTTAAAATGTTTTGAAAAGACATATGAAAATGTGCCATTTATATTGTGCAAAAATAGCAAAAATCTATTGAGAATTGATTCAAGTATTTATATTTAAGAGGGAATAAATTTTAAGTATGGGTGTATAGTAATGTCAAATGCATTTATGAAATAATTACATAGCAGGCATTTTATACCATCAGCCAGTGATTGTAGCAGTGTGATTTGATTGTTTCTAAGCAGGAAATAGAAATCTTATTAACTGTTGAGCCTAAGGTGAAGTCCACATCTCAACACATGCTAACACTTTATTCTAACGACACGAATAATACGTCTGCTGAATATTCCTGACCTTTTGCCACTCCTGAAACTTTCTGCTCTCCAGTACAAGACACAAAGGCTCTGCCCTTTGAAGGACTGTCACCTTTGTATAACCACATGGCTGTCACTGCTGCCAGCATTTCACGCTGCCTCCATTCCAGCACTGATTCCAAATCGCTTACTTATCCAGCTGATCCATAAATGCCTCCTGTTTTCTTACAAATCTCTTTCTGCACTGCACACCACATCCTCCTGTGACTTCTGTCCACTGCAGTTCTTATGGCAAATTCCTTGTGCAGGAAAGTTGGGCAAATCTCTGGCATGGGTTACTGATATTTACAAAAAACTAAAGTATCATTAGCAGGAGCATCATGAATAGAGTCTAGGTATCCATTCCTTTCATTCTTGTCCTTCCTTTTTCACTCCTTCCTTTCATTTCTTACACCCACTAACAGAATCTTCTCCAAAGTTAGGCCTCTGTCCTGTCTACCAACCCAATCCCTCTTGGCCCTTGTGCCCCCACAAAGCACTGGGCAATCTGGTGAAGCTGCACCTGAGCACAGGATTTCATCTCCCAGGTCCAGGCCATGGATCAGCAGGCAAAGGCGATCCCCCCGTGTGTGTGCTGGGGTCAATAGGGCTGTGACTGGCTGCAGCCTCCCACATTCCCTCCACATTAGTCATCCTAATGAGATGAAGTTAAAGAGGTGCTATCGTCTTTAAAATGCCATTGAAGAAATGGGCTTTGTTTTGCAAGGCTGACCTGCTCCCCAGCCTCCCTGAAACGTAAAAATAAATCCAAGTCAGGCTGTTTATTTTTAAAACACTCACAAGCCCGTGTTTGTGCGCCAGGCTGAGCCTTCAGGAACCAGAGAGAGCCCCGTGTCTCCCTGTGCCTCTAGGAGAGAGATCCTGACCGTGGCAGAGCCAGGGAGGTTCATCCCATCCTGCTCCAGCGTACCCCCATCTTCAGCAGGGCCTGGTGGCCACTGCTTGGAAAAATTTGGGAGGGAACTGCAGAAAACTGAAGGAAAGGAGGAGGGTGCTCAGCCCATCCTGTGCCCCGTGGCAGAATTAGCCAGACCAGGCATGTTTCTGCCAGCCTGCTTGTTTCCTCCCTGCTGCAGGAAATCTTGCTTCCCACTTGGCTCCATTTGCTGCCCTGGCTTCAGCCTAGAGATGGCCTCTCCTGGCCAGTGCAGAACTTGTTTCCAGCACCACGTATGGTGCTCCATAATGTGTGCAGGTGGCCGTGTCTATAATTAAGAAGATGTATAGCCATTTAATGAGAGAAGGGCAATTACACCAGCACACACCCTTAATACAGATGCACTAAACCAGCAGAACTGGGGTTGCTGCTTGTGCAGCTTATTCTGCTGTTTGTGGATGAATATACATTAATGCAGATGTGCCTCTGTGCCAGCAGGCACTGACACACTCAAGACACTGAGTGTGCCCCACTCAGGCAGCCTCTTCTGGTGTCTCATAGTTTTTCTCCTTCATCTCACATATGCAGTTGCTGCTACAGTGATAAAAGTAGTTTAAATGATCTCATGGTGGCCAGAAGCCCCCTATTCTATTGTTCATGATCCTTCTGATGCTTTGCCCCATTGCCTGTGCTGCCTGGCTTGGTTTGTACCTGGAAAGAGTGAAATGGAGATCTCAGGAACCTTTATTTAGGGACCCAAAGAATCATATCCATTGTCCCAAGTACTCTAGATCGACATAATTGCAAACCAGAGACCTTCCAGCTGCAGCGGGTGATCAGTGGCTCTTGCAAACACCTTCAAGCTGAGTGTGGGGAAAGAAACAATCACAAGCTTCCTGCAGCACATGAGACAGGAAGCCAACAGGCAAAAGCCATAAAATGTTGTGAAAGGTTTAAAATTAGCTGGAAAAACTAGGTAATTTGTTTGACTGCAATGTATGTATTTAGCTATAGCAACTTGTTCCACAGGTAGTGGGATGGGTGAAGTCTCATGCCCTGTAAATCCATTTTCTACGTTTTGTAACACTCAATATCCTGCAATAACCCCAGACTTTCATGGCTTTTCTTTCCAGTGGCAAATGGCTCCAAATAACCCCAGTCTTTCTCTGAGCAAGGGCTGGACTCAATGACCTCTGAAAGTCCCTCCCAGCTGCAATACTTCCATGGTACTTTAATATGCCAGTAATTTCCACAAAGTATGCAGGTATTTCCCAGATCAGTTTTTTACCCCTTTACTGCTTGGGAGGTTTTTTGAGACTGATGGACAGGCAGACAGTGCAATAACCTAAGCTTTGTTTCCTCAGGAAACTAGGGTAAAATACATAATTACATTTTCAGGGATGTTCTCAATACAGAGATCTTTGGTTTGATGATTTCTCTTTAATCGCACAAACATTATATTTTAAGGAGAGATATAAATCCTTATGCCTTAGTAATGAAAGGTGGTGAATTCATTACAACTGAATACATGCCATAATTCAAAGATTTACATGATTTAAAGTATATTTTGCAGCAGTTTCTCAAAGGTACAATTTTCATATGACTTTCACAGGCAGTCAAGACATCTAATGTCATAACGATTAAAAAAAAAGAACTGATGAACTTTAATTTTCACAATAAAACCAGGACTGTTTTGCTGAAAATGTGAATATTTATATCGGTAGGTCATGATTCAGTCACTGTTTACCATCTTTGAAAAGTCCAATGATTCCTTTTTCTCATCTTCTTTTGTATAAAGTCAAGTATTACAGCAATAGACATCCAAAGTAAAAAGGGAATGGAAGGTACTTTACCAGTCCATCTTTTTTGTGTGCGAAATAATTAACTAAGGGTAGCAGTAGAAGCGGTGTCTCACTCTGAGAAGGCAGAAGGTAAAGCTGAAAAGTGCAGTGAGGTAAATTTGTAGTGAGGTAAACCAGTCCTTTTAAAATGACTGTGTCGTTAGCAGGAGATTGGGGTTGCCAGCAGGAACACTGATCCTTCCCATGCCATTCTGGAGAGGTCCTCACCATGCTGGGAACGTGGTGTTGGAACAAGCTGCACATCTCTGCGAGGGAGGTGAGGAGTGTGAGATCCCCATATTTACAAACAGGCAGCAAAAGCTGATGTGCCATGTGGCACAGCACAGGTCACACAGTAGGTCCCTCGCTGTCAGTGCCAGAATGTGAGCTGTGTGTGTATTAACACTTTAGGTGTCCTTTTTAGAAAAAATAATGGTTTGTATGTTCTCTCCATCCCTGTATCAAACACCCCAACTGAGGTGGCATAGAGCAGTGGGATGAAAATGAGGTGAATTCCTCATTTGGCATAGCAATTGATCACTGCAAATTTTTTAATTTTTAATTTTCCTAATTTTTGACATCAAAAGCAAGGATGTAACGGCATTTGGCCACTTTTCTATCCAGCTGTGGATACCAAAGAATTTCTGTGCATTTTGCCCAGAGAGTTCTTGAACACAACAAGAATAGAAATTTTCCAGTTAAGGTACCAGGCTGAGGCTTAGGAGATGGTACTTCAGTTCTTGTCTTTGTCACACCTGTGTCACACTGTGGCACCTGCTCTGCACCAAATGGCTGACCCAGAAGACCACAGCACACATTAAGTTGTCTTTGCTAACTAGAGGCATTAGTTGTGTGTCCACAAAAGTATTTCTTTGCTTTGTCTGATTGCAGGAAAGGGATACAGAGATAGGCAGGTACTGTCTCTGCTAAACAAAATGCATTTTTTTCTGCCAGGTGTTACTGCTGCTAGGCAAACAAACTGTTAAGGAAACTACTATGTTAAAATGAAAATGAATATAAAATAAACCATGAAAAATCTGAGTTTTTAAAATCTGAGCCATTTCTCCTTCCTGAAATTACCTCCCTTTGCCTGCATGGACATCACATCCCCACCTGGATGCAGTTTAGCTTTTGTGTACTATGAAGCCGATGGCAGCCCAGGCATCAGCCTGAGACCCACCCTGCCATCTAACTCCAGCAATTTCCTTGTCTCCTGCCTATGCCTTCTTCCTCAGAAGAAAAACCTGCCTCCACAAATCCTTTCCTGCTTTCAAGACTCCACATTAATGATGGCCTCCTCTCTGACACTGGTTCTTCTTCACCCTGGTCTTCACTTCATCCCAACAGTTTAACAAACTGTGAAAGCAGGGCAGGGGCAGCATAACCAGGTGATGCCATGGCTACATCCAATCTGTAGCTGTCACATTAGAATAATCTGTTGTATACTTAGGGGTAGATTTGATTTCCTTTCCAATGTGTTATTTACAATCTGGCAGAGTTCAGGACAAATGTAGGAACTGATCCTGCAATTTGATCAGCCCCAGCAGACCCAATGAAATCAGTGGAGTCTGCATGGGTGGATCAGATTCCAGTATTGAATATTATTCTTGTAAACTGTTTCACATGCAAACCTTACAAAATCTGTAGTCACAGAATGACTAAATAAACAAGGCAACTGACATCTGTAGTTGGCATTTTTACTTCATCTGAATGTCACAGCATTGGCTGAATTAATCCATTTTTGTTAAGTGGCAGAGAAAAGATTCTAGAGAGACTAAAATAGAAGAAGTGAAACTAGTAACGGAGAGAAACTCTTAAAAGATAAGCTTGGGAAGACACACCTTTTTCTTTGAAGTGAATAAAACTAGGTCCTAGAAGACAGAACTCTCTTGATATCACTTTCAAATGAGAGCCCTGATCCTGGCAGGGAGCTCTGGGCAGGCAGATCCAAGAATCAATGTAGTGTCCTTCAGTGTCTCAAGTTTTTCTTTCAGGTCAGAAATTCCCAGTAAAATGAACTAAAGTATTTCTCCCCCCCCTTTTTTTTTTTTTAAATCAGAATTATGAAGCTTCATAATTCCTACAAGAAACTCATGAAGTAAAAGCCCCTTGGCTTTTGATAAAGATGTGACTGCTGAATTTAGCTGGGAGAAAGTTCTCTCCTAGCTATTATTAGTAATTAGAGTTCAGTAGGAGGAAGAAGTAGTTTGATTAGAGCCCCCTGCCCTCTGATTGTTCAGATAACAGTCTTTTTGCCATTGTCATTCTCCTGTTTTTCCTATGCTATCTGCCAGCCAGCAAAGCTGGAGAAGTCAAAGTGCAAGCCAGCCAAAAACCCAGGACAAACTAAAAAAGGTATCTTTAGTGTTTTGTCATAAAGGCCTTGAGAAACAAATGAGATCTTTTTGCCTCCTCATTAAGGTAATTTTCAGAGGTATATGCTACAGACATTTGAGCAGAAACTGAGTATTAATTGCTATAAAACTGCTTCTGATGTGTTTTTTGAGAAGCAGGAGGAGTTTCTCACCAAAGCAATGCCTGGATTTTGCGGCATGTTGCCGAGAGAAGGAAGATACCAATTAGAGTAATAGAGCAGGGCTTGGAGCACAGAGATAAACATCTGGAAGGCTCCTGGGGCAATTGCATTTGAAGACTTCAAAATAGGAAGGATTAATTTAACTGGGATTCTGAACTGGAACTGAAACTGGAGTTGTTTGCCGCTGGAGTCGCATAATTGCACTTCTTCCTATTATCAGTGGCAGTTTACATTCAGAGGAGTTTGGGAAGCTGGACTTTTAAGAACAAAGAAGGAGAACTGACAATAGTGTGGGAATCGAGATGAGAGCATGAATTAACATTTACACAGTGCTGAAGTCAAAGTCGAGTGTGGCATCTGACTACCTTTATTTAGGTAGTCCTTTATCCTCAATATTTAGCAATGAATATTAATTGTATTTAATGCAAGCTGGTTTGTTATCTGAATAGGAGACATTCAGCCGGTGCTGACAGCATAGCTTAAAGCAGGCTGCACTGTTTCAGCACACCCTGCTTTCTGGGCAGCCCCTCCTATGGCCACTGTAACGGGAGTGAAGTGGCCTTTCACTCAGGCTACATTTTGGTTGAGCTTGGGTTTTAACAACAAAAAACCATTTGATTCTATTGAGAAAACTTGGCGGGGAGGGGGCAGGTAGGGGGAAGATATTTGGAACAGTTTTAGAAATATTGTATTTGAAACACTTCTGATGCATGGTATGGCCAGTATTAGGAGGGCATGGAAAGGAAAGAGAATTGTCACTTTTATTTTTCAGATTTGCTATCCACAGAAAACTCTGGAATTGACAATTTTTCACTATAAGTCACTTCTTAGTCTGGGATTTTTAGGACAAGATATTTTTCAATAACTTTTTGGCTTGATCCTGCAGTTGCTGCATTAAACAAAATGTAGTATTCCTGTGATTCCTGTACTCTTTCCAGCCAGCATATGTATATGTATATATGTGTGTATATGTATATATGTATATTTCATGTCCCTCATAATTTCTTCCTGACTGTGCTTGGCAAAGGAAGTCCCCACCGAATCACCGCTGCTTTGCCAATGGTGAAGGCTGTTGCCTGGAGAGTTATGATGCATGTAGGAACCTACTTGGACACTTGATTTCCCTGGCTGCTCTGGAGGTACTCCAGTGTTTTGGCAGACTCGTGGAGCTCATTTTACTTCTTGCCTCAATGCTCAGGGTGCACTGATACTTCAAAAAGCTTTTCTTTAATAGCTTAACAATCAGAATCTTCTACAAAAGCCTTAATTCGGTGCTTCTGCAGGCTCAATGGCACAGCTTTTTCATGTTTTTGTCCATAGGCCCAATAAACTCTCACCATCAAACTGGATGTTTCTGCCAAGGGTTAACTCACAGAGTCATCTGAATGCTCTGGTCACAGCAAGGGACAGGGATTCTTATAAATAGGATTTTATGCTCTTGTGTAGCTTCAAGGAAATCAGTCTCATGGGTCCTCCACAGCAGAAGCTGAAGGAGCAAAAGCCATCTTTCAGCACAGCCCAAGCCCCAGGAGGCTGGAATATTTAAAGTTCTTGTCAGGAGCTTTCTATCAAAGGCAAATCTTTTGCCTCTGCCCTTCGAGCAGAACAAGAAGATTTTTCAGTGATGATCAGCTGGGTTTCAAACTTGGGAAGACCTACAGCTGCAAGTGAAGAACTGGTGCTTTCATTGATGATTCCTGGGTGATTTAGCCCATCATAGCACAAAGTTAAGGCACTGACCTTCCCCAATACATGTGGGAAGCAGTAGATCCAAGTAGTCTGGCTCCTTGATGTAAAAATGCCAACAGCTTTTGCGTGAACTGAATTACTCCAAGGTAGACCCTTTAGAATTTGTTATGAGTTCATATGGCAATGGGTATTTTTGAAACCTCCTACAAAAAGCTCTTTTCTAGGGTCTTTATGAGGGTTTGATATTGCTGACTTTCTTGGATCCAATAATTGTCTGGTTTCTTGAAGACTTTTTTGCTGACCTCAAGTGAGTTTCATGCACCAGTCACTTCTTTATCATTTTTTAGATTTTAAATGGTAGAGTACTGCAGAGAGTCCCTGCAAAGAGGAGACTTGAGATACTTTGCCACTTTTACCCTGAATCTTATCATTAAGCCCTGTTCTAAATTTTTGTTAGCAACCAGATGTAAAGTTGTAAAGGCCACTGCAGGTGAGCTATGTGGACTTTCCCTATGCCTCTACAAAACCATTATGCTTTAGATTTGGTCTACAGCAAGAAATCCTATTTTAGTCATCCTGTGCTGTGGAAATTGTTTCTGATGTTACAGAAATCAAGCTGTTCAAGCCAGTAGAAACTTCATCTGTTTCAGGATAACATTCCTTAGCTCTGAGTTGCTTTTGCTGTAACCTTGCATACATCTTTCAGAGGATGCAATGCCGTGATGGAAATTTCTCTGAGTTACCCCACCTTTTGTTTCTAATATGACTTGGCTTCTGTATCCATTCCTTTCTCCCAAAATTCCATCCTGACATGGTTTTTCTCATAGTTGTAGCTTCTTTTTTGTCACCTCCTGGTACTGCAGGGGTCCAGATAGCCCTCTGGAGAGGGCAGCCACTCACTAGAGCTGAGTTCCCTGAAGAGACTCTTCACCCCTGTCATTTAACAACGGCAGAGTCTGATAAGATATTGATTTTGTAACTTCTGTGTTGTTCTGTCAGACTTCCTTCCCACTCTCATCCTCTTTTAGTTTTTGCCCTCTGATTTATTTCTCTGGTAAAACATTGACTCCTGCTCAAACTGGGAGCTGCATGGAGCAGCTGATCCAGCTGTGGAGACCACCAGTTTGTGCTTGGCACTTATACCCAGCCACCACAGTATGGACCCAAACCTCTGTGGGTTACAAAGGCTTGTGTTTATCTCATTCTGAGAAGTCATGATATAGAACTGAGGATCTGAATGTTCTCCTCCAACAGTAACCTTTTTTAAGGAGTTGATATTCCACAGTCAATACTGCTTGGGTGTTGCTAGTATAAGATCTCACGACGCATTCACAGCACTAACGCTTAACCAGAACCAGAGAACAAACCAACAACAAGGAAAAAGCATGCATACATTAATGCAGAAATGGGTTATTCTATGAAATATTTCAGATTTACACAGGTACAAAATTAAAAAGAGCTATTATTTGTTCTGGGAATTTGAGTAAAGGTAAGAGAGGAGAAAGAATATTTTCAAAAACTTTAGACAGAGTATATGAAAAATGCCTTACTAGTGCTAGGTACTAAATAATGGACATACCTTTCCAGGAAAAAGGTGGAAGCCTATGCCTTAAGGGGTTTAAAATAGTAGGAAGCAATCCTGCACTAGCAGATAGGATGGACAGAAGAACAGGTTACACAGACACTTAGGACCTAAGGAAGGCAGAAAGTGCCTCAGCCAACACAGGTACAGCTGGAAGAGGATGAGCCATGATGCCCTCAGGCTCACACGGCTTTCCAAAGGGGATATTCCTGTGCATAACTTCACACATGGCTATTTGCAGACCTGCAAATCTAGTACAATTGATGTTTTCCTCTCTATATCCTATAATTTGAGAGCTGAAAATTACTTACAGTACAGGGAGTGCAGTCTAAACGTGAGAGTAACTTGATGCCTAAATATGTTGTTTTTTAAAGATTCTTCCAGCTTGCTAATCATCTGTCAGTCCAACACCTCGGTGCTGGTTTCAGGGGAGTAGGATACTTTCTCCAGTCCAATGTCCTAATTTCCTGTGTGTCTGAACAATAATTTATATCAGTGTCACACAGTCCCAGAAAAATTATGTTGCCAAGGTCAGTATGTTTAAAGATGCCACCACTGTTGCTGACCTTTCCCATCCTTTTGCCAGGTGTCACTGCCCTCGAAACAAGGACAACTTTTGGTGAATCAGCACTGGGGCTGCTGCAATTCTGTATTAAGGCCAATCCAGGCTGGAGTTATTTTCCTTCGGTATATTGGGCTGACAGTGGCAATCTATGGCCTGATTCCCCAGAGGATCAGATGTCTCTGCCTTGGAGAGAAGCAAGGCTGAAGGTGGCATAACCTCAGACTGTTGATTTAATCTGCTGGCCCAAGCATGCTGGAGCCTGGCTCAGCATCAGATAGTGGCAGCAATGGAATGGTTCTGGGCAATGTGACAAGGACTAGAGGCCAGGTAGATTGTTGGTCTGATTTTGTTGCTTGTGGAGAGCTTCTACATAGTGATAAGCCATTTCTGAATCCTGCCAGGCAAAAGCTTGAGGACTGGCTATCTGGAAATCCATGGGACATCCTCAATCTTCTGCCCAAATGGAGGAGACAGAAGAGTGAAGTAGATACACACAGCAGCAGGACAGCAGGGAAACGTGAAGGAGTCACAGTTGGAAGGACTCTAGGTGACTCTTGAGGACTTGCAGGAACAGCCATGATTTTGGGAATTGGTGGCTGAGCAGGCGGAGCTACATCTTAGCGTGGAGGTGGGCAGAGGCAGGAATGGAAGCCCAGGCAAGGGAATTTCCAATGCTAGGCTGAAGTCCTGGTGTGGATGGGTCCCTGAGAGCAGGGGAGCCCAGGCAGGTGCCCAGGGGCTGTGCCAGGGTGCAGGTCCAGGAGGGATCTGTCCATTTGTCATGTCTCCCCTCTGGCCACTGGGCAGCATGTGCCCGCCCTTGGTTCTCTGCCTCCGGTGGGTCTGGGCACTGCCAGGGAGCTGCAGCTCCACAGGGAGACCTGTGCAAACACATGTGCTTTGTGTGATGTCTATACTCTCTTCTTTCTCTGTTACATAAAATTCAGGCTCATTACTTTTCCTTCCCTGCTATTTTAGTTAAAAATCACTTTTTTGGTTAAAAAAACCAAACAAAACTGCAACATTTTATAACTGTCAGGGAAGCCAAAAGTTTTCAAAACTTAATTCTTCAGAGCACTTTGGAAATTCCCACCAGAAAACATCGTATGAGGCAACTGGAGGGAACCAAGGCTGGTTTGGGAGTAATTTCTTGGGCTATCAGACTTCAAGGAAAACAAAATAGCAATAACCTGTGAGAAGGACAAAGGCCTATTGTTCTTCCTGTTCTTCTGGCTCCATCAGCTCTCTGACTGTTCCTGCCCAGAGGAGCTTCCTCGTTCTTTCCCGGTTACTTTTCAATCCACTTCTTTCCATTTCCAAAAGACAGAATGTGAAGCAGATCAATGAACAAAATAATGAATCTCAGGTTTCCTAACACCAAGCGAATACTGCCAGAGCCCATCTGACAATGCCCAGGATGGAGGATCCCTTTGGGAACACCAGCTGGCACCAGAGTGGGTGCAGGAGATGGCCAGACCCAGCAGCAGCAAGGCTGACAGGCTCTGTCTCTTCTTGAGACTGAGGGAATTAAGTCTTTTTACAAAACTTTATGTAGAAAGTCTTATTTTCATTTGTTTTCCTAGATTGATGGGGCGTGATTCTTCCTGCTTTATTTATGGAGAGATGATTTAGCCACATGATTAACTAACAGAACAACCAATTTCACACATATTGTAGTAATTGTGAGTTTGCATACAGAAAACTTGCCATGGAAATTACATGAACCAGGCTCAAGTCAGTGAAAAGGAGGAACACTAGCCGTTAGAGCAGGAAGAGTGTAGACCACATCTTCCCATACAGACCTGTCACCTTGCTTTGCTTTAGCACTCATGGAGATTCTTTTTCAAGAAACACTTTTGGTGACATTTTAAAAGGCCTGCAGTTTACTAGATGCTCACATTTGGCATTTATTGTGTCGGACAGTGACTCAGATAAACTCCTTGTGGCCTGTGTTTGTTGCTAAATGTTCTTACTGTGCAAAAGACACTTGAATGGGGATGTTACAAATGGGAGGTGTTTGTGTGGTGGCTTGCAGCCAGCAGCCAGTGTGGCCTCTGCTGCTCGGGACACTTCCTTAACCCTTAGACTGGAAAAAAATAAACACATACAGGTATTGCAGAGGCCCTGTAGAATGGCTGCTCCCAAGAAATACAAGTCTTCAAATATCAATGACTTCCCTGTTAGGAAATTTGAATAATTCCTTGAAGGACAGGACAGCTTAATGGTTGAATCCAGGAAGAAGAAAAATAGGTTAAGTAAGTGAAAGAAGCACAAAATTATAGCAGTAACCAGTAACTCAGTTTGTCCCAGAGGAATATTATCACAGAAAGGCAAAATGGTTATGAGATATATCTGGAATTATAAATTCACAAATTCAGACTACCTACTCCCACTCCCAAAATAATTTGCTGTAAGGTTTATCATCATCTCAGCACACTGATGGTGAACTAGGAGTAATGCCAGCTAATTCATGAACAGAGGGGACTGGGCATCAACGTAAAGAAAATTAAAAGTTTTGTGATTTGTATCTCACTCTAATAAAAAAGGCCAACACCAAAATAGCAGTTCTAAGTCTAATTTTTCTTTATGGATTTAAACTCATTGTTGTACACCAAGGACGCAAATACATCTGTGTATCGACACTATTACTGTCAGTGATAGTGAGAGAAGGAAAGGCAGTTATTACAGTCACCAGAAATATAAATATATTATAAGGGTTAAAGATGGATGCTGAAAACTGATAAAGGGAACCAAAAAAATTACTACAGCATGTCCTGTGAATATCCCGGACTTCCACAGAGAGCACACCTGGAGCAGCAGAGTAGAGGATCACACAGCAGCTCATCCTGCAGCAGCAGCTCATCCTGCAGGAAGAGCGCAGGACAGCCATGGGTGGGCACAGTCCCCGTCCCAGCCGCTACAGGAGAGTGTGACAACAAAAGAAATGCAAAGCTAACATAGCTAACATGCTATGGGCTTTGCAGGAGACATCCTCAATGCTGTAACATGAGCAGTTCAGCACAGTCAATCCACGAATTCAGTGCACTGTTACACCCCAGGGTGCATCTTGCAAATCTCAGGTGACACCACATTCCTGGAGAAGCACGGTAAAGGGGGAAACAATGTGCCATAAACCGTGGTCATGTTCAGCCACCATCCTCAGGTGGCTTTTCACGTAGCCTTTACAACAGCCTTAAACCAGGCTTGTGTCAGCCACCCTGCTGTGCTCATGGGGGACACAGACACCTTCCCCACAGAACCAGTCCTGCCCATCAGGTGTTCATTTATATACTCAGGAGTGATCTGTTCACTCGGAACTTTAGAAGGGTAAGTGCCAGCTTCTGGAGTACTCATTTGGTGACCTGAGGTCTGGGGCTCCCCATGTGGGATGAACCAGGAGTGCTGGGAAGGGCTCTCTACTTCCCTGGCCAGCCACGTGTGCTCTGCACGGCTGGAGAAGGGCCATGGGAAACCCGTTAGGAAAAAGTTCCTGTTTGGCTTATAAAAGCAAAGGTGAGCTCCAAGCTAGGCACATGGTGTTACTTGTTATTGCCTGGGACCAAGGTCGGGTGTGCCACCCTCCTTCCAGCAGTGAGGAAGTGCCCTCTGTGCTGCTCCTGAGAGTGTCTGTGGCAAGTCAGGCTGTGCCCTACACATTTGTCATTTTTCCCAAAAGCAGCAAGGAGATTAGCTCCCAAGTGAATACATCCAGAGTGCTCCAAGAGTGTGCTGTGCAGGGAAGAAACCCACCATGCCTCCCCAATTATAAAGGCTGCAAGAAGAGCACGATTGTGCTATCAAACATCAGAGAATCTGATCTGCAGATCACAGGACAATGTGCAGAAACCAAGTCTCATCATTTCTGTTGTTCCTAGAGCATTGTTTATAAGCAACATTTCTCCCTTTTGTAGGGTCCTTAAACATTATTGACTGTATTTTAGCAAGATTCTTGTCTGTCTTCCCTTGTTTCTCAATGGCTTGCCATGCTGAGAGCATAGGAAGCAGCCTCCTCCATTCCTTTCCCTCCTGCTCCCCTGGGGATCTCTCCCTCCCCAAATTGCAAGCAGATTGAGAAGTCTGGCATGCAGAGAAGTGGGAAAACAAACGACTCTCTCACCCCTTGCCTGCCCTGTGAGCCCAGCTGGGCTGTGTGTGCTGGCTGTGCACAGGCCATGAGCTGCTGCACCCAGCCAGCACTGCAGGGCCATGGGGAGCTTTGTCCCAGTGCTCCTGTGAGAGACATGTGCTTTAACACTCATTCTGGCCCCTGTGAGAGAGGTTAGATTCCTGAAAAACTGCCTACCTTAACTTTACCACTTTTATTTTTCCCTATTCTACAGGCTGCAGCATAGTGGATTAAACATCTAGAAAAAAGTGCTGTTGGAATTTTTTGCAGCTTTCAGTGGTTCAGATGAGGCGAGCAATCAAAGGGCAAGGCAGAGGCATGGCTTTTCATTGCTGCTATAAACAATCAAACTCAGACTTTGCACCATGTAGAAGGCTATGTTATAAACAAGCACGGCTGCTATCATATTACCATCCCCAGGCTGATTTATATAAACTGCTTTCTGAGCTCTGATTAGCTTCAAACACATGTGCTGTATAGGCAGAGCAGATTGCCGGAATAAAATTTTCAATAAGACTTCTAATTATTCAGGTGCCTACTAGTGAGAAATTTCTGTTTCAGGGAAGTTGCATGCAGTTTCTGGAGTGTTTTAGGAGGAAGGTAGTTAAGCAAATGAAGATGGACTGGTATTTCTCTCTGAGGAGGCTGTGTCTCTGTGCTATGCAGGCTGTACATGAGTCAGGAGCAGTAATTGTTCAGCAGATCGCTGGAGGGACAAATAAATGCATTGTAAATTTAAGGTAGAGTGCAAACATCTGCATCAGGGCCTTTTAATTTATTCTATGAAAGGAATATTTACAGCTAGTGAAATCCAAGGAGTTTTCAGGCATATATTCAGAGGTCGTGATCAGGGCTGCTATATGTGAACTTGCACAGCTCATACTTGACTACAAAAAGACTTTCTGTCAAGACATATTGCATAAAGAACAATATTCCTTCCACTCAATAATTCAGAAATCACAAAAGCCCTTGATTATAGACTAGTGTTCTGCTCCCGTGATATAAACCCCTCTTCCCCAAAAAGATTTCTGAGGCAAAGACCCCCTCTGTATTTGTGTGCAGAGCCAGACCTACCTATGGCACAGAATATATCCAGTCCTGCCTGTTCAAATGGCAGCGCAGTGAGGCTGGGGACACAAGAATTAAACAAACATTAAGGTGGAGGCTGCTTAGAAAAGTGCTGCAAATGACTAGGAAGCAGCTGCCCCAAAATAAACTCGGGAAGGTGCAGTGTAGCGCTGCAGCTGAGCCCTGCATTAGCAGAGCAGTGGCACAAATGTGCAAAATGGGCGAGCCTTTATCAGGCAGAAGTCCCCGCTGGCCTGGATTCCCGTGCAATTGAAAGCAGAGTCATCTGCAACAATGGGAGCTTTATTTATCCTGCACAATTGCTGCCAAAGCAGTCCTGGGACGTCCATGAGACTGCTATGAATATGTTTGGAGCGGGATGAATCTGGCAGCGCGCTGCGAAACTGCTGCATCACCAGTCTCAGGTCTGCCGGCTGGCTGCACTGACTGGCAGTTTTTGTGCAGGGTTGCTAAGGAAACTTTAAAGCTTTTAGGAGCCTGAAATGGCACTGTTCAGCCTGCCTGCCCCTGTGGAGATTCATGATTGCTCTACCCTCTGGAGGCAGTGGCGAGGATGTAACCGCTGCTGTTCTGGGAGCTGATGGAGACTGGGAGTCAGGGCTGTGGGCTATGCCCAGCCCCGCATCCCCCACACGCTCACAGCTCCCACTCTGCTGGTGGGTGTTTGGAGGAGTAATGCAAAAAGAGATAAGTCAGGGGTAAAACGGGAGTCGTTTTACATCCTCTGTTTGAGGGCTCCCAGGACCCCATCATGAGATTGCCCGGTTTTTTTCTTTATTCAAGGTAGACGTAGGTGTGTACCAAAGTAGCGAGAATTTAAGTTTTTCCTTTGTCAGGGACATTTGGCACTTTCTGATGTGCTGCACGGTGCTTGTCAGCAGGGCAGAAATCCGTGGTCATCTGAGTGTCCTACTGAACTGTGCTTAATCCTGTTAGCCTCGCTAATATGACCTACTTCTTCCCAGGACTAAGAGTCATCCGGCTTTCACGGGAAACAATCATGAAACTAAATCTGCTTCCAGCATGTAGGACTCCTGAAAGAAGAGTCACTTACTGACAAGCCTGGACTCGATACCAGAGAGGCAACAGGACTGATAGTTTGCACCAGAGAGCAGCTCGGCAGGTTAGAAGACTTTTCACTGGACATTATTACCAAGCTTGCAGGGCCTAGGGACCAGTGAGAATTTGGGAGCATCAAACTGATAACTTATCTGGAAAGGTCACTGATTGCATCAGGGAAGATGGAGCCCTTGCAGCAGAGGGACTCAATGTTCTACGAGAGCTTGGGAAGAGATGTGGGAGAATACTTCACTACCTCATAGCCAGGGTCTTTCTGTAGGAGAATGTTCAAATCTTCACTGAAAATAAAATAACAGGAAGAATTTTAAGAGGAATAACCTTTCCTGTTTTGTGACTGTGCCTTTTCTTTATGTAGTCTTCCTGGCTCCTCACTACATGAACCCTCCAGATGTGAGGGCTGAGGCAAAGCTCAGACAAGATCAGGATGGCTTTTGGTGAACAAAAAGAAGTAGGGGACAGCAAAACAGCATGACAGGTACTCTGTGAGGTGATGCTGACCTTATTTCCTAATGGGCTGAAAAGAGAGAGGCAATAAGCAAATATAAAAGGATAAAAGGAAATTTTATATTAACTGTCTACTTGATCTCTTCCCAGAGTGAAGGTGAGAACCTTCTTGACAGCTTCCAGGTACCCGGGGTTCTGCTCCTGGGTAAATGTAAATGATGCTTTGTGGAAAAGCCACTCAATTCTACAGTTTGAATTTGGCTAATTAGAGGAGGCCTATTTCTTAACATATGACCCTTCCCATGAGAGGGACACATGAGAGGGACACAGCTGCAAGGGCTCCATCTTCCCTGATGCAATCAGTGACCTTTCCAGATAAGTTATCAATTTGATGCTCCCAAATTCTCACTGCTCCCTAGGCCCTGCAAGCTTGGTAATAATGTCCAATGAAAAGTCTTCTAACCTGCCGAGCTGCTCTCTGGTGCAAACTATCAGTCCTGTTGCTCAGAGACTGGTACACCAGGGCAAATGTAGATGCCAGGTACACCCCGAACCTGAGAACCAGAGTCTCCAATGCATAGTTCCTTGTTCCTTAAGAGAAAGGCTTCTTTTCTGCACTGCAGTCCAAGTCACAAGCCAGGTGGGGATAGAAAGGCAAACTTTGACTTGTGCTGCCCAGGCACAAGGAACTTGTCATGGATCCAGAATTAAAGGCCGGCGTAAAGCCCAGATTATCGCAGTGGCAAGCCCCTAACATGCCAAATGTCACAAATGTTCTCAGCAATGCACAGAGATGTCACCAAAGTTTCTGTGTGACATTCAGTTGTCATTTCTCTCTGGAGATATGCAGGAGGACACTGTCACAGCCTGCAGGGCCACCGATGTGAGCTATGCAGTGTGTGCAAGACCACGGAAGAGTCTCCCTTGTTATCAGATGCCTGAGAGAATCCTTGTTATCCTGATACTGAGAGAAATAAGGTGATAAATCAATGGAAAGCAAAGCTTGTAGGTTGACAGTGGCTCAAAAAATATCTGGCAGCTGCCAAGGTGTTCATTTCCCCCTCCCATCATCACCTCCAGTTTGCTTAGTGCTGTTTGCTTTTCATTTTGGTTTAACCTTCCATTAGCTCTGGCATAGTGGCAAACTGTGAGACCATTCAAAACCAACCTGCTTACCTCTTGCCTCAGCTCCTAAATCCCAAACTGTAAGACATCTTGCAGGGGGAAGAACAAAATGTGCTGTCCTGCTTTATTTAGAGACTGTTGGGATCTACAGTGCTCCAGGGAAAGAGAGGCAAAGCTCAGCAGTGGAGGAGGGTGGAAGGGCTGGCAGGAGATTGTGGGAAGGCACAGAGGCCAGATCCCATCTCTTCTCCCTTGTTTTAGTCAAATCACTCTCTAAATGTGTATTGCAGGGCTGTCCTGAGCAGCTCAGTTTGTGTTACAGGCAGCTGGGATACAACACTCAAATATCGAAGCAGCTCCTTGGCAGTGATAACACAGCTCAGTGGTGGAAGCTTCTCAGTGGGGAAATGGATCTGTGGAGTGCAGTGGTAGGGGAGACAAAAGGTCAAGAATGTTGAACTACAAACGCTGCTATTGGTATGCAAAAGGGTGTAAACCAACCTCTTAGTAGGAAAATATGATAAAATAATGTAATTTTCATTGAGAAAGTAACACAGGGACCTATTTGGAACCTCTCTGCAGCCCTCCCAGATTCAGAAGTATTCGACAAGTAATTTTATTTCCCTGTCACAGCTCATTAGGAAAGGACATGGCATGCTCTGCACTCTCTCTGGTTTTAAGATTGGTCTTTATCTCATAATTTTTTGTATGTGAAAGTATCCTGATCTTTGATCAGCATTAGACCTACACAAACAAAGTTAGAGCAATTTCACTGGATGTTATCTCCAGAGAAGGCAGGATTAGGAACAAAAGATCAGTGTAAGGTGCATTGACAGACCTGGATGCTGAGCTGTGTCTAAGTGTTTCTCCGAACAAGAGCAACACTTGGCTTCTGTGCTGTTTTCCAGCTGGTTCTGCTCTGCATGGTGACAAATGTTACACTGATGTGGTGGAATAACGTCAAGGGTCGTATGAAAATAGTCCTTCGAGTACAGTTTGCTACCAATCAAGTTGTTAATGGGGTGAAAAGCTTGAAAGAAACATTGACTCACCAAGCTGAAGCTGTTTGGGCTTTGCCCAAAACTTCCTTTAAAAACAAAAACTGCCTAAAGAGTCCTCAAATCTTTAATAGGATACCCCAAATTAAAGAAGGCTACAGAGATATACAGCATCTCAGGATTTCTGGTGTGTGTATCGTTGCTGCCCAGCTGCCAGATGTGGGTCTGCTCCTTCAGAGGCTGCCCTTGTGCTGCCTCTCCCACCCTGCTTTGGATCAGTGATGCTGCCCAGTGCCTCAGATGCTGCTGTCAGGCACTGTGGTGAGATAAGTGTGGTGACTCACGCCTCTGCTCTGTTCAAGAAGGGTGTAAATATTGTACAGCTTCTCTTGATTCAGAAAGGAAAAAACAAAAGAGAGTTTTTAGCGTTTCTGAGCACAGTGCACGGCAGAGCCACAGGCAGACTGCATTACATTCCTGTGAACTTACAGATTCTCTTCTTTTTATGGGAGATATTTTTCATTTCTTTCACCGAGTCAGGGGAGAATCATCTTCCTGTCCACCTCCCATTCAGTCCTTCTCCCATTCTGTCCTCCACAAAAATGTTTCACTAGAACTTTTCTGATGGTGCTAAAACCTGACAAATGGCACATAAAATACAGCACTATCAAAATATGATCAGTCACAAAGCACCTCACTCCTGGTGAGGTGACACAGATTAAAAAACAGGCTGGGGAATTCCTGATGGATTTTCTGGAGCCTCATCTTCCCAACTTCTTTAACTGTTATGCATAAAACAAAGAACTTATTTATTTGTGGAATATATCAACTTGCTTAAAACAATATAAGCAAATGAAAACACACCCCTGCCTCCTTTTTTAGTAAGTTTGCAAACCAGCATGGTCTAGCCATTTATCCAAGAAATTTCAGAGGAATTTGAAACCCATTCCCTTGGCAGGAGGACATTAATGGGAAAGCCAGCTCTTGACAGCAGAGAAGCTCCCTTCTGGTATGAGACACAGAAGTTCACATCCTCAGCTGTTAAAACAGAGATTTATACTACATCAGGAACTGTCTCTTTCTTTCTCAGGTGGACTCCAAAAGTGAAGATGAAACAAAATAGGAACCAAGATACAAATGAAGTTATTTAAGCACTGACCTATGACCGATTTGGACAAAAAAAACCCTGTCACCAAATGTCTTGGTTGTTTGAAGGTGCCATGTGCCAAGGAAAGGCCACTGGCTTTGGACTGGAGCTGTTTGTAACCAGAGGCACAAGAAGCCACCCAAGAGACCCTGGACACCCATGAACCAGGGCCCTTGGTCCCCTCCTACAGGTGCCAAGGGGCACGTGTGGGCAGGCAGGAGCCGTTCTCACTGCCAGGGAATAACCCTGGCTGTGTGCAGTCTGGCAGGACAGGCTGACAGAGGCACTCACTGTGCAGTGAAGTCTCTGCAGGAGCCCGGGGCAGTAGGGTCAGCCAGGGACTGGGGCCATCCCCACCACCCACACCTCACTGGGGAAACGGGGCTGGAGTGTCTGAACAGCGCCAGGAGTGGGAGGTGTGGGGCTCTGCCTCAGCCTCACTTGCAGTCCCCCCTCCTCTCCGAAATATCGCTCATGGATGACCCAGCGGATGGCAGTCATCAGGCCAGGGATCCTTATTCACTCTTATGCAGTTAAAGTCTGACTGATTTCCATCTGGTGACTTCAGAAGTGGATGCCATACCCAGATTGCCTCAGGTCATATATTTTGTCTATTTATATCCTTGCAAAGGAGAAATAAATACAGGTAGATGACATGGGAAAGTGCCCTGAACCAAGCTTTAGTGATAGCAGTTTTATCATTTCTAATGATAAACTTAATATTGCAGAAAATGCTAAAAGCAAGAAGGAATGAAAACAATTTGTATCTCTGTGGCTGAACTGTAAACTACGACACCAGGGCAGTTCTATCCAGAGAAAGCAAACCCACCCCCCTCACTGGTTTCTATTACACTCAACAGTTAAAAAATGATGCTGGTGGGTAAATCTTGCTCTAGACAGAGTAAAGCGTGGCCCAGCTGCAGTGCAGAGCTTGTTTCCCTGTCTGTGTGTGCACAGCATGCATTCTCTGTAATGAAGGATAATTGTGTCAGTACATAATTAGAGATAAAAAAGTGGGTGAGATGCCAGTGATGAGATCAGCATGGCAATCCTCCTAAAGAGATAGATATCCACTTGCCACGTGGTTTGGGGCCAGGTCTGGCACTAGGGTCAAGGAACTACATCTCTATCTAAGCTGTTGCATGACTCTGAGGAGAACATTTAACTTTTCCTTGTCCCATTCCCCACGTGGTGCAAATGAAAGCTGATTGTTCAGATGAATGTCACCTCTCTGCAGAGGACCCATGAAAAATTCAGACAATATTTGAATCATTTAAAGGTTCTTTCCAAGATGCACCGGAGCAAAGTATACAGAGCAGTTCAAAGGCTGGAAGACTTGCAAAAACAATTCAAAGGGATTATTTGTGACTTAGCTCCGCATTGGGTAATGGACAGTGTGTGTGGAGGCAGCCAGGATCCATGCCTACATGGAAGGAGGGAACGGGCAGCAGTGAAAGCATCAGTTATACTCTCATAGGTCCAGCTGTTGACACAATGACTGGGAGAAGTCTAAGCTGTTCTGTAAATTGTGGTACTGAACATGAGACCTTATTCTAGAGACACAGTGGAAGAGAGTAGGTAGAGGCTCTCCCTGGGCATCAAGGAACAGCAGAAACCTTTTCAGCCAGGCCTAGGAGGTGGTGGGACCTCAGAAATGAGACCCCAGCATAGCTGAGATGCTCCCTCCTCTTCCTCGTCCATGACTGAAATGAGCATTAAACACTTGGTCTGGGCAGCACCTGGATCTAAACTCCAATAACCTGTTGGAAATGTGCCAGGTAAGGGCCATTAGTGTTAGAGCCCCAGACAAAGGGCCGTCTCTACAGGGCAGGTGGTCTCATGGTCAGTGCCATCAAGAGGAGGGGCCCAAGGAAGCCCTGATGAGCAGCCTTGCTCTGACTCTGAGGAGCGCACTCAGCCAGAGAGAGCAGGGGCACTGTTAAAACCACTCCTTTGTGGACATTCTTTTTTTAAAAGGCCATTCACATAATGTTGGAACAAGAATGGGAAATGCCTTGTCTCGGGCTTCCTGTTGTCAAAGCGAAAAATGATCCCATATCCTCCCGCACGGGCGCTGGCCTGGGCCTAGAACGCTCTGCACACGAGCATTCTGCGGGGCTGGCGGGGCTGGGGCTGCTCCTCCTGCCCGTGGGCACCGTGCCTCCTCCTCCAGCTCATATTTTATTTTTAATTCAGCTACTCACAGGGATGGGGAGAGGAAGAGGCGGACGCTGCTGCCCTGGGTTGAAGTCCAAAGACCATTGTTTTCTCATTATGAGCATTGTGTTGCCATCATGGATAATTATAATCTTACATCCCATTTCATTTTTTTTTGAAAACCACACAAAAGCACTGAAGCCAAAAACTTCTTGGTGACAACCCAGGAGATGTCTGTTGTTCTTCCTGACTGTATTCTATCTTATGAGGATTTGAGGGTATTGCTGTGGAAATGCCAGATATTAAAACCTCATTATACTTCTGTTTGCAAAACAGATCTTAATTGCTCGCCATCCTGAACAATTACCCTGGCAGGCAAATTCTGGAAAAATTAACAGCCAAAAAGGATGAAAAATCTTTTCTTTTTTCTTTGTTGAAACAGCAAAATCTGCATGCAAAATCACTTAATCAGCCAAAACGCCCTGCTAACGCAGCCCTATTCCCAAGGAGGCACTTTTCCAATTCTCTAAAGTGGAGCTACTTGTGTTTCCTAAGCCTTGTTCCAACAATAGCTATAATATAAAGTTCAATGTTTTTCTGCAACCTGTCCCAGCATATGGAGCTCTTCTATGAAGCAGAGGGATGCACTCCATCCTTGCCCTCATCGCCTTTCCCATGTAACTCACATGAGAAGTGGGAAGTGCAGAGCCCCACTCGTCCCAGGGTGATCAGCACTGCAGATCAGCACAACCCATCTTGGCACTAAAAGTTAGCAAGGCAGCACTGGTGATTTCTGATATCTCCTTGTCCAATAGAAAAAAAACTCTCATGCACTTTTGCCGAGGCTCCTGAGTGATTTCCACATCCAAAAATGATGTGGTAGGACTGCCATGGATTTACTGGGAAATAAGTAGTAATGTCTGATAGAATTGTCTTGGTTTCATGGGGATTCCGCTCCTGGAATTCCTGTCCTTGTGTTTGACTGAGTTCCCTGTGGTCTCTGTTACCCCTTGGGGTCCCAGTTACATCAGCCACAGGTCACCTAATTGTCAGTTTAGGCTGTGCTTAAAGCAAAACCACTCTCAAGAGGTTCAGGGGGTATTGCTTTTATGGCAGCCATTTCAGTAAGTGATGAATATTATTTGAATGCTTATTTGCCTCGGAGAAGATTAATCTCTTTTGCTGTTTTCTGCTCTGTAGAGAGCAGTCATTCCTCGACTCTGGAGATCTGACTTCTGAAAAGCTTGAAGTCTGTGTGCTGCTGCTCCAAGCCAGTGCTCGGGCATCAGACAATTCTTGAGATTACAGCAGAGTCCCCTCCGGGTCACCTCATCCCGCGTCTCTGAAAGGGCCCTGGGTCAGTTGCTGCACAGGCTGCTGCTGAAGGACGGTCCCAATGAGCCCCTGAGTGCAGGGCTGGCCAGCTCGGTCCGTGTGTCTGTCTGCTCACAGCCCCTCCCTGAGGGCTCGGGCAGAGCCTGCTGGCCCCCAGCAGCACCTCTCTTCTAGGTGGCTCCCTGGGGAGCCCGGGGTCCCCTGCACCCACCCGAGGGGAGGGCACACTGCCCTCACTGCCCCGAGCCCATCCAGGCAGCAGGATCCTGCAATAAATTTCACACACCTGATAAAGCTTCTGGAACGCCTGAAAACCACGAGTACGGGACCCCGTGTAGGTCCGTGAGATAGAGCAGGGGCGAGTATATTTCTTGAGTTGGCTATGGTTTAGCAGCATTTTAAGAGTGCTGACGACTGACAGAGGGGCGGTGATGTAGCTCTCCTCTGTAAGACTCCTCTCGCCTTGCACAGCCAGCAGTTCAACGCGGCACTGGCCCCAAGGAGTCAGGAAATTTCTGAGATCACTGCTCTCCTTTAGGGGCTGTAACAATTAAAAAATGCCAAAAGATAAATGGACATTATGAATTGCGTAACTTTATGTTTCATGTCTCAGCTCACGGTGGCCAATCGATGTTTATTTACTTATTTCGTCAAAGTTCAGTCCCTGGATGGGAAGCCGAGGCCAGGTGTGAGTGTTCCAAGCACAGAGCAGCACCTCTGCGGCTGCTGAATGCTCCAGGAGGAGCCTGGCACAGGGAGCTGGGCACAGGGAGCTGGATGCCGGGCACGGGAGCAGGGAGCTCGGCGCTCTGAGCCCCGGGCGCTGCTCAGGGCAGCGATTTAATGCTAATTTGAGCTGATGGCCGTGATTTCCAAAACACTCAGCGTTATTGTGTACACCTTTTCAATACTCTCCCTTGCTTCAATACACAGGCTGAGGTTTCCATTGGCTCTCAGCTAATCCCGCCGTCCCTGGAGGGGCAGGCTGGGCTCAGGAGGCTGGACAAGGACCAGGAGCCGGACCCGGGCCGGGACAGCTCATCCATCCCCTCCCTCCACTCTCCCCTGCACCCTCCCTGCCTGCACTCTCCCCTGCACCCTCAGGGACCTCCTCCCTGCCTCAGCTGAGATTCTGTTCCCTTTAATAGGTGTTAGAGGTTTTATGTGAAATATCAGCATGAAGGTCCCTGAAAATTATTTCGTCCCAGGAAGCAACACATGCACTGGTTATCCCAGGAACGTCTGCTATAGAAGTGTTTACAGTGACATTGGTCATTCAGGATCGGCTTTGGTTTTCTCATTTCATTAGAAAAACATAGCTGTAAAGCTACACAATGAAAAAAAAACAAAGCAAACCAAATTAGGATCATAAGGTGCTCCACTTGAATTTGGAATATTGCTTTAGATACACTACGCAGGGACAGAGGCACCAAAGACACAGACATTATGCAGCACCTAAAGACAAACACACTGGAGAGTGTTTCTGGTGAGAAAGTGCTTGTTGAGGCCTTTCACGCTTCTCTAAAGGCAAAGGGACCTGGTCCGAGGTAACCGAATCGGCCCGCGCTCACCCTCTCCCGGTGCCTCTGGCTCGGGAGCGCGGCAGCCGCTGCCGCAGCATGCCCGGGACAGACGCAGCTCCCCCCCGGCTGCCGCGGCCGGCCAGGCACACACCTCACTGACATGATCTGAAGGGGTTTTCTGGGCTGCTGGCTCCATGAGGAATCGGCTTTCACCAAAACATCACAATAACTCTGTGACCTTAAACCCTGCTCCCAATGAATGTGGGCAACAGCCGCCCTGACAGAGCGAGCTGCTCCTCTCTTCCCCTTCATGTGGGACAGGAGCAGCTCCCTCCTTCCCCCAGAGCTGTGCCAGTGCTGAGCGGCCAAGCTCTAGGCAGAGCCTATCCCTGGCCCCGTGGCTGCCACGGCTGCCCTGCCCAGACTCCCACCCGAAAAACTTTAATTCTGCACAGATTTTTCCAAGGTGGGACAGTGATGCAGGAAGGGGGACCTCCTCAGACCTGCTGAATGCAACTTAAATCTCCGAATCCCGCTTTGATGTTAGACAGAGACGAGATCACAGAGGGGCCATCTCTGCTCCCACTTCTGGAGAAAATGAAATTCCATTGTTTTGCCCACAGGCGATGGCAGTGACACAAACATTTAGTGTGCACAATGACAAATACTCTGTATCTGAGCACATTCATACTTCAAGAGTCACCAAGAGGGATTTCAGCACATCTGAGTGCTCAGCAGGAACGGGAAGGACAGAAGATTGTGCTTAAAACTTCGCAGCCTTGCTTTAACAAGAATTTCTGACAATTAGAGTCAGCCTGCAAGGAGCTCCTGCCAGGTACTGTATGCGAGTCCCCTTTGCTGCAGGAGGATTTTAGCAAAAAAAAAAAGTCCCTTTATGTCAAGTGAGTGAATGCCATCAGTCCGAGCAGAAGGATGCGGCACAACGCAGGCACATGGACACCAACCTCAGGAACGAGTAAAGCATGGTCCACCTTGGTGCAAGCTAAACACAAGGCAGAGCTAAAGCTGTAAGTAAAGGCTGCAAGTCTGAGGGGAGCTCTGGGGCTGAAAATGTGACTTTCGTGTGGGAAGGGCGCCGGGGGGAGAGCAGCTGCTGGCGCAAACCCCCGAGCCCGGATGGATGGGAGATGTCTGCTTAACAGCCCGCATTCCTGGGCTCTGCCAGCTCCCCCTAATCTCCCGATCTTAACAACAACCGGCTATTTGTCCCTAAAGTGAGCTGGCAGGGGACAGAAAAGGCCTTTCAGGTACGCAGGTTCCTGCGGCGCTGCCAATTCTCAATTATATATGAGGCATTTCGCAATATTTTGTGCAACTGATTGCTTTTTTTTTAAGCTTCACACGCTGGAATTATGCCAACATGTGAGAATTTCAGCCTAGATTTTAGATAATTTCGTAACCAGCATCTTGCTCTTTCAGAGGAGGGGAAGGTGACTTGGGAAGCTTTGTGCTTTTAGAAGCAGTGCCGGACAGAAGTGCTCCTCATCATCGCCTGAGCTCGGGATCAGCCCTATCAACCCGAAGAGCAACTTCCCTAAGATCTGGGAACCTGAGCGGTGAGGTGGACAGACACAGCACAGTGTCTGACAGCGAGAAGAGGGAAAAAGCCCTGTTGCTTCCCTTGCAAGAGGGGTGGGATGGAGGAGGGAGAGGTCGAGCCGGGGAAGGATGGGGAGCCAGCCCAGGCTGTGCAGGAGGCCCAGGGGCTCCTGGGCTCCTGAGCAAAACCTGTCCCTCCCGAAAGGGCAGCAGCCCGGTTATTTCGTCATGTCCAGAGGGAGTGTGGCGGTAGGAGTGTAATGTTCCTTACAGCGGCATCGCAACACCCAGAGAAAGGTATTTTGTAAAACTTTTTAGGCACCATCCCATAGAAACGGCGCTGCCGGCACATCTTTCAGCGTGAGGAGCCGAAGGTGTCACAGCACCGATTGGAACGAGAGAAGTGGACGCAGCAGCTTGAAATAAGATGCAAAATAAGCGTGGGCCAGAACCTGTGCTAAAGATCTGTAAACATTTGCTCACAACAGCAAATCCCAGGTGACAAGGGACTGCTGTCGGTGCCCGCGGGACCATGAGGGACCTGTCCCTCTGCCTCACCCGACACAGGCACTAACGATGCCAATCAAGGGCTAACGCGCAGCCCATCCGTTCTGTGCCCCACACAAAAGCCGCTGACCTTTCCTCATTAACAGCTAAGTAAGAGGCGTTGGATGGCCCTACAAGTAATCTGGAGCAGTGATTGATACTCCAGGATTTCTCTCTCTAGTATTTCTCTAAGTCACTCCTTACCCAAGTCGTTATTTTAACTCCAAAAGGCTTTTCTTTCCTAGAAACAAACACTCTTAAACAGATTCCCGAGGTTAGAGCTGCGTTAGTGTTTAATAATCTTTGAGGGTAAACTGAATTCCCCCTCTTAAAGCAGCAGGGAGAATTTAAACGGATGGTTTCTATTAAAGGAAAACCTTCCCTGTGAAATTTTGCCGATGCGTTCAGAGGAGTGCGCGAGTCACATTTATGGTGAGCTATTAATGTTTTCACTTTGAAGTGTAAGGTGATGGTGTGGTAAACCCCGCAGCGCAGGGAAGCGTTTATTTTGAAGGAAAAGTTATTTGTTGGAATTTCTAAATATATTTTGGGTCGATCTTAAAATAATTAACCCGCCCTGGAAGGTCAGTAGGGGGAAGCCTGCGGGGAAGCGCGGCCCCCCTTCTCCTGCCCTGAAGGTGGGCGTTAAGCGAAAGAAAGGAGGAAATGTTGCTTAGCCTGAAGTTACAAGAAATAATTTCAAAATCACTCTTCACAGGCAGCGTTCGGCTTCAGGGACACGCTCTCCCTGCAAATATCCCTTGGGACCGGGGGAAGCGCTAGGAAGCGGCTGTGAGCCGGGCTGGGACACGGCGTGGCCGCGGGCAGCGGCGGGCAGGGGACAGCAGGGGACAAGAGTGACGGACAAGGGACAGCAGCCATGGACGGGGACAATAGCGAGGGACAGGAGCGACGGGCAGGGGACAGCAGGGGACGGAGAGACAGACAGGAACTGGCAGCAGCGAGCAGGGACAGCAGGGGACAGCAGTGATGGGCAGGGGACAGCAGGGGACAGCAGCGGGCTGCAGGGGACAGCAGGGACGGGCAGGGGACAGTAGCGGCGGGCAGGGGACAGCAGAGGGCAGCCAGTCCCCTGTCATTCACCTTCCCAGACTCCTTCCCATGGGTTGCGTGTGCAACAGTTGGCATTCCCAGCCTTCCTTTCCCTCGGTTCCCGCTGAGTGCTCCGGGCCGCGGGGAGAGCTCAGCTGGCGCGTGGTGTTATCCATCCAGAAAGCCGCCTCTGAGCACTGAAAAACAATCGGCAATTTCCAAAGTGGCGGAACAATAATTTATTGCCGGTTTCCCCGGGGTGCTGCGGGGCCCGGTGGGAGCCAGCAGCATCGCCCGGCCACAGCGGGCCCCGGGGGTGCCACCCTCTCCGCGGTCACGGCTGTGCCCTTGGAACACCGAGAAGGTGCGACTGAACCATTCACACCGGCCCGTGTCTGCTTCGGCTTAACCTCCCCTGGAGCTGGAAGCGTCTCCACAGCCAGACTGTCAATCCAGGCCGGCGGTACCGAGCGGGCTACGGCACACGCGGCCAGGAAACCCGGTGTGCCCTGCCCAGGGGTGCCGGGTGGGCACAGAGCAGGAGTCCGGACCGGCAGCAGCGCCGTGCCCATGGCCGGGCTGCAGGGACACAGCCCGGGGAGCCTCCTCTGTCTCCCAGCCCGGGCGGGCACCGGAGCACTCCCTGGCTGTTATATAGGTCAGGCAATCTTTGAGCGTCGTGTCTCACATCAGACCTTCCCGTGCAGGAGACTTTATTTATAGCTATAGACACGGTACAGAGACACAGACTGCGGCTTCCACGGGGAGTGGTTGTTCCTCATCAGACCCTTGGACCCAATTTCCTTTGGGATGTGTCATCTTAAAGCGTTGCCAGAGACTGATGGATTGTATCCAGATAGAAGGTGACAAGCACTATACAACCAAATTACAAAATGAATGAAGTCAGTTGTTATTTGAAAGAAAAAATGCGTCTCCCAGAGCTCATAATTTATTAAAATCTGAAATCAAGAGCTGAATATTTATAGTTTACTTTTGTTCCTCTTTCTGGAGCTCTCTAGACAGACATTTTGTTTAGTTGGCCTAAAAAATTAGATCTGCATTCAGAATTAAGAAATCTGAAGTGCTCTCACAGCTTTCTTTCCTTCTGGAAGACATTAAGAGTTTTGCCCACGATTTTTCCAGTTAACAAGCCTTCTGGCCTTTAGTGACTTTGGACATGGTTTTTGACAACATTATCCAAAGCACAGCTCACAATGTCATGCCACGGCTGTTTTAAATTGCAGTGGTAGAAACAATAATTATTTCTAGATTATCACCTAAATTGGTATCTGCCTAAGAAATGGGTATTATTTGTTTAAAATTTTTTTTTTTATTTGTTTGAAAATCTCTTTCAGGAGTTTTTTTCCCAAATGACAAAGAGTAATTCAACACCCACTATATAGAAACAGATCACCCACAATCATAAGCACATCTGGGCTTATTATTAAAGGCTGCTTATTCAAATTATGCTCACATATAATTCCTTAAGGAAATGGACTGAAATTAAATCCAGGTAAGATAGCTATAGCAGTCCAAACTTCTTGTCTTTGTGCTACCTTAAAGCTTAAACACTAGCAAATCCCCTCCAAAGTCAGCTTGTGTCCAGGGGTGGGCAGCAGCTTTATTCCTTCCATCCCAGTGAAATCCCTACTGAGGAATAAAGCAATTGCATTGAGTCCATGGACTTTATACTCACATTCAAAATTAATGGGCACATACCTCTACATGGAACAAAATGAACTACATGCTAATTTTTAAGAAGTATTTTTAAGCCCTGAGTTGAGGGGCTCTCCTGTGCATACATGGGGTGAGACACACACAGTCCTGGCTCTGCAAAGGAAAAGCGTGATTCAGAAGGTGAGCAGAAAGTTTTAATAAAACTGGTACAGTATGGGGCAAAAGGCCAAATCAGTAGGAATTCATCTCCTCAGCGTAGGCTGGTGCTTGGAACAGGTCCTATAGATGTTCTTTAACAGTAAATGTTTTGTGCCTTTACATGCATGTCCTGACACAGCGGGAAGTTTAAACCAGAATTCTCTATAAAGGCTCAGGAGAAAAAACGGCAACAAAAGTGACAGCTGAACCAGTCCCTCTCCACACTGCTGCAGTTTGGGAATTCTGGTGTAAACATGGGAAAAAAGCTGTTCTATTTACACAGACAGAAGGTCAAAGCCCTGGCTGGAGCTCTGTCTGGTGTCCTCAGGGGCAGGACATCAGGGAGGACATCAGCCCTGAAGGCAGAGGTGGCAGAGGGAGAGGCAAGCACAGCAGGATCCTGGCTCTGGAGCGAGATCCAGTGCCCAGTTTCCTCACTGCTGGACATGTTTGTTTGGCAGGGTTTAGTGTTATGTGGCAGCTCAGAGTCATCCATGGGCTGACCTTCCAGCTGGACATGTGAGGAGTACAGAGGTATAGAGAGAGGCCTGACAAAATACATGCAAGGACTGCACTCCTTCTCTGGGACAAAGATACCTCCAGTGGCAAGCTCTTCATCCTGGTGGAGACACACTTGAAGTATGGTATTTTCTCCCTGCTGTTAAGATTGTTGCTGGCTTTGACAGATTTTTCTCTGCTTAAATAATATTTTCAAGTCAGAAGGCAGCACTAGGAAAATCTGCTTAGCACTCAGCAGCAAACTTCTACCCCCGAGTTTTACACGAGGAAGCATGAACTGCCCAGAAATGCGGAGGATCCACACTTACGCTTCAGGGTAACTGGATTTTCCTCCCAGCACTAAAATGCTCATTTGTCCGTGGGTTATTAAGCAGGGAGGCAGCCAGGGGCTCGCCACAGGCTTCCTTCAGCCTCTGCAATTATACACCAGAGCAGGGCTGTGCAATTACACAGCCTCTGCCATTCAAATGCCGCAAATCGTTTTGCAAGCACTCATTAAATAACTTGCACAACAACCTTGCTGATAAAGTACACATGCTAATCATGTCTGAGCATCACAGGCTGAGGCACAGAAGATTCAAGGACTTGCTCAGGGTCACACTTTGAGGATCAATAGGAGTCACTGGTGACTTCCCTCTCATTACCCAATGCCAGTTCTTATATGCAACATCCTCCATTTGGATTTTAAATACAGATGACTGATGCCATCTTTCTATTCCTGTTGGAAGGAATCCACGTGTCAAATCTGAGTGTAAAAATACCATATTTTGATACAAACATATGCCATAAAAGGAGATCATGTTAGTAGAGCTTGCAAATTCATAGCTCTTTAAGTCCTGAAGCATCTCAAAGAGCTCTTCCTGAGTATTTATGTGATTTTCACTTTACCACCTCTCAAGTGGAACATAACATTCCCTTAATAGCACACAGCAATACCCAGCACAGAAAGTGAAGAACCACATCCAAGGATAGGTCTGAAAATGAGGAGGGATTTAAACCCAGAAATAAGGTAGTGCTTCAACAAAAAGCTTAATCTAAAATTCCAATTTATTTTCTCTGCTTACCTGAAACAATATTATGAAAATCTGCCTGATTTTCTGCATATGACACAGCAGAGGATTTCAGCCACAAAGTTTTAGACCAGGAGAGTGTCAAGTGTGCTGAAGGGCAGGGTCCCCACACTCACACCCTGGTACCACAGCATCCTTCTGCATCATCAAATTGCACTCACTCCTGGGTCAAACAGAAGGAAAAAAGCTCCTTACAGTCTGGTTTGCTGAAAATGATCCCATAGTATATAACATCCCAACAGCTTTGGTTTTATTTATAAAGGGGCAGATCAGCATTGTTATTATTGGACATGGATGAAGCCTTGGACTCAGGAAGTCAATAAACCACTGCTGTGGGAGTGTGCACCAGGTAAGAGCTGCTCTGTACTTGACTCTCTGCTGAAGATGGTTGCCGGCCTCCTTGGCCCTATTCCTGCAGGCTTTGTAGTGGGAACTTGGGGAATTCCTAAGTCAGAAGCATCCAGACCACTTGTGATGCTGGTGATGAATCCATTAATGTCTTTCATCCCTTTATTTTGTTTCTCTGGTATTCCTGATGAGTTCCCTGGCTGTTTCCATCTCCCTTGAATGCTCAGGTGCAGGCTTTCCCAGGTGCAGCATTCCCTGTCTGAAGAGCTGCAGTGGCTCCACAGTGGCTGGCAGCCCCAAGGACTGGGGTATCCCAGCGGGTGCTCCTGATCTGCTTGGGCCAGGTTCAGTGTCCCAGCTTCTGTCCCCTGTGGATGCCATGGAATTCCAGCACTGCCTTTGCATGGGGTGTAGGGGTGAAGGATATGGACACTGAGGTAACGGGGGGTTCAGCTAAAGCGAGAGAGAATATCTGGAGGGAACACCTGGAGATCCAGCTGCTCTGCAGCTGCCAGCCTTGCACTGAGCTCGTATCAGTGTTCCCAAATCCATGTAAGAAAGAGAATATGAGCTCAGGGCTGGTTCAAAAGCAGTGCAGAAACAGCCCCTGCTGTCAGTGACAGTAAGAAGCCATTTATTGTAACCTACGTGGCTTGCACCCCGTAAAGCAAGGACACAGCCCTGCACAGAGCAGAGGTGAGGAGTGGCCCATCACAGCCAGAGCCGAGCCTTCTGTCCATGCCCGAGGCTGCAGGGAACACTCACAGCCTCTCTGCCATTCATTCCCTTCTCCCCCTTTGCTGTCCTTCCCAAGGTTTTTGATACCCTGTCATCCTGGCCTTTCTGATGAGCAACACCTTCCACGGACAGGCTTTAGGGATGGAGAGCAGCTGCCTATGGACAGAGATCTTCCCCCGTGTAGCCTCTCCTGCCATGGCTGTTCCTGCCATGCAAGGGCTTGGTGTGTTCCCTGCTCCAGGAGTGCAGCACAGGAGGAGGAGGCACCACGGCTCCCTTCTCCCTCCCACATAGCCTTTGTGTAAATGGGGAGTTTCTGTTCTATTTTTTAATCTGGTGTCCTCCTGTGAATGCCACTGGGAGTAGAAATTCAGGAAACCAAGCTTTAAATGTTTGGATGTTCAGATCCTGTTAATCAAGGCTGGAGTTTCTCAATGAAGGAAAAAGAGCAGCACTTTCATTCCATTTTCATTTCTGTGCAGAGAAGAGGGCTCCAGAAATTAAGTGATAATTTCATTAAATTATTATCCATTGAAATACACCCAGATCAGTGTGATAACTCAGCTAATGGCATCTGTAATTATTTGATTACACGTGCTGAACTATGGATCAATGAATATTAAATATATTAGGCACTAATATAAAGCCAAGGGATAATCTGTCATGAATTCAGATAAAACAATTGTGAAAAACATATGTGCAGTATTAAGCCTCCCCAAATGAAAACCAGCAGTACATCCCTTCCCAAATCTAACTCAGTGTGGTGCTTCTAGGCTATTTAATGAAACATACTGCTTTTTAGAACAGAATACTTATCTTTTTCCCCAAAAATATTTGAACATCTGTGCACTGACACACACCTTCTCCTCCATCCCCATCCCCAGCATCTCTTGAACTTCCAGTTGGGGCACAACATGGGCCAAGACACTTAGCCTGCTCCAGACAGGAAAATTTAGACATTTCTTATCCCATATGTATTTTTAAAACGTTTCCACCAATTCAGAGGGAAGGACCTGGCACAGTGACCTTTAGAGGACAGAAATAAATACAAATGCAGCTTTTGAAACCGATATATGATGATAAATGATGATCACTCTCCCCAAAATGGAGAAAACGTTATGTAGAAAACATTATGTCCCATGTGGACTAGAACAATTCAATTTTGAAAAAAACTAACAAAACACCAAAAGAGGTGGCAGCAGGAAAGCATGACTTCAGAGGAAGAATAGTAATAATTCCTGGGAAGAAGGGAAATGTCTCAAATAGCTGATCTCATTGGCGTGCTCTGTGACAACTGTTGAGTTTTGGGTACAGGAAAACCCCAGACCTAAAAACACTTCATAAAATATCCAACAGGACCCAACTGTTGCCCCTGGAAACACACCACAGGTACCTTGCAGCCAGGTAAAAGTACTCATTGTAAACACAAAGGTACCAAAACTGCTCTGCTCCGAGTGGGTAAGTTCCATGTCTTCAAACCTCTGGCAGCACTGAGGCAGCAAAAGAAAACAACCCAGTGCTCCAAATGATGATACAGCCCAGGAATTCCCAGCCTGAGCAGACCCCACAGGCTCTTGTGCACCTGGCATCCAGCACCCAACGGCAGACAGGACCTTATGCTTGGCAGGAGGGCACTTCATTCCAGATAAACAACCTGGACGGATGGTAGCTATCACCCCTGGGCTGGCAGAGCTCCAGCCTGCCAAAGCCAGTCTGTGCCAATAGGGGCACAGGGAATTCAAAACAAATTTCAGCTGAGTTTTAGAATGCCTTATTTGCTCTACAAGTGGTACTGGGGTTATTTATGATTTTTCCTCACCATTTCAGCAGACATTTTTACCTCAGGGAAGGCCAACATTTAAAAACTCTCATTCTCTTATCTTATTCCTTCTTCTTTCCTCCCAAAAGATAACCTAAAGGTGAAGGAATTTGGCAGCTAAGATTTCACCTGCAGAAGAGAAGAATGACTTAGAATACAGGATTTAGCTGCTGTTGCTTGATGACTTTAAATTGATTCATGTCTGCTCTGTCACCATAAAATGTCTCAGCACCTCCACGTTGCATGAGGCCAATGACCAGCTTGGGGAACCAATTTGACTGAAAACCAGTACTTTTACAAACACAGTAAGATGAAAAAAATGCCTTCAATATGATCTGTTTTGGCATGTGATGGACAATTGGGAATGCTGACCTATAAGAAATGGAGGGAAAATGCTGGCTGAGGACCTTTTGGTGAGTGCCTGTACTTTGTCCCCATTTAGCTGACACTGCCCACAATGAAATGGGGTAAGCTGGAGCAAAAGTAGGCAGAGAAGACCCAAAATGCTTTGATCTGCAAGGCCAGAACCAGAACTTCAGATCTGGAGTAAAAGGCAAAGAAAATGCAGAAAAAAAAGTTTTTAAAGAAAGCATACCCCATTTCCATGTTTATTGGATTTTAGGGTTTGTTTCTGTCTGTTCCCAGGAGTAAAATACAGGAAGAGTTACAGAACATTTGTTGACAGCAACTGACTATAGCAATGGGGGGAGAAAAATACGGTTTGGAGTAAGTGCTTCAGCATCCTCATAAATCTGCACTGGAATAGACTCTGGCCATTGTATTTCTGAGGCTGTTACAACAGAGCACAGCATGGTGGTTGCTCTCACCATGGCAACCCAGAAAACTGCCCCATCACAGAAGGCTTGCACTCTGCAACACCCATCTCTCCCTGTCCTTGCTCCTCAAAGGAGACTGATACATTCAGGACTTGAAATAGCACTTGAAGCCAGAGCCCCAGCTCCAGTGCCACTTAAAGTCTCCTGCACTCCATCCAACAGCAGCGACTGGGAACATTAGCAGCAGCTCTCTTATGCTGCAGAGAGCTATTGAAAATTGGGGTCAAACCTGGGATAGAGTATTTTCAATTTCTTCAATACACAGCAACCTTTTGGGGCCCAGCACTTTCTCTTTATGGAGAGTATTGGAGAGGTTTAGTGACCTGAGCTGAAGTTTTGGTTGTGTTCTTCACAATATTGCCCTCTACCACCGTACCACTACCCCACCATGAAGAAGGGGGCTCAGATCATGGCCTGAGCCCCGGGGGATGTGATTTTAGGCCAAGTCGCTGGGCTGCACTGGGGGAGCTGGTGCTAGGGCTCACACAGCCCTGCCACCCTTGCTGTCCTGGCTGAGGCTTCTGGCAAACACCAGCCAGGCAGCCAGAGGTGATAATGCCACATTACATCTACAAACCAGAACTTGTCTGTTAAACCGTGTGTTGTCTAGTATTTGCATCCTATTTCATTTGAAACATTTTATTAACACTTCATGGCAAAAACTTGCTTTTATGCAGTCTGCCTGGTGAGACAAGGTATTTCATTAAGCTCTTCTGGAGTCAGTAGGACATCACCCTCATTTTCTGTGAACTAGAAAACCAGTCATTGAAGAAGAGGAACAACATGCATTATCCACTGAGACTGAATGACTCCACTATCATCCCCAGCTCATGTTCTGTTTGCTCAGGACAAACAGTTAAGGAAGATTTTAAAGAACTGACTCTATGGGGATCCCTGAAGTGCAGGTATTACTCCATACTTTTGATGGAATAGAAGTGTATTATCTCCTTTATAAGGGTGGAGAATTGAGCAGAGAAGCTAGAGGATGCATTTTGGAAAGTGTTGTGCATCCTACTCCCACACAAAGTAAATGAAGTCTTCCCTGGCCAGGGCCCTAAGAGATTACTGGTATTTCAACTGCTCTTGAATCCTCCAATAGCTGAGCTGCTGGACTGCAAATATTATATTTAGCACTTGAATTTCTTTAAATTTGAGCAGTCAGTCATTACATACATTATAACATGGGAGTAGGTGGTTTGTTTTTTTCCTACTCAACTGACTAGAAGAGTGTGGGGAGAAATGCACTTTTTGAAATAAATAATTTGGCGAAGAACTGAAAGGACATTGAAGTTGGTATCCAAGATCTGATGTCTACCCTCTGTTCATATTACTGCCCACACCTATGCATAATATATCCACTTGCTCTTTTAAAGAAAAAGTTCAAATTCATTTGTCCTTGAGCAAGCAAAATGTTCAATAGCTTCAGTGGGGGTTCTGCTGAGCCTCAAAGGCTGGATCAGGGAGCTGGCTGTCATGGCTTACTCAGCCATCTAATCCTGCTAAAACCATTCCCTGCAGAGCTCCAGAGGCACAACTGAATCAGAGCCTCCAGCACTCCTATTGGGGTGTGTCCAGGCCAGTTAGTGAGGCTGAGGCAGGCTCAGCTGTAGCACTGATGCGGGTACCAGATAAAAGGAGGGCATTTGTTCTCATTTGCAACAATATCAGGTATGAAAAGATGCTGCTCTCCAAAGCCAACTCCAGCAGTACAAAATGAGTGTTTGCATGACTGCACCCACCACAGCAAGTAATAAGCTCGTGCTCTGCCTATGACCCCATTTCTGGGTTTCAGAACTGGTGGGTTATGTGACATTGCTGGCTGTGTGGAGTTTTGCTGACAGCTCAGAGAGAAAGCCATTGGACTGAGATTTCCTGCCTAGAAACAAACAAACAAACAAACAAACAAACCCACCTCAGCACAGGGTTAGCTTAAGAAACACTCTTGCGATCTGCAATTCCAAAACACTCTGCAAAGAGTGATGCAGCAAACTACGTTTTCTTTCATAGTCTCAGATGCTCTCTAAAAAGAGAGCAACTAAATGTTGCAGTGACTCAGAACTGCCTTTGGGAGCACACAGGCAACCTACTGGAGACCTTTGGCACCCTGCTCCTCCTTCAGCTAACACATGACAGTAAGTGGTGAAGCACCTGCCAGTTGCAGTAACTTGCATAGTGCCAAATATCCCAGCATCCCACCACGAGTTCACATGGAGAAATTCTACTTTCATTAAAGTTTTTTAAAACCCCTTGGTTTCCTGTCTCACAAAAGCACTGGAGCAAATAATCTACTCTGCAAGCAAAGGAAACACCATTTAGATGACCCACACATTGGTTTTTTCCCAACACTTCCCTTTTATTTTAATACAGTCATGCACTGGCAGTAAGCAATTAAGATGGTTTTAAAGTTAGAATGTGACCTGTAGCAGTTGGAGATTATTGGATATTGTTTCTCCTGCAGCCTTGGACATGGCTTTGGGTTTCAATTCTGGGTAAAAATTTCCATATTGGGCCAGCAGTTCTACTAAGCGTAAGCATAGCACAAGCTCCCAAATTGAATTCAGCTCGGAGACCTGTCTTAGTGCTGACAACACTAAGGACTACCAGCTTGTGCACAGACTAATGGGGTTGTGTTATTAGAAGTCATCTGCTCATTCATTGTATAGCATGGAAATGTGCTTCAATTGCTGGTCCTGCACAGCAAAGACCATCTCTTTCATTTGTATGCAGCCCTCAGCAATAGGACCTTGTTGGCAAATCTCAGTCGGTGTGCTATGTAGAAACTGTTTTTATTTTTGATGATGCACTAGAGATTTGAATTTCAAGCAAAAATAAACAGACTGTTTAGAAAAGTTTTATAGACAAGTAAAGTTCTCCTTTCAGAGCAGTTCTTAAGGCATGAAGAAAGATTAGGCTGCTCTGAAATACTGAGCTGGAGGACAACTGCACATTCACCACGTGTTTTATCCTGTTATGCAAGAAATACCATTAATTTCAGTGGAACCAACTATGTAGCGAGGTACTACCCAGTAAAACTGAAAACTGTGTCTCCTACTCATTTTGGTAGAGTTTGAACTCATAAATTATCTGTATCCCATAGGAGTCATGTGGTCTTTCCTGCAAAAGGAGAGTCTTGCTCCTTGTCTGGATTGTTTAATGACTTTGATATCAGAGCCCTGACACAAGGTTTGGAGACTCTTTGGTTCTTGCAGAGTCAAACTGCTTTCCTTCTCAAACTGACCACGGCTTTTCGGCCAAAGTCTCTGGACCACTATTTTAGGCAAAACCAAATTGACCAACCTTTGATCACATAGTTTCAAGTTGTTTTTATGTGACAGCATTTCGATCATGGTCTTAGAAGTGCTGTTACTAAAATGCTCCCAAGAAAATTACAGGAAGAACACAGGTGCTGTTGCAATATACATCTTTTATTTAAGGCTATCAACATTTTAAAATTCAAAACCGCATTCAACTAACATTTTTGCAGTGCTTACCTAGTACTGGTTTTTCAGAGCCAACCATTACCTAGGAGCACATACTGGAAAAGAAATCCTTTAATTCTATTCCCTTACTTTTCTACTTCCCATGACTCAAAACCAGGAGAATATGAGAGCCTTGCAACCATAACGACCATCGTACTTTGATGGTCTCAACCTTTGTCACTCGGTTTCTGTTTCAGACTGATCAAATGTTTGCACTAAGGGTGCTCTATTGTCACATTTTTCAGTGGGGAACAGCAGTAACAGCCAGCAGACATAAAAACTCATCTGAGCACATTAGGAGCAGGTTAAACTGTCCCAATTATGTGATATACAACAGTCAGTGCACGGCTGCTCTCTGCGAGCCAGACTTCTCGTAAATACCTGCTGCTTGCTTGCTCAGCCACACTATGTCAGACTTACTCGGGATGAAAAATTTTGTCTGAGAAACACTACAATCTGCAGCTGAGTAATCGCCTTCCCTGCTGACCTGCTTTTTTGGAGGACAGCATACTGAGAGACTGATCCCAAGGGACAAAATGGTGAAGAGAAATGAAAATATTGTCACTCAGACCTGTTTTTTTCCCCTTTGGTGAAATGAATACCTGCTCCCTTCAGTTCCTCCTCTTAAAATATCATGAAAGTTCTCCTATACAAGTATCCAAGTTTGGCTGCAGCACTGTGAAAACTTTCCCATGTCTATATTCAGCCATCTACACATTCAGATAATTGAAAATGTTAGTGTTTTGATGAAATAGATGTATGATCAATAAACCTTTCTCTTCTCCCATTCCATATTTTCATATTAAAAAAAATGTTTTCCCTTATTTATCATTAAATTTAACTCCCAGTAAGAGTCTGCATAAGGGAATAAAACAAGTCTTCAGAGCCTTCTACAATTAGCATATTCTCATCATGCTCCAGTAATTATCTCCCTTGATACTTCAGTTAGGATGCCACACTGCTCTCATCACTACAGCATTCCCATGGGGGAAATTAAGAGGCAAAACAGCAAGATTACTCAGATCCACATTTGCCATGCGCACACCAGTGTCCTCCCAGTCTTTGTGCATTTGTCTCTGGCCAGCAAATCCCTTACCAGCAACCAAAACCAGCACACTCGTGTCTGTGCCAGACCACCGACGGCAGGTCAAAAGCACTAAAGTTGTTCTTTATTTCTAGGGAGGAAAGATTCTTTAATGAATCAGGGTTGCTCAGAGCTGCTTAGGAGGCGTCGGGGAGAAGAGTGTTTGGGTGTGTTAAGGGGTTAAGCGCACAGCGCTTTTGCTCATTTTTCTTCTCTCCTTTGCTGCCTCCTCCACAATTTACCTCAAAAAGTCAATCAATATTGTCTTCGTTCTCCATTTAATTCTCCTTCTCTACCTGTGGGACTCATTTGGTACATTATTCTTCCAGTCCCAGAAAATGCTTGGCTCCTTTCCCAAGGCCCTAACACCCTCTTCAGATGGCATAAAGAAATCTGTAGACCAAGTTAAAGTTCTTTATTCTACCAAAAATTGACATTTTTCTAATTTCAAAATTCAGTATCCCTATGTTCTCAGCCAAGCCTCTCTCCATTATTATCCCAGAAATCCCCAATGGCCACTTCATGAAACTATAAAAACAATTCATACAACAACTCCAACATTATGCACCCCACCTGGTGTAAAGTGTGTAGAAAGGAAAACAACCCTCAGAATCCCAGCGGTTTCTATCAGCCGTAGCTACTCCAGAGAACAGAGGGTAGCCAGGTTTGTCTAAAATAAAGCAGGAAATTCAGCTGCTAAGCTTTTGCCCAGGATTGCCCAGAGGTGAATTACAGCTCTCTGTCTGATTTGCACTGAATGGGTATCGGCCATAGCCATATTTTGGGACAGTCTGCCTGATAAATCATGACTGACACTACATTGTATTGCAAGAATGAACTGTTTATTTCACAGTTGCCAACATTATGCAACTCTTTAGAAATAGTCAGAAAAACAGATGTGTGGTACACGAAGTCCAGGATAGCCATGTCGCCTCCTCCATCAAGCTCCCTGCACTAATTTCTGATCTCAGAGAGCATCTGCAAAGTCCATGAAAGCTGACAGGAACTGCAGCTAAGTTGCTGATGAGGGAGATGAATTTAAATACTTGATTCATTGGAAAATACTAGAACACAATCCCATCACACATTCCCATGTGATGCTTTACAGTATTTAAGCAATTTAAGAGTATAAGGAATGAATATTTTCAAGTTGTAGGTACTTTATAAGAAACCCTATTCAATAGAGAAGATTTCCTCTTCTGTTTTTTACTTTTCTTAAAACAGTTGCACAGGAGAAAAATCCATGTTGCATCACAATAAGTACTTACTGGCTGATCAATGGAAGATTTACAAAACTAGTTTGGCTGAAGTTCATAATCCTGAACAAGAGCTGGACAGAGCCTTGCCTAGAAAGGAAGGGGATATCCATGCCTCTGTGTTTGTGCACTAGTGCTATACATATGAGATACTTACATTAAAAGCCAATGCCACAACTTCAGTTTAAGGAGACATGCACAAAGTTATGGGTGCTCTTATCCCTTCTACTCACACGGGGTGCCAAGGCATAACCCACGAGCAGGAGGCCCTTAGTAATTAGTCTCAGTGGTTCAGGAAATACGGTAGCTGCAGCTTTAGTTTTCAGTTGTCCTCAGAGATAAAAAAACCCCAACCCAACTGTTCTAATTATACCTTCATGCCACGTGTTTCCCAAGTATATATGATTTAGGCTTGAATTCCTGAATTTTTTAAGAAGCTGTATGAAGATCCAAGTTCAAAAAGGGAACAAGTATGGACTGGATAAAGCAGCCTGCCAGAGGAGGAAACAGCCCATAGCCTGTGTTTCTGCCATGAGGCGGGATGGGCACACCAGGCTGCCGGAGTGTGTCCGTAATCAGTTTAATGCTGTGGCAGCCGATCCACAGCCGGCTGACCGCGGGCAGCGGCGGCACCGCAGCCTGCGGACAAGGGATGCAAACGCAGGGGTGGGTGCAGGTGTGCCCGGCCCTCGCTCCACAGCAGCTCGGGGGACGTCTGCTTTGACTGGAAGTGTGGCTGGAGCCCCTGGGAAGGGCATTTTCACAGCAGCATAGTGACGAGATCGTGAAGTAAACGAGTGATTTTTAAACGTGCGCAAAGCAGCTGTGACTTCCGTCTGTTTGTAGGGACTGTGCCCGGTACAGAGCAGAATCAAGAAATGCTAAATAATGTGTAGAACAGGCAGAAAAGTGGTGCCGCGGGTGTGATGTCTCGGTGCAAACCCCTCAACCATCTCTGCCGGGCGCTGGACCCGAGCCCGGCCGTGTCACAGGGCTCAGCCCTCGGGCCCTGCGCGGCCGCCATCTTCCCCCGGGGCCGGGAAGGGAATCGCCTCCCCGGCGGACTCTGCCCCTCAGCGGAGCCGCGACGGCCGCTGCCACCGCCCGGTACCGCCGCGGGCAGCGGCTGCCGGGGCCGCCCGGGGCCGGGAGCGCCTCTCCAGCTCGGGGCAGCCCCGGGGCCGCTGCCGGGGGGCGCGGGCGGGGCCGCCTCACGCCAGGGGCGGGGCCGGGCCGCGCGAGGCAGCGCACTGCGCACGCGCACCGCGCCGACGCCCCCGGCACGGGGCCGTGACGGCGTAACCAAACCTGCGTTAGCCCCGCCCCCGGGGTGTCCCGCTTGACGGACACGCGAACGAGCCAATGAGCGCTGGGAATCCCGCACGGCCCTGCTGCGCCGGGGCGGCAGCGGCCAATCGGGCGCTGCGGGCGGGGCGGGCCGGCTGCGCGTTCCCAGGCGCCTCGGCCGGGCTCTCAGTGCGCTCGGGGCGGTGCCGGCGTTCGGAGTGTTTGGGGCTGGCGGAGCTACGGGCGGGCCCGGCATGGGGGTGAGGTAGGGCCGGCCCGGCGCACGGAACGAGCGCGGCCGGCTGTCGGGACCGGGTGTACGCGGCGGTGGGACGCGGAGCCGGGCGGAGGATGGAGGACAAGAAGGAGGAGGGCGAGGCGGAGATCCAGGAGCACGGGCCCGAGCACTGGTTCAGCAAGTGGGAGCGGCAGTGCCTGGCCGAGGCCGAGCAGGAGGAGGCGCTGGCGCCGGAGCTGCAGGATGAGGCGGCGGCACAGCCCGAGCACAAGCAGCAGAAGCTCTGGCACCTCTTCCAGAATTCGGCCACCGCCGTGGCGCAGCTCTACAAGGGTGAGCACGGCCAGGGGCCTGGGGAGGGCACAGCTGGGGCGGCTACGGCCGAGAGGCCGGTAGAGCCTGAGCGCGGTGGACTCGGGGCCCGGGCAGTGGGGGGTGGGGGAGCCGAGCAGCTGCGGAGCCGCCGGGGTGGGGACGTGCCCGCAGCTGTACAAAGGGGCCGACGCGACGGGAGGAGCGGCTGCCGGCCCGCGGCTGCCCTGAGAGACGGACGGGAGAACAAAATGGCGAGAGGGAGGGGGAGCCGCGGTCGCGGCCCGGACAGCGCCCGGCGCGGCCTCCGGGGCGGCTCCTGCGCTGGCCCGGCCCGGCCGCACCCCCTCCCCCGGCTGCCGGAGCTCTCGGGCCGTAGCGGGGTGTCGGGGCGCTCCGGCGGGTCCGCGCCGGGAGGGTCCGGGCGGCGGGGGTGAGCCCCGAGTGCCGGGGAGGGTGGAGGGGGGTGGGGGCCGGGAAGCCCGGCCCTGCCGGCGGCTCCTGACGCCCAGCCCCGGGAAGAGACTCCGACAAAATGGCGAAGAGCGGGGCCGGGCTCATTGTGCGCCGGGGCCGGGGCGGGGGCGGCCGGGCGCTCCCCGCCGCGCTGGGGGCACCGCGCCCGCTGCCCCGGCCGGGCCGCTGCCTGCCCGCCCCGCTCGGCCCCGATCCGGAGCTGCCTCCGGAAGGTGGAACAAAATGGCGAAACCTAACATGGCCGTTCGGAGCGGGTGACTCCAAAATAAACAGCGTGTGTCCTTCCCTCCCTGCAGACCGGGTGTGCCAGCAGCCGGGGCTCTCCCTCTGGGTCCCCTTCCAGAACGCCGCCACTGCGGTCACCAACCTCTACAAAGGTAAGGGGCTGCCCCTCCGCTGCCCCGGCAGCCCTCCCCGCCGAGCCGGGCCCCACTCTGCCTCCTGCCCCGGCTTACTCATAAGTAGGGCCTGTTAATGTCTCTTATTCACCCTGATAAAATCTAACCCGAGACTGCTTCCTGAATCTCGCAGGTTTTCCCTGGGCCACTTTAGCTGACGGTAGCTGAATCTTTTCTGTTGCCTCATGTCAGTGACTCATAAACTTAAAAGCTGTTTTAGTTTGAGCCCCTTGAAAAAAGGTGTCTTTAATATGTGTCTGTTTCTTGTGCATTCAAGGGAAGCATACAATGGTTTATTAAACAGTACTGAAATTCTCTGCATTGTGTATATTTCGTGGTGCTTTAGATGTTGGGGTTTCAGTATAATCCCTTCACTTTTGCGGTGGAACAAAGTTGGGTTTAGGGTTCATAAAATTCTGCATAAATGTTATGTGACACAAAGTTTTATCTTCTTGTGGCAGTGAGACTTCTTAAGTAAGCCTCCCAGTTTATTTTAAGCACTAGAATGTCATTATGGCTGTGTCCAGCGTGGCTGTAAGAAGGCAGTGTTAGCCAGAACTTTGATAGGAGTTTGCTCTGCATGTGGCTGTGCTTTAGTGCTGGTTTAATGGGTGCTTCTGAACTCTGCAGTTCTTTGGGTTGTCTTAGGAATTCTTGTCTGCAGAAGGATCATTCAGTGGTTTTTGGTTTGTTTGAAAGGTTGTGCTAAAATGATACATACCAGGGAAGGCTGAAATTGGCACATTGTGATTCCCATTGTTGCCTTCCATTCCAATGCAGGGAAGCGTTTTAAAGTTTCAGACGTTTGTTTTTCTGGCTTGTAGTTTGATTTTTTTCTTTCTCCTTGAGGTTTTTATTTTTTTATTGGTCTGTACAGCATTATATGTAGTTCTGTCTGTATGTTCCTTCATTTGCCTTCAGTTTTGTTATTTTGGATTTGCTTTAAGCAGTTGAACTTGGCATGTTTGTGATGGGTGATCAGATTTCTGACAAATGTGGACAGAGCAAGGAGGAAATTTTGGTGCACAACCCTCACTGCCAGAGACTTGCCTTCTGCAGAAAGTGCATTTGAATGCTTTGTATGTGTCAGGTCATGTAAAGGGGCAGCACCTCAGAGCATGAAGGTACTGGCCTGAGGGAGTGGGTCACTAGAACGTGGCTGGGGACACTAGTCATTTGAGAATGGTGGTAGAGTAGCAGCAGGTAGTGTTAATAAATTGTCTGGAATAATTACAGTCTGTCTTTAAAAATGGCATGGCTCTCCCTTACAGCATCTTTAGTATGAAGACTTAGGCTGTTTATTTCTGTTTGATTACTTGTGCTCTAGGCAAAATGAGCCCTCATTTTTGTTGGCAGTGATGTGATTAACTGAAGAGTAAGTGGTCAGGGAAAGTAGAATTTAAGTTGGAAGCTCACTTTAGGCAGGTGTAATGTAATGCTTCAAAAACCAGCACCTGAAGCAAATGTTTTCTTCAAACAGCTCTTAAAGTGCTAGAGTACCTGAGTTACTCAGGAATGCTATCTTTCAATTTTTAGTTAACTTGCAAGTCGGTAGAAATTTGGTGAGAACGTGGTAGAACCAGCTAAACACTGTCATATGTGACAAGTTGGAGTCTCTTACTGTGAACTTGCTTTCCCTAGTGATGAACATGGCTCTTAAAAAAAACCCCTATTTTTCACATTCTCAGTACTGTTTGTTTTGGAGGACTCTGTCAAAACACTGGAGGAATACTTGGTGTGATGAACTGAACACCACAAACTGCTTCTTGCCTTGTCAGCTGGTTTCTGATCTGATAAATACTTGGATTTTTGAGGCATCATCTTTTTAGCAAGAGCAACCTGAGGAATGGTGCATAATGAGAATGCCATGATGTCTTGAATGTCAGCATTTCTTCTGAATATAGATTAGAAGTTTAATATCACACCACACTGATGGTCTTACGTCCTGAATTTCTGGTGCTGGTGATAGAGGCTGCATTCAAGGCATTTGATTATCTTCCAGATTGCACTAAAAGAGTGAAGGCATGGCTTGTAATGGAGGATTTAGAACTTGAGGCCACTGTGGAAAGTTTTAGGTATATGTTAGAATAAGACTTCTGAGCCTACAGTTTACCTTGTTTTTATTAAAAAAACCCTGAATATTTTCTAATGTTAATTTTGACATGGTAATTTCAGAATATATGCGGTTTGACTGCTTAGGTTTTGCCAGCTTAACTTTGTAAACAAAGTAGTTGTGGCTTTTAGCATAAAACTCTAATCTTCCCAGGGTAATGATGCTTGAAACTTCTCTGGGCTGCATCAGCAGTCCGTGTTTGACCTCATACCTAATTCACAGTTAGCACTTTGTAAAGCATTCTCATACAGAAAGAAAGCAGGGTATTGATGTAAAGTCAGTCTCCAAGCCTCAGAAGGACACTCCTGGTATTTCAGGAAGTCATTAAAGGAATATTTTCACTTTCCAAGTTGGCTCCAGAGTGTTTGGGCAGCTTTTACTGCCAATGCATTGGAGTCTGTGGAGTATAAAATGGCAGAAGGAATAACCTGTCAAGTTGCCATTGCTTGCAGAGGAGTTAGCATTTGTAAATGTACCCTTTAGTTTACAAAGTAGTACAGGTAAAATACTCTTAGGGTAAAAGTAACAGGCTAAGTGTACTTTGTGTACCTGTTAACTCAGCTCTGTTTCAGGTGGTTTTGGTCTGTTGTGTTAGGTTTGAAGTGCTGCTCTTTGGCAGTGTAGGTTTCAGTGCTGTCTTTTATGGCTGTGCAGTGGTGCCTTAAAATATAAGTCCACAAATAGCATTTAATAGTGGTTCTTTTTGGGTTCTGGAGTGTGAGAAAGCTACATTAGATGTGTATGTCACTGTTTGTAAACCGGTATCTTGGGGTAGCTGTTCTAAAAGAAATACCTTCATGTTCTGGGCAAAAGGCTTTTGCCTTGGACTTCAATAATAAAACAAGAATATAAAATGCTGTTTAAATCAGCTTTGCCACATTGAAAAAAAATCTATGGAATTCAAGTAAACAAAATTGGAGTGGATATGTTGATGTCTTTTAAGCAGCAAGAGCAACATAATAGTAGTTTACATTAAACTGAAATAGCTGTTGTCAAAACTCTGATAGCAAAGGTATGACAAACAAGATGAGCATAATTATGTAGTGAACTGGATTTGTCCCACCTGTTACTGTGGTTTGAAACTTACTCAAACTGGTAGCCAGAAATACACTTCCTGAAGTTTGAAAGCAACTTAATACATGGCATTTAAGTCTTTTGGAGGCACAGCTTTAACTGATGTGCACAGGTGACTAGTTACATCAACAGGGAGTGAAATTGCATTTTGTAGTAGGATATATTGCAAGTAGTGTGTTTAAAGTTTTTGTATATCAAAAATTGCGATGGGATCCTAAATGGGGAAGAATACTTTGTTAGCCTCCCTTTGTAAATGGTATGTTGCCTAATTGAAAGGCACTGGGGACGCTTGCATTCTAACTAGTTTCAAAACTATGGTCTATGAATTGCCTCTGCAATTTAAATTCAGCTGAAAATAGAAGAACTTGAAAGAAATCTGAATTTTCAAGCATTTTCTTACCTATCAGAATGAAGAAAAGCAGTTGCTCCTTTCTTATGTTGGGGTTTCCTGGCTGTATTGATGCACTTTGTGTGTCCAAGTCTGTTGTCCATTGATTTAAATATCTTCCTCAGACTGACAAGCTCTAAGTGTGTTTTTAATGTAAATAAACAGTGCCATAGTGTTGACCTGAAGTACAGTAAATGCTATTTAAGTGGTGCTGGAATTGCTGTTGACTATCTGACTTGTAAAGAGGATGGAACATTTTGGCTAATACTCTCTTTAGGTTTAATAGAGCTCGTCTTTGCTGCTGCAGCCACCTTGGTGCTGCCTTGTGGTGTAACCTGTAGAAGATGTAGATACTTCTTCTTTCCCATGGTTGACAGGAAGCCACATCAGTGCTGTGCCGTGCTACACATTGCTGTGTAACGCTAAAAGAACTTTTTTCTGTCTTCTTGCAGAAAGTGTGGATGCCCACCAGCGAAGCTTTGATTTAGGAATTCAGATTGGCTATCAGCGTCGGAATAAGGATGTGTTAGCCTGGGTTAAAAAACGCAGAAGAACTATTAGAAGAGAAGACTTGATCAGCTTCCTTTGTGGAAAAGTCCCGCCTCCAAGAAATTCTAGAGCTCCCCCAAGACTGACTGTAGTATCCCCTAACCGAGCTACTTCAACAGAAACTAGCTCATCTGTAGAGACTGATTTGCAACCCTTCCGTGAAGCCATAGCTCTGCATGGTAACAGTCACTTTTTCAATACTTGGTTAAAATTGGGTGGGGGTTCTTAAAGCATGTTTGGCATATGTCATGTACCTGGTGTTCCAGCTGAAGGTATCCCCTTCATTCTTTAAGGGAGCTTTTGCATGTATAAGGCATGTGTTGGCTGCTAAAAATTTGTATAGTTGAGTATTTTGAATGAAGAAAAGGTATTGAATAAAAATGAAATCTGGGTCTGTAATATTCCACAGCTGTGAACTCAACAGTTAAGTATCAAGTCTTGGTACTCTTTTTGAAGCATGAAGAGACTTGGCATTCATACCAACGCTAAAGTAAACAGAATTCTTGGAAAATGGTAATACTATGCTGGCAACTAGTTAAATATTAAGATTTGACTACTAGCAAATTTTTGGGGGCTTACGGAGGGAATTTGATATCTGAGGCTTCTGTCTCTAGCTCTCTAGTACCTTTGTTAGGCACTGGATAATGCAATTTAGCATTCTACTTAAAATACCCTGGAAAGGGTGTTTCACTTGCACATGTTTGAAATAGAGTCCTGTTCAGAACTTTGTTCTAGTTCACTTTCAGATTTACATGTCTTCCAGCGCCATACTGAATTGCCTTCCTTGCCATCACCAGCAGTATTCGTGGTGTATGTCATTTCAGATCTGAATATTCAATAGCTTATTCTGTATTGGATTATGTTTTAGTAAGTGGTAGACAAATATCCTTTAAATTGCTCTTGAGGTGAGATGAGGCAGTTCACCTCTGACTTTTATGCCTTCTAAAATTCAAAAGGATAGCAGATATCTTGAGGTACAAACCCTGGACCATTCTAAAAGTAAAAATTAAGCTATCTAGAAGTGCAACCTAGATTAAATTTTTACTGTCTGGGTGTTCTCAGTGGGGGGTAGAATTGATGACTTAATTAGATGAGTGAATTCCTGAAAAGGCAGTCTTTGCTTCTGCTGTGCTGGGGTGGTTTTTCAAGATACACAGTCCAGGCACTGTTACTGTGTAGGTGACAACCTAAGTCTGGTGTTACTTGCTACCCTGTTGCCTTTTAAACCAAACGTGCTTCCACCTAGTCGTGTGAGTTCTGGTAATTTCCTGTCTCATACTGGGAGTGGGCTAGGGAATTCTGTGTACCTCTGCTTACTCAGTGTAGATAAAATTAATGAGAACAACTGTAGAAGCTGGCTCTTGCTGTGATAAACACCCTCTTAAAAATGATTTTCTGAAAATATAGTTGAATCTGTGGAGTTGGATTTGACTGTAACAGCTCAGTCTCAGGTGAGAGGAAGCTTAGGCAGACTCACTTCAGCATAGTGAGCTCTCTGAGTAAACTCAGAGGTATTTTTATTGGTAATAGGGCTCTTTTTGTGTCCATGTATGATTTCCTAGCATGTTTTCTATGGAGGGGGTTTATGGAAGTCACTTTTCTAGAGCATGAGGATCTGAACAATGATACATAAAGTTTTCCGTATTTCATAATGTATTGCAGAGTCATGGGGAAATTTTGTGCACTGTAGTGGCACTGCAGGGGCTCAAACTGTACTTTTCCCCTTCATCAGCTGGTTGACAAGATTACATGTCAGTCACCTTTTGGATTAGGTTCTCCTGATATCAGTTTCAATCTGGTCCTTGACACAAATGCTTTTGTGCTAATCCTTTAGTGACTAGGCTTGTGTTGGGCCTCATAACTGTTTTTATGATGTCTGCATTCCTCCAACTTCTCCCCCTTTTTTTTTCTTTAACGTATTAAGGAAGTTGTGATTAAGCAATCTCATGAACTCATTTCTTATTTATTGTAGGGCTTCTTAAAACTGTTTTGATTTTGAAACCTGCCAAGGATCGTTAGGTGTGTGTAAATTGTCCTCATTAGGCCTGTGCTTACTGTAATTTTTGGCACATTGTTTGAAAGTGCTGCTTCTAGGTATTATGAGGGAACATGAGAACCTGATGATGGTGAGGAACAGTCCAGGCACTGAGGTTTTGAGGGGATTTTCTAACTGGCATGTAAAGGAGCGAGGCTGTTTTGTGCTGGTTGGCTTCCTGGTGGGAATAGAGTATTTCTTTATTGATCATGTGGATGGGTTGAATTGGATTTGAGGGATAATGCTAAAACTTTGCTGCTCATGGCAAGGCCTCTTTTAGTGAAGCAGAGATAGGTATGAATAGCCTGTGGCACCAAATAAAGCTCAGTGGAAGCAGAATTGGTGTATTGACTTCTCAGAAACAGGTACTAGTAACATGTCTAAAGACCATGGCATTATAACTTGCTGATCTTCCCCTTTGATGGTGGAAAATGCCTGTTTTTTCATCATGTAACCCCCAAATGCATCATAAGCACATCTGAAAATTTTGACAGAAGCAGTGGTAACAAAATAGCTAATAATTCAATATTTCCTGGAACATTGAACACAATTCTAGATGTATGCTGTAGACTAAAACATTAGAGAATAGCATCCTTTAGGTATCAGTACAATCTTTAAACTGTATGCTTCATCTGAAAAGAAATGTGTTAAAATTGGATTTTTAGCCTTGCCTCTTCTGTCTCCAACCCTGTAACCTCTGACTTACATTTTATCTCTGCAAGATGTTTGACAGTTTTTTTGACAAAAGCTAGGGATGTTGAACCCAGAATTTAATCTTGTGATACTGATTATAAAGTCTTTCTACTACAAGAAAATTTGTCTTGAAAGCAGAACAATAGAGAAGAACTTGTTATAGTAGCTAAAAGCAAAATTATCATGACAAAAAATTAAACATGAGAATGTTTAAGGTGTACATGATCTCCCTTTTAACTCCATGGCACCTGTGCTCTGCAGTTGTTACTGAAATGTTCAGTGTTACTTAGTGAGAATGAGACTTTGGAACCTTACTCTTGAGAGAGTAAACTCTGGTAAACAAAATCTGTTCCCTTATTACCAGCTTTTCATTGTTAGCGTGCTGATGGGTAACCTTTGAAATAAAGCATGGCTGGCAGTGTGAACTGTGAATATTTGAAAAGTTCAAGCCTTTTAGAAAAGCTGAGTAGTTATCTCAAGGTAATACATGATGTTTTACTCTGAAGTGCCAGTGCATTTTTCTGGAACTTCAATGAAACATCAATCTGATGCTTGGTGTTTTAAGATGTGGTAGTAGAAGATAATAAATACCTTTATTGTCCAACATCTCAATTAGAGAGTTGGGTTTTTGACTTCCATTAGCCCCTGAAATGTGATTGCAGCTAGGGAAAATGTGGATGTATCTTCACCTACTCTCTGGATGTGTATTGACATTTCTAGTTCTGTAGGAGATGGGTTTCAAATGACAGAATTACATCAATCTGAGCTAACAGTGTAAGATTCCCAAACACTGCCGTGTGCTAGGCCACTTGGTGCCTGGCTGGAGCTGGCGTACCAAGTTTCGTGCCCAGCCCGTGTCCTTTACTGTGGGATGTGCTCCATGATTCACAGACTGCTCTTCCCAGCATCATGTGAGAAAATGCTGTGATTTGAGGACGGGGAAGAAGCAAGCTTGGAAAGGTAATGTTGAAATGCATTTGACTTGAGCATTCTTAAACAAAAATTAGGTGAATTTGGGAAAAAAATAGGGCAACAGTACAGTGAGAGAATATTAGTTCTTTTTCTCCTCATCATTAATGTTGATGTATATCATTCATGTGATTTGGTCTCTTTTGGAGTAGGGAGAACACTTGCATGTAGAAGTGTGTGGCCTGGCCCCTTAAGAGCCTGAATTTCCACTAGGCCTTCATATTTGCTTATCAAAGTATTAAAGTGCAGTTTAAAACAGGAGCATTTAGCAGAGTGGAGAAGCAGAATTTGGTCAAAGAAGGGGTGGGAGAACACCCAGAGTTCAGATTGGTCTGACATAGTTTAATTTAAAGGTTGTGCGTATATGTAGCTGTGATGGAATTGTGTATTGGTATGTGCTGCTAAAACTTGCTCTTAGAGCCAGTACCGTGAAAGGGTGAATATGACATAGAGTGACAAGGATCTCTCTGCATGCCATTTTGTATTTATCTGGGGTTATTAACTAATTCCTGCTTTGGTCACACTTATCTAAGCGTGAATGTTCCTTTTGATACTTCCTGATTAAAAGTTCTTGAAAACAATAGTTAATACTATTACTATACTGAACACTGGCTACTCAGTATATTATGCTGTGGTAGTGACCACAAGAAGTCCTACATGGATGTGGTTGTAGTGCAGATGAAACAGCATTTACAGTTTGTTAGGCCAGTGGTGATAAACTTGCTAATTTTGAGTTGACAGTTTTAAATAGTTCGTAATCCATGAAACATACTTTCAGTCAAGCATTCCAATATCTTGATAGTTTTGGAGTGGACTTAGTTACAAATTGACTAGTATTTGTCTCAGCTCTTTCTAATAGTACTATAAAACCTTCAGAATATAACTTTTTGTAAAATTATTGTTTATGAAATGTCATATTGTTGATGTCTGAAAGATATGACAGGAATGAGAATGTACTAGGTACTGTAAAATATTTGAGATATGCCCTCCACTTCAAACCTTTCCAAGTTAAAAAGGGGTTAAGAGCCATGTGTGCTTTCTTAATGGCCTCTAATAATAAAGATGATGTCCCTGGTAGAAAGGAGTGTGAGATTTCAGAGGTGGTTGTGAGATTGTGGGAAAAGTAAAGTCACTTTAGCAGCTCTTTGGATGTCTGTCCTGTTGTATAGACAAAACTGATGTGCCTGTGGTTAGGCCATGTTAGTACAGAAATTTGAGGTTGGGAAATGGTGTTCACTGACAGTCATGTCATCTTACCATGTCCTAGTGTCAGTTATTGCTTTAAATATTTTGGGAAGAGCTCTGAGTCCACTGAAAGCTTGAACTCAGTGTAATTCACAGTAAATGGTTTTTCTGAGATTCCCTCTGCCTTGCCACAGCTTCCTGAGAAAAAACATAACTCTTTTCCCTGACAACCAAAAGTAGATTCTTTGAGCACTGCAGATTGTTCTCAGACATGTTAGTTCCATGAAGTGGCATCTTGATTGATATTTGAATGCATGCCTTGAGTTTGCTTTGACTCTTCATGTTAGCTCAATTAGCCAATCCTAAACTGTGATCTGAGTGTTTCATTTGGCAGTTCTGCTCCCCTGGATGAATGGGCAGTGCTGTGTCATCTGGTTAACTGCCAGGAACCGATCCCAGGTTGTCACTCAGTCTGTCAGTGTACCCATGACTCTTACTAGTACTAAATACCTGTGTGAGAAGCAAGATTAACCTGTAGCTCACAGTCCATGCTGTGATGCAATATCCTTGTATTCTGATCTGTAGAAATTAATTCAAAGCTGCTCTTCCCAAGTTGTATTGAAGATTTTAACTTCTAGTTATCTCCTGAAGGTTGTTTGTGTATTTAAATGTACAGTGATTCAGGATTACCTAAATACTGGGAAGTCAGTGACTGCTTTAGGCATTGCTTGTGAACTTTGGCAGTCTGGTTTAGAATATGCTGCACCGTATTACAGATGCATCTTTTAAATGTATCTACTATTTTAAAGAATGCTTGTTACTTGAAACGGCTCCACTTAAAAACATAGTTCTTGAGTGGTGCCGAAAAATGTCTTTTCACATCACATGTCAGTTTTGGGGTTTATTTAGAATAATTTTTCTCCCCTTACTTGGGCACTAGATGTAATAAAAAGATGTCATGATAAAACTGAATTACTATGTTGCTCATTTGGTATGAGTTGTATAACAGTAAATGACTGATAAGTGATGTAAATTATTGACTCTTAAGTGTAAGTAATGACACTGAATTTGTGTGGTCACAGCAATTTTGCTTGGAATAGTGATGTGGGGGGAAATATCTACAATCAGTTTGGATTTGAAAAAATGTCACCTGTATGCTGTCAGATTTTTTCCAATTTAAATGTACAGGATGAATTAATGTTTTTTTTTTTTCTAATGTATGTCATGCCAGTTGAAATTAAACTACTGATGTCTTTGAATTGTGAAGTGATTTGTTACCTGCCCAAACTGTGCATGTTGGTAGTTTATCCAAGTTATGATATCTGAATTGGCTTTTTCTCATACCTTGGTCACCAAGTAGCTACTTTACTTTCTTAGGTAGATGCATGGGAAATTCTTTTCCTTATGGTTTTGAATTTAAGTTTGACCTTAATCTTGGGAGTACTGTCACAAACCTCGTTTCTGAGTTACCTTTACACTAAAACAGCTTCTGCTGTTTAAATACCTTCTGCCATTGTGAATGAAAGATGATTTTGCTATTAATAAAATCTGCAGGGTGCCTCTCAGAGTTCAGACCATGCTTCTGAGCCCTGTTTGAACACCACTTAGAGCTGTAAGCAAAAGCCCTAAGAAAGCATTAGTGATTAGTGGCTGTTTCTACTTGTTGTTGCATAATGCCAGATCTGTGTAAAGGTATTTCCTGTGCTGTTACAAGTTCAAAGCTTTAAATGTTCATTCGGTAATGTTCAACAGAATGAAGTTGGTTGGCCTGCTCCATCCTGACTTGTGTGTTAACCAGCTATTGCTGCAGATGGCTTTAGACTTCAGCTTCTAACTGAGGTTTCTGGTGAGTGATGTAGCTCTAGCAGTCCTCTCTTCCCAGAGCCTCTGAAGTTGCCTATTTGGCCTGCCTGCATCTAGTGGATTCGGTTTTGTTAGGCTTGACTTGTCAGTCAGTGATTTTTGGCTGCTTACTTGACAGTATATGGAGATGTGAATTAAATGACTTTGCACACACAAGATCTATGATGGCTAGACAGAGCTATAGAATGTTTGAGACTGGAAAAGAGAGCGCTAAGATTTTGACAGTTACTGAGAGTGGAATCTTCCTGGACAATTTAACATTTCCTTGTTCTTATTGTTACAAAAATATGCAGATCTTTCATCTTCTGTTCTTTATGTTTCTTAGGACCAACAGATATTTTTGTACTTTCCTACTAATACACAGATTTGAAGATGTTATGATAGCAAAGATGTTTGTCTTATCTCTGTGCTCCTGTTTATCTCCAAATACAGCCTGAATTGCAGATTGAGAAGAGCAGTTAGGGTAGTAAACTGAGGTTTTGGAATGTCCCACTTGTGTAAAATTGTAATGTTACAGAAGCCAGAGCTTAAATTGGTATGAAGTTCATGGTTATCTTTTTATGGCCTTGTTTCTACAAGAAATAAACTTCAGTTTGAATCAAACACTATTAACCTGAACACAAACCAAAGTACTTGCAGGGTACCTGTGATAGTGATTTGTATCAGATCTGTCAATAACAAATTTTGGGTGATTTTGGGTCATGTGGTTTTCCTTGCTTGTTATTCAAGTGCCTTTCTGAATTTACGAATACTAATGTGTTGGCTGTTAGTGTTAGCCATGAAATAAAGCTTGTATTTATAAACTAGCTGTGGTGTACACCTGTCTGCTGCTATGCTGCAGTTTCCTTCAGGGAGTGAAAGGGAGCAGGGTGGTGGTGTTGAAACAAGACCAAGTCGGTTCAACTGGAAAGTCCTTGGCAGGGCTGTGGAACTCTTGGTCCAGTGTGAAGCCTTTAAATTGAAATAGTCTGCTCTTGAGTATGTCAATGTTTTGAATAGCATGTCATGCTGATGGAGTTAATGTTTGCCAGAGTGTGCTGTTACAACGTGGTGTATAAACTCTCTTTTAATATCATAAAAAGCAGTTCTGGTAATTACTGGATTATTACATGGACTGAAAGCTGAGAAGGTGTGCTCTGGACTGGAATGGTACAAATAGTAGGATGAAGTGCCTTTAAGATCTCAGCGGAATTTGGCTGTGTGAGCCTTTCTGGCACACGTGGGAACTGAACTTTCTGTGCTGTCTGACTGAAGCCCTTTTTCTCTCTCTCCCCAGGTCTTAGTGGTGCAATGGCTAGTATAAGTGTTCGCTCGAGTACCCCAGGCTCGCCTACTCACGTGAGCAGTGGCTCCAATGCTAGTCGAAGGAGAAATGGACTCCATGATGTTGATTTGAACACTTTCATATCAGAAGAAATGGCACTCCACTTGGACAATGGTGGAACTAGAAAGCGTACCTCAGCCCAGTGTGGCGATGTCATTACAGACTCACCAACTCATAAACGCAACAGAATGATCTAAACTGCAAAAATTTCAAACCCACCATGCTGCTTGAAAGCCACTTGATCCTCAGAGTACTATTGAAAAGGAAACATGAGGCCATCTTTCCATATTCACTGTTTAAGACAAAGAATTCAATAAATGCCATAAAGGAAATTTTAGATATTACATTAGATGCCTCTTGTAACTGCGGCTTTCTTAAACTATATTCTTAGCAGAGGACATCAGATATTGTGTAGTAGTTAGCAAGATCATCATAGGCGAACATGTATCTGTTCCAAGGCTAAAAGTGACCTTACTTGTATTATTAAAGGGAAAGGAAATTTCAGATGTTTATTTGGCTATAGAATTCTTTTTTTTGTCCTTTATTTCCTGCTTTGAGTATTTGCTTAAACAGTATTGCCAGTTTGACTGAAATTGTCTACAACATGACTTGGCATCTTTGTCAAAACTGCAGGCTTCCATTTTTGCAGCACTGTACCATGCACCTAGTTTCTGTATAGTAACAGTGTGCAAGTTATAAATATTGGACTGTACCCTTTTTAGTTTTAAAAGCAGTTGATAATTCTGGTGATTGTGTGATAATGTAAAGAGGTGCTATGATGGTCATGCAATTAATACTTAATATTGATTCAATACAAGGATCTTTATTGGATTCACTTTGTGTGTTCTAGTGCTCTGAAGTAGCAATATTAAACTTTTCCCCAATTAACTTCATAGGCTTTTAAATCAGTTTGAGAAAATATATGTACTTATTGGTATTATCCTTGTGGTAATCATACACAGTGCAGACTGCACCAGTGCTGACCTAAATTTAGAGAAAAATGTCCTGTAATTGGAAAATAGGCTTTTCTGTTCAGTATTAGTGAAGGGTAGGTTTTGTGTACACCCATATCCTATTTTACATTTCTTGTGAAGTAATTGCCCATTGCTGGGGAGGGGTGGGAGGAGAGGGAATGTGGGGAATAGTTGGAAAAGGGGTGTGTTCTAACAAGTAAGACTTCTGGTCACATGTGGAAACTTGGACTAACTTAAACAAGATTCTGTGTGATGCCATCCCCTTCAGGAGGGAGCGACATGCAGGTTCTGTGAAGTGCTAAGAAAATAATTTAAAACTGGAAGTTGATTATAAAACTCTGGATAAACATGCTGTAAGCATGAATTTAAAAGGATAAATGGCTTTCTTTTTGTGTTTAGCTTACATTCATAGGATTGAACTCTGGCTGCCGTAACTTAAGCATAATCTAAAACTGAACTAGAGATCAAGACTGATCTGCTGCAAATCTGTTTCTGAATGGGGAAGGACAGATGTCAGTCTCGGAGTGTCCTGACTATTTTTATACATAGAGGAGCAAGTCTTTGGTGGAGAGCTCTGGCTTTTAGGCCTCTAAATCTCTGCCTTGGAGAGGGATAACACAGGAAGACTAAGAAAATTAAAGAGCTCCAAACCTGCACGTTGGGAAAGGGGTATTTAGTGAGGTGGTATGCATGCTTTAACTGGAAGCATAGGCTGATCCTGGGATTAAATGTAGCCATGCTAGATTCCCAATACTAAAAATTGTGGTTTCTGGCAAAGTTAAGGCACCTTGAGCTCCATGTTAATACACAGCTCTTCAAGACTTTTGCTTACGTGCTTGTAGAGTCAGATCTCTTTTGTATTATCTTTGCTGTTTGAAACAGACTTCACTGTAGGTTTGCCCTTTTTACCCTGGTGCCCTCTCATTGATGTCTGTTGTCAAGGCAAGACAGCAATGCTGTGTGAGATACTCAAGGCTCTCTACTTGAGCATGATCTCCTTGCCTTGTGGTGCTTCCATCACATTTCTTTACACCGAAGAGTCCTTGAAGATGTCAGCAGTTGCACAGTACTGTAGTGAGAGGCTCTGTAGTTCATGGACAGCTGTCAGAGCTGTCCAAAGCCAAGTGGTAAGAACTGCTCCAACCCCCACCTGTGTTACATAGCTGAACTTGCACATCACTTGAAGACTCAGTATACATTAATTTCAGTTACTGCTATTAACTACAATTCATAAGGTTTAGTTTATGTAAGATATTAATACCGCATAAAGCTAGTTTTCATTTGGAGACTGCATTTTCAGCAAAGACTTTGAAGATGGTATCTGAATATATGTTAGTATTTATTGGACTGAAGGATTTATTGGCAGAGGGATTTTTTCTGTTCTAAAAGAAAGGTGGAGTCCTGAACAGAAAGGACATGTGTGAGAGCCATTCTTCAGCTCTTCTGTTTATTTGTTAACTGGCTTGTACAAGTAAGATGCTTACGCTCTGCAACTTCTAACACACTTTATTCTTAATGTGATAAAGGTGACATCGTACTGGTATCAGTTCTGCACACAGGGACTGTAGCAGTGCTGCTGGTCTAGCCCAAATACAGAGCCTGTTCAAATTACTTCTTCCCTTCCTTGCAGTGAAATAAATCTTGTTAATGCTCTGAAGCATTAATTCAGTCTTTTACCATCTAAAACTAAATTTGTCTGGTTTCTTATTTAATTTGTGCCACTTTTCTTTGAAAGAAAGCAGACTTTGATATTAAACTGGTTGCATTAATGTTTTTTTGCTTGTACCTTAAATATTTGGCAACTTTTGATTGTTTTTCATTTAGCCCCAACTGTTGTTTGCTCTTTGACCTCTGCCAGAATGATCAAAAATGCATGTATTCACCTTACAAACACAGGAGAACAGGTTGTCTCTTAAAAAAAAAAAATAAAAAAAAGTCCAGTACTTGTTGCTTTGAAGACTATTTCTTGTGCCAGTGTAGAAAATTGATGTTCTGGAAATAGCTCTTGGCTATTATCCAAACTTGCTCCTGGAGCCAGAAGTGAGTTGATTTTCAGTAAGGAACACTGACTTGAGAACTGTTTAGTTTGGTAAAATGGTGCTTACTTTTGCTTTCTCCTCTGAGTCGTGCAGTTGCCCGGTCTCTTCTCCATGTACATCCAATCTAACCTGAATGTGCGGCAGTTACATAAAGTACATCCTGCACTGAAGCTACTGAGCTTGGCTTGCTTATTAATGAAGTAAGTTTTAAATGTTCAATTTAAATCTATATTACAATAAAGTAATGCAAAAATGATTTTGGTTGAAATTGAAGTCCTGCAGTTAAACTTACTTTCAAATGTGGTTTACCCAGCTGGAGTAATAGAAACTCTAAGTCATAATAAACCTAATAAAAAAAAATACAACTAATCAGGCTGCTTTGTAGTTCTTTAAGTTTCTGAATAATACAGTCCGGGGGTAATCCCAAATAAGATGTGATTAGTGTGAGTTGACAGGCTGCCTTGGTTGTGTGGATCAGGACTTTCCTTGAATGCAATTTGATGGTAGCTGTTTGGTGGAGCTTACGTACAGGTTTTTCTTTTGTCCCTTTTGGACTAATGAAGGCAGAAAAAATTGGGGTGTACTACATTTGTACAAGATGTTCTGCAGACTTCAACATCACTAATACTTAAAGAGATTTAAGTGGCATAGTTTAGGAAGTTAAGTGGTGGTGACTTCAATAGTAGAGCTTTCCAGTCTTTTGCAACAGACTCTTTGGACTTAAGTGAAATCAGGTGCTTTAATTAGCAGCATTTCCTGCTTCATGTGGTTGTCCCTAAACCTGCGAACTATTTTCCACGTGCTTTATCAGCAGGTTTTAGGATTCCATTATGAAGGAAAGCTTTATTTCGTAGGAGCTTTCAAGTTAAAAAAGTATCTTTTTAATTAATGTTAACATTTTTTCACTTACTTAGCCACTGAAATGTTCCAGCAGGAATTTAGAAAGATTCTTAAATGGCTTCTAAAACCCAGCATCTTTCAGTTATTAGCCTAGAGCTAAGTAATCCTTTGGCAGCAATGAGGAATGCATGCCTGGTGTGTTCTGTTGGGTTCTCTGCATCAGGTGGGACTGATGTGGTTGTGTGGGGTGGCCAGAAGGCCCCATGGGCTGCTCATTCCAGAGCCTCTGGTTGTGCATGGTCTGGAGGAAGGCCCTGGCACTCCTTGTCTGTGCATGGGACTCCTGGGCTAGATGGAGCCTGGGGCATTCCCTCAGAGCCCTGAGTCAACACTGGTGCTTTCTGCTGCCCTGGTCCCGCCGGGCCCCTCTCAGAGCGTCTCAAAAGGACGGTGCATGTGGGCTGTAGTGAATAAACCAACCAGATCCTCTTCTGTGTAGGAGGGGAGCACCACCTGGCTCTGGGGATTTTTATGAAAGAGATGGAAGGCACCTGTTTCTCAGTGGGCAGTGAGACTGAAGCATTTCCCATGTGACTCTGGCCGGTGGTGCTGCTGTTCTAGCAGTTACTGGGGCTGTGGAACACTGGGACTGTCTTTGTTGGCCATGGTGGGATGTGGGGGGAGTGCACAAGGTACTAGGATCTCCTTGGAATCTGCTGTGACCCCAGTGGGCTGACACTGCCTTGTAGAAAATCTTAAAGTTCAGTATTAAATGCACTGATCAACTGGTTAAAACAGCGTATGAGACCAGTCTTAATCATGCTTTGTAATATCTCACCATTTTTCTGTCAAGATTTATTTTAAGGTGAAGCTGACTCTGGATGCTGTAGAACAGCAAGCTATGCATGAAAGGGAACCCTGGGGTCCCTGTTGGTGTTGTCATGGTGTAACAACTTTGCATCTTAGTCAGAAAAACTCATGATGCTTTTCCAGCTCTGAAAATCAAGCCACAGGATTTTTTTTTTCCTAGTATTTTGAGCACCTGGTGTGTTTTTTACAAAACATCAAAGCAGAGGATACAAAATATTTCTGTTTAAACCAGGTATGCTCAGATCCTTGTTCTGTTTCTGTTGGAGTTCTGAGGGGGCCATGTCCAGCTCCTGCCCATGCAGCCCTGTGTACCTGTGCTCACAGAACAGGCCAGTGCTGCCCACTCCGGAGGTTAGAGTCTGTTACTTTCCTGGGCATTCCCATTTTTATATTGCTGTTTAAACCTAGCTTTCTTGTTTTGAAGTGAATTCCTTGAGTACCATCTATAGTGGGGTATGCAAGATAAGGAGGGGAGAAAATACCAAGTTCTGCTGTTTAACTGAGTAATTACTTGATCTCATATAGTTAATAACTCAAATCTTTTATGTTACTTCTCTGCAAAGTGATGGTCTCTAGATCACTTTCAAACCACAAAAATCTCTGCATCTTTGGAATGCTTTAGGCCAGTCTTATACCTACCTACCTACTGTGCTTTTTAAAATATATTTCAAATTTCAAAGCTCTGGGGAGAGAGCTTCACCATAAGTTTGCAAGAGTGATATTGCCATATCTATTTCATAGAGTACAGCTGAAGATAACTAATGCTGTCTTCAGCAAAAGTGTTCTAATGCCTGTTTTCCTGTTCTCTCTGAAAGCCCCAACAAAGAGAAATGCATGAGTTGTGCTTAGAGGTGAGTGAACTTCTCAGCTGAGTGGGACCATCTTCTAGAGACTTGCATTGAATGCCCAGCCAGTAATCCAACTGTTTATTCTACTGAGGGAACTATAATTTGTATTTTTGCTTTCATCTCTAAGCTTTTCTGCTGAAAAAGCTCACTCAGTGAAACCTGTTTTTTCCCAGCTACATTTAAATTACTTCCTGTGAAAGAGCATCTGTGATCTCCCATGGGGTAGGCAGGCTTTTTTCCTCTCCCTGGAGAAACTGTTGTCCTTAATGTGAGTCACTCAAGATGTATGTCTTGCTGCTAAAATGAATTTTAAAGTCTTTGATTTAAGTGATTGCAGTTTTCAGAGTAGGAATCTGCTGAAGATGCTCTGAATATTGTAGCTGCAGAGGCTTGTGTGCTTCCAGATGACAGTGCAGGGATGCAACTCATTTGGAGTCTGAGATTATTAATTAAAACCTGATTTGTCTGCATCTGCTTGCTCTGTAACAGCTTCTGATGTCATCTTGCCAAAATTCAGAATTCCTTAGGCTTAGATGCATATCCCAGAATATGAGCAGTTCATCTGTCCTGTGTAGAAATTTTGCAGAAAAATGGGTTCAACATATTTAAATCCCAACACCTGGGTCTTTAATGCTTTCAACACAAGGCCTAAGAGTTCCCTCAGAGTAATTTTCCAGGTTGATTTGATCTTTCCTGAAGCACAACCCACAAGCCTTGTCTGCATCTGGTTTTCTTCCTCCTGTATGTGACCATACCCAGGAAACTTCTCCCTGTGCTGAACACAGCCTGTCTGCAGGTCCAGGTGTTTCTGGTAAGTGCTTGTACATCATTTGTGGTGGTTTTATCAAGTTAACATAATCTTGGATTGCCCACAGGTCGTGGGGCTTCCACCCCTGTTCCTGGACCTGCTTTGAGCAGAGATTGCAGCAGGTAACCTCCCAGGCTTCCTTTCCACCTGAATTAGTCTAGGATTTGCTCTGTCCTGACCTTTTCAACATAGTTTCATCAGTGAAGGAGTAAAAGGCACTGCTGTCCTTGCTGCCAAGCCATACCTGCTGCTCAAAGACACTGACCCCTGACAAGAATAGAGGAATTTTCCTTTCCTATGAGGCATGTGTTCCTCTGGAAACTTAGATTGTCATCAAAATTGCTACTCCTAAGCTTCAAAGCAAAAATCAATCCCAAATTTGACTCAGTGGATTTCTTGTCTCCATCTTGCACATTTCATGATCTTTGAAGTAACTGGGTGGATTTGGACTGGATTGTGAACATGGTGGTGTGTGCTGGGAGTTTGTGTCAACTGATGGAAGCATCACCTCCAAAGGAAGGAGAACATGTGCCAGAGCCTGGTTCTGATAAAGGCATAAAAATGCCATTTTCTAAGGGCTGATAGACAATTAAATGTTCCAAGTGGTTCTGTATTAAGGCCCAGTCCTCTCCTCATTAATGTTCTGGCAGGTTGGTAACTAATGCAGTGAACTGGGGAGTGAAACATCGTATATGTTGGGTTCTGTTCTGTGTGTTCTGATGTGATTTGATACCAGGGAAAGGGCAGAACAGTGAAGATTAGATACATAATCAGTTAAGGCTCTAAGTGACATTATGTCCGTTTCTCCTCTGACCTGTTGAGAGACCCTAACCACTACCTTACACCTGTTATAAAGGTCTAAAACTTTCTACTTACTGGAAAGTGTCTCAGAAAAGCACCAAGTGGGCTGTTGGCTTCTTGAAATTGTTTTGCAATTTAAACCTGGGATGTTGCCTGAAAAATAGAACCCGGATTAGTTATTCTGTTTCAGCCTAAGATCTCCAGAAATTCAGCTTTTTGAAGTTGTTCCAGTGCCTGAGTGAGCTGAGATGATGCACAGATGGTCAGCAGGAGATGCTGAAAAATTGAAGGAATAAGTGATGTGCAAGAGGTGGTACAGGAGTATTGGAAGGTGAAGGGAATTTTCCTGTGGGTTCTCACTGCCCTCAGCTGCAACAGCTCTGGGCTTAGACTGGGGCAGGTTTGTACTCCTGCTGGCTGTAGTGGCCAATGGATGGCTTGGGTGACTTCAAAAAGTCATTTTTACAATGGTCCACATGCAGTATTACTTAGAGCTACACAAAGCCAAGTAGCCTAAGTTCCCAAATAAAGCTAAGATGGAGGGGAATCCTTTCTCCATTTTAAGCCTATGGCTTTGGTTTGTGGTTTAAGCTCAGCGGAGGCATCTCTGTTTGTGTCACAGGGGATTTCATGGGAGTGATGCTGATGCTTTAAAATATCTCCCAAGTTTTTTAAAGCAGTGCAAAGAGCCCTTGGGATTATTTAGCTGCTATGCCTAGTCCCTTTACCCCTTTGAAAACCAGTCTTTCCGCAAACAAAAATAATTCCCCAGGTGATTCTTGCCAATGATTTTGCGATGTTCTTTGTGAAACAAAATACCCAGAGTCGAGTAACAAGTGCTGTGCTCAGAGGCAAGCCGGTGATGGCTCTGAAAAGTGGTGATACACTGTTGCTGCACTGAGAATCTCGTTGCCCTGAGAAAAAAAACCCAAACTGCTCTGACCACAAAAATGAAGGTTTGGTCTGAAGAATGTGCAGCTACGTGTCAGCTGTCCATGGCCTGTGGTGCAGGGCAAGATGGCAGCAGTGTTCCTGCCAGGAGGCTGGAGAAAGCACAGAGCACCAGGAGCTCTCATCTGCTGCCTTTCCAACCTGCCTGGCAAGCACTTGAATAGGTGTGAATAAGGATCTCTTGAAGGAATACAAAAAAGGGCCACCAGGGGCCATCACCTTGAACTTGCCCTTTCAAGTATTATCTATAAATATGGTTTCCCAGAGCAATCCAGCTGGCACCCTCTAGTCAAGCTCGTCATGATCTCAGATAAAACTGCTATCAAGTGGAGCCAGATCTTCAGCTGCTTTATGGAGCCATGCCAATTTCCACTGCTTGGGAAGGAATTGGAGGAACTTCTTCCCATGCCAGAGCCTCACAGGAAAGAGGAGGAGGGAACTTCCCAGCAGTGGCTGTGCTGCAGCTCACTGATCTTTGCAGGGTGCAGGTAGAGAGGAGGAAGAGAATATCCTCTCAAAGGTTACAGAGATCTTGTGTCCCTAAGTCCCATGTGGTGGTGGAGCCCCTGGTTTTTTTAGGAGTCTCGCCCTGGAACATGCCCATAATGTGGCAGTGATCCAGCTACTGCCTAAATATTTTTAAAAAGCAATATTTGTTCCTGTATTAGCAGGCAGAGAAAACATGGTATGGGCAGCCTGAGGTGTGGGGATGAGTCCTGGCTCTCCCAGGGTCTGGAATTTTGCTTGTGTTTTAGCCCAGATTTTCTTTTGGAATGTGGCATCCAGCAGCTTGTGCCAAGAGATGCTCCGGCCTGTGTGATGGCAGGGCTGCGTCCCTCCCCTGGGGGTTTGCTTCCTAACAGGGCCTTTGCCTGCTCCTGTGACTGGTGAGGAATCAATGCTTTTTTTAGCTGATGAATTCCTAAGATTATCAGATGAACAGAGCTATGCAACAGAAAATCTTGAATTTACTAGCTGTATTTGTATCCTTAGAAGCACAGTGTGCTGTCATCTTGCCTTTATAAAGATCAAAATCCATCTCGACAGCCTGCTTTGCCTACTTTCTCAGTGGCTGAAGGCAACTTTGCAGGCCCTTGGAGCTGAAACTGTCACTTTTTGTTAATCCTGTGTGTTTCTTGCATTTAAACTTTCAAATACATCAGTAGAGCTGGTGTAATCTCCATAATCATGACTTTATTATACAAGAGTAACCCTTGAATACCTAGCCCAAAGTTAACTCTTCTCAGAAAGCAGTAAAATAGGTGACAAGGTGGCCAAGATGCTTTTCAGGTGATCTGCTACAACCTGTGGCACTGCCCAGCCCAGCGAGGTGAGGCACAGGCTGGTGCCTTGGTTGCTGCAGGGAGATGCACGAGGCAGTGGATGGAATGATGCTTTCCCACTTCTGCTACTTGTTAATCTCATTCTGCTTTTCATTTGTAGATGTATTGTGTCCGTTATCTGCCACAGTGGCACTTAATCCATGTGGCAAAGTCCAGTCTTAGCATCATGAAGCTGGTAGTACATTGCAAATCAAACAACATTATTTGCTCTCTTTTCTTCTCTCTCAAGTTTGTTTCCATACAGGATGTGCTAAAGAAACGCAAGAAGAAAAAAGAAAATCAATAGTTATTGATGCTAAAATACTAATGTTCCTTCAGAGTGAGGGGTGGAATAGAGTGAACTCCCAGGAGTTCACTGCAGCCCTGACTGCTGTACTGAAGAGTTTGCAAGAGCATTGGAGAGCAGAGGTTGGGCCAGCATGGACAGGGAGAGAAGAGTCTCTTGTGAGCTGACTTGCCTGGATTCTCTGAAGGTCTCTGACGCCTTGCAGAGTGAAGAGAGTGCTGTGCAGTGCCTGTCCTGTGTGTCAGCATGGGAATGGCACCCAGCATTGCCTGCTACCCTGTGGTCCTGAAAAAATCTGTCAGGGTGTGTGTCCACTGCTCCTGGGTGGATGCGCTGGGAATGCCTCTGCAGCTTCTGCTGTCCAGCACTGTCCCACACAGCCATCTCCCCCTGCATGCCCTGTGCCACTGCCAGATCTGGGCTCTTGGACTGTGACTGTCCCCTTGTCTGGGTATTGAGGAGCGATCAGGGAGCTGGGCAAGAGGTGCACCAGTACTGAAACAAGTGCAGTTATTGTAAGGTGTGGGCATGACTTAGAAAGGATTACACAGCAAAATGGGCCAAGGTTTCCCCATGTTGAGGGTGTCATCCCTCTCCAGTGGTTCAGCCCTCCCAGTTGCCCCTTCACAGAAGGTTTATTGCCATTATTGAACCAGGAAGGTGTGTTGGTGACAGAAAGAAGCAGACTGTCCCTGTGATCTTTGCAGGCTGCCTGGCAGAGCTGACTCTGTCCCTGCCGTGCTGACAACAGAAGGGAGCTGACACCTCGATTCCCAGCCTCCAGAACCGCTCCGTGTTCACATTGTGCTCCTTTTGTTCAGGTGTCCAGAAGAATTTCTTTTTAGATGGAGGCCTTCAGATGGGATGTATGTGATTGTGAATCCTCATCAGGCATGGGCAGCTTTGGGTTTCGCCAGCCCATTCCTTGGGTGCTGCTGCCATCTAGGGTGTGAGCCAGCAGAGCCTCGGTGCTGGCCATGGGCAGCCACGGCCTTATCACACCGTCCACGGCCTTATCTCATCTTCCACGGCCTTATCGTCCTGTCCACAGCCTTATCACACTGTCCAGCCTGCTCTGCAGGGTTTGCTCCTGAAGGGCTCATGGCAGCCAGGCCAGGGCCCATTGCAGCTGCCAGGGCTGAGCCACATTTGGGATCAAACACGGACACACCACCTTACTCCAACATATTATTCCAAGGAAAAAGCTGCATAAATGACTGCAGAGGAGACCTTTTCTGAGGTGTCAGTGTGGTGTTGGGGACACGGGGATTTGTTTTCTGGCATTGCTGTGAGCTCCCCAGCGTTGCCGGTGCTGCAGGCTGGCAATCCTGCCGGGGCTGGCCAGGGACCCTGGGCTCCCACCTGGCTCTTGCCCCTGGCTGGGCAGGTTGGCTCGGCTGTTGTTTAAAGGTCCCTGTGTAGGCTGTCGGGGTACATGGAAGCCTGCTTGGCTGTTGTTTAAAGGTCCCTGTGTAGGCTGTCGGGGTACATGGAAGGGGTCAGAGATGGCTCTGGTGATTCTGAGCTGAAGCACCTCTGGAGCAAACTCATGGCATGTGTCCCACCTAGGTCCTACTGTCACCTTTGTTTTTGTGTTAAACAGGTCTTGTCTGCCAATCCAAGAAGTTTTTACACACACTTAGATTGTGAGCCAAAGCCAGGCTGGCTCCTGCCCAGCCTGAGGGGCACAGGGAGGGAGCAGGTGTTCAGTTCAAACCAAAATCATACCTGAGCTTGAATCTGCACTAATGGCTCTGGCCCTGCATCAAGGGCTTCAAAGCAAAAGGAAATTGTTTTTAATAGTTCCAGCTCTGCTGTAACTGAAATCCCATTTCACAGGCTATTTCCACAGACTCCATGTTTGTGAAGCCCAGGAAAGGGGACTCACTTTTCTGCAGCAAACTGGAGCCTAGCTGATTGTGCTGATGCCACGTGGGTTTTGTCTTACCTTGGTGAGGTAAAGCTCTGAGCTCAAATTCCTGGTTAAATAAATTTACATAGAGTGTGAAATCCCTATTGTCTATCCTGGAGCCAGCTGAGGGGTTGCCAGGGCGGTGTGCCCCCCTTTGGTATGGATAAACCAGGCACTGAGTAATGCAGATCAATACCACAGCTGCATTATTGTGACCCTCCTGACTGAAGGAATGGCCTTTGAGAAGCATGTGAACTTCAGAACAGACAGAACACAGCTGCTACAAACAACTACATTTTTTATACTGTCTTTTATTTTTAACTATTTATGTAAGTAGAACCAAGGCTGTGGATCTGTATCTTTTACTGGCAAATCGTTTTCCCCTTGTACCCCCCTGTGGTACCTCCCTACTCTGCCTTCAGTCAGCAATATCTCACCTTTTCTCATCCTTCCCTTTCCTCACATCCTCTAATTTTTTCATTGCTTTAAATAAGTCTGTGTTGAAATGATCTGTATAGCCCATAGTGTATGGTTGTGAGACAAAGACCACCAAGGACCAGCAGGAATTAGGTGTTTTCATCTGGATGGGAGCTATGCTTTGTTTCAGGTTTCCTATTGATTCCGATGAATTTCAGCAACTTAGAGCACAGATTCCGACCTATTTTTCATGTGCTTTGGCTGCAGAATGAACTATGGATCAGATATTAAAGGATATGTAATTTCAAATGTTTTGACATGTTCATTTGGGAAGCCTTATAAAGTTATTAGTCCATTCAAGTATCTTTCCCTCCTCCATTTCTTACAAATCAATTCTTTACACAGCTACTACAACCTTTTGCTCTTTTGATGTAGGCGTAGGGTTGATCAAACCTTAGAGTGTGCTCAGGAGTGGCGACGTGACTTGAAACATGCAAAGTAACACTGGAGTGAACACATCTGTGGCTTGTAGTGCTGCGTGCAGTGGGGCACATTTAGAGCTACTTGGTTTTACACTAAGACTTTGGGACTCCCTATTTACTTACAATCAATAAGGATTAGTAAATGCCAGTATTTACTTAAATAACTTGCTACACTGGGGGTTTGTTTTTGGTTTTGGGGTTTTTTTGGTTGGTTGGTTTGGGTTTTTTTTTTTTTTGTTTCTTTTCATGTTTTAAAGTTATGTGAAGTTGAAAGAAAATATTCTTCATTTTGAAAGAAAGCAGAAGATTGCACACCAAGGAGCCCTTCAGTGGGTAGTTCCCTGAATTTTCTTTTGGGCAGCCTCTGTTTTCCCCTTACCTTTGGAAGTACATGGCAGAAATTACACATTGTTGCTGCCCTGAGTTTTTTTACCATTTTTTAAGGCTTCTTGGGCATTTTCCCCCTCTCTGAAGCACTCTTTGAAGTCCTGTGGGGCTGGTAGGAAGGTGATTCAGTTCCTAGAAAAATGTCGAGCTGGCACTTTTTACTGTGTGAGGGTTTTAGACTCATCTCAAATGTGTACATTTAAAGCTGTATTGATTTCAGTGTGCTTGGGACTTGACCTTTTTTTCTTATTTGTTAATATGGATGTGGCTATTGGAGATAACTACTCAGTTTAAGTACAGATGGACTGAAATCCATCAGTGACTCAGAGTGCAATTAAATGCTTTCAGCTTTTGGGTATTTAGAGATTTCAGAGGCTGATGGCAATTTGTTGTGAAAGCAACTTGGTTATCACAAGTATTATACATTGTATCTTTATTTATAGAGTTACATTATACCTTGAAGTGATGCTTTTGGGCCACAAAAAGAGAAGTGAGTGCTTTACTGAGGAGGCTTTCTGGACGGGGTGTGGGAGAACAGACTCATAAATGTGACTGCCTGGCTAAAGATGCTGAGAATATGAAAACTATAAGTGAGATTGAAATGAAGACAAACTTTGAATTACCCAACCCCAGTTACTGAACAACTGGAAAACAATGGTGTGGCCGGCTGAAGATAATCCCCTTTGATTAAACAATGCCCTCTGCTTGCAGAAAGGTCCAAGGCTCAGAGCAGACCCTGCCAGCCTGGCAGAGGGTCCAAAACGTAGTTTTTAGAGTTTAAAATGTAACCCCATATGGTAATACAATAATTCCTATAGGCTGTATGTAAATGTTGTAAGATTTGTAGCTTGTTCTAGATTGGTTAATGGAAATTAGAATATTCAGCACCAAAGATGATTTATTGTGCTGCAAACGGGAACTCGCTCTCTTGCTCTGCCTTCTTGCCCCTGCTCTCTTGCTCTCTTACTCTCTTGCTTTTGCCCTTGCCCCTTTTCTTCCTACACCACTTCTGCACCCCTGCATCTCTTCACTGCTTCTCTGCCCTGCTTCGAGCTGCGTCTGGCAGCTCCCAGCAGCTCCCTCACACCCACGCCCTCATCAATAAATCTCATGCTCTAAGACCAGCACCAGAGATCTCCTGTCTCCGTTTGTCCCGATCATCCAAAACCCTACACACCAGAACCCAACAACGGGGACTGTGAGGAATGGTGTTGTCGCTGCAGTGGTGACACTGTGCCTCAGCAAGTCCCTCTCCTGTGTGGGTGCCATTTCACAGGGGTAATTATTGCCTAAATTCACCCTGAGCACATGGACTTCAAAGCTCCTTACAGAGGAGATGGAAGAAAAACACTGAATATCAGCAGAGAGAAAAGCAACTTGCTAGGTACAGGCATCAATTGTAACTAGAAATTACAGGAGAGACCTTTAGTGCCATAAGTGGCTTTAAAGTAATTGATTAATTAATGTTTGTGTCCTGCAGAAAGGAAACCTCCAGCAGGCTCCCTCAGCAGCCACACAGAGCTTGGAGGAGAGCTGTGGGGTGGATTTGCCACAGAGCCTGTACTGGATTTGCTCTGCACTGTCTGACATAGAGCCACAGCAGCAGAGGACGTGCCCATCTGCAGTGTCATGGTGTGTGTCACCTCTTGAAGGATGGCTCCCTCCTCGCCGGGGTTAACCCTGGCTGGGGCCCTGCACTAGGAGGGGATACCCACACCTGCAGCACATGAACCAGCTCCAGGAATCCCCAGCTCAGCTGCTGCTGCTTCAGGCCAGAAGACCCCAAACCTGATGGTTTTGACATAAAGGAGATTATTTCACCCATGAAATTGGCCTGAAACTGGCCATCATTGGTGTGATGAAGGTGCATTTCAATACAGGTAGGCTCCTGGATGTATGGCTTCCCCTTCATATTTTATTTGGGACTGATTTTCTCTGGAATATGGAGTACTGCTTCCTGCTTGCATGTCTGTCTGGCATCCACAGATGGTGAATGTGGAAGTCCCTTGGTGGGGTTTTTCCTTAAAGTGGTGTAGTAGGGCTCCTATAAACTGGGATTTTGGAGTAACAGCCACAAGTCATTGCATAAACTCATTTTAGACTCCAAGCTCCAAGTTTGTGCTGTGGAAGCGCCTTTAGTATCTTCTAAACTTCTGTATACTTTGGTGCAACATCCCCCTTCCTTTGTAACCATCCCAAAACTTGTTCTTGGATAAATCCCCATTTCCCATCTGGCTTTCAGCAAGTTCCAGATCTGGTCCCAATTATTGCAGTGTGAGCATATGTTATGTAAAGAGCTGACAAAACCCAAAATCATCATTGGAAAAACTCTGGTATACTGATGGGTTTCGTGTAAGCATCCAAACTGGGACAGATTAGTTTTCTTTCATAGATCTAAGCTGCAGAAAAAAGAAGTTAGAGATGTCCAAATCTGCATGTGAGGAGCTGTGGGTAACCCCTGGGTGTGACCATCGAGGCCCTTGTACAGGTGCTCTGAGCTCCACTCTTTGGCTGGAGCAGGGCTCTGTGGTGTTACCCAAGGCTGCAGTGTGGCCTTGCTCTTCTGTGACCCCTGCGAACACCACACCAGGTCTCTGCTCCAAGTAGGAGCTGCCAGCAAAGAGGTTTCTAGAAGGGTAGTGGCAGGAGACTCGGCGACTGATAACAGCAGCTGTATTTGTTGTATCTGCCTGCCAGAACAGAAAGCAGAATTAATTTAAGCTACTGTACAGGTTAGTACACCTTTTCAAGTGAGAGATACTCTATAAATATAGTGCCACTAACATCCTAGGTAATATTTTAGTACGAAGTTTTGTCTGACCTTGTTAATTTTACTTGGAGACAAACATAGAGGAAATATAAGAAATAACACATCATGTCAGGTTGCCCACCTATCATCACAGAGGCCCTGCTCTTGTCATCCATTGCTGGTTGATGCTGGTGCTGGTGAGAATAAATAACTGGGACAGTGAGAGGGCACGAGAGTCACTTTACAAGGTGAGCTGTTTCTGCCAGCTCACCTGAGCCCTGGGTTTCCGTTGGTCAAAATGGTATTGCTCCAGTTGGGGCAATTTAGGTTTCAGATGGCCCAGCATCCCCACGAGGAGAGCCTGACTTTGCGAGGAGGTACTGTCCGCCCCTGGCTCCCTGTAGGGCAATTTCTCTTGGTGCTGGTGGCAGTGGTGCCACCAAAGGCGTGCTCTGCCCAGCAGGGTCTCAAGGAGCTTCTCCTTCCTGCATGAGGATGCTTGTAAGCTTCCTAAACATGTTCCTACCCTGCTTAGCTTGGGTGTTTTTTGCTCTCCATATGTTCAGCTGATCAGGGTTGTCTCTGTCAGTCTGGTTGATGTGCTCTGGGTAGGGCTGAGACAGTTTGTGTGTCACCCCACTCCTTCCTGAGCTATTGGGTGGCCCTGGCCACTGGGGAAATGAGATTGTGTGAGCCCCGTGGCACTGAGGGGAGGCAGGAGAAAAGGTAATTGCTGGGGTAACAAGGACAGGTCAGGAACTGGGAAATCCTGTTTGATATGGGGACCTTCACTGCTCCGTTTGCAGTGCTCTTGCCAGAAACCTTGCTCAGCTGAGTTTGTTTTGAGGAGCCTTGGGTTCTTTTTGTCTTAATTTTAAGCCATTAAAGATTGTGTTCTCATGTGTCATTAAGTGTGAGTTCTCTCAGGGATGGGAGTTGGAGACCTTCATTGATTGTAGTAGCCTGGTGGCTGGAATTCCCACATTACAGCATGGCTCCAGGCAGTGATGATTCAGGAGGGAAAAATGTTCCCTCTGTTGACACATCAGTAACAATTCTAAGGCATCTGAGGGACCGTATCCCTGGGAATATTCCCACTTTCCAACTGTGGAAAGGTTTGCTACTCAGTCTTTTAATTCCTTCAGCTGCGTTAGGGTCGTTAATAATATCAGACCAGAAAACTTCATCACAGCTCCTCTTCAGAAATCCTTGGGCTGACAGGAGCGCTGTTAGGAAACACTTTGTAGCAGCACCACTGCTTTTAATACTGTAGTAAAATGAGGATGAAACTGTGCCGTTGTAATTACATGACAGTGTAAAAAGTCTGGAAAACTGTCCAGGTAGGGTGGGAGGATAAACCCCAGTGTCAGACCCCTGACGGCTCCCTTTGGCTTCGGTTTCCTCCTCTGTGACTTTGTGCATACATTTGGCAGTGGCTGGAGTTCAAGTTACAGCCACACAGAGTAAAACTGAATGTCATTGAAGATGTGCTCTGGAAAAAAGATGCAAATCTGCTGTACATAATGACATGGGATAGTTTGAGGATTATTTCTTCCTAAATGGCCCGATGCAAGTGATAACTCTTCTGGACTGCAGCAAAGAGGACACAGTGTCCACAGAAGTTCTGCAGCATTTTCACATTTCCCTTAACCTTATAAATACAATTTTTTATGGGCTGTTAGCAGGATGTCAGGCTGGGAGTGTTTCCCCAGCCTCTGAAGGCGTGCAGACATGCTGTGGAATGAGCAGGGACGCTGGTGCACACTGAACAGGAGAGGGCACTGGCACTCCAGCAGCTGTGCTGGGCTCAGCACCCGGATGGTGCCGAAGGACGAATTTTTACTGCAGCTCAGCACACACGCTCTCATCATCTTCTGCTCTTCATGTGAGAAAGGAGTCTATGAAAAGAGTGAATGAACTGCATTTATTGTCTCTCTCTGGAGAAAGGGAATTCTGCTTGTACCAAGTGGAAACCTGCCCCTTTCCTTTGAAATTCACCTGCTGGTGTCTGGTGCACCTCCTACGAGTGGCTTTTTGAAAAACTCTGCTTTAGTGTCCTTTTTCTGCACCTACATTAGGTATTCAGCACACAAACTAAGGTGACACTCATGCTGACCGAGGCAAGCTCAGGTTGTGCATTCTGTCCTGCAGTTGTGGAAGTGCTGGCCTTCACCCCCAGAACCTGTGTGTGCTGCCTCTCCTCCTGCCCCATCTCTCAGCCATGAAAGGCTGAATGTCCCTCCTGCTTCACAGCATGAACAACAGCTGGGCAGCAATGTGCAAGGAGCAATGGGCCCTAACCAGTGGGTGAGGAGCTCTGAGTCAGGCTCTGTCCCTCTGGCCACCATCCCACCATCTCCTGGGGTGATGCTCATGAAGGGCTCCATGCCCTGACTCAAAATGCTGGATACAGCTTTTTTTTTCTCCTTGAATTTCCATCCTTTTTTTGTTTTCACCTTTTTGCTTTGCACATGGAAAGGGTCTATCATACTGGAAAGAACCAAGTTCTGTTTGTTTTCAACTTTAATAAGTCTTAATTAGACCCAAAGTAAAGCTTTCATGGAGCTGTCAGCATAATTACAGGCTGGGAGAGGCTCCCTGCCGAATCTAAATCCAGCCCCCGGCTTCCTGGTCCTGACAGAGTGTGGCAGAGGAAGGGGGAACAAGGCAGGGGTGACAGCAGCCCCTTTGCTTCTCTCCCAAGTCCTTTGCAATTTGTTTCTGCCCTGCATGAAGGTTTGTGAAAGGCAAAGCAGAATGGGCCTGACAGCAACGGAAGGAAATATATTTAGAAACATGAAAAATAGGAAGAGAGAATGTTTTATTTGCATTATTCACCAGGTTCTATTATTTATTGCATTGCTGTGCTAGTGCATGGTTTTATAACTCCCAAAGAAATGATCGTGCTTCTGAGGGCAGTTTTGTGCTGCTGTCTTTTAAATACGGACTCTTGATACAAGGCATTCTTTGGCTATTGTTGCTGTGAGGGTGGGCAGGCCCTGGCACAGGGTGCCCAGAGCAGCTGTGGCTGCCCCATCCCTGGAAGTGTCCAAGGCCAGGCTGGACAGGGCTTGGAGCAACCTGGGATAGTGGAAGGTGTCCCTGCCCATGGCAGGGAGGTTGAAACTAGATGGTCTTCAAGGTTTCCTCTAACCCAAACAATTCCATGGGTCTGTTTCACTGCTGCTTATTTTAAACAGTGAATTTGTCAGATCGGGTTTTGACAGGAGAAAAGTGAACACATTTATTTTGCTTGTTGTGTCCCCAGTTCAGCCTTTTGCTGAAGTTTTCCTGAGGTTTTCTTGTGAGCTTGGGCAAGCGCAGGCAGCAAGGTGCAGTGGAGTGATTTCCATTCTGGATTTGACAAAGCTGATGGGACAGCAGGGCTTTCCTGCCCAAGAAGGTCAGTGGGGACTTCATCCTCCTTAATGACCTTCACAAGTACCAGCTTGTCCTCAGGCTCATCTAAACCAGAAGGGCTGTCCTGGGCAGCAAAGGCACATTTCAGTCCTGCACAAGCACATTTAGGAGGTCATTGCATTTCAGTACTGTTTGTGAAGGGCTAAGGGTCTGCTGCTGTTTTGTGGGGTGGTTGGGATTGGCAGTGATCATGCACAGCTGGGTATAAGGGAAATGCATCAGCTTAGGAGAGACCTTCCTGCACTTCTCATACTATTACAGAAATGAGAATGCTCAGGCTGTAAGTAAGTGGCTGTTTTCTTGACAGAGGAGCAGAAATTTGGTGTTTATGTTGATGCCATGATGATTTTTTGCCTTTTATTTTATACCCCTGTTATGCCTTTTTACAACTTCTGTATTCTTAGTGCTTTTTGCCCACATTCTTGGACTTGTTTGTTAGGCTGGGAGACTCAACATTTTAGAGGTTTCGTAGCTGGGGATCAGTCTCCCCAGACCCCAAGGTCCTCTCCAGAACACATTTTGTAAACTAAGATAGAACCATCCAGGGGAAGGTTCCTTGAGGAGGGGGGCTCATTCGAGCCTCTCATTGGGGAATCTTTGATAGATATGCTAATTAGTAAGACCTGTAATGTTATACCAGATCTTTTGGGGGAGAATTTGCAGTGTACATCGAGGTGCATTCAACCTGGATGTGGTGCACCTAGAGATCCTTAAAATAAATACCAAGGTAAAATCCCTTTTCCCCTTCTAACCGTGTTTGCCTCTTGATTTTAAGACCAGGAAAAGGCATCAATGTGGTTTGGTTCCTTACTGCAGGTTTGGAGGAACACTGTCCCTTGGAGCAGCCCCTTCTGCTGCAGTGCTGCAGCAGCTGCTGCCCATCACATCTCTGTAGTCATTTCACATTAATATTTTCCTACTTATGATATAGGCAGGATTTTTGCCCTGTTGCTAAAAATCCACAGCTCATGGAGTCTATGCCATCCAATACCTCTCCATAGGCAAATATTTCCACATACATAAAAAATCCATTTATTTGCACGCAACACCTCATTCATGTGTCCTTTAATGAGGCTCTGCCTGAAAGCCCAGCATTAAAAATTGGCCCGATTCAGTGGCCATCTGAACCTTAAAGAGCGTGGAAAAAATAAGGAGCTAAAATGTTTCTCTATGAGAATGCATAAATATTCAAATGCTAAACTAAAAGGGCTCTCGTCTCATACCACAAGCCATTTGAGACCATTGCTCATTCAGCCACAGGAGGATTTTAGTACTTTAAAAAAAAATTGCCACAAAACATCTGCAGTCTGCAAAGAGCTGTTCTGCAAAGCATCTTGTAGGCATTCTGTGATGCATCCCTGAAGGATTTATTACCTCCAGCTGTCTGACTCGCAGCACATCCTCCTTCCTCCGTCTAGATGGCACTCTGCAGTCTGCAAAAGCCTTGTGCAAATGAGCACTGAGGGGAAGTTTCAGCAGCCACAGCCGGGAGCCTGGAACTTTAGTTGTAATTTTGTCAAACTCTGGTTATGTGAATGGGCAGGAAAGGAAAGGGAGGAGAGAGAGGGGAAAGAAACTACATCAATGAAACCTTTTAGAGTTTATGAGCTCTGGGACCTTAGAACAGTCTTTTCTCCTGGAGCAGGTGGTGGGCCCTTCACCTGACAATACATGCTGAGTATTCTCATTAACCTGTTCCATCACCCACCCTCATATTTCTTGTCCTTGTAGGTACTTCTGAGTCTTTCTGGTACTGGATATTTGGCCTATCTGAGCTTGTTCACTCTTTCTGTCCCCCAGCTCACACAGCCTGGCCTTCAAAATCTTGTAAATAAAGCAAAGGCGTTAGAAAATAAGGATGCTTACTAGTTAGATACTGACATACTGCTGAGCTGTCTCAAGGTAGTACTTTCGTACTTTTAAAGGCAAATTTATGGTTTTCTACAGGTTTATTTTTCTGGTTATTCTTGGGCATGAAGAGAAATGTCTGGGGGCACCAAATACAAAGCAGCATCCAATAAAGGAAGCTTGGGGAGGATGATGAATGAATGTCTGTGGATGTGCTGAAATGACTGGGGGAAGTGCAGTGAGGAAGTATGAAGAGTGATGGAGGAGGTGGGAACAGCAACATGCATTTTTAAACCACATTAAAATGCCAGCATCCCCAATAGAAGCAGAGTGCCACTGGTGCCATCTTTCCGATGGTCTGAGTTCATGGTATGGATTTCAGAATGTGAGACAGTTACATTCCTTAATCTTTGCAGATATCTGGGGATGCCCAGGGTACATATGCAACACGTGTACACAACTCCCTAGATAGCTTCCCATAAAAATGTGGAGTTTATTGGCTCAAATGGGGTGTGTGGAGAGCATCCCAAGCTGCTGCAGGGACCCTCCTTTCCCTGTGCTGGGGCTTGGCCCTGGTCTTGTGCCAGTACAAATCCCCAGCACACAGTGCTTAGATGTTTTCCAGGAGCAGCTCTTTGCTGGGTGGCAGATCTCAGAGCAGGGTTTGCCAATCCAGTGCCCACTGTCACCCGGGTGTGGTTCTGCCCTGGGAGCCCATGTGTGCTGCCCAGGGTGATGGTATGAGCATGGCTCATGTGCTCCTGTACCAGCTCCCACTGCTTCCTGCCCACTGCTGTTACTCATCTCTGGGGTGATTACCTGCATACCTGGAAGCACTTCCTAAAGTTCTACCCTTTAATCTCTGCCCCTCTAGCGTGGGCAGCTCTAGTACAGCTGATTCTTGCCAATGTGGGTGAGTTCAGTTTGCCAAACTCACGTGTCTCGTTTGTTGTTTAGTGTTCACCTGGTAGTTGTTGCCTGTTTGGGACTAAGGAGCTCTGGGAAATGGTTTTGTAAGGCTGCTGCCCCATCCTTCAAATCCATGCCCTCAAGGCCTGCTATCTGAGACAAGGTAGAAGAGGATGAAATGTGTGCAAATTAGGAGGTTTAAATAAATTAAATTACATAATCTTCTGGTGTCTATTGACCAAAGATATGTCAGAAGAAAACTTTCCTATCTACCTGCATGTACCCATCCTCTCTCTCCATCCCTGTCTTTGCATTCCCTAGCAGGGTCCTTTCCACAAAGCATTGCCTTTTGTGTCACACTTTGCCTTGCAGCCCAAGCCCTCAGCTGCATCACTCAATGCTTCTCCTAAAATTAACAGATGCTCTAAAAAGCACAGTTCACGGTGGGCTCATGTGAACCCACTCGTACTTCAGAGCTGCTTGACCCTGCTTTGGACAGCTTTAAATTCTGTTGTGTCTGCTACCCCCAGGCCTACTTGGCCTACAGGGATGAAGGCAGGAGAGTGATGGATACACTCCTGGTGTGTGTTGTCACTTGTCCTGCTGGCTGGGAGGCGTGATTGTATGGACCACAGGATGGACCACAGGCTTGGTCACGCAGGATGTGAGTCACCTGAAGGAACTGTGCTGTCCTGACATGGAGCAAGCAGGGATAGTGAGTCAGGAGTGCTCTGGACATGCCATGGTGGAGCACCAGAAATAGCCTCAGGCTCCACAGAGGAGCTGCTGACGTGGGGACAACAGGAATTCAGGATTCTGACAGTGTGTAAGGGGGTGGCATAGCTCCAGATGGGGTTCCCCGTGGTACGAGCTGGAGCAGACTTTGAACCTGTGCTGCTTTTAGAGCTGAAGTAGGTTTTCATGTCTGTCTGCTGGCCCAGCAACACCCTCGCTGCACTGAGGAGCCTCTGACTGCGATCTGCTGCACAGAGAACCTGCCAGGGCCCAGCAGCAAGATTAATGCGTCTGGGAATTTCCTGGTGAGACTTTTTGTGCTATTTACCAGAAGTCCCTTGAAGGCAGAAATTATTGCACTAAAAGATTAAGGCATCATTAATCATATTTTTTTGTCTTCCATTTTCCTTTGGCAGGCTGGCTCAGTATTACTGGTAAGTTTTTTTTTCATTTTTCTCCATTCAGAAGAGTAAGTTTCTTCAAGTCTTTTCTGTGACTGCACCATCCTCAGGTAAGAAGAAACCTCGAGAAAATTTTGAGCAGCTGAGTGAAATTGCTCACTACTGTGAACACTGACATTTTGACCTTCTTGCTTTCTAGGTTTCTTTTGAGTAATGCATATAATTCATGGTTCTTCATAAAAATAAGTGTTTATAAGATCTTGTCATTGTCCAAAGATCTTGCCTGGGTGTGAGGGGAGAAATGTGGGATGGAAGGTGTTTTGGAAGGTGTTTGTAGATGAACCAGTTCTGGTGTGGTGGCAGAGGTTGAGATGAAGGGGTTGATCTGGTGGTTCTGAAGCTTCAGGGTGGTTTCCAGCTATGGTCTGGCTCCATAAAGAGTGTGGTTGAAGCATAATTTAGATGCCCATTTTGGAAATATTTGGAAAATATTTCCTAACTTTTTAAGCAGAAAACTTGAAATGTAATCAAGGAAGAAATATCTGCTATGATAGAAACAGGGTGTTTTTTTTTTCATTTGCTTTGGTTATTGAGAGGCTCTGCACCACGGGCCATAGATATGACAAAAAGTTGTGCCCCGGCTCCCTGGTGCTTCATTCATTTCCATCCCCACAGCTTTCCTTCTGTGCCGTGTCAAGGAGGGCCCTGGCTGTGCCTGGTACTACTGCGAGCAAAGCATTTCTTAATTTATGTGCTAATTAACCTGACAGAGCGACTTGATCGTTGGGAGCCTGGGCTCCGGGCAAGCCTGTGTTTGCAGGCAGGGTTCCTTCCCTTTTATTTTAACTAGAGCAGGGAACGCGAGGCTGGAGCAGTGGGAGGCAGCGGCTCCTCCGGGGGCGGGGGTTCGGGATGCGATAAGCGCGAGCACTGTGGAGGATGCGACAGCTTCAGAAATATCTCCTTTCAGCCTCCCCTTTAATGGAAGTTTTATTTTAGAAAGTTTTAGTTAACGTCATTCGAAAGTTTATTTCCATTTTATCTTTTAAATAAAGAGGCTGTAAATCTCCTGGCTGGGTTTTTCATTCCTGCCGGCTGGCAAAGGAGAGGTGAGCGGGCTGCTCGTCTCCCGCGGGGATGCTTCAGGGGCTGCTCGGCGTGCGGCTGCCGGCAGCGCTCCAGCCTGACCTACCTACGCCTGACTCCTCGGCCCGTCCTCGGGCAGCTGAGGCCGTGGGTGCGCTCCTGCAGCCTCCGAAGCTGGCTCCATCCCCTGGGACACGGCCTGCGGAGCCCCTGTCACTTGTGTCGCTGTGTCCCGGGGCCGCTGGGTTTGCTTTGCTTCCTACGCTGCTGCTGCCGCAGCCTGGCACCGAGTCTGGCCGAGCCCGCTGTTAATGGAGAAGAGATGGACCCGGGCCCTGCTGGCAGGGCGAGGCAGCTTTGCGGGCTCAGGGCCACAGCCTTTGCCCTGGCCGCTGGCGTGGGCAGGGGGATGCACCCCACACCCGGGGCTAGCCCTAGGACGTGCTCAGTGGGGAACTGCAGCCCCGCTTCTTTGTAGGCTGAGGGCTCACCCACCATCCATCACCTATTGCAAAAATAAATCTGAACTGCATGGCTGGGCTTTCTGTGCTTTTCCTCAATTTCTTGTTTCCTACATGCTTGGCATAAGCTAATTTTAAGTAAAGTCATATAAAATGAAAGTCTTGAAGTGACACTTTTCCTGAAGAAGCCAATTTTGTGTTAAGTGGGAGCATAGCAAAGGCCAGTTCCAAAGCTGGACTCAGGCCACTTTGGGGCTAATTCCCTGCACTGCCACAGGCTCATTTCCTGCACCTGGGCAAGCTGCTGGAACTACTGTGGGCTTTTGATGGACAGCTGTGGTGAGAGCACTCAAATCCCTCGGATACCGGAATTCTCTGTGTTCCCACACACGCTTCAGCTGCTGGTCTGCAAAAGGGGTGAAAGTGCAGCATTTGCCTCACCAAGTGATGAACACAAGAACAATGAGGGTGTATCTTGCATCCTGTGATGGTGTTTGTGCAGTCTTCTCTCTGCATCCTGTGATGGTGTTTGTGCAGTCTTCTCTCTGCCCTTGCCTCTCTCTCCTTTTGGCTGGACCAGTCCCTTTCCTGGGAGGGTGAACACGTACAGTCAGTGTATGAAGGCACTTTGTTACTGAGGAGCTTTTTCAGCCCGACACTAATGTTGGGACATTTGGACTGGAAGCAGACTTGCTGCTCAGTTTATTCTTTGGTTTCTTCATGTGGAATAGGGGAATTTTGAGCATATGGATAAAGCTAAATCAAAATGATAAAGTATTTCATTTCAGACCGAGGGCATCCACACAAGAATAACTCTTCCAGAATAGCTTATCACATAGACAAACTAAAAAAACTAATCTATTTTAGCCAGAGGAATGAAGGAGGCATGGAGCTCTGGGTGACAAGCACAGCTCCCACAAATACATAAATCACAGATCACAATAGGCTCTTTTAGAGCTGTAGAAATGATAGTGCTGTTTTGGTAATGGAACATCCTGATCCCACCTCTAAGTGCCTGCACTATATTTATATTCTACACATGTATATATTCCAATTATATATATAAAAATCCAATTTACAGGTGTGGGCTTTAATTAAGAGCTCTGATGTGTACTTTTTACTAAAATAATATGATAGAGAGGAATGTAATTTATCAAAGAAACACTGCTGAATTTATGACAAGAACAGGGAGATAATGGGATTTCTGAGACTGTATGGATGCTCTTTGCAGTCATTTGAGAGGGCAGGATATGGGGGAACTTAACTGAAAATGAGTTTTCTCTGAGATTGTTTTAAACCTAATGTATTTGCATCTCCTATTTTGTGGATGCACACAGATTCTTTTATGAATACTGATTTTTTTAGATCATTTATTGTAACAAGTAGTTTTTGCCTGGAAAAGATGCTGCAGATTCCATTACAATATATTCTGTCATACTGCCAGCCTTTATTTCTTTTTAGTCAAAGCATTCTAGCAAATTCCAGACTTGAATTAAATCTGCTGTTCTGACATGTGAAATGTTGCCTGATCACTCTGGAGATTTGTCACGTTTTTTCCCCTCCTGTCAATTGGATGATGTGCAGAGTCCCCCCCAGCTAATCCATGCACAGGTTTGGGTGGAAGTGCTTGTGGTGGTTTGGAAAGCACAACAGACGTGTGACTGCAGAGGGTGCTTCATTTATGTAGAATTGGGCATAAAGGCTTGATGAGCCCACCTGTGCTCCTCTCGTGCACAATAACCTGACCCCAGTGCATTCTCTAGTGAGCAGAAATGGGTATTTCTGCCTTCAGGCTGGCATCAGGACCTGCAGTTCTGCAGAGGTGAGGTGGCCAGTGGGGAGGGAGTTGTCCTGCTCCTCCATGCCAGTGACTTTGCTGAGGCTTTTTGGGTGTTGGGCAAACCGTGTGGACCTGGGGAGAGGCTGTGAGGCTGCTGGGCAGCTCTGCTGAGGCAGTTGGAGGCAGTGCTGTGTACGATCTGTCGTTTTTAAAATCCATTGAATCCTGCCTCAGTGGAAAGGTACAGTAACACAGCCCCAAACCATCCTCAGGTTGTTCATTTGTCAATATGAGGAATAAAGCCCAAAGATCTCAGTGTCCTGTGCTGCAAACTGCCCTACAGGCAGTGTGAGCTGTTGGCTCCTCAGGTACTCTCCATGGAGCATCCTTTTCTTTTATTCACTTGGAATTTTCCCACTAACCTCATTTTTGATGCTGTTAAGGGATGTGTCACTCATGTGTCAGAGATGGGGCAGATGGGGAGAGCCATTAAGCACAACTGGGAGGGGTTTGTCACCTGCAGGACCTCCACACCCTCCTCACCTATGTGTCTAAGCTAGGAGGTGCTGCTTTGCACATCCAAACTCCACCTGCACCTTCTGCTTTGGGCTTCTGACTTCAGCCTGGCATTTTGTCCACATGTCACTTATGCTTCTCACTGAGTGGAATGGAGCTGATCACAGCCCAGGGTTCTGCTTTAAAATGTTTGCTGCATTTACTGCTTCTGCACTGTGTCCATTTTGGCTGGGCCAGCAGCCGCCTGCTATCAGATTTTCTTCCTCTCAGAGGTAATTGCAGACTGGGGCTGAATTATCCCTGCCACCTCCTGGGAAGCTGCATAGCCTGAGCCACAAAAGCCTCTTACTATCAGGCAACTTTTCCAGACCCAAAATGACTTCAGAGTCTCGTCTGAAACCTTCATATATTTTCAGGCCTGTCCCTGCAATATGGTCACCAGAGCTGCTCACAGCATTTAGCAATGGTATCTTGGATACTGGATGCTGAAACAACACCCTTTCCCTGCGCTTGCTTGTTAGTCTCCTATTTATGTAGCCCTGGGTTGCTTTTCCCCTCTCAGTAACAGCATCACATGAGTTCATGTACGGCTGGTTCTGTACAAACCTCCTCATTTCCTTTCCTTAATTGCTGTTATCTGTATGATTAGCATGACCCATGTACTTGGTTCTTAGACAGGCACTGTGCCATTTGCAGCTATTGAGAGCACTTTGCTCAAATAAATGGATATTGCCCAGCTTTCCAGATCTGTTCCCATCATTACTGCTGTTCCTGGCACCCAGCACTGCTGTACACACACTGCATCAGCACTGCCTTTGTGCATTTCTCAGATAATTGAGTAATGTACTGAATAGGGTTGGATCAAGGAGAGAAACCATTTGGCTACGTGTCTGTTTATCATGTAGTACCTATTGGTTAACTGAATTTAAAATAATTTGAGTGCCTTTTTTTTATAAAATACCTTTAGACTGAAAAGCTGCTGCACCTGGAAGTCTGTTTCAAGCTCAGGTCTCTGTCAAAGCACTGATGCAACCCAAACACCTGGTTTTGGGTTAATAAAAACATTTTATTTTCCATGGTTGATGACATGCAGATTAGCTGATCATTAGTTCCCCGATACCCGATTTGTTTATATGTATTGGCTTATATTGAGCTTTATCCATAGTCCTCAGATGGATCTTGCTTACATTTTTTTGAATGTATTAATAGTCGGCTTGAACTGCTCAGGGGTATCCTTGGCACCCTGTGTCCACGTGCTTGCTGGGAATAATACAAACCTGCTTGTTCAGGAGTTTGTTTAATGAGAGTTGGTCATAAGAGAAGGGGTTTTGGCCAGAGGTGCAGGTCCCAGCAGTGCTGTGAAACACACTGGGAATTAAAATATAGCAACCCTGTTGGTGACAACTAGCAGCTTTAGCTGGCCCCAACTCGGTGGGTGCTTCTGGATGGGTTTAATTTGGCTGGCATGGTCAGCCTGTGCCTGTCCCAGCTGGCTCTGTGCCCAGCCTGTCTCACAGGCAGGAGGGCAGCCCTGGCAGACCCTGCTCAGCTGCCCTTCCCAGGGCTGGGCTGGCACTGCCAGGGGCAGTCACAGGCTGGGGCCGTGTTGGTGCTGCAGAGCCCCAGCTCAGCCTTTCCCTGTACCAGCCCACTGCTCCTTAGGGTCTCACATGGGCATGATGGAGACACTGACTAAAAATTCTGCTGCAAATCACCAGGTGTTGATAAATGTCCACAACTGTCCTGGAATGGATCCATATCTGAAATGAGGTTACTTTGCACATGCTTTGTTCTGTACTCCTTAAGAACCTACAGAGAATTATTGCTTCTACAAATAGGAGGGGCTGGAGTGTCCTGGTTTTGGGTTTCTATATCAATACTAACAAGCTTCTCTCAGCGAGAGCACAAATAATATTGGCTTTCCCTGTCCCCCGGGTGTGCCTCGCCTGTTGCAGTGGTGCTGCAGGGCTCAGTGGGAGCCAAGGGGAGGGCTCACCTCCTCCTGAGGCACTGCATTTAAGAAGCCTGTGCCTAAAAATAAAGAGCCACCTTGTCCATAGGTGCAAACACAACCCTAGCCAAGCCTGCAGCCATGCCTGGGCAGAGGCAAAGCCGTGCCCGGGTCAGCAGCACTGGTACATGGGAGGCACAGCACAAACCCCGGCTCTGCACAGGTAGAAACTGCTCATCCTTTGGGCAGGGTCCAAAGCCAGGCAATATTTGGCTCTGTTCCTGCAGCACGTGCTGCTGCTGTCTTTTCTGTAGCTGGTTTCTTGAAAAGAGAGGGCACATCATAGCTTGTGGGGCTCTGCAGAGCAGTAGCCCAGTCTTTCAGGAGGAATTTGCCTCAATCTGTCCCTGTTAGGGATCTTCTGCATGGAGATTGTTCAGTATTACCTTCAAATCAGGCAGTATCTGCCAGGGCTATCTTCTGGGATTTCTTACTGCCAAATCCTCCAACAGAAGAGGCATATTCACATCAGTAGAAAAACAAAATGGGAAGAACTAAACCCAAAAATACAGGTGGGAAGGGAAAGGTGGATTTTCAAGCCCTGTGGCTGTCTTGGAGAGCTCTGCTGACGTGCCAGTCCCCTGCGATGCACAGCATATGTCAAGGCAGCCCCATTTAAAGGGATAACATCAAGCCATCTGAAAGGCTGCTTCCTTTTTTGTTCTTATTTCATCCTGTATTACAGGATTTTGTTCAGGTTTTTCAGTGGCCTCCTGGGTAATGCTTTATTACAGTGACAGTGTGGAGTTCTAGTTCATAATAATGGGATCTATATAAATAATACTGATTCTGCTGCCTCCTGTAATGCTTCCTGCCTGGGAACACTCAAAAGCTTTTGCAAATGTGAAGATCCTATAATTTGGGATAGAGAAACACCTTCAGGTTCTGCAGAGGTCATGGCAGCAGTGTTGTGCTGGTCAGCTGCCTGTAACAGCCATACATTTGAGTCAAGGGCTTCAACCAATTGAAGGTCTTTTTGTACCCAAAATGAGTAATTAAAATAATTGATTTTTTGGATGTGAGTTTTTTTTTCTTTTGTCATTTTGAGGCTTTAAAATAGAGGTAGGTAGTATGAGACTCAGTTCCAAGAACTGAAGACGCTGTGAGGTAAGGTTCAGCCTTAAAGAAGAGTCAGATGAGGGTTGGGAGAATATGACTTGATGTGCAAAGAGATGAAGGATGCTGTGACCCAACAGACTGCAGTGCTGTGCTGAGGACAGTCTCTTTGGCTCGGAGCAGCATCCTTGGTGCCATAATACAACTTTTCTGCTGGGTGCTGCCTTGTGCTGGGTGAATCAATAGTTAGATACCGAGGCATAGGCTAAGGCCCCCAGGCATCCAGGCTCAGTTTGGGCATTTATGTTGCCCCAAACAACCTGTGCTTGGTCAGGAAGAGGAGGGTGACCTGAACCCTGGGACTCTGTCCTGCTGGAGCTGGGGTGTGCTGTTACTGGTGAGAGCTGGTGGGAAGGGAGATGCTGTGTTGAGTGTGGAGTGGAGAGAGCAGCAGAACCCAAAGGGCATGTGTGGCACTGGCAAGACAAAACGGCAGTGATGGTAAACAGGGTAAAGGCTTAATGGATTTCCTCGAACTGTGCTCTCTAAGGGCCTGGTTGACAGGATTTGCACTGGATTGACATGAGTTTTCAAAGAAATGAGGGCTGGGTTGTACAGCAGCACTGCCACTTTCCTTGGCTGACCTGCCATGCTCCCTCCTCTCAGGGTAACATTAAAATGAATATTGTACAGCAGAGAGAGCAGCATAATTGGCTGCAGACAATGCATGTGCTGTGCTGTTCTGTCCGATATCGATTGCTCCTTGTCTAAATATGTGTATCTAAAATCAGTCCATTAAGCAGAGCCCGTTGGGCAGATGCCAGTCCTTTCACGCAGCGATGGCTCTCGCTGCATCCCGGCTGTGCCACGAGCCTGGTACACCATGTGCTGGCACTCCCCAGCCTGGCACACAGGGACACAGCCACGGGTGGATCACTGCCCATCGTGGTCCCCCAGCCACTGCCTTTGTGTGTGAATCTTCTTTGCTCTGGTGGGGATGTCCCTCCTTGTGCTGCTGTGCTCAAACACCCCATGATGAGTGGCACTAGTGCCGCGTGTGCATCAGGGTTTTGTGAGGCTGCAGCTAAATCCCAATGTAAAACTGCTCTTTATTTTAGGTAGATGAATTAAAGGGCAAGCCCACCATGTCTTGGTAGGTGCAGAGGTGAGTCCTGGAGGTTGGCATCATGAGCAGGAGTGATGCAGATGCTGTTGGGGCACATCTATGTCACAGCACATTGCAGAGCCACCTGGGCTGCTGGAGGTGGTAAAAGCAACTGTGCAGCTGCTGAACGGGGTTCTGCTGCTTGGTCATGCTGGGGCTGTGTCCTGTGTGGTGCTGTGCTGGCCTGTCTGCTGCCACCCACCCACCCAGGGCCACTCACTCTGTCTGCTGCCCTCCCATGTTCCCTGCTGAGCCTGTGGCATTAGTAGCAACACAGCTCACTGAGGCTCATTGGTGGATTTTTTATTACCTTTTAACACTTAAAGGCTTCTAAGTCTCTGCATCCAGAGAATAACAGTGGTGCTTTTCCACCAGTGCAGAGGGTTGCAAGAGAAGGAATGTCTGTGTTGCTTTTCTCCTCCCTTCATCTCCAGTCTGTGCCCAGTAAACCCACTCGACAGCACATGCCAAAAATGTTTGGTCCCTATATTCCTGCATCTTATTCTGTATATATGTACACATATATGAATGAGAATTATTCCTCTGTTAAATCTAAGTCAATAATTCCTTTTCTCCTGCAAGTGTTTAGCCTCCTAGTAAATCCTGTAATAAATTAATCTTCTTTATCACTCCTTTAATCGGTTCTGCAAAACCAGTGAACAGTGAAATCTTCTCACCTATTGATTGATGTATAATGTTAGATTAATGTAAAATGTAAATTAGTAGAAAGCAAATTACAAGATCTGCCATGTGGTTTGGTGCTGCTGCTGAATATGTGCTACAAGGAGCTCATTCAGGGTTAGTGTTTTAGCCTGTATCTTGCACGGAGGAGCAGCATGCAAAGGTTGGGGGAAGAAGGACTTTTTCTGTGGAGTTAAAGCTTGAATAGAGGGGGAAAGGGGGTGTCAGTTATTTTGCACACCCCACACTATCTGTTTTAAAGAGAGAAGAGCAATATGCTGTGATATGACAGACTGCTAGAACCAACAGCAAATTTTTAAGTAATACAAATTATGAAGAGCCTCCATGTTTGGCTCTTGGGGAGCTTTTGGTGGCAGTAGTGGCTGTTGGGAGGGGGCTTTGGCTTCATCTCACCTGAGGTTTGACATTTATTCCATGGAATGGGACAGCATTCCCTGTGGGCTCACTCTGCAGGAAGCAGAGACCAATGGCACATCTGGGTTGTTATTCAGCTCACCTCAGCTGTTTCTCCCTCTGCAGTTTGAAGGGTGCTGTGTGTGGGCTGTGGGCATTTAACACTTTGAATTAATGTTTGCTATCTAGGTGGGACGCAAACGTGCTGAGGTACACAATCAGTTCTTCAGTGCCCTGCTGTGATCTGCTGATGTGAAAGGCTTAGTTATAAACTGTGCTTATTGTGGCTACAAATAATGCTTTGGGGCTTCCCAAAATTCTATTGTTTTAATACAGCAGTTTGCAATGGCTGAAACTTCTCTACCTACTTTTTCCCAAGACAGTGTGGGGAAGAAGAAAAGCAGAAAAGGAAACACAATAAAATGTCCGTGTGGTATTTTTTCTATTACATACCTGCCAAAACCTGTAGTGGTGTGTTAAGACAAAGGGCTGAGCCCTCAGCGTTATCCAAGGGAAAAAGCACAGAAAACTCTATTAAACCCTCTGTATTGCACTGACCTTTGGTTTGCTCCCATCTTTTCCTTGTTTCTGTAATGTGACACACATCAGCTGTGGGGAAGGGTGGCCAGTGCAGGTCCTGTTCTTGATTTCAGCACAGAGGTTTCCGGCACACAGGTAACAAACACACGGAGTGAAACCATCAGGGCAAATGGAAAACTCATTTTTGTGCTGGGATTCTATATTACACCCAAGTGTTGGCTTTGTCCTGCTCTTGGACTGCTCCTTTGAGAAGTTAGTACACCCCTAACCTCCATCTGCTTGCTCCTCAGCCCTCCACTGAAAGGTGCTATTTGCTCATGCTGCACATCAGGGAGCCTGGAGCTGCTCACAGCTGAAGGAAGAGGAAGAAAAATGCTTTTTGACCTGGTTTTCCTTCCCCTCTTTGTTATGGGGAAGAACAAAGGACTAGAAACTTCTGTGAATTCTGTCCCAGTATGAGAAAAAAGCTCAAAAGGAGCTAGGAAAGCATGTTAATCCTCCTCACTGTCTGGATGATGCACTGAATTGCTGCTGAGACTCGGGCATGGTACTCTGTGGTGACAGGAGCTGCGCTCCTGCTCCTGGGGACCTCTATCAAACACCCCCCAGAATAAAGCAGAAAGGAAAAGTAAGTTGGAAAATGTACATTCCTTTGCCTAGCAGGAGTTTTTGCTGGGGCTGTGGTTCAGTTCACCTTGTTTCCCTGCAGAAGGGACCCTCATGCACCAGAGCCACTTGTGCAGAAAAGCATCTCTTCCCGTTTCTACCCAGCAACTCTCACAACTAAATAAGGCCTGGTTTTTAAAAGCTTAAAATACAGAGAGCATCAAAGACCAATTCAAATAATAAATATAACGTCATCTAGTGAGAAATTACAGAGACTAGAGCTGGACTCTCTTCTGAGCTGCATAGCAAAGGGCAATGATGAGCTGCTTGCAGCAAGTGAGATTGTGGTTAGATAGGAGAATTGGTCTCTCTGTGAGGGTGGTCAGACATCGCCATGGGGACCCAGAGAGGCAGGGCAACCTCTGTCCTTGGAGACACTCAGAGCTTCACTGGGCACAGCCCTGAGCAACCTGAGCTGATGTTGAGGTTGGCTCCAGCATGAGCATGAGCAGGGGCTGGAGTGGGGATTCCTGTCAGCCTTGACCATTCACTGCTTCTGGGATTTACAGGGGCAAATTCTCTGTTACTGTTAAGCTATCATTTTGTAGATCAGTTTTTATCATGAAAATACCCTGCTTCATGAACAGTGGTATCTCTGAGCATTCATTATTCAGAAAAAGTTTGTCTTCCAATTACACAAGATCATAAGAAGAAAAGTGACTGGTTTGTCAGAACTGCAGAGCTAAAATAAGCTGCAGCAAGCATGTTGCCTTGGCAAGGAGCTGGTGTCTCTAATTAGAAAAGCTCTGGACAGTTAATCTACTTGGGTATGAGACCTATTGCTTCCTCCTGCAGCATGTGATGGCTGGAGCTGAGCAGCTTTGAAAAAGGCCTGGAGGCTGAGCTTCAGATAATTTATATATCTTACTTGGGAGCATATATATGTATATGAATTTCCCAAACATGAGGTTTGGTGTGCTTCTATCAGGTGGCTGAACTGCAGCAGGGCTGAGATTTGACTGGGAATTGAAGACGTGAATTCTTTTAGTTAAAAAAAGCTGCTGAAAGTCCTAATCTCTGGCAAGCAGCTGCTGCAGAGAGTGGAGTAAGTTACTGTACCATCTAGCTGTGTGAGAGCAGTGTCCTCAGCAGGCAGGGAGAATAGTGGTTGCTTGGAAGTGCCTTAGACTGGACTGATTTCTTGTTTGGGGAGGTAATGCCTCACCCTCACAGAAGTATGGGCAACAGGAGGGGAAGAGGTTGTGATGACGAGCTGAAACAAGCCTTTCCTGGGCCAGTAACCTCAGCCACACTGCCAAAGAGATAACCTTGATATTTCAGTGACTATCAAAGCTGTCTTCTGCTCTCATGCTAATGCTCTCCAGAGCAGGGGGAGCAACTAATCAGCATTGCAGCAATCAGTCAGGTTTCCCTTGGCACATGATGAGTTTAATTATTTTGCAGTTCACTCCATGTTCTTGGTGCTGTAGTGATGTTTATTCTGGGAAGCTTCTGGGACTGAGGTGGTAAAAGGGTTTTAGTTTCAGACAGGAATTTACCAAGCTGGGTGCTTGGCCTGGGCTCCAAATTTTCAGAGTTTCTCTGAAGTCTTGGCTTTATTAGACTTTCAGTCCCAGTTCCTTTTGCTGAGATATCTACCACATGTGACAGTTTTGACGTGGATACTGATGTACTAGAATTGACTGATGAATCCCATCAGACAAAAATAGCTTGTGTATATTAGCGATTGAACCAAACTGCTTGGTTTAAAAGCAAAAGCCTTATCTGATCTGGCCAGCACACTGCACTTTGTCTCCTCCCCAGCAAAACTTCCAACCCACCCTGCAGCCCAGCAGTTCGTGGGCTGGAGGCACAGGAGCTCATGGCTAAGGCAGGAGGGACTGGAGGCACTGGGCCTGCACTGGCTGTCCTTGGGCTCCAGGAAAGCTTGGGCTTTGTGAGCCCTGTCCAACAGGTGCTGTGGTGCCTCCACTGGCAGAGCTGTGTGGCTCCCTGGGACTGGAAAACACCCACCTGGAGCAGTGGGCAGCTCTCTTTCAAGTACTCAACAACCAGTGAGCAGGTTAGCACTGGCTTAGACCTCACACTTACCAAGACACACTTACTGAGTTTTTAGTTACTGAAAACCTGGGCAGGACTCTCTCAGGCTTCAGGCAGCTGAGAGTTCACTCTGCAATAGGTGCTCTCCTGACCAGTTGCACCTGGATAGAGCCAAAGTTAATTTATTTCATTTTAATAATTGCAGTTACTTACACATATCTTTTCCATGATAGCATATTCTTGTATCTGAATTGCCCCAAATTTGCACCTTACCCATCTCAAGCTCTGCAAATAACGTAAAAATTGATGCTGTAGGAATTTTGTTTCTACTGTCAATCATGTGTGCAGCACAATACCTTTGAAAGCTGCAAAATATATTTTTATTATCAGAGGTAAACTCCCTGGGAATGTGCAACTGATTATTCAAACCTCATGGTGCTGCTGCTGAGATTTGTGTGGCTGTGACTGACTTTGATTCCCTGATAGCCTGTCTCATGCTCCTGTCCCCTAATGGAGCTGATAGCATTAAGTCATGCAGTTAATCAAGTGAAAGAAATTGTTTATCCTTATTCAAAGACCTGATGACTTTATCCAACAGGGAGGGTCTCTAACGGAATGAGACAAGGAGAAGTAGATAAGAAACATCCACAAGATTCAATAAGCAATGGAGTAGGAGCGCCTTTAAGGGCTTCAAATTTGGAATAGAAAAACATTCTGAATGATCTATGGAAAGCCAGCCCTCTGGCTGGCACTTTATTATTGCATTTTTCTGTATTAAGGAGTCAAAGATCAAGAATAGATTCAGTCCAGGTAATGATACACAGAACTGTTAATTGAGGTGCTGCTCAGGCGGTGAGGACAGTGTGGAGCACAGCAGCTCCTTGGAGGAGGCAGCTGGCAGAGATGGGTGCATGGTCCCAAATTATCAGATGGGTTTTCTGCATAGTATTTCCATCACTGATAATGAGGAATTAAAACATAATTCACTAATGCATGAAAAGTAAGGTCTTCACAGGGCTGGGTACTCCCAGGCAATGATTATCCTGATGAAATTAACTTTAATACAGGAGGCTCAGGAGGAAGCATAATTCTCCCTCCTTTTCATGCTACCCATTATAACAATGATCGGTGCAAAACCAATTTGACTATAAGATCATTCCTACTAAAATAACTCCAAACCATTTACAAGTATCCCTGTAGGACTTGCTGCAAGTCGATGCTGAAGCACTTCCAGTGCTGTAGTTTAATGTGTACCCTCCCTGTTACCTCCCCTCTTTGGCACACAGAGCTGCAGTCTTTGGTACGCGGAATTCCTGCATTTCTGGGGAATGGCAACGGGCAGATGGAGCCACTCTGAGGGGCAGTGGCAGTGTGCTCTTACTCACAGACCTCAAGAGATGACCTGTTAAGAAGCAATACATGGATGTTGGGTGAAACTGCCACTTGAGACAGGCCCCACTCTGAGCTCCGCTGTGCTCTCATGAATTTATAGCAGCTCTGCTACACTGCAATTGTTCCAAGGTTTTGCTGCTGAGGATGCAATCAAAATCTCTCCCATGGGGAGCAGATGCAATCAAAATCTCTCCCATGGGGAGCAGAAGCTCTGCAGAGGAGTTTGCCCCCTTCACCAGGTCAGTTTGAAGTCTGGCTGTCCTGCAAAAGTCTGTTGCTTTTATTCTCAGAGTTACAGGCAAATATGAAAGGTAACGAATAAGGTATTTTCACCAGGCAGTGGGGTTCTTTGGAGCAGTGAATCCCCCAAGGAGGCCGAGAAACAGAAACCACACTCCTTTTGTGCATGCTGCATAAGGGATAAAAATGTACAAGTGTTTTCCATTCCCAGGTTCATCTTTTGCTTTAGACTTTGGTGAGAAATAATGTTAGTGGCAAAAGTTAATGAACATTATGCAGAATAAGGGGCTGCAGGCTAAACATGGACTAAAATATTGATAAATGAGAGTTTTAAGGGAAACCACAAAGCATTTTTTCTGGCAAATGCTTATGCATCTTCCTCTCCATTTAGACAAAATCTTACTTGCAATCAGCTAATAAAGGCATTGTACATCAGCTTAGAGTAACGAGCACAGCAATTGTAAAAAAGACATAATTTTAGAGTTTATCTACTTACTTTTAACTGATTGTATAACTCCCTTGTGTCAAAGAAAGTAAAGTTTTTACTTTTTGAGAAGTATATATCCTGCTGGACTAAAGAGTGCAGAGAATGCTTGTTTGCTGGTGAGTCACTAGTGAAATTATTAGATTTGAATATCTGGAGCCTTGAACTGCAAGCTGTAGATTCAGGTGCTGAAGAGGAGAACTAAGAGCCATGAACACTTTCCTCAGTACAGTCCCACACTGGTGAGTGTCGCACTTGGACACGAAAAGAACCACGCAGACCCAGCTAAGTCAGGACAGAAAAGAAGCCAGGAAAAGTCCCAGCTGTTTATTTTACTTCACATTTACTTCATATATATATGTTCCTAGGAATGACCGTGGATTGGAGGATGAGGTCACCATCCTCCAACCACACTAGTCAAGCGAAAAGTCCATCAAACTTCTCTGCCTCAGGAGAAGGAATGAAAACAAAAAGGAACGGTTAGCCGAACATAACTGTGTTTACAGAAGGTGCCTGAGAACTCCATCACTTGGAGTGAAATGAAACCATCAAAAGCCTGCAAATCTCAGGGCGACAGGTGAACTTCTGGTCCCCAGTTTTGTCACATGTGTGCACCTCTCTGATAACAAAGCTGGGAAAAGTCTATGAGAAATCCCAAAACCTGGAGTAAGGAGGACTTCTCAGCAACATCCCCATCTTAGTCCTGGCTAGGATGGTTTGGATGATCTCAGCAGGTTACTATTTAGTTGTCAAATGCTCCTAAAAGCAAAAAGAGGTGAGTCTGAATTTGTCACAGCATGTGATCCTGACAGAGCTAGAGCTGCTCAGTGCTGTGGTGTCATTCAGGATGTTATACTGGCATCCTGGAATTTATTGCCCACGTTTTGCCACGTGTTTGAAGGCAACTGAAAGTGAGCTGGCACCACGTGAAATGTCACGTTGGCCAGGTAATCCCTTTAGCACGTATTTAAACTCTTGTGGAATCGATCATGCTGGGTCTGTGCTGAGCACCACACCCTGAGTTTACACTGTCCAGTGCATTCAGCAAGAGTTCAGGTATCTGCACCCTAAAGTGTTGTATCCTCCTCAAAAACTACCAGGGTCCTCATTTGCAGTTCTTACCAACCTGCATTTCATCTCTGCTGCACTTAGTTTCTCACAGATTTCTTTTGTTTTGCTCAAGATAAGCCCACACTGCAGAGAATTGATTTGGAACACTGTAAAGTCAAGTGTTACTTGCATCCATTGATGTTTCAGGCTCATCTCTCTTGTCTGCTGTAATTACTAGAGAAAGCAGGATGTGATAATGGTCAACATCAGAATTAATGAAGGAATAAAAAAAGCAAACATAAAAGGCCACTGCATAATGCAGTGGGTTTTGAGTAGGAATGTAACAGCTCCTCGTGAAAAATTTCCCTGTGAGTTGTAAATACTGATTTTCTTCTTTCTTGCAGTTTCTCACTCCATGTTCACAGTGGCCTTCCATTCCTTGGTGGTGAGCCAAGGTTACGGAAATCCAGCCAGCCACCATCCCCAGCATGGTCCCTCCCTAGATCATTCCTCCCTGGCAGACTGGCAATCACCTTGATGCTGGGATTGTTACGTTTTCCTGGTGGCTGGGGCCTTTTATACCCTTCCACTGCCAGTTCTGTTCAACTGCGAAATGGTGAGAGTCAAGCAACTGTGCTGTTGATTTCTTCTGGGCCGCTCCATTGCTCCTGGCCTGTTCCTCATTTGTTTCTTTGGAGTGTATTCAACACTCAAGGTGGGTGTTGTCTTTGCCCTAAGTGCAGGGGTTTGAGATGTTCTGTGGGTTCTGCTGATCAAAGACTTTTCTCTCCTGGTATGAGTCCAGCACTGTCAGCCACAAGTACTCTGACCAAGGAGAACATGGATGGGACTGTAGGAGTAGCTGGCTCCTGTCACTGTGATCCACTGTCATCCCCTTTTGCTGGTTCACTTCAGCTAAGGAGGCACCTGGGAGAAGTTGGGTGTTTACCTAAGGCACACCTTGGTGTTCCAGCCCAACCTCTGGGTAATGCTGGCCATTAACTTTGCAGTATTTGCCATAAAAACAGTCACAAGGTTGTGTATCTCATTTAGTAAATGGTTGGTCACGTTACAGAATTGGTACATAAGGAAAGTAATCATTGCCAATGCCCAGGAAAAAACATAATCCATTCCTAAAAATAGAAGTGTGACACCTCACTACTTGTTAATCGGGTCTTGGTCAGAAAGTATTTCACTGACTTCCTATGTGGTGCATGTTATTTTTAAGTCATAACCTATTTTTGGCCTTTGGAGAGTTTTGCAAAGAGAAGGAGATATTGCATCATATCCATTCAGTAAATATTTTAGTAATAACGTGAAATAGGTTGTAAGCAACAGGTTAGGAATTTCCTTCATGGACCATGTCATGGTTTAGCATAGCTGGGAGTTGTAGTTAAAGAAGGCTCCATCTGCCAGGAAGTGATTCTTTGCAAAGAGGTGCTTACAGCTTCCTCTAGACCCAACAAAACCAATCAACTGGCTAGGTTGAATATTGGCAACTTTTTTAAACCACTTAGAGAGCTTGACATGCTTCTGTGAGCTACATTTTAAGAAGGAACAAACTCCAGGAAAGCCTCTCTTGTTTCCGGTGGCCGAACAGGTAACTGGGGGAGGGCCTGGCTGGGTCAGCCGGGGGTGGCTTGGCTGAGATCGCAGCCGCTCCTGCTCGCCGGACATCCCCCCAGAGGCCAGACCAGCCCTCACCCCTAGAGCGGCTGAAATTCTTCTGAAGCTGCTCCTGGCAGGATCATGTGGCCAAGAGATAAGAAAAATTCCAGCTGCAAGGCCCGGGTGTTAACTCTTTTAGTTCTGTTAAGATTCCTCCAGACCAGATGAAGCCTGCAGACATCAATCCTCTCCCAGGTCAGAGGACAGAGAAAGGTGAAGATGCGTAAAGAAAACACTATAAAGATGCCCAAGTCAATGGGCAAGAAAGAGCTGAGACCCCGAGGAAGGAGAATGAGGAGATGCTTCAATCCTAGAAGCTGAAATTCTGTTGCAAAGCTATGGTGATGGATTATGATACATCAGAATACCCATTGTAATTTCTTGAAAGCACGAGGAGGTGGAGTGTTCAAACTGCAACCGTGAGCAAAAGTACTTGTACTAGAACAAGCAAATGCTGAAGTAGCTGTAACCTGCTGTTAGCAACTGTACTTGTGCTGCAATAAGTACAAGCTGAAGTAGCTGTGATTTGATGAGAAACTTGAATAGAGATCCCATGAGAGAAAAGGGACCTCTGTTCCTAGACATGGGGATACTCCCAGAGATAGTGTCCTTATGAAGAAAACACTGTTTCTGAACAGCTCATCCTTAAAAATGGTACCCCATTAGCTAAAGAAACCCTCGAAGCAGCTGTGGGGAAAGCTGTAAGTCGGGGAATGGGACTTTCACATGCAAGCAGAGAACCATCCCGGGCGGCTGCTTTTGCTGTGACATTGAAGCTACAAGAGACTGTTTCTTGTGGAGATGTCTCCATAGCATGAGCAAGAAAGACTCCTCTCCCTAAGTGAACTGAGAAATAAATTATCATATAGGTAGTGAACTGACTAGGAAAATCTCAAGGGTTCTGTTTTACATTGTCATTAGAAGGGAGGAGAGGTGGGGGGAAGAGAGGTGTTCTGAAGGTTTAGTCTGACTTTTTTCCTTCTTTTAAGTGTGTTAATAAACTTCTTTATATTCTGTTAAGTTTTGTGCCCACTTTGCTTTTCCTCCTAATGCTTATCTCACAGAAGAGACATCAGGGAGGTAATGCATAATTTGACCTAAAACCACTACACTTAATTGGTTGTTTCTGTCTGGTTTATGAACTGAACCCGCTACAGACCACAACCTGCTCATCAGTTTGCTAAGGATTATCCTCCCAGTTTGTGGGAATTTTGGGACAGTGTCAGAAATTTTCTAACATTTTTTTTTGGCAATAGGTAATGGAATATTTTTAGTATTAAAATAATCTGGTTTTTTGAGGATAAATAATTATGGTATGATAAGAAGTGATTCTGTTTGAAATCACAGATATATTTGCTGGCTATTTGGTGACTATGTAGGCTTTCCATGCAGTGCCTCTATGACGTGTCTATATCCTCATGTGTGTGTTCCCTCTCTCTCCCTGTGCCCCCCATTCCTGTGCAATCAGGTAAGGAGATCTCACACCATGTTGCTGCTGCCTGCCTGCCAAAGCGGGAGCATTTGTTTCAGATCTTCCTGGCCAGAGACTGGTCACAGAACAGGCCTGACAATAACATCTCTGACAATACTATGTTATTAATTCAAGTTGAACTTGGCTCCAGACTTATCGGAGTGGACAAACAGGCAGGCAGCACAAGCACAGTCTTTGGAAATGGGCTAAAAATAATAGTGTATTCATTTCTTGAAGAATTAAATTGGGTTTGATCTACCAATCTCTTGAGCTAATAAGCATAATGAAAATGAGATTACACTGGCTGATTTATTATTTCTGGTGGCTATTAATTATTGGGTTTTTCTTTTGAGTAATTAAAAAAGAATTTTTCCTGCTATAAGTGCATGCACTAGGTCTCATTAATCTGAAGTCTTAAAAATATATTCTTAACCTGGAGAGCCTAAGAAAACACTAGTTTCCTTATAACTGTTCATTTGCAAGACCATGAAACTACTCTTGCAAAAGCTTTTTTGACTCATTTCACATTTCTGTGAGCATGTAAGTCCTATTCACACCTTGGCTGTTTATTGGCATCTTGGTTCTGCCTTCTCCTGTTTTCTCTCCTGGACAGATCCTGAGTTCCTCTGCAGAATCAGTCATGGCTAAATTTAACCACACAGATATAAAATAAATACTGGATGATTTTTTTCTTTATTGCCACAGACTTCAGTTTCCCTGAGAGAGACCTTAAAACAGAGGCATGTTGCAGTGATTTTAGGTGGTAGCCCAGCTTTCTGTTCTGAGGGCATATTGTGGAGGCAGCTTTCTGCCAGGGCAGAGCCAGCTGATCCAGGGAGCTGCTGTGGGTTGCTGCTGACACAAGTGTGGTCCGACAGCAGCAGGATGATGGCCTTTAAAAATAGGACCTCTTGCCATTTTGTATTCTTGTCAGTGTGTCACAAATGTCATAAGGTCAGGTTTGTTTTTCCTCCCATTTTTCTCTTCTGGTTATTGCCTTCATCAAAGGAATGAATTGATTTTGTTGGTGTGGGGTTTCATCCTTGCAGTGGCAGGGCAAGAAGGACCAAAGCTGTGCCATGGTTGCTCAGGACAGCAGAGCTGCAGTGCAGTGTCAGTACAGAGCTGTGACTGGGCTGGGCTCTGCAGAGCTGCCAACTTCCTAATGCTCCTGTTAGGAGACATTTGACCTTTCCAAGGATAGAAACATCAGCTGCCCACAGCACTGCAGGAGCAGAGGCAGGACTTCCCACCCTTCCCTCCCCAGAGCATGAATGACCCATGCTCAGGCTGTTGTCCCCACAGCCCATCTGCCCTCAGGATTCCTGTCTGTGGGTGCCAGCACAGCCACAAAGGAAAGGGTTGTGTTCAACAACTTGCAAAGATTGTTGTGAGAAAAAACAAAGCCAAACAAATCTTGTCCCCATGAAACAGCCACACTGAGAAGTGGTATGAGCACAAAGTAGGGAGAAAGAGGAGAGCAGTGTTTGGTCAAACCAGTTGGCTGAATGATTCAAGTGCCTTCTGCCAGCCTGCCCAGCTGGCCCAAAAGCTGGTCTCTGAAGTCTGCAGGGTGCATGTCAGAGGGCTCTGGCTGCCTTTGGGAATGATGCAGTGATACCAAGCCAGCCCCACAAGCTCTGGCAAAAGCCAAGGCTGTGTTTGGCATCAGGAATGATCCTTCGTGCCCAAGTGGCTCATACAGGGAGAAGCTGTACTCATTGTCAGTGATTTCCAGGTCACAGTGGGCTGTGCCCTCAGCTGGCTGCATCCCCCTGTGTCCATTTATCAGGAACAGTGGGCAGGATGAGTGCTAGGGACACCACCTTCCTCAGCAGGTCCCTGGGAGCAGGTGGGATGGCCCTGTCCCCTCTCCACATCAAGGTTTATTCAGCTGCAAAATTGAAATAGTAGGAAGCCCAATCTCTGGGCCAAACTGCTATCCAAGTCAAAGGTGGGCTCTTTATTGCTTATAATAAATAACAAACATATTCCCAAAGCTCTGTAATTAACCTTTTTTGTAAAGAGGAAATCAATTTCCAGTTTCCTTGCAGAACTTCTGCGTAACATTTGCATCCTGTCTTGAGAGAGCTAACATTTATCATCCTTCAGTAAATCCTGTGGAGAATCTTTAGAGCTGGCAGCAGGAGTGCCCAGCTCAGAGCAAGCTCCTGCAGGTACCATTTCCAGGACAATTTACCTTTGAACTTAAGACCAAATTCCTCAAAAAAGGAGCAATCCCCTGCTGTAGGAAAGGGAAGGACAATTTAGGAATATTCTCTTTTGCTTTAGGAAAGCAAAAACCAAAAAAAGGCAGTTTCCAGGAGAGGATTAAAAATTTGAATCATGATTTCAATAGCTGATAGGGAAATCTATTTTAGAGCAATCAAACCCACTCAAACCCATCCCATGCCTCTAATTGCTAACACTAGTATGTGGCCAATGCTAATCTGCACTGCTGGGGCATGTGATAGAGAATCCAGGAAATGAAGAAATGGCAGGAATTTGACCTCTCAGCAGAATGTTCTGCAGAAAAAACGTATTTTCAAGTATGTTTATATTTCCAGAGAAATAAATAAAAATTCTCCAAAGGTACTCTAACAAGCAGGTCCATAGCAGAGGAGATCAAATGGGTAATTATTTGCTCTACATGCTGTCGGGCGGCCAAGATTTATCACTTTACCTAGGGAAAATGGAAAAATCAATGTAAAAGAAGGAATGGGATAAGTTTTAACAGTGAAAAAACGAAACTTTTCTCATGTGTCCATAATTGAGTACCACCTTTCACAGAGGGTTTGCAGGGCTGTCCATTCTGTCAGCATCAGAGGAGCTGGTGAACACAAGGGGACCACTGCTGATCTGGTCTGCAGGGCTGGTGCAGAGGTGTTTGCACACTGCTGTTGGTGGGGGATGAGCAAAGAAGTGTAAACCTGACTTTGCGCCACAGGGAAACTCTTTGAAAGTTCTGGATTTGGAAAATTCCCACTTTGTTTTAAATTAAAGGAAATTTGATTGTATTTCAGTAGTATTTTTTTTCTGAATCGATGCTATTTTTTTTTCAGAATTGGAATATGGAAAATGTCAAGTGTGATACAAGAATCCTTAATGTTACAGAATCACAGAATTAACTAGGTTGGAAAAGACCTTTGAGATCATCAAGTCCAACCTATGACCTAACACCACCTCATCAACTAAACCATGGCACTGAGAGCCACATCCAGTTTTAAACTGTTCTCTTTGGAAAGAAACTTTTGCTTTGAAACTTTTGACCTCTTCTAGGTGAGATACTGGAATTACGGGACTGACTTAAAAAATTCCAAATTTAGAAATAAAAGCTGTTTTCTGGGTTTAAACCCACTTATTGCTCTGATATGGGGCATTTTCAAGGTTCAATCTTTGCAGTCATAGGTGACAGAATACATTTCCCAGTGCTGAGATGTGGAAGCAATGCATGATACAGTCCTGGGAGCTGCCACGGGAGCTCCTGGGAGCTGTGGCAGTGTGGTTTTGTTTATATTTACAGATTAATTGGACTTTTCTTGGCACTTGTTTGGATTTAGCTTAAGAATGATCCATATTGTCCAAATGACTTCCTAATAATAAGAACCTCCAGTCGGTGTCAGAGCTAAATCCCAGTATTACACTGCAAAGTAGCTGGAGAATTTGCTATTGCCTTAAATAAAAATCACATTTTCCCCAACCAAGCTGTAATCAGTGAGAATTGTTGATTTTCAAGTCTTTTAAAACTGAGCCAATAAAACATGTTGTATGTTACCTTATCTACACTTGGAGTACCAAAAAGCATTGGCATCTGTCAAACAGAATTATTGTTTTTTAAAACAGAGTGAAATGAGCTGCAAATGTAGCATTTTGGGAAGAATGGTTTCTTGAATAAGAATAGTGTAAAACCCATCAGAGAGAAAAGTGCTGCTAGGAGGAGGATGTTGCATAAGGTGTCTGAGATAAAGGTTTTACTGTTTTTCATGTTCTCATAAAATTTTACTGAAATGGAAGATTTTCTCTTTAAATGTTCATTGTTATGCACATGCTTTGCAGAGATAATAGCTACCTTTGCCTAATCCTCATGGGCTGATTTGAATACAGAATTGGTATCATTCTCCAATTTCTTTGAACCTGGGGGAAGAGTATCAGGGTGTGTTCCAAAAGATTTAGTGAGTTTTAAGTTCCCCCAGACATCAGAGAGATTTTAGTCCATGACTGAAATCAATTGCAATATTTATCTGTTGGCTTTAATTTTTAAATATCCTCCAGTATCAGGACCCAGGACCTGATTTGCTATTCAAAGCTATTTGAATTCTTCAAACTCAATTTAAATTTTTTTTTTTGAAAATGCATGAATTTTTCTTTTCTTTATCATGACCCATAAATTTACTTAGTATGTGTGAGCACCTTTGGTAGTGAATGAGACTTCTATGCAAGTTTCTTTTTTTAAGGCTGATTCTTAGAGTATCACCTTCTGTGCTGGAGAATTTGCTCTGCTGGGTTCAGGGAGTTGTACAGTCCAACCAGCCAGTGCTGTAAGGATGCACCATGAGGGTGCTTTGGCACATTTTGGGTGTCAGGGTTCCCGTTCTCATAATGAACGAGTATTTTGATTATCTAAAGTGGAGTCGCAACAAGATCCAGTTATCAGCAAACCTGGTCTTCCTGCTGCCCATTCTGCTTGTTGTCCTGCTGCCCTGTGTGAAGATCATATTCTCAGACTTCCAGTGTGAGTAATTATAAGCTTTTCCTTAACTGGAAATTATCTTTAAAGAAATACAGTCACTTCAGACCTCTACAGAGCCATCCCTGCACCTGAGGAGTACCTGCAGTGAACGGTTGATGCAGTGCCCTGTCTGGACGTTGTGAGTCAAAGAGACGAAGCCATTGTAAGACAGAATGTTTAATTTTTCCTGTGAGTCACTGGAGGTAATCTAAACATCAGTCTCCAGCCTACAGATACGTCATTCACTTCACAGAAAGCAGCAGCTCTCCTCAGGCTGATGGGGAGACTGATGTAAACAAGAGCTTCTGAGGAGGCACTTCCAGGATTAAGCAAAGATTTGGGCTGGATCTGGATATGGCCAAAAAGCAAGTCTGCACAGTGGGGGGCTCTGGGCGCTACTGCCCATGCTGCTGCTTCCCTTAGGTGCCCAGACCCCTGCTCAGAAAAACAAATGTTTCATTAAATCATCTAGTCAGGGAACAATTGATGTCTGTGTTTAGATTTATGGATGTGTTTAAAAGACATTCTTTTTAATGGGACTGAAAGATGTGCTGAACTTTAAACACACTTTTAAAAACTTTCTGAAACAGTGCAACGTTACTGTTTCAAAGTTTTTGAGTGAGCTCCAGGCCACCTTATTACAGTGCTGCAGGAACAGTGACATTTGTGCTTGGAATTACATTCTTCATCTTCTGGCATTGTTGCATGATCCTCAGCTGAAAATTGTGTTCATGGATCATGGGATGAGCACTTCATTTTAACCCTGATGAAATCTTACTGATTACACAATAACTTGTAATTTATTAACTAAAAATAGATGGTGAACTCCCTCATATTTTGATTAACCTAATAGTTTTTACAGTAAGAACTGAATTAAATCAGAGATATCGTAACAACTTTTAGTATAATGATCTGGAGGGGTACTGAGTGCATCCCTTGAAGTGCTTTTACTTATGAGACAGCTAATTTGCATGAGTAACTGCTTGGCAGCTGAAAAAAAAACACCATGGAAAACATTCTGCTATGGAAATTATCTTAAATCTTCTAGTCATGCGTGAGAAGCTCCATCAGTTGTCTTTTGGCTTTAACTAGATTTGTTTTCAGTGAGAGAAGATGTGAAGGACAGGGGACTCTGACCTCCTGTAAACCTGTGAAGGAAGTGACAGACAGTAAGACGTAAACCTAAGGACTACAGCCAAGATACAGTTTGATTACAGATGCACTGAGTGATTTGGAAGGATAAACTTCACATGACCCTGGGAAGAGGAATGCTGCTGAATGCTCAGGATTTCAAGTGAAGCCACTGAAGCATTCAGTAGTTCAAGGAAAAAGTTGTCTTTTTAGGGCTAAAATGGAAATTTATATCCCTTTTTTGAAGTCTGAGCATGCAGGTGAATGATCTGCGCCTCCCTTCTGGAGGCAGCCGGGTGTATAAGGAAGAAGTGCCCTGTGACTGAGGTATTATTGCTGGCTGTGGCAGTGGGAGGGGGAATTGGCTTTGGGAACAGTTAAAACTCAGGCTTTCCTTTGCTGGAACACCTTGCTGAAGCTGTACTTGGGCTCAGGTGAGTGTTTGGGCAGCTGCCAGCCCTCATGTTTGTGTCTCAGGCACAAGCAGCTCAAGAAAGCTGTAAAGAACAGTGGGAAGACTTTCCTGTCTGCATCTCCTTGTCTCCTTTCCATTCCCCATCCACCTTCTTTGGAGAAATGTGAATGCACATTTTGAGAATGCTGCAAATAAAGAACCATCTCTTATCACTCTTTCACCTTAAAAAGCAGAAAAGAGTTAGGAAACCATTTACAGATATTCATTGCTCTCATATTTGGAATACTTGTGTATGTCTGTAGAATAAGTGATGATATTTATTGCTTTCCATTGCAGAAATCTGGGTATTTCTTATCAGCCCAGCACATTGTGGCTCTCAATGGTGTAAAATGCATTAATGACGTTACTGTTTATTACATTAAAAGCAGCTTTACAAGAAAAGACATCAAGTCAATTTTGGTGCAGCATTTCTCTTTGTAACTGAGCCTTTGCTCTTAGCCTGAAAGTGCACCAATATAATTTTACTCAATTTTCAAGTGCCTGAAATTCAACTGGAATTTTAAGAATCTTAAGTAGAGTAATTTTTAAGATCTAGCGTGTAGCAAAACCTTTTTTCCCCAAGAATGTAGGTACTAAGACTTCATCTACCCAGAAGTGTTGCTGAAGACTGAACTAAACAATCCTATGTATCGTATTTAGCTCTGGCACCTGAGGAAAATGGCTTTTCTACACTCTGGGAAGTTACTCCATGCTTTGTTTTCCCCCCAAACAGATTACATACCTTCACTTCATCATCTCCTTGCTAGGAACTCCAGCTGTGCCCTCAGTACTTTTTCACAGAGGACTCTCACCTTGATTGCTTCATGTTAATTGAACAATTTAGGGCTTTGCTTATTTTAATAGTTCAGACTTATGATACTGATCTTTTCTATGCAGGAAGGCAGAAATAGCCTCTGTGGCCACGGGGGAATTTTCTGAGCAGAACATCCCTGTGTGGAAAAGCTGCTGAAATCTGTTCCCTGGAATAGAACCACTTCACTCTCAGCTCCTCCAGCTCCCATTTCATGCAGGTGTAATTGCATTGGTACTGAGGTAATAGTTTCAGTCTGGTTCCACGCTGCTGGGAATATCCAGCCTTTCAGTTTGAAGTTAGACAAAGAGAAGGGCACTTGCAGGATACCTTTGGCTGCCATCAGCAGGACACGAAAGTACTGCTTTTGATGGTGGATGGCAGAAGATGTGCTCTGAGGGTTTTTGGGAGGAGAATGGGGACCCCAGAGTGGGAGGTGAAGTATCTCCTAGTCACTTGTGCACTTTTTTGCCTCCTAAGCAGGGCTGTGGTGAGCCAGGCCTGGGTGTTTGCCTGCTGGCTGAGCTGATGGATCTGCGTGTGCCATGGGCATGGCTGAGACTGGCTCAGGGAGATGGGCCCCAGACAGGTGAGGTATCCTGGTGGGGTGAGATAGAACTAAACTGGACTCAGAAGCCACTTCAACATGTCCAGGAAGGACAGGAGTGAGGATGAGGAGCTGCACTGTTGTGATGGTGGGTCACACTGAAGGGAGGAGCTGCTAGAGGGTGGGTGCACTGAGAACACAGCAGTGGGTGCCTCAGATGCCTGCTGTGGGCTCTCCTTGCTCTCCTGGATTCACTTGACTCCAGTTTCCATGAGTTTTGGATGTGTCAGCTGAGTCGCTGATCATTCTTTCCTAATCTCCTTCAGACAGTTAAAAAAGATTTCCCGTGTGGCTGGGGTAAATGCTGGGCTGTAGGCAGCAATGGTTTATAATCCTTTCAAGAACATTGGCACTGGTCTTTAAAGTATCTGTAGGTTATGTCAAGAGTATTTTCTTGGAATCAGAGACAACCCCCATGCAGTGCTTAAGCAGATTACACACACCGTGCAGTGAGGTTGCTGTTGCAGCTTTTCTATTTTTAGTTAAGAAGGTCCCTGAGGATGTAAGCATGGGTTTTCCTCATTTACCAGCTGCAGGAAAGAACATGAAATGGTTATTCCTTTGCTTGTGTATGATCAAAGGGCCTTTTTCAGAGGTGTGATTCCAGATCATGAATTCAGGGTTTCATCAAAGCTGCTGCTCTCCTGGCCCACATACAGGTAATTGCTTAATGTACCTGCTTATGTTCCACACACCTCAGAGATAATGCAATAATAAAAATAACCAAAGCACATAACCAAAAATGGTTATTGCTCTCCCCTTGTTGTAGTACAGGTTTTAGGGATATATGTAGCTATCTATAAGGGACTAACTCAGTGAGATAACACCACCTGCTTCTGCAGGCGAGCTCTACAGTTTGTGTGCATGCTTGTGGTTAATGCTGATGCTTTTATTAAGTCCCAGTGATGTGCTAATTATTTTAGTTTTGTGTAAGTGTTCCTTATGAGTAGATAAAGGCTCTTATAGGCAGCATCTTGGAAAAAAATCTAATTTTTGTGCTTAAATTCCAAAGGTCACTGGGATCCTCATAGAAAGGAGGAAAGAGCAGTCACCTTTAAAGTCGCCGCTGGGGCAGTGTTGGATGCTGGTCACCACCTGGGCTGCTGGAGGTGATATACAATGGAAAGTCCTTTAAAGCACAAGCACTTTGCCCTGTCTGTGAAATGAATGATCTTGTTTGAACAAGAGTTTCTTTCTTATATATTGGTTGTTCCTCTGCATTGATTCCTCTATTGAACTGCAGAGTTTTGCTTGTTTCTGGTCAGGCTGCAACTAATTTGTCTTCATAGACAGCACAATGCCATGAACCTGCAGTTTCTGGTGTCAGAATGGTAATCCACAGCAGGCCTTTTAGATCACTCAGGGTATCTTAAGAAAGTGTCCCTGAAATCTAATTCTTTCTCTCTTAGGAGCTTTAGAAGTCACCTGCAGTGAACTAGAAGAGGATATGCCTTAAAATATGTAAGTGTGAACCTGTTCCATGAGCCACTGTTGTAACGTGTAAGTCACAGTAAGAAATATTACAGTGCATTTGGGAGAGATGAACATACTTCCAATAATTTTGCTTAACGACTGTGCCCTTTTCTGGCTAATGCTCCCTGGATTTTAGTGAAATACCATGGGTTTGCCACAGACACTTTTCCTAAGCAGTAAACAAAAAAGCCTTGATGGGAACAAATTGCCAGACAGAACATTGACCTTGTAGCCAAATCTCTGCAAACAAGAGGTGGGACACGGACTGCTGCTCTGCATTGCCAGATCACTGCAGAAAGGGGACATGCAGGCATGATGTTCTCTCAGAAGATGTTAGAAAACAAGAGGCAGAGGTACACGAGAGGATCAAGAACAATTTCCACAGCTATATCAGGGCATGATAGGTAGCTGTGAGTCTCAAGGGAGTCCAGCCCGTCTGTTGTAAATGTGCAGCAGCCAGAAGACAATAGGCAGCACGGGAACCAGACCTTGCAATATGTCCCTGTGGATGTTAATGACAAATCCATCTAAATCTCTTGAGCTTCAGGACAGTTTTCCTTATGTTTAGTTTCAAGTGAAAAAGATAATTATTATGCAAAAAGCACGTGTAATAAAATTTTAATTGATAAGTAAGTCCTGATAGGACTTAACATTTTCTTGCAGCTATTTCCTTTGTTAATCAGGTGTACTGCTCAGTCAAATCTGCAATCCTAAATCTTAGGGCTCTGCTGTCTCAGCACACTCTATGAGACACAGCCATTCCCAAGGGATCTCTCACCTGAAAAACAAACCAGGAGAGCAGAAAAAGAAAAGCAAAAGAAAAGCGAAAGAAAAGCAAAATTACTTACTCAAGGTTATGAGGATCTGCAGTGAAGCTGGGAGGGGAATTCAGGTATTTGAATTCATGGAACATCTTCCAGCCACAGGTTGTACCAACCTCCAGTAGCATTTAGATGTGAGGGTCTTTTAAGCTCTCAGATGTGCTGAGTTTACCTTTTGGGGAACTTTTCTTGTAGGTGCAGTGTGGGAAGATGTAGTTGGTAAGCGCAGCTGAAGGATGTAGACAGGTTCAGATTGCCATCTCTTCTTGTGGAAGCCAACAAAAGGTGCTGCAAACATTTAACTGTTGAGAGTAGATGTAGTGTCAGCTGCACTCTTCTAGCCACAGGATAGAAGAGTTACAAGATGGTAGGGTTTCCCTCTGTAGAAGCACAAGATATCCAGATGTTTCAAAATATTACATCACTTCTTCTTTTCACAAGATTTACATTGGTTTTAGGTAATCTCTTCAAGGTTCTCATGAAAATCAACATCTGCTCTTACTGGTTTTCAGAGAAGTTTGAGTCCATAGCTGCCTAGGTGCCAAATGATCAGGTCAGTACCTTTATGTAACCCAGAGGTTCTCCAGACCCCTTTAGGGACTGCTTTAACTGTGTCAGCCTTTCATTTCCCCCTTCTCAGCAGTGATGTTTTCTGCCTGTAAAAGCTACCTGGAAATCAGTTTACAGACATGCCACCAAACACCACCCTCACACATAAGTGGCTCAGCATGTGCACAGCCACAGTTCAGAGCAGTGTGAGGGCTCAAGAACACAGGAGGAGTGGGGTGAGTTGGGCAGCTCCACTCTAAAACCTCCCTGAGAAAGCTCCTGGTGTTTGAGCTCTGCAGGAGACAGGATGTGTTGCTGTTTGTAAAGGCATTCTGGGACTGGAGATGAGATCTGTTTCATGAATGAGGGGTATGATGAGGCCATTCTCCAAGAGGGAAAAACAAACTAACAGAATAAAGCCTGCTGATGAATTTAGATAGAACTGGGACACAGATTTGAAGGAATTTGCATCTTGTTTTCATGAGGCACAAAGAAGCCAAGAAAAGAAGGAGAGTCATAAAATGAAGAGACAGCAAACCTGAAGCCAGTGCTGGGGGGCAATCTGATGGCTGCTGAAGTGAGTGTGCAAGTGAAATGACCATGCAGTCTATTGGGCATGTGTGTCAATCCCCTGGAAAGGGCAAGGGCACCAAGGCAAAGGGAGGAAATATCTCCTTGTTGATTCTCGTAAACGTGCCTGTGTGGTTATAATGTTGTCAATGCATGTTTCCTGTGAAAGAAAAAACAGGCTTGGTAGAAATCAGAATGCAATTGTGCTGAGAGATCCTGATCTATACTTAACCTACACTGTTTCCAGGCATGGAGGGGGATAGGAAGAATTGCTTGCCTCTGCCTTAAGCATTAAATTTAGGCACTGCTCAAAGAAGGAAAGTAGCTCCTTGGGAAATGACAGGAAAGGCAAATCAGAGCACATAACTTTGGCAATATTTTGGCTCACCTAGGTGCTTGAAAAGCCTAACGTACCTTAGTTAGAGACCTCTGTACCCCTCCAAGGAACTACTGAAAATAGCAACACAACTAGAGGGTGAGAAAAACAGACTGAAGAGCTGCCAGAGAAAAGAAAAATCCAGAGTCCCATTACTTTTGTGGAGTTAATCTAAATCTTGGAGAGTCCTCCACCTAAAGCCAAGCCATTTTGTCTATGTCACTTCTTTCACAGTTTATCTCTCAAGAATTAAACCAGGACCTGGTTTAATCTAAGACCACACCTAATCTCCAAGCTGTAGATTTCTTACTGCTGAGCATAACCAGCATTGCAGATCCTCATTAATAGACTTTGATCTTGAATCTTTTCATAGCTTGGATTTCTTGTTTTTGCTTTGGGTATGGAGCTAAAAGGAGGTAGTGAATATCAGGAGGGATCTAGTCCAGTGTTATTACCCAGCAGGACTGCACACTTATCTGTGGTCAGGTCAGGTGGTTATGGTGTTTGGAACAGGGTGGTACCAGCCATAAAATGTTGGAAAAAAAGCTGTGCTGCTTTGGAGGGAATGAGAGGCGAAGTTTTGATAGTATTAAACAAATTTTCAAGTGGTCTGTGGCTATTCTGCCAGCTGGTGAGTCTATTCTAGAAAGCTTTGTGTGTTCCTACTGTACCCTGACAGCCAGTGTGCCTGGGCTGGAAAGTGAGCCCAGGTTGGAGTATTTATAGCACAGACAGTTACAGCTGCAAGATGCCCTTGAAGAAGTGGAGGGGACACGGAGACCTTCTGGCCTGCATAAGTAATGCTCCAGCACAAACATGCCCGTCACTGCACGTCCATACTTGGATGGGGAAGGAAATCTGCTGTGACAGCTCAGGCACAGTAACTGCCAGCAAAACAACGTGTTGTGTAAATAGGCCAAGGCAGATCGGGTCTGTAAGCTGATTAGGTTTTTGTATTTCCAAGTAATTAATAGTTATGAAGAAGGTTTACAAATGTTCTTAACACCATGGAGGCATCCCTAGGCCTGTTATAGAAACACACATGGGCAGCTGCTGCGTTCTTTATCAGGACCAAGGCTGGTTAATGCCTTCTCTCTCTCACCAGTGACTGTGCAGGCTCCGTGGGCAGCACTGCAGAGACAATTTGCCCCATAACTTTATGGAGCAGAGTCATGGCTCAGATGAAAGCTCAGATGAGGTGAGAATGAAAGAGACGGGGGTGAGGCTGCAGAATGACCCATCCTTTCTTTGGGGAGCCCGGGGAGTCACCTAGGGCTGCATCTCCAGCAGTGGGAGCTGGGCAGATATGTTCAGATCTGTGAGTTGTCTGTCTCATCAGGTCTGCCACAGTAGAGGCCTCACATGAATTACACTTTTGTTGTTATATATACACACATCTTGGTTTGAGTCTCCCTTCTTTCATCAAGAAAATGTAAGTAAACTGATACTTCTGATGGAGTTTACACGTGGAGTTTAATCAGAGTGAGACTTGAGAGTTCAAATCCCTGGAGGCAGAGAGTAGGAAGGGCAAGAAAGCTGGTGATGCAAAGCCTGTCATTTCCTACAGCCACAGTGACTGGAGCTCACTTCTCATCTTTTCTTTATTTGCTGTGGCATAAAGTGATCCCAGAGCAGGTATTAATGACTAAGCTGAACAGCTAAAAAAAGTAATTGACATTTAATATTTTAGCAAAGTGCGCCTGTATTTGAAGTTGTGTATCTTTTGTAGTGTCTCTGACCTACCAGCCTTTGTAATTGATCTTTCTGGGTAATAAATTCATTTTTATCATGCAAGGATTGTTTTTTCATGTGGCCAGTTGCTGAGGCTCCAGTAAGGATGGCAGCATTGGGCAGGGAATGCTGTTAACAGTTTAAAGATACTAAAATCAGGAGTTTGTCTGACCTTCTCATTAATAGACCACAAGTTCCATCCAGTGTTTTTCACAGAGAGTCTGAGAACCTGTGGTTGAACACTGTGCTTTCTAAATGAGATGCTCAATTGCTGATAAATCCACAATACCCATGAGCGATCGACCCAGTATTTAGTTGCATGAAGGTTAGATTTGATTTTCAGTGTGAATGTGGCTGACCATTTTTCAGGCATGGCATCTTGATTCTAATTTTCTTTTTTTCCTCCTGAAATCTTCTAGTCTCAGGTATCTCCTCTCTAGGCTGACAATTATAGCACATGAACAAGGTGTCTTTCTTTGAATAACTTTCTAGACTGAACTCTTTCAGTTACTTATGAAAGTAATGGATTGAAGAAACTTAGGAGTAGATGTATAATTAGCTCTGAGGTGACTAAACAGTGGGAGTTACAGCACGTCAGGAGGTACCAGCACTGGCCCAACAAGAAGGAACAAAAGCGAGTTGGGTCACACTGTTTGTACCATGTTAATTTCTTTTATTTATTTGTCTGACCTAGGAGAACTCTCAGCTATTTGCAGTACTTCAGTCCTTGTAATTCTGCTGGGTTACTCATGGGTAATACACTCATCCCACTACAGGGCCATATCCAGTAGGGGCAGAGGATCGTGGAATGGTTTGGGTTGGAAGGGACCTTAAAGCTCATCTCATTCCAGCCCCTGCCATGGGCAGGGGCACCTTCCACTATCCCAGGGTGCTCCAAGCCCCGTCCGACCTGGCCTTGGACACTTCCAGGGATCCAGGGCAGGATGGCCAAGCATTTGTCTCTGAGTGATGGCAGCTAGGCAGGCCAAAGCATAAGGTGTTTGACCTTATTGGGAACACTTCCCTTCTTGTTTGGAAAGGGGAACTGGAGTCTCTGGGGTCTCAGTGAGCAGAGCTGAGGACCGAGGTGCACAGCACACGCTGGTGGCAGACTGCTGTTGGAGGTGACTGTGCCACCATCCCTGTACCACGGGGACACCAGGGGTCCCTTCGCATCTGCAATGAGTCCATTTGGCTGTGAAATACATGCCCTTAGGCTACAAGTTTTTCTTCTGTTCAGTGTGCTGAACTTTTCAACTTCAAGGTCTGCCCCTGCTGAGGCAACACCTGCAGAATAGGCAGTAAGAGCCTACACTTCTGTGGGAATGAGGACTGGAAGCATTCTGGTTTGATGGCAGTGGGACATAGCCTAGATCCTCTTGGCCTTTCAGCCCCCAGTTTGTTCTGTTCTCATTCCCAGCACTGTAAGTATGTATGTGGTCAAGGGACTCTGCAGAGGAGTGAAGTGGAGGAGTTTGATAGTTCCACTTCTCATGGGCTACTGACAAGGATTGCCTTTCTCTCCCCCCTTCCCTATCTATAAAACAACTGCTCCCATGGACTTTGAATTTCATTACTGGGAATACATTTTGTAATAGCTCCTGACACTTCTTTCTCAATTGTTAATTTAGTTGAGCTCTCTGATGCACAGGCTAATGCTTCAGTGTGGAGGCAGTGGAAAATCATTTAATAAAACTTAACGCTGCTTTCATTTCATGGCTGTTATTATCGAATATTAGTCATTTCTGAGATTCATTCTTTGAACAGTTTGTTCTTATCATCTGCATGTGTTTGGCTATCACCTCTTTGAAATGCAGCAGCATCTTTGGTGGTAAAGGAAGGCAGCTTTCATTTTGTTCAGCTGTGCATCTCGAAAGCAGTTGTGATCTTAACAAACAGGAGTTACTGTAATTTCAGCATCTTCTGTGGCACTTCAGCATAAAAGATGAAGTTTTAGCTGAAGTTTCATGAAAGAACACCAGAATTGAAAAAATTACAAGTGGTTCTGTTACCAGTGAAACTTGTTTCTCACCAAAAGTGTATGTGCTCTGTTCAGTCAAAGTTAAGAAACATTTTCTTGTTGTTGGGTCAGAAATACCCTTTGCCTTCTAACCAACATGAATTGATAAGAGTTGGGAACAATCGACCCAGACCTTGCAAAGCTTTCTATGTGTGTGTTTATATACAGGTACTGACCACCAGAGTTGTGCTGCCTGTTTATATGAACAAAGCTCCGAGTACAAATATTCAAAACACTTTCAAGACCAGTAATGTTTGAAGTGTAGATGGGAACCCTTTAATAATATTTATTTCCTCCTTACATTCATTGGGTAGTGAAGATGTGTGTCATTAGTGTTACCTTGGTGAAAAATTGGTGCATTCCCACCTGTGATGTTCTATTGAAAAGGGTGTAGCTGCCTCATCCAGCCACGCTGCTCTCTCGGGGCAGAAAAACTTTGTGTTTTCTGTTAGAGTCTAGATCTGGGGAAATAACAACCCTCAAAGAGTTTTTAACACTTGGGAGGTGTTTCAAAATATACCCTGCTTTGCCATGTTTTTTCTTCTAATCTTCCATTCTGAGTGTTATGTTTTCCAGTCAGACAAAATCAAATTTTTATGTGCTTGATGCTGGTATGTATTCTGCCCAAATGGCACACAGCAGGCAGCACTACTTATACTATTTCTTTCCTACATCTTGTGTGAATTCTAAGAACCTGATCTGTGTGATGGTGCTGTCAGCTGCATTTTGCACTGCTGTGGTAGGACCAAACCTGGTTCACCAGGAGACACAAAGAGGTTTGAAAGGAACTCTGGGAATACCTGGAGCATCCAAAACACACACATTCAGGTTAAGAGTGTTTGATGGGATGGTGCTAAGAGTCTCATGGATCAAAATGTCAGTGGTGAAGGAGAAAGTGCCACTCGTGGTTTGTCGGTATGGTTGGACATTAATGTTTTAAGGAGAGCTAATCCCGTTTGAGCTCTGTACAACCCACGCTGCAGGGGCTTGCTAAGGAGGTGTTTATTGTAGCGGTGCTGCCCCACGGTGCCGAGCCAGCCGAGCCTGTCCTTATCACAGCTTTTCCCTGTGCTTCCCCTCAGATGCACCATCATTAGAAACATGGGAACCCTTCATTTGCTTTCTGGTGTGTGGGCGTCTTGAGTCAACTCTCCCTGTGGGTGCCTGGCAATGATGTTTTGTTACCCTCACAGCATTCCTTGTGCCTCTGCGTGAAGGGCAATCTCTTCTCTGTGTAAATGAGGAGTCTGGGTGTTCAGGGGACTTTCTGAGAAGGCAGCAAACTTAACTGAAAATGAGAAGAAATCTCTTGTTATTTTCAAGGTCATCCTCACTCAAAATTTACTCAGACATTAATTATTTGCTAAATGTTGAAAGGGAATTTTACAGAAGCATCATGGACTCCTGAGCCAGAATTTTCTCCATCTGGCAGAAACTGGTCCTCCCCAAAGTTTTTATCCAAGATATATTGCCATTTCATGAGTCAGATAGCAAACCTGATGCTGTAAGAAAACCAAATCCCCTGTCACTCAATTTCAGTTAATTTCTATTTGGAGTAAGATGTGTGGGAAGAGGGAATATCTCTAATTGTCACATTTAGAAAGAATAGGAAAACTTCTGGGTGCACAGGTGTTTCTCAGGGGACAATGTAACTTGTAGGATAGCTGTGTCTGCCTGTCAAGCTGATTTCTCTTCTCTCCTTACAGCCAGTCTTAAGACTTATCTCAAAGATTTACATTCCCTCTCCCTTTCCTACCTCAACTCGAGGAACTGCCATTGTTTCCCTCTGGTGCCCAACTCTGGCTTTCACCTCTTTTTCTTCATCCCCTCTGTGCTTCACAGAGCTGAGTTCAGTGGCAGCAACCCAGGGATACCCTGAGGACTTGATTCTGCTCAGACTGAATCAGAGGTTCACAGGTACCTTTGGGTTATGCTGCTTTCCATGCCCAAAATCTTGCTTCTCTCTGAGCTGTGCAGGCTGTGTTCCCGTTAGCTTGGGCACTGGAGGTCCTGGATTTCCAGTGGGAATATCTTGAGCTGGAGTGGGATCCCTCAGGATAAATGCATATCTGTAAATGTAAAATGTGATCACTGCAGCGTTGTTTTAAAGGTCAGCCTGCCATATTTGTCTGGCAGCATTGACGGTGACTGCCTCACGTGATTTATGTGGACCAGGCTTGTGGCCAAATACTAATAATGCTGATTAAAAAAGGCTGGGGAAGGTGTAGCCTATCACTGCAAATATTGAACCTCTTATGTTTATAACCTTATTAAAAAAAGGAAATTTAGTAGGAAAAATAGGCACATATTCAATGTTAGAGACTTATGGGAATTTTTAACAATTTCAAAGCAAAACCCCACCCTTGTTGCAGTCAGACATTGTGGGGGTAAGGCCAGCCTGTCATTCTGACCAATGTAATACAAATGCAAATAACATCAAGATTTAAAATTCAGGCAGCTGAACTACAACCCTAAGCAAATCATCAGCAAAACCATTAGAAGGATTTGGTTTCTTCAAATGCTGAAAGCATTCACAGGTTTTTTCTTGGGAGGAGAGAAGGGAGAATCCTCATAGAGGGTTTAAAAAAATAAGAGGGTTAAAAAGCACCATGGTGGATTTTGAAAAGGGCTGTGGGCAGTTATCCATCTCAGAAATACTTATTCAACAATGGGTATCAGGGTCAGATGATTTATACATGCCAAAAATCCCATTAATGCAGACATTATGCATTAGAAAATTCCCTTTTGTAGGTAGAGATCATCAAATAACACCACCAGTAAATAATCAACAAACCTTAGAAAAAGAGCAAGGATTAAACTCATCCATCACTAACTAGCACATCTGTAGCAAATCCAGGGAAAGAAAAAAAAGAAAAGGGAGGGAAAACAAACATCTTTATCTTCTTGTATATGTTCCTCATTTATTACTGTGCATATGAGGGGTGAGTATCAGTATTACAGCTGGAAGTAGAGAGAAATGACGAAGCAGAGGGCAACATTTTCCTCATTTTGCAATGGTTCTGAGGCTTTTTGGGGGCTCAGGATGTGCCTGAAGGTGCAGCCTGGCCTGTGCAGCCCCTCAGTGTTCCAGCAGTTGCTCGTGGGCTGAACTCTATCTGTTGCTGTCCATTCCCAGATCTCTACTCATTTTGAGGTCTGCCAGTGTTATGGCAGAGGATTTTGTCTTCTCTGCATGATTTTGTACCACGCACTCCCAGCAGCAGCCAGCTCTCAGAAGCACAGGCTGTCCCAGCAGTGCTCCAAGGGCTGCAGGAGGAGAGGAGAGGCTGCAGAGGAGGCTCCTTGTTCATGCTACAGGGGTTTGAGCTCTGCCTTGTGCACCTGCACATGGATGAGGGGTTTTCCTTGAGACAGAGAGGACTGAATGTGCATTTGCACAACAGCCCCAAATGTAATTTCATTAAGCTGCACTCTTGTAAAATCCAGTGCAGCTCATTTGGTTCCGGGTATTTCTTCCTAGACATAATTTTTACTGTTGTAATAGTTTTGGTCTGCTTACTCACAGTGAAGTCTCTCTTTATTAGGACTTCAGCTTTTGTTTGTTTCTTTACTAAATATCCCCTCGTAAGTATGGCAGCACACTGCAAAGTGTTCTTTTAAATAACTAGACCTGTAGCCATCCCAGTAAAGGAACTAGGAATGCTTTATGGAGCAAAACATTGTTTTCATTTTGTTTTTCCAATTACTTTGTAATTCATAAGGTTCAGTAGCTCACAATGGGTCTCCCAGCCATTATTGCAAATTTGCACAGTTCTGCTGTAGGTAAATTACAGGATAGAGAACTCTAGCAAGAAAAGAAGCTACTTCACTTTCTGCCAAGCCTTCCTTCCCCTTGACTTTCTCCTGCCTCTGTGCTCTCTTTGTTCTTGCTCTGGTTCCAAGGAATGACTTTCTGGATACTGCTGGTGAATGCTCCAGAGAGCTTCCTGGAAAATCAGTGAGATGGGACTTGAAACACTTCCTTTCTGATCTGTGAGAGTCCTTTTCAGCTATTAGGAGGAACACAAGTTCCTATGGCTTTTCAGGAAGCAGGTACTTTTACACTGCTGCCTGCAGCAGGAAAGGAGTCTGGCATGCCTGTGTCTGTCCTGTGCTGTGCTTATCAGGGCAGCTGGGATAACATGTTTCCAGCCTTCCTGGGAAACTGTGAAGCTTGAGGAGAAACAAGCCTGTTCATCTTTTTTTTCCCCTTTCTTTTTTTCTCGATGCTCTCCATTACCTCCCCCTCCAGCATCTCCTTCTCTCTCCCCATCTTCTCTGAGCTGTGTGTTTAAACAGGAGCAGGCTGTTTAAACCCCCTCCCCATCTTCTCTGAGCTGTGTGTTTAAACAGGAGCAGGCTGTTTAAACCCCCTCCCCCTGCTCCTCTGATTGTTACAGCAACAAACAATGGCCCTGTGGAGAGATCATCAGGAGCTGCCTTATCTGCTGAAGGCAGATCACCACGGTATAGAAAGGAAGCAAAAGTTTCTTTGGAGGAGCACACAGTAAACAACCACCTTTGCAAACCATCTCAGAACTGCTGAGTCCTAGAGAAGAGGCGAAACCCCTGAGACCTCCCTCTATACCCCAGCCAGAGCAGAATTTCATGAGTTCAGGTTCAAAGTACAGATTTGGACTTTGCTTGTCCAGACTCTGTGTGTCTGTCCATCCCTCCTGAAAGCTTCTGGCACTGTCAGGCAATTTTACCAGGTAGATAACGAGATGGTGGCTTAACGACTTGGTTCCTGTAAGATTCACAGTGATAGATGGGCAGTGAAATCCCTCCTGCCTGAGGTGAGGAGAAGATGCCATATAGCCAGGTCTCACTAGATGCTGGGGGGTACAGGTGGACTTTGTCAGTGCCCCAGGCACAGAGAAAGCTGCCACTGAAGTTTGTATCTTCCCAGACCTGAGGGAATTTTGGAGAGCTCCAGATATGGATGACAGGGCTGCTTTTTGTTCTAGTTGTTATGCAAGTTTTCAAAACACTGCACGATGTCCAGATGAAATCGATACATGAGGCTTCACTGGCCAGTGCAGAAGATCCATGGAGGTAATGGATGGGAAAGAGGTGCTGGCTCACCAGGAAGAAGAGAGACTGACAGTGACGGCAGCAGCGAGAAAAGTACTGCAATATGGCAGTGGAATATTTAAAATTGATAGAGGAGAGGAGTTATGACTGGGGTTCAAGAGAAGGTGGCTCAAGGCAGGCTCTGAGGCAGAGCAGGGTGTTTATGTCCCAGCAGGACATGTCAGAAGAGACTGGGAATACTTCTTCTGTTTCATCACATTTCTCAGGAAGAAACAGAGGGAAAGGCAATGCTGAAATCCTCAGAAGAAGCTGGAAAAGCTTTTATTGTCTACAAAACTTAAAAAACAAAAACTATCAGGTGAAAACTGATCTATTTCACCTACTTGCATCTGGAATGTCTAGAATTTACAAAACCTTATCTAAGAGGGTGGGTCTTCCTTGATTGCTTCTAGTCCTGCTCACTACCAAAGATTAAACCTTTACAGACTTGGGCTGAAAACTTGACCAGAAATTGCTGATGAACCTAAATAAAAATGGGGGAAGCTGAGTAACCATAAACCAACTGTGTTAAGTGTCTGTCTCTGAAGAGTCATAAAATCTATTTTGGAAAGCTCAGCTGTAAGATTAAGCATCAGGGTAGCTTTAAGTAACTCAGCTTATTTTATAGGTGCTTTAAAGCAGCCTGGAAAAGAACAGGAGGATTGCTTACATTGCTGAAGGTCTCCAGGACAGGGCACACTGTCTCTCTGCTGTGCTAGAGTTGGGATGTGCCATGAACAGTACAGCACTCAGATGCCTTCTGTGCACTCAGCCTGTGGCTGACGAACAAGAGAGGAGTCCCTGTGAGTGGAGTAAGGGCTCTGTTACCACTGTCTTTTATATTTACAGAAACACGACATTCTGAGCAAAGAATGAAGCTCACATGATAGCCCTTTCTTTTTCTCCCTTGGATTTTCATTTCCCATTTATTCTTTAGTCCTTAGAGAGGGATCTGTGTATTTACTGGAAAAACTCTGGCCCTTAATCAGAACAGCTCAGCTAGTGATAGTAAATTTGACAGCTGTACCCATGAGATGTTGTGGTTATTTATTACAGGCTCACTGATAGCAAAATATTTGGATAACAACAATAATAATTAGAGGCACTTAATCCCTTTTTGTGTAGTAACCGCTCAGGGCTGCATGCGACAGGATGTGAACAATTGTTCATATTGCATGAAGCTGAGTTTGGATACCTTTCTGGGTGAACCATATTTATTTTAAGATAACACAGCTTTTCACTCAGCAATTCCACTGATTATCTCAAACATATGCCACATACTGTCATCCCGAAAGGTTAAATCCTAACTCCTACTTATTCTTCCCCCAGGGGATGTCAGCATTGAGATGCAATGTTTCAGTAGAGTCTGCTCCCGAGCAAGCTGTTTAAATCCCTCTGTAGATCTGGAATATCCACGGTTGTTATGGGCTCCCAAGGGCCAGATCCTGAAATGGGAAGGTATTTCTGGGGCAGTGCTGTCAGAGAGGAGGCTGTCACCCTTGCTTGGTGGCAGCCCAGGCTTTAGCTCACTACAGTGCCCTGCAAGCAGCTGCCTGCTAATGATAATTCCAATTAATTTTAACATCTTTCCTGACCAAATCAGGAGCTGTACAGACCTCAGATAATTCCCATGTGCATGTGTAGGGCTGCTGTGGGGTCTGTTGTCCAAGGGGGATGTTGATACATCCCTTTGGAGCACAGCCCACCCTGGAGTGCAGTCTGCAGTCTCGAGACAGCACATGGAGGTAATGAGGATGTGTAAACGTGTCCATCTACTGAGAAGGAATTTAAGTGTGGTTGTAATGCCTCTAAGATGAGGGTGACTGCTGTTGAAAAGATAGAGTGGCCATCATCAGTGTGTTGGCTGTAGCAGCATTTGGTTACTAGCAAATCAAAAGATACTATGTATTGAACACAAACGTATCTAATTACAAATATTCTATAAAGACTTTCAGTTCCAGTGATAGCTTTTTTTCCTAAATGAAAGCCTTGAGATAAAAAATAATTATCCTGATGTAGAAAACGTACCATGCTGTTCAACACAATATTGAAACCTTTCCTTACCCTTTCAGTAAGATGTAATCTACAGAACACACCATATTATTCCTTTTCTCCATTTTAGCACTGACAGGTGGATAATAGAAATGTTCTGGACAGTCAGAGTGCTGCTGGAGATGACATATGAGAGGGTGAGTGAGCAGCTCTTTTCCTTCCTGACAGATCTCCTCTGCAGGACCAAGAGGCAGATTTAAACTCCCTGCTGATGGGTTCTGGCCAGGAAGACTATTTGAGAGTATCTACTGCTCAGTATTCAGCACATCAGCCTAACCCAGGTTTTTCCTATTCATTCTGGAAGAGGGAGAATGACTGCTCCACACTGCCCTGTGTTTGCAGGTTTGTATCTGTTCAGGGCCAAAGTGACGTGAGCACAAACTCTGTCAGGTTTGTTATTATGAGTTGTCTGAGCACAGGCAGTTCTTTGGTGAAATAACTGCTTTCCAGCTATTTGTCTCAAGTCTCACTTTCAAAATTTGCCTGTTTTTCCAGAAAATCACTGCTGGAGTGCATTTGAGGAGGGCCTAGCTTCTAGTTATGTGTGTTACAGTTGAGCTCAAAGAACCTTTGCACGTGCTCTCTTTTAAGCATTAAAAATACTGAATCCAGAGCTGGGCAGGGAGAGGTGAGGAGAACAGAAGACAGCCCTGGAAGATTGAGGCAGTTGATCTGGTGCTGGAAAAGTGTTCCCAGGCATCTTCCCAAGGAACAAAATCTGACAGTGTGGCTGCTCCCTGCTCCTGGAAAAGCTCCCTGTGTGTCCAGCATGGAGCCGTGTGCAGTCCTTAATTCATTAATGGGCTATGGAATATCAAGGTGAGGTTCCCTGTGTTTCAGGATTGTGAACATGCCTAGAAACACACTTTTCGACAAAAAAGTTGGGCATTAACCTCTATCCTAGACATGGTTAAGGGTGGCTTAGGAAGTTTTTTCACATGCTGACAAGATGCCCTGGGCAGTGACCTGGCCCTGGCTGTGCTGCTGCCCAGTCACACCAGTGCCAGCTGGGTGGCTGCAGGCAGCATGGGGCACTTGCTGGGCCTAGCTCTGCTCTCCAGCTTGGCATAACCTCATTGCTGGGAGGTGTAGGGCTGCAGTGGAACAGGTTTGGAGAGGCTGCAGAGCTGTGCAGGGAAGTGGAGGGACACAGAGCTCTGCCCTGGCCCGTGGCTGGTGGCCTGTGCCCGCAGGGAGCTGTGCCTGTGTCCTTGAGCCAAGGTGTGCCCATGCTGAGTCCCAGGTGTGGGCTGAAAGCAGGCTGCTCTGGCACTTGTATACACCTGATTTATCTGGCTGTGCAAGGGTTTGCTGGGACTTGAGTGTGGTCACCAGGTCATGCTGTGTTTGTGGTTATTGCTATTTTTGTTGGAAAAGCAGAACTGTCGTGTCTCATTCGGGTAATGCCTTGCAAGCCTCAAATTGTACATGAAATCCATGGTGAAAAGCAGTTCAAAATGCTGTGCTTGAGTGTATTCCGTGTCCCAGAAACTGTTAAACCTTTTCATGTAGTGACAGGAGGTTAGCATATCTGCAGAGAGAGAGAGACTGCCGCTGGTTCAGCAATAGATTAGTTGAAGTAAAAAGCTAAAGGTCTTCTCTATGTCTTTTAACCTCCTAAAGGCAGTTAGAATTTGGGATATCTAATCTAAAAGGACTGGAACAAGTGTTTAATAGCCTGAAGGCAAGGGTCAAAATTCAAAACTGCCAACATTATGATGTTTCAAAAGAAGATGGGGAAAAAATCAGATTCCCCAGTGCCAGCAAACAAACATGGAGGATGAGAGGATGTGCTGTGTAAACTGTGTGCCCCAGCTACAGGGCAGAGCGTTTTATTTACAGCTGATGTGTCCAAGAAAGAGAAATTAGGAGACTTTTAGGTTTTGGGTCCAGTAAATGCTAAGGAAATGTGTTTACCCAATGCATCTCTGTTACAAAAACAGTCCCAATGCTGTTTTCAGCTGGTGTCAATGGGTTGTGCACAATTACGATCTGTTAAAACAAGACCCAAAGCAGGATCTTTGATGCTCACCTGGCTGGAAAGGACAAACCACGTGCAGACATTTGGGCAAGCTGTCTACCTTTAGGTTTTGATAGGTTGATTCTGGGGCTTTTTAAAAAAATTGGTTTTATTTTTCATTTGGAGCATTCCCACTTCATCAATTCTATGTTGGCAGATGGAAAGGGAATGAGAATTATTCTGGCTGCACACATTTCACCTAACACTGGACATTTGGTACCACCCAAGGTTTTCTTCAAATCTAAACTAGGTTAGTCTTGTACCTCTTGAGCAGACAGTGTGTCTCAGTACAGTAAAAAAGTCCTAACTTGTTATATTTGATAAGACCTGAGCTTGTTGCAATATGAAGTAGAGTTTCATGAGAAGGGGGTGTGCTCCTTTCCAACTGAACGGGGTCACTTTTCCCATGTCGTGCATAATCCTTTATTATACCAGCAGAATTATGGTACAAAGTCTGTTTAATTTCCCACACATAATGAAGACAAGCACCCACAACAACTTGTGATGTCTCTTTGGCAAGTAAATATTTAATTTTTGAATGCATATATTTGCTCGTTGTTAGAAGATACAGAACTAATTATTCCCTGGGTGTTATAACAAAATTAAAGCAGCACAGCCATGGTGTACTTGTACAATTCATTTGTAATTGCAGCAAGAGAGGGGAAAAATAGAAATTTCATTAGGGAGAGGCAATGTTTTACACAGCTCCTGTGATAAAGGAGATCCCATGCACAGGATGAACTCTATGAAGAATCTGGGCACAGGAGGTTGAGTTTTGTGAACATCCACTCCATGGCTTACATCAGCATTTGCAAAAGCTGCAATGAATATTTCCACTTGAATACAAATGAATTATCAAGGATGCAGATGTAGACTTTCGTGAAGATATTCTATACAGTCTTTACAATACACCCAGGTTTTGAAGCATCTAGATCTCAGGATGCTATATGAGCAGAATAGAGTGATATAGCTCACTGCATCTGCAGAAGGTCTCATGAAATGCAAAATGAATAGCTGAAAGAAATATTCTTACTAGGGGAAAAATGAGGCTTTGATGTGTGCCATAAATTTTGCTAACAGAATTTTAAACAGGGATACTGGTTATAGATTTCAACACCACCCCCCCCACCTCCGCTTGAGCAACAACTAAATCTTCCTTCCTTTTCAGCAAAGTCCTGTTAAAACAATCCCATTCCACCACTAATGCTGACATCCTGATCCTGCTGCTGCATGGGAGTATTCTCAAGGTCACTGCAGTCACTAAAAACTCTTGCTGATGTCAGTTGGAATTTGGGGTTTCCTTATCCTTTATTAATGTAAAGAATGTGATGTTGGTGTAAACCACCACAGCACCAGGGAGACTGGCTAAATGCACAGAAATCTTAGGAGGCAGTCATTCCTCTTTTTCATGCAGGCACACAGAATGTGTTACCAAACCTTCTAGATCCGTTTTCAATGATAGGCAAAAACCTTGGGAAGCTTGAGGAGCAGAATAATGAGAACCTCATGACGTTCTCTGAGGTGAAACACAGCCAGTCCTGCCCTGGAGACACAGCAGCCCCATGGGCTGGGGACTGACAGCTCGGGGAGCTCTGCAGAAAGGACCCGAGGGACCTGGGGCACTGCAGGTGTATTTAAGGTGGGGACACCTGCCTGTGTGTTGGGCTGTTCAGGTGCAGTGTGGCCACAGGTCAGACACTTCCCTCCACTCAGCACTTGTGAGGCTGCATCTCACAGTTGGAAAACTGGGTTTGGTGTATCCCAGGGCCACAGAGAGGTCACCAAGGGGTAGCAAGTCCAGCAGAAACTCAATGGGATGTTCAGGAGAGTGCAGCACATGATATATCAGGAGAGGCTATGAGGGCTGGGTTTACTTATCCTGGAGAAGATAAGATAAGGGGGCATCTAATCACTGTCGACCATTAATGGAAAGGGACTGTATAGATGATGGATTCAGACTCTGCCACAGTGTGCTGCAAAATTACAAGGCAGTGGTCATGCATTGCAGCAAGGGAAATTCCTTCTGTTTGTATATGGAAAAAAATCATCAGAATGAGGGTTATGCACAGGAACCATCTTCCTTGGAGAGGCTGTGGGCTCTCCATCCTTGAGATTTATCAGAAGAGAACTGGCAAGGCCCTCAACAGCGTCCCTTAGCATAGGAGTTGTACCAGCTTTAGAAAGGAGGCTGAACTGGAAGCATTCATAGGTCCCTTCTCACCTCAGTTATCCTCTGATTCTCTGACTTTATTTCAGGAAGTTGTTAATACCTGTGAAATTTGGTCCTACCATGAAAAAATGGTTGTTAGTATGGCACTCCATCCTTCAGTAAATATGTTCCATGTGGATATTTATAGTCCTGCCTGCTCCCCTCAGTGAGAACAGAAAGTTCTTCCTCCCATAAGCTCAGTACAGCTGCCAGGAGAGATGGTGGAAGCCTTTCCTCCCCTCACCTACTGTGGATGTTCATTGGTTTCAGTTCCACAGCCCCTGCAATATCCAAGGATCTGTGTAATGTTTGAAAGGATCCAATTTAAAAAGAGAACTGTCTCTTCTAGGCAGTGCTAGTATCCGTGGGTGAGTTTGATTGGCTTGCAGACCATGTGTTGATTTCGGGGACAAGAATAAAAAGAGGAAAAAGCCAGCTTCCCATCTGCTCACTGAGCTGCTCCCATCCTTGGGGACACACGTCCTGTGTCCTGGAGCCTCTCTGACAGCGCTTTTGGGTGGCTCCAGGCAGATGTGGGGGCAAACTCTGCCCTCCCTCTCACTGCCCTTCCTAGCGATCCCTGTGTCCATCCTGGAGCAGTGCCCAGGCTGCCCATGGAGCCTTGGGCAGCTGGCTCAGTCCCTTGGATCCTGGCAGCCTTGGGGGGTGAAATAAAAGGGAATGCTTGGACACCAAAAGCTTCCAAGAGATGCACCTGGTATTTGTGAGAGCTCTTCCCTGATAATGAGTCTGGGTGCAGAGCAACAAGAAATTCTCAGGAAGGTTGGATTTCAATGGGAATGACTCTTTTTCCCTGCCAGCATTTCTCTCTTAGCTGTGTTTTCTCTAATGAAATTGCCCATTCAGCGCTGGGTTTGTAATTTAAACTGAGTGCTATAGATTAACAGTTGTTGCTGCTTTATTATTGAAATGAGAGTCATGGGATCAATTTAACTGTTCCTGGCTTCATTATTTGCTTAAGACAATAGACTAATCTCTGCAAATTCTATTGCTTTGTGGGTATTTTTAGCTTAATTATCATAGATATTAGCAACAATCAACAAAGATTTCTTAGGTGCATGTGCTTGCTCCTTGGAACACTAGTTTTTTATAGATTTTGTACTTTTAACTTGTCTTCCTTTTTTGTAGTCAATCCAGTCTGCTCTCAGAAAAAAGCAACCAAACAGAAACACAACAACAAAAGGAAAACCATACAACTTACTTTGCAAAGACTTAAATGTTTTCTTTGTAGTTTATTTTCAGAATTAAAGGCATAGTGAAGGTTGTGTCTTCTGTTGTACATGTAGCTAAATATTCTGGCCATTGAGCCTGTGTAGGTACAATGGGGAGTTCAGCTGGTTTTGGGGGGGGTGGCATTTAAAATAGTTCAGGATAAATCAAAAGCTCACTTTGAAGTGAGCTGTCAGTAAGGCCTGGCTGATTCCAGGTTTCCCTGGCTTAGCAGAGTATCCAAAGCTAAAGGTCAGCCTGGTGCTCCAATATCTGCACCCAGGTGCAGCAGTTTGTCCCTTCCAGCCTGGCCAGGCACTGATCACAAGCCCTGAGGCAGAGATTAGTGCCTCCAATGAAGGGAGTTAGAGTTAGGTTCATTCGACCTGGATTGGCATAAAAACCTAGCCTATGGTACTGGCAACAGATTCCTTTAAAAAAATCTTTCAATATAGTTTCCCGGACTTCTAAATCATACACTCACCTATTGCTGATAATTGGATTAATGTCCCCCAGCTGGCTTAGAGCAGGGGGGGTAGGTGTCAGGGGAATGTGCTCTTTGTCCACTGAATACACACAGTTTTGGGTCCTGGCATGAGTTAAAGGTTCTTGGACAACTTTATGCAGAATATGTGAACAAAAGTCTGTCTAGTGGGTTGAAGGATATCTGGATGCCCTAGCAGAGCAAAGAAACCAATCTGCAGTTTTGTTTACACTTCTTCCATTTAAAATACAGCAGGAAAAAGTCTTATTAACTTTCCTTAAGAATGTCAGTAAAAGGACTAGACAGCTTCCTGCATTTGAAGTGTCAAAAAAGCAATTTTAATATCTAGTTTCATATAACATAGATATGTTTATCTCCCAGTCAACATTTTACTAACCATTCAGATTATTTCTACATACATTAACCATAATTGCTGAAAACCTCTTAGACTGCTTTCAAACTGCATCCCTCACAAGATAATATTCTAAGCTGTTTTTCTGTTTTAAATAAGCAGAATTATTATGTCACAGGCTTTTGTGCCTCATCCTCTCTCCCTCTTTTCTGCTTTTCACTTTCTCCCCAAACAGGTGAGACAGTAGGAAACCAGGGCTAATTTTATATCCATTTTAACAGATGACAGACCAGTAAAAGTCCAGTGGAGAGTGCTGCGGTGGCTCTGTTTTAGCACTGCACCTCAAATCTTGTAGGACTTACATGTGTTACTTAGGTGGTTGGATATTCTGCTGCATTCAGGCTAAAGTATTTCACCCAAGGATGCAAAGAATAATTAAAAATGAATACACAAAATCAGGTTCAATGCCACTTCCATTGGAGTGTGCTCCTAATTTCTTTAGTTTTAACTTACCGGTTCAGATTTTGGGCATTTTTCAGGAAAGGTGAGCTTTGGCATGTGTCCTTATCAAATGAAGCCTTCCTGACCGAATTTTTGATGTCCAAACAGAGGTCGGTCACAGGCGGGAGGCAAAAGTACATGTGTGGGTTGGTGGCTAAACACAGCAATGCAGAGGCAATCCTGGTGGGAGCTGGGGCCCAGCAGATGGGCAGTGTGGCTGTCCCATGCCCGGATGCTGAGCAGTGCCACACAGGAGTGGTGGCTGTCCCATGCCCGGATGCTGAGCAGTGCCACACAGGAGTGGTGGCTGTCCCCCTGCCCCGGGATGGCCCCACACAGCCTCCCTCTGCAGGCTGCCACCTTCGTTTTCCCATTCTCCATCATTTTGCCTGCAGTAGAGAGAGTCTCCTTGAAAAGAACAACCACCAAGATTTAATGAGGAGACTTAGCTTTCCTTCGATAAGACCATGGCCGTAATAGTTTGCCTGCCTGAATAGTTCCATGGCACAGGCAGAAATTCCTATATTTCCTTCTTTAGCATTATTTGACCAACTAAAAATTCAAGCCAAGGATTGCTTGTATTGAAGGAATACAAATAGGTTTTTTCTCACTGTCGGAACAAAGAGATGCACACACATCTGTAGGTGGTATGGAAATGAGTGTTTGTGAGCCTATAACTGCAGGAAATAAATTGCTTCCAAATGATTGGGTTTTTTTTGCTATGTCAGTTTAGCATATCCCAATTCTGAGAGATGCTAAAGAAGACTTTTCAAGTAGAAGCTTCCAGTGAGACCATGGGGTCTGCACAAAATAACGGCAGACCAGAAAATTGAAAAAATACGTATTTTAGTAAATACTGCTTTATGGAGCAAGTGCTGCAGTGAACTAATATTCACCCCACCTGAGATGGCTCTGCAATTCACACCACCCCTGTACAGAGTGATACATACCTTGTATCTCCCAAATCTGTTGGTGAGCTCCACAGGCTGTTCCTATCTCCTGATATGCCGTTTTTTTGCTGTGCTGGGCATGGATGTTGCCCTTCAGTGTCACCTTGGAACCGATTAGTACAAATTTTCAGTGTATCTCCACTGTGGATCACTCCTTTCTTCAGCTGTTTTGTTGTAGCCATGACTTTGCTTCTTGAAATAAATATCCTGCAAGTTACTAACTGGTGTTCCATCATCTGAAGGCAGATTTTTCATTTAGACTCTCTGATGATGTCTGAAAGGAGTTCCAAAGGCTCTGTGTGCTGGGGAGAAGGTGGCTCTTTGCATGTCACAGAATTTTTGGGAGCAATACTAACTCATTCACACATTGGTCGAATTAGCATTGACTAAGAAGGTGACAAAAACAAAAGACTTTCTCTTACAGCCATAATTCAAACTCTGGCACTCACTGATTTGGATAAAAGGCTTTGTTTTTGTAGTAAATACTCTCCTGTAAGAACCCATTGTTCAATCAGGCAAACACTGATTTAGAGCTCTAAATTCAGTCCATGGTCTGAGCTTAAAACAAGTAATTTCTGTACTACTACTTTGATTCCATCTGCCGTGAGTACAGACCCCTCTTAAGTCCTTGCTGTGTTTCCTCTCAGGTTCTATCTCACAGCACCTGCCAGTAAAGCCAACACGGTGGGGTTTTGAATACCCCATTTTTGTACAGGGCATAGATTAGGACTGCACAATGAGATATGTTGATGCCACTGCGTGATAATATTTGATCAGTGTGGATGTTTTTGTTCTTTTGATGGTGCATGGGTTGTGTGAACTGAAATAGAGCCTGGCAGCAAGAACCTGACACACACTCCTGTCCCACACAGCCAGAAACCACAGCCTGGGGGAAAATTGTGCTCTTTGCACCCAGCAAGGTCAGGCTGCAAGAGGGAACACACACTGGGTGCTAACTCAGCTGGCCCCAGTGGAGGAATGGAGAACTTGGAGAACATGAAATAGTGTTTGCCTCTTGTTAGCAACCCCTCACTGCACACCCTCCTCCATTCTTACTCACAGTCTGCTCTGGTTGTGTTGGGATGGGAGATTTTCCACATAATTAGTTAATGAAGAAGGAGAAGAGGATCCCTACTGATAAGCTGAGTGCAGGTACAATAAGATTAACAGTGTGGGACAGCTGGGGTGGAAAGCCAGGTATGATTATTTTCCATTAGCCAAGCACACCTCTTCCCTGATGAGAGTTGCTATTGCATGGCTCCTGCCAGATCCAAGGAAAACACATCTGTCCTCTTTGTCCAGGTAGTTTGTAATGTGCTCTGGGATCTTCTGAGGTGAGAAGAGTGTTTGTCACTGCTGTTCAGCTGAGAAATGTTTTAGGAAGCAATTACCATCTGCCTACTGTCTGAAGAGCAAGAAAACCAGTAAGTTCTGGTAAGGTAATGACCACAATTTCAGGTCACAAGTTTTCAATCAAACCTTGATTGAGATGAAGAAACCATGAGGGACCATTTAACATGGCAGTAACTCCAATTACAGCATCTTCAATATCCGACTGAAGCCAGTGGCTGTTCTATTTCCTTCCTGTACCAGCATCATCACCAAGATGATCTCTGCTCTCTCAGCTTTCCTGCAGTGAGGATCCTTTATCCTCAGTGATTCATGGACCAGTCAGTGTTCTGTGGGACAGAAGTTTTGCTTTTGTGATTTATTCATCCTAGACTGTTGCCAATCACTGCAGTCTCAAGGCTTCTTCAGCAAGGACAAAGGACTTGGCCTTTGGTCCCACAAATACATTTGCTCACTGGAACTGGGTTATTATCCCATAAAACCTTTCATCCTGTTAATGAAGAGAGCATGAAGCATGTCAAATAGACAGTAATTGATAGAAGCTGAATGCTGCAGCCTGGCCTGATAGCAAATGTTCCAGCCTACTTTATTTTCAGAACTATCATCCTAAAAAATATTTATGGATGGGAGGATTTTCCTAGTCTTTCTAAGGCTGGGAAGTAGGTGGCTGGTACAATCCTACCCATTTGTTTTCAAATAGTTATTCACCATTAGATGGCTTTCTCAAAGGGATATAGAAACATCCTTTGCTCAGAACTGCAGAGAAAGCCAAGACAACAGCATGTTTGGTTTTGCCTGCCTTATTTGTTGCTTACAGTTTGTCTGTGCATTTAGTAAGGCAAGGTGAATTTAAATGAAAAGCAGCAGAGAAATCCACTGAGAGGAAGAATCCACTGAAGCCATTACAGACAAGTGGAATAATTGATGGTAGGAATCTGAAAAGAAGGGACTTAATGACATCTTGTCTTATTTTTGGGATAGTCATTTTCAATTGCCAGCACTTGAGCGTGACTGGGATAAGGGTACAACCGGGCAGCCTCTGCTTATCAGGAGAGAAAAATTCCAGAGGCTCAGCACTGAGGGCTCAGAGCAGACCCAGCTAGCCCAGTGCTTGCTGCTCTGCTTCTGACCTTCGAGAGCTGCTCTGTGCAGAAAGGCTTGGGTCTTCTCAGAGTGGGGTGTGCTCATCTGAACTTCTTCCACGTGCTGAAAAACAAAAGAAATGGTTCTTGACAAGGGGATGGGAAAAGCTAAATGGCTCTCTTAAGTTTCTAATTTATAGCCCTACGCCAGCACCAAATGCCATCTCCAGCACTCTGGGCACCCACTACCCAGCAGTAGCTACTTACACATTGCAGGGAAGTTATTCCTACAAGCACGGCTAGGGGCTCAGATCAGCACCCTGGAGGTGTTAAAATGGGTGTAGTTACTGTACTTTACTAGTGCAGGTCTGGTCCCCTGACCTGAGCTTTTTAGGTGCTTCAAGGTTAATACCACTGATTTCACCGTGGTGGAAAAGTACCACAGCAAAAGTATCAGAGCTATTCCAAGTGACAAAGAGCTGTTGTTCATTGCAAAACTTTCTGTTGCAGGTCATAAAGCTCAAGCGGAGAAATGCTTTCTCAGGTGATCATTCACTTTTTGCTGCTAATTTTCAATATTAAGAATCATCTTGGCCATGGTTAATAATGTTGAATGATGTGCTATTCCATCCAATGGGATAAGATGTGAGAGATTCAACAACTTGGAGTGACCTGAAAAATGAAGGGGAAAAGCTGAACCAACCAGAACTTTACAAATTCACCTTATGATAATGAATACCTGCTCCCTTCCTTCTCAGAGGAATCAATTCAATTTTTCCATCCTGAGGGGCAAAGAAAATGCCAGTCCAATAGACTGTTAGTGTGGATTGGCTGAAACTGCAAAGAAAGAAAAATTGTCTAAGTGTCCACGTGAGAGCAAGAGCAGCTCCCATTCTGCATCTTAATGGCAGTAGAAAATGACCAGCAATTCAGCAGCAGATTACAGGGTCACATCTCTCATTACCATGGGGTATGCAGAAGGCAGAATATATAACTACAGATACCACAGTCCTGTCTGCTTCTCAAAATGCTTCTCCTTTCATTGCCTTTTTTTTCTTTATTTTTAATAGCAATGGAATATGCTGAACTGCAAATGCTGTTACTTGCTGTATTTTTCCTCATTGCTGGAGTTATATATTCATTTCCATCCTGTAAAAATAACCTGTTTATTCCATTTCTAAGTCCTGCATGAGACGGTTCTCATTTTCCTCATTCCCTGTGGTTTTATCACAACTGCCTGCCCACCTATGTGCTTTGTCTCAGCTACAGAGTTTTCCTTCTCCAGAAAGCTGCCAAGCAGCTCTCTCCAGCAGCAGAGAAATGATGGTCAGTGCACAAGTCTCTTTGTGCTGAATTAATTGCAAACCTCCCTACTCATTTTAGGGAAAGCAGTATAGTGTCCTAACTTATCCTGGGTGATCTGGGGGCTCATTTATTTCTCTGGATGTCTCCAGTCAGTCAAAATAGATGATTGTTTGCTCTGTGCTCCCACCTCCACACACCTTCTGCATGTCACCCCACCCCGGTCCCCGCAGGCTGTGCCAGCCCAGCCCATCTGCTGAGGGGGCTGCAGCCCTCACCAGGGACCAGGAGAGTTTCAGCAGCAGCCAGGCTGGTCACCAGTGCCAGGGGATGGGCAAACCATGCTGTTATAGCAAGCAGACTGAGGATGAACGGCCAGAAAAATGCACTTTCCACTCAAAAATGTTCCTAAGCCCAGGGATGTATCATTAAGGGCTGGTGGGATTTTTATAGGATGGCCAAGCATGTCTCAGCCCCATGAGGCCCATAAGTCTTGGAGCTGGAGGGTGGGCTGGCTGCCCCCACTTGGCAAGCTACCTGCTTTTCCATAGCTGTACAATTCTTTGGTTTCCAAAAATAAATGTAATTATATTACTCGCTGCCTTATCATTGCTCTATTATTTTCCATTCAGAGCCTGCAAAATTGAATTACTGAGCATCTCCTAAATCTACCACTCCTCACACAGCTTTAGTCTCTTCTGAACTCAACCAGAACCATCAGCTCTAGGGCAGGCATGTGCAGATGGATCCCTGGAGCATCTGTAAGATACATTTATGAGTAATTACCTATCATCTAGAAGGTTACAGAGCAGCAGCTTAAGTGTGACCTGCCTTCTGCATTTATGTCCAAGTCAAGACTAAGAAACATCTCTAGCAGATGGGAAAACTCTCCAACCCCTCAAAGCTTCTCCAAGATGGATTATTTACTATCTAGCACCTCTTACAGCAATGAGAACTTATCCAAATCAGTTTCTCCTACATCTACGTACTCTGTCTTGTTATTCCATAAGGATACCAATCACGGTTCATCAAAATACTGAGTGAGAAACTAGCCAGCATAAGGGATTTTTTTTTTGACCTAATTTGTGATCTATTTTTTCATTTGTACACTGCTAGAGAGTTGCATGCTTGGTTTTGACACCCTGTGTGTGACACATGCAGAAATGTTTCCTTACCAGTTAATGCCAGAACGTTTCAGTTCCTGGGCTGTCTAATGCTGCTTTCACCCTACCTTTTTGCTGCTGTCAGTGCAGGACTGTCCCACACCAGGCAGACAAGTGGCACAGTCTCTGACCTGCAGGACACTGTTGGGAAGGTGACAGTCTTTCCTTAGGACCTGGTGGGACACTCTCCATTAACCTCACCAGGAGCTTCACACACGTCTCAACGTTTGCTCTTCTATCTGCAGTACTCTTTCTTGTGCTGCTCTGGCAGAGAGTGAAAATACAAGCTTAGCTTTGTTTGGCTTCAGCTGGTTTTGGAGATTCAATCTGGATGCTGATCTGAAATGTCCTTTACTGTGGAAAACACAGCTGCTGTGAGTAGAGAAAATGATGTAAGCAGGTGAGTGAGTTTATGGTGTTTCAAGGGACTGCTCTAGACAGAAGAGGTGCCTGTGGCTCCTGGGGCAGGACATGCACACTGCTCACTACCTGTGGCTTCACTATGAGCTGGCTTCAATCCACACCCACACTTCTTGTTTGGTGTTTGCTTCTCCCAACTGCAAAGAAGTCACCCAGATGGAAATCACTTGTCTGGCTCTCTGTGAACAAAACCAAAGCTCTTTGGGAGGTTCCCATCCAGTGGTCTAAAAGCTTGGCACAAATTTGGAACCACAGAGGAATTTCTTGAATTGCGACTTTCTAACAACCTTTTCCAAAATGCAGAGGTTCAATTTGGCCTGAGCTTTAGAAAATATCCAGGCAAAAGCTTGTTATGTGCAAACTGTTTCACTTCCCTTTAAACCAACCCAAAAAAAAAGAAGGAAAAGCTGACATTCAGTTCAACAAACAGCTCAGTGCTGGCTCAGTGACTCTACTCCAAGACCTCTGTTGCCTCCTCCCTTTCTACCTGGAGTGCCTTGAGACTATACATGCAGAGATTTTTGGGAAATATATGAAGAACAAGTGCTATGGAAATCTTATCTCATAATTATGGTTTGTTTATTTTCTTTAAATCAATCAAACAGTTCAAACAAACCATACACATCTTTGCAACAGCACAGTTAAACACATTTTAGAGATGGTGGTATTCATGGGAAGCAAAACTTATAGGAAATTATATGAACTCTCTCCAACTGTAACCCCTATTTTTTTCCCTCGTGTCATGAAGTCATTGATTCTTTAGAATTTCCCAAATGTATCCAGAGTAAAAGCGGTGCCTTGCCATGGGTTTGACACTATTTTCACCACGGTCAAAGTGAAAGCTCCCATTGTCAGCAGCAAAACCCTGGAGGGAATGTGCCAGCCAGGAGAGATTAAACGTTCTTTGTATTGCACAACAAAAAGCGTTGTAAGGTTGATTACAATAAAAGCTTTCCAAAGTGGCAGCATTGGGTTCCTTCTTCTTTTTCATCCTCCCTTTAAGCTGTTATAAAAAGAAATAACATTTCAGCAAAGTGAATGGTCATTCAGTGCTCAGGATAAAATGTACATTCTTTTTTCAGGGACAGAGAGTGACCATTGCAGTCCCTGGAGCTGGGTCTCTGGCAGAAGGCTGTGCTGCTGCCTTCAAAATGGGAAAAATTACCTTTAACACACCCTGATGTTGTTTTGAGGTTGGACAGGTTTATGTCAAACTTCCTAGTCTCTCCAGAAAGCAGTTTCATTAATGCCACTAATTAACATTATGACATTAATGTCACTTCATTAATTAAGATTCAGCAATCTGACAGGGGTGACAGGACTTTTGAAGTGTGTTTATTTGTTTGTGCCTTTTATTCAGTTTTTTGCAATGTGCCTAGTTTAAAGTCAGAACACTGAGAAACTGAGAAATAATCCCAAATATACTCATTGCAACTTGAAAATCTTTCAGACACCTCCAAGCAGCTAGAATTAGTCAAAGCTCTGCTTAGATCTTGTAAATCCTGTCCTGTTAGTGGGTAAGACCTTGTTTTACTGGGGCAGACCAGTGAGATGGGATCCCATCCTATGCTTAGAGCATTCAGAATGGTGCAGAAGTGCAGAAATGAATAACCCAGATCACTTACTCCTTTTCTCTTCAGTTGGCTTCAAGAAATTAAATGAAATTTACTTTTGTTTACCTGGGGAATTCAAAGTAAAAGTCAGAAAATGAAAACTAAAACAGTCTTCTGCCCTGTTGAAATTAAATACATGACCTGCAATTCCCAGCCATCACCAGCACACCTCAGGTTAATGCAGCTCTGAGCTTATCCAATTAGGAAAGAATGGGGCAACAAACAAGATCTCATCAAGCTGACAGACCAGGAAATATTTGATCTGAATTTTCTCCATAGAAAACCATTCTAAGTGATATGAAAGCTTCCCTGTATTTGTGGTAGCTGCATTTTCTGTGAGCAAATCATCCTGATAGAAGTTTCCCAGCTATCTTTTTTGGGAATAATTGGGTCATGATAATGCAGTGCCTTGAAGAGAGCCGGGAAAGATTAGGCATGCTTGCTTTGAAAAGATTAGCCACGCTTGTTTGGGAAAGGAGGGGTCACGATAAAAATAATGACTGCTTTATCTAAGCATCTCAGAAACCTTTAATTGTGGTTTTATACAAGGGTGGACAGATATTTGTTATTAAAATGACAAGTTCAAACTCATCAAAGGGAAAGCAAATTTTATAAGATTTGACACTATTCTATGAATAGCAAGATAAGACAGAAGTGACAAAGGTGGCACTGAACATCTGCAAGTCTAGAGTGCAAATGTTCCCAAATAGAAAGAAATGTTGAAACAAACCTCTCTGTGTGCAAAATGCCATAAAGACCACAGAATGCCCCAAAGCTCTATGCTTCTTGTACTATTTGTTTTGGTGCTTTTTTCCAGATGGCTGAGCACTAACAAGCCCAGGCCCTACATAAACTCACCCTATTCACAGACAGGGCCAGGGAGAGGCCATCTGGTTCATCTTCCTGCTCCAAAGAAATCACTAATGATCCTGGTGTTTCTTCAGCCTTTCTGTTGACAGTGCTCCTCAAACACACATCTAAGCACTTCACCTTTCCCATCTGAATTGCCACCCTCAGTTTTTAACCAGAATTGTGGTTATTTACTCTTGCATTGGTATACAGACATCAAGGACATTTGATAGGACAGACTACTCCCTTCTTATTCCTACTGGGACAAATCTATCCCCCAGATTTTTAGGTTTTCATTGAGTCCACCACCATTTGTAGCTGCCTGTCAATTTTTTTCTTTTTCTTGTTACCCTACATCATAACTGCAAACCCCTAAACTAGAGCGGCAATACATAAACATTTCCTTTGTTAAGAGCACTCCAGGTTTGATCAGCAGCTCAGGCAATCTCACCTTATGATCAAGGAGGTCAAAATTACTCTTTAGAGCCATGAATTTACCAAGCAGCACCTGGCTGTGGTGCTGTGTGTCCCAGGTGAGGCAGGGGCCAGACCCTGGAAGGAAAGGGAGGGGCCACATGAGCAGGACCGAGCTCATGTGGGGCTCATAAAGAAGGCAGTCAGGGCAGGCAGCTGATGTAGTAGACTCAGGAAGAGTTTTCCTGAGAAAGCAGGTAAGCTGTTATTGTTGAAGTTTCTCGAGGTGTATTTAAGGAAGGAAGGAAGGATGGTGGATGGAAGCTTAGCTCGTTGCCATGTGCTCCGGTGTGAGCACTCCTACAGGCTGGCTGGGGGAAGAAAACCAGCCTTAGATCTGCTCTGGAGTGGAGTGTTTGTTTCTGACCTGTTGCCTTCATGTTGTCATCGTTTGCTGCTAATTACTCTCTTCGTGCTTCTGGGAGCTGCTGTGTGGGCTTGGCAGAGGCGGCAGACTCAATATTCGTGCATTATGGGTTACGTGGTGCCAGCCATGCCAGGGGGAGCTGTGTTTGCAGAGGAAAACTTTTTGGTTTTTTTTTTTTTCTGGAACATCACTTTAATGGTTTATGAATAATTGGAAAAAGAATTTTTGCTTGAACTTTTCTATCATTGCCTCTCTGTGAATGAATCCAAGCTGCACTCCTGCTGGACACCTGCCAAGGTATGTATCTGTTTGGATTTGTATCTTTGGAGCTGCGGCTGTGTTTCCTTTTTGATATTCCAGTGGAGCAAGTAACATTTGCAATTCTCTTTCAATGCAGCAAAGCGTATGAGCAATGTAGTCCTGCAGGTTTTCCTGGCTGGTGCAAAGTGCCTGATTCCCTGTGGAGTCGGTATGGGTCTGGGACAGGATCCCTGTCGTGCTTTTAAAATCCCTCACTGTAAATCTTTGCATTACACGTTTGTGGTGTCCTGCTGGCTCGCTGCTGGAGGGTGATTTTGGCAAGGTTCTGCTTTGAAGGCTGCGTTGGGTCACGGAGTGTTCTGTGTCTGTGAGCTGAGCTCATCTGACTGAACAATAAGTGGCCAAAAGTAGTGGTTACTTTGAACGGCCTGTCTTCAACCTGTGGCCTTGTTCAGCTTTGCTCCCATCTGAAGAAGCAGCCCAAGAGCTGTGCAGGGAGGGTGTGGAGGGAGGAGCTGTGTCAAAGCAAGGCTCTAGTGAAGAAAACATGGAAAATTGTAGCTTAACTGAAGTGGATTTAGTGCTACTATATGGAAGACAAAGTAGGATTTTTTAAAAACTCTAATTGTGAACCTTTGGAGAGTGTGGGCACTTGACACATAATTGAGAGGGAGCAAGTAGAGGCTCCGGGCTTGCTGGAAGATTGGCAGCCCTGTCTCTGTGGCACTGTGCTTGTGCTGGTGCTGCCTGGCCTTCCTCTCTTCTTCCAGTGAGCCCCTGCTCTGCTCTTCCTCTGAATCCATCTGGGCATGTGTGAGTGCCATCAGCACCACAGGGAAGGGCCTCACAGCCTCTCATGAACAAACCTTTAGTGTATTTTAATATATATTTATTTTTCTTCATACTGTTTCCACTGAACCCGAAGGAAATGCTATCAATATGCAGATTTCTAGAAGGAATTAATCATTGCTTTTCTGAGTAGCTGTCTTCTGCCAGCATTGCTGGAAAGCTCTGGTTCCACGTTGTGAGATTTTTCTGCTTGCACAGCCCTTACTACTTGCCATGATTTGTCTCAGAGCCTGCAGTGAAATGTGGCACACTGAGGGGCTGGTGTTCCTACCTTGCAGTATGGTATTTCTTTTAGATATATGAAGATTTTAGCTGTAAATATGGGTATAGAATATATTTATGAAAACATGATTACTGAATGCCCAGTTCCAGGCACAGTTGCAACTGATTTTCTGAAAATCTTTAAAGATTTAACCCTGGCCACTCTGTTTAACTCCTTCAAACTTCTGTCTTGTGTTGCCCCTCTCTTCTCCCATGAAAGAGTAATGAACTCCCAAGCCATGTTGCCTCAGTGTTTGGGTGCAGATTGTGTCCAGAAGACAGGAAATCTGTGAGTAGGAGAGAGAGTTCTGTGTAAAACTGCTTTCAGTAAGGTCTGGGGTATTTAATAGTAGGGCCTTTTATAGCAGCCCCTTACTTTTATCAAGGGCCCCATCTAGAAGGGCTTTCAGTGAAGGGAGCTATTGTTTCTGTGCTACTGTCTCCCGTGGGGAGAGCACCATTCCCTGGAGAATTGCTGTCCAGATTCAGGAGGTCTGGCTGTATTTACAGAGTCACCAGCTTTTCCAGTCTCTCCAGTCACAAACTCACTTTGACAGGCTCTATAACCACCCAAACCACCAACAGATCAGCATTTGCTCTCTGCTGTTTTCCCTGGGAAAGGTATTTTCTTTAGCCAGTCAGCAAATGGTGCTGTTGTGATGGATGGAGGCAGAAATGAAGCAGCCTGTGGGAGTCACTTGCTCAGTGACAGAGCAGTGAAGCAAAGCCCCCACACATGCAGGGCTCACATCAGCACAGTCCAGTCCTGCTGGCAGATAAGGTGTCCTCGAGATCACCCAGATAGCTGTGGCCTTGGAAGGGCCTTGCCTGAGGATCAGATCTCTCACTATTTCTGAAGTTAGTTTGATGCTTTTTTATCACACTTGCCTGTGAGTGATGATTTCCATAAATTTGCCTGGAGGCTGTTTTGGTCTTATTTATCATGAGATGTGTTATTGCCTGCTTGGTGAAATCCTTTGTGGCACCAGTATGACAACAAATGCAGCACTTCTGATGGAAAACTGTTTGAATGGTCTTGTGTTGTCAGTGAATCTTTAAACTGAATATGGTCTGGTTTTTAATGACTTCATCAAAAGAAATGTAGATAAACATGTTTGTTTTGGGGGACAGCTCGAGTTGGCTGAGCTGGACTCCTTGGGTGGCTCTGGGTCACAAGTGTTGTGCAATTGCTCCAAACCCCCAGAGCTGCCAGAACCTCTGAAACGGGCACAGACCAAAATTAGGGCTCTGCTCTCTTGTAGCTGCTCAAAATCATTACCATTTATTACTCTTCCACAAATATTTTTAGTGGGAAAGCCAGATTCAGCTCTCTGTTCTGCTTAATTCCTGCCTGTGGGTGCCCTGTGGGCTGGGGGATGTGTCTGGGGCTGCTGCTGGTAGCCCAGCCCTGCTCCAGCGACAGAACCTGCTGTCACCTCCCCTGCATCCTGTTAAATGGGCTTTGTCCCACGGGGATGGGAGGGTGAGAGGTGTGTCATCTTTTATGTAATTAAGATAAGGCTGTAAGTATTTAAATATTGGTTTTAATGAGGAAAAATCCATTTACTAAATACCTTAGGTGGTGTTTTTTTCCTTCAGATATTCAAGGACAGTTGATGATGCCTTTGATTTTAATGAGACTGGATAACTTGCGGTGGGCCTTTGGAGAGCCCTTAGGTTTCAGAAATAACTTCTTACCTCTGGTGCCAGCAGGTATAGCACGACAGTGGCTCCTCCAGAGCTCCAGGTCTTTAAATAAGAGTATCAATGAACTTCATCAATAAAGTGTGAGTGTGTCCAGTAAGAGCTTAGGATGGAACAGTTTCTTGTTTTTCACTCCATGTCTCTAATTTATTTTGAATCCGGCTGAATCTGGCCTCATCTGATTATGTTCTGTGCAATAAATAAGTTCAAATTAACGAAATGATTATGCAATTAATATGCAAAGACTTACTGCTATATGTAAACTACTGTGCTGAGATAATGTTGTCTTGGAATGTAGGTGCCATATCTACAACTGCATCTAAGAAAAACATAACATAAGATGCCTAACACAAGATCAAGGGCAGGAGCTTATCTCTGAATTCTCGTGTTAAATGTGTTTAACACAAGTCAGTTCTCAAATTTATTTTTCACTAGAGAAAATTTCCCCTATTGATTTTCTTAAATTATTTGGTAGCTGTGGACATCCAAGATAATCTCACTCATATAAATCATGTTTCATGTAGTGAATACAGTGCTAGGACCAGTCCTTTTTTCAGCAAGACACTTGCAATATGAAATCCTGTATTTACTCATTCCTTTTGTGTTTTTGACTACTCCAAGATGTTCTGTAAGTACACCAGTGTCTTCAGCCCCAGTGAGTACTGATGGAAAACCCTAGAGAATTCAGATGAATTGGCCTTTTGTGAAGGGCTGAGACACAACAGCATATGAGAAGGATTTATGTCATTCAGAGCCCATCATACGCCCCGCAGAACTCAGAGCTCACTGGTGTGAATCTGGCTGGGGGATGTAAATTAATTCCAGCCATGAGATGTAACAAGTCTGTGCAGAGTGCCAGGGTTTTATCTCCCATGAGTGGCCCACCTTCACTGCTTTTGAGACAGATCATGTGTAAGAAACCATTGCCTCCTCCCCTGAAGAGTAATCTGATCCCAAGCCTCTCCATGAGACTGTGGTCTGGCTCTGTAAGAAAGGGAGAATAAACTAATAAATACCCTTTAATCCCTTTTACCTTAAACATGAATTCCTATTTTAATGTTCAGGTAACAATTACTGAAAATGTTGTTTCCAACATTAAGATTCTTAATAAACTGGACAAGAGAAATAAGAGAATGAGTACATTACCTGTGAGTAGAACTCTGACTGCTTCAGTCATACCTAAGACTGAGTTCTTAGTTGTCTTTTGTCTTATTCTGTAAAGAAGAACCCTTAAATCACAGTCCTTGTCATGACAATTGAAGGATCTCTGAGATAGGAATGGCAAAATAAAATCAGCTGCACATTGTGAGAACATACTTGCTTTATGTTTTTAATTTAAAAAGTGTATTTGATTGCTTGAAATGCTTTCACCAGATCTCCATATCACTGAGTACTGAGATGGGCAGGCTTTTTTTATTTTTAATTTCTATTTTGTAACCTGTGTAGGTTTTGTTTCTTCCCCCCACAAATTCTTTGTAATGGATACAAGCCATCTGCACAGTAACCTGTAAGTTCTGTAACCCAGCAGTGCTGAAAAAGCACCGGCAGTGCAGTTCTTAGTGCAGGTGAGTTTAGAGGCACCTGTGTCACTGTCGGGTTGGAACCAACATTCCAGTTACCTGCAGGATCACAGAACCCATCTGGAAATCCATGGCAGCAATAAACCCGGGCACCTGTGGGTGGCATTATTGGCCTGCTTTTCATTGCTCTGCAGGACAAGAAGCAAGCCCTGACCTGCAGAAGCGAGTATTGGTTCAAATTGGAATGAATGATGCATATAAGTTCAGCTTCTGATAAATTTCTTTCTTTGCAACACAGGGATTTTGGAGAGAGAAACACTGGTTATGACTACTTTGTACTCCAGTTTCTGCCTGGATATTAAAAGCTGCATGAGGGAGTCCAGCAGTCTGGAGTGCTCTCAGGAAAGCTGCACTTGCAAGAAGCAGTGAAATACCTATATTCATAAAGGATATATCCATGTGTCTTTAAAACCTACCAACATCTGAAGTAGGTCCCAAAGGTTGTGTTGTCCAAGCTGCATTCCTAGGATTGAATGCATCCAGGCCATGGAAAGCCACAGAGCTCTCCCCTGCTCTTTGGGGTGCCCTGTCAGCTGGACCCCTCTCACTCTCCTCTGCTGTGAGGGGTTTCTCCAGGATCCTTCCCCACCTCCTCCTCTCTGTGACCCAGACCTTGTGTCTTGGTAACACAATTTGCAGCCATAAATCCATCTCCATCCCTCTGCCGATGTTTCCTACTACCTGACCCACATTCAAGAGAATATTTCAGTTTTTCTGACACTTTCCAGAGCTCTGGAGCTGCCTGGTCTAGTTCCAGGTAGCTGCAGACAGGTTAGTCTGTATTCCCACCTTGCTGCTTTACCAGTATGGACAAAATGCTGTCTGTGGGGTTGGAGCCTTGTCCCTGACCAAGACTTTCATGTAGATGCTTTTATTTGGCCAATGACTAAATCTTGCTGATTCCTGCTGCAAAATACTTTTCCCCTCCACATTCACTTATAAAAACAGGGCCTGAAATGCTGTTGTGTCCTGTTCCAATTACTGCAGCAGTTGTTTGTCTCACCTTGGTGGCTGTGGTCTGCTTTCCTCATAGCTGTTTGGAAGCCTCTGGAAAGGTGATTTCCTCTGGTCTGTGCCCTTCCCCATGTTGCTGACTCTTTGTATTCCTTCACTGCTTCCCTCTTCCCAGTCAGGTCAGGAATAAGTGAGCTGTTCCCATTTACAGCACTGCTCATGGCTGCTGCTCCCTTCTCCTCCTCCCCATTATCCTTTTTATTACTCTTGATTTACCAGCTCTCACCTGGGCCCTGTTAAAACCCTTAAAAATGCAGCTGCTAGGTGCTGAGAGATGTACTGTGGAGGTTTTCCTGCACTCAGTAGGAGCTCTCTGTAACCAAACTCTCCTCCCAGCCTCTTCTCCCCTTCTTAGAAGTTTTTGTGTGGCATTTGGCAGTGGGTGGGCAGGCAGTGAGCTGAGGGTTCCCTGTCCCATGGACCTGCACAGGCAGCATCTCCTGTCTGCCTGGGTTATGGGCCCTGTCTGTTCCATAACGGGTTTTAGTTCTTGTCTCACTGGGCTATTTTTATGTTCTCTACTTATCTGTCACTTTGAAGAGTGGAATTTGGGTTTGGATCTAAGGTTTTTGGGAGCAGCAGCAATACAGATAATTAACTGCAGCTCTATATGTCTGACACTGGAAGTGACAGCTTTCATTTCACTGATATATCCTTTAACGCTTTGCTGTGGCCAAAGCCTGCTCTTGGCTTTGTGTACATGACCTAGCCACTTCAGTCATAGCAGGGATTGTTAGCAAGAACACTGCAGTCTTGTTGCTGTTATTTCACTATCAAGGCAATTTATGGTGCAGTGAGATAATAGGAGTAGACGGGTTTTAGCTCTGTTTACAATGACTGCATTTAACAGTAACTCAAAAAAGTTGGCACTGCTGACAAAAGGCATAAAAGAAAAAGAAATAATTTTTGATTGTTTGTGAAAGGGAATGTTATTTCATCTCTTGCATTGACATTAAACTTGGGGGGAAAAAAACTATGGTTCTCCTGCCAGAAATTAAAACTATTTTATTTTAAAAACTAATTTATTTTTTGGCAGACTATTGTTTTTTAAAGTTGATATCCAGATCTTGGATTTGTATTTAAGAGGGCAAATGAAGAATTCTGAAAACAGCACTAAAAGATCTAAGAGGGAATATCACAAGCTTTCACTCTGATAAACTGAAAGAGATCACAATCTCAGGAAAAAAGTCTCAGTTGTGACTTCTTTTTCTCTTCTTAAATTCTTAAGACTGCATTTGACTTTTTTACTACCAAAATAGGATGAAGTTAAATCCTGACCCATACTCATTGAAATCTGTGATTACTTCCAGTAACCATTAATCTTTGAAAGCCTCTTAGGTGAGATTTGTTCCATCGAGCTTCAGGCACTGGAACTTGGAGCACACGTAACCTGTGCTCCCCTGCAGGTAACAGGGTGATTGGTTCTAGCTGGGCTGAATTGCCCTCTAGAGATGCCTGTCTCTGCTCATTGATTAACCCCCTGCACTGATTGTGCTCTTTAGGTCCCTGCAGTTTGGTGGGATGGATGTGAGACTATGGTGTGAAATACCCAGCCTGCTTCCCAGTAGTTACCCATACAACCCATCCACGTTTTTAAAGCAGTGAAGATTCTGCTGATGTGGCCACTGCAGAGTGGGTTTGGTGTGGGGATGGATGTTCCAGGCTCCCTCATGTCCTTCTGCCTGCAGGTTTGATTCAGCTTTTGGAAGGAAGTGGTTGGGCAGTCTCATGCTCTTGCATCTCTCAGTTCAGAGCCTTTCTTTTAATAGCCCCATCCTCAACAATCAGCACAAGCCTTGTGATTAGTTTGAGGGGAGAAAAAAGTCAGATTGCCTTAATATGATAACTTCCCTTGTAATGCTTTGGTGCCTGCACAGGCAGATTTGAGTTCCTGTGCTATCCCTGTGTAGGATTTTTGACACTGTGCTGATGCTTTTCTCAGCCGCCCAGCAAAGAGCAGTGTCTCACACCAGCCAGAGTGACAGGGCCTGGAACATCTCATAGTTGTGCTGCCTTTGGAGCCTGAAATACCTCCAGCCCTGGAGGAGGTAAGCAAAGGCTGCATTAGAGCTTCCCCACAGTTGTTTTGAAAAATCTTTTCAGTATTTTTTTTTTCCTATGTTTCAAGGTCAGAAAAAAAAAAGCTCTGAAATATAAATCAAAGTCTTAAGCTCCAGCCTTAGGAAAGAAAGATGCTATAATAAACAAAGCAGTACGAAATGAAGGATTGTGAGAGGCTCAGAGGTCTGTCTCTCCTGCTATAAAACCTCCTTTATTCCTGTGGCTCCTACATGGACTCTCTACTCCTCCAATTTTCCTCATTGCTTCCGTGCTTCATAGCTTTCCTTAAGTCTCTCCCCCTCAGGCTTGGGTTCAATTTGTCATTGTCCTTGCATCATCTTCACAGCAATGATTTCTCATTCTGATTTATTTAGTATTTTGCAAACCTCTGCGTTAGAACGAAAGAGTGAAGTGACTGCAAGGAGATGATAAATTGTTTTTTTTACTTCGGGGCCCTGATTCTCATCTTGGTGAACTGACATTTCTTCATGGCAATGAATTCCTTCATTGCTGTCTTCCATGTTCTGAATCTGCCAGCAGCAGTGATGGAGGGATGCTGGATGAAGTGATTCCGCTGGAGAAGGGCTCTGGTTCCAGAGCACCGAGGAGTTCTTATCAAGCTGTTGAGAAGAATCTGAATTTATTTTGTTCCTTTCCTGGAATCTACATGTGGGGCATAGAGGTTCCTAAAACAAAGTAGCCAGTGGTGCTGGTAGCAAAATAATAATGTGATTTCACATCCTAGGTAAACCTAGCGGCAAATCCCTGTGATTTATGGAAATATCATTGGTATATGTACCAAGGCCCCGAGACAGCATCCATGGGGCTGTCAGGTCTCCACACACACACACAGTTGTGGCTGTGATGGCTCTGCTGTGTGTTTGAGGGGAGAGATTTAATGGCTGAGTGTCTGTGGTGTTAATGACTGAATCATTTCTGCTCCAGTGCTTTATTTTATGTTATTTTATGACCTTCCAGTTGAATAGCTCCAGTACCAGTGGGGTGCAATACATCAAGCACATCAGGAATCTCCTACATTACTGCTTCAGACCCACTGAAGCTGTAACTCCCCATGTTTATTGAACTTTCCAGTTGAGACCTTGCTGGTGAAAGGATTTGACTGCTAAGAAGCTGCTTGATGTAAGAGCTCTTGTAAAGAGCTCAATATGCTCTTTAAAGACGCAAGCTTTGAATTGCTGATGGAAGAGCAATGTCCTCTTCCCGTACTAAAAGGGGGTCACTTTTCGAGCCCACAATGTGGTGGCTGATCCCCAGAACAGTGTCATTAATAAAGAGCACAGAGACACTGTCACTGTTTAAGGTTTCTGTACAGGGCATACAAGAAAATGGAGATTGAGTAGTATTGCAATCTGGTGGTATTCATTGGTCCAAATTTCACCGCCTCTGCATTTGCTACACAATTTTAAGATTTAATTGTGTGCTGTGACACTCCCAGATGAAGATATGATGGCTTATACATAACAGAATGGGACAAAAAGCAGAGAAATTATTCCAAAGTTCTGGTTTCTCAGAAGGGATAACTTCCTTGATCAGGTGACAATCTCAGTTGCTAAAATACAGAGAGTGAATTCTCACGTTTACACCAGGTGAAGATCTGGTGGCATAGTTGCATTTGAATTTCAAGAATCTGAAACAGATACAGCTTTTTTAGAATAAAGTAGTTTTTAAAATCCCTCTGCAAACAGTGAAGCTGCAGAGGTTGCACATATAGCTTAAACAGAAGAGAAAAAAGTAATCCCATCTGGCAGGAGGCTGTGCACATACTGTTCATCAGAACATTTTATCTACTCCAAGAGATTGGAGTTTCGCATTCTCAAGCATCTCACATCTTAAGGTCAGGAGAAGACGAATGCAATTTTTATTTTTCAGGGAGTTCTGTTAGTTTATGATCTAACATTTTTTGTTCCCTGACCTGCTGCAGTTACCAGCCAGCATTTCAGTGGATGTTTCCTTGCTGACTTGTGGGGCTACAGTAGCAGCTGTAATTCCTGCACACATCACATATCTCAGTGTTTCTTGGTATAGATATTCAGCTGGATTTGTGCAAAGCACTGCTGCAGCTGGTTCTCAAATCCAAAACAAACCTGCAAACACTCAGCAGTGAACCATATGGAATATGGCTGTCTTCTGTCTGGCATGGTAATGTAATAGAATGTAGTAGCAAACTTCTTCACATAAATTTAATTTTTAGCAGAGCCTGGGAATGCTTCCCACCGACCTTGACTTTTTTTTTTTTGGCCATTCTTTGCAAGTCCTATCCAAAGGAAAGCTTGAGAAAGCAAATTATAAATAAAAACATATGGTGAAATGCCCTTAATCCCATGAGAAATCAAATTTAGATTGAAAAAGAAAGACAAAGTTTGCAAGATATTAAGCAGTGCTAGAGAAGATCTATCCATGCACTAATAATCAAGCACAGCAGAGTTCTGTGCACCTTTTTCACCCAAAGGCAGTTAAGAAAAAACTGATGTTTTTTGATGGGAGTAATTACAGATAAAAATGCTCAGTACTTTGGGATTTTTACCCACTGAAATGTGAAGAGAGAATAGGAGCAGGGAAGTTTTGTAGAACTGAGTCTCTTAGAAAACATATTTCTGCTCTGTGGGGGTATTTTGCTCTTGGCCAGAGGATTGCACAAACTGTAGTTAAAGCAGCAGTATGGAGGCTGTAACATCGGGCAACAGCCAATGGTGCCACTGCTGAGAAATCCACTCATTGCAAGATTTATTAGTCCACACAGTTTGATAGAAATTTGAGTTCATGAGAGACAGATACGTAGAAATCAGAAGACAGGTTTTTTTCTTTGTTGTTTTTGCCACTTGTCTTCCTATTAAGCCCAGAAGCTCCAAACTCCAGTTTGTGCAAGACCAAGAGGCAGCCTTGCATGACTGCATGTTGTAAAGCAGCTCAAAGGAATCTTCCTGTGCATTTCTCTTCACACAGATGAAGGTGGGGATGTTTTGTTTTCATCTGCCTTTTATGAGTGCCCTCCACTTTATCTGCGTCTGTCAGTGGTTTAAAGTGCTGGGCTCCAAAAATGGTTGAAAATCAAGAGACTGCACTCCCAGTCATGTGCTTTACCTCACCCCCAAAGAACACACAGGGGTTTGCTCTTATGTGAAACTCCCTTCAGTGCCTCTGGAGCTGCTGCTTTGGGAAATGATAATGATAAATCCACCCTTTATCTGAGCTGCTTGATGCCTCCTGTGTAATATGGGGAATTTGCCTGTGTTAGTAGATAGTTTTACTGTAAGAATGGAGGGTGTCCGCAGTTCAGTGTGTTTGATTGGTGTGTTTATTTGGCTTTTAAAATGGGATTACCTCCTGCTGCCCACTCTCCTATCACACTGCAACACTGGCAGCAGCAGGACATTCCTGGGCTCAAGGCACTGCAGCTCTCAGTGTTACAAAAATGTAATCTTGTAACAGTAAATATCTTAAAATTTCCTTTACCTTAGCTTGTTATTGCCACTTTGAGCATCCTACATTCTTTAGAATGTAGACTTTGTCAGGGAGATATGATCCACACAATATTTGTAGTCCTAATTCCCAGAGATACAAGTTATAACTGGAAAACCAGCATGTCACTGGATCAGCTCAGCTTATCAGGCAAGGTGGATAATGGGCATGTCTCAGTAAATCCAGGCTGCTTTTATTTGTTTTATATCACAAATATAGGCAGTGCCTTTTGAAAGGAAGGGTGGCTCCAGTTTGGTGAAGGCAAAGTAATTTGAGTACAAAGAAATAAAAAGTGAATGTTAGGCCACTCCCAAGGTAACCCAGTTATTTGGTGTTTCATACAAAATTAATAGCTGCATTTTTTTTCAGCAGACAGAATCCAGTCTCTCCAGGGAGATGAAAAAATTATTCCCTTTAAAAAGGGGGGAAGAAAGGTTATTTGCACTGCCAGCTGTCCTAGCTAGCTTCTGTCTGCCTAAATTTCAAATCAAATGAAACTATACAGCAACATACAGATAGGTGACAATGTGGAAGATTGAATTTGCATCTGGTAGCCTTATTATCTTTCCTTCTGCAGCTATTTCTTGTGAAAAAAAGTTGCCCAGCTCTCTGTACTAGCCAAGGTGTGAAGATTGGTCCTACTGCACTTTTGAGTAACTTTAATCTTGGTTTTATACACAAATTAATGTCTGCTTTGAACGTAGCCCGGTCCATTATGTTTTACTTCCTCAGAAAAGCTGCTTCATGTTTAATCTCCTTTACAAGAAGGGGCACAAGGGCAGTCACGTGTCATTTGTTGGAGCTGCCCTAGAAGTACATGCTGCCTGTGTGCATGACGTGGCTGTGGGGACAATGCTTTGATCTTTCTGCAGAAGGAGGGGTAAGGAGAAGTCAGTGGCTTTTCAGAGTCATCTTTAAATAATGAACCTGGATGTTTTCAGCAGAAGAACAAAGCAAAATGAGACACCTGTCTTTTATTTCCTGTCTATTTAAGTTAGGGTGGGACTGATTCTCGAGTGAGGGATTGAAGCTGCACATGAGGCCCAGTTCACAGAGCTGGGAGGGCTCAGCACGGATAACACCAGGGCTGCTGTGCTCAGGAATGCAGTGGCCATCTCCTGTCGGTGCTGTGGCCAGGCTGGCAGCACACCAGCAGCCACAAGCTGACCCTGCACATTTCCCCCTGATTGTTCTAGCATGGATCTGAGTGTTATCATGTTAGTGCCTTATAAATGATCCTGTTTACACTGTGTTGGGCTCTGTAATGGTGATCTCGGTGCTCTTTAGTAAGTAGTTTTACCTCTTCTTAGAGATGATTAAATGCTGAGGGAAAGAATTTTTCCTCTTCAGAAAGTAAATATAAAACACTTGTTTAATGCTTTCAAGAAAGACTTAAAAGTTGCCATGAACTTTTGCTGGCCCTAGATTTTCACCTTAAGGAAATAAAATTATGTAATCTTTTAAATATTTGAGATATTTTTTTCCCTGTAAATGATGAGTAATAGTAAATCTCAACTTCTCTTTCTATCCTAAAATGAGGACAGCAGAAGAAACTTGCAAGTACTTGGCTATGAAGAACTTTGAATATCTGAAGTTTGTTGGCTGAGAGCTCTGTCTGTTACGTGGTGAATAAGGAATGACTCTCCCATGATTTGATACTTTCCTTGGTGTTTACAGATGGTGCAAATTCACCTCAGGAAGAGCTGGGGCTGTCAGAGTGGGGCAGGTGGGGACATTCCCTTGGCCATGGAGGTGGAGTGAGCTGCAAGTTAGGAGATGTGGAGGGTAAAGGTGATGCAATGAATAGCTGATTACTGCAGTGGAGGGATGAAGGGAGGATGTGGAAGAAGCACTGAACACTGATATCAAGAATTTGGAATTCTATTCCTGGATGAGTCCTTCCCCCTTTGCTTGAATGTAGGATTTAACTAATGCTTAGAGATTAAAACTGATGGAAAGCGACTGTGGACAGTTACTGAGGAAGGAGTATAATTTACATTTTAGAATAACTGAGGTTTTCTTCTGCTTTTCTGTATAATCTGAAAAAAAATATAAAAGCTCTCCAGATCTAAGGAAGAAAACCACCTTGATCTCAGTCTGCAGAGTTTGTTATTCAGTATTGGGGTGGGGCTGGGCTGGCTGCACACAGATTTGCCAGGCCTTTTGCTCAAGCTCCTGGATATATAAAACTCTGAGGCTTTCTAACATGAGTCAAATCATTCAATCTGAAGGGAACAGCTCTCTATTTTCTCAGAAATGAAAAAAATCCTGATTTTGACAATTGCCTATGGCAGTACTTTTCAGGAGCAGTGGAGAAAGTCATAAAGCTGACTGTATGATCCTTCTTTTCAGAAATTCTTACCATAAATAAAAAGAACATGCTATGTTATCATGCCAGGACCTTCCAAATCCCACTGGTTACACAGTTACATAGAAAATACTCCAACCAAGAAAACCCCAGTATAAAAATTAATGGCATTTAGTCTGGGCTTTTTAACTGTCATTTTTTTTACATGTAGCATTTCTGGGATATTACATTTTTGTCTCTCTGCAAGATGATCAGGCAGGAATATGGCATCCTCTTTTTAATCCTGAATGGAAAGGTTATATCTAGATACAAAAATCTAAAAATGTGATTTGTATTTCATATTTCATTTACTCTAAGCATTTACAAAATTAGGTTGTCAGTGTCATCTATTCATTTATAAAAGCAGATGGGATTGCTATTAGGCATTTGGTGTGTCCATTAACACATTTAATTTGATGGTGTACCTCTGGGTGGAAAATCAAATTATAAAATCTTAAATTCAGATGATTATGCGATGTCATAGGCCTGCTAGCCACCATCTGATGAGCAATAATTACAGATTTTTGAATTTTTCAAAGATGTCAAAAGCTGTTGCTTTTGTCTGGAAGTCAGAAAAGTAATGGCAACTCAGTTCTTAAAGGCCTCTAGACTTCTTTTTTTAGTACTTGCTCAAGCCTCTGCATTCTGGGCATATGCATGCCAAACAAAGTCTGTACTCAACAATTTTTTCCGATTGGAAATTTAGAAATTCACAGTGCAGTGAGGAAAAGCACCAGCCCACATGTGAATGCTGCAGTGGGAAACCTGGGTTTCATCCTTGTGCCCGGTGCGTGTGGAGCGGCGTGGCCCAAACGCAGCCTGAGTTTCCCGAGCTGTGCCCTCGGGAGTGAGAGGCCTCGGGGGCACCGTGGGGGGGCTGCTGCTGTGGAACCTGGCACAAAGACCCAGCCTGCTGGAGTCTCTCAGCAAAGGCTCACACGACATGGGGGAGTGTTTTAAAGTAATCCTCAAGTCCTGCAGCGGAGGGGAAGTATGGATACTGAAAAAGCATCAGCAGAGAATTTCTTCAGCTCTTTGCAGTAGTTTGTGAGAGTTCTGTCTTTCCCATGCTGATTGCTTTGACCAAGGTTACAGTATTGTAAACTTCTTGCACCTGCAGGTTGTTTTGCAGTACTGTTATGGTTATTGACCAGGAAAACATTCAGAGATGGGTGTCTTAGAACTTGACCAATCCCCTTAGGGGATGGATGGCAAAACCAATCACTTTACACCACTTAGTACGCCTTGCGAACTAACATATAAAAGTTTTCAGAGAATTCATTAAGCTGCTGCTGCCCCTTGACCCTGAGCCTGGACTCTGTGTCGTTTCTCTACTCGGCCGTGGTGAGAACAGCGACAGGGAAGCACTGTTCTCTCCAGCTGGAAAGCTGCACTAGGGCTGTGCTGAACGTTTGCATTTCCTCGAGTTTCCCTGTTCCACTTCTGCTGTTGAGGACCCAAGGGCAGAATTGGCAGCCTGACACAGGACAACTATGTGAATATGAAGAATAGAGAATTTGTCCACAAATGGTGTCGTGGAGAGGGGAAACACCACGGAGGTGGTGTTGCAGGGAAGGCCGGTGGCAGTAACCCCTCCTGGGGTGCAGGTGGGTGCTGCAGGCTGGGATGCACTGCTGTGTACACAGCAATCTGCAGGAGCAGCCAGAGCAGCCAGCAGGGCAGCACGTAAAATTTTCCTGCTAGTATTTGGGGGTGTAGGAAGCTATAGAGAGCCCTTTACAAACCCGGTGGGTAAAACTGTTAAAACTGGAGAGTGGCTGTACATATTTGCTGTTTTTTGGCTTCCTGCTCTGCTGCTAGTGTGTGAGCACAGCAGGTGAGGGGCTGCCTCTCCCTCCTGGCTGCAGGGCACTCAGAGGCACTGGGACAGCCTCCAGGCACGGCAAAGCAAGCTGCCTCTCTTCTGCAATTTCAGCTTTCGAAAAGTGCTTGTTCAGAAGCAGGACTATAGCTATTTGCCAAAAAAAGGAGTTAGTTTTTGGAAATCCTTCTGTCCTGTGGAAAGCAGAGGCAGGAAAGCTGGCTAAGTGTCAGCAAATCGTGCCCAGCAGTTGGTGGGATGCAGCACGGAGATGCTGAGGTGACGACTGCTTTGCAGGTTGACTGCACTAATATGTTCTGGATGAGGTATGTGCAGTATAAAGGGATTTGAACCTCAAATAAGCCAAAGTTTACAGAAGTGTCTTCAACTCTGTGCAGGAGCAGTGCTGAAACTTGAGAAACGGGGAGCATATTTTATAGAAGTGCATAAATGTGGAAAAACACAGAACAGCAATTTTTATTTACTTGCATGATATAAAATTGACCCCTCTGTACCTGGGTTTTTCTGTTCTTTGAAAATCCTCTCCTTCCAGTTTAAAAGCTGATATCCAGCTGAGCCAGAGGCTCAGTTGGGGAGTGAATGTTGTGAGTACCATGGGACTTACACTGCTCCATATATTGTTGCTATAAAGCTTTGAATGGTAAATCACTGCAATGATAAAGACTGTAAAAAGCCATATAATAAGCACAGCTTTCAATTATTTACCGTATTACTAAAAAACATTTTAAAATGTCACTGGTACCAGCTATAAAACTTTGTGGTACTAATTTAATGCTGTGATAAAATCTGTAAAATATATTTTGGGTTGTAGAGAGAGAACTGAAGAGGGACAGATTTTTGTGCAGGATATTTTTTAATGGCTGCTGGTCTTGGACTTGTAAATCTTGTACTGAATTATGAAAATCACTTCAGCACAGTGTTAACACTTTTTTAATGTGACAAAGGCACTTATAGCAGACACTGCGTGGCTGTGAATAAGGAGTCACATTCTCACTGCAAAATGAACCTGCTGTTGTTGCAACTAGAAAAATATAATCTTCAAAGTCAGAACTCATTCCTGGGCTTGATGATGTCTACTTACATCAGAGAGAGGTGGTTGTTGTGGGGTGAGGTAAAGCTTTTTTCTAAAGCCTTGGCAATGACACTGACTTTTAGCCCATGACTCAGAAGGGAGTAAACATCTTACTGACTACAGACTGTCTGCTCCTGTTTCCCAGAGCCCACAGTGGCTTTCTGAAAGTCTGGCACTAAGTCGTGTCTCCTGAAAAGACAGCTGCTGGTTCCAGCATCTCTTTCTACCAGTGAGCCTCCCCTAGGCCCCAGGTCCCCTTGGGGGCCTGTGGGGTTGAGGGGGTCCAAGGAGAGCTCAGAGCTCCTGTGGTGATGCTCCTGTGCTGTGCAAAGCAAGGGGAGGACTGAGCAGTTCCCACCCCAGCTCTGGCCACAGACCTGGTCGGGGGAGGCTTTCCCACCAGCTGGAGTCTGTTAGAGCTGATTTGCAGTGTGACTGTAGTGCAAGAGAGTATGACTCCTCCCCAAGTGGAGAATTTCACATTTAGTTCATAATCACTTAAAAATCTGCTCTGAAATGTACTTACTAGTGCCCAAGAATTTATGTCCTGTCCACTTCCCAGGACAGTGGAGCACATCTTTATCTCTCAGGTAACAAATTAGTGTATGGCAAGATGATAGAGGACTTCTTCATTCTCATCCCGTTGGTCTGCAGCCTGGATGATGCCTTGTAATATACAGTCACAACACAATTCTGCAAATAACTCATGCTAGCTGTGGTTGTGCCTCGAGATGCTGTGTAATTTAAAGGATAATTAGGGCTCAAATTTCAGCAGAAGATAAATGTTGCAATAATGTCACCTTGTACCTGTAGAGCAGCTTTCATCTTGGAGGCATCCTGCTTGCTTAGAGAACAGTGCTCACAAACAAATGTGACTGTTGTCCTGCTGGGAGCAGGCAGCCGGGCTCACAGGTGCAGAGCTATCTATTCTTCCTGTAAATGGAAGATTTAATAGTACTGCTGGGGACTAATCTCTATTTTCTCATATAAATATTGTGTTTAATTAATTTTGATAAATCTTTAAAGCAGAGGTAATTATTAACCTTCACAATAAAATATCTATATGTTTGCTTGTTATCAAAATGATACTTTTTTCCTGATCCCTGTTAAGAAAAAACTTAGTGAGAGCACATTCCTTTGACTTCTGCTGAATCTTGTGCTCCCAGTCAACTGGAAAAGGATTTGTCTCAGCTAATTTTCTCTAAGCAGGATCCCCTTTGTAACTGAGCAAGAATTAGGCAGTTCTAGGGTGCTGTCCTTTTCCTTAGGTAGGCATTTGACACAGATCAGGCAGGGCTGGAAATGCAGCAGTTCCGCTCAATTGGACATAAAGATATTTAGTAGAAAATTAGGTGAGAAACTCTGCAATGAATCCCAAAGTATAATCCTACCTGATACTTCAAAGTTATCATCATACTTACCTTTTGATGATGAATGCACTACTACTGGGAGTACAAATGCTGTGAGCACTTTAAATACAGTGAACTTTACTCTTGTGAGCAGTTCTGTGGTAGTGAATATAATTTCATACCCCCTTTTCCATTTGTTTTTGTACACATGAGGTCTGGCTGGTTCCAAAGCTGTGTTTCACATGGCTCAGGATAGAAGGATAGATATTTGTTTATACCTAGCTGTATTTCTTATACCACATTCATTCTTAGTGGTCAAGGTCAGCACTTCAGGACACACAAAAACACGGGGGTTTTTTGCATCCAGTTACCATGTAGGAAATGAGAGAACTCCCTGGTTGTACTTTGCTCCTATGTCTCATGAATGGTAGAAGAGATAATGGCAAATCAGAGGGATGTGGAGTTCTAGCTAGGATCTGGTGAGAGCTACAGGCAGGATTTTATTCCTGTTCCTGGCCATGGAATGGGCTGTCCTCCCCAGCCCCTGCCCTTCACATCCTGCCTGCTGCTTGGAAATGTTCCTGTCCTGACTCACTCTGAGTGGCTGAGGAGATGGACAGCAAAGTGGATTTTTATTTCAAACATTTGAAGTGTTCATTCCTGGGCACATTTCAGAGCAGACAACAAGTGCAGTGGAGTTTCAGAGCAGTGATGCCAATAAAATGGGCAGCAGATGAAAATGGGTCTTCAGGCTGTTGTTTGCCAACAAGGGAGCCCTCCCTGCCCCTTGGCAATCAGCTCTTTCATCAGTGCCATTTAAAGGTCTACTAAACACCCTTATCTGTGCAAGATCCTGCTTTGAAGGCCCTGCTTCCTACATGATGCATTATACAATTAATTTCTAATGTATTTATCAGTTAGTTTGCTTGTCTGTCCTAAAAAGGGGAAAATGCTGCCAAGAGCTCTCCTCTTATCACTGGTGCATGAACAGCTTCTTGCTAATTTCTTCGTGACACTTAAGCCTTTTAAGGTGGCGGAACATTTACTGTAAGAGATATTAATGAAAAAAATCCGCTTTTTTATTTATAGATCTACAACTCAATAAAAGAATGGATTTTCTAGGGCAGGCAAAAGATACGAAAGGCTTCTGGACTATGGAGGTTCCAGATACCATAAGTCATGGTTAGCACTTATTTTTATTGCTTCTGTGGCACTGCTTGAGATGCATTTGTCAGGATAGCTGCACTGAATTAGGTGAGAGCCTGTTGATTTTGCATTAACAAGTCCCAGTCACTCCACCAAGCAAGTTATTCTGGTGTCAGTGTAACCAAAATGTGAAGTTTCACACTTGCAGTACCTGTATGGAGCACAGATATCAAAAGCACCCGGTTCTTGTTAGAAGAGCTATTGAAATATTGATAATGAGTCCTACTTCCCTCAAGGTAATTGCTTTTAGACAACTCTTTGTCCTGTCTAGAAGTAGCCTTGTTTGTTTTTTTTTTTTTTTTGCCAGTTTTTTTTCTCAGAAAAATCAGAACAAAACAATAAACACCATCCACTCAAACACCTCCTGAGCTCATGATGTACTGATGAGCTCAGTACTCTGTGCACATTAACCTGTTTCAACATCCTTTGTGCAAAACATGTTCTTGCACAGGTTGCAGTTCCCATCATCAGGAACCAGTGTGTGAGGCTTTACACACAGAAATAAATATCAGCTGTAGCTTTCAATTCTGTCTTCAGCCCTTTGATAATAGTAAGAGTTAGGAAATCAGTTTTATTATTCAATAAACCCTAATTTAAATCAGGCTTTTGCTCTACTATTACGCATTTCTGGAAGCTGGAGAAAACCTCCACCAGAGATGGAATGAGATTCTAGGAAAGGAACTGCCAAAGAGGAGAAAAAGGCTGCCCCTCTGTGGCATCATGAAAATTTGAAGAGATTTTCCTGTTGGAAACTCAGTATTTGTCATTTGCAGTAAATTATAACAACCTCCTTCTTTATCCATCATGAGCAAGAATGGATTTGCTCTTGGCCACAAGTCCTGGCTCAGGAAATGACCTTCTTAATTTATTCATCATAAAGTATGCAGAATACATACTGTATGAGCTGAAATGACCAGAATAAGGCCTTCCCACCCCAAGAGAAATGTGTGTGCTCCATATTGCAGAAGGAAAATGCAGGCACATTCCAGAACCAATGGATACACAGCTTTTGAGTCCAGGTGCCTTATATAATATTAAAAAGTGCTCAATTAACTGCTTCCCATTTAAATAACTGCCAGAGAGGGCAACATTAATATTATATGTACTTCTTCTCTCTTTTATTTCTCTATTAGCTAAAGAGTGGATTAAAAGTATGGAATTACAGATAACAAAACTTGAGTCTTGTAATAAAAATGCAGCAAGTACCTCGTTATACAGTGGGGAACTACAGCAGCTCAGGCAGGCAGGAAAGGGCTCTGAAGGTGAAAATACAATGGAGTTGTTTTCACTTTTCATCTTTAACCTTGGCAGGAGGTGTTGGCTTTGGAATCTTTCAGAGCACTGTGGGACAGGCCTCATTAATTCTAGCCCCTTAATTTTCAGAATACCAAGGAAGTAGAATGAAAAAGTAAAATGAGCACAAAAGAAACTTAAAAAGGATTATAAACAGATTACAGGCCAATTTCATCTTCAGAAGAGCACCTCTAATGTGCCTGCATTGGAAGCTGAAGAGGTTGATTAATGAATGTAGAACCATTTCTCGATGAGCATTTATTTTAAACATTTCAGGCTTAATTCTTATTTATATAAAGCCAATTTAGGACACTTTGCAGGTCATTTATGTCCAAGTCTTTACACCAGAGAAAGCCTAAGAAAAAAGTCTTTGAATAGGCAATAAAAAGAACTGTATTTTAAATCATAAATGACTGTATTTCTGATGTGCACTCGGTGTCAAAATGGAATTGTGTGTGTGCCAAAAACTGAGTTGTGATTTGAAGGATGATGGTAGAAAAGGCAAAAAGTTAAGAAATTTTTCCTTGTTTGAGAAATAAGTGGTTGAGAACAATATCAATAATAAAGATGAGAATAATAAAATGTGCTTTGCCTGTCTCTGTTCACACCCTGGTTTGAGCCCTACTTCGATGCTATTGTGGCTCAGAATTTAGGCTGGAATACGAGTGGAGCTGGCTTTGTACTGGATGGGCTGGCACACGTAGCATAGGGGGGCTCTTCCATCAGGAATGGTGTAAATCAGATAAGGACCATCTGAGAGAGGGCTGGAATTCTGCTCCCAAGCCTTCAGTGCAGGTTTGAGTGATGAGAGCAGGAGGAAACAAGTGGGGAGGAAGGCCGACACATGGCTAAATTTTAGTACTTGAAACACCACTGACTGTATCCAAGGGAGAGAAAAGTTAATATTCCCTTAGTTCTTTCTGTGTGCACTCCCAGTACCCGAAGTGTGACTTTTTCTGGCAGATCAAGGGTGAAGCTTGGATACAGCTCAAGTGCAATCTTTCACTGTGGATCTGCAACAGTTTTGAATATACATATTCTAATTTTGACCTGGCTGCTTGTGGAGTGTGGTTATTCCTGCCCATGTGCTGCATTATTCCTAAGAAGTCAAACAATCCAAACAAATCTAACTGAACTCCTCCACTGCAGGAGTGCATGTTATATCGTGCAGAACTGCATGTACCAGCTGGCCAGGGGCTGCAGGCTTTCTTTTACTCTTAGGGCAATTACACACTACAGACTTTCACTCTTCAAATTCTCTTGAAGGTCAAAGCCGTGGAAGCTGAGCACATGTGAAATCTGAGATCCTGGTGGTAGTAACGTTAAACATATTCTGAAGTAGGACATGTGCTCCCTATTTTTAGCCGTAATCTTGGCTGAGTGGCAGAGTTAATGCACTGGTTAGAATTTGAATAAAACATGAGCCTTGTACTACGAGAACAATAATTTAGCTATAATCTGATGCATGAAGTAATGAGTGGTAATTTTCTCTGGAGATGCAGTAAGTCACTGTGTACCTTAGTAAACAAGTGTGAATAGTTTGGCAAGCACGTGGTGGTCATAATGGACTCATTTCGCCTCTTGTTGGAATCACAAAGGATGGCAGGGCTACACTTGTTCCAGTGTCTTGCAGAAGATTGCAGCTGGAAATGGATGTAAAGGGATGAAGCATCCATCAGTAAATAAAATGTGCTTATTTTAGAGAAGTAATTGAGAATATTTATTTGTATCTTTATGGAAGGATTGTTCTCAGGAGAAAAACTATTTTGTTTGTAACAGATTCAGGCTCCACTGAAAATTCCTTGATTGCATAAATTTTGTTTTACCTCAGTAAAAGTAGTGACTTGCCTACTGCCATGGGTTGTCCTGGCAAAAGAAAACGTAAAGCCAGACATAATTATACAGTGGCATACCTGCAAAATAGGCACTGAAAGGAGAACAGGGATAAGCACCCTGCCTTCAGCTGGCTAAACTCTAATCTTGGGGGAAGGAGGAAGGATTTCCCTACAGCCACAAACTGCCTCACAATCTACCCTATTGCTTCTTATTAACATTTCTTACAATTAATAAAGGAATTAGCGGTTAGAATTTTGGGGAGGTATGCAATATATCCATATAGAACCCTAAACACACATCCTACAGCTCAGGTGACAGTTGCTTTATACACAAACTACCTGCATAAGCTTCTCTCTAAAGCAGAACTTTGAATAAATTCAGTGTCTATGGTGGGTTTGCTCTAAAGTGAACTCTTTTGAAACTCTGGTCTCAAGTTCTTCATTGCTGCCAAATTCCCAGAACATTTGGAGATCTCACTTTGTTTTCAGGCATCAGTGTACAAGGCACTGGTGGAAGTCTCTGCCAGCTCCGAATTGTCCCAAAGAGACAGAGAAAGGAGAGCCTAAAGATCCAAAGAGAAATTAATCTATGCAGTTAGGTCAATACCTGCAGTTGTTGCTAAGATCTGCCTGGGTGTAAGCACTGAGCTCAGCTTCTTTCATGGCTCATTTAATGTGGCAATGATTGAGTAAAGGTGAGGTGAAAACATCCTTTGCTGGGAGCGCAGAAAACAAAATACCACTCCACTTGTCTTAACTCTTGGGCAAGAGGGAAAAAGTCCAGATTTCTCCCCAGCTGAGGGGTTCAGTCAGGTCTATTGATTCTGTCTTTACACTGCAAATTTTCAAATATTTTTGTTTTATTATATGCACATAATTGTTCTCAAACTTGTTATAAGACGATATAAACATGACAGGGTTTAATCTGAGTTTGACTGAAATTTAGCTTCAAAATGTTTTGATCAAATTAAATAAATAGAAGTAACATGACATTTATTCAATTCCAGAAGAAAAACAACCCTGTTTTGTTTCTGCTTTTTAATAGAAGAGTATAAAAGAAGGATAATTCTAAATTTGTGGTAGAAGACAGTTACAGCAGAAGTTAGAAGTTAAATTGTTTTCAATGTCCTTTCTGTGAACAGTCTTTTGTCAATGGCAAAGGGATAATGTGATATGTAATAAAAATAGCCCTGGATGTGGTTATCTGGCCTGTGTGACGTGTCAGAACCTGTGGTCTGTGATGTACATGAAGCTGTAATTGTGAGTTTTGTTGCTCGTGTTACCCTATTTTCCTTATTGTTGGAATTTCTACAATGGTTCTCTAGGGCAGTGCCAAGGGGGAACTATGAATTTCAGATAACAGAAAGCAAGGATGAAATTCAAGCAACAAAGGAAACACTGGCAAGTTGGTGTTATTGATCATCTAAATAAACATAGACTGAAATTTGGTAAAGGGAGGTTTATTCAGAGGTCTGGTTCTCTTCCTCTGTGCAGGAAAAGCACAAACCAAAGTCAGAGCTGATGCACAGCAAGATGGTCCCACTGAAGTGCCCAGAATGGTCCTGGCTGAGGAGTTCAGCTGCTGCTGTATGTGCATCTCTGAGTGGTTTTAAAAAGAGCACTCAGGCTGGGTCCTCTGTCTCAGCCCTGAGGTTCTGTGCAGAGTCCAGCTCAGTGACCTTGGAGTTTCAGCAAAGCCTGGTTTCATCTCATGAAGTGTGTGCCCTTCTCCAAGGTGGTGATGGACTCCCGTGGTGATTTTAGGGCTCTAGGACCCCATGGGGCTGCCACGGGCTTGGTGAATCCTTCAGGCTGCTGTTGGATATTTCAGGTCACCCTGCCAGAGTTTTAGCCATTCCTCTTTCCACTTAAGTGGGGCCACAGGCTTGGGTCCATACATCTGTCAGGACTGGAGCCAAATTACTTCATTATGACTTAAGGAGAAGTCAGAATCTCATTTGTTAATAGACTGGATGCAAGTCTGATCTGAGGCTAGGGATGCTGAACACTGCAGTATGAGGGGAAATCTTACTCTGTATTTATTTTAAGAGTAAGATTTCAGTTTTCTAATAGAATAGACTTCCACAAGCAAGGAAATTATTTTAGTCCTCTCTTTCTGAGTTGTTCTATTCTTCTCAAAACCTATATTCCTTTTTTTTTTTTTCCTTTTGTTCTTCAGGATGGAGAAAAAAAGGCATTTCAAATGTACTGCCCTCATGTTTTTACCAAGATCAAAATTAAGGGTAAAAAACTATAGTGAAATATTTTTGTTTGGTTCAAAGTGGGATGGGAAGGGCCAAGGGCTGTCTGGAGCAGATGTAGAATAGATTTTATACAGGTGAAAAGGTGAAACCAAAGTTTGGTACTTTCTGCTCTCCACAGCGATGATGACAGAAACCTCGTTTTGAGAACTCATTTGAAGAGGCTGATTATTTCCAAAGCCTTGGCTCCTCTATGAATTCATTAAGTGATACTTTGGCAATTTGAAAAGTTCAGGAAAATGACTACTAATCAACAAAGTTGTTGAATTATTCAGTTATCTCTGGTGATGAGGGCTGTGTTCCCCATGTGCTGGAAGAATCCCCTGGGGAGTGGGAGAAAGCTCACAGAACCCAGCAAACAGGAAGGCCCATTTCCTTCATGGTTTAAGCTCTGAAATGAGGTGTGACCTCAGAAAAGCAAGCATCTGTCCAAATCTCAAATTGGGAATGAGTCATGAAAACAAAATAAAGCTCAATGCTGATTTGGTCTACATCCAGTTGTAACCCCCCCAGTTTATTCCTTTGGAGTTGCCTTTTCCTTCTCTTTTATTTTTTGTGTTTTTTAAGTGCCAGAGCTCAAGAGCTCTTCCTCTGACCTTCCAGTGTCTCATTTCCCAGAATACAGTTCCTTATCTTTGACAACTACAGCATGTTCATCTCATAGAAATTGAGCAGAACAAAAGTCTATCAGCTTTAAAATACGTGTATGGAAAGTACAAAATCTTATGTGTAAGACTTCTTCAGTTTTTATTTGTGGTTTCAGCTCTTTATTAAAGAGTTTTCTTTCTCACAGTGCCACAACCAAGGAATTACAAGAGGAAAAGTATTGTAGGTAAGGAAATATCAGAGCTGTGTCACAAGAGGACCTGCTTTCAGTGCAGTGTTGTGCTCCAAAATTCCAAGTTTGCTAAGTCAGAACACACATCTTGGCAAAGTTCAGCTGTTCTTGTCCCAGAACAGCTGGATGGATATGCCTCTTTGTGATATTTGGTGGTAGCTGCAAGAGAAAACCTGCTGCCAAAGCCCCTGGGAGATGGGAAGAGTAAAGCCCTGCTTGCATCCGTCCAGGAGGTGCTGGATGTCAGAGGGACGGGGCAAGCCCTGAGCCTGCACAGGGTGGGGAGGGGCTCAAGTGCAAGAAGAAAAGATGTAAAAGAATACACAGGAAAAAATCCGGGAAGAGGGAGAGAAGGAGGTGTTTAGAAACCAAGAACATTGTGTCAAGTAATATGGCAATGCCAGAAACAGATCAGGGAAAGGGGAATAATGAAGCCAGAAGGTTTCAAGATTTGTTCAATGTACAGAGCAGCACAGATCCGTGCTGAGCTGCTCAGTGGAGACGCAACGTGAAAGAACAGAAAATAACCAAGGGAAACAGTTTATGGCCTAACTTTATGGTGAATTACATAGAGATCATCTGTAAGTACAGCTCAGTGTGGGATAAGGCACAATGCTCCTTTATTACATCCCCATAACAAATTTTCAACAGCTCTATTAGGTTAAAATAAGCTGTTAAAATAAGCTCTGCTCTGCGTCAGAGTCCCACTCACAAACAGATTTGGTCCAGGAGGGGATGAGTGCTCTGAAGTCCATACCTTGTATTACCCGGGTGGAATGATACCTGGAAAAGGGTTTTGCAGTGCTGGTGGAACCACATCTCACCTGTACCACATTCACTCTGTTCCTTTTTGCTGCAAGACAGCAATGATGCAGATTAGACCATTTTTACAGTGTTCTCAGCAATAAATGGGAGTTCTTTGACCATGCAAAGGTAGTGAAATATAATTTATCCCTAGGGTAACTCTATGTATTCCCTGGAGTTAAATGGCCAGTGTGCAGTATTTATAATGGAAGCAATTAGTACAGAAGCACAAGTGTTTATAGTAAAATTCACAGCTGCTCATTTTAAACTGTTTTGCAACTTAAATTTTACCGATTTAATTACATAGCAGGAATTAAGTTATGATACCGTCACTCGAGATTCTGGCTTTTACAGTGTACAGGACTGAGCACCATCTCTAGAGAGCTGCATTAACATTATAGCTGAGAATGTTCAGCATCTTCTGGGAGCACCTCAGCTTCTTATAGGAGGTGCTTGCTGAAAGCAATATGATGATGGAGTAATGATAAAACCTGATGTAAAATGATCTGTGAATCTGTCTAGTTTTATAAGTTTCAAGCAAACAAGTTGGTGTGATTTCCTCCCCCAGTTGCACTATCTACACACTATGACCCAAACACAACCTTTTAGGATTCCCTATTAACCAACCCCCTGCTATCTTCTGTATCCAGCTGCTCTGTGTACCACTTAAGAACATGTAAATCTGAATGGAGGTCAAGAGTTGAGAGAGATTAAAGAATTAATCCATTAAACTAAGGAAAAAGCTATTTTCCTAGTAGAACAGTTTCACTGGAAAAGATACCTTTGCTTCATAATATCTACAAAATCCTAGAAGAAGTGAGGAAGAGATGAAGAAACATCTGTCTCTTGCTGATGTCCAGATCACTGCAGGACCATCTGAGTGGTCAGCATGGCTTTCCTACGAGAGGGACTTGGAGTATCCCTCCCAGTTACAGTTAATAGGTTACATGCTAGATTTAATTAGTGTCCTGCTTAAGTGAGAAATGTTACTGAGCAGACTCACAGAAATAGTTCAGTTTCCTAGAATGGCGTGGAGTGAGATTTCCTCTGGGACTGAGTAAATTAGCCATGTGCTATCAAAGCTTGTGGAGCTGAGCCAAACTACTGCAGCTGAGCCTTCTGTGGACTATTCTCTCTGAATTTCTGAGCTAAACAGTGATGTTATTCGTAATTCCTCCTTGTTCTACCCAAAGGAAGAATACATCTCTTGGCTAGTGTTCTGAGACCTGTTTCTATCTGCCTTGGCACTGAGTCTCCAGCCCTGTTGGGATGCAGGTCAGCACAATGCTCTTGACCCCACTGCCCCTGAAGGGCCTGTCGGGACCTCTTGCAGCTCCCCTGGGGTGGGACCATTGACCTGAGCTGAGCAGCACAGCTCTTGCACGTCCACAGCAGAGCATCCAGAACAGCTGCCTCTGCATCCTGGTGCCTGTTCCCAGAGTGTTTCTTGAGGCAGGGGATCCTCTTAGAGGGAGTTAGATGAAGCAGTGTTTAATGCACAGTGAGTCATTGCCAGGAGAGATTTTGCTCCTGGGAAATACTTGCACACAGCTGATGGATTCGCTGGTGCAGCATGGCAGGGACCTGGGCTTCTGAGAGGTGAAGGCAACGAGACTCCTAAGCTTTACTTGCTTTTTTGTCTTCCATGGGAACAGTGAATTAAAGTCTATAGGGTACAGTTAGGAAGAGCTCGTGCCCTGAATCCAAACAGCAGCACCTGCCTCCCTGTGTGTATGAAAACATGGAGACTCAGGAGAGTTCCAACAACTTCAGTTACTTACTCTGTTTCTCTACACAGGATAACTCCTTATCTTTTTTCCTTTGTCCTTTCCAGAGTCTATTGTCAGGGAGGTTTATTTAGCAAAACCATTGACAAATATGCATATCTATTAACTGCCACATCATGTTAAGTCTCAGCTGGTCTGTTTTCCTCTGTCCAACTTAATTACAGTCCAGGAGACAATGTAACATGATACAAGTGACAAAAAATGACAGAACATGTCAAAACAAAATGTGTCAGCCTGGAATATCCAGAAGGCAGTTCCCAAAGCAAAGTGATCCCACTCATCCCCCAGCTCCTCTCTCAGCTTCCTCTCCTACACAGATGAATTCACAGTCCTCAGCTTGACTCACAACGCTGAAAAAAGAAATTGTTTTGTTTCCTGATTGCCTGTCACATCAGAAGTCACATCTTGTGTATCGCTTACTAAATGCCCTTTTTTTTGTATATTATTGTTCTGTAGGGCAATTCCTGCAGCCTTGTTTACATCTGGCCTTGTTTCTGGCTCCTCGTTCTTGTCTCGCTCATAGCTCCCTCCATCAAACCATCTCCTTCCGTCAGACATCGCATCTGCTCTCCTTGCTCTTCATCAGCATTAATGAAACACCCACCACTATTCCATCCCTTCGGGCTTTATTCTTCTTGTCCATGTAGTAAATAATTTAGAATCTGAAAACAGAATAATTTGCATTGATTTTTGTTGGTACTCTGCTGAAGCTACAGTCATAAGCTGGAGGTAAGAGCCATGTCCTTACCAAGTAGTGCAGTCTGTGTAGGTGTTGGGACTAGTATGAGAAATTTTCTCCTAAATATATTTGAGGGAGGGAAAGATTTTCTTCAATCATGTTAATGATGTCCTTATGATCAAGAAATATGTGAAACAGGCAGATTCTGCAATAATGAATGTCTCCTTCAGTCACTTTTGGACTAATTTTGAAAATTCACATTGTTGAGTGAACAGCAATTCAATTTCCTCTGCTGACCAGCCTCCACTGAAATTTTGATCATGAGATGCTGTATTTCAGAATGACTGCAGGAATTTGCATTTGTTTGAGTAGGTGTCATGGATAGGTATCAGCTGAGGAATTGTCATGTGGAAGGGACATGACATTATGAGTGATCATACTTTATGAATTAACTCTTTTTCCCTGTTAACTCTTGAATCAAAATCAAAGGGTTCCTCTCTCATGTTTGAGGTTTTTTTCACTATATTAGAAGAGAGGACTTTGGTTTTGTGAACTGATTGCTTTATTGATTAAATACCAAAGCTGCTGAATCAGCTATCTTGCCAGTGTTGCTTTTTAGGCAGCAAAAATAAAGAGGTACAATTAAAAGCAGATAATGCACTACTAGCCTCATGCAGCCTTTGAGCCTGCTGTACTTGTGCACTGCCCCTTTGGATACACTCTTCTGGCTTCAGGGAGACAGAAGACTGGGTTGTTGCAGTACTCTGCTCTTCTGAATAACTGATTTGAGTGGTAGAGTGAAAATCCCAGCTAATGTATTTGCCTTAAAATTTTTGATCTGAACTGGCCAATCTCTATCTCCTTCAATTGAAAACTGGACTTAGAAATCTTCAGGGCAGGGTCACCTGGAGCAGGTTGCACAGGAACACATCCAGGTGGGTTTGGAATGTGTCCAGAGAGGGAGACTCTACCACCTCCCTGGGCAGCTCTTCTAGTGCTCTGCCACCTTCACTGTTAACAATTTCTTTTTCATGTTGAGGTGAAACTTCTTGTGTTTTAGTTTATGGCCATTGCTCATCACCCTGTTGCTGTACACCACTGAAATGAGTCCGACACCTCCTGGCACCCGCCCTGGAGACATTTATATGCATTGATGAGATCCCCTCTCAGTCTTCTCCAGATTAAACAGGACCAGCTGTTTAATCTGGACCAGCTGTCTCCAGCTCTTGCAGTTTCTCCTCGTAAGAGATGCTCCAGACCCCTCATCATCTTTGTGCCCTCCCCTAGACCCTCCCCAGCAGCTCCTTGTATTTTCCTGTACTGTGGAGACCAGAGCTTGCCAAAGAGTTTACAGCTGCCCTGCTGTCTCCATCCCCAAATTGGCCAGTAGTTACTGGGCCTTAATTTGACCGGAAATTGTAATGGACACAAGGACTTGTCCCCTACACCTGCACTTTTTCTTTAATGTTACCATGAGTGTAATCCAGGAAGAAGTACAATCTTTGTCCTATGAAATAGGCCCTGTGAGAAGGGATGAACTCTCTGCACAGTGCTTAAAAATGTGCTTTGTCATTTTTGATAATCTTTTTTTTCAGAAACAATTTTCTATTTTTCCTGCTTTAAACTTTTGTTTTTTCAAGATTATGGATCCGTGAATCCATGAAATACACTGAGCTCCAGCAAGTAATTCCCTTTTTCACCCCACAGAGCACTTCTATTGGCACACGAGGGCTTGTGCTTGTGGATGTGCAAGGGGAGTTATCTTGCTCTAGTCACAGAATATTCACAGGCTATCCCGAGCTGGAAGGGACCCACAAGGATCATTGAGTCCAAACCTTGAATGAAGGGCCCACACAGGCATCAAACTTGCCATAAGTTTGGTGTAATTAGCACCGTGTTCCAACCAACCACGCTGTAATGGAAATCTAGAGGTGCAATCCCACAGAATTTACACTTTGGCTACTTATTTTTATTCTGTGTTGTTGCACGAGTGGAGTTAACAGATCCAGTAAGGTTCTATTATTTGCAAGATATAAAAGAAAACAACTCCTTTTGGTGTAAGGAATACCTGATGGCTGTGAGGAAAATCTGCCTTTGCCAACGAACAGTGACCATCTGGGGTATATCTGTGAGCTCTGCTTTTGGGAAGAGAGAGAGAACCCCAAAACAGGAGTATTCAAACCTAAAGACACAGAATTTGGGAGCTTTGGTCTTTATTTATCAGGATTTCCCCTTCAGAAAGCCAGAGCTATACTCTCAAAATAGTTTAGTGTTAGCCAAAATGTGTGGTTCTTCATGACTGAAAGAAGTTCAAGCCTGAATTCTTTTCCAAAGGGAGACTTTGTTTCAACATCAGTTACTGATTTGCTGAAGAAGTTTTCCAAATGATATTCCTTGAGTTGTGCAGGATTAAAAGCCCTTACTATATGATTATGTCATGTCTCTTGATAAAATATTTTGTCTTAGTTGTTCTCAGCTGTTTTGGTGGTTGTCTTTCTATTTTCCTTTGATGTTTGAATTGTCCACAGTGCTAAATGAGGATTTTTTTAAATGCTTTTTTTTTCTGGCTTCGAAGTGAACCAGACTGACTTCTCTTTTCATTGCAATCCATTAATTCCCTTTATTTTATGTTCTCACTGTCTTAAAAACTGCTTAACATTTTCTATGGTTATGCACTATTGACCCATTCTGGGTATATAATTTTTATATCTTTTTCTTTGTGTCTTTTATATCTTAATCTCACTCCCACAGGACGTAAGTCTTCACAGTGTTGTCCATAGCCTCCTGTGTATCTGGGGACAATCCTTTTCTTTCATTCATTCCATTTTGTTTCTCCTTCACAACTCACCAACAGTTGATCAAACATCATTTTTCTTCCTGTGAACCTTCAAGGAATTAATTTCTCTGTCTCTCTCCCAAAAGATTGAGGAAATCCATTAAGGTCTTGAAGTCAATGTAAGTCACTTTTATTTTCCTGAAGCAAAGGGAGAAAGACTGTGGAGGAGATAAACCAGTGTGCTCATATTGTTTTGCAGTGTACATACATGGGGTGAGTTTCAGCATATTTGAAAACTCATGAACTGTGTATGATGATCTGGAGAATCTTCTTTTTAGTACTTTGGAATACTTCCTGTGGTGTCGTGTCTCTAATTCTGGTGTAAATCTAATTTTGAGGTCAGCCCTGCTTTAAGCATGGGATTGGGCCAGATGCCCTCCAAAGGTCTCAGCCTGAAGGATTTAATGATTCTTATGTTGGTTTTAAAATATTCTACAGCACATTAATGCAAAATACTTTTGTGCCCATCACAGACCTGCTGATCCCAATGTTGCTGCTTTGGCTGCTGCTCAGCACAGAGGTTTCAGAGCATGTTTTGGGTTATGTCATTAGGCTTGACATCTGCATCACCTCAGGCTAATGTGAGTGAACAAACACTAAAAAAGCAGTGGTTTACTTCCTCACTGAGAGCAACAGTTTGTGAAATTATCTCAAAGAGAGACACAGTGAATACAGGAGAGACATCTGGGATGATTTCTCTGCAAAGCTTAGTATTAATGCTTCATTTTCAGAGCTCATGTGGAGTATGAGGAAGGAAAAATCAGCTGCATTCCTTTCTTGAAAGAATAGATGTGGTTTCAGGGGAATATACAATGCAGTTGTATGACTCTGTGAGCATCCAGACACTGCAGAGGTCAAAGCACCCTCTGCAGTCAGCTCAGCTACACCATAAAAATGGTTTCTGTCTGTCATTTTTGTGTTCACCAGACTGACTTACATCCTTTTTCCATTGCATTTTCTCTCCTCTCCACTTTTCATTTATTCTAAAATATTTTGTCAGACCTAGGAACTGTAAAAATGTAGTGAGCATGTGGATTCATAAACCTAATTTCTGTAACTTCCTTGGAAAGGAATGAATTATAAAGTACCAGTGAGTATTTGGATAACTTCTAGAGAATGAATACCATTATGGGACTCTGAGTAGTGAAATCATGGTTATTTCTAAGCACTGTCCTCTTCCTTTTCAGTCTCCCAGTATTTGCTGGGTTTCATCCCTGTGCCCCTCTTTGAGCAAGAAGGTGTGTACATGTACAGACAGTGCCCCAGACCACCTCAGATGAAACAACAATCAGAAATCCAAAGTTTTTGGAGTTAATTTTCTTTTTCAGTGTAAAAGAAAACAGATTAAGTATCCTCACCATTTTCACTGATTTTTAATGAAAGAGCATTACTGACACTAAGAAAATTTTGGTGGCACTTCATGAAGAGAGTAGAAATTCGATATTTAGTACTTTTGATGAAGATAAAAATTTAGCAACATTATCCACCTGTGGGGGAGTTAGTACCTGGCAGTCAGGTGGTGCAGTCTCATCGGGGGAAACAGAGACTGTAAACAGAAAAGGATTGAGGATTTCAAGGACAGTCAAAGCTTGACAAGCTTAACAAGGTGCAATTCACTGGAAGCATGTGAGTGCCTCATCTTTGGTTTCAGCTGTTTTCTTTCATGAATGATTTTGCTGTCCAGGGAATTCCTGTTTTCTTTCCAAAGGTCCAGCCCGATTTTCCACTGAAATTCTCTCCCAGACCTCCACTTCATCCATTAGTAGGGTCTTGACATTTCTCCAAGGGGAACTGTTTGAGTTTTTTTCCCCACAGAGTGATATTCTTTTCCCAGGAAACCTTGCTCTTGTCTTGCAAGACTGTGATCATATCCCTGTTTTTTTCCCATAATGACTTGATATTTTCTCTCCTGATGTCTTTCCATTTCCTAAGGCTCTGTTTTTCTTCCAAAAATGTTCTTGCCTTCTCTTTTAAATCTGTGATTATCTGGCTTGTCATATTCCTGAAATAAACCATTAGCTTGTAGCTGAAGAAGAGAGATGATCTAAGAAACTGGGAAACCCTGAAGTATCACCTTGAAAGTGCCATTACCACAGGCCAGTTTGTGATGTGAAGGAAGAGCCTAAAATGACAGTTATGAAACTCCCTTAAAAGACAGAGCCATAATCCCATCAATGACATTGCAGCAAGGAAAAGAACCAAATAAATCTGTTATCAAATTTATTTTTATTGCAACCCCTGTATGAATCCATGAGAAATATAGTGCTAGTTTTTAATTGATGAAATCTAATAAGGACTGTAAAAATATGAAGTAGGCAAAGTAATCATTGGAATTGTGCATTCATTTCATGTCCTTTGAAAAAGCACCTACTATGAATTTAAAGCTTCATTTTTCTCAGGATAAGAAAAAAGAGAATTTTGAAGGACAGCTTTGATGTAAGTTTTCCACAGTGCCTTGCTATTAGTCCTACATCAAGTCTTAGAGTGAGATGTAATGATAGTTCCTTTAGTGACAGAAAATAGTTTGCTTTTTCAGTGGGTTTGTTGTCATGGTTGCCTCCATGATGTGAATCGTAGAACTTATAAAGGGAACCAGAAGTACTTCAGGCAGAGTTCCATGGTGTCAGTATTGATGCACCAACCTCTACGCAAAGAATAGACTTTTGCCTAAATAGGATTTAGGGCTTGATGTAAGAATTGCTAGATGAAATTTTTATAGCTTATCATAAATGGGCCTGATTGGAGAATGATGGTATTTGTACCCTTCCAATGTGTGGGTATCCACAGCTGGGATGGCATCTGATGAACTTGAAACCCACTTGCAACAAAAAAACAAACCTGCCAGGATCCCTCAGACATTTCTGTTCCACAAGCTGTCAGTAACAAGGCTGAGAAAGTGTTCTTTGATTTGCATTTGCTTTTCTATGCACTGCGAGCTGGAGCCGAGCTTATAAACAATTTTGGAAGTCGTGGTGGAAAGAGAAAAGAAAGCAAAGGAAACCAAGCCAGGCCTTTGAGATGTGCAGGCTGCAAAAATTAGAAAGTAGATATTGTCCTTCAGAAGTACACTCTATCTTGGCTCTGTGTTTTCAGGTTTTGCTCTCCTGATTAAATTCCCTTTTTCTGTGAATCATACCAGTAAATTCTTTCCTGAGAATACCTGGAATCCCTGTGACTAAAAGGTCAATAACAGAGAAAATCACTCCTGTTTGTTTTGCTTTTAATGTGCCTTGGAGCCCCTAAAAGTCAGAGGAGCACATCAGTACCTCTCTTCCAGTCCCCTTCTCCCTTTTTACCTTCATGTACAACTCAGTTTTATTCTCCTCTTAGCACCTCTGTATCTGTTGCATGAAGTCTTGTTAGGGTTTGTTTTTTTTTTTCTTTTTAATATGAAGAAAGTTCTCCGGACTCTTAATCCAGACTCATTCTTGTGTTCCTTCACAGCCTGCTCTGTGCATCCTGTACTGACAGTACTGATGAACTTCTGGGTCATTACCTGTAGTGATGCCACATCTCAGGCTGGTGATGGTAGTGTGAGATCACTGACAGTGCCTGTGCTGACCTTTAGCACAGGTGCAGGTGTACGAAAGGAACTGGGAAAAGTCAGTGGTTCCTTCTTGCAACTATTTCTGTTGGTGTAGGCAGTGCTAGAGGACAGCCTGTGTGGCCTGACTGGTTTAGGCCGGTTACATGGGCACTTTTCATCCTCACTGACCTGGGCCTTGAAGTCCAGATACAAATTTTCCAGGGAGTTGGAGCTGGGATGTTGAGAGAGAGGATTTCCCTCTCAAAAATAATGCAGCAATACCAAAGAAGAGACACAACCCACAAACTGAAATGATTGCACTGCCTTTAGGACCTGCAGGCAGATGCACAGCATGCCAAGGGCACACTTAGAGCAAGGAAAAGAAGATTATATAATAATAAAATTAGGTAGGTAACGTTAGTACAATCTGTTTAATTTGAAGTGTCCAGAAGAAACAGAGCTTTGGGACCCACGTGGGATATGGCAAAACTGTCAAAGTTTTCTTTGGACAGAAACAGCCTGAGAGGCAGAGAGAACTCAGGAACTGGAAGCAGTGAAGCTGCCACTGTCCTCCATGTGACAATGTCCCCATCTTCTCTAACAGAGTCAGCCAGGCACTGTCTCTTGGCTCTGCCTTTCAAGAGGAGCACAGGCTCCAGGTCTGTGCTCTCTGAATGACTCTGCTTCTGAACTTGGGGCACATGGGGAGCCATTCATTCAACTCAGCTCCTGATTGCAACTTCAGTAGTGACACAGGCATTTCCAGGCACTTTTTGATTGCTCTGGAGGTGGGGTAGCTTGCTCTGTTCCTCACCTTTGTGCTGCAGAAATGAGCAGCAGCAGCAGCAGCCCCTAAATGCAGATACTTTGCTTAGGAATTTTTACTCTTTCATTGTGACAGGGAGATGAGTGTAATTGTAGGTTTGTATTTTTGTTTTCATGGATAAGAAATTAGTCTGGGATGTCTTTGGTATATGAACTCGTTTTGGCCACTAGGATACAGATTTTCCTCAGCCTGTTAATGTAGAGTTATGCCATTCTGAGGGACAGCAGCCTGAAACACTGAACGAACCAAATTGCTCTCTGTAGACATCTCAAATTGCTCTGTAAAAGTGGCGTTACTTGCTCTCCAGGTATCTCTCTAAGATACCATGTCTTTTGCTATTCTTCCCCACAGGGTCATTATCAGTTTTCTTACAATACATAAAAGCCATCAAGAAAACACAATTTTTGTAGGATTACATTAGGGTCTTTACATTAGTAGGCAGTTCTATTGAATTTACTTCAGAAAAGAATGAATTAAAATGCCTCCTTGTATCAGATCATCTTCTGCCCCTCTTTCAGTGCTGCTGGGTGGCTCCCCAGCAGGTTCTCCCTGCTCACATTGCAGCACATTTCCCCCATGCCCAGGGTAGTTACTCAAAGCTGTGCAAATGAGTACATAAGTATAATAAAGGTTCAAAAGCTTTGTATAAGGAATTAAGGTCAATTATCAGGGTAGGCATTCTGTCATGTAATTATTGGAGAAATTTATGGTCACAGACTAAATGTATTTCAGATTTGACAACACACAGCTGTTGGCAGGGGTTTTTTCCTTCCCTCCACATTTTCTTTCATGGTGCAAGAATGTGCAGAATGGGCTTTTCACTGCTGGCCAGCAAAGCTTTTGATGGTCAGAAGCTATTCCAGTCCTTCGAAATACACTGTTAATGGATTGAAGTGGAGACTGATTTCTCAGGCAGCGTTTAAATCTTGAGGCTACACAGCAGTCTTCCTTTCTCTGCTGTTAAAGATTTTATGCATTTCTCTTTTCCTACCCTTTTGTCTTGTCTGTTCAGATTGTTCTTTGCTGTCAAAGCCTTCCTTTATCAAATCCCAGCCCTGTACCTGGTTATCAGGCCAGTCGTCAAAGTACCTCAGTCACAGTGTCTGTGCTTGGTCCCCTGTTCCCTGTGCAAAGGGTCTCCACCAAAAGAGATGGGAGAATCTCACCTGGGAAAAGGAAATGTTATTCTGGAATGAGTGTGGGTGACTGCACCTCTGTGGGTGTGCTCCATGTACTGTTTTTACAGTCTCTGTCCCAAGTATCTACCTGTCAGACAGTACTTCAACACCTGGTAAAACATCTGATGTGAAATCTATGAAAAGTTATGAAAATTCTTACCATGAGCTTGACAATCAAATTAAGATATGTGGGCTGACATGTACCCCCAAACTAATCCTTAAACTCTGTCAAACCTGAACAGTTCACACACTCTCCTATTGCTTCTTGGCACTTTTCCTCAGTGAGGATGCAATTAAGATACAAAAGGTGAACATGTTAAGGTCTCATCAATAATATTTCAAGTTATTGGAAACAGAAGTAAACAGCATAGAGATTGTACAAAACCTTACAACTCTATTCCATGCACCTCCTACATGACATAATGTTTCTTCCCTCTTCCAGCAAGATCCCTGATAATAAAGTGCTGTGGGTTAGTCAGAGGATCACTGAGCCCTAATAATACCTTGTGCTCTGTGCTCTCACCACGCTCAGGCTGGCCAAGCCCTCCCTCACACGGGTGGGCTCTGCAGGCAGAGACCCTGTGATGTATTGATTCCTACACAAATTTATGGCATTGTTCAGAATTTCTGAGCTTTATGCATTTAACTAAGATGCTGCTGTGCTGGATTCTGTCCTGTGTGTTTTCTATCTCAGAGCAGCAATAGTGCTGCCTCACAGCCCTGCAGTACACCACAAATATTTCATGGCAAAATACTTTGTCTAGGGCTTCTCAACATAGAAACACAGTGTTCCAAAAGGCTTGGTCATAGTCATATTTTATCAGCTAGAATTATACAATGCTACATTAAATATTTCAGAAAAAATTAGAAGTTAATTCAGTGGCACTGATCATCTCCTTGTTCTGTTTGTGATTAAGGAGATGCTGTCAAAGTGGGTAGGTTAGAAATTAACTTAGTTTGACAAGTGTCTCATTTAGTAGCTCTGTCTTGAATATTCTGCTCCTACTTCTTTGACTTCTAATTCAAAGCTAAGCCAAAACACCAAAGCCAGTGACAACAGCTTTCTTCTTGGTTGGGTTTCAAACAGCCCTTCCCAGAAATGCAAGCTGCCTGACGGTGACACATGAGGGAACAAGGTTTGCAGGCAGTTGTTTGCCTCTTAATTTTCCTTGACTGTTATATAGACTGCTGCCACTTGTCCTCAGATGGAGGCTGATGGCAGCAGGGCCAGCCTGGCAGGCTGTTTTCACATTCAGCTCACAGCCAGTCCCTTGGCAATGACATCCTCTCGGGCCCTGCTCCCCTCTTGGCTGGCAGCAGTGGCTCGTGTTGCAGAGGCTGGCTCAGCGTGCGGGGCAGAGGGGGTGAGAACCCAGGGAGTGGCACTAGCTGTAGATATTACTTCTGTTTCTTTTAATTCCTCAGTGTCCTCTCTTCTGGAAGAAAGTGAACAAATGCATCACTGCTGGAAACAGTGTGACTCAGCCAGGTTCACAGGAGGAACCACACTGCCCAGGAGAAGATATTGCTCTGCTTATAATCAAAGCTACTAAAACTAGCTGGCCTTTTCATAGTTCTCCTAAAATACAGCCATCACAGTCTGCAGCAGGAGGGGGAAAGAAAGGAAAGGTGCCTGATATAGAAAATGCTGAGAGGTCAGATTAAGGTGTTCACATGGAGGGTACATAACACATTCAGGCCCCTAAAGCTCACAGTCATTGGAGACAGGACATAAAAGCTGAGTGGTGTTTGTGTATTCCCTCTCATGCTGGCAGTAATTGTGATGGGAATTATCAGTGACACTGAGCTAAACCTCTCTTCCTGCAGTCTTGTAGGCTGTCATCTTGCTCTCTGCTTAAAATGCTGCAAGGAGCAGAGGGACACATGGGAGAAGGGCAAGAAGGAAATCCTTACTCTTAGAGGGAAACTTGGAGCACCAAAGCCAGCACTGTCAGTGCAGACTTCATTTTCTTGTTTGCCAATACAGCAAAGCTTAGCTTGGGGCTTCTCATGATAATCTGTCTGAATTGCATTGTGTTATAAAAGCAAACAAAAGTTGAGGTAATCCTATAAAGTAATGGCTGAATCTCAGGCTCCATCTTCTCCCAGACCCAGACACTAACAGCAGTCCAAGCATGGCTGTGGCTGTTCTTTCCTCCCCTCTATACACTGTTGATAATATAGCCTTTGGCTTCCTACTAGTTTTCCCACTGCCAGTGATTGCTACATAGCCAGCCAGCACCATTTCCCCCATGAGTATAAAAGCTCTTTTCTCCCCCCGAGATGAGAAGCTCAAGAGGTGTCCTTTAAAGCAAACTAACACTTAGTTAACTGTGCAATTGCTGAGAGCACCTCAGTTGGTATTTTCAGTGTCAAGCTAACACTGAATGGTATTAAATGGAGGTGGAGGGGGCGAGAACTTCTCTGGACTCCTGATGAATGTTCTGCCTCTCTTGTACTGTGCATGCAATAAAAACCACAAAATCCAGTCAGTGTTAAGACAATGATTTTTAGAGATTTGTGCCGTGGCTTACTTGCCTGGAAAAATGATTTTGCTTTTTGTGTCCTAGCCCTGGAAATAGGCCATGGCAGAGCTGTGGGACAGTGGTGGGCCAGGGGCTGTAAGCTCTGCCTTTTTACTGGGAATGAATAATAATTTTTCTCAAGTAGGGTTTGCTTCACCCATGACAGTAGTTGGCAAGGGACCTTCCTGTCTTTATCTCTAACCATGAACTTTCTGATTCCCCTGGCTGTGGGAATGAGGCTGAGCTGATTGCCTCTCATCCCTGTCCCACTGCTGTTTAAAAGCCATGCCAAACATTCAGACAAAGTAGCCTGAAAATGCCAAGAGCTACAGATCAACCAGAGCAAGGAGTTTCAAATAATTGCACCCTAGACTGGAAGGCAATATTTGTGTGGGCTGTGTGGAGAGGGGAATGTGTGTACAGGGAAAAGAATTAACCCAAGAGGAAATGGTTGGGGTTTTGTTGTGCCTTCTACTTGTCACGTGTATTCCTGTGAAGAAATGGGAACAAGCTGAAGCTAAAATGTGAGATGCATTCAGCTGCTTTCGAAACCAGAAACACTTTTTGCCCATGTTTTTGCAAAATTGTGTACAACATCTTGAGATAGATAAGATTAAAACAATATGACATTGCTAATGTCAAGATTAATGGTGACTGAAGTACCTTTGGTGGAGAGTCATTTTCTAGACTGGACATTACTGTTGTGCTTACATCAGTGAGCTCCCCCAGAAGCTGCTGTCAGGAGAACAGAGGGCTGTGCACTTGTCCTGCTTGTGTCCTCCAACCCTCTGATGACAGCAGAATTACTGTACTTTATGGGAAAACTTTGAAGTGAAAAACTTCAGTTTTCTATTTTTCACTTCTTTGTTGCTACCACTGCAGTTTCACCTGTCTTATAAATTATGCACTGTTTGCCCTCTTGAAATTGTCTGGTTTCTTAGTTTTATGCTTTCCAAAGGTTTTTTCTTTCTGCACTGCTTTAGGTGACTTTGTATGGTACGTGACTCTGAGTGCTATTTATGGGGGTTTGATTTATTGCCTCACTCTCTCAAATCTAGCCAATCTATTTATGTATTTTGTTTTGCTCAGAACCACATTTCCCCCATAAGCTAGTCTGACTTGGTTTTGAAAGTCCTTTCTGAAAAAGACCTACCTCATGTACAGACTCCAGTACTTTTTCAAAAGAGAAAAACCAACTCAGCCAAACTGATCTTTCTTCCATAATTTTTCACCTTTCATTATTTCAAATAGCATTAGAACACTGCTCCATTCTGGTGTCAAGATTTATTTCCCTCCATTCTGGGATGAATGTGCCATAGCAATAGATCTGCTCAAATGTTGTACAACAGATGGCCAAGTGCTTGGATGGGAAAGATTGCCACAACTGGTCAAGAAACGTGGGCTTCAGCTGCCTACATGGAGCTGTCTGATGAGACTGGCTATCAAAATGCAGGACTTGTTAGAAAGCAGACCCTGGGTTACCCCAGATTTTCTGAAATGGTATTGGACTCTCACCACTTTTCTTGCTCTCCTCTTTTCCTGATGCAATTGCACTTCAAAGCTGAGGTTTGAGGACAACATCACCCATGTCTCAAGAGGATACAATTCCACTGATTTCCACAGAGTTGTTTTCATGCAAAAAAGACTTGAATTTATTCTGAAGATAACACAGCTCTTTGAAAGTCAACCTAGTGGCTGTTCTAAAAGCATTTTAAAAATACCCACTACACTCTTTTATGACTGCTTTAGAATCAATGCTGAGGAGCTGCTTTTAGAGACTAAGATTAAAGTGGAAGGAGTTATGAGCACTGTGTAAGATAATGAACCTTTGTATAAACTACCTGCCTGAGACAATATGTGCCTTCATGTTAATAAGGCCAATATGCAGGAACCAGCCATCTTGAGTACATGGTTTCATTTTTTTCTATGCTTTTTTTTGGATGCTCTGATGAGATCTTACCTACATCCTGGCTGTGTGGGAGTCAATTCTTCCTCCAAATTGACTGTTGTTATGCCAGCAGGAGATTTGACCAGAAGTAAATTAATGATCAGACAAAAGTTGCATATAATTTCTGCTTTGGATTGTAGCTATGTGGTTTCACAGTTGTTTGAGATTAGCTTTGTAACAGTAACAACTCTGAACTTCGAGAAGTTCTTGATTTATGGAGAAAAGAAGATAAAAAAGAAGATATTTATAAGTCCTTTGTTATTTAAACGAGCTGGAGAAACATGGCATTTCCATTCTAATGTGAGCTCCTGCAGACACTCAGCAGGCACCGTGCCTGCCCTGCCTGCCTGGGTGTTAATGGCAGGGAGCAGCAGGATGCTGCAGAAAGGCCAGGGCACAAGGCACATGCAGCCTGAACTCAGAGTGCTGCTCCTGAGAGCAACTTACTTCATCTCTCTGCCTCTGTTTCTCCTCCCAGCCTCTGTTCAAGAGATGAACTTTGAGACAGAATTGCCTCTTGCTCTGCAAAGAAAAAGTGTGTAGCTTGGAGGGAGCCTTGACTAAGCCTTGAGCCTGTGGTTGTGCTGTACTACAGAACAGGGTCATGGCACAAACCCTGCTGGTCTGGGCGTGCTGGCACAGTTCAGTTTGAGGGCTGGCACAGTTCAGTTTGAGGGCTGGCACAGTTCAGTTTGAGGGCTGCCACCTCCCAAGAGGACAGAGGAGTGTGTCTGAACAGAGTGTGGATTATGCTGGTATCACTGACTTTTTGTGTACCTGGCAAAAATAGATAAATCTTAGTGCCATGTTGTTGTTCTGTGGGCAGTTGTTCATGCAGCAGTTTCATTAACCAGCAGCAGAAGCAGCCTCTTGAGCACACAATTTGTTTCCAAGGAAATTGGAAACCTGGCCTTTAATCAAGTGGATGTTTTTTAATGCTATAATATGATATTATTCAGTGTTGTCATATGGGTACTCTGCAGTGTTTTTCTGTAGTTATAACATCAACATTTCATTAAGCTGAATGTTATTATGCAGTTTCAATTATCTGAATCTTGCTTATGCAGATATTTCCAACAACTGCATGTTAAAGCTAAATGTTTAATTTATATATTTATCTGCTTTATGTGAAAGAGAGGAAAGCTGCTAGTTCTAGCCCAGTAGTGGAGAGCTGTCCCCAGAATATGCCAGGGAGGTTACCCTAGATATTGCATGGGAAAAAAAAAATAGAAAAAATTAGGAAAACCAGAAAAACTTATTAGAAAATTAAAAAAAAAAAAAATTACTCTTGGCAGAACTGCTGATTTACAATGCTTTTGTGTTTTTGAATGTGTTTGGAAAATGTAGGTAGAGTTGTATAGCCTGATGACTCACAGAACACCTCTGGGCAAAACAACCTGCCTAAGACATAGGAAAAAGATTGAATAGGTTTTTTAATGATCCAAAAATTACTGGCTGGGATTTAAATCAGGTGAATTCTTGTTGGTATTCAGCACAACTAGCACGGTCAGACACTGCAGCAATTAGGAAGAGGAAGCAGGCAGCATGGGCAATCCACTTTTGAGTAGCTCTTTGCATACACACATCAGTCTTTTTTTCATTGAGTCAGTGCCGCTGCTTTAAGGTATAGTGTACATAAATGCTGGATCAGGACAGGGATCAAGAGAGGAACATAGGGATTTGTAGGGTAATTTCTCACCCTCTGCTAGTGGGAAAGCAGGTGGCCACAGGTGGAGAGAGCAGGTAAGGCTGGTGATGGTACTGGCAGCGACATCCTGCAGGGAGGGGCTTGGGAAGCACTGTGTGTGCACTTCCATGCAGCTCTCCTCGGCGGAGAGTCTGCTGGAGACCTGGCTGTGTGGGCTGAGCACTGGGCACCTCATTAGCTCAGCTCACCCTGCCTTTCATGGCAGAATTGGTGCCATCCAGATGGGGAACTTTGTCTGACTTACCTCAAGATGAAACCAAAGAACAGGGCCTTGAGGAGGAGGGAGAAAGAGTCTGAGAGCTATGGCAAGTCAGAGAGGGGCTTTATTCCTGTCCTACTACCACCACAGGTGTTTCCAACACCTAGAAGAGCATTCACAGGAGAAAATTAAACTAATCTCATAACTGAAAGCAAGCATAAGAAGTAGGTTAACTCTGAGCTTCCCTTCACAGTAAATGACTAATCGAGTCTTTCTCCTCTTGAGCAGTGCTCAGGTACACATTTCTAGGTACACTGTGAATTCCTTTCCAAATCTCACTCAGGCATTGTCTTTGCCTCCTTTCCGGTGATATGTCTGTAATTCTGGCTTGAACTGTCTGCACTGAGTGAGGGTTTCTGGGAGATGGCCTTGATTTTTATTGTCATTTTTAATTGGATGATGTGGGACATTGTGCTTGGTACAATGAAGATGAACCTCTTTATATGTTAAGAATATTTTGCAAGCTATCTCATCAATTTATACTGCTTTGAAATGCTTGTAGCTTAAATATTAAATAGTCATTGTGAACTCTGATAAAATTTCAGATTATTTGCTTAATTTACGAGCAGATCAATATACATGAAGGCAGAGACTTCTGTGGTGCTCAGAGAATTTAGGCACATTGATTCCACATTTTTTTTAACTGGATTAATGATTCAAATTGCTTAGCCAGCATTAACATTTCAAACACTGGTTATATATATTATATCAAATACTGTGATTTTCATGATGCTTCAGTATTATAAAGACTCTTTGGGGCTCTACTTTGCCTCAGCTCCTATGAATCCATGTCTAGAGCCCTGCTTTCAACTGCCATAACATTGTGATTTATGTAGGTTTTTATTCTGAAACTAGTAAGTTAAACTTTCACAATAAGGAAGTTAAATCTCAAACAGGTCCTGACAGCTCTATTAATCATATAAAAGCCATGATTTTTGTTATGCATCCTCACAGAGAATTTTATGCATAAAGAATTGCCTGTTTTAATCTGAATAGTCTGCACAGAAGAAAAACAGCTCTGAGAATAGCAGCCTTGAGAGTGCAGTGGAGCTGTCCTGATGGACTAGAGCAGCAGGCTACTGACAATCAAGGAAAGCAGCAACAGGTGATCAGAGTATTCCCAGGTAATTTACCACAGACCAGGCATTGTAATGGGCTCTTCAGCAGAAATGGGATGAGCTGCTAAACAGGCACACCACTAAAAATTCAAAACTGGTTTTGAAGTCAAGCAGACATTGTCATGTAAGGAGAAATCTGCTTCTTATCCTTGTACAGATTTCAAAAGACGAGTAAAAGGGAAAGTAAAGAATGGTGTGCAATGTTTCTTTGGTCTGTGTCTTAAAGGGGGAACTGATTGACATGAGGCCTGCACCCTGTTCCCAGGTTGCTGAGAAGATGTTTGCACGAGTTAAGAGCGGCTGTTACGTTACCTACTGTCACCTCATGGTCCTCCTTCATTTCTCAATGACAAACATATCTTGTACAACAGAAGTGCCCCTGCCCAGAGGTGCTTGCTCAACTTAGTGCCATGGGCAGAGCAGAGAGCCTGGCTCAAGCAATGTTAGAGATGCTGATGTTGTCCAGAACATGTGTGTGTTGAGAAGCTTCTCTTTTTCCAAGTGTCCCAGGAACTGCAAGGTTAGTAGCAGCCAAGAATAGTGCTGTGACCACATTCCAGGTTTTCCCTAAGTGTTCTATAAATGCAAGAGTTTCTTCAGTTTTTGTGACTATTTCATCCAACCTTGGAACTTATCCTATTGCAGTCTCTGGAAGCTTAGAATGGCTTCTGCAGAAATGGCTCTAGAAAAAAGAATGTGCGTGTAATCCTCTGATTTATGCAGCAGCGCAGGACTTGAGTGAATTCAGTATCTGAGGACTTTTCCTTTCCATAAAAAAATTCATAGAATATGTTGAGTTGGAAGCGACCCATTGGGATCATTGATCCAACTCCTGGTCCTGCACAGACACCCCAACAATCCCACCCTGTGCCCGAGCACTGTCCAAATGCTCCTGGAGCTCTGGCAGCCTCAGGGCCGTGCCCATTCCCTGGGGAGCCTATTCAGTGCCCAGCACCCTCTGGGGAAGAACCTTTTCCTGATATCCATCCTAAACCCCCTTGACACAACTTTAGGCCAACCTCAGGACTTCCCTCAAGTCCTGTCCCTGGTCACCAGAGTGAAGAGATTGGTACCTGCCCCTCTGCTCCTCAGTATCTTCCCCACAAGAATCCTCCAGCATCCTCTTTGTAGAATGCTCATGTACTAAATACATGTAACTATGGCAAGGCTTATCTTATGTTACTGAAAAATCCTGTCAGAGAAAGTGTTCCTGACATGTTCTGGAAGCACTGCAGGAATGTTTTATTAGGCAGAGTGTAACACAAAGCAGCCCTGGAGCTGGGCTGGGGTGTTACTGTGAGCAGAGCAAGGTGAGAGAGGATACAGAGGTGAAGTGAGTTGGGGATTTGCTCACACTGTAACCCGGGGTCAGAGTCAAGGAGATAATTCAGAGATTTTTGTTTTCCAGAGTTGTCTTTGGTCTAGACTGTGTAATCTCCCTAATCAAAGAAACCTCCCCCTGAACTCTGCTTATTGCTCTTACCTTCTGTTCTTGGGTTTTCCTCCTTCCATGTATATTACAGAAATACTCTTCTGTGGTTGTGTTGGATTTTGGGTGACTTTTCTCCCAGGATATTCTACAGATACTGAATTCAAGAGAAAAAAGAAACAGGGGTTTCCTGACATCAGCCTAAAAGTAATTAAAAGAAACTTTGGCAATCTCATTTGCCACCTTCTGGAGGTAAACCATTTTGTTTGGTTCATTGGTTGGAAAGTGTCTCCATTCTTGGTTTCTCAGCTACTTTCATTGTTTAAGTATAAATCACAATCTGGTGGGAAATGAAACTCTGTTGTTTGTATGTTTATAGTTCCTTGTCTTTGAGTATAATTGCAATTATGTTCTGTAGTTATAGCAAATACTCTGAATGTATTACAAGAAGGCAGGAGGGAAGGAAAAACCTGCTGCATTGCAGTTCAGAGCCTATTCCCAGTTCCTAATATAATTTACTGACAATGAATTCTGCGAATTATTCATAAAACAGCAGTGGGCCTCATTTAGCAACATGACAGGGCTGCATGTAATTAGAACTCTTTTAAAGTGTTTTTTTTTTCCCCTATAGATCAATTGTCCCTGCTATAAATGTTGCTAAAATAAAACATACGGTTTTTCACTGTAAAACGCAGTGCAGCCATCTGGCTCTTAGTCTGGAAGTACCTGGTGGATGCTCCAGGTGATTCAGTCTCCAGGGGCCTGCTCTGAGTATTCTCTGTTTCTTCTCAAGACTTAGCAAATGCACGCAGCCTTGCAGAGCCACACCTGGAGCTGTGCTCCACCACGTTGAATCTACAGATTGGGCAGAACCTTTGTAGGTCACCCATTTCATCCAAAGGAGAGTCGATGATTACAAACTTTTATTTATTCATCCCAGCATAAAAGGAAATGTAATTTCAGCAAATCAGCCCATTTGTCTACATTCCAAAGTAGAAAGTGTACCCTTCTGGTATGTGTCCAGAAAAGCTGCTCAACTATCACTTAAATTACCAGACTATGGGTTTTACGTGAAATCTTGGTTCTGTGACAGTTTTCCAAGGACTTAGAACCCAGTGCCACTGAGATGGTACTCATGTACAGCCAGATACATCTGAAATAACTGCTAAATATCAGTTGCCTTTCTGAAGCCAGCTACTTTATTGTCTGCTTAATGAAGAGGAGCTGCTACTTCATGGCCTTTCTATTGCAGAGTTCGAGTGTGAAATGCTAAAAAAAAGTAAACCCACATAAATATCATCAAATACTCTTCTCCCTAATGTTTAAAATCTTAATTCAAAACTCACTGAAGTCAAGGGGGACCTGTCTGTTAACTTCAGTGGGGCTTAGATCAAGCTGTGAATGTTTGACTAATGGCTGCTATGTTCCATTTAGATAATTACCTCTTTCTTTATCCCTTTCCAATTGCTCAAGTTTGCTTTGCCCACAGCATTATTCTGCATGTCATTTGCTTCTCTCTACTGCTTCTATGCCGGTGGCCTAACCATAAATGGGACTTACATTAACTATATAATTATGTTTTCTGAGTATATGTTGAATATTTATTTGTATTTGAAGATTACAAAACAAGCAAATGTGTATTTGAGTCAGATAACACTCTACAGACTTGGGAGGTCAGTCCTGTTTAAGGGAAATTATAGGTTAAAAGGGTGTGATATTGATGATCTTTTATGCCAAGCTCAGCATTTTCTTTTCTCAATCCCCACCTTGTCAAACCTTTGTGAAACTACTCAATCCCATTATTTTCCAAGACAGGGGAAGTGGGTCTGTGTATCTTTCCAACTGAAAGAGAGGAGGTTTAGATTAGCTATTAAAAAGAATTCTTTTAATGAGAGGGTTCTGGCACAGGCTGCCCAGAGAAGCTGTGGCTGCCCTATCCCAGGAAGTGTCCAAGGACGGGCTGCATGGGTCTTGGAGCAGCCTGGGATAGTGGAAGTTGTCTCCTGGTTGTGGCACATGCTTTAAGGGGCCACTGCTTGTGCAGACATTTAAGTGCTTCCATGAAACAGTGCAGGTGAGAGGAGAGTGGAAGGCAGGAAACCAGAGCACAGGTAGAAAGGGGGAAGCAGGTGAACACAAACATGCTTGTGTAGAAAGAGGCAATGAGAGAGAAGCAGTGCTGTGTCAGGGACATTTGTTGATTGGAAAATATCTTGCAGAAATTCCAAGGAGGAAGAGGTTTTAACCAGAGAGTTCTTTCCAGAATGGTGGAATCCTCGAGTGCGGTAGGGAGCATGGTGACGTCTTTTATCTGAGCTGCTGATGTCCTCTGGTATAAGAAAGCCTTACTTTCGAGTGGAAATGTCTCATTTTTGGGACTGACAAAAATTTTATGAGAACTTTTAGTGAAGAGAGAGTATGTTCTGAAAAAAAAAAAGGGGGTCAGAAGAAAGTTTGCAATCTGTGAAACCTGAATTTGTCCAAAATTTCCAGAACTCCTAACAGAGAGTGCAAGCAAACCTTCGCAAAGCAGCCACCATTGGCAGCTCTTACTTGGCCTGGCGAGGCCTTGGCTCCCACAAACATCCTGCACTCAGGTTTTAAAGCACTCCTGACAGATGGGTACCCTGAACACCAGGCATAGATGCCCCACTGTTCCTGGCCCAGGGAGCATTTCAAACAGGACACCTTAACAACAGAAACTGAAGCTTTAGGTCAGGCAACGGCATTTGCATGAGATTCCTGCTTATTTTTGAGTAGGTGTGTCTTGCCTCTTTTCCCCTTGTTGTGGTAAAAAAATCTGCTCTGAACCATAAGAGATGCTTCCACAAATATAAAATAGAGTGCAACAGAACAGTGTTTCTGGGGACCCAGGGCATATTTCCTTCACTTAATTCCTGCTGTGCCTGCTCTGTTCTGCACTCACAGGTAACAAATCACTCAGAGTAAGGAAAAGACAGAGTTGTGGCTCCCTTTCTTCTCAGCATTCACCTGGGGAATTTATTGGGCAATGAAAGGTGTTTTGGCTCCGGTGCTGAAAAGGTGACATTAGAAATGACATTTCCCTGAGCATGGCCAGGGATTATACCTCTCCTCAGGCTCTGGCTAAGGGATAACCAGGAGGTAAATCAGCCAGCAATTGTGCCAGAGCTGCTGCACTGGGATGTCCACAGCAGCTCCTTCCTCAGCAGTACCTGACCTCGGCACAGACTGGGAGCCACGAACCACAGGATGGGGAAACCTGCACGGGGCTGGTGGCCCCAGTGCACACAGACACACAGCACAGTGCAGTCAGTCTTCTAAAGCTGCTGCTCTTCTTTCTCGAACTTCTGGGAGTTTTCTAGATTCATTTCTCCTGTGAAATTTTTAGGGGTTTCTGTTTGTTTTGCATTAGTTTCTCAAAGGAACTATGTAACTGCTGTAGATTTCCATGCTGCCAATGCATTCCTGCACTAAAAATAAAAAAAGTAAAGCTTTTCAGGTTTTATTTTAAGGCTTTGACTTTTCAATTCCAAATCAACCTATGGCATAAGGATTCATGACCAATGTACTCTTGTATATGGCCTCAGTCCAGCAAAGCACTTAAGCACATGCTTAATTTTAATTTTGAACTAAATGGGGCAGTGAATCACACGCTCGAAATGAGGTTAAAATTAAAATTAACCATGTGTCTCTTCTGGATGGGGGCTCTATACACTCTTTCCACTTCTTGCCAGCATTTCCATTACTGAGAAATACTCATTCTTCTCGCTTTTCACCTTCTATTTATTCACTGTTCTTGAATAGTTTTCTTTGCCTCTTTATCAAATGGATCTAATTTCTGTGAAAACCTATGATATCAATTCAGCATACATAAACTGATAGCAAGATAGAATCCCAAGGCAAGTGCCCAGTGGAATTTTTTCTCTTTTGTATTTTTGAGGTTCCTGCAGCTTATTCCCCATTCATAGATATATATAAGAATGAAAAGGCAATTTGAAACAGCTAATGCTGCCTCTTCTCATCAAAGAATTTTAAAATCATATTTGCCATATCAGAAATACCCTAGAGACTGGAAGGATTTGTGATGATTTGCAGTCATCTGATTAGAAGCAAAAAATCAGAAATTAATTTCTGTCACTTCTACACTCAGCATCTTTTGAAAGATGGAGATAAGGTGATCTCTTTCTTCTATCTTATGTTGTAAATCATTCAGCTGGTGTGTATCAAAATGATCTCTCATCCCTTTTACTAGCAGGGCACAAACTCTGCGACAGCTATTAGAATAATCGGGTAACGTGCAGGAAGAGGTGGAGGGAACAAGAGTCTTGTTGCTGGGTTTTTTATTTTAAAATGTTATTCTGTGCTGGAAGGCCACTTTCAGCTTCTGTAATTAGCCTGAAACTTTGAGCTCATTGCTGTCTGAGAGAATGAATGCACACGGATTGTGGCAGTAGTTAGAACAGAGCAAGGCAAAACGAGGTGTGAGAAAAAAATTGGCACCTTTATGGTAGATGTTCTTCAGTTGCTGGTTTCCATTTGACTGTGTGATATGAACTCAATGAGGAGCTTTTCTTCTCTTACTCTGCATTTCCTTACATGGCTGGATCCTCATTTCTGGTTTCTTTCCCACACAAAAGGGGGAAAAAAAAATCTCCTGTTTATATCAGGATTATGTTTTGTAGTACAGTTATTGGAAAATTTGTTTTCCATTTGAATTTTCTGTGCCTCATTCTTACTTGTTAATTCTCCAAAAAGGGGACTAGTCCTCATCTTTTTGCATAAAGAGGAAATTTTTCTGTTCCAGGAGATAATTCAGAACTTGCTCCAGCAGTTGTATGTGTTGCTAAAAAATGTTTTTTAGAGATTTTCATACTCCCTTTTTATCTCTCTCATGGAGGACTTTTTCTTTAAATTTGGCAAATACATATTTATTCCTTGGGTCAATTAACAGAAAAATTACATTTTGTTTTTTGTTGGCTTGAGCAATTTCTTATGTCTACTTAGTGGTAATATTTTAAAAACATTTAAATTATGAATATACTCTAATAGTCCTGAGTAATGATTCATTTTGTATCCATTCATTTGCTTTATATTTCCCTTGGTGTTTAAATCTTCCACTTCAGCTAAATTGACATTACTCAAACATTAGGTAAGAGCTGCTTACTAGAAAGGTTAATTGATGGAGAATTCTAAAAGAGCCACCAGTAGTACTTGAACTGAGTCCCTCAATGTGGGAATTCATCTCTCTTTAAGTTATTGAGTGTACACAGTTTTGTGTGTGTCTCCCTTACATGATCAACATTTTGGGCAAAGAATCATTGCCTTGATGAAGTTTAAACACAGTAACCATGCAAAGAGGGGGGAGATATCTCGATGCTCACACTGGATTTGCAAACACATAAAAGCTTGTGGAAATTCTGTTAATTTAGAAGTCCGAGGGAACTGAGGACTCCAAGCAAAGGCATCCAATTCCAAGTGAACCATCCCTGGTCATTTTTTTAATGCAGAAAAATGACTTTGGGAATGATTTGATCAAACAGAAAACCTACCTCAGTTTAGAATAAGGGATAATTTCTGTGCTGCTCTGGCCAATATGGACAGAAAGAGGAGGGGGATTCATTTCAACTTGCTTGCTCTTATCCATAGTATTGCAGGACTGCACATCGGGAGGCCCTTTCCCCTTTATACTCTTCCACTCTTTATTTTGTCTTCCTCAGGTTTTCCTCTTATTTAAACACAGAGATAAAAGCTGGTGTGGCCAAATTCATCCCTCCTAACTCTACCTGGTACCTACTGGAGGGTATTTCTACTTACACGGAGACATCTCCAAATTATTGGTGGACGCACACTATGCACTTTAATTTTATTACCAAAATAAATCAAAGGAAGCTCATAAATACATACCAGAAACATCACAGCATACGTTAAACTGTTGGCCTCATCCAATCAGTTCCACATCCAGGAGCTTAAGTTTGTGAGTCCAATATGTGCCAAAACTTCGCCTCAGAGTGGAGACCTCACAAATAATATTTAGTATGCAAACATTTCTGGTTTGTTGGTTTCAGTCTACTTCTCTTCTAATTATGTATGAAGAGAATAAGGAGATGTTTTTTCTTACCTATTTCTCCTCTTTGTAGTGTATTGATTGCTTTGCACTTCCTTAGAAAGATCAATATTCCATTAGGAGCAGAGGAGTAGCACTACAGGAGAAACAAGCCTGGCTGTTGCCAAAATTGAAAGCTCAGTGTTGGAAGACAAAAGTTTTTTTCCAGAAGTGGAATGAAAATCTCTTGGATAACTGAGCAAATGATGGTGTATTTCTACAGACCTGCTGGCAGGGTGTAGCTGTTATTGTCAAGAGAAATTGGTTTGCCCATCTCCACCGAATATTCATTAAGCCAGGAGAGTACCTGATAAATGTGCTAAAGGAAACAGTTTAGCAGGATGGCACCAAGCAGGAGAGCAAGAAAAGGTTGGAAGGATGTTCAGTTTCATTTCACTGGTACATGGTGCACAGAGAGTCACAGAGATGCTGTCACACCTAATGCCTGTTTTTCCTAAACCTTGTGTTTCTGTGCTGTGGGGCTACTCATGCAAGTGAAGCCAGCACAGTTAGGCCTTCTCAGAAGTTATTTTGAGTTTTGGAAGGTGCGTGTGATGTTTTTCTTCTTTGATTTTCTTAATTGCATTTTCATAATGAATAGGAACCTGTATAATCATATAATGAGGCTTTTTAATTATGATAGGTACAGGTATAATTAAAAATCTTTACAATATAACATGAATAAATGCAGGTTTTCTTTTATGAAGATATTTAAAAAGATTAGCAGGGGTGTTATTTGTGTTTGCAGGTTTGGAGTCAAATGGGAGGTACCTATTGATTTCCAGCACTCCTCATATTTAGCAAAAATAATTAGCTTGGCATTCCTGGAAATTTTCATTTATACTTCCAAGCCTCGGTAGAGCCCAGATTCCTCCCTGTACAGATGCTGTAAAATAGATGTGGGGAGTCCTTAAGAAATTTCATTATTGAGACAGTTTCTCTGATGATCAAAAAAGGGGGCACTTAAAAATTTCAGGACTGGTCCCACTGAGTTCTCTGAGGATTAACACTGGTGGGAAGTTTGACTCTTGATGCAAGATGAAAAAGATTTCTACGCTTGCTTAAATGCCTGGAAGGACCCTGGAAGGACCCTGGAAGGACTGAATTCCTCTAAGTCCCATACATCAGGTGCAGCTTTTAGCCTTAGGGCACAGTAGCATCTTTGGTATAACCTCAGAAATCTTCCAGATCATTAATTAAAAGAATTTTTTGTAAATAAATATATATATATTATTTAGTAATGAGCTCATTTTAGAATTCATTTTTTTTCCTAAATAAGAATAGATTTCCTTAGGAATAATACTAAAGTCTGACAATGTAATTTTTTTAAAAACCAAACATTTGTATTAGAAATTAAGTACATTATGTACACATTAAGGTTATCTTTATCATATGTGGGAATGTTCTGGATAAAAACCTCCCCTTTCTCCCTGAAAATTACTTTTAATTATAAATGTCAGAAAAATATATTAATATAATGTGGGTTAGGTTTTGACTCTAGCTTTGACTTTTCTCCTCAAATAGTACCAATGGGAATAGAACAGCTAAATCTCTGCACACTTAATTCCCTGGAACTCTTTATTATGCTTGAGGGGGAAAAATGGGAAAGCAGGAAATTGTTACTCAAGGACATAACATTTGAGATGGCCATAAGCCAACAGAGTAGAAGATGTAGTAAAGCCTAGGGAGTGGTGACTAACAGTGAGTGCAGTGATGCTGAGCAGAGTTGTCACTTCCAGTGACACCAAACAATCTCAGCTGAAGGTGAATAGAGGTTCTTTGTCAAAACAACTTTTTTGCTAGTATTTCTAGAAAAAGGCACTGATGTGGATTGGTTAGTTCTCTGATTATTTCCAGGTTTGGTTTTGATTTTTCCTAAGTGGGAGAAAGGTATGATCTGCCTTACTAATATACTACGTTGAATTTTAAGATGAAGAGAATAGGAATTACGAATTTAGAGGAGGAATTTCTCACACTTTCAGGATTTCTCCTCCTCCATGATTTCTTCATGGTCACAACTTTACCCTTCTCTGGCACAAGGAGATTTTGAGCACTTTTGAGTTACCATTGGGAGGACTTGGGCCAACCCCAAGTGGTGATGAGACAACACAGAGGACACAGGAGGATGGGATTAGTGTTTCATGCAGGATTTGTGGAAGGGGTGCATTCACTGGCTGGTGCTCTTTGGGAAGGGAGCAGGCCTAGCCCTGGTTGTTTTCAGTAATTAAATAGATAATGGCAATGGCTGGTGCGATGACAGAACCCAGATAAGGGACTAGACTTGATTTGGGGGGACGGAAGAAGGGAAGAACAGCATTTCAGCGGTTTGTTGAAGGAAATACAGACATGTCACCAGCTGCTGTCCCTTGTCCACAAGACAGGCGGTAGCAGGGAGGCAGAGGCAACATTTAAATCAGCCCAGGCTCATTGAAGCTTTTTCAGTGTGAAGGCAGGGTTTTGCAAAGCCACGAGGTGGGATTTACTCCAGCAGAAAGCTTTTCTTGGCAAATTGTTAGTGACAGAGTTTCCTCTCTGCTCTGTGGTCCTTTGGCACAAAGGGCCAAACTTTTGCCAAGTTCATCACTGAACCCTCCAACTTTATTTTCCACAGCAGCTGAGCTCCAACTTCAAAGCTAAGGCTTTTTACATTCAATAAGCTAAAACAAGTGGCTTATATGATGATTTAAAAAAGGAGTATTTTAAGAATCTCACTTGTTTTAAAGTCAAAACATAAAGTATGCATCTTTCTCTTGCATCTCTTATCGACTGATTTTGTTAAAGGTGAACAAGAAACGTCATGTCCACTCATTCAAGCACCAGCTGCTAGTTTACAAACCCTCCTCTTTTTTATCCTTTTCCTTTTCTTTTCCCCCCAGAATGGAGAATTACTGCCCTGATGTGAAACATAGGATTATCCTTACGGCTCCATTCAGTGGCTCCAGGCTCATGGGAGAGCGCGGTTTGGCCTCTGCATTCATCCAGTTTCTCTCCTGATCTCTTTGTTTGGGGATGAAAAACCTCAGCCCTTTGGCCTGGGGGCTCAGCTCATCTTCCCAGTAGAGCAAGTCTTGGTTTGTGGGCAAAATTCTCCCCGTCATGAGAGTAAAGAGCAGTCTGAGTTTTCAGTAGCATTGCAGCCAGTAGTGCCTTGTGACATTATCTTACATTGTCAATAAATGTGTTTGTTTGAAGTCTCTGTGGGAGAGCCAGGATCCTGGGCACTGCCTGTGGGAATTTTCTAGGCCTTTTGTCTCCGATTAATCACAGAATATATATGCTAAATTATTTATAGAAATAAATTATGCCCTTTGAAGGCTTAAATTATTTAAAAGGCTTTTAATCTCTCTTCCTAAATAACTCTTGCAGAGACCTCTTATCTGCTTCAATGTTAGAGGGTCCAACATGCATCATTTTTTATGTCCCTTGAAGCTGGGACTGCATGTGGGAAAGTGTATCCCTGAATTTTCTACACGGTGGGATCTGACAGGAAACTCAGAAGATAACTAGGTGGAGAGTGGAGATAGTGGAGGTTTTTCAGGATTGTGTGTGTGTCCGCACTGAAACGGGAAAATGACCTCATCAGGGAACATGGATGAGCCCAGTACCAGCACTCATATGCAAAGGATTAATCCACAGGCTGGAAAATTGAAAGTTACCTGAAAAGCTCACAGTGTTTTCTTTTTTTTTTCCCCCTCTAAAGGTAATATTTCTGTGTAAAAATCACACAGATTCCAGATTTAAGGCATCCATGGGCACTATTTTCCAAGCATCTGGCAAGGTATTTCCAGAAGGGGCTATAATTAATAGTATTTGAAATCTGCCAAGGAGCATTTTTCTGCCCACATTATCATTAAAATAATTTTTCTCAGGGCTCCACTTCTTAGGAAAAAGCAAACAGTTAAGAAAGGACTAGTCATGGTCCAGGAAAACAGCAAAGTCCAATTAAAAGTACTCCAATGGGCTATAAATCAGTAGAAACCAATTCTCTTGCATTATTTGAAAGCCAGTGGTTCTTCCCATTAATAAAGTGACCAGAACAGTAACTTTTTAATGCTGCTGAGCCATGGTTTGGATTCCACTGGAGCAAAATTAATCCTGAAAGAAACCTCCTGAAACCAGAGGCTTTGCAGCTATACTAAAGTTGTCTCAGTCTGTAAGTGATGAACAGCGTTTATTATATTCATACCTTGCCAAGGCGCTAGATTTTCTTCTGCTCCGGTTAAACACATCACAGAAATCCACCCACACAAGTAGAAATTGTACACTTATCTAGGACAAAAGCTTTCCTTATTTTATAAACCTCCTAGTCCTAAAAACAGGCTTTTTGTGGCTGATGAATGCCAGGGTTTCCTTAGGATGCCAGGGTTTGCCAGGGTTTCATTTGGAAAGGATGACATTTGACATAATTTTTTCTTTATTGCAGAAATAAAATTATTTTGATTTAAATTTAAAGTGAAAATATTAGGAAATGGAACTTGCATAACCACAAAGTAGAAGGTAACTCCTACAATAGCTGGGAGACTGCTAATGCTGATAAGTTAAAATAGGTTTTAAATGCACATGTGAAAAGGTAAATTTTAGCATTATGATTCCTGTGAGGACAAGAATGAATGCAATCTGCTTACTGTTCTTTAGCTTTGCAGGAGGCTTGATTGAACCTTTTCCCTGTCTTCTGGAGAAGCTTTGACCAGAGAGGCAAAAAGTTCTTGGAACTCAAGCAGTTCAGTGCCAGTGCAGTTGTCACCTGTGACACTGTTGTGTGCCCGGGCAGGTGTGGTTTGGCTGGTGAAATATGGACTGTTCCTTTCCCAGCAAGAAAAAGGGAATATTAGGAATTTCTGGCAGAAAGTCCTGTTGCTGAGCCTTTACCATGCATTTTACTGCTTATAAATGTGTTTAATTGTATCCAGTTTTGCTTGTGACATCTCTGTGACTGAGGCTGCCTTTGGTACAATGCTTACATGGAATATGGACATGATGGGAGAAAAATATTCTGGTTCAGGAAACTGCGAGGCTCCATCAAAATTAGGTATCTTTGGCCTAGCAATGGCTAAGAATGAAAAACTGATTTCAGATTTTTTAAAACTTTTTGTACTCTAGTATTAAAATATTAATATTAAAATTTGGGATTACGCCAGCTGGAGGAAGTAGGTTTTTCTTTTCACTCTTCAGTTTAGCTTTCTAAAATTTTACTAAGTCAGAAGAAAAAGAAAGAGAAAAAAACCCCCTATAATTAAATTTTTTCTTTTATTCCATGCCAGAAAGAAACAGAATTAAAATATAGGAACAAAACCACAAGAAATAAATGGTCTTTTCTGGAATGGCATGGAAAAAACCAACACTGCTAAAAACTTTTCAGCTTTAAAAAAGGTCCGATCTTCATAAATAGAAATGTTCACCAGCCCTCCTTCTAATGAAAGGAGAAACTAGGTTAGCCCAAATTGCTGTGCTACTATCAGATTGACTAAAAATTGGATCTAATAAAACAAAAAATTACATTTTTTTGTGTCCTTTGTGCATGGCTGAAGCTCTGGCAGTGGCAGCAGTAGTAGATACTTTTGGGAAAGAGGATGGAAATATAAAGCAAATGTTGCTTGTGCTCTCCCTGTTACACTCGCACTTGCTTCTAAGAGTCAGCAGTTTAAGGACTTCCTGAGCCAGAGGTTGCCTCTGCTTTGTTGGCTTTAATTATCAACAGTGAACAACCTCCCCTCGTGGCTTCCAGGGGGTCTTCTTTTGAACATTTTGAGTTTCATTCTCTGCAAGACCCTGTGACAATTTTCTGTGACAAGAAGCAAGTAAACAAAGAACATCTCTAACTTTTAGTAGTTGATGTATACACTCACTTCAGAATTACGTGTTTCCTGCACATTGTATCTGTCTAGGCTGATAAACCTTCTCTGCTGTGCCACATCCCCTTGCTCCTACTGCATCTGCATCTGTTAGTCCTTTGGTGCCTCCTGCTAGGATAAAACAATGTCTGGGTTTCCGACCATTAAAACAGATGGGGACCAAGCAACAGGGTCAGTGGAGGAGCAGCAGTGGGGACCAGGACCCTTAGGATGCAGGATCTTGCAGTATCCTGGTGCGTGTTTCTGCCAGCTGCACTTCCCACTGCCTCCCCCAGCTTTGCCTCCACAGGAGCTGTAAGCAAAGGTCAGTCTGTACCTCACTGTTTTACAGTGCCTCAGCCCAGCCTGGACTTCAGCTGATGTATTTGGGATTGTTTGTCAGACTGACTCAAACAGAGCGGTGCCTGCCTTGCAGGGGGAAGAACACTAAGCACACTTGAGGCCATTGGTTTTCTGTTCTCCAGCATCTTTGGTTTAAAGTAATCCTTGCATGTACAGGGCTTGGATAATTCATTTCTGCACTTGGCAGGGAGGCAGCTGAGAGCTGTACAGGTGACCAGAGGGACTGTTTCACCTCCTGGGTCGTGCAGGGCTCTCTGGCCCCAGGTGCTCTTCTGGGCAGCCAAGCCCATGGATCATCATCCCTGCCAAGGCCCTCAAGCTGAAGTGGCAGTCACACAAACATCTCCCACTCACCTTTCACTGCAGACTGGCCTCTCTCGTGGTAGTCCATGGTTCTCTGCCATATCCCTTTCTCCTGTGGTGTCTTCCAGGTGCAGCAGGCTCACAGGCTCACCAAGGACTCAGCTGAGAGTGACTCTGTGCCCCAACCAGGAGGCATCTTCTCCTTGGCTCCTTGCAGCTTCACTCTGTAATGCCAGCTCTCCCTGCACATTTACCTGCCTCTTCTGCTGTAATGGTTTGAAAGCATTCCAGTCAATCTGCAAATTCCCCAGGGCTTGCTAGACCTGGGATGGTTCACCTCACCTGTGGATGGGGCACACAGGCACTCATGGCACTGATTTTGCTTTGAGAATCAGCCATGAGGGGGTAAACCAACTGTTCTGGGGTAGGTACTGCCATCTTCTGCAGCTCTGCAGGGTTGTCACAGTGTGGAACAAGGTGGAGTCAAGGGACCAAATTCACCTCTGTACAAAAAAGGCTGTGCAATAGTTCAAGCCCTACTTAAACAGATCAAGATATGTTTTGTCCTGGTCCTTGAAACAGAGAGACTCAAAGTAAAAGGGAGTTTTTGAATCAGGTGCTCCAGAATTAAATGCCTGTGGATGGGTGTCTAAAATGGATGCAGGTTACCTTCTGTTAATGAATTCAGATGATGCTATGTTTATTTCCAAGAAGATGAGGAGACACTATAAGGAAGATATTTTGTGCAAAACAAAAAAAACCCCAAACTGGGGGGAATATAATGTTCACAAGCCTTATCCCCCTTTGAACCATTCAAATCTTGCTCAGATTCCATTGTGCATTTTTTCCATTGAGTTCTATAGTTACTTGTAATTACAGAGGTATATCAGCACCTGAAATGGGCAACTGGGGAAGAAGTTGAATTAGATTAACTGCTGTTCTTTACTTTGATGCATTAGCTCCGTGTTCCTATGATAGAAACCTTTTGTCTTATCCAGCGCAAAATCAATGCCACTTCTAAATCCCAGCTCCAGAGGACTTGGCAAATACAAAACAGAAAAGCTATAATTTCTTAAATAATCCAAAGCAAAGTGAATTTTCACATTACTCCTGCATAATCTCTCCATTGTCATTAACACAAGCAGCTCACTCTGCCATAGGAATTTTCCTATTTTCTTTGGGGTTTTTTTTAATAAAGGATGATAGGTTAGAGAATACTTTTTCTTATCTGTTTGCTTTGTGTCTTAAGCACAGTCTATTTTTAATAAAGTGTTGGAGATACGCAAATAAAATACCACATGAGAGTCTCCTACCTGAGAAATTAAAACTTGTCTGTTATTCACAAGTGTACTGAGATGATCCTTCTCAAAACCTTTGCAACAGAACCCAAAAGCTTCGTTTCCCTGTAATTCATCAATCCTGTAAGAGCTTGATGAATTAGAAATCAGAATTTTTTTCTTCCTAAAAAAAGAGGGCGACCAGACCCTGAGATGACAACGGAGGGTCTCTGCAGAATTCTCTCTGCAGCTGTGCCGGCGCAGCTCAAGCCTAGCACACAGCACTCCTGGCGGTTTTGTTGCGACTTTCTTGTCAGATGGAGCTGTTGGTGGTGCTGAGCTACAGGGTGAGTCTGTGATGCCTGTAAACATCAGGGGATGCGGCCCCTGCTTCTGCTCTGTGCTCTCAAGTGAGTTCCCCAAAGGTGAAAATCTTCAACACACTGAGCAGCTCTCCTTCGTGAGAAGTTTGCTCTACATCCCATGAATCCAGTTAAGAACCACTGTCCTCTATGTTCCCATGTCAGATCATTATTTTTTGTTTTATTAACCACTGAATAATGCTGAATCTCCACCAAAGTAGCTTAGAAAAGGGATGCATGTGGCCCACAGACCAAATAACCCATTCTTTTTGACCTCTTTTCCAGAACCAGTCACTCTTACATGGATGTAAATTTGACTGCTGTGTGAACAAAAGGCCTTTTCCTTCCATCCCACCTTTCCATTGCCCCTGCCAACCCATGCTCTGTCACGGCAACCTTCTCTCTCACAAGCCATGGGCAGCTGGTTATTATAGATGTGTTTGCATTCACCGTAGTTCTTGTTCAATTCCAGCACTCCAGTGTATAAGACTTGAGTTGAGTCATATTTGACCCATAAACATTCTGGTTTTAGGCCCAGAGGTGAATTTGTGTCAGTTAGCTCTAGCTATATCACAATGTTCTGCATTGGAAGTGTGGCATTAGCCTGCATCTTACACTGTCAATGAATTTATTTAACTTTCCAAGTTCAAGAGCTCTTAGCATTTTCTGCAAAGAAAACTCTACAGAGTCAGTGAGGCATCTTTGTGGCTTCCTGTAGTGAGACAGCTCCTCCCATTAATTTCCATCCTTTTCTCACTCCTTACTGAACACCTTTAGCTAGAAGAGACCAGGAGATGCTCTGATATAGACTGCTGGAATTTAAGAATAGCTCAAGTGAAAATCTTAAGTGACACTCATTTCAGTGCCTCAAACCTTCAGCAGGAGTGTGAGGATTTTGAAAATACTGAGGTGACAGAGTGGCATAAAGGAGCTGCGTTGGAAGGGAAAACTGAATTTAGTAAGTGCAACTTCTTGTTAAAATTTTTGAATTATGTTAAATTTTTTTTGTATTTTTTATTTTATTTTTAGCTTGGTAGATAAGAACTGCAAAGGACCCAAAATAAGATTTCCAAATTAAATTTGGACTTTATAAGATGTATGGAAGGAACAAATTAAGGAGCTTACAAGCTTCTGCTTTTCTTCCAGACTGTGACAGATTCCTCACTTGATGTCAACAGAACATCTGCTCCCTGTCCAGTATCCCTCTGCATTTAATTTGATTGTGATTCATGTTTTGCATAGGACTCAAAAGCTTTTCAATAATATCAGCTACCCAAATCTGCTGAACTCTGTTTTGCCACGTATTATGGGAAGGCAAATGAAAAATATGTTCCATGGCTCAGAGAAGTAGCTGCACGTCATACCAGAGATACCAGGGCTGGTGGATAAATGGAGATAAAGTCATGAGCTGGAGGAAGCAGAGATAATGTTGCTTAGACACTAACACTGTGAAAAAGCAGAGTGTAAAGAAGTGTACGGAGAAGGGAAAAGGTGGATGGAAGGAAGGTCTCCTGGCAGTTTGGGAATTCCATGGTGGATACTCCTTGTACAACCACCCCAGCGGCTGCTTGCATGCACAGCGAAAGATCAATTTCTGTCTGGAGTATCTTCTGTATTTTCCCCATGTTCTTGTTACTCATTGTCTGACATTGTCCCAGATCTCACCCTACCATTTTGACTTCTGATACCAAGTTCTCTTACACTGTGTGAGCACCATCTCTTCTCAGCTGGTCTCGGTGCTCCTGGGGATACCTCACATTTGCCTTGTCCCTCACACTGCAGGAGTAAATGCTCTTGGGTTGTTATTTCCCTAGATGCTAAACTGAAAGAGATGGAGTGGTTTCATTTCCTGTTTGCTTTCACCTTGACTTCCCTCTGGATGCTCTTGGTAGATGTATTCATTAAGGATGCACTCACGAGCAAATATAAATAAATGATATAGAAAGAAATATCCATCTTCTGCTTCTGGAGATCATCATGTTACATGTTTTGTAGCTGACCTAGCAGGATATTGAAATAAATTAATTATTTTTTCAAGTTTCATTCAAATGAATATTAGAACCCAGAAAATCTGATTTACTGATAGTGTTGTGAAATCAATTAATTTTTTAAATATTGATATTTTAATGTGCTCTTTTTCTGAAACATTTGTAGAGCCATTAACAACCTCCCCCTCTTTTAGTTATCCAACAGCATCTTCACTGAAGTGTTTCCAAAGCAATGAGAAAAGGGGTAATGAATAACAGCAAAGAAAACCATTGAGGATCTTTGTAGTAAAAAATACCAATCACAGAAATTCCCTAAAACAAGTCCATACTGAAACACGTAATGAAAAACTCACACTAAATCAAACAGAATTCCAGCCCAGGTGTCCTGCATTACCCTTTAACCACAGCCTTAGGAAGGTTATTAGTGTTATTCTAACTGCTCTGGTGAAGACAGTAGAAATGCCTAGGTTTTTTTTTTTTTTGAGGTCCAGAACTGCATTCCTTTGTTCTAATGTGAACACTAGAGTATCAGCAAATGAATAGCAGCACCACATTTCCAATTTCAGAAGATTTGGCCTCTTAGAGACCGTTTCATTTTATTTTCAGCCTTTGGAAACTTATTTTGTTCCTTGATTATGAACCTCATCTTGCATAAATCACACAGCCAAAAGCTCCAGTGGTACGACACAAATTTGTTTGTGGTAAGGAGAAAAGGGATCACAGTTAAAGTGTTTCAGCTTTTATTATTATTGTTGTTGTTATTAATTGCTGTTAATATCATGTGTTGACTTACTCCAGTGTCTGTTCTGATGCTTATTGATATTATTCAGCATTCTAGAATATGAGAAAAATCTGTATTATCTTCAAACAGGCTGGTACTTTTATAAATTGCTCTTTTCTTTATAGAAAGAGAGCAAGATTGCTCAGAGGCTGTTCCACACATTCTTTTTTGCTCTGTGTGCATGATGCTTGATTAAAATAGAAGCCTAGTCAATTTATTAAAGCTCTATTCAGCAGAAATATTGTATAATATAGGCATTCTTCTCCTTTTGACCTGTTTAGCAGAAATGTAGCTGAATAGCCCAAATCAGGGCAAGGATGCTCAAAAAGCATTGCACAATTTAATAGTTTTAACTTGCTGAGGCACTTCTTAATACAGTCTGTGACATGTAAATCCAGCTATTGCAAAAACTGACTGTTTCAGTAAATTTAAGGGTAAAAGCTGCATGATCTAGTGCAATAAGACTGTCTTTAAGTTACTATAAACTAAAAATTATATAGCAAATCCAAGCTCTCCTACATACTGATTTTTTTTTAATCAATAGAACTATGCTGAAATTGAAAACTGGAAACATTATTTTGAAAATAATACAAAACTTTTGGTTTCAAAGAATGTGATATATTGTTTTCTTATGCATATCATGCTTAAGGCTGAAAAAGATGCCTATGAATTTTATATCGATTTTTATCCCCAGTTAAAGATATTTACCAGAATCTCTGGAAAACTGTGCGAAGTTGGTGCCCTTCACATAAAATGTAACTATTTGGACATATGATTCAAACCCAAGAGATACACCCAGCATCCCATTGTCATAGGGTTGCAAGTGTCTTTCTCACTTTTATTTTCTAATATGAAGGATAAGGTAAATTTCATATATTTCAAGTTTAAACAAAGATGCACCTTCTGGAGGCAAACAGAAACTCTTCACTGTAGACACATAGCTGTAGCTACCCTGTTACCAGAGAGCCATGTAAATCACTGGCCGTGTCTTCTACCAGCAGTTAATTGACAAAACTTCTCTATTACTTGCCTTTACCTTTCTTAATAAACTCGTCAGCAATAACAAATGCTCCTCTGTAATCTGGAAGCTTTAAGGCTGGAAGCTGAAGTGGCATATTAGTCCCTGTTTTTATGAGTGCTGTAGCTGCCATTGTCCTTCCTGTGGAAGTTCTCACATCCTTGGGCAGATGGAGAGGAAGCTGTGAGCTGACACTAAAAGCACACGCTGGGAGCTGGGTGCCTCTCACCACATTTTCAGTCAGTGTCTGCAAGTGTTAGCAGTGTGTGTGAGGTGTCCCAGGCACAGCCCTCTCTTACATCACTCACAGCAATTTAAGTGTGGAGAAGTCTCTGCTGGGAGCAGATGGCATGGGCAGCAACGCCTCCCCTTCTCTTCTGGCTTCTCGGCATCTGCTTTGAGTTCTGGGCCACCTCTGTGGTTCCCAGAAACACATTGAGGGCAAACACAGTCCATTTTCATTAGTGTGCAACGCGAGAGCAGAAAGCTGCTTTCTTCTGCTTAGAGCATAACAGAACTAGTCAAACAGCTCTGAAAGACAAAGGGTCTTTTTCTCATTACTGTTGGAGAAACAGTTTGCTCTCAAATGGATCCTTCTCAGTGCCACAGATTTTTGTTCCTTATGTAAGCTCAGTAAAAGTCGTGATGAGACGAATCTCTGTGAGAGTCCTTCTGTGCTCAACACACCTAAATAATGAGGCTGTGGAGGGGGATCCCTGGGAGGGGCATCCCTTCAGCCCTGCAGCCAACAGCAGCCCATCAATGTGCTCTTGTAACACCAGAACTCTCTTACACAACATCTAAAACCATCTGAGCACTCAGTGGGGAGACTGAGCTGGTGCCTTGTTTCAGAATATGACAGCTTTGAGAATCTGTGAGGGTTTTGATGTCCTACCAAATCTAAGTATGTTCTTCCAGTTAATAGAAAATTAGGTGTGTTTTCAAGGTTATGTTTATGTTAAATTGTTCCTTTGAAGCTCTCTAACTGCTAGCGAAAAAGATACCTTGATATGGAAAGATGTAAAAAAGCTCAAAGGTTTTACTGGGGTCGAAAGGGTGCTTCATAAAGAATATGGGCAAGTTACAGGGCATGGCTAACTGCTACACTGCATTAAGAGAGGATTGACTGTAGAAAAATGTAGTGTAAAATTTTGTGTTGAGATAGGAAATCCAGGAAATATAAATTTTTTTCCGAGTTCTCAAACAGATATCACCAGAAATTATTTTCTTTTCATCCAGATGAAATGCAAATTGAGTGAAAAATCAAATAAACTGGAGTCCCACTCATCTTGTTAATTCTACCACTTATTTTTCTTTACTCATTTTCTCGGTGACAAAAGTAAGTTTACACTAGTCTTTGTGCTTTGTAGCTCGGTTTTCTCCTGTAGATACCTTCTGGAAAACTCAAAATAGAACAATGGAAGAGTAATGAAGGTAAAATGTCAGTTTGCTTAGATACTGAAAATATAATCAGTGCAATTTGTCAGACTCCTCTGCCTTTCACTGGGATAAGCATTGGTAAAGATTCATCCTTACAATTATGAGATTCATCCTTAGAGTTCCTTTTCTTCCAGAATTCTTTGCTAATAAATGTAATTTTCATGCTTCTCACTGCATGCACGGCAATTTGTGATCCCTTGTAACCACCCTGTAAACAAGTCTGTCTTCTGACACTTGTATTTCCAGAAGTATTCTTAGACATTCCTAACTGTTGTGGAAGTTGGTATCAATGCCACCAGGTCCTTCCTACCAGCACAACTCAGAACTTGCCAGGGTAAATTAGACTTCAGCTAAGCCATGTCCACACAGAATTTACTGTGAGAGTTGGACCCCGTTCCAAGACTTGAACATGGCACATCTGAACGTGACCTTCAAACAGCTTCTCCAGGTTTCCACGCACTGCAGAGCTGAGTAAACAGAGGGTAATATTTACACTCAGCAACTTTTTGAAGATGCTTCTATTCTTCTCAAATCTCAATGACATGCATCTTTTATAGATGAATTAATTTCTGCAACTTTTATTGTCTAGCCTATTCCTGGCTATGGAACGAAAGCACTGACCTTGACTCAAGAAATCCATAGAGTTAGAAGGAATCAATTTAAAACATGAAGTGCTTGTGAAGGAGGTAAGTCTGCTCCTACACTTTGAACTATGTGGGCTTGCAGATCATTACTGCAACGCTTTCTAACTCTGCTAGCACCTCTGCCTTGCTGACATTTTCATGTTGGCCTGAATATATAAAAACCCAGTCATGTTTCTTATTATCTCTTACAAGTTGGTGCAATATGGCCATACAGTGAAAAATCATTAGGCCTGCAGATAAACTGAGTTTTTCTTGCCTGATCAAGAGACACATTAATCAGTCACAACTTAACTTTCCTATTCCTTCTTTTTCATGTATTTTCATCCTCCTTCAAACTGTGTATAAATATCAATACCACTTAAAGGGAATGAATTAGAAAGGGAAAACTTATAAAATATGAATTTAAATGTGTAGCTGTTTCTCTTCTTAATTTTAAACTTCATCTTGGAAGATCCCTTTTTGTCATGAAGCCATGTGCCCAAAAATATTAATCGAGGAAATGAAAATAATGACTTTTTTGCTGTGGGGTTTTAGTTGACAAATATTGCCAAAGCACTCTTGAGACTTTCACAAGATTAAAATGCACATGTTTGTAAAGGAATGATGTTAGCAAACCAATGTCCTAGTGCTGCATCCAAGGGCTGCTGATAGAATGCTCTGAATTATTCAAAGTATAAATGTGTAAAGATGCCTTTTCCGACTCCTCACAGACTCAAAATTCAGTGTTATTTCTGCTGTTGCTGATCCTCTTTTGTGTGTTCTTTTTCCAATAGATTATTTCAAAGTACATTTATATTAACTGCATAAATCTCTTTGTGCTCCCAAGAGCTGTATTTTATGGTTGCATTGTACGTACAGAGGATGAGATTGGAGCACATGGAGGTCACTGGTGTGACCCTCTGAAGTAACTTCATGGAGGTTGCCATCACACCCTGAAGGGAGCCTGTAATACCTGGTAAGAGCAAAGCCACAGCTGACTCATACCCTGAGGCATGAGAATAGGTCCAGCACCCAAAAGAGAGATGCTCCTTGGAGCCTTTCCTGGTTAAAACCAGATCACTGTGTTCTTGCTCACTTGTGTAGCAACAGTCCAGATGACTTCAGCAGGATCACTGTAGCAGAAAACTGTGCTTTATATCCACCTTGTGACACTCACAGGTCCCCTGCTGTTGTCTGCATGCAGTCATGGCCATTTGCAGTGGTACCACAGCTTACCACTCTGTCAGGCTTTGGAATCACGGCTTTCAGAGGTAAAAACAAAAAGGTGTGCATAACAAATGCTGTCCTGATGGCTCATATTGTCTCTCCTTGGACTTCTCAATAGAAGAGAAACAGGAGACTTATGTTGTTTGCCTTCAAGGACTCCTTCTGTCCAGGTTTTTAATTCTGTCTCTATAACTGCAGGATATAAAGACCAATACACATTTGCAATGGTTAAATGAATGCTTTATGCCAGAGGAGCCACAGCCAGCTGAAGCAGCCCTCAACCCTCAGTGACTCCTCCATTGAATCCTTCAGTCTTATTAGGGACTAATGTGAGTAGGTGAAACACGGGAAGCACTTCCAGTGTTGGCAGGCAGACTAGCAATCACCCTTTTGGGATACTTCAGGAATGATGTCTAAGCCCCAGTGCCGGGTAAGTGACAGATTTGGCTTCCCTGAGCCTGGATGTGTTTTTAGAATGAGATTCAGATGGGCTGTTATTTAAGGATCCACTTTAGCAAAACTTGCAACTGCTAAGTGATCTTAATGTAAATGAGTCCCATTCCTACCTATGTTGTAAGGCACAGGATGTCATCCCCACTTGTGAAAGCAGTGTGCATGCAAATAAGGACCTGTGCTGTCGCAGAGAGCTCTCAGCCTGGCAACTGATCCACAACCCAGTTCTGATAGAAGAGAGGACCCCCACACCCCTGTGTGTGTTACATGGTGCCACATCTTCTATATTTGTCTCTGCCAGGGAACCCTTCCTCACTCTCTTGGCTCAGCCTGTTTTGTGATTAACCAAGCAATGTCTCATCTGTATGGGAATGATCACAAAGACTGTGAAAGGATGAAAGCCATTGTGCTGGTGTCAAACTCTGATGGCAAGCAATTTCAGAGTGGTTGCCAGAATTGTAATCATTTCAGTCATTTCAAAAGAGTTTAAAGTAGTTGTTAAAAAGAAAGTGCCTCATCATCCTGGGAAATAGAGTCATTCTTGGCCTTCAGTCAGGCATTCTTTAGAGCTAGTGACACATTTATGTGATTATAATGACAAATGACTTTCCTGTCCCTCTCTGTTTGTATAATAGATGAGATATGTGCGTGGTTTCTGAGGATGGAAGAAATAAGGGAGGGTGGAATACTTGTATTTCAAATATGGGAAATGGTAAAATTTCCTCATTAATAACCCCAACCCTCACCCCCAAAAGCAGGAAAACCAAATTACAATTTTAACGTTGAAAGTGTAAGTCTAGGACAGGACCTTGCATCAGAATTAGGCAAATGTGGCTGCTGGAGTTCTCGGCCAGCATGGGACATATCAATTCCTGTTGGAGCTGTTATGTGCCTGTTTTCTGCAGATTTTGTCAGTCTGCACAAAGGACGGGTAAAGCTATTCTGAAGCCAGCTGATACAGGTCCAAAACCTACCATCAGCTAAACTGGTGCAAATCATATTTGATCAGATCCATACCAGATGTAAAGAAACCGAGAGCAGGGTTTGGCCTGTTGTATTTCCCTAGTGCAGCACAATGTTACACATACAGACCTCTTGATGCTTGTGCTGACTCTGCTGACAGTGCTAATGAAATTATGAGTTAAAATCATTACTGGAATTAGTCATCTTGATTTGTTTCCTTTGCTGTATCTGTTTCACGAAAGGGTTCTACATTTTCAAAGTACAGAGAACAGTTCAATTAAGTGCTTAGTAGCTCCAGCTGCCCTCCAAAATTTGTTCGAACAGTCTAATGCCAAAGGTAAAAAAAAAAAAAAAAGAAGTTGAAGGATTCTGCAGTATATAAGTTTAAATTTTGATTTATGAACTTAGCAGTCAGTCTCTACCAATTAAAAACATGCACAGGGTTTTTTCATCTTCCCCAGACAACTGTTATCACTGAGCTGGTCTGTTTAGTCCGCATGTGCCAAGCCCTGGCTCTGCCCCAGCCAGGGAACTTTGTGCCTGTCAAAGCCCAATGTGGAAAGAGCTGCATGACAAAGAGTCCAAGTGACAGTCCAAAATTGTTCACACAGCAACCTTTAAATGCTCGGAGAGACTTTGCTTTCATGTTTTAACTGTACAGTTTCAATTGTAAAATCCCTGTTCTCTACACCAAATCTTTTTTCAGCAACAAAATTAAAGAGATTCTAAGTTTGTCAGTAAACCCTGACATTCAAGTGCTGAAGTTCATCAGAGTAAGGCAGATTGAAAAGTTATAGCACTGGGAGATTTTCCATTGAATTCATATTGTAAGAGACGGATTAAACTTTCAAAGAGCAAATGATCTGGAAACACAGATGACATAATTTGATTTCTATTTCTATTTATTAAAAGTGCCAGGCTGGATGTGGCCCTGGGCAAGCTGCTTTAGCTGCTCCTGCTTGAGTGGCGGGACAGTGGATCCCAGAGGAGCTGGCCAACCTCAGCTGCCGTGGGATTCTGTGCATTCAACAAGATTTACACCCCATTTATCCTTGGCTAGTGGAGTGAATAAAATGAATACTCTAGCACAGCTTTATCCTTAAACTGTGTATTACAGCTTTATGAGTTAATATAAATGAATGCAATAGCAAGAATGATTCATCTTCACTCTTTAAGAAACTGTAATATCTTATACTAGATAGACTGTCAGTATAGAATAAACAATTTGCCATATTGATACCTGGTTCTTAGCACTTTTGTTTATTAATTCGCCTTACAGCAAAGAAACAAATCCTGAAATTTTAAAATGGCACTTTGCTTAATATCAGAATTAAGTTTCTGTGCCTTTACATGGAAATAATTGGTATCATTTTATGAAACTCAAAAATGAATAAGGAGGGAATCTTTTTGCTCTTAGGAAATTTATCTTGTTTTCATTTAGGACAGTGGAAATTGAGAGAGAATCATCTACATTGTCAAAAATATTTCTATATGCATAAGTCAACAATGTAGTGCTAATTAACCAGGGTACAAATAGGCTAATTTTATATTACTAATGTGCTAGTCACTTTGGTAGTGTTCAGATGATACTTAAGGATGCATGCTGAGAAAGAATATGTTCTTAAATGCTCCGTATTAAATGAGCCAAAATAAATGAAACCATTGCTATATTGCAAAAAATCGCTCATGTCAAGGTTATGGAGAGATAATATAATAAAAGGACAAGAAGAGCTGACTGGATTTTTAGGTGCCAAAAACTTAATATTTATGTGGGCGGTTACAAACTCAAATGGCACTTGCTGCTGCCACAACTGCTTCAGTCTCAGTTGAATTAAAGTTTTTTTATCGAAACCTTTTCCAGGGTAACTTAAAATGGTCACATCCTTCCAATGTAAGACCACTGATGGCAAACAAATCTGGTTAGGTAACTTTCAAAGTGCTAAGTAAATCACAGAATGGCCACCCAGCAGGGAGGTTTCTCATCTTAAGATTGAGCCCAGAGGGTTATGTCATTGTGCTCACCAAGCTCTACTACTGCTGAAACGGCTTCCTGGTTTTTACCATTTTACCATGTGCTTGAGACTTCAGAGTGCCTTTTTTTTCCCTCTGCAGTCATTATGGACAGCTGCACTTTGAGATGTTGGGACTTCTGTGAGCACTTTGGTTGGTACTGGGTGGCCACGTGTCCAGTCTAGGATAGTGACTGATGAACATTTTCATCTGCTGGTGCCTTTGCAGCAGGTGTGTTCTGTCCAAATTAGGAATTTCACATGATACTGAGCCTAGAGGGTGTTTTAACACTAGTGAATTCTGTTTCAGCTGGCACAGGTTGCACTGCTTGCTCTTTGGGTGTCCTCCTCCTCCTGACCCCTACGTGTGATTTCCCCTCTTCCTGACAATAGTTTATGACTCTGCACAATTTGTGACTAACAGCTACAGTGACTCTGTTGGATGGATTTTTCATACAAACACGGGACAACAATTTTTTTAAAAAGGGTTTTCAATAGATTCTGGTGGAGTCTTGTTAAACACTCCAGGGGAGCCTTACTTTTTTTGTTTGGCTGCATGACTCCATTCTAATTCGGGTTTGTGTCTTTTGCTACCAGTATAAGTCTTAAAAAAAAAAATTAATTTTATTTAAGCAGCACTAATGAAAACTCAAAGCAATATTATTTCACATCTGGCAAAGTTGACCTTCATTATATTTGTATAAAACATCAATTATGTACAAAATAGGTTTGTATGAAATATCCCTCCTTATAATTTATCTTCCACTTCCAGCAGAACTAAGGGTATTCAATAAGTCTGGTTCCCAGTCTTCGCTTGCAGCTAAAAAATGAAGTGGTATGGAAGGTTACATGCATATGGGGAAAGGTTTTACTTTTAAAATTTTTGCTACTTTTATAACCTTTTAAGTTGGGAGTTACTCTTGTGTTCATCATCTAAGTTTTAAATATAAATAATGTCCTCTGTTATAATGCTGTTACACTACTCCTTCTGAATAGCCTCTCTTTTCTCTATCCAGAAAGAAATTTCATTTATAATTCTATCAACACATTGATTTTTTACTAATTTTTTTCTAATTGATAATAGGTCAAGTCTAAGATACTTCATATACTGCAGATATGCAAAAAGGCTACAAGGCCTGCTCTGCTGCTTTTTATCAATAAAGCAATAAATACTAAAGTAAAATAATTGTGACGTCTATTTTTTTTCTGTGGACTCTGGGATGGTGGCAATTTGTGATGGATCCAATGTCCTGGAATAATTTCTTCCTGGTGAATGAGGCTGGATGTGGAAAGAAAGAACTGAGAGTCCTGCAGGGGAATTCTTCAAGTAAAAGAGCAGCTTCTGCTGGAGAGAAGCAGATGTGACATGATGTGAGGTTGCTTTCCAGGCTGAACAAATCCTACCTGGAGAGTTTCCTGAACATAAGGTTACTTTCAAATGTGAGTGGAGTCACTAATTAATTGTTGTGGTGCTCTCTGCAGATATTCCATCATGCAGAAGCGTGTCCAGGAATCCACAGGCTAACCCTGAAAAACACTGTATGATTTCTTCTTGAGTGTGCACACACTTTTCTGTCTTCAACACAAAATATTGGGCTTTGCTGTTAATGACATAACCAAAATCAGTGAGATTTTACTGGATGGTCTGTATTTACATTAGGTTTGCAATATTCATGTTCTGTTTCTTGTGGTTACTTAATTGAGATGGTCCAAAGATGTATTTGTGAGCTTTATTTCAGACCCAACAGGAATATTGTGATAACAGTTTTGAGATCTTAAAAAAAAAAAAAAGGTAGGATTGTATCAGAGGCTGATCTCTTGCAAATTCCAGTGTGATGGATTAGACTGTTGAGCTTTTTCACATTATTGGCTCTGAATCCAAATTTGAGCTTTGGCTGACCCTTATTCTGATAGACATAATCAAATTAATGAATTAACAGAGGTGTTGTTACATATCTGAGATAAGCACAATAACATTTCTGTATTTTTAGATTTGTCCCCAAAAAGGTTTTTTACATGTAGGAGTTGATAGCAACAATATTCTTCTCACTTGTTGTAGTTAAGTACCAGAGGAGATGTTCTGTAAGAAAAGAGAAGTTTGCCTGTGAGAACAGGATTTAATAGGACAGCAGTTACTGCTCAAAGCAAGGGGGGTTCAGAACACTCTTTATAGGTCCATGCCATGAGAATACGTTGGAGAGAGTGAGAAAATGGGATTTTTTTTTTCATTTTGCAGAAAAATAGGCCTGTAGTCCTTGCAGCTGTGATTTGACCACAGCAGATATGAGCTCTGTAAATGGTGGAGAGCCCAGATTTGGTTAAAAAAAGTACTTAAATATATATATATAAGGGATTGATTAAACAGAAATAATGTGGCATAAAATGTGTAAATTCGTAATATTTTCCCTTCAGTGTGAATCACTGCTTTTGACCATTTTTCAGTCGTACCTCTCCAGAGTTTGCACAATGTCCACTGCAGCATGTCCCACCCAATGGTCAGACCTTCAGCAATCCTGTAATAAACATAAATAATAATGCCAGTAACTCGAGGCACAGAATTTGTGTGGCAGAGCATTTGCAGAGTGAAGGTTTGCTTGAAGAGCATCTTCTGCATTGACCTGTGTGGCACGGCGGGTTTGTTAGGCTGCTGTGTCAGTCCTGCTGGTAAAGTGGATTTTTGTGGAGATGAGTTTCATTAAGAAGGGAAGAGGTTTTTTCCCTAGGTTTTACTAATCAGTACATATCAATAATTTTTCCAGTTACTCAATTTTTCTATTGCTTCCTACAATTAATTACAATGTTTACAAAACTCTGTAATTAAATCTGGGGCACCCGATTGTCTTTGGGCACTTAACATAAATTTCTGTGGGGCTAAGCCTCTAGAGACTGCATATATGTGATCATAAATTACATGGTAAACGCCAGAGATAGAAGTTTATGCCTCTGTGATCTAATTATTTTTAGGTAATCTATGATGCATTTTTTTCTCTCCTCCCTTTTGGTATCCAAATCCACAATAAAATACATATTTAGACTCTTCACTTCTGCTGGTTCTAACAGGAAAATTATCTCCAGTGAGTGACAAATATTTGCAGATACTTGCTTGCCACTCCTAGAACAGGTAGCACATAATCCATTATTTCTAAGGGTAGTTCTGACTGAAAAATATAAATTATACAGTGTTGTATACTGAAGAAGCATTAAACTCTTACCAAAGTGATGAGAAACTTTATAGAACTACTCCAAACAAATTTGTATCTAGTCTGAATCACACTCGTTCCTCTGAAGAGGTTGCATCCAACCTGGAGAAACCAGTTTTACCATGTACATGCTTCACAGATGGGGGGAGCACACCTGAGTGCACCTTTATGAACACTTTTTATTTCTAGATCTCTAGACATATCTAAAGGCTTCACTACCTTTTATCATTATTCTCAAAACAGATTGTTTTTTATTATTACACTCAAAACTTTCTTTTGTTCATTGTGAAGAGGCATATTTCAAGATATAAGAAACAGCACATTGACAAATTTTCTGAGGCTTTTTTCAAAATTATTTTTATCTACAGTGCCTAAAATTACTCCTATGGTAATTTTCAAATACAGTTAAGGAATAGCTTGTCAAAAATTATTTATTCATCTAATGATAGATGTGAGTATCTTCTGGGATTTTAAAAAGTGCCTGAGTAAGTTGGAACTAATGAAGTTTAAGCATCTAATATGTTTAGCTTATCTTAAAAATCCTGTGAGATGATGATATAAAACGTTTTAGACCCACCCACATTTTCAAAAGTGCCTTAGAGACACTTAATTGATTAAATTGGAAATAAACCCACCCACCCAAGTAGTTAAAACCCTGAATATAAATATGCAGAGAAGTATTGTTGCATCTGAGAGGATTTAAGGTTGGAAAAGGAACAAGGCTTGAAGGGAGATGTAACTCTAACACCACTGAAAATCAAAACACTTTTCCAGTCCTTTCATCTCCATAGTGTGTCTGACAGCCTGTTTGCCTTTTCCTGTGCTATCAATGAGTCTGTTAAATGTATTGCTGCCCTGACACAACCTTGCACTTCATCACAAATATCAACCTGCGAGTTATTAAACCAGGAGAGGTTAAAAAATGTCCCCTGTATTGTGCTTCAAGAAAAAGCTCTAAAGCGTGAGAAAACATCCCAGCGGCTCACCTTGGGATTGTGTGCAGTGACAGTAACAATAAGCATTTCTTTAAGAAGTGCTCCATCTTCCAAGAACTAAATTTCTGTCTGAAAGGGAGATCAGAAGAGCCTCCCAGTAGCACAGTAGCAAAACCAAGCCCCAATTACTATTCTAAAGAGACAGAAACGGCAGCTCTTCACTACTCATGATAAAGGCAGCCAAAGCCCCTGGGTTTTATGAGAATGTTGTTTGATGTCCTGCAGCAAAGCTGTGTCTGGGGACAGTTTATCAATCCAAGCAGGGCCATGTGCTCCTCTGCTGGGCTGGGCTCCCCCCGTGTTCAGCCCAAACTGGCTGAATATTTGTGTTACATAACACCCTGCAATTCCAGGGCAGTGCCCTCATGGGAAGTGTGGCTGAGCACACCAAGGCCAAGAGAGTTCCCAAGGAGTGAAACTGCACCTTATTCTCATCAAAGCCACAATGACGGATGCGACACACTGGGCTCGAGACCACCCCAGCGTTTTACTTCCCCCCTGTGCAATTTTTCTATGCAAAATGTGAATGTCTGCTACGACTTTGCAGAAAAATCCATGAGATTGCCTGTGCATAAGGCAGTGAGATGCCTTGATGCTGTAAATCACCTCTTGAGAGTATTTCTGCTTTAATGCAGAGGGGACAGAGGGAGGACGAAGTTCCTGACTAAGCTGCCTCATTTGAATACCAAAAGTTAGGCTGAAGTTGCTCTACTTTAAACTTGAATGGGAATGCAAGAGGCTCATTTGGTGAAGGAATGGGAGGATATGTCCTGAGCTGGCCCTGTAAGAGTGTTTTAGGTCTTACAGGAGCTAATAGCTACTTGTGCCTGGTCTTTGCATTGCTCTGCCTCTTCAGATTCTGCTCACTCTGCCTGAAATTTTCTATTTGTACCCTGGTCCATTTGCACCCAGTTTTGAATATTTTGTCTTTTTGTTCTAAAGGAGAGTTTGCCAGTTCTGTCATTTCAATAAATTGCACATGCTCTGCTATAGATTTACCTTCTGTTCCTTTGCTTTTGAAGGCTTAGCTGGAGAGTAAGAGCTGCCAAAATTGCAACTGTGCAGCATTTCCTGGCCTGGCAAGTTTCGCATTCCTCCCTTGCTGACAATGCCATGAATTAGTGAATGATAATGTGGTTGTTGCTTTTTAAGCCTTTCCCACACCTGTCTTTTTTCATTTGCAAAATTTCTCTTAAAAGACTAAAATTGAAGCATTTCCAATATAGTAGAAGGAGAACCCACAAAAACTGCTTTCCTTTATACTGGTAGGGTACAGGACAATTAACAGCAGCTTTTATTGGAATTGGTCAAAGCCCTTTACACAGGAGGAAAAAAAAAAAAAATTATGTGTATGCAATCCAGAGCTCAGATTAGGCCTGAGTTAGCCTAAAAGCTACTGGAAGCTCAAAATCTGGTGATTTAGATTATTATCCCTTCTCTCCCACGGGGAAGAATCTTTCAAAACCTTCCCATTCAATCACAGAGCTGAAGCACCAGGGCTCTGTGACGTGTCTGTCTCCTAAGCATACACAGATACACTTGCACTCATAAATATTTTGCCAGATGTGAATACTTTTTCCACCTTAGGAGCTCAGTGCGAAAGAACTTTGTGGCTTGTCATTTGACTGTCAAAGCTTCAAGCTGATTTACTATAGACAGTTTTAAATGGAGGAGGAGTTGAGGCCACATCTTTTCTTCTCTATTGTTCCATTCCTGCTCTGGGTGAGGAGAAGAAACCACTGATAATAGCAACATACATCTCTAAGTCTCCAGAGAGCCTTCTGAGGGAGCAAGTGTCTGCTGTGGAGAGCTCTGCACCTCAAAATATATGGTTGTAATTAAATTACTGCTAATTGAGTTTAGTAGTCCAAAAGCTCAAACATTAATGAGCTAAAATAGGAAATATGAAAAAAAAGGAAAATACCTTTCCCGTAACTTCTAATGTTTTCCATCTCATAATTGCCTAGCCTGCACTGAGAATTGCTTTCTGTCACATGTGCCATCTCTTTTGAATTTGTTATTCTTGGATTTCTTTTCCTTGGGGGAAATTTTATTTGTAGTTGATATTTGCTTACAGGATTGGAAATAAAAAAAATTCACTGCCTGTCATAAAACAATTTACCTGAGAGAAAACAATAACAGCACTGAGGCAACTGCACAGTTACATTTCTTGGTAAATATGTGCTTTTTACTGATTGCTTTTATTTTCACAGTTTCTCTCCCACAGCCCTTGACAGCCTCTAATTCCCAAGGATAAATTCTCTCTTGCTCCAAAGCAGGTTGCATCAGTTAGATTGATCAAAGAGGTTGTACTAGCAGTGGGTAATTTCATGGAGTGGAGACAAACCAACAATCAAAAATGGTAATAATCTGTCATTAAAAAAATAATTAAAATGGCAGCAAAATTAATATATCGCTTTTTTTCCTCCAATTCTTGAAAACAGAAATCAAGATTTTAAAAAGCGAGCAAATGAATTTAGTTTGTATGGGGCACATTTTAATGGGATGTGGGAAAGCAGTTTTAGTTTTGTTGGTTTACATATTTTAAAAAGCTATTGGTCTTAACTGTGGTCACCAGCAATTGTATTCTTCTGGTCTCAATTTTCTGCAGGCTCTGCCTCTTGATTTATAATGTGTTATCATCAACTGCCCTATTTTTGTAATTTATTAAGTATTCTTTTCTTATTTCTTTTGCCTCTACAATGAAGCTTTAAAAATGAGTAGGTTTCCTTGATTATTATTTTGTAGCACTTGGGAAAATAATGGCATTGTAACTCATGCTATTCTGTTAAATTCACATCAACAATCAATCTGTTCTGTAATTGTTTCTAACTTCTTGGAATTGGTTCTCTAAAAGCACTGGGGTTTAGACTTTATTTTGTTTGCACATACAAAAAGCAATAGGATGATTGATTTTACCCCAACTAGCACTTTTTTAGCTCTAAGAAGAATTAGTCTTTATCTCTCAAGGTAAAGTATAGTATAGATTTCCTAGCACACTGGATGGAAACCTTTTGATTTAGGAAATTATCTTCTGGACTATCACCAGTCTTTTAAGATACACATTTCATATTGTAGCCTGTGTGTTAATGCAACATTTTTCTCTAGGTAGAAACTATAAATTGATATTAGGAACCCAAGCATCCTTTACTTTTTCTGGTTTTATGGTCTGTAAAAAGTATCATTTATTTCCCATCTCATGCTTTATCTGTTATCATTCTGAGCATTCAAGATCCCTTTCATATTATTTTCCAGTGAATCAGAGAAAGGTAATTCCATCTTTTTACACAGTTTTCCCAGTTACAAGGAACATATTTGGGAAATATCTAGTTTATGCTCATGAAAAGGATACAGAACCAGTTGTTCTATAATGCAACATCTTTCTTATGTTGGATATTTTTCTGTAATATCTTTTGTGCTTGAGGATGAGAAACAGTAGCTTGTGTCTAATAAATGTCAAACAGAACATGTGCCAAATTTTCAGTGGCAAACTGCAGTGAAGCACACAGCCTAAAAGCTGAAATACATTGTTTGGAGTCACAGGCTAGTAAAGACTGTTAGATATGTCCTGATGCTTTCCTGCTAATATTTTTGGTGGAAATTAAACTCTTTAAGTTAAACCAGGTACAGATTGCTCACTTATGCACAACTTCCTCAGATTTTTGTTTTATTTACAACACCCTTGGAATTAGGAAATTTAAGCTCTCAAAGCTCTCATTATACTTGTTGAAACAAAACCAGGGTAGACAATAAATATTAGCCAGTTGTTTATGGAGAAGAATTCATGTCCTCCTCAAAATCACTTTCCTTTGCAGGCAGCAAATGGTGCCGTCTTCCAAGGTAGTAGAAATACTTGAAGCTCAGGAATATGTATTTCTCTTACTGACCTCTCTCCATAGAAGAGCAGCATGGTTTACATATGGAAACACAGTTGGTGCTGTACTCCACAGGGCAGTAAAGAATGGGGATGGGTTTCAGGGTTGCCAGAGGGATATCTGAGACCTTTTCTGAACAGCACTACTTCAAGGATAGCCTTTTCTCTTTTTCCTCTGCACGTTGTCATTTATAAATGCATCCTGGTCTCAAAATAACAGATTTTGGTTTTGCAAATTTGGACGGGGATTTTTTTTTTCCTCAGTTGGTGTGGTATTATCACATCCCAACTGTTTTTATTCTTCACAGAAGACATTTTTAAAATGCCACTTAAAAATAAAATGTTGCTGCAGCAAGGGAGGGATTAACACACATTAATTTGATATGCTCACTCTGAGTGGTTTTATTGCTTTTCACAACAATTTAAAATTTCAGTATTCAGAACCCATTTTAGAAATTATCATCAGAGGATATTAGTCTTACCCATGAAGGACAGATGATATATATTTTTACAGCTTATTAGGCTCCTAGATTTACCCTGAACACATACACGAAACCTGCTTGAAATATTGGCCTCCTACACAGCTACATGTAAATTACTGGGAAGACAGTCCCACTGGGGTTCCTGTTTTGTACCCTGGAACTAGCGAGATTCGGTGTGCCAGTGAGCATCCTAATGATAGCTGAGAGTGCCGAAACTTTCCGTTTTCATGGCAACCACACAATCTGTTGTACAATAACTACTGCTTTGTCACTTGTTTCAAGTTGAGCTTTGAAAACAGTTGGCAGGAGAAAAGCATCTTTTTATGCCTTCTCTCTACTGAGCCTGATATTGTTGCCTGATGTGTTTTGTTAGCACACAAGATACATCTCTTCCCATGCAGGTAATTGGCAGGGGGCTTTCAGGGATGTTAATGGCTGTGTGATCAGCTTGCTGTTCGTGCATCTCTGATAATGAGAGTTTCCTTCGGGGGAACACTGATCTGAGCCTAACCTTGCCTGCTCTTCACCTCGGAGGCAGCAGCTGAAGCTCATGGAGGTTAGAGCCAGACCTGAGGAAAGGTGCAATGCCAGCAAAAAAAAGTGCCCATTACCTGCAGAAATCCAATTAGGGATCGGCCAGGTGGGGCTGAACACAGTCAGGTGTGTGGGGAGGGTAAGTAAAGAAGAGGCCTTTCACAAAGACTCCTCCCAAGAGTGTGTTTTCTCTCCCAGCTGCTCTGTGTCGCAGTCCCAGAATGGTGCCAGGGCAGGAGATTTTCATATTGACGTTAAAAAGCACCGTCTGGGCTCTCTGACTGTTATCCCACAAGTAGTGTTAATTTATACAGATTCTGTAAAATAGCTAACTTTCATCTGCTTCTCCAAATGGCAATAAGACCTGAGCTGCTGCCTGCTGAAAGCCATGAAAATGACCCAGTAACATTTAATGGGCTTCAGATCAGACCCAGGATATTAGTTTCTGCAGCAATTTTTAGGACATGATCCCAAATAAGCACACGAATGCCTGCCTACTCTCTCTGAGTAGAGATACCTGCCTGGCACCAGGGTCTGGCTATTTGCTGTGTACTTGCTGCTCTCAAGGAGAAGAGTTGTTCCAGCTGTGACTGGGCATTGGTAGAGGGGTACACAGGGATCCTGAGGTTTTGTAAATGGGCTCCTGGGGGTATTTCCCAAGTGAATGGGCTTTCTCAGTCCTCTCAGCCAAAGGAGTGCTTTCAGAAGGGTGATGTACCTCCTACTGAAGTGGGCCTCTGTGTAATGGGAAAGTTTTCTTGACAAGTGTGATGACAAGGCAGTTAGATCTATTTCCCTTTTTCTTTTTTCTTCTTTTTTTTTTTTTTTTTTTTGAATGCATAACTGTAACCATTTATTCAACACATACATTTCTGTGTCTTCATGGTGCCATAAGAATCTAAGTGATTATGGAGAAGCAGTCAGTAGAGCCCCTTAGATTAGGAAGCAGAGTTTAAGTCCCAGGGAAAGCAGTTAGACCACCTAATCTGACCACCTGGGTATCACCTGTGTGTTGCATTGCACTCAGATGTCAGTGTGTAAGACCCAGCCATTGAAATGCTGGTATTGAACTCTCAGGGCACTGTGTGCCACACACAGGAAGGAGATGCACTAACCTTGCTGCTGTTCCTGGTAATCAGGTGAAATTTGCTGTGGTAGCCATGAAACTTGTTCCCCTGTTCTTTGGTTTTGAAGGCATTTATTGTTTAAAAAAAATACCAACCAACCAACCAAGATCCTGGTGGTCATTGTAATCCTGAACTGGTCAATGAACAAGGTGTAAAGCCATGACCTTGCTTTAGCCCCTTGTAGCAGTTATTCATCCCACCTGGTGTCTCAGCTCCAGCTATGGTCAAGTTCTGATTATCACAAAAAAAGGTGAAGAGCAAAAATCCTGGAGTACCAGCTCCCTGGTGTAGTGCCTCAGTGTCAGAACGTGCCCTGGGCTGCCCTGCCAGGGTGCAGATGTGCCTGAGTCAGTGCCACCAATCCACACCACCTTCAATGAGAAATTGTCCCCCAGAAGAGCTCTGTTCCTGCTCCACCAGCCTTTAAAGCAGGCTGCAAGTTCTAGTGGTCCCTAACCCTGGTACTGCCCTTTTGCTTCCTGCACTTGATCTGACCTACACATTTTCTTTTGTTTTGCTAAAAATAGGCGGTCTAAAACTTTCAGCAGAATGAAGTGATCTATTCAGAGACAAGCTACAATGTTAAAGTGCATTTGCCTTTTAACAAGTATAATATGCATCAAAAAAAAAATCTCAGTGAAGGCTAAATAACGCTTTACTGTGCTGACCAGGGAGCTCCAAATTTCTGTTCTCCCAGACAACATTTTGTTGCTTTGAAAATGGTTTTCTCCATAAAAGAAAACAACACTGATTAGTGGTTGTTTGGAATTAAAATATTGAGCATTTTTGTTGTCAAATACAATGATGGAACAAGAGTAATTGGCACAGAAGTAATTTTAATTTTCAATGTCTAAATTGATCAATTAGGAAAGAATTAGATTGGCATGGACATAACCAAGAAATGTCAATAGGTAACAAGTGTCAACGCTGTAATTTGGCCTAGTCTCTAATCAAATGTGCTTGCTCTCTCAAGCAACTCCTTCATCCATAATTTATAAATCATTGATGCAATAAAGACACACAGGATTCCTCCAGTCTCAAGATCTGGGGTTTCAGGGTGAAATAGTCAAAGTATCTCTGTGCTCCTGGAGGCCAGGCCCCATTCCCCAGCAGAGGACACAAGCAGCTACTGTTCTGAAAAATACATGGCCAACATGGATGTGACAGAAAAGGGAGGGAGGGAGCCAGGAGGTGTGTGGGGGTTAAAAGGAGATCAGGGCAGAGCCAAAAATAGATGTAGTTCCTATACAGTGCTGGCTTGCAAGGCTTTTGTTGCAAGATGGGCTAAGTGTAGAGTCAGATGCACATTTTCATTCTGGAGTTTTAGACCTGACACTGGCTCAAGTAGTGCCCCACATTCCTGGTTTACTCCCCCTGTGACTGTAGTGTGAATTTGCAGGAGATGCAATTACTGTCCCTGAAAATGCTGGGCTGTTGATCCTTTTGCTTTCCACGATGTTTTGAACAGCTCCTTTGGGAAGAGGCTTTCATGGAATTTCCCCTAATACTTTCACCTGAAAGTTTCAAGTGCTGCTGCAGGTATTTTGACAAAACCTATCAAAAAGGGCTTTCAGTGCCATTCAGTTTCTCTTGCCATCTCATCTTAGTCTAAAAGAGCCACAAATAGAGCTGTTTAACTGCTTTTGGAGGCCTTGGTCCTGGGATTATGGCTAAGCAGGGAGTGGATTTTCCCGTTCACAAGAGTAGTGTCTTGGTCACTTTCCCTGTAAGTTTCCAGATATGTAGTAAGGGTTGTATTTTCTTTGGAAGTTTTCCTTGCTTTCCCTATGGATTGCATCTCTTGCTGTGATCTGAGAGACACCCTGCTTGGTTTTCTCAAAGCACTGACACAAATCCTGATGGAGCTTCCAAAAGCTCTGGCAGGAGAGTAGTTAGACTTTCTTTCTTCTGCTTCTCTTGTCTCACTTATGAGCTGTCTCAGGAAAATAGGTTCCCTGTCTCCAGGGACTGGATTCCCCAGAAGGCACTGTCCCCTGCATATCCATTTCTGTTATTGATTATTGTGTATTTTGTTCTGCATTTGCATTTGCTCTGCATTTGTCTTTCTGGAATGCAGTGGTTACCATCAACGTTGACTTTAAATCAATCCCCTGACGTTGGCAATGGCTGTAATTGATTTTCACAAGGCAGTTATCTTTGTTGTGGAAAATGTTCAGATATAATTCATGTTAAACTGTACTGAAACCTTTAAGCCAACCCACTGGAAGTGTTTTAGCAAGATCAACCCTCCAGTTCTAAGTGTACTTCACTGCAAGAGGAAAGGCATTTCCCAGAGCCATGAGGTAGAAAATGAAAGTACAGCAATTAACGTTAGAAGTTGGATGTGTTGTGTTGGGAATGCACAGATTCACATGTGATGAGATACTTCCATGTACAGTGAAATGTCAGCCCTTATAGAACTGAATATCGTCACGTGGACGCTTTAGGAAGGGTAGGGGTATTTTAAATCCATTGGCTTTTCCTTCAGTCTGCATTTGCAGGCAGGTTTTGAGGCTGAAATAGTGTGCACAAAGTGCTGATATCTAGTGTTATGGAAATCACATATTTTTACAGTCCTCTGAGTCCTAATAGTCCCTATTTCCTTATTAAAGGTAAATTGATTTGGCTTCTCTTCCCTGAATCCTCAATTGAATGAAAATATGAGGTCTTGAAAGTGCTGCAATTTCCTAACACTGACTCTCTAAACATGATAACACAACACTGGACACAGCAAAGATTATTTGAGTGGCTATTGATGTAAGGTGCTCACAAAACTGGGGCTGTGTTTACTTGAATTCTCATGATGAGTTCCATCAGGAGTTCAGCCCAGTAACACGGGACCCAGGATCAGGTTTGTTTGAAATAAGCGTACAGCCAGTGTATATCTCAGCCTCTCATCACCGTTTGAGTGAATGGCTTATATTTTTTAGAAAGTCTCAAAGTTGGCAAGTCCGTCTGGATAAAGTCAGTACAGTTTCCTCACTGTTGCCTGGCTCCTTGAAAAGGTCCCAACCTTCATCCCCTTTTCATAATTTTAGCAATGTTCTGGTGTTATGATTAACTTCAAACATATGATGAACAGTGCAAGCTGAATAGCTTTATCTGACATTTTTATTATGCTTCAACAAAATATCATATCCAGTCATTCCTAGATATTTTCAGTTAGAAATGCATTAAAGATGATTGTGCCTGGGTGGACCAGTATCCTTTACAATATATGTTTTTTGTCTAGAAGTAAACTTTAGAATTAATCCCAGTGAAAATGGAAAGTACTTGTGGGAGAACTGGTGCATAAAGGTCTAAACCTTAGAACTTCCCTTAGCTCACTTCTAAGTACAAAGTTCAGAGCAGTTACAAAATAAAATGTGCAGTATCCCACTCTTCCTTTGGAATATAAGTTTAGGCTTAATTGCCAGCAGAATTAAGAGAATTGTCTTAAAGTCTGTGCAAGGAAGCAAAGAAAAAAAATCTACAGGATGTTCGTCTTAAAAATGATGAGGTTTTTAAAATTTTGTCAGGGAAAAACAAGTATCTGCATCACTCTAGAGCTTTTGGTGAGCTAATCAAGGAATGCCCATTTATTTTCGACTGTCAAGAGCAGTTTAACCTCAAGATGGTGCTAGATGGTTAAGTTGGCTGTCACAACAGCTATTGTTTATCTATCTTTTACATTTTTTCAGAATGAAAAAGCATCGGTAACATATAATTGGTTAATAACCAATAAGAAAAGAAAAAGAGTTCATATTAAAGTGCATCCGTTTTACAGATTAATGTTTATTAGCTTAAGCAAGACATTAATTGATTTGAAAAGATATTAATTATATCAATGTTTCAAAATAGAATAGTGAATGGGATAGAAGAAACAGAGCCTATATAAAAGTCGTTGGAGTGGTAGGAGATATACAATATGCTACTTGACAGCTTACCTGGTTATTACAACCAGGCAGCCTGGGATTAATGGGACTTAATCATTCTGGCAAGATAAAGTGATCAAAACCTGTCAGGTAAATAGTAAAGACTTTTAAGTTCCTGAAGAACTCAAGGAACTTCTTGGTTCACAATAAATAATACATAGGAGTGCTTTAATTATTCCGAATGCAGCCGGTTTTCTGCTGGAAGGGGGTTATCCAGGGCATGGCTGTCGTAGCTGAGCAGGAACCCATGCCTGAATCAGGAGAGGAGCAGAACATGAGGAGATGAGCAGCACTGGCACAGCAGCACCGTTATCCTGACAGCTTCCTTAGCACAAGCAGCTGTAGGGATGCAGCTGCAGAACAGAACACTCAGGCTGCTGCTGAGGGTTTTCCCTGCACTTACGGCACCAGGTCTGATTTTCTAGAACAGCCAAACAGTGACCAGATGACCAGAAATTCATCTTGCAGCCTCCTTCTCTGTGGGACAGTTAAGGGAGAGATTTTCCAAGGAGCCCATGACAGCACTTTTAGTGTTTATGGTAAAAATATACTGCCAGGTCTGTAAGAACTGTATCTCAAACTGGTGGTCTCTAAAATGGACCCACTCACTTTGAAAAATTCTTTTCCCGAAATGAGATGTGGGTCTGCTTGAAGATCCTGGTTCCTGGGCACATCTCCTGTGACTGGTGGGTGTTGGAAAGTAGAGAAGCTCTCTTCCCCACAGAGGGTAATTTTGTTGTTCTTTTTGTTTTCTTCTGTATTTTTCAATGTTTGCTTTTTCTTTTTTCTTTGGTGACAGGATTTAATCCTTTGGAAAAGCTGCAAAATGAGAACAATTTATGTGTCAAGTTAATTTATTTTGCACCAGAAAGGCCTTTCAAAAAGATGGCTGTTTAATATATAATCTTATAAATGAATCAGCAAAATAATATGGGAACTTGGGGATGTGCAGTGACAGAAGCTTTTTTATTAAATTTTACTTTATTTTGAATTTTTTATTTTCCCAGACATTTTTCTTGATATCTTCCAAAGTTTTATAATTGTCTAATGCAAGCAATTACTTATGAGGTGGTTGTATCAGCCAAGACAATGTTACAGAAATGTGAAAAAAACCTGGCATTGAAAAGGGATGCTTGATCTGCTGAAAAAATTGGAAATTTGTCATCATTCCTTTGTCACCTGAAGAAAAGAAGGTTTTACAGTTCTTCTTATTTGAAAATCTGAAATAATATCCCTTAACACAGTGCTGCCTATGCTGCTCAAGTATTAGTTTTTTCATTGTTTGTAAAATGCATTTCTTGGAGGGAAAGAATCAGCTAAATGTGATTGTTTGGCTTTATAAAGCAGGGAAATAGAAACTAGACTGTGCGTCCTACCTACAGATTTTTATCAGATGCAGATAAAAATATAAATAGCCTAGGAGACAGTGTCCTCTTAAATGATGATCCTAAGGTTAGTGGGACTTTTTGAGAAGATTTCTCTTGTCTGGACAGTTACAAAGAAGCTGGAAGTTCATTTAAAGCTTTATTATAGGGAATATAAATCTACATCCCTCATGTTCAGTATGTAAGCGGGAAGGTAGTTTATGTGTAATTTTAGAATGCAATTCATAAGAAAACATACTGGTCATTCCAGATATCTGAAAATATATTAAAAAATTATTGTAAACGGAGAATAGGTTACACATTTTAGAGCAGCGGGGAAATCAAAATATTATTTTTGTTTTCACTAGATTAAATTCCAAAGTGACATTCTGGCTGACAGAAGGAGAGACACAGTAATAAAATTCATGCTTATATGGTTCAGGCTTAATCAAGGGGAGAGTTAGGGTAAGAGTGTTTAGCTTAAAGACATTTTAAGTCACAAGTACATAAGAATAGATGATTAATTATGTTGTCCACTTGGGGCAATGACTGTGCAGGACAAATTACATTTGAACTTGCAAATTTGCATTTGCATTTGAACAAAGAGTTTAAAAAATGAAAGCACTGGATGGCAATAAAAAAAAATTCCTCCCTCTCGAAGGATTGAGTATTGATGCAAGGAAATGATTTCCTTTTGGTCTGTACAGGAATTTAGGAGAAAGCTGTCTATAGCTATTGATCCTGACACAGGATCCTTCCAGTAGCAGTCTCAGAGGTGCCACTTCTGAGATCTAGAGGCTGAATGTTTGCAGTGACCTCTGCCATACAAAGATCAGAGTCAGCATCTGGATCTCCATATGGAGGATGAAAGTTTTTGTATTACAAAAATCTTTCCAACAACTATTTTGGCAGGGACAATCATAAAAAGAGTATTTGAGCATCTTATTACACTGTTAATATATTCCCATCAGGAAGTTAAACTAATTAACTCCTCTCTTATGCATACCTTGGTGATATTTTTACATTTCCCAGGGCACGTAACCAGTCACAAGAAAAAGAAAATGTCACCTTCCAATAGTCACTCCCTAGCAGGCACTGGAGGACACTCTTAAAGCAAATTTTTTTGTGTGCTGTTAAGTTTCTTGTTGAGGTAGAACAAAAGATGATGGTCTCACCTGAAATACTTGCTTCACCTTGGGGTGTATCTCTTCTTTGTCTTTTTTTGGGATATTTTTACTTCTTTATGCTCTTGAGATCACAGTCACTTCTTCTGCTTGTGTTCTCTGCCCAAAAAAAAACCCCAGTTTAATAATTTGTGAAATTACTTAGTCAAGATACAGAGCTACTGGAGAGTCCAGCAGAGGATCTCTGAGATGATTAAGGATGATAAAGGACCTCTGAGAGGATTTAAGGGTCTGGAGCACCTCACCAAGGCTGAGATAGCTGGGACTGCCCAGCCTGGAGAAGGGAAGGCTGAGGGTGATCCCCTCATGTGGAGATGTCCAAGGGGGGATGTAAAGAGAAAGCAGCCAGACTCTTCACTGGAGTTCAGTGAATGACAAGAGGCCCTGGGCACAAACTGAAACACGGGAAGCTCCCTCTGAACATCAGGGAACACTTTCACTGTGAGGGTGACCGAGCACTGGCACAGTCACCCAGTGGGGCTGGGGAGTCTCCATCCTTGGGGACATTCAGAAGCTGTTTGGACACAGTTCTAGGCAGCCTGGTCTAGGTGACCCTGCTTGACCCTGAGCTTGGGGTTGGACAAGATGGTCTCCAGGGGTCCCTTCCAATCTTAACCATTTTGGGGTTTTTTGAGTCTGTACCATTGCTGTTCAGTGTTTCTGATGTCATCTGTGGCAATGATGAGGAATAAAGGACTTGGATCTCTTTAGTTCTGAACTAAACCTACTATTCCTCTCACCTTCTTTTCTTGTTAGGGTTCAATTTCTTCAGGCTGTCTCTGCAAACAAGGTCTAAAAAAACAAAAGCATCCCTTGGGAGAAAACAGATTTCAGCATTGAACATTGGTCAAGTAGAGCAGAACATAATTCAAGTGAGTAATGAAAGACAAAACAGGATACCTATATGCAAACAAGGTTTGCCTGTGTGCAAACAGCATCTGAAGGCAACTTCTGACACTTATGGTTTTCTTCCTATTGTGAGGGAGTGCATTTTTTAAAAAGTGTTGTCAACGTGTTGTGGACACCAACAGTTACATGGAAGGACAAGGGCCAATGTCTGCATCTACCTAATGCTTCTAAATGGGGAATTTTTGGAGAATTGGAACCTGAAAGGGCTTGTGTGTCAATCAAGGTCATATTTTATTTTGAGTTTGCCTGTAGCACACAGTGAAGGTACTGTATTAAATTCTATTCAGCATAATATCCCTGATTTAACATGTAGACAATTATGAAGGATTATCCAGGGATAATAGCTGTGAACCTGATTCTTTATTACCTGGATCAGCAATGTTGGAAGAACAAATGGAAGGCATAAATGAAATAATTTGTTGCTGGGCAGTTGAAGAACACACTAAATCACCTGGCTAACCAAGGATGAAGATTATGTTTTTGAACTGACAGAAAAAATCATGGTTAAGGTCATTGTGGATTTATTACCCCAAGGAACATTATAATAAACTGGTTTGTCGTTATATTAACTAAAGAAAGCCCCAATCTGCAGCCAGTTCTCTGTTGAAGGCACATGAATTTGTCTAGAATTAATTAGATGAAATGTTATCTGATCAAATTGATGGAAATCTATTGAACTGCATGAACTATATGTTTTCAAAAGAGGCAGTGAAGATTTTGGCAGCACTTCCTTTGTTTGGCTTTTAGGAAATTCCACAGTTGGAGAACTTTGTGTTCCAAAGCCAGGATGAGCACAGAGCTTGGGTTTTTGGGTTTTTTAAAAATAATTTTACCAAGCAGATTTTCTGAGAGGAAAGAAATCATTAATGTTTTAAATATAATGTTCCACCTTCTATTTAGAAATGTCTAAGCTATTCAACAGATATTAAATGCAAGGAAGTACACCAATTATTTCATGAAAAAAGGATACATTCTGAAAATATTTAAAACTTATTCAAATGCTTATAATTTTAAAAATAGTTTTCACCAAAATCCATATTAAAATGAAATTTCAATTCCTGTGAAGAGCTCATTGTTAGAGAAAAAAAATCAAGTGAAAACATGCTGCAAGTCCTATTCAAGACTGCATGTCCCCTTCAATATTATCTTCCTCTGGGACTCAGCAAACTGGAATAGGTGGGCCCAGATTTATTCCATGTAATTTTAACAGCTTTCCTGAAGGGGTAAGATTCTCTTTGATGGTATGGCCAATGCAGAAAGATAAACAGCTCAGGGAGGCTGCACCCCCCCGGCAATGCCTTTTCTCTCCACTGCTGAGAACAGGTGGCATGGGAGACACAAACGGTGATCAGGTAACTGGGTGAAGAAGCTGTGATTTATTCCTGCTGGTAACCCCAGCACAAACTGGTAAAAGTCCTGGCCATTATAAATGAAGCCGTTTTTGTGAAGATAAAAAGATCTCCTACCCAGGTAACTGACTCAGGAGGCTGCTTCCAGTGCAACTCAAGATGGCCAGCTTATTTACACCATAAAATTGTGCTTTAAAATTTAAACTGAAAACCTCTGTTTCAGCCTCTCTGGACGGCCAGAGAAACAACACAGAAGAAAAGGATTTCATACCAAATTCCTATTTTCTGTCAGCAAATGCCTTCAGAATTACAGTTGAGTAATTGCAGGCAGATTGAAGAGCTTCATGGATGTTTTGAAGTTATATATATTGTCCACAGATGTTCAGCCCAGTGAATTTGAGTGTGTAATAGCCTGTGATGAAGCGTGCAGGCCTATCAGTGTCCCTGGAGAGGACTCTGAAGCCATTTTACACTCTGCACTGAGCAGGGTATATAAAAGGAGATCCTGCTAAGCCAAGTCCCCAGGAGTTAAATTCCCAGTCAGGGTTTGAAGCTATTCAGGGTGTTACTAATAACAGAAACATCATTATCTGCAGCCAAACTCATTTACATTCTTTATTTTGAATGAAGAGAATTGGAATTAGTTAGGAGAGGACTGTTCTTCCTCCCAGCCAAAGGGGTGAGCACTGGAGTAATGAAGTGTTACCCAAGAGAGTTCTCGATTTCTTGTTCTTGTGTTTATTGATTGTCAGCCTCCATGGAGGACATGTAGCTAAAGATTTGAACTGGAAAAAAGCTTCTTCTGGAGTGTTTTGATAGCCTGGCAGGTCTCTTGTTTAGATTTTAATAATTTAATCGTTATAGTTGTAAAATCAGTATAGCAGAACTTGTGTGTTTTTTGACAAAGATGTTGAACACTGCCAGGTCCCAGTACTGACCCCTGAGAGGCACCACTTGTTGCTCCTTTTCATATGGATGTCGAGCCATTGACCGCAACTCTCAGTGTGCAACCATCCAGCCAATTCCTGATCCACTGAGTGTTCCATCTGTCAAAGCCATGCTCCTCCCGTTCAGAGACAAGTATTTCAAATATCACCCACAATGAGCTAATACTGCTGAAGGCATTTCCAACACCAGCCCACCTTTGCCATTCACACCTGAGTAGTTTAAAATACCAGCACTACAGCAGCCTCGTAAATCAGCAGCACGTTCCATCTTTTTGTTACAGATGTGGCAATGTCATCCAAGGAAGTTAATGACTCAGGCACCAGGAAATGGCCTTCCAGGTAGCAAATGTTCAGGGATCACAGTATTCCATTTATAGCACAACAGATGATCGAAAATGTCACCATTGCTCTGGAGAAAACAAAGTGCTGCATCCATACGTAGCTGGAGGCCATGTCAGTGGGAGAAGAGTTTCCCTTGCTGGCTCAGGCAGTTAAAATTCCTGCTTATCTATTACAGTAGGTGCTGTCTTTAGCAGCTCTATTGCTCTGATAATAATATATGGATAAGAATATATGGTAGTTTTCTCTTGATGGGTGTTGGAAGTCAGGACTGGAGCAGTGGTGGTTTTTGAATGTTTCAAGGCACACTACTGAGTTTCAGAAATTCTTGCTGTGTCTTTGTGATGCTGATCCTGTTTAACTGTCTCAGGAACACATACATTGATAAAGAGAGAGGGAAAAGAGTTTGCCCAAGGTTCCCTCCATGGCAAACAGACCAGAGTAGAGCACCTTGGTTCTCAGCCTGCTGAGTTCTTTAGTGCAAGGTGAAAAGCTGTTTCCAACAAAATGAGATTTTGCACACCTTCTTCTGGGGTGTCTGTAATCCTGTAGCATGCTCAGCTGGTACTGTTTTGTGCTAAGCTCTATATAAAAGTTTCTTATGTAAATTCCGTGGCATTCCTGTGATGTGTACCTAGAATGTGCAGGACACTGGAATTGTGTGAAGTAGCCTGAAACAAAATGAGGACTATATATCAGAATGTTTTCACAAATTTAAACTTTCTCTGTCACATTTATTGTTGTTTATCTTTCTAGGGGCGAATTCTAGCTGAGTTCTGGATGGGGATGATATATATTTTCCCTCTTTTGTGTAGTCAACCACACTTGTTAACGTGGTGGGGAAGCACAGTCTGGTTCTTAATATTTAGTTACACTTAGGGTCCACTCTGACATAGTTTTACTTCCCTCCAGGTACATTTCTGGATGTAGTGCCAGGAGGTTTTCCAACCGGACAAGAGAGGGACAAGAGAGAGGAGCTTTGCTTTTGTTAGGTTTGTGTCAGGGACATGATTCCTGTAGTCCTCAGAGCTGCTCACCCTGGTTTGGCCAGGAGCACGTGGGATTCCAAGCCAGGCAGCAGCATGGCTCATCCAGTCTCAGAGCTGTGCTTGCAGAAGCAGATCACTTGGTGGCCAAGCTTCAGTCCTTCCAGGACACCTAATAGGTGCCCTGGCAATATGGACTGCCTGGGCAAAAAGGAAATATCTGGCTCTAGGCCCTTGGACTGCTACATTTCCTCAAAATGTTCCCAAAATATCACATAACAGAGTGTTGTCCTGCCTGAGCTCCCACTTGCTCAGACATTATTCGACAGTCCTCACCTCACATTGTTCTCAGTGCCCAGGAGCATTCAGAGCTTCAAAACCTGTATGGATAGATTTAAAAAAAAAAAAGGGAGAAGAAAAGAAGAGAATGCGTTAGTCAGAGTTTAACAGTTGCTTTCCAGGAAAATGTCATGTTTTTGCAAGCTTGAAAGTTTTCCCTGGATACTGAGTCATTTCTGCAGTTATTCTGGGCCATCAGACCATGATATAGAGTTGTATTCTTCATGTGGTTGCATAACAGAAATAAGTTATGACGAGTTCATTCAGCATCTTGTGGGTGATTTGGGAAAGTATGTGACAATAGCCACAGGTCAGGATAGCTGACAGTCAGGTTACATTATTACAACTTGCCAGAAACCAGACCAGAGGGCAACATCTAGTATGGCAAAGCCCATTCTGGAGATTTTTTCATCACAGTTTCCTGTACCCTGTATACCTTCTATTCTCACCTTTATGGAGCATGGAAAGGAAATTTTTCTAGGCAAGTTAAAATCAAAGACTTGAACTGTAAATAAAGCTTTTATTTGTAACAGACTGGGAAGAATGGTTTAGATATTGATATTGATAGTTGATATTATTGCACCTGAAGGATCACAGCAGCCTGATACCATCCAATGAATGTAAATCTGATTGGGCCTTTGTACTCTTATGCTAGGGTCACAAAGGGAGAATCTTGTGTATAATTTCTAGAAAGTCACCTTGTAAGGAAAAAAAAATTCGAAGAGTTCCCAGCCTTGCGTGAGAATAGAAATGAAGTCCCTGCCAAACCCTTTTTCTTTCATACATCACTGACCCACCTTTGCTCTCTCAGATTCCCCCATCTCTGAACAAAGCCTCTGGATTTCTGACAGCAGAGGTTGTCTTTGAAATCTACCTTTCTTCTTCTCTCCTCACTGTCACTGTGTGTTGTCCAGCCTTCAGTCAAGAGAATCAGTTTTAGTTCGGTACTAACATCTGATTTGTGCTAGAACCAGACAATTTTCTTCACTCTTTCAGTTTGCTGAGCAGCCCAGAGGCTGAGGGAGTTGTGTTGCCCTTCAGTCTCTCAGCTTTGGACACAGACATCTTTTGTGTTCACCCCTAAATATATAAGCACTTGTGTGGTAGATTATCATCATGTGAACTGGAGAATATTCCCACAGAAAGCAGAAAATTCTGTGAGAATTACTGGTTTAAAATTGTAGTTATCGCACTGTAATTTTCAAATCAAATAATAACATCTTCATTAGTGGAACATTTCTTCCCTTTCACATGTATTCTGAACAGCAAAATATTGAAATAGGTTTCAAAATGGAAACCTGTGAAACACAACTGGATTAGAGTGATCACGTGTTGAAAGTTAGTAAAATCTTGCTTAAAATGTGGTTCCTTCTAGAAACCTGTCTAGGTACTTTACTCTCTTAGAAGGCTGGTGCTGATCAAACTGTGTATGTCATATGTACCAGTAACACTGAAATTTTAGTGTGTTTGGGTAGGTTTTGATATTATCCTAATGACCAAATTGCAGAGCTCACTCAGTAATATGGTGTTCCCTGGTCAAAAGTAGATTAGAAATGGCTTTCTCCCTGTGTGTGAATGAGAGCTTTCCTGCAGACTCATTGCACAAGAGCGCCTGGAAAATGGCACCCCAGGGTTTTCCAAATCAGAGTCTGACTGGCTGCACCCTGTTAGCTCCTGGAGAAATTAATTGTGTTATTCCACATAAAGGTGTCTCAAGGAACAGAGCAAATGTCCTTCCTGCTGCCTGGGGAAAATAACATTCAGGGAGTGATGGTTTGGTACCAATTCCTTGTGTCTTGTTCTCTGGAGAGTTTCTGTGCTGTGAAGGCCCATGGAAAGTACCCCATGCAGGGGGATGTGTTAGGAGGCAGGAGGCAAGGCAGCTCTGCCCTTCAGTGTGTGGTGTATTCATCTCAGGTCTTGTGATAAAGAAGCAGCTGTGCCACATGCATTACATAATATAAATGTTCTGGCATCTCTAGTCAGATGCTCTCAATCACATCCAAATTTCCCTTTGTACTGCAGTTAGAATGGGACTGGTATTTTGCTTTACAGAGATTTAAACCAACTGGGGAGGCCTCTTTAGAGGGTGTTTACATCCATTGAGTCTACTTGACGTCGTGGAAGTGTTACATAACATCCTTTATGTGATGGAGAATCTAACCCTCCTATTGTAAGAGTAGAAAAATAGCTAAAATAAAGTAGGTAGTTAAAAAAATAACAACAAAAAGAAGAGTAATTGAGGAAAAGTCATTTGGCTATCAGAATTGCCAAAGTATTTATAAAAGCTGCAGTCGACATGATCTAAAAATCTCTGGGAATGTTCTCCTTGAAAAGAATGTCTAGGTTTCTAAGAATCCACTAGTACACAGTGAAATACCTTTGCAAGTCTGTGTGCTGAGCAATATCTTATGCTTTAGTTTGTTGTTTCAAGCTATTTGGACATAAACTAGAACAGCCTCTAGTTACTCTGACTCTTGCTTTATAAAGTATTTTGGTATAATACTGATTTTTAGCTGTTGAGTGTAGACCAGTTAAAGGTGAGTTTCCATCATTTAAAAGGCAGTGTGAGTATTTTGCCAGTGATACGATTAAACTTAGTCGATTAATATTTCCTAACAAGCTGCTTAATATTTTTTAAAAGCAAATTTTCTGTCAGGTTCTATGAAGACTAAAACAAATCCAAGAGGACCATAGATCATGTAATAGCCTGGGTTGGAAGGGGCCTTACTGATGAGTGTGTGACCGTCTATGCAATGTCCTGGGCTGCATTTGTGCTTGTCACTTCTACGCTAGATGGTCATGACATGCTTTCAGGTACTTAGACAAAAAAAGTTTGATTCATCCAGAGATTGAAAGAGTGATTTATGGAAAGTGATAAAAGAATAGGAGAGGTATGATGTGAAGGCAGAGGGAATATTTTTCATTAGAGGAATGGAAATTGGGAAATGTGGAAAAGTATTTGACAGTCCTATTATCAGGTTTCTGAATTTCCCAGCTGTTTTAACTGCTGTGCTATAAAATATGACTGCTCTACAATCTTGCTTTCATAAGTTGAAGCACATATCGTGGCTGTTCCAGCAGCTTTCCCACCACAGCCCCGAGTGAAATACAGCTGTGGCATGAGCTGAGCAGTGCCAGGAGCAAACAGGCCAACCTGCAAATGGGGGAATGCCAAGGAGCCACAGCAGAGCTGTGCCTGTGCCACAAGCACTTCGAGAGCATCAGCACTTGCTCCGGCTGTGAATGCAGAAAATCTTGGATGAAAGAAAGAATTTCTGCACTTGTTAGAAAATGCAAAGTGTGTTTAAGCAGTGGGAGGGATTTTATTTTGAACTAACATGGGTGTTAGGTAGTATTTGCCCTCTTGTAACACTGTCAGATCCAAAGGTCTGGTGAAATGCTCTTCCCTGCCAGTTTCCCTCAGCAAATGTCTGTCCTTGAGGCAGGCAGAGGCCAGGCAGACCCAGGATGATTAAAGATAAAGAGATGTCTTGTCCAGGCCTTTCCTTGCAGCCTCTCCTCCTGATTTTCTTTGCAGATTTGGAGGAACAACCTGATTTTCAATTTATCTGTGCAATCTAATGTGAAAGTACACATTTTCTGTGCTTTTATTTGCAGTAGCCAAATACTGTTTGTATTAAAATCTTGTCATTTCACTGTGCTGAGAGTGTCTTCATTTGTGAGAGAGCCTTTCACATGTAGTGCACTGATTGCAACATCTTAACAATCGAGGCATTGTTGTTAAACTTCCATTTTCTTTAAACTATGTACCCTGAAAGGTCAAAATACTTTAATTCTGAGGCAAGGCATCTGCCAGTGATTGTCTCACTGACTTGCCCATATAGATTGTGCTTTTTCCCTGACTAATCTACCTATTCAGTGAAGTGAAAATAATTCATGGAGGTCCTATGCCAAGTTTTCAGTCAAATGCACTTGGTTGCAAATATTTTGGCAGGTATACAGGAGGCAGTATTGCGATATCTGTAAGAAATTATGTCAAATGTCAGGTTCCTTCTGTGAGGTTTTACATAGAATAGATGCTCTTCACAGTAACAGTTTAAAGCCCTTGATCCTGTGCAGTGGACCATTGCAAGTATAAAGAGTCCCAGGCAGCAGTTTTGTTCATGGGAAACTGTTCCTTTACAAAAGCTTGTGAGTGCACAGTACCTCGCTTTTGAGGCAGCTCTGTGCTAGCAGTAGGACATCGGGAAAATCCTTTCACAAGGTGAGAGCAAGAAAGCTGCTGAGAGCTCAGAGAGGGTCCTAAATGTGTTTGTTTACATTGCAGCTCTCTTGGCCATCTTTGTGACGGCAAGGTGAGCCCTTCTGCCTGGGGTAGGGAGCTGTCTCTGACTGCCAGAAATGTCCTTTTGAACAGGCAGTGCCCGAGCCTCTGAAATTATGTGTGAGCAACTGTTCCCACAAACTGGCCTCTCTGCTACTCAACACAATTAGGAAATGGCAAGAAAGTCATCAGTGGGATGTATTTCATGGCAGCAAACCCAAAAAATGTTGTTGTTCTCCCATATTTTACCAAGTATGAGATCACATCTTGATCTCTCTCTACAGAGACATCTTGACAGGCTGGGTTAGTGGGCTGAGGGCAACTGCATGAGGTCCAGAAAGGTGAAGAGCCAGTGTGTGCCCAGGTGGCCAAGAAGGCCAGTGACCTTCTGGTCTGTGTCAAGAGTAGTGTGGCCAGCAGGACAAGGGCAGTGACTGTCCCCTGTGCTGGGCATTGCTGGGGCCACACCTTGAATGCTCTGTCCAGTTCTGGCCCTTCAGTGCAAGAGAGACATTGAGGTCCTGGAGAAGGTCCAGAGAAGGGAATGGAGCTGGGGAAGGGTCTGGAAAGCACATCTTAGGAGGAGTGGCTGATAAAGCTGGGGGTGTTTAGCCCAGAGAAAAGGAGGTTCAGGGGAGACCTTATCTCTCTACAGCTCCCTGAAATGAGGGTGTAGCCAGGTGGGGGTTGCCATGTCTCAAGTGAAAGGATGAGACAGGCGAGTTTCAGATTAGATATTGGGAAGTTTTTTCTCACTCTAAGAGTGGTCAGGCATTGCAATAAGTTGCCCAGGGAGGTGATGAGGTCGCTGTCTCTGGAACTGTTTGGGTGGCCTCTGCATGTGACACTTGGGGATGTGGTTTGGGGGTGATTATGGTGGTGCTGGGTGGTGCTTGGACTGGATGATCTTGAAGATCTCCTCCAACTTCGATGATTCCATGATGTACCCAGAGAACAAAAGAAATGTAATTTTGGTCCAATGCTTCTTTAGTTTTCTGTTTTGTTTACAAGTGAACAGGATTTAGATCTGAATGGAGAAGGGACAATATTATTTCTAGAAGAATTTAGGCATTAAAACATAAAAATTAACAAATGAACATTATACTGAAGGTATCTCTTGATTTATTTAGCCAGCTCTATATGCTGAATGTGTACAACCTAATGCAAAACTCAGGGGAGTCAGTACCTTTCTAATGACTTCAGCATAATTTGAACCAGGCATTACAAGGAACAAAGAAAATTGACAAATAATTTACGTGAAAGCAATTCCATAAAAGCCAGACAAGTTGTTCTCATTTTGTGATGTGTGTACATTGTATTCACCCAGTGCCAAACACATTTTGTAAAGTGTATCGACTGTTCAAAGACAGTTTGTAAACAGAAAATTTCAGCCTTTCCACCCACTTGTTGTGTGGGTGTCACTTTTGGGCAAATCGCATTTTGGAGAAAGCCAACATTTTTAAGGGGCAAGAAATTAAAACTAAATGTATCATATTAAATGTGATTTAAAAATTAATTTTTAACGAGAACCAGAAACTTACATTGAAATTCTTTTTGGTCTTTGAGAAGACTGATTTATTGAATTTCATAATTAAAAGCAATAAAACACACCTTGTTGAAAGAATTTTTTTTTTCAGTAAGATTACCAATTTGGCTGATACTACAGGAAAGGTGACATCAGATGGGGGCATATGAGGGCATGTGTCTCCAGGGTTTAAAAAGTAGACAGACACAAGATGAAGTATACAGTAAGCAGATTAAAACATCTTCAAAATTGTGTCTTTTGCTACTGTCGCCCTGCGGTTCAAGGACGAATGAATTAACTGCAATCCCATGACCTTTTTCTTCATGAAAATGTCTGACTGGTTGATCACAAGGTCTTGTGCCATCTTAATTTATGAGTCTGATGGCAAAAATCAGGAATTGCTAGCATTTGTCATTTTTTTTTGGCAATATAACTGCTGCCATTTTGGATGCTTCTGTCCTGAGAGGTGTCTGTGTAACAACTGAGCAATCACGGATAAGAGTTCAGATCTTGGAGTTGCTCTAAGATTTTTGATTGCCTCATCTAAGAAAAGGCTTTTTACCTTTGTGCTAGTGAGAATTTTTTTCAAGAGCTTGAACAGCTAATTTATTTTGCTGGGTGAGAGGACATGTTTTTATTATTTTAAGGAAAACTGAACCAGACTCTCGGCTGATGCAAACAGAGCAGCTTAGTTTTATCTGTTCCAATGGGACTGTGATGATTACTACTGATCATTGCTCAGGTCTCTGTGCTTTTTGTGAAATGTTGTTCACATATAAGATATTCTGAACTATATTTTCTCACATCAACTAGCTTGTTTACGAGAGGCAGTAATTGCATTTGTCCATGGAAGCATATGGATCAGAGCACGATTTCAGGCAATTAAGTTCTATTTTTGAAACTCACTGAATTATAGATCCTGAAGCTCCTTTCTTATCTGATTTTGATGGATTAAGAGATTTATCCTACTTTAATCTTAAAGTAAAACTGTACATATAATGTAGTCATACTTAAAACTCTTTTGGTTGTGTCTTGATTACTTATTTAATTCTTAAATATTTAATTCTTAAAACTCTGATGAGTTAGGATCTATAATGTTTAGTTGAGAATGATGATTTATTAGCTATTAGATGTACATCTTGCCCTCTGCCTGCCTTCTTAGAACTATCCATTTTAAAATAAGAGGAAAAATACAGGACTTTCAAATTTAGGTTTTACAATTTGAAAAATTTCAAAATATGCTGGTTTTGTTCCCCTCAGACTCAGCTGTGTACACATCATTGTTTGATAGCTGTTGAGGACCTTGCAGCTTGGCTTCTCATCAGAGGAAATACTGTGCTGGGCTCTGGTTTAACTCCTCGTGTTGAGCAATACAGCTGGGCAGGTGTGTTAGAATACTGGTGAATGAGGGTCACCAGATGATAGGAAAACCTGCTCTTCCTGAGGCAACAAATCATGGTCAACGTGTCAGAGATCAGGCCAGAAATCCTTGAACAGGTCTAAAGGCAACAGCTTTTGCACACTGTTACATAACTCAAAGACTGGATAGAATATGCTGGTTCCTGGGGTTTTGGCATGAGAAGGAGCAGGAAGGATTTTGGCAATGCAGTTTGTATGCCACTGCCTTTGTCCATGCTCTGTTTCAAAATCCTTAAATGGATGCTTTCAGCCACTGTCTCCGGTTCAGCATAATGCACTTTAACAAAGTGTAGAATGTTAAACCCCACCATATGTTGTTTGGCTGATTGCGACTTAAATTGTTTAATAATGTGCATAGAATCTGTAAGAAGAAACAGAGTATGATGTTGAATATCAAAGGAGGATTTAGATCTAATTCGTGCCCATGCTCAGGTAATCACCCAGGCAGGACACAAACACTCTTGGAGGACATGGGGACTGTCACAGAAAATCAGACAAAGCTACATTTAGACTAGATGTTCACAAGAAGATTTTTACAGTGAAGGTTGTAAAACACCATCAGAAGTTGCCCAGAGGCTTGCAGGTGGTACCTTCAGAGTCAGGTGAGAGAGGTCTCTCAGCTGACAGGTTCACATCCCCACACAGTATTGAATATTTTTGATGCCTGAAGAGGTCAAAAGCATTTTGATACTGTCTCAGGACTTCCACTCAGTTACTGCACCCCCAAAGCTATCAGGGGGATTAGGGAGATGAGCTAAGACCTCACAGGCAGCAGATCTGCATCTTCCTCAGCTGTACCTGGGATTGTGGAGCCACGCAGCATGCAACAGACACTGTTGCCACGGCCCAGCCAATACTGTGAAACCAATTTGTGTCTTCAGGTGGGGAAGGAATGTTCCTATGGAAATTATTCCCACTGCTACACATCCACAGACCATAGGAGAGTGTGTGTGTGGTTAATTACAACAGGTCATTTTGCCTAAATGGTACTAGGATTGGAATGATGGTCCAGCATTTCTAATGACTGTCAGACATTATTTTACTCATTTCTCTGGGGAATCAGAGGTGGCACTGACAATTTCCTCTATTTCAGCTTTTGTAATTACTAAGTCTGTTTAGAGAAACACCTCTCTGTGTTGGGATACAGACGTACATGACCTACACGGTGTTTGTGAGCAATCCTGCCTCATGGACAGAGTCACATTCCCTGGTGCAAGGCTATCTTGCCATGTGAGATATCACAAGTTTGGCGTGTTTGGTTTTTGTTTCAATTTCCCTTTCTCACACATTGTCAGTCAGCCTCAGGAGAGGCTTGGTTTTACATTCAAACTGCAGATGTACATGGCAGCAATTTGTCAGTTAACCTAAAAGAAGCAGGTGTGATGCTTCAGCTCACAACAAGGATGTGATTCCTGGCTGAACAAAGCCTGACATGCTCCTAACTGGCTTGTTTACACCATCAGCACAGCCAAGCTCTCCCGTTCCTCTGATTAATTGGGAGCTGCAGCCAGAAGGTATCCGGTGTCGCTGTAAATTGCTGGTGAATGACTGAAAATGAAACTGAATCTCTGCCTTAAATGTGGTGGGGTAAGAGATGCAAGCTGAGTCCACAGACCTGTCGCTCCTGCAGCTCCAGCTGTGGAGCAGGGAATATCCCCTATAAAACAGTGCCCTGTTCTGTTGTCCCTGGGGGCTCCAGGGGAGAGCTGGGGATGCTGTGACTGATGAGCAGCAGTGACACAGAGGTGCAGTGCACTAAATGCAGCACTGCATTTAGTGCTGGTTACCAGCTCTGGGTAACTGCTAACTGCTGACTGTAATGGGGTAAAGCAAAGCTCTGAGTTAGCAAAAGCTCTTGGAAAATCTCTCTTTTGAGGGTTTGGTCTCTCTGCTTTACTTTGTGCCTTGGAATCGCTTTCCTCGGTTTTTTGTCTGCCTGTAACCTGTGGTGCTTTTCAGCCATTTTAAAGTGCTACCTCCTCATCAGTCTCAGTGTTTCAAGCATTTTTCTTCATGCTTTCACTTCCTTATTTTTGATTACAGTGTCAGTCTTTGGTCTTCTCTTGACCTCTGACTTAGTGTTCATAGTTAGGTCTCTTTTTATTCTCATCCAAGTTTTAAATCTGTGGTCTTTCAGGCCCCTTAAATCCACACTTTTGTCACTTTCATGCTTCTGAAATCCTGACCTGAATTTTGGCATCTGTTTTTGACAACTGCAGTATGTTTTGTCTTTTAATTTTTATTTTTCTAACGTCTGAAACAATAGCAGAGAACCCTCTCCTAAGCCTTGTATCCCAAATCTAATTTTTCTTGAATAACTTTCCTTTCTTTAGGACTAATCTGAGATGCCCTCCAGTCTTTCTCACATGCACTTAGTATTTCATTGCTATGAAAATCTTACTCCTTTTGCCACATCTGACCTATTCCTCCTCTTTTTTGAGGCTTGAGTCAAAATGGAGGCCTCATTTTATGGTTTTAGTGGTTTTTGATCAATCCCTAAAGTACTCCCTCCTGTATCCACAGAGAACCTCTTTCCCAGTCTGTTGCAAATGTCACATCTCCCTCTTTTCTCTCTTATACAATAACAGGAGGGAACGGGTTGCTCTGTACTTGTTAAGCCTTGTGCAACTCTCCAAAATATACAAGAAAATCTCATATTTATCTATATTTAATGGTATTGAATCTCCAATCTGTTGGCTCACCTCAACATAAATGCAACAGAAAATGCTCAATATATTTGCTTTGCCAGGATGAGAAAATTAATATTTTATTTCTTTTATTAAATAAATAATGCTTTGCAGGGCTACCATCCCTTGAGATATAGAGATACTGCATTAATTATCACCCCAGCCCTATTCCCTTCAATCGTCCCCATGAACTGAAGGAGAAACACTGATGCACTTTTGTTGTTTTTGATTAAACAAATCCTTTGAGAATTTGTTTCAACCTCAGATGAATTTGTGCAGTTCCTAATTACTTCTGAGAGTGTTTTCTTCCTCCTCCCTTGGACGGACATGTCCCTCAGTGCAAGTTTGCACTCCTGTGGTAGCACAGGCTCGAAGGTAGTGAGAGAGCAGTTCTAAGTCTTCAGCTATTGCAACTTCTTTCTCTAAATCTCTTTTTATTTTGACCTCTTTAATAGCTGTTGTTAGCATCTTTATCACATCAGGACTGTCATTGCAGTAAGTTCTCCACATGTTCCTCCCTGGCTGCTCTGCCACGTTAATCTGCTTTCTGTGCTGAAGATGACTGGAAGCCATCTATCCACTCTGTGCAGCACTCCAGGGTCTTGCAAAACACTTTGGAGAGCGTATTTATTTAAACATTACCATAAATGCAAAATGAATGTCATGCTTTTCACAAAATAGCCTTGAGTAGGTTCATTTTATGAAAAGCTCTCTGTGAAATCTCACTATGTGCTAAAAGAACAACAAAATGTTTTTGGGGGAAGGTAGTGAGCAGATAGGGAGTCATCAAACACTAGAAAATTAATCATGGCTGGATTATCCTAGCTAATCAACACTGCAAAAATATTAGTGCTCTTGCAGAATTTCTTCACCTACTAGCAAACTATTTAATATGTTTTAAACAGTATTGAAAGAGTCACAAGTTGTCTTTCAGGTCTTAGACTTCAAGATTATTTATCCTTTTTGTACCAAGTGGCTGTAAAGTTAAAGCAGTAATCAAAGCAGCAGAAATCAAGCTCAGGCCTCTCCTGTTCCCTGCAGGTGAAACTCGGGCTACTTTTACCTTTCTGCAGATTCTTAGGTTCCTGATCTCTAAATTTCTACAGAAGAAGGTTTAAATTCCCTCAGGCTTTGAAAGCCCTGGAATACCTGTCTCCAACTTCTCGTCCAAGTGCTTTAGCTACCAGACACCACAGTCCTGTATTTGCTGTTTTTAGGAAAATATTCCTGATGAACTCCTGATTCTTACCATGTTGGTATGTGGTGCGTAATCTGGGGTTTAGGTCTGCTTACAGGAGATGTCTGCCTTCACACCGGCTCATGAAAGAATGAGGATTTAGTCCACGAGTGCTGATACCGTTTTGCTCAGAGCTGAGCCTTCTACTCTGCTCAAAGCTGACAAAACTTGGTCCCTTGTTCATGGTCCTGGGTATCAGAGGAGGCAGAAACAAGGGCTGATGCAGCACAGAGTGATTAAAGAAGAGAAACCCGTTGGGACAGTCTTGGACATGGAGTTACCTTTAAATGCACCAATCTGTCCCACTTAAATCAAAGTTAATCAGAAGCTGAGAATTTTTGTGACTGGGGAAAAATTAAGCATGCACTTGAATGTTTTCCTAAATTAAAACTCTGACTATGTTTTTCTTCAGTTAAAGATGGACATCTTGGAGGAAACCAACTGTTAGACTATTTATAGTGGAATGTTTAATAAGATCGTATGTCTTCATGGATAAAATGGCACAAATTAAGATCAGTGACGAAACTGGGGATGTATTCCTACTTTCCATTTTCACCACAAGTATATATGGTATTTCTAAAACCCCACAAACTTCTGGTAGTAATTTCTAATAGTAATTAGTAGTAGTTAATTTAACAGCTGTACATTATTAAATAATTAGGCTGTATATAAGTTATCATAATTTTCATATGGTAAGATGTGATTTTAATGAGTTTTTCTACCCATCTTCATTACTGTATGATGTGATAGCTGCTTGCTGTAAGTTACTTTCCAAAGTGTGTGTATTAAATCTTATCATTCAAACAAGTGAATATTATAGCAGGGAGTCTTAACACTCTTTCTTGGCTAGGGGTTTTTAACAGCACTTGTGAAAGATTCTTTGTGACAGATATAAAGACATGTTACTAAAATACTTTGTCTTTCTGGAAACCTATCACAGTCTATAAATGTCTCCCAAAATAATGCTGAGAGCATTCTGATATCGCCATCCTAAATATACACATTTTTTCTCATCTTCAAACAAACCATAGAACATCTTTGGTTTGGACTGTCGGGAATAACACTCACCCCTAAAGCGAGATATTTGACTTCCATCTGTTTGGGGGTTGTTTTTTACTTTTTTTCCTCCCTTTTTGTTCTTCAAGTCTCCTGATTTTTTAACTAGCTTTTTCTTTTGAAGGAACCTTATTTAACCTTCTTTCTGAGTTTTGAGTGTTCAAGCGAAACACAAAGAACCAGCAACGTGCCAGCAAAAGGATTAGCATAATTTAGAAAGAGAAATTCATCCTCTCCCTCTAATGGAAAACCTGCTAGCAACAATTTGATGTCTTTGTTCACGTTGTGTTATCCCTTGTGCAGTTATTAATTTACTTTGCTGTGTGAATGAACTTCATGAACTTCCTAACTTTGTTTTTGTGACTGTGGCATTCCCTCAACACAGACCCTGCTGCAGAGCCTGTCGCTCTTAGCACAAGGAGGCTCACCTGAGGTTTGTGATCGTGTCTTTCATTCTTTCTGCTAAAGATCACTTTGTCTTTTGGTAATACATTGTGACTTAGGATCACAGGACAAAGCCTCCGTGGGCAACTGTTTGGTCTTATTTTTATTCAATACCTTAATCCAGTTGCATATTTTGTCCTTTATTTTCCATTCCTGGCTCCATTTTCCAAAACGGTTTTGTTTTCAGCTACAGGCATGGGTAAAATGCACATATTTCATTAATTCTCTAGGGTTTTTAGCTTAGTGTTAAGACATATTTTGGTAACTGAAATGAAATGTGTCTAAAAGGTTCTGCTGATCTGAAACTAATAATAAATATTCTGCTGTTTACAGAAGTCATCAGTGCTTTGGGGCACTGACCATAGTAAATACCAGAGTCCAGCTTCCAGCAGCCGCCCAGCACTCCTTAGGAAGACACAGATTTCTTCATCAGGTGAAGTGGATCTGTCAGGCAGAAGCACAGATCCAGCCTTCCCTCCTGCCTGAGACCAGGCCCACAGGGATCTTCCCAGAGGGACTGGATTTCCCAGGATTGATGGTTAATACCAGTGAGGGGTCAGTAGTTTCATTTCTAATACTTAGAAGGCTCCCCAGAATGTCTACCTTACAAAAAGCTGTTGCTGTTTGAGGAATAGTTATTGCAGGGTAGAAACAAGAGACACACATCATTTTAGGGAACACACTGGTTATAAAAGTACCTGAGAATTCTTGGCTTCAGTGTTTTCAGCTGAAGGGAGGCTGTGGAAAAGACCACATTTTCTTTTGCATGGGATGCACATTTTCTTATCACTTTTGGTGTTTAAGGTTAAAAGAGGAATAAGGGAAAGAAAGGTTCAAACAGTCCAAAGAAATACAATTTTAATAGATAGCATAATAGAAACGAATCAAAACTAAAGACTCCTGGAGTTATCTCCCTGGGTAAACCAGGTCAAATTCACCTTTTAGCTGTACTGGAATGACTTCTCTTTGTGTAGGAGGAGAGGGATCTATTTTGGAGGTATCTTCCTCTGCCGAGGAACTGATAAAGTACCGAAGGTGTTTTCTTAACGGAGCTTGCATTTCAGCATCCATTTATGTAAGGAGGATTGATACCGTTTTTTGACAATCTGTCATGAGGTAACACTTCTAAGGAAGTGCCAAGGATCTTTGAGCACTGATTTAAGGAAATATCTACTTCAGCATTTGAAATAAGGAAGAAAAAACTTTCCTTCCCACAAATAAACACATCTTGGAAGAGTGTAGAGCTAAATGTGTGCTGTCCTTCCATGAGCAAAAACCACCAGCTTTATTGTAGAACAAGCACTATGTTCATTGTCACAGCTGTAAAAACTCTGATGTTCTATCTAGTAAAGCATCCTTCTAATTTTCTTTTGTTTATAAATCTTTCCATTGTTTCCTTCAAGTAAAACATTTATGTTTTTCAATTCCTCTGCACTGAGGACCCAGTGAAAAAACCAGAATTATTTGTACTGTCACAGTGATACTGGGTTTCCTTAGATAGCAGCAAGAAATAGCATTTGTTTCGGATGTGGTGTAGTAATGCATGGCTGCCTACAATAAGTATGTACAAATCTATCTCCTTTATTGATTGCATTGTTGTCTCTACTTTTCGCACCAAGTTCTGCTCTGCTTTGCTTTGCCATGAGGGGCTACAGATGCAACTGGCTGCAAAGCAGGGCCTGAGGTGAAGACAGAAATCTTTGCAAGCTGAGTCGTAGGGTGGTAATGCTGCCTAGGGGGGAGGCTTGTGTGGAGCCCATCAGTTAGTGCTGCTTCGTTAGCGTTAGGAGGAGCAAAAAGAGATCTCTGAAAGTCTTTGAAGACTTCATATGGTAAAATATCTTCCCTAGTGCAGCACCACATGAACCTCGGTATTTTCTATCACATAAAAACCCTACCTTGTCTTGGAGTCCAGTGTCCTGTCAGGAATAACAGGGCTTTGGTCACTATAACTTGTCACTCTGCATTCCTTCTCCTCCTGCTTTCTGCAAAACCACTGGCATTTTCTGGATAACCTGCTACTTTCTTAAGGTGTAGGCTGGCTTTGTGCTAAATGTTATGCAGCAAGAGTGGAGGGCAGTGCATCCTTCCTTCTATGAATTCATGAGAAGTCAATATAAGAGTTCTTCAGTTCTTGCTTCCCTAAAAGTCCTCCAGTAGTGATTATTCTTTTTTTTTGTCCCAAAGATGAGTCTTTCCTGATTAAAAAAAATCTTGTTAAAACTGGCATTATAATATCACACATGCAAACTTTGCATTAAAGAGAGTGGACTGGCAATAAACTCCTGTATCTGTAAAAAATCCTACATTCCTGTGTTGCTAAATCCATCATGTTTCCAAAGCAGTACCTGCTGTTCTCAAACAACACATGCTGTTAGCAGCTCTGTGCTAGACCAGCTGGCACGCTCCTGACCAGGCAGACTGGCAGGGCAGGGCAGTGGGAAAGAGGAATGGCTGATGTAAAGGAAAGTGACCTGCAAACATGCTTTTGACCATGGTTAATTCCATAAATACCCTTATACCCCATTGTCTCCTCAGCTCTGGTACTGTTGCAGGAGCTCTAGCACTGGAGCACAATCCCACCTTAAAATATTTATCTTCCCAATGCTGTGGTGATATTGGGCATTATTTCTCTGACTATTCATGCACAGGATAGAGCCTGTAAGACTGAGATGCCTTCCTGTGCTGTGTGTATGCAGAAATGCTAAGACACACAAAAACTAAACCCGGATTTTCCAAGTCCCAGTTATGATTCCCAAAACAATAAGAAGCAACTTTTCTCCAAATAATAAACACTTGGCAGGCTTTTCTTAATGCCATTAGTCCCTTCTTTCCCAAGACTCAATTCAGTGCCATGTCACATGCAGCAAAGCCATGGCCAGAATACTCTGCACCCATAAACCACTACTTTCGGCTATTGGCAGTGGGATAAATATAATTTTGCTCCTCACTTCACAGTGGCTAAAGCAGGTCTATTTTACTGTAAACTAGAGACGGATGTTGTGTACAAAATATGGCATGCACAGGAAGATGCTGGGCCATGGCTTAGGGGTGCCTCTTCATGCAAACAGTGTATTGGTATAACCTAGCACCAAATGAGCATCAGAGTATTATCAGTTCTGTGATAAATACCAGATTAATTTCATTCCAGATGGTTACAGGATTAATATATTGCCAAAATTGCCCCTTGTCTTTTCCTGATGGTTAACAGTTTATCTGCATTACTTTCACTCTAAAGCAACACTAATAACTTAAATAGTGGGAAGTGTCCTGTGGAAGCACAACTGGCAAAGCAAAGCTCCCAAGGATGGTGGTAATATTGTGGGCAATTGGACTTACTGAGAAGTCCAGGACCTTTAAGAAACTTGACTCTAACACCTTGCACATATATACACTGAGATTCCTCCTTGTCTGAGTTACCTATCAGATGGTTTATTTAACAGGCTGCAGTGATGTGAAGAGTATCTTACTGGTCATCAAGATAGAAAACCTTGGAGAGAAATTTACAGCCGAGATGAACAAAAATCAATGAGTAGCTTCACATGGCTGAGAAGGTTAAAGCTGCAATATTCCACTTGTTCCAAGTCACAGGATAAAGCTTCATAATGTGATTGTTCTAAAAGCACCTTCTTTGTGTCTTGAATAATAGATTTTTTTTTGAGGGAGAAGCAGGTCTACTACTGTTCAGAAATTTTTCTGATCAGATTTAGGGCCCTGATTTTCTGTGAAGACAGACTTTTACAATACCAGGTCTCCTGGTTGTGTAGAAAACAGGAATTGAGTGCAGCTGGGGCAGTATCTGCCTCCCAGCAGAGGAAGGTCCCTGTCACATCTGTCACCAAATTCCACACAGGGGAGCAGGAGGGGGCACCTCTGTTATTCCAGCTGAAGAGGGGTCAGTTCCTGAACTCTCTGCTGGCTCTAATTGATTTTGAGAAGAGAGGTTCTCCTTGGTTTTTTTTTTTGTTTCTGAGCCAGTCTAAGGTGCTGCTGTCCTGACAGCAAACTAGATAGTTGCATTATCTAGGAACAAAGCAGTGTGTTGTATGAGACTGCTCACTGTATGGATAATCCAAAGGATCATCTTTACCTGAGGGCAATGGGTTCCTTCTCCAGGACTTACCTGGCACCAATAGATGCCACCAGTGACTGTGGCAGGGTTGAGTACCCTGGGGATGGAAGTGGCAGGAGCCTAGAGCAATCCTTGAATCTCTAGAACCAACACTAAAGGATGTCTGGACTGGATCAGAAGGCAAGGTGATGATGTACTTACCCCTTAAACTGAATGAGATTATCAATTCCTGGTTGTAGAATAAGTGTGCAGCACTTGGCAAAATACAAGGACATAAAGTTGAAGTGAGACAGATGATCCTGAATCAGGATCTTGTTTTGGTTCAAAGCCTTCTGTAATGCTGCTTTTACTTCTCCCCAGTTCAGATTTAGAAGAGGCAGTGGCAGGGATTGGGAAATCGTGTTGATTCCTGAAGGAATTTAATGCTGTTTAACAAGTTTGCCTAAGGACTAGGGAAATACTCTGTATTCACACAACTCAAGTGAGGAAGAACCATGCAAAATTATGTAAAATCTTGTTCTGTTAAAGTCACAAACTTAGCCCATTCATTTCAGCTATGACTGTCTCCATTCAGTTACTAAAAAGGCTCTGTTGTGTCATTTATCAACTCTGCAGCGTGTGAATCATTTATCATGGATTTCTCTGTGGTCTGAATTTCTGTTGGACACTGCACCTTGTATCTTACTTTTCCAATGCTGCTTAGAGCTATTTGTGCTAATTTGGACTTTTATCTTCCTCCTGTCACACTTATTCTTTCAGAACTCATTTTGAACAGCTTTCCAAAAGGAACCCTGCAGAGATGTGACCCTTTTGATATGTCTGTCTAATATTGACCATCTCTCTCTCTATTTCACCTCCCATTGATGGCTCTGCTAAACCAAGGATGGCTAAATGGATACATAATTCATCAGACCTAAAGGAGAGCAGGAAATAATGGGAAATAATAGTTTGCATTCAAAGTTCAAGAGAACAGCTCATTAGCTGAGTTATTCTTTGCAGGTCTTATATTTTATTACAAAGGGAACAGATTTTAACCTGTGGACATCTGGCTTAGAGACTGAGGTCTCCAGGCAGCAGTAACACCATCCATCATGGTATTACAGGTAGTTGTAGTAATGTTTCTGCTTTTTTACTTAGATCCAGTTGTCAGGTTTACGCTAGAACAACTTTAACAAGGAATTACCCAGCTGTTTTCATGATTTATCCCCAGAACCACACATCCACTCGCACTTGCCAGTGCTGAGTCTCACAGCACTGCATGACTTCTTCTGTGAAGCCTCTCACCGGGAAGGAGCTGAGTTCTGACCTCCAGATATGAGCCACACTGCAATGGTTGGAAAGTTTTGTAAGGGAAATAACTGCTCCGGGCAAATAATGATTAAATAATAAAAATCTGGTCAGCTCAGCTTATAGAAACTCTCTGCCCAGAAACTGCGTGTTCCACCGAAAGATGAAATATTCAGTGCTTTCATGGCAGTGGCTTCCTCATATTCAGCTAGTCAGTAAAGTTTGTATTCGAGAACTTTGACACTTGCTCACACTATTGTGGGATTTGGGTTTTTGTAGTAGTGTCCAAAATTCTTTTAAAAGCCCTGTATTTCAGCTGTGTCTAAGCAGAATAGAAGGTAGCTGGTCTAGGAGTCTGTCCCTTTTACTCCTGAAGACTTGGCTTAACAGATCCAATCCTGAACAAAGTCTCTTGGCAAAGCAGAAGGCCAGTTAAATGGATCCTTCTCCTCGTGGCAGCACACCTCTTCCTCAGTATTGCCCACTGCTTCCATTCATTAAAGACTTTCAGCATGACCCTACACGTTGCCTCCTGCTATAACTCCCCTTTGCCTGCCTTCACCAGCTTCTGTTTCTTTGTCTGCTGCACAGAGGCTTATTGTGGTCACAGTAAGGATGGGATGTTATTGAGCAGCTATTATTCACGTGCTTCCAGAATTCCTTTGAAATTATTTGGTTTGACCTGGCAAATGTTTCAGGGGTTCTAGAACTGCAAAGTTACCAGCATGATTGCTTCTTGTTTTGGGGATCTGGTAGTGGTGTTATCAGCTGTTGTCATGTAAAATTTTATCAGATGTTTATCTAAGTCCTCTTAAAATTAGAAAGAAGGAAAAAAACCTTTTTTTTTTAATGTCTGTCCTGGTTTTATTTTTTCTACACTGAATGATCACAGCATGCATGAGGCCTAGGGAAGAAATGCAGCTTCCCTTGGGGCAGGACTCAGTGATGTGCCTGTGTGGCCGTGGTGATGCAGTGCTGTGGGTGATGCTAAGGTGATGTGTGATGTATTGCTCCTCTCCAGCAATATGACTGCCCTCGCAGGAGGGCATGAGGGAACACATTACTACAGTGGGGATGCATTTAGATTCAGAACCAGCGTTGCCACGCCATTATCTGGATGTCTTTGGGTAAATTTCAGGATTTAACATCCATCAAGCTGTCTGACAACACTAAGCCTGCGTTTGTGAAATGTCTCATAGGATAGAGGCATAAATCTGAGTTATCTACGTAACAGGGATATTGAGTTATGCTGCACAGGAGAGGCCATAAACATAGCGGCTCTGGAAAGTGTTTCTGAGAAGAGAGACCTGAAATACAGCTCATTAATAAAAACTGTTACTGTAATACATAGCTCTAACTTCTAGCAGAAGGAGCAGAATTATTCTAGGATTATCCCTTCAGGATACACATTTATGTGACTCCTAGGGACGTGCAGTTCCTTGTGTAGAAGATGAAAAAAACTTCAGCAGTTTTAGATCTCATCTACTACTGAAATTAAAAGAACTATAAGCATAAGTAAACTTAAGTGAAACTGATTATTCTGGCCTTAGCTTGTTACCTGTGATAATTAGAAACAACCCAAAATATCAAGTTTATTAGAGCCTATTGTTTGTCATTTTACTACAGCAGTTCTGTACATCACTTCTATACAGGGATGCCATCTGGAAACTGATGGCATCTCACCAGCACAAAATGGATCTGACAAGAGGGAATCAAGACTATGACTGTGTCTTTTCTTTGGAGTTGTGTTGCTGTTGTGACTTGAATAAAACATTTGTTGGCATTTAATGTAAAATACCCAAGATTCTGCGCTGGAACATAGAGCTCACATTTTCAGTAATTATACTGAGATGTTCTTTCCATTCATCAGAGAAAACATGTATTACTCTGGAGAAGACTGGTTCCAATAGACTGAAGTACACTTGAGGCACTCATCAGGGTGTTTCAAGTCATTCTGTCTTTAGGACTTTTTAGCTTTTTGTTAAAAATCTTGGAGTAGACTGAAGTAAATCATGATGTGAAAGAGCACTGGGTTGCAGCCTGTTCTATAAAAAAACCTGACCAAGTATTTGCTCAAAACACTAGTGTTCTGGATGTGTGATTGATTTATTTTTATTTAAAACTTGTGATGCATTACTCTGCTTTTCACATAACATGAGAATTATTTAATGGGGTGGAAAATACTGTGATCATACATTGATGAGGCTGCTGGCCAGTGTTGTTAGAGCACTCATGGATTGTTACCTCTTTAAAAACAAAACATAGTGAGAAGCTCAGATCCCTCTGATCCCTGCTTTGTCACCTAGTCTGACTGCAGGAATGTTCTTTGGCTCCTTGATTATAAGTTAATTAACATCTAGGGCAGTTAACCCTCTGGTTTTCTGGGGAGGATTAGATAAGCACAGCAGTGTGTCCAGGACACATGTGTTTAACTGTACATGCATCAAAGGTTGCCAGTGAGGGGATAAAAAATGGGGTACCATGTGGTGACCACAGCAACAATCACCTTTTTTCCTAAAGAAACCTATGGATAGCTGAGATAAAGGACTAATCCACTTACTGGTTACGCTAAACAAGCAGAAAACTGTGTGAAAACTGATTAATTTAATATGTTAGAAAAAGGGGAATAAACCAAGGCTTTGTAAATGGAAAGAGAAAAAGCCTTGTTGGTTATTAATGCTTTCTTTCTTGCTAAAAGAACAAATGCAACTTTACCAGGGTTTTTGCTCATAGGTATCCAGGAACTCAACAATTTGTAAGAGTATTATGCTAAAAATAACCTTAATTACTGCAGAACATATAGAATACTTTCTAGAGGCACTGCTTCTTAAGTCATTGTAGCTAATCATTACCTGGTAGTTGGACCAAGCCTTTATATACTCTGACTGGATGGTACCTGCTTGTCTGAGGGGAAAAATACTGTTTAAATTGGGCATGTTCAACAATGCCATTGAGCTTTTGGAGGTTTGATGTAAACTGGTCCCAAAATGAGGAAGGGGCAAACAGAGTTAAAATCCTGTGCTCATAACCAGGCTCTGCCCCTTGGCTGATGAGCAGGAAGATCTCTGCAGGCAGGGGAGCACTGTGGCCTTTGAGGCCACACAGAAAGGACAGATCACACCTGGTGCACTGGCTTTATTCTCACTGACAAACCTAATCCTACCCAATCACCCAATGAAGCTGAGTCAGAGCAGTCCTTCTGCAGGGGCTGGGGGAGCAGTGTCACAGCAAAATTCCTTTTCATTTCTCAAAGAAACTCAGTAGAATTCTTTTATTCTCTCCTCATTTCTCCTATTTCACTTAGAGCTTTCCTTACTGAGGCAGTCTGTGATTGAAGACAACAGAATGAGAGAAACTTGCATGCCTGGAAAACACTTAAAGTCACTCGTGATCAGTAGCAGTAATGTACTGTGTGGACTTGCAGGAATTATAGGATCTGGATAGTATGCTGGGAACTTCTTTCTTCTATTTCAATAATAAAATGGTTGTGACTTAAAAGGATCACCTACTCCATGCACAAAGAAATGTTGACATGTGGTCAGGTCAGCATGAAGTGTGTATGCAGTGCCTTAATGGCAATAAACAATTTTATTTCCAAGCAGGAAAGGGTTGTTGTATTTGGTTGGTTTGGTTTTTTTATTTGTTTGGTTTGTTGGGTTTTTGTTGTTGTTGTTGTTGCTGTTGATTTGTCGGGGGGTTTTTATAGGAAGTATAGGTTAATTGCTCTATGAAGAAATTTTAATTGAAAATTAAAGAAACCAACTATGTATAATTTTGAGTGCTAAAGGGAGCAGCATATTAATACTTTTGTTAAGTACATTGACTATGACATGGTGCCTCAAGTCTTGCCTTTACATCCTTTATTTCACACATAAAGAGTAGTGGAACTTGCAGAAAACTAGGTATTTTTGTGGATTGACAAGATACTTTTATGGGAATAAGAATGGGGGGAACCATTCACAAAAACAATCAAACAGAGGCAAACCCAGTAAAGCTGTCACAGCAAAATGCACATGTACTGCTTAAAGCTGAGTGCTATGAGAGACTGTGTAATAAAACTAAACTGTGAGTTTGGCATAAGCAAACTTCAAGTTTTAACCTTCTTTCATTAAGTTAAATTTTGTGCATGGACTGCAGCTGCTTTCCTTGAGAGAACAGTTGTCAGTGGTATGAACACACAGCTCAGATTAGCTCATCTCCCAAAGCTGCAAAAGGTCTGAAATGATGCCACAAAAGCAACAGCAAATGCAGCTTTAAACAAGGATGTTGGTGTTCACAACCAATGCATGAGTAAGTTGGATTGTAAAAAAACCCTTAATTAAAGCCATCTTTGATGTTTGTGTTTATAGGTCATTAGTTTGCTGTCTGTTGTGCAGATGCACTCAGCTGTTTGCCAGGAAGATCTCACTTGCATAATATGAACTATGGTTTTTATTTGCAACTGCTTTAACTTGTAACTTCTGGCTTTTGGAGCTCATTGCTGGTTTTTCAACTTAAGGCTATTTTCCAGGCTTAACTCCCACTTTTTATGAAGTAAGTCATCCTCTCTAAGTAGAACTACTTAAGGGAAATAGAGAAAACTACTTTCCATCATCTCTGTTTTTTGGCTGAACTCCAGATGAGTAGCCTTCCACCAAGGGTGAAGGCTGGATGGAAGCATAAAATCATTCGTAAAAAGAATACTTGTCACTGTCAGGACAAAGATGAGAATAAGCTGTGCTTGCTAACAAGAAGGAAAAAGTGGAAGTTTTTTTAATGCTTTTATGGAAATTTAAATCTTTGGCACTGCCCATGGGATATACTTGTGTGCCCAACATTGCATAATATTTTTTCTTCAGATCAGGCAGAATAAAACCCGTGCCTTAACATAATGACAGGATGTGAAAACAGTAGGGGTTTGTGTAGGGAAGAGAGGAGTTCAAAGGGAAGAACTAAATGTTCTTTTGCTTTGAGTTTGACCTGGCATCATTACTTCTGCTTCCTAATGGAGGAAAATCAAGCAGCTTCTCAGAAATCAATCAACACTTCAGAGGCAGAACTGGAAAGGGAACCTGTATCACCTGGACCCTGGCTATGAATTCCTTAGAACAACTTGGCATCATCAGAACCAGAGGTTGCAGAATCACGTCAAGACTAGCAAGGCTTGATGTGATTCTGATGTAAATCAGTGCTCCTGCCAATGCTCTTGAGTGCTGCAGTTGTTTTTTCAAATACAGGCCATATAAAACAGCCATTGGTGTCCACAGGATTTAATAATAAAAGTGAACAACACAGCTAGGAGAATAAAAAGCAGAAAGTGTGTTAGAGTGGATGAGTCTGTTGCTGTAGAGAATAAATATTTCTGGTTAAAGGGGTGAATGCAACGAATGATACTTAACAGGTAGATCTATAAGGAAGCAATATTTAAATGTCAGTATGATAATAACTGTGTGGAATCATGACACATGACAATTGATGTAATGTTTTAAATAAGATAAAAGAAAAAAAATTCTTTGAAGTGCAGCTATTATTTAAAGTACTTTTAAAGTGATCATATTATGATCCATCAAAGAAAGATCAGTAAAAAGGAGCATAGTAAAAGTTATATTTGAAATATACTTGTGGATTATTCAGTGCAGTGATTCATGCTATATTATGCTGTGCTTGAAGCATGGCTAGGGAATCTGTGACTAATATACCAAATGGACTCAGTCTGGAGAGATAAATATCTGTAAGGATGAAGTAAGTTAGTGTTCAGGCAGTGAACTTGCCATGGTTTTCTGGGACAGATCTCATAGCTCTTTGCTGTCAGCTGAACTCAGGGCAGTGCTGGTCCACAGCACAACTGTCCAGTGGATCCTGTTTGCCCATGAAAATAAATCTGTGTGTTGAGCCACTTTAGCAATGGCCAGGTTGGGGATGTTTCTGTGTGTGTACAGGCATACATTTGGCAAGAAGCAAGGTGGCATAAGCAATGTACTATAGAAAACTATGAAAGCAGTTAAAAAATTTTTAGTGGTAGAATCCCGTAATTTTAGTGGGATCCTGTAATTACAGCAGAGATGGAATTGTTTCGGGCTGTTTGGATGCTACTTTATATGCCAATGAACTGTAAAAATGTGAAATGGGGAAGAGGCACTTTAGTTTGTGCTTACGTGCAGTTCAGCTTGTGTTCTGCATGCTCAAAAAGCAGGGATTTGAGTTACTGAGCCTCTCATCTTTTATCTTGTGGGCATACGAGAAAAAGTTGAGACTATTTTCCTGTTTTTGTAGACGTTTGTGAGAGAAGAGGAAAGTGGCTGTTCAGTTCATCAACAGCCTCCTCAAATTAACAGGAATTGATAGGCCCATACTGCTTATGACTCTGAAAATCTCTCGAATGATATTTGTTTGTGCACACAAGGGATTTTCAGCTTTATAAGCAGATACCAACCTTGTGTGGGTAACATCTCTCTTTAATGGAAAAAATATGTAAATGTGCTTTTTTCTGAATCCTCGTTGTTAGTTTCTAATATGAGCAGGGTTACTCTGGGGAAAACTGAGCGACTGCATCCTTATAAGAACTTTGCTGATTTGGCTTTAAGCCGGGGCTCAATGCACTTAAGGAGAGCTGGTAACTGTTGCCTAGCAAAGATACTACTGCAGGCTTTATGGTATTACCTGGTCTCAGGGGGGTCTGCTGCATTTCTTGGCTAAGGTCGTGCAAATCTTTAATGTGCTTCTGGTACATTTTGGCAATATCTGTGTCTTAGCTCTCTAGAAATCTTTATTTTAAGCTTCCCAATGGAAAGGATAAGAAAATCTTTCTTCGCAGTGTTTCCCCAAAACCTCAGAGAGATCCAGACCAAGAAGTCAATTATCTCTGTAGTCCATAATGACTAGGGACAGGAAACCTAATGGTCCTTTAGCATTTACCCCAGTTTGACTGCCAGATCTGTGCCTGAGTTCCAGCAGGGATTTTGATGTGGTTGTAGAAAGAGGACGATCTGTGTACTAGATCTTTTGGAGTTACAAAGCTGATAAGGATCAAGAATGACCAAAGCAGGTGCCTGATGGAGCTCACTCCAGCTTTGTCTGGGCTGAGGGAGGCCCAGAAGCAGTCTGCAGAGGCACCCAGGGCATGTAAATGTACACACAATGTAAAGCACTCAACGCTGTTCCAAAGTGGAACAGCACGGTAAGATTCCATGGGTTTGGCACTCTTCATCAGCTATCCTACTTCTGCTAATCCAATAGCAAGACCCAAAATCTGGATTCACTTTTGTCAAATTTTAATGTCCTTCTGCTGTTCTGTGTCCAGAAAAAGAAAGCAAACCTTCTGCGGAACAGCAGTCCCCACAGGTCTGCAGAAATGGGGGGAAGAGTTGTTTTGTGGGAGGAAAGCTCAACAACATCTCTGTCCTTTGTGATAGCTTGGAGAGCTCCCTTGTCAGTTTAAATCTCTCTCTGCTGGTGAGGATCAGTTACATTCCTGATGGACAGTCATCCCCGGGATATTCCAGGAGTTTGCAATTTAGACTTTGGGACCGGGGGCCATCTTTGTTCTGTCTCTCCTCATCCACTGTGGAGGCATCTTGTTTGCTAGCTGCTCCTAGAACCTCATCCATGGTTCTGGTCTTGGACCCTGCTTAACTGGCTTCTAGTTAGAGAAAAATCTGCATAACTCATCAAGTGCCATTAAAGTAACAGAGCCTTAGCTCATCTTGCTGTGCTGAAAGTGATAGATGCTGGAACATTGTCAGCTGCTTTGCTGAGCTACAGCTTTAACACAACCAGTTCTGCTCTCCAGTGCTGTATTCCCTGCTCACTGGAAGGGTTAAAGCTAGTGGTGGAAGGAGAGAGAGAAATACCTCTCAAATGTTACCTTAGTTATCAGCTCATTTCCTAAACTACTCTTAATCATTAAAAGCTAATGATGTTCCACTAATGAAATCTGATCCTTGCTTACATAAATTTATTCTGACACAACCTTTAATAAATTGGAAGGAGAAAGTGCCAAAAAAACCTCAGTTGTGCACGTCTCTGGTATACGATACTGATACACTTTGACACCTGCACATTTTAGTTTCCATCAAAGGTCACTTTAAACTGGGAGGGAAAAAGCATTTAGCATAAAGTCAGCAAATTCACTTTAGGTTTAGGCTTTTTTTTTTTTTTGCAACAAAAGTTCCACTTAATTTAAGAAATCTTTAAAGAAAAGCAAAACCAAAACACCAAAAAGTTTTTCACGTGCTTCAGACCCGTGTGCCTGACAAAGTAAAAGCAGCAGATCATTGAGGAAAGATTCTTCTGCAGAGAGGAAGCATGAGGGGATTGCTAAACCCCCACCTGATGCCAGAACTGTCACTGTGGGTGTGTCCTTAGTTGGGAACTGCAGATATTCTGTGAACAGTTGTTGATCTTTATTGGTAAGAGATAATCCTGAATAATATATTAGGGCAGATTACTCTTTCACTTCTTTCACTGAGGGGAGAAAATCTGAAAAATAATTTTGGAAAGAAATTGAGACAATAGGAGACCATATATATGTGAAATGTTATCTAATTACAATAAAAAAAATAAAAAGCTCTGATTCATAGTTTTAATAGGATTACAGCCTTTAAGAGGTCAAGAAAAAGTCCTGATCCTGTGAGAGTTTCTAGAAGCCTTGGCATCACAAAGCACTGTGCTGGTTAGCAGGAAGAACAGCTAAGTCTATCCCTCTCAGGACCAGGACAAACTTTATATTCATACTCACTTTAAGCCTTCAAAACTTTTCAGTTTTTTTTCCCTCTCACTCCTAATGGTTAATCAGAAGTGCTACACATAATTGATAAACAAGATTTTCCTTAAGCAAAATAAATGTCATGTTCAGGAAAGAAGTTGGATTTAATTTTCCTCTCAGGTTACCCAGGAAGATATCAAGGGCAAATTTATTTTGTCAGCTCCCTGTGTACTTATCTCTGAAAGAGATGAGTGAAATCTCTTGTGGGATGAACTATTTTACTGTTGCTTCTCAGATTGTATCTCTAATCCCAAAGTATTTAACTCTACATTTTGCAGTCTCTGTTACATTTTTAAAGTGGGGACTTGTGATAAAAAGAAGAGTTACTGGGGTCAAAGACAGGACTATAGATATTTTTCCATTTCCAGCAACTGGAGACAGCAAATACAAATTTCTTTTTCTGAACACAATCTACTTTGAGCTTCTCCTCCAGCACTGCCATCTCATCTGATGTCTGTGTCCTGGAGCCTCCTAGCTGCCTCAGGAAGAGCTGTGAATTTCCATTTTCCCTCCTCAGGCCTTCCTAGGACACTTTGGAGAACTCTGCTTCTCTTTATGCCATAAATCTCTGCTGCTCCCAAAGCAATAGGATTAGGCAGTAGCTGTTGGCCTGGCATTGCCTTCCCCTGCAGCCAGTCCTTTGACAGAATATCGGTTTCCTGGGATGGAAATGGCAATGTCCTGCTTTCCTGTTGGGGTGACAGCACTGTAGGTCACAGCCTTGCTGAGGGGAGCTGTGCCCTGGGGCTTGGGCACAGTGTCCAGAATGGGTGCTGTGGGGAAGCAGCCCTGCCCATCCTACTCCAGCACCACCTCTGCTACCTGAAATCAACTTCAATCACACTTAAAATACAGCAACTCTCAGTTCTGGGTGTGTTTTCACCTTTGATATATCACAATTCATAATGCATCAAATCCTGCCTGGTTTGTGCGATGCAGCTCCACAGAGACTCCAAATGCTCTCTTGTCAAGCTAATTGGGGGTTGTGAAGGAGAGGCACTCTGAATTTAGAGTGCTGCTTCTCGCTAACAGAGTCTGAGAGGTGGAGACTGCTCCACGTTTCCCTGCCCCATAACCTGATGTAGTCAACAACTCCCTGCACATACTGATGAAAAGATTTTTGAAATGGGCGTTCGTCCTGCTGACATTCACCCTTGTTTCTCCAGCAAACCATTAGGTTGGTGACCTCAGCCATCCCTCTGTTTTTAATGGGCTGTTAGGTTCATGTTTGAAGTCTATAAGGAGAGTGATTTGCCATTTTTACCCATCATTTAGGCAGTTTGTCTTTTCAGCGTGGTCTGGATTGTGCTTGCTATTAGTTTCTCAGCCTGAACTCCTGCCTTACTGCTAACCAGTAAAAAAATAAAATAAAAATTAAAAAGTGGGTTCAAGGGAGAGGGAATGTTGGCCACAACTTCTGTGGAGTTAGAAGTTCAACCCTCTATTTGATTTTCTGCAATGATGAAAAATTCTTAGTGCTCTTTTGGGAATAGGAGGCTTGTAAAAGTGGAATGAAAACCCAGTGATGCCTCAGAGCTTTCATGTATGCACACAACTTCTAAAGTGCTGGATGTAATTTGGGGGAACAGAGTTCTCTAGCTAACATTACAACTCAACCTTACTTTTGTTTCATGTCTTCCTGTTTCGTGGGAACTCATAATATAGCACTGCACGCTGAAGGAAATGGATTGCTCTTTCCTTTGGCAGTTTAGCTATGAAACCAATATTTGTACCTTTCATGTTTAAACACCCAATAATTTCCTGTTTCTCTGTGGCTGCTTCAGGAAAAGGCCATACATTTTTTAGTAATGCATGGTTTTGAAGCAAAGCAATGCCATATGTCACATAGTTGCTTTAATTTTGCCTAGCCTGAGTCAGAACACATTCTACTTTTCTTCAGCATCTAAGAAATACTGTAATTAACTTATCACAAGATGTTGAACAGTGCTTTTTTAGAGTATGACTTGGGGATCGCACAGTATAGCTGAGTATTTAGTACATGGAGACATTCAGATGTGCTTTGAAAGCCTCTCCATGACAGAAGAACCTTACCCTGAGGACTGGCTTACAGGCAGACTTTGTGGCCTATCACTGCAGACAGATCCAGCAGTAACTGTAAATAACCTGGCTGCTCAGTTGCCTTACACAGAACTCCAGAAATGTGGCAGTTCTGATGCTTTTTCTGTAAGTCCCTTCAAACACACATCAGTGATGAGCTGTGCAGGCTGTTTGATTTCCTCCTGCTGCACAGCAGTAGCATCTGTGGCTGCACAGTGTGGTCGATCTTGCAGCCATGACAGACACAGTAAAGGAACTTTTGCTCTTTGTCCTGTTATGAAATAAATAGCAGCCATCTGACCCTGTGATCCTCTGGAATTGCCAGCCTATTACTCATTGGGTATGACCTTGTATTTGCATGACATGGGTCCTTCTTGATACCTTCTAACTGACTATTTTGCAGTGAAGATGCAGAAAAATAAATTGTCTCAGACAGCACAACTGTTTCCATTTTCCCTGGTTTCACACACAGCCTAGAAAATGGTTGCTGACTGATTAACCTTTCAAGGTTATTCACCTGCAATAATGAAATGCAACCAAGGTATCTTACAGGTGTTTTGAGAAAGAACTGTATGCTTTCCCCAGAAATATATGTATGTATGTGTGTATATATATATATATACATACATATATATTTTTTCAGCAGAAAGCATATGTTATACTCCAAACTATTGCAGAAGGATGAAACTAAAATGAATCGTGTTGTTTAAATGTCTCAGTACAATACAAGAGTCTCTGCTGCTCTTAATTTCCTAGCTTAATTTTCTGTAAAGATTCACAGCAAGTTAGTGGAAGGCTAACTGGATATGATTTGTGATCTGTGTTTATATACATGCTCTTCATGTGGTTTATGGACTCCTTTCATTTCACATTGAGTGGACTTAAAATGCTTGCAGGGCATATGACTGCATCTCGACTGGTTCTCTGCTTCAGGAAACTGAATTCTTACCTCCTCTCTGACGCTGTGAGATAAATGTATCTGCAGAGTTTCATCAAGTGGTGTAATCCTTCTTGAGCAGGATTGCTAATTGCTAATAAAAAGTCTGGCTAATTTCAGCCTTGTCACCACTTGCTGCTTGACTCCAGAGAAAGGCAACTGAAATTCAACTCTTGTTGCATTCTGGGAGAAAATGAGATGTAAAAGGAACTATGAAAATAGAAAGTTTTCTGGCAGAATGGAGGATGTGAGTTTACTACTTAAGGTATGTAATAATACTGAGAATCTTGTGGAACTCTTACCAAGATCTTGCAAGGGGGAAATTGATCAGAAAGCCAATAATCTGCATTAGAGTAACAGCGAAGCCATTGCTCTGTGGTAACTGCCCCATTAGTGCCATGGCTGTAGCAAATGAGCTGCTGAAGTCATGACTGCCACTGGATTTTGAAGAATTGCTGACAAGCTTTGTAAGCCATAACTAAGTAATAGAGTCCAACTGTATCATTGAAGCATGACTTTTTAACAACCCAGCCGCTCCGAGTTTGGCATGTCAAGTGTGTGCTAAAGTTGGTAAATAATCACAGAATAATATATAACACAAGGAAGTGTATTTAGAAATGGCAAAGAATAGAGAGTAGAAAGGATAATGTCTGGAATTTGTATAGACAGACCTTTCAAAGCCCCTTTATCACTTAGGAAAAATATTCTGCTCTTGATAGACTTGCTTACATGTCGGTAAGGTAATACTGAATACCAGTAGAAAAGCAGGTGCAAGTAAATCCTCTTGAAGAGAGGAAAGTTCAAATCCTGCATGTCCTCAATAGCCTGTGCACTGTGCTGATTCCCACCAATTGTCCATTGAGCATTCCCTGAGCAAAGACTGCCTTGCACACTTACACAGACCTTCCCTTTGCTCATCTCTGGTTGACTAAGGCATCCCTCAGGAGACCCAGAGCCTCTCATATTTATCCCTTATCAGGGTTAATGTGCCTTTAATAGATGGTCAAAGAGGAAGTGCATATTAAAAAACCATTTTCTTTCTAACTTGGTGTAACTTGTTGACTTAGAGAAAAACCTCTCTTCTCTAGGTGCTGCTACAGAAGGAGAAGGGAGGAAAAAATGAGTCAACTTTCAATTTTTTTAAATGACTGAAGACTTTTCTAGTTTTAAGAAACCTGAGACTATACTCTTGAGCAGATGCCTCATGAAACCTCCCTGTCTATTCAGAGCCCTTCTCTCTAAGCTATTTGTTAGCAGGAACCTCATTCATTCTTCCATTTGAAGCACAATATTCCTTTTCATTTGGTTAAATGAGGATTTTCAACAGCTGCTGAGGGAAATACAGCTTGATTTAATCTGATGCCTAATGATGGACACAATACTAAAATTAACAGCATCTCTGCCACAGGACTTTTGATTCCATTCTTGCTGCCATCAGTTCAAGTCCTCTTTCTATTAATAATGAAGTGAAAGCAGCAACGATGGCAGGAGTCAAGGTGCTGTTTAATAAGTCATCTGGCTGCAGAGCTGAAATTCAGGCTTCAGTGTCCTCTGAGTTTATGAAGCACAGAAAGTCTCTAACTCCAAGTGAATAGAGCCCTAAGCCTTTACATGTTAAACACATTAAATGTTTCCAGTTAATTTCATCTGACATCAATCAAAGCTCCAGTAAAATTACTCTTGGGGAAGGTGGTGGGGAGGGAGGGGAAGTGCATTACTTCTTAGTTGGCTTTCAGTCCTCTGCATGAAGTAAAATCACTGAGCACTGTTGGGAAGAAGGAAAGACCTGTGTTGAGAACAGTTCCTTCTGAAGGCTGTTGCCTACTCAGCTTTCATTGGAAGAGTAGGAGAACAGGAAATATGGAGGGTTTGACTTGACTGCAACAAAAGAGTTTTAAAGACTGTACACAGATCCTTATTCACAGATGGTTATTCACCATGGTTTCACCCCAGCCAGCAGCCCAGCCCCAGGCAGCCCCTCACTAACACCCCAACCAGTGGGACAGGGGAGAGAATGGGAAGGGTGAAAGATAGAGAACTCGTGGGTTGGGATAAGGACAGTTTCATAGGGAACATAAAAGCCATGCACATAAGCAAAGAAAAACAAGGAACTAAGTCAGCACTTCCCATGGGCAGGCTGGTGTTCAGCACCCCCAGGACAGCAGGGCCCCATACAAGGAGCAGTTACGTGGGAAGACAAACTCCATCATTTCAAACATCCCCCACTTCCTCCTTCTTCCCTCCACTTTCCATACTGTGCATAATGCCATACGGTCTGGAATATCCCTGGGGTCAGTTGGGGTCATCTGTCCTGGCCATGCCTCCTCCCAACCTCCGGGGCACCCCCAACCCCTCCCCAGTACAAAAGCAGAAAAGGCCTTGGCTCTGTGTGAGCTCTGCTCAGCAGTAACGAAAACATCTCTGTATTACCAACACTGTGTTCAGCATAATCCCAAAACACAGCCCCAAACCAGCCACTGGGAAGAAAATTAACTCTATCCCAGCTGAAACCAGCACAATGATAGCAAGTTCACTCAGAAAATAACTGGAACAAGGTGCTCTGAGTTGCCAAGAGCAGCCCAGTTATTAGTTAGGCAGTGCCTGCAGAAAGAATTAATTCTTATTTGGTGAATTATCCATTCTCAAATGAGAGGAAAAAATGAAGGAAGGAGAAGAAAGGATACTTTAGTGCTTATAAAGAGAATGAAAGCTGTAAATTACTGTTTGATAGTCTGTCCTGTGGAGCAATGGAACAGCCATGCATTCAGGTGATATTAAAATGCATTTGAACTATAACATAAAATGGGAGGGAAGGTGTGTCAAGGGCTTTTGTTATGAAACTAACAATAAAGGGAAAGTGGTGGAAGTCAGCTGCTCTGGAAACTGGGAAAGCTTTAATGAGTTACACCAGCACCCCTGTCTGATCACTTACACCCTACAGAGAATCTACCCATCATTTCCACTAGTCTGTGGAGAGACAAGTCTCTTCTCTGGTCACAGCTTTGAGTATTCTAATGAATTTCTCAGTTCTCTTATCCTACTGGCCGAAAGGTTCCTTGGCATGGGAAAGCCTCCAGTGGCCTCTAGTCCATCAGCCAAGTCAGCCAACGTGTGGTTAATCCCATGGTTCCCTCTCCACTCATTTTCCACACAGAGGCAGTCAGACTGTCCCTGTGCTGTTCCATCTGTCTTGGTTCCCTTCACTTTTCAAGTCTCTGTCCCATAAGAGGAGGGGCTTGCCCAAGGCTGGGATAGAGTGCCTGGAGAAGGAAGTTCATGCGAGTGGCACCAGAGGCAGGAAGGAGAGGAGGGCCTGCTCTTTGCCTCGTTAGGTGCCTCTTGTTCTCTTCTGCAGCTTCCACGGTCACATCACTCCTGTGCATTCTTCTCTGCAGGTGCCACTTCCCACCTGACTGTGCCTAAATGTGCTCTGTTTGCTGTGTTTCACTGTGGCTGGCAGTCCTTGTGTCTTGTTGGTGCCCCATAGATCATTTTTAAGTGTTAATTGAGGCATATAATTCTATTATGACTATTCCTGCATTCCCTCCATTTTTTACCCCTGAAATTAAAATTGCTTAACAATTTTAATCAAACTCAACCAAGCTCTTGACTAAATTAGAAAATGCTGAGAACATATCATTGCATTTCGATTTAGGATATTTTAATGGGAAGTAGGAGGTACAGATGCTATTGAAAAGCACAAATAAGCCCTGAGAGACTTGGCAGAACACTGACATGAGAAGGAAAGAGTTGAATGCACAATTCTATAATCCACATGTTGCCAAAAGCAATGGCCACATGCCACAGACCTTCATGTGCAGCCAAACCCTATCAGCTGCACTAACAGCTCTAACTAATCTTATTTACTGTCATCACTGACCCTTAAAAAAAAAAAAAATCCAACAAAACCCAGGGAAGTCCTAAGGTGGGAGCTTCAAATTACCTCTACATCTTGTCCTGTATCTCGCCTCTCAAATATGGCTATGTAGCTGAGTGATGAGGTTTTTGTAAGATGTACTGGATAATTGTTTTGAGAGGGAATTAGTGCCCAGGAACTCAGAGAAAACATCAGCTCACTTACCAGTGCTGAGAGAAGTGCATTCCTCTGCAGAAGGTAACATATAAGCAGAAACAACTAAAATCTGCTAAGGAGCTATGAAGACTAAGCAAAACTAACCACTTTGTGACAAAACTGCTGATACTTGTAAACCAATGTCACCTGAGTCAGCTCATACATATTTCAGAAGCAGGAAACTCTGGCAGTTAAACTGGGGATGTAATGGTAGGCATATTTAAAACAAGCAAACAAACAAATCCAATCAGATTACTCAGTTCTAAGCCACAATATATCCAGGGTTTCCTATGGGAATCAGAAAGTCTTGAGCAGCAATTAATGTCCATAGAGGTGATTATGGCTTTTATCTCACAAATTCTTAGGAAGGGAAAATATCTGGTTTCACATTTTTCAGGTGGTAGTTCAAAGCTACATGGAGATTTAGGCTGCCTATAAAAAGGTTTCATGTGCCTTTAATATATAGAGCTAGTTGTGGTTTTGTTTGGGATGGAGTCACTTTGTCTTCCTCGTAGCCAGTACAGTTCTGAGTGATGCTAAGAATTCTAGAAACTCTCACAGGATCAGGAATTATTGAGCTGTTAAAGCATGTGCCCCTGTTAAAACTATTAATTGAACAGAGGCTTTATCTTCTTTTATTTTGTTTGTTTTAAGTTATCATTGGATATCTTTTCACATATATACAGTTTCATACTGTTGTCTCCATTCACTTCTGGAATGGAATTTAAAGCCACTCGAAGGCAGGAGCAAGCATTACCAGAAATCTGATGGAGGAAGCACCCTGTTGGTGTTGATGTAGGGACAGTCAGAGAGGCCAGCAGTAGAATTAAAAGCCAAAAGGCCAGAGGAGGGGTAAAACCCCCTGGTGACAGCTGACACAGATGAGCTGTAGCGGGGTCTGCAGGGACTGGAGCTCACCCTGATCATCCTCTTGCCAGTGCCTGGGTTCAAGCCAGTCTCAGAGTAGGCAGAGGAATCCACAGCTTTGATTTACAAGAGAAAAGTCTTTAAGTTGTGGGCAGATATCACAGATCAGGTGATACCTTAAAATGCCAAAAGTTAAATCTTTTCTCTTCACAGCACTCTCAAACGAGACACAAAAATCTTTTGTTTGAGCCCTTATCTTCAGCTCACATTTACAGCAAAGAAAGCTCAGGTGGCGAGAAGGAACTTGCTCTTGTTTTAACAAGGATTGGGTATTTTCAGGAGCACAAAGGTGGACCAGGCTGACCATCCTGATGGCTCTTTTGTATCCTGCCAGCTTTCAGTGTCCCCTCCCCCAACACATGTCTTGAAAAATGAATGTATTCTCATCGCTCAGATTCATAACTTGTTTGTTTTGTATACCGGGCCATGGTTCTTATGTGCTGGTCTGCTGTTCTGGCTCATCTCATTTAAATTGCATTCCAGCTCAGCTTATTCAAAGGGAAAATGAATTCTGACAGCTGGCATATCTTCTTCATTATTGTGATTCGTGTAAACCTAAAATCTATGGTCTGAATGTTAGCAAAACTATTGGAGTCAAAAACTATCTTATCCTATTATCCTTTTAGTAGCAAATAAGCATTCTAAGTGAAAATTTTAATAATTGCCTTTGTCTTCTCTTTTTCTCTTCCTCTGTTCAAAATCATGCTAAATAATCTACTGTTTGTGAAGCCTGTGAGTGAAACTTTTAAGAAATTTCTGTGCTTACCAATTTCTCTCTTAATAGAATTCAGAAAACATGCAAATAGACAGGGTTTCTGATTAATAAATGGGGTATGCACTCAAAAATGAAACCATAGGGGGGAAAATATAAGAAAAAAATTGGTAATGTAGAAGGACTAGAAAAAGAGATGAAGAGAGCTGCTTTTGGGGAGGTGGGAGCCTTTGGTAAGTATTCTAGAAAGTTGGGTGGAAGAAGGGAAGGTATTTTCAGCACCTTCTTTTTTATTTGTTCCTTAGATTTGTGTTTGGCCCTGGTGATTTTGAAGAAGCACGAGGAACTGAGTCCATTTGCTGTACAACTGAGCACTAAAACTGTAAATCAGAGTTATAGCTGTGATGCCTTTGTTCTCATACCAATATTTCTCCTCATAACAGCCAAAGACACAAAACAAGAACAGCTTCCATGAAGAATATTTTGCTATTGTTTTAAAGATGTTTCTTAAAGAAACTGGAAACTTAATGAGACAGAAAAATTCTTCATGTATTATTTAAAACCTCTGCCATCATAACAGTTCACAATACCCATCTGTTCTGCACTATGCAAGTTTTACTCTGAATGCAAGTAATACAAGCTGCTCTGGCACATTCATTAAATAGTTCAACAAAGAAAATTAAGACATTTTTCCAGAAATTGCCCCTAGTATAAAAGCAAGACAAAACCAAAAAATTACATTAAGAAAAAAATAAAAAATTCATCCTATCAATATGCAAGCATTACACTGTCACCATTTTTTATTAATTTACTCATCTAAAAGATCATCCATGCATGAAAAAAGCAACACATGCTCTTATTTTCCAGCAGACCAATAGAATGACACTATAAATTACTGGTTTTTTCTCAAGGAGAAGTGATTAATAATCCTGTGGTAGTGGTGGAAATATACAGGGAAGATCAGGATCTTTAATCGGTAGCAACCTGTTATTAAATATTTAGATAATTTTAATTGGTGCACTATAAGATTTACATTTAGAAAGGAATAATTTATAGCCTGTCTATGCTTTATATGTTGACGTTCCTTGAAACTTGTAACGGGATTATTTGAAGGAACTACTGCTAGGACACAAATAAAGAGTATTTTGTTCCTTAATTTGATAGTCCACTGTCTTTTGCACATTCATAAAGCATTGCAGTTCTTGATGAGTCCTGACTTAAACTTGTTTCATACAGATTTAAAGCTTTACCTAGACTAGAATAAATACATTTTAAGATTCCTGCAGCACAAACCCATCTATTTTAAACAGGAAGGATCTCGAGGTTATGCAGAGGGTCTCCTTGCTCCTTCATTGCATGTTCAGTCTCAGGTAGGTGTGGGATCCAGCTGTGAAGTGTCTCTGGGGTGAAGAAAATAATCAGCCTTACATAACAAACTTTCTAAATTCACGGTCTCTTCTTCTTACCAAGAAAGAAAGGGTGAGCTAGAGTTTGTTCAGAAGATAAAAGCTTCTGCAGACGTTTGTTTACAGGCCTTTTGGCTGGATCTGAATCTTTTATTGGAGACTGCATCATATTATTCCTGCCATGCCTCAAACCTCCTGAGACTGAGCACCAAGGCAGTCAGGGGAGGGAGAGGCAGAGGTAGGAGCAGTTTAGTGACTGCAGTGCCAGGAGAGCTTGTAAATAGCTGGTGTGGTGGCAAGGGGAGAGAAGGAAGAGACTGATAACTTCCTGAAGGCCCGTTGCATTTAAATGGGACGTGGTTACAGAGGGATGGGGAATGGGTTTCTTAGCAGCTGCAGACCCTTCTGGGGCTTCTGACATCTGCATTTGGACAGAGAGAAACGAGAAGTGTTTATTCAGGGCAGAGCTGTGCCTGGACACAGCAGATTGCAGGCGCACACAAAGGTGATTGCTCTTTGTGATTGTGCTGTGTGAAAACTGAACATTGAGTTAGAGAAATAGCAAATAAAGCTTGTTTCTAGCTCTTATGCCCTCTGTGTCTCACAGCTAAAGTATTATTCACATCAATCTGAGAATTTTTCCTACAGAAATATGAGATGACCAATTCCTGCTTAAATTCACATTCCTGAGACTTTTGCAGATAATCCATGAACTTTCACAGATTTGTTGGAAGTCAGTGCAGTCAAATTTGAAATTGAGATTATTTTCTGTGATTCTACCCTCTGTCCAGAGGGAAGGGAAAGCCTTGTGAAGGCAGGGACTGAGCTTTCCAGGCTAAATATTTGTACCGAAGGGTTTAGAAGTGGACAGCAGCACTGCAGGTCAGGTGGCACAGCAGCTTCCCCGGAGTTTGTACCTAGAAACCCACAGCCGAACCACACTTGCTTCAGGCATCGACTGTAGAGGAACCAGACTAAAGGATTCAAAGGTTCTGAAATCAAGGCGTTAATTTACATCTAGAAATTTTGGTGCCCTGCCTGGTGAGTCACTGCTGAGCTAAAGCTTTAGGCAGGGCACTCATTCTTGTTTAAAAGTAGCTTCTGAAAAAGCCTCTACTATGCTACCGGACCCTGCCAGATAGAAAAAAGTGCTGTTTGTTTTCTCTCTTAAATTACGTTTGGTTTTTTTTTTTTTTATTGTCATGTTTGTAACAGTGGTATCAGCCAAGCATTAAATTATAACCAGTGAACCTTGGTAAATTTTCAACGGACCATGTTGTCCTAAACTTTTCAGGTTTATAAAGAGGTCTTTCGTCCCTTAGAAGTAGACTTTAAAAACCTTTAGGGCACTGAAATTGCAATAAAATTATACGTGTAGTTTTCTTTCAAAATTGTCATCATGTACCTCTAGCCAGGCACTTTGCTGAAAATCTCCCAGTGTGTTGTGTGGACCCTTGCTCTGGTTCAGAGATTGTTTCACGTCTGGGCATGGTGGCAGCAGATGTGAATGCAGACTGTCTGATAGAATATGAATGAACGTGTGATGAACCCTTGAAAGTATCTGGTATTGATGAATTACAACAGCAGAAGAAATACGGTCCTGGCTTTGATGCATGAGGTCATGCACATCTCACTTTATAATTTATAGCAAACCCACTCAGAAGCAAAATGGCTGCGGGACAGGCATCCTCTTAGGGGAAACTTTTATCTGCACATAATGTATTTGTGAATCAAAATTATTCTGTTTGAGGGAGTGGATAGACAAGGGGTTTGCAGCCTGGTTTAACTGTGCTAGGGAGCAATGAGAGGGAAGGGGATTTCTCTGCTCCCCCTTCAATAAGCATGGTTACTCCACTGCAGTGCCAAAAATTCAGGTGATGGCAGTGTTCCAGATGATTTTTAATGGCGTGAAGGACGACAAAGGAGGAGTGGGTGCCAGCCTGGCCTCCACCCTGTCTAGTAGCTCAGAGCACATGTGCTACAACTTCCACCAGTATTACAAATTATTGCCTCCCACAGAAATAATTTTGCCTGAGGTGCTGTTCCCTCATCCCCATGTGTCAGTGGTCTCTTTTTGCTGACACCCAGCATGGACTGCCATGGGGAAAGGGGGTGTGGGGCCAACTGCTTGGTGCCCTGTCTGACGGCAGTGCTGTGTTGTGGGGAAAACCTGCTCAGCTCACACAGCTTGCATCAAATTAAGATCAAAGTGGGTTAGTGACTTATTAGTGGCACATAATTAAAAGGCAATAAGTGAACAAATTACTCAGTATCAGTAATACAAGAGGTAACATTTTGTCTGCTGTCATGATTTAATAAATGTGAATTCCTCAACATCCTCCTGTAACTAAGCCTGCACAGCTCCAGCTCCCCTTGCATGGTACTTGCCCAGCAGACAGGGAGTTCACAAGCACCCCTCTCCTGCAGATATGGGATCAGATGTCCCGTGGGAGCTGCAGAGACTCTGTGTGCAGCTGTGCTGCTCCCTCCAGTCTGCTCACAGTGAGAAAGTATCCCACAGGTTTCCATGTTCAACCCCATGATGAGGGTCCCTAACACAAACACAATTCATTGATTCAGCATCCAGTTTAAGCAGTGAGTCTTAATTCCTTCAGTGCTCGCTTTGTGACACAAATCGCCGTTTGCTAACAAAGCACATTTTCCTACGCCTTAATTTGCTAAGATTAATATTGCAAAGTTCAACTTTGTGCAAGGCCTTAGTGAGACAAATTTTTCATTAATTTTAGCCAACCATCAAATTATACTGAGTAATTTCATGTGCAGCAATGATTTAAATTAAAGAGATAACCTATTCACTGATGCAGACTAAACTGATCCCCGAATTAAAAGGTCAGAGCCTCAACAGGTATAAATTAGTGTAGTCCTTTAGAAAACCACGTAGTTGAAGTCAACAGAGCTGCACTGGTCTGTGCCAGACAAGCTCATGACACAAGGATTCCCCCCTGTCTGGGGAACAAGGCTTATCTGGTGGCTGGGCATCAAGGATTCCTGCCAGGGACAAGCTGGAATTAAAGCTGTTGTCACTGTTACCCTGTTGGGGTGGCAGCTGGCTCCACATACGGCTATATTATAAACAGCAACCATACTCAGGGATTCAAACAAGTAAATAAGGGTCAGCCTAATCAACCTACACCTGCTAATCCTATGGGTCAGGCATCCCTTCCCTCAGGTATCAGACTATAGGTGGATATTAATTGTAACTCTCTACCCACACAGAAGGATAGATCTTGATCCCAAAACTCAGCATTTCAGCCATGTTTGGGTTAATATTAATTAGGAATTCAGATACAGAATCCATCTTTTGAAGAGTTTTTACAGCAGAGGAAAACTCCCTCCTCTACAGATTTTTACTTCTTTTCTGTGAAACAGCAAAACATGGAGCCTTGTTGCCTTGAGAGTGCAAGAGCCTTTCCCCCTTCCCAGGATCAGCCAGGCTCTGCTGGGCTGGCTGCTCCTGGCTTTGGCATTGCAGGCAAGCCCAGCAGCTCTGGGTGTCTCTGAGCCTGGGGAAAGTTGATTTTTTTTATTGATTTGGGGGAATTTGGACTGGGCCTACATCCTGCCACTGAAAATTGATTCAATAAGCTGTTTATTCTCCTCTGCTATTCTACTGGCTTGGCAGGAACATACTCTCTATCAGAGAAGAGAGAAGAGCCTGAATTTGAACCCATCTCTTCCACGGGCTTCTTCTGGCAGAGTGGCCCCATTAAATTCACTGAGAGCAGAGCGTCTGTGAACCTTTCTGAAATTACTGCTGACAGATTAAGGTTCCTGTAATTATACCAGAATGTCTTGAAAACACAAATATTAATTAAGAGTATTGAACGAATTTGGGACAGTCTTCAATAGCATTGAGCAGAAATCCTGTAAAAATGAAACAAAATATAAGCACTGGAAAAATAATCAGCATTAGTCACAGCAGATAAAGTAATTATTAAAGGGTAAAGTGATTTTTTGGCTCAGAATTTATGTCATGGCTATGAAAGCTTTGCTAGTTGAGGTCATGTAATATAACAATAATAGTTTTTCTAAATTTATTTTATGTCAGATTTTTTGCAGTGTCAGAAATACCTGCTATGAGTTAAGGTCTGTTTCCAAGTTCTGTGACCCCGCTTCTTCGAGCTGTTCTGTGCATGCACTGAGGCTGAGAGGACAACTAGTCAGTTAAGTCCATAAATGCAGTCCATAAAAAAATCAAGTGCTTACACTTATAAAATAGCAATGACTGGTGTCTTTTCTAAGTACTAGAGATATTTTTTCTCTTTTTATATTTTGTCCCATAGCTATTTTTTTTCATGCTGGAGAGGACTAGGAAACTATAGCTGATGGGTCAGATCTCTAAACTGTAGAAAGCCTCATCTTTAGCCTTCTTGGCCTCCCCTAACGCTCAAACTGTGCCTGCTGTCCTGCTGGATAACACCCCAAAGGCCCACCCAATCCCTCCTTGCAGGTTAAAGTCACCAGAAAACCCACAGAAATGTTTGTCTCCTAACTCAGGGATGTTGAGATGAGAGCACTCCTTCAGCTCACAGCACTGATTGGCTTTTGCCTTTCCACACTGCTTTATGCAACAAAATTCATGTGTGTTCCTCTCTCTGCACAAAGTGTGTGGTGAGAAGGGGCAGCTCCAGGAGGTGACAGCAAGGGCAGCTCTGGCTGCTCCAGGGCTGCTCCAGAAGGGCTCAAACAGCTCTTTGGTCTAACACTAGGACTGGAACAGGCCTTACCCCTTTTCTTAAGTATTGCTTAAGTAAATTACTGGATGAGGTTCATTAGCAATCCTTCCATCTGCATTTTATTGCATATGTCCTTCCTATAGAGCTAAAGTAAGAGAATGATTTTTAAAACCTTGCCATATTACATTGGCAAGGTTTTTAAAAAAGTTTTCATGTGAAACTTTTTTAAATTTCATTTGCATGTCCTCAACATCCCCTGAATTCTCTAAGCTTATATTTTGTGTTTAGAGATTTGTATCTTCACACTGTATCTTCCCTCATTTGCAACAAACTCACAAATTTAAAGGGAGAAAATCTAGTGTAAATACTAAAAATGTTCCAGCATGGCTGAAACAAATGAAATCACAGCTTGCCCTGAAAATTATCAGCAGGGGAAATAACCAGAGAAATGTATACTCTCTTATTTGTGCTAAAGTTTTGGTTAAGGCAGAGAAATAAGTGGACCATAACATTTTGTGTGTATTTTAAAAGCATAATCATACTTCAAATGAGAATATCTATGTATGAATTCACATCAGATAGGTAATTAACCTTATGCCACAAAATATTTCAAACCTCCCTGTCCTTGAGAATTTACTGATGGCATATAAACTATTCACATCTTTTCTGAATAATTTATCCTGTCCTTCCATTATGTCAAATGAATTTATAATCTTGGATAATGAAGCATTCCTGAGTGAAAGATATAGAGCTGCACCTCCTACCGAGTACAAGTCTGCGAAAACACACTTTTTTCCCTCACAGAAGTTTATAAATTCTTTAAATGTACTTATCCCACCAAGTTTAGGATCAGAGAGCTTGGTTTTGTGCAGGATTTAAAGATATAAAACAAGGTAATTCCATTTATCTCAAAACAGCAAATCCTGTTTTTTCACCAGTATTAAGTCAGAGAATTGAGCCCAGAATATTTAACTCTACCAGAGACATGAGGATCCTAACTTTATTTAGATGCATATTCTATCCCAACAGTACCCTTCATGTCATGACATTTAATTAAGAAAGGTCATTTTTGTCTTCTTCAGAGCACTTGTAAATATTAAACTATGTTTCCCTTACGTATAGGTTCTTCTGCACAAAGGGATTAACATCAGCCCAGTTAAGGTCACTTAGCTAATTTTGTGTTGAAGAAAAATGATCAGAGAGAGACACCTAAAATTAAATTGTCGCATGCAAGTTTGACTTTGTGCCTGTGCTTGATGACCTGTGAGTATTTAAACGGCCACATTTATGTCGTTCTAGGACACAAAAATGTGTGGTCAATAACTTCCATGTGATTATAAGCTGCAAGACAAGCAGCCCACTTTTGTTGTTTGCCTGTTATTGTTTGTAACAGTTCAATAAAGTTAGAGGAAAGAAAATGCTTCTGATTGTATATTACATCTTTTAATAAAGATTAGAACAGGAGGTAGGTACAGGTATTTTCTCTTAATTGTACTCATGGCAGTAGGAATGAATTCTTCCTGGGGGCTGCTGACAGGGTTTCTATGCCATGAAAGCAGATCTCTTTCTTCCTCTGTCTGTCATGAATGGAAGTGCCCTTCAGCATTTTATTTGTTTGCTTGACTGCAATGTTTACCCTTTATGTTCTATTTGTCCTCACCCTTAATCTCGTTAGGTGTTCACCGTTCTCATCTTTCTCTTTCAAGTAACAAAGGTGTTTGCTCCTTTTTTGCATTTGCCACTTGCAGTCTCCTTCCGTGTGGCCTCGGGTTGCCTCTGCTGAAGCACATCCTGTGGGTGAGGCACCGAGGGGCTCCGTGCTGATGGAAGCTCCCTCTGCTCCTTTATCCCTGTGGGCACAGCAGGAAATGAATAATATTGTGATACACAGAAGTTTGTCAGTGCCTTTTGCTATCCCCTTCTGGAGCCTTTAAGTTTTCCAACAGTGTCTTTGTGTAAAGGCAATTTTTGAGACAAGGGAAAGCTGGCATCCAGTAATGACATAATGCAAAGGCAGCAGGGATTTGGTGCCTGGCTCTGAGAGGCACCTCCTCCAGTGGGAAATGGTGTCAAAGTTGTAAATATTTGCCAGGAAGACAAATAAGGAGAGAATTGGAAATGCTACTTTTGCTAAATTATGTTATATTTGAAAGCCTAAATGTTTAGGAGAAAATTGCTGGCAATGGTAAATCCACTATTCCTTCCCAGTTTTTCCCACCTAGTATAACAGCATTAAATTGGCCCTACTGACTGAACACACACAGTAGCACACACCACAGGCTGTTCTGTGCTTTTCCTTCAGCAGTATCCACATTTTGACACTCCTAAGGCAAGAAAAGGGCTCATGTACATCCCACATGGCACAATACAGAACCACAGCCTTTTTTAGACACCCCTTCCCTGCTTCCTTTTTTAATTTCCCTTTCAGGACTAAGGAACAACTCACAGGTTTAAAAGTGCACCTTCTGAAACTCCAGGTCTCTAATTTTGCAATCTTTTCATTTTCTCCCTGCCCATCCTGGAATTCCTGACACACTACACTTATTGCAAAAATAACAGAAATTATTAATGTGATGGAAAAGCAATAAGGACAAGTAGAAAACTACATTCCTAAAAGCTAAAAGAAAGGCTTGCAAGGCTGGATAGGAAAAGGACTGATGCCCTACAAGAATGTGTCTCCCTCAAGTGACCCAACACTTCAGTACCCTGGTTACAGCTTCCAGTGTGTAGGCCAGTGGGATGAAGCTCCCAGTATGTGATTTAGAAGCAAATATTGGGCCAAATAAAAGCTTCTTATTAAAGGTCACATTTGAATTTCTGGATAACTTTATGAGATTATTTTCTTTTCCCCACTCCCAAAGTTTTCTTAAGTGATGAGCCTAAATGGGAGGAAATTGGTTGTTGTTTAATGAATCTCCAGTACATTGGGATTACGATGATATTTCAGGAATGCAAACTGGTGGATGGATGGATGGATGGATGGATGGATGGATGGATGGATGGATGGATGGATGGATGGATGGATGAAAAGAAAGAGCGTTTCTCCAAGAAAAGAGTCTCTAGCAAGCTTTACATTTCAGTAATGTTTGTGGCCAAAAGTACTTTGAATGTATCATTAGGACTTTTCATATGTTTCCAAACCACTCCATTTATTTGAGATGAAAACATTTTTTTCTTCTGGCCAAGTCTTAGTCCTGCACCAAAAGGATTTTGCTGTAAGCTGTGATATTTTTTTCTTCTGGGCAAGTCTTAGTCCTGCACCGAAAGGGTTTTGCTGTAAGCTGAAGATACCCTAGGCCATGAGTGTGCTCTCCTATTTTCCATGAAATTTAAGATTGCAGTCAGCTGTCAGACTTCTGTTTCCTATATTACCAGAAGACATAATTCATCCTGGGAGCTGACTTAAAAGTGGAATTTCAGCAAGACTAGACAACTTGAATTTGAGGACATATGCTTTCCCTTTCAAAAAGGTCACTCTGTGCCTGGAACACCATCTCTCATTTCTGCTCTGTTTCCTTTTCAGCTTTGGGAAGAGAAACATTCCACAGAATTTGTGGAAATATCTAGATCAAGGAGATATCTGTGACCAATGGTTTTGATTATTTTATCTCTACTGTGGTCTTCCTGGTGATGTTTCCTACTTATTTATCCATTAGCTTTAAATTTCAGAGCAAAGGACTCTTCCATTTACTATTTACACACATCATGACAAAGCCCAGGTGCTCAAAGTGCCTTAAAATCAGTAAGCCAGGTAGATCAAGCCTGAGGTTAAGGTTAATTCAGAGGTTAAGTCATTTTACTCTAGAGAAAACAAGTCAGCTATATTCATTATCTGTTGATATGCTGCTGTAATATTTTTTTTCTGACCTAAATGGTGAGAAACAATAAAACTTTAAAATTAATCCCTGGACCATAAATGAATGTGAAGTATCCTGTCTGTCAGATTTCAGCTTTATTCCTGTTTTCCTTTATTCCTTGAGTGTGTACCCATGGGTGAAACTGATAGGGATATTTCTTTTTCTTACATTTGAAGAATTAAAGGATTTCTGAAGAGAAAAGATACCTTGCAGCCTGGTAGAGCTCTCTGGTGTGGGAAGATCCCAGCCTTCCCCCAGCCCTTCTCAGAGACCCCAAGGATAGCCAAATTGTTGAGCTCTGTCTTGCAGAGCTGGCCTGAGGCACAGCCCCAAAATGCCTCCAGAGGGGAAGGCTCAGGGCATTTACTGCTACCAGGGTCATCGTTTTGCCCTCAGAGAAAAACACCAATAATTACAACTTCTCTTTATTCCATGATCAAAGTGGCCAGGCTGGTGATATGCAATAAAAATAACTGAAGAAGTCAAAGGCAGCATTTCAAAGTAATTTTTATGAAGGCAAGAGATCAAGTGATCCAATCTTTCTAACCACTTCAATAAATATAGGGTGATGATTAGCAAATAAAACTGGGTAATTGTGGTTTTCTGCTCAACTCAGTATAATTTGCTGAAGTATCTATGTCAATCAAAATTATATTTAGATTGACACTGTAGGGATATGTAAAACCTATTTATCCTGAATAAATATTTAAAGAGATTATATAAGCAGTGATGTCCAAAGCTGAGGGATTTTCCCTGAAAAGATGAAGATTAGTTATTGATAATAGCCTAACATAAAACTACTCATCTTGTTTTCTAGAATAGTCCAAGGATTAATAATTATTGTCCTAGATTTTTGAAATGGAAATATTCCTCCCTCCCACACCAAATATTCAGTTCCAGGTTTCTTTGTCTTCACATCTTCAGTGACATTAGAAATATCCACTCAGACTGTGGGATAAACATGGATTTCTGGAGTGATAGCTGGAAGGTGTGCAGGACAGGCTGGGCATCTTCAATAATGGGCTCTTGAACAGCCAGTGTTAACAGAATCCTGTCATCCAAAAAGTAAATAACTGTAGGCAATGGGATAAAAATGGTTTTAATCTGGCTTGACTTTCTCTAGGAGCTTTCACAAAACCAGGATTTGAACAAAACCTGCAGGTTTCGAAATCAATTCATTGGCAAAGCAAGCCATTTTGTTTTAAAATGTTATTTTCCATATATGTACCAACCCGGTTTTTCAAAAGGGGAAATGGAAAGACACTGCTGGGATCAATGCAAACCAAAAATTTTAAACTTGGAAAGAAAGCTAATGCAACAAGAAATCTTCAGTCATCCCATTTTGCAAAAAAACTTGAGAATTATCAGTACTGGAATTTTGTTATTTTAATATTGCCACTAAAGCAAAAGAACCCAAACCCAGCCTGCTCCTTACTTGCTCTGAAATATCATCTCTTTTAAAGCCAAGGACTTCTAGGAGCCTCCTGTCAAAAGCAGAAGTTTTCTGCTCTCAATCATTTCCTAGCCCTGAGGCTTGTGATGCTTGAAGTGAGTTTTGTCTGGAGTTATTAATTTTCTCCAACTCTTTCAGAAGGAGAACCATCAAAAATAAATGCATGCAAATGTATCATTTAACTAAGAAGCATAATGCATGCAAAATTTGGCCTTGAGTAAACGATATCAAGTAGGTCATTTTAATCACTGCCTTGGATGTTTTTTAGTTCCTTTCAAGTCTTTTTGTCAAAATTTCAAGACATTTTAACAAGTAAAGAAAATGTATTTTCTGTTGCAAAACTGGTGATGGCCTGATACTCCAGTTTGTTCTCACTCATGTAGAGAACTCTTATTCCTCAATCCTGCACGTCCATGTTTTACTACTCCCAGGCACACAATTTTGTGGTCCCATTTGTATAGAAATAACAAATGAAGGCTTTTTGGTGTTCTGGGTAGGCTAGATCCCAAATTTCCAAGAATTTGGAGTTGCCAAGAATTCTGGATGCTCAATTACTTTTAAAATTAGTGTCCTGTGTTCCCTGCCGGTTGTTTGTATCCAGAACCTGCATCTGAGGCTGTTTTACAAGTGCTTTCAGTGGTATCACATAATTTCTCCTGCCCTTTCAAGCACCAATGGAGCCTGCACTAGCAGTAATGGTCAGATTTCAGTTTTTCAAGCTTAAATTTCTAATCCCTAGAGGCTTGGAATTCTATCATGCCTGCATTCCCTTTTCCCTTCAGGAAGCTCTTTAGGGTACACATTTATTTCTTATCTTTCTGAGTAGAAGACACAGCAATAAAAACATTTTAACTACTTTTTAAGCAATATGTTAATTGACCCCTTTGACGGTTTACACTTGTCTTAACAAGCACATAAAAACATCTGGTGAGGAAAAAAAAAGAGAAAGAACTAATTCCAACAGCACTGCTATAATACTTTTCATTTACAACCAGATGAAACATAACCTTATATACCTAAGCATTGTATTTCTTTTACTACCTTTCAAATCATAGCATTTTTGCATGTGGAGAGGACTATGCCTGGTTTTATTTGTTTTTACAACTGTGTTATATTGGCTTTTCTGGTGTTTTGTGGATCGCAGATGGAGAAACATTGGGCTAGAAACTGTGTAACTACCCCAACACTCCTCACCTACATGCAATTGTCTGTAAAATCTTAAAACTGCTTCTTAAAACTTTTTAATGTACTCTTGGAATTCCATTTTCCCACTGAAAGCTGAAAATCCATATAATTTTAGTGGCATTCCATTGTGTTATACCCAAAAGACTTTTGTTTAAAATCAAACAGATGTTTTGATTTTTTTTTCCTTTTTTTGGGCTAAATGACAACTTATTAGTACAATAAACTTCCTCTTTATGTGATTCTTCTCAGCTTTTTTTGTTATCCCAAATGTACTCTCTGCATTTAGATAATATACTTATTTACAACCCCACTCAAACCATCTGCTCCTTTTAATGTACTTTTTTTCTTGAAAGGTCTTAAAACTTCAAGATGAATCTGTTATTGTGATATGAAAAGGTTGATGGTTGTAAAAATTACGAGCAGTGGGAGAGAAGGCTCCTCTGGGGTGGGTCACTCCCACCCCACCTTCTCAGCCTTAGATGAAGACATCAGGCAATGTTATCCTGGTCCCATGCCCTGAGGAGCTTGGCTCCTGGAAAGGAAAACATTCTCTACTAACCAACAGCCACTATTGCTTGAGACCAATGGTCCAACAGGTTTCCAGCCTGCCTGTAGTCTGGCCATCCTGTCTGCTTGTCCTGTTTGAGTACTGGGAAGCTTTGGGACATCTTGTCCGTAGCCTTGCTAAGGAGAAAGAAAATTACATGCACTGATCTCCTCAGAGTAGGCTGTTCCCCAAGAGTTGGCCATGCTGATTAAGAACAGCTCCCTCTTGGTAAATCCATACTGTTCCTCCTCATTGTCTTGTCCTTCATATATTTGGCAGTGGCTTCTGTGAGGACATGCTGCACAATTTTGTCGAGGAAGTGAGGTTAAACTGCCCCACCTGTTGCTCCCTCTGCCCTTTATTGAAGATGGTTTGCCACAGCTTTTCAAATGTGAATGTTACCTGCCATGAATCAAATAGATCAGCAGTCTTGTATCCAGCCTGTCCAGTCCCATGGATCATCCATGTCCTGTAAACCCTAATTCTTGATCCTTGCCAATCACGGGCAGTGCTCTCTGCCCCAGCCTTATCACATGGTGGGAAAGGGCTCCACGTTAATGTTTCATGCTCTGAGTGCTACTGATAAATGCCACGGTTGGAAAGAAGTGCTGGGACTGAACAGCTGGGAGGACACAGATGGAGTAAGAAATAGTAAATGGCTGACAGCCATATCAACAGACAAAGGATATGTGTTATTTATTTTGAGTTGTTGATGTCGAAGACAAAGCAAATTTAAGTATTTGGGAATGAAGCAGATGGGATGGACATGGCTTCCAGAAGCATGGGAAGAGGACAACATTTCACCAAATGCATATGTCAAGTCATATGCCAGCAGAGATAACAAAAATAGATATTTACATTTGCAGTAATTCTGTAGCAGCTTTCTGCGAGGCGGAAAACAAAGCTTTTCTGTCAACCATTGGTGAATGAGCGTGCTCTTCCTGGAACAATCTGTACTTCGAAACTGCGTATCTGGTGCTGGAAGTAAACTAAAGGAGCTAATGAGAGCAATTACAAGCTCCATACTATTGTAATTCATGTCTTTCTAGAATCCATACACTGCAGATGTGAAAGACACAGAGCTGTAGGCAGCAGAGGCTGAACTGCAGTGCCCTCCCCAGCTTTGGACTAGGTGTGCTCCAGCTCCTGCCACAGCATCTCACAGCCCCTCATTTCCCACCCCCCCTTCCTCTCACCAGTTCTTCTGATGCAGACCGTGGGATCTTTCTCCTGATTCAGTACACCGTGGGACCTGTGCCTTGGCTAAGCTGCCAGGGTCCATGACTACAATAAAAACATGCTGTTTACCTCTGAATTTAGCAGTTTTTAGTAAGAATAAGCACTCTACATTTCTTTAGATCATCTCTATGGGCTTTTGCCCCCTTGGAGAATACACATCACATCAAGAGCTCACAGCATTCTTCAATGCCAGCAACTGATCTGGCGAGAAAGAAAAAGAAGCCTGCTCCTTTTAAATTAAATGATCGGTGAATATTTTCTCTAAGATTTAGTGATTTGGGTTATATATGAAAGCTTTAATGGCCCGAGGTGAAAAATAGGAAGAAATTAGCTGGTTTACTGAATATGATGATAGGAGAGAAGCATATAATTAGATTGAATAGACATAAAACCACCTCTTTAAAACCTGCTCATTATTGTTTTAATACTTGGAATGTGCATTTGCTGTGGTGGTTGTGTGCAGTTACTGCTAAATTATTGCTACAGCGAGGCTGTCGTTCAGGTCTTTGGGTTTTGTACTTGCCCCTTTTCCTGATGAATTCTTTTTTTATCTTTAAAAACCTTTTTCCTAAAAAAAACCCAGAAGCAAAGGGAAACTGAAAAATCTTCTGTGTTAGTCATAAAGGAGTATCGCATAATTCATCAAATTGCCCTTTTCTCCTATAATTGTATTATTTTTTAAGGAAAGGCAAAACATGTTAAGGGATTGCTACAAGCTAATAAGAGGGGGATGTAGAAGAAAGTTTTGAAATGCTGTGAAAGTTACTTTTCAATTGTGACCAGCAGAAATTTAGAAGAATATTAATGAGACTTCTTACTGAACTGCACATTTTCTACATAAGCTAAATGTAACATTTTTCAGAGAAAGTAATTTTCCTGTCTATTTGTATTCACCACAATTATATATGCCATGTTTTATGCTTTTGCTATACAAAGAGGTGTATTTTCCTCTAGGTAGATCATCCATGACTACAGTGCAAGAAAAATAGATTCTCTCTCTAATATTTTTATGAACTACAGTCAAGAAGTTGCAGTTGGGTTTGTAATCAAACATATTCTGCTGTAGTGCAAGAGTGGCAGTCAGGAAACTACCTTGGAGTAACTTATGAAAAACTAAGATATTTCCATAATATTTCAGAAATAAGAATGTGCTTTTTGTTTCTCAAAAGTTGTCCGAAGTTCAACAGCTTTTTTTTCTTTCTTTTTTTTTTTTTCATTTCAGACAAGTTCACGGGTGTTTTTCCAACTTTGTAAACAGTCACTTTGCATTTGTTAACTTGATATTCTTCAAGCAATTTGAATTACTTCACTGAAAACAGCTCCTAATGTTCTGAGGTGCAATTGCACAGCAGTCTGCAGCTAATAAAGCACAGCAGTCTGCAAAGTGAACCTCCTAGGATCACATCCATCTTTTTCTTTCTCTGTGAGGAGTCACGGTTATACCTCGTTTGGGAAGAGCACTGGGTCTCCATCTTTCCAAGACACACGTGTCAGTCTGAAAGGGATGCATGGAGAGCTTCCTCCCTGTGCTATTCAAACGAGTGTATCTCTGAAGACAATAAAGTGTCTAAATCCCTGCATTATTAACGATGTACCAAAAAGCCTTCTCTTTCCAAGTGGAGTGCTCAATCATTTAAACGTTTTCCTCCGAAATTATCAGCAGCACTGTAATGGTGCAGCGGGCTATAAATGGAGACAGGTTGCCCGTGGCAATGTCAGGGGGGATGGCGTCAGGCTGAGGGCCCTGGCAGTAATCCGTGCTGACAGCTTCCCCATTACTGCCTCTTCCCGGCGCTCCGGCGGCCCCGGCCTGATGGGAATGGACAGGGCCAGCCAGGGATGGGCACCGTGCGTCCGGCCAGGCCCACAGCACTGCCCTGCTCAAACACCGCTGCATTTCCCACCGCTCGGGAAACAAGGCTTGGGCAAAAGATCATTCTCGCTAATGGGATTTATGGAATGAAGGGCGGCTGGTGTTTGTAGTCTGGGAATGTGCTGTATTCTGACTTTCCAAGCGCTTTCCCCCTCAGCTGTTTTCACTACTTGCCGACTCATTAAAAGGATGAACAGTAGAGCCCTAAGCAAGACTTAGCAGGTAGATTTAGGAACATGGGATAATCTATAACAATTCTCCTTTACAATGAGTCACTGTGCTTTGGATGGGCACCATTCCCGTTTGTGGCTCTCAGAAGATGCAGCGCTGATTTAAGTGTATTGACTAAAAATAAACCTCTGGTCTACATCTCACTCAAATGTGATTTTCTCTCTGTTTACTGAGGTTTGTTATTTGTTTCCATGTAAGTCTCAAATACTTTATTGCCAGTGTTTATCTGCTTTGATATCTTGAATGTTTAAGTAATAGTTTTCCAAGCTTCATTATATTAATCAATAGCAAAATGGCACATTCAGCTTCCTCATATTCAATTTCCATTTGATATTAACAACTGTAGTAAATGTGGTGGTAAATGTTAGATTCTGCATACATATTTTGAGAATGGGATACTCTTGATAATTTGAAGAGAACATTGTGGAATGAAATAATAAAGCAATAGTATTTAAATATGACCATAGCAAAATCTGCTCTTTCTTGTTTACATCTCACAAGTCAAATGAAGCTAAACCATCTGATTTTTATGTTTTGGGGGTTTGGTTGTTTTTAAATAAAGAAGTAGTATAAGTGGTATATAATACGATTAGACTAAGAAATGAGTAAAGTTTTAAAACTTGAAAGAAATATCTCTTTCATATAGGCATTTATTGTGCAATTTAGCTCATCAGGTTTGAGAAATTGTCCTCAGGCTTTTCAAATTACAGGCCTATTAGTGTTATTATAAATGTTGTTGCAAAGCCACTCTCAAAGCTCTGACAATACAAGGAGAGCCTAGATGAGTAGAAAGGTTAATTTCATGGAGAAGCTTTCATTAAATGCTATTGCCATGTCTTTATGCCGGACATTAATCATCAACTCACCGGACAAATACCATGAAATGGAAAGGTCTTCTAGTGCCTTGTGAAATAGGATGGCACCAAGGAGGCGGTGTCCCCTTGTTGCACAGAATAGGACTTCCCAAGGAATCTGTACTCTTTGTGTCATATTTTCAGAAGTGCATTTCTATGCCCCTTTCAGCTGGAATTGAGGAACAATCGAATTTCGGATTTATAATTAGAAATTGATTTTTTGGATTTGTGTGACTTAGGGCTCTGGTTAGTGCATGCCTTATGATTGGCAACCTTAGCCAAGGAGACAAGATTGAAAAGGTCACCAAGTTATCCATCCTTTAACTCATGATGATAAATCCAGGCAATGATTGAAGCAGAGAAGTAGATGGGCTGGAGAAGCTTATCTCAGAGTTTGCTGTACTGTGCTTCCTGTCTGGGGATACTGATAAGTTATAAATCACATGCTACAGAGTGGCTCTTCAGGTGATGTGAAGGTTATCTGTCCCAGCATTGGGGCATGTCTGCCAGAGCTTCCAGAAAGTTCCAGAATGTGGAGGTGATCTTTGTACTGCAAACAGTGAGGCAGAGTGATGTCCAGCACAGCTCATGGAAACCACAGAAATCTCCTTCCCAGCCTTTTGCTGTGGGGTAACAAGCAAAAGCTTTTCCCAGGGGTTGGAGATCACCCTCATGTACTGTTTGAGGGTCTGACACAAACCCCCGGCTCGACCACTGGCTCAGCATGAAAACCAATTGTGAAACAGGAAGCCTGAGGCAGAGCAGGTGTATGGTCACATTTGTGCATCGAGCAGAGTGCTGTAGATGGTCAGGAGCATGCCATGGGATTTCTCAAATCCACCAGAAATCCCGCTACTCCTATCATGTCGGGGCTTTGCCCTTCACCACTTTCTGCGATACTCAGAGCAGTCTGTGCTTGTTGCTGGGCTCTCTCTTGGCTTTGGCAAGACTTTTAGGTCCAGCACTTCTGGTTCTCTGCTGCTGCAGCAGCACTTTCTTAAAAAAGGTGGGAGTGGAGCTGTGGTGGTTTATGTAGTCTGGAGGAATGCTCATCTCTGCAAGATATATTCTGGAGAAACAGTGAAATAGCATGTATGTTTTTGCATGATACTGAGTAAAATTACAGCTAAGAACATTCTGCTCAGTTTTGAGAAGGGGTGGTCTTGGATCACTAGGATAGAGATGAGAGCATTTATATGGCAGGCACAGATGGCTGTAGAAAAAGAGAAGGGTCAGAAGGGGAAGAAATGCTGCTGTAAAAGATAAATATTTTATCTGTTTTACCTAAATGGTACCTTAGCCAAAAGCCCAGACAACATAGTGTAAAAGAAAGAAGCACATCTCAAAATAAAAGGCTTTCAGTTCACTAAAACTTCATTTATTATGGGCTTGAGAAGCAGCCGAAATAGGAAAGTGCTGAATGGGCCTGCTAGGAAGCATAAAACAGGAAAGTCTTCATTCACTGACTGATTCCATTTTGGTTGCCATCCACCTCCATCATGTTTATCCTCTGGAGAGCTCAGGCCAGGAGATTTCTTCCCTGGCACGGTGCCTCTGCCAGCCCTCCAGGCATAACTGCAATACAGATAAGACCCAAATACAGCTGTTTCTTCTCAGAGGAGTGAATGCTCTTGGAGAAACACAGTGGAGAGGGGGAGCTGAGAGCAGGCATAGCAGAGGAAGAGGGGGGCTCTGGTAAACAGTAGCTTCAGATTTTGCTCACTGACTTTAAAGATGGTTTTTCTTCTGGTTTTTCCCGAGTTATCTGAGCCTCCTCCTACCGTAATAATTTACAGATCGTGTTTTAATCCAAGCTTTTTTTAATGTCTTCTCCTGTCAAGCCAACTTTTCCTTCACACTTTTCACTGTGTCAGCTGGGATATTATGGTTTTAATATCAGAGAAAAATGCAGGATTATGAGCCCCAAAGTATTGTCAAGGTGGTATAAAAAAAAGAGAGAATCTGAAACTGCATCCATTGGTCTCAGAGCTTCTTATACGAAACTAAACAATGGCTAAAATACACATCAACAGAAGGGTAAAGGTTAAACCTATTTGTGATTTCCATTTTAATGCCTCTTTCCAATTCACTAATGTGCCTTTGCAGAAGGAAAATGCCTGCAATGCTTATTTATTTACATGTGCATAGGTAAAAGGTATTTGCAATGTATTGAGTCATGGCCAGGCAGAAAAGCACCTACATAGCTGTCCAGAACCTAACCCTGCCCTTGAGATGAAAGATTCTCACCCTTCTGATTCTCAGGAGGAAAAGAAACCCCAGCTGTATAAAGCAAAGCAGGTGGTAGTGTTTTACTTTCCTGATTTTCCTTGAAAGAGATGTAATTCAACTGAGCTGTGGCCAGAAGGGTTTCTTCTGCTGACCCCAGCTGGTTTTGGACCAGGCCCACTCAGCAGGTTGATTATAAACCCTTGGCTGAAAAATATCATGATTTACAGGTCTGTAAGTGTTCAAGGGATTTCAGAATCAGAGCAGTTAGTGCTCACCATGCAGTGAATGCACTAAATGTATCCTAAAGCCGGCTGGCTGGTTTCACTGGGATCTGTGAAATCCCACAGCTACTCCTCGAGGTGCAATGCAGTGCTGGTGGCCCCAGCAGCTCTTCAGGGAGCCTTGGGAAGGACCAGCACTTCTGGAGAACTTGCCTATCCAAATGCTTAATGTCTGCTTGGAAACACAATGCTCTGACCATTTTACTAAGAGCTAGAATTCAAATCAAAATTCTTTTAATAGATCCTGTTGGAGGATCCATTTACATTCAGCAATGTTTCATGTAGCTCTATAAATAGTCCATATGCAGAAACAGAGCAGGAACACATTTGCAGTTCTCTCTTTACTCAGTTTTCCCATCCTCTCTCTCCCTGACCTTTCCTTTCAGGGGATTTGGCAGATTAACCTCATCAAGTTAAACTCAATGTGTACTGAGGCCCTGTGTGCTCAGAATGGCTGTTCCTTTCCCAGCTTCATCTCCCCATCCAGTAAGATGTCACCTCTCCCCATCTCTCCCATTGCCATTACAAATTCTGTGTCACTTTATATTGTGTTCTCCTTATGCCGATTGTCTCTTCCTACACCCTTCTTTCTAGAATTAACCGAGTACAATAGTGTGTGCATATGTAATAGGAAAAATAATTGATTTAAAATATTTATAATAAATGTTATGGACCATTAGTCAGCAATTAAATACGTGGAGCATAAAGATTCAGGTTTTTTCATGAAGTCATAATTATCAGGTGACAAGAGGATCTACCTAGGATCAGACTGGTGTTCTGGTGGGGGAGATCTACAAGGGATCGATGTGAGTCTCAACAGGGACAGCACTGGAAGAACAGGAGCAGGGCTTGCAGGGCTTGTGGGAGGTCAGAGATAGATGAGGTGGCAAGGAGCTGGTTAGGAGCCAGCTGGAAATGCAGAAAACCGGAGTCTGAGTTTGACTCTGGTGTGATAATTGCCACGGCAGGGAAGGGGTGGTGAGTCTGAAAATCCAGAAATACTGTGGGAATTCATCCATGGAATAGAGCAGCAGCTCTGGCAGGGAGGACGAGGAAAGGCTAATGAGGACAAGGTACAAAAGTGAATTAAAATTTTTGTTCAGGTAAACTTGAAAGTTGTCAAACCTACTCCTGAATGTACTGACTCTCCTAGGGAAACATGGGAACACTGGATGGCATGTTGCAGGATATGTGATGTGGCACTGGCACAGGCGGCTGGTGCACGAGTGAGCTGGGGTAATGAAAACCTCCCTGGGGATTTGTGGGAAGGTTTAAAACAATAACTGTGTAAACAGGGAGCAAAAACTCCTCTTGCACCTTGCCACAAATACAGGGCAGGGTGGTTATGAGCAGGGTCTGCTGAGGTGGTCAAGCCTCTGCCTGGCTTGAGAAACCAGAGGGATCTGTATGATTTATCCACTCCTACCCAGACTGACAGTGAAGGGAAAGCTGCAGCAAGGTCTAACAGCAGTAACCTCTCAGCAGCTCTACTGTTATTTCTGATGGTGAGAAATACCTGAATTTGAACCCAATCAGTCTTTTGACAGAGGATGGGAGAAACTGTTTGAAAACAGAAAATATTCTTGTGCCAGCCCTTCCCTTGAAGTAACACCAAACATTAGTTCTCTGGAGTACTGAGACTCCTGCCATCACTTGCCCTTTCCACAGGTTTGAAACTACAGTTTTCTCACAGTTATAATCCATATAATCCTACTATGTGAGCTTAGATAAGAATTAAATTAGCACCAGAGTATTGTAAGTGGAAAATTGGCTTGTAGAATTCTACACAGAGACTGAGCACTGCTTACTTCGGGGTCAGTAGCAGGTTTATTGCAAGATGGTCAGCACAGAGGGGTCAGGGATATTAATTGTAATGAGGTTTCCATTTCCTCAATCAGTCTAGTTTTTCATCTTGTATTAAATTGAGAAAACCATGGAATACTACTCAGTATTTACCTTTCAACTTCACTGAATAAATATTGGAATGTTTGAAATAAAATCTTTCATATCATAAGTAGGACTCTTCATATTCTTTCTTTTAAAAGCACAGAGAAGACCTAAAACAACTCTTCAATAATACAGTAGTACTACAGCTAGGAACTGAAAGCATGCAAGCTTCCAGTCAGCTCATCTGTTCCCTTATGGCAAACAGCATAAACATTTTGGAGGTCACAGATGTTTTTTTATCACTTGCAAGGTAGGAAATAATTCTGCAAAAGTCATCAAAAGAAACTATACTTCTGTAAATGGAACTCTTGTATCTCTGTAAGCATATCTAACTTGCTTGGATGTCTTTGACATAAGCATGTACACAATTAATGGTATATTTAGGAACTTGATTTTTTTAGGCTGCTATTTCTATAGCTGAAGACAACATTCAACTTCACATTTGAGATCCATTGCATGTGATACTACAAGAAATGCTGATTTAAGGGAAATAATGGTATTAGAAGTAAACAAATATTTTTTAAAAATTAACTACAATTAGATTATAAAGCAGCATGAATCAACCCTTCATTGTGATTATTTGTCTCCTTAGGGGGTAACTGAGCCTGGCTGTTTGTACAGGTTATAACAGCTACAATAACCAGGTTTGTAGTGCAAGTGGAGGCGGCAAGGCAATTTCTTTTGAGAGCACAGAAACACCAACTCCTTAAACTGGCATATTGCAGTAAGGGCAGCTCTGTGTGAGGTGTGAGGCGGTGGGGAACCTGTTCTGTACAGCCACATAGCACAGCCAAAGGTCTGCAGAGCAGTGATAAAATCCTGTCCTGTCAGAGGCAAGGGCTCAGCACTGGGCTATGGTACAACACACACAGTGGAGAGGATGAAAGATTACAGCTGTGGCTGTGACCCTCGATGGCACAGCATTAAACTAGACTGGAATATTAACTCTGGACTTTGAATTCCCTTAAACTTCAGAGGGCTTAGGGAACCTCTGGCCTCCCTGCCCAGCTGTATCACATTCTATGTGAAACGACAGATCCAAAATAATCTTTCATTGTCCTGGGGATTTAATATCTAAAAGTTAAGGAACAGAGATGCTTCTGAAAGTTCATTCTGCGTGCATTCTTAATTCATGGATTTTCAGATCCAGGCTGAGAGGTTCCTGTGGCATTTAAAGCAGCTATACTTCAAAATGTTTGTAGTACTGACTCTCAGGAGTCAAAACATGCAGTATGTCTAACTCACACCTGCAGAGCACATTTTAAAGTGTCTCCCCGATCGCTTCCCGTTCCCACCGGCTTGTTAGATTTGATGTTACTCTTTGTTGTCGTATCAGTTTTGCTCCCTCATCTCCCGGTCTTTGTGGAGCTCCGATGTGCACGTGGCAGAAACGGCCTCTGCTTTGATTCCAAACTGACTCTGTGGCAATACAGCATATTTCAGTCTGGAGCAGGAAAGTGAAAAGAGAGAAAAAGAGAAAGCTGAGGTTGTTAGGAGGAAGTGGGCGACCCGGATTATAGCTGGTTATAAAAAGCAGCTCTGTGTGGGCTGGATCTGACTCTGCAGCAGATTAATTTGCTGCCAGGTTCCCTCTGCAGGTGGCTGGAGGAGTTTGTGTGGCTGACAGGGCCTCCCAGTTCCCACCTTGCTGGGTTTTCCAGGTGTTATTGTCCCTGTCAGAGGAACTCAATCTGAATTCAGAGCTACCTCTGTGATATTAGTGCCACCATCAACACCTGACCCATGGGAAGCTGGCACCCCACACTGCACCCACACCTTCCTCTTACAGGTATCTAGTCACGCTGACCTCAATTTCTTTTGCAGCATTACTGCTTTCCTTAAGTAAGTTTTTCTGCTGAATGAAATGTCAGCAGATAGCATCAGTGCTACTCCATAATTTAATAGTTCCAAATATGGGTTGAAGCCTGACTCAACATCCTCTTTTAGTAGACAGTTTGATATTTTAATAATATTTGCCTATAACTCCCTACACTGGGGACTAGCAAGTACAAGAAACACGACTTCAGATACATAAATATCTTACAACCCTCCCCACCTTGTTTTTGGCAGCTGTCAGAGGTAACCCTGCTGTATTCCTTCCTCCTGCCCCAAGGGAGTTGGTAGGGGTGGCTGTGCTCTGCAGCCCCTCTGTTTCTCTCTCAGGGAACCCCTGCTTGTCCACAGCTGCTGATTTTCTGCTTCCATTCAGCCACCTGAATCTCAAGTGCTTTGCCTTGATGCTGGTATTATCTTGGCTTCTGGGGGGATAATGGCATCAGGTGAGGCAACTTGCCTTCTTCAGACAATTTTTTTTACATTCTTCTGAGAGGAGCCACACAACAGAAAAATAAGCAAAGAAGATCTTCTAATACTGCTGGATTATAGTTAATCGAGAAAGAAAACTTAGAGAATACAGCACATCCAGGAAGAAGGATGTCTTCCAAAATCCCTGGTTTTCAGACCAGACTGTTTTGAGGTTCAGAAATGAAAACCAAGAGATGCAATTTTCCAGAGCTGTGAGAAAGCTTTGAGAGAATCAGTTTCTCCAAAGCCACAGTGATCCCTTTCAACTGGAATTTGTCCCTTCAGCAGTATAAATGGATGCTCTTGGTTGGATGTGTTCTCAGCCCTAGAGAATAGGTACAATGTATTTTGAAAACAAATGGTAATAAAAAATTAAGAGCTGTTTTTAAAGAGTGCTTTGCCTGTGGGTCTCACACATACACCTCGAGAAGGAACCTTTTCCCAGCCTTTGTATTTGGCCTCCACATTTCAGCCTGGGGACAACCCTACTGAAGTCTTTACACTCTGCTATAACTCTGAATGTCACATGGATTATTATATCAGCTGCCAACGGTGTCAACAGTGCTACTGGTCAGGGGATTCTTACTAATTCCTTTCACTGCCTTTAGAAATCAAGAAGTGAATGTGCTGCACTAAAAGCTAACAAGACCTAAACATTTGCAGTCATAAGATCCCATTCATACACTTAGTGAAAAAACATATGTTCAAATTGAAGTTTTTGCCTGTGAAGCTCCTGGTTTCCCTGGAACGATGAGCGGTGGGGCTGTGGGACACAGGGAGATGGAGCAGCACCTCAGGTGTGTGCACAGAGGCTTCACAAAGCAAAGGGACTCCAGTGCCTGCGGTTTCCTTTGGGGCAGGTCCTGTAGGGCCCCTGTCCCAGGGGTGCAGCACCCAGGAGCAGCACTGCCCCTTCCCAGCCCTAGCAAGCACTTTTCTCCCTTGCAGCTTATGTGGTACAGGAAAAGCTTTGATCAGGCTTTTGGAAGGCTTCCTGAGGAAGCTGTGATTCCATGAAAACTGAGTGCATGTACTGGAGTGTTAGTTATAGTTTCTAAATCAACTAAAAGGAGTTTGTTACACACAAGCCACGCAGATTTATGGTGAGCAAGTGCTGACACAGAACACGTACCTATAAGAAAGTGAATCGTAAACTGCTAATCCCTCTCTGTCTCTTCTTTTGCATGAGACTACATGTCTTACTAGCTGCAGTTTAACCTGAAACTTGACCTGTCTTCCTAAGAAATTAGTTCAATCAATAATTGCTCTCTACTTAGGGACCGAGGGAAAACAGTGGAACTTGCAAAGCTGCTTTGAAATTAATTTCTGGTGAGGTGAAAGCTCATCTTAAAAATTGAAATTTCTCTCTGATTACTGCTGCAGGTAGAAGATTAAAAATCTCTCCTGGTAAGATTGTAGCAACTTGTCACAGCAAAGAGCTTAATGATATTATTTTTTTCCTTGCAATACTAGTGATTGTGATAAAACCTCCATGCTTTAATCATTAAGAGATGCACTGTAAGCGTTAATTGAGATTAGAATTATGTCTACGTTCAGAACAGCTCCCTCTGAAATGACCTTGGCCCTTGTCCCTGGTGCATGACACTACAAGTTTAGTCCTGTTTAAATCTTTAAATAGACACAAGGCTAATGTCATTTGAGGTTTTGTTTTGATGCAACCCTTCAAACAGTAATTTGTGGCAGAAATGGTAAGATAAACAGGTTTTGCAGAGGTCAGTGGCTGACCACCAGCCTGTGTGGCTGTGCAGGGCTGCCCTGCTGGAGCTGGTGGGCTGATCTGCAGTGTCCCCTCTGGAGTCCGAAAGGTGCAAGCAGGGAATTTGTCTCTCAGTGACAAATAAGTGATTAAGATCCTTTGCTGTCATTCAAATCCTCAAAGTACCATTTAAATGAATATTCTTACCATGGATTAACCACATGAAATCCACTTCAAGCAATAGCAGGATGCTGTGCTGCCAAGACGATTCCTGTCACTTGTGTTTCCTCTCTCCTGCAAAGTCCCTCTTTGTGCTGTTAATGCAGCCTAAAAGGTGTCTGTATATCCATGTTATGTGAAGTTGCTCATACAGGGCATAAATCTCAAGAAATCTGTGCTCCCAGTAAAATCTCTCAACCATTAAAGGATTTTCTTTGATGACAGATGTTATGTGAATGGAAGATATTACATTTATGCTTCACTATAGCTGAGTACTTCTTAAAGACGAAGTCACGAAGCGTGCCAGATTATTTACCACGGGATTGCAGATGTCACAGGCTGCAATTATGTGAGTTCAGAGGAGGAAAATGCATTAGTGCTGTCAGCTCAGCCAAAACCTCGTGTTTTCAACTCTATGCCATGCGCTTCATATGGAAACTGGAAACAAATGCACCAACAAATAAATATCCAAATGATTGAACATGGAAGAGCGGATAAACAGGTGTCCTCAATGCCTTCTCCTAGACATGGACTAATAATTTCCCTGGTGAATATTGGGTCAAATAATTATTTTGATTTTGCTCTAGAACCACATTGTGAAGCAGATCACACCTCTGTATAGTCCATTGATTCAAAAAGTGAAAGAGCTGAGCACAGCTCTTTCTTCTGTTGTCTGGAAATAGCTGCTCAGCATTGGCAGAACCCATCCCACATTTGCTTGGAAAAAGCCAGGGTTTTTTCTCTTGAACCCTACTTGCTCCTGGCAACTGGCACACAGGAAATGAGAAATATCAATAAATCTCCCATGTGCCCTGGTCTCCTACACACACCTCACACAGACAAGCAGCGTTTAGTGGTTTAATCACAGATGCCCTTCACTGGTGGTAGAGTCACCTTTGGAGAAGAGTTAATCTTTGGAAACTGGGAGGTTTTAATGCCAAAAGCTACCAGGCTGCTTGGAGAACGCTCATGGGTTCTGTACACGTAGCTTGAGGCAGCGTTCCTGAGACACAATAATCCTCAGCACTAAAGCCATTTCTCTCCCAGAAGGTGCCAGAGTAGCTACTATAAACTTTGCTAAAACTAAAGATGAATTGGAAAAGAGCATAAATTACTGTGTTTTGCAGGACCAATTAATAGATATCAACTAATTAATAGATAAATCTTTCTAGCTCATTAAGTTAAAAATATAGAGTCTTAAGTCTATACATTCTTATCACTATCTGGGGTGTCCTAAATGTGCATCTTTCAAGTCCATAAATATCTCAGAATCACTAGAGAGAAAACACTTAGTGTGCTGATGGATTTTCTTTTGACTCTTTAATGAAGCTAATAGACTCGTAAAAAGCATTCGGTAAGGTGGGAGAGAGAAGGAGGGAGGGAGGGAGGAAAAGAGACTTTAAAAAAGCTTTTTGAAATCTACGGTCTTCATAGTTTTTCCCTGAGGTGCTTGGAGATTTTCTCTGTTCAGAGTCACACTGTGGAAAGGGCATCAACAAAGTAAGAGCATCAGTAAACAGATGAAAACCAGTGCACAAAGTAATGTCAGCACAACTTGTGAGTGTTCTGCTGGACTTCAGTTCATGTCTATAATATTGCACAGATTTCAAAGGTTTCCATTATTTTTTGGTGGCTTCACATGCAGCACTTTCAATTAAGAAAAAAAACCCAGCAATACAAAGAAACAAGAAGCCTCCCACACAAACTAAAATCTTTAGCTTCTTCTCTGTTTTAGACTGTAGTGGGTTGTGGCAGCAGTCCTGATCACAGGGGGTGAGAGAAGCAGAGGCTCACAGGGCTGCTGCCCTTTCCTTTCTGTACCAACTCTGCGGGGCTGAAGCTGCCACGTGTGTGACATGGACATGGACATGTGTCTGTGAGAGCAGAGCAGGCGGGGGGGAAAGAACAGAAGGGGAAAAAAAAGGAAAAACAGAAACAAGCCAAAGAAGCCAAAGAACGCCCCACCCCCAGGGATCCTATCTGCACACCTGATGCTTTCCAGGGTTTAGAGCTGGGCAAAAGTGATGCAGCACAAGCAAACCCTGGAGCTGAAGGCGGCAGTGGCCAGCAGGAGTGAGCTCGGGGCTGCTCTCTGATAGCCCGTCCGGCTGGGACAGGATGCGATGGGCTGGGCTGGGCTGGGCCGGGCCGTGCCGGGCTGGGCTGGGCTGGGCTGGGCCGGGCTGGGCCGGGCCGTGCCGGGCTGGGCTGGGCTGGACCGGGCTAGTCTGGGCTGGGCCGGGCTGGGCTGGACGGGGCTAGTCTGGGCTGGGCCGGGCTGGGCTGGGCTGGACCGGGCTAGTCTGGGCTGGGCTGGGCTGGGCTGGGCTGGACCGGGCTAGTCTGGGCTGGGCCGGGCTGGGCTGGACCGGGCTGGACCGGGCCCTTGTGCTCCCTGCTGCAGCTCTTTTTGTGAGTGTGCTCGGTTGGGTCGTTGCTGTTCAACTTCCCGCATCAACACATCAAATCTGTTTTGGAAACAGCCTCATTCGTTCAATTACTGTAATAGCAATTAAAACACGTTATGAGCATGGCAGGAATGGTGATGAATGAGGCAGAGAATGACTCCCCTCTCCGTGTTAGCAATTCAGATTTGACTGAAACAGTCTTAAGAGGTGAATATGTTATTCTGCCTCTCATCCTTCTCGTTCTTTCCGTCGTCCCCTGTTTTCATTATGCATAATCTGTGTTGCTGTACTGCAGATCACTTTGCAGCTGGATGTGCTGTTCCTGCATGGTTATGTGGTTTGCTCTGTGTTTCAGTGTGTTCAGTTGCACAGCTTGGTGTGCTGGAGCTGTAGAAGTTATCAGTCTTTCACACCTCTCTGCTATATTTTCAGTACAGTCTGTAATCTTGTAAATTAATATTCCCTTTCTTGCTTTGTTCTTTCTTCCCTTTAATTTTTTGGAAGAGAAGCAAACAAATGACAATAGCACTGGTGAAATCTTCATTTCAGTGTTTCAGTTGTTCATGACTGATTTCTGCTCCAAACATCCCAGCAACTGACTTTCATTTATTATCTGGGTGACTGTGGATATGCACAACATCCCTAAAACAATATTCATCTCCAAGCACTGCAAGCCTCGCCTTTCCTGGTTTCCTGTTTTTTGATCCCTGAATTGCAGTTATGTCAGAGAAGTGCCAAGCACATTATGGGTACTTAAAAATTACTAATTCGAAAGCATCTGACAAACTGCCACACAGGAGACTAATGGCTGAAGCAAACACATGTGAATGGTAAAATTATTCTTAACTGGACTCCAAGTCAGGATGAGAAATCAGAGTTCTCAGAGGAGAGAAACCTTTCAGTAAACAATGTTTGGGTTTGTCAGAGATATCTGGGCAAAACCTGGACATCTCTTCCTGCCCCAAGACAAAGCCTGAGAGTGTGCTTATACACGTGGGCACTGCAGCAGTGCAGTCTCCTCCGGGGCAGCCAGCACTGCTCGGCCTTGCCCTGGCCACGAGGCCGTGAGGAAGGAGCTCTGGCTGCTGAAATCTCACAGCCGTGCCCAGGGCGCTGCCCGAGGGGCTCCCAGGGCACCAGGCAGTGCTGGGCTTTGTGTGCAGGGCTGGGCTGCAGCAGGGCTGGGCCGTGTGTGCAGGGCTGGGCTGTGTGTGCAGGGCTGGGCTGCAGCAGGGCTGGGCTGTGTGTGCAGGGCTGGGCTGCAGCAGGGCTGGGCTGTGTGTGCAGGGCTGGGCTGTGTGTGCAGGGCTGGGCTGTGTGTGCAGGGCTGGGCTGTGTGTGCAGGGCTGTGTGTGCAGGGCTGGGCTGTGTGTGCAGGGCTGGGCTGCAGCAGGGCTGGGCTGTGTGTGCAGGGCTGGGCTGCAGCAGGGCTGGGCTGTGTGTGCAGGGCTGGGCTGCAGCAGGGCTTGCAGACAAACCTCTCTGCCTTGCTGCCACTCTGCAGCAGGCGCCGGCACAGAGGGTGCCCGGCTGCCCCCAGCCCAGTGCGGTGCCAAGGACTCAGAGTACTGGCAAAGAGCTGCGGCTTTGAGCCAAGGATCCTACTTGTTGGCCAGATCCAACAGATTTGGAGTTGTCTAAGAGACTGGCGTCTTTTCTGTCCTCTTTTTCTATACGCCGAAAGTTAAAAATACGAGCAATGGGTTTAGTTGCGGCCCGAACGGTTCATTACTGCCTCTGCCACAGGCTTTCAGCTGTGAATTGCACAATGCCAGGCACACGCAGGGCAGATGTATTTTCCCCCCCTCCCCTTTCTATTTGCCAGCAGTGTGATAGAGCCACCAGGGGCTCTTCTCTGTTAATTATGGGAGGTAAACAAGGGCTTCCTGCTGAGCTTTCAGAACAATATATGACAGCCGTTTCTCTGCTGTCTTCTAGGCTTACATGCCTGCTTATGTCTGGAGTGAGAAAAGGTTCTGATGGGTCCCAGTGCTGACCAAGACGAGATTTCTCTCCTGAGAAATTAGACTGCTGCTAATTACCTGTGCAGGAAGGAAGGCTTGCTCTGTTTCTGGGATGCTGCCAAACTTGAGTTAAAGTGGTCACAAGGGAAGATACTCCATGGTGTAAAAAATTGCTGGCATGCATAACTTCTAGGAGTTCATTTAAACAATAAGAAGGTTTGAAAACTGTGAGAATATAATAGAGTGATAAAGAAGAGACAAAATTCCCTTTCAAAGATTCCTGAGAAAATTCCTGAGAAAAGAGTTCCTGTTTTTCACCTTTGCTATAGATTATGCAGGAGGTGTGTGCATAGGATTTAGCTTTGAATCCTTATTTAAAGACGGTAAAGTAGTAACTTACTCAGATCTTCCACTGTTGTCCCTGCATAATACACAAAATTAAAAAAACCCTTTTGAGTTGAAAATTACACCCCTGTGCATTAATTTTACCAGGGCTGTGAACAGCTCTTGTATCAGGTTATGTAAACTTCCCTTCATCAAGCAAAGATGTCATTTGCAAAGACTCCAATAGCTGTTTCTGGGCATGTTTAGAACCACATTTCTAAAGATTATTTTATGTAATGACCCTTAAATATCAATTTACATTGAAATAGGTTGAAATTAAATTTCTGTTCTTGTGTTATGAGTAGCTTTCAAGTCCATGGTGAACGATGTCAGCTGCCATTTGACATTCCAGTGTAAGATCTGACTTACTTGTAACCTCCTCATCTATTGTAATGAAAGGCACTTTATTGTAACCTCCTGCCAATTACAATATTTTTATTTCAGCCATCCGATCTTGAAGTATTGAAGCAGATTTCTAAGCATGAATTCAGCTTATTCAAAGTCTGCTCACCTGTGACAGTAAAAATAGCAGGCACCTTGGTCTTTGGCGTGGATTCCCTGAATTATTAATATTTTCCTACCTTGGTATTCAGGCTGCTTTTCCATTGGGACTATGGACGGTGCTGAACATCTAAACCTTGTAATCTACTGCAAGTTAATTGCTTTTCTCCAGGAGCTGCACAAAAGGTACCTCTATAAATTGCAATTGTTTTGACCATATAAGCCAAACCCCACTAATGCAAACAGATTTAGCTGAGAAAAATGGCACAAAGCTGGGATACCACAAAGTTCCTCGAGACATCACCATTTAGATTTAAAATCTTTCTCCATACAAACTGATTCTGGCCTACAAAATTCTACTATAACTTATTCATAGATTTTTCTTATTTAATGTATGCTCTGTATAAATGTCTTTCAATGTGCCTTTGAAAAAGCAAGGCTTGCTTTCAAACCAGCATCATTCTGAAAGTGCTGTGACACTTCAGATAGTAGGTTTCATGCATGTTGGAAGACACACCAGTGGCTCCTCATTTTGAATTTCTGTTTGGGTTATTAGTCATAACTAATCTCACACCTTATAGAATTGTTTCCTGATTTCTTTTCAACATTGAACAATTTGACTAAGTCTAACAAATGGATCTTTTGGGATTCTTTATAACTGAACATAAAAGGAAGTAGAAAGGTGTTTTGGCAACAATCTCTTTGAAGTCAATTTATCTACAGAAGAGAAATTTATTTGATAACCATCTACTACAAAATTACAAATTATTATAGAATTGCATAAAACGTCTGCTGTACTGTTGAACTGTACTTGTCATAAGAGAATTTCATTTAATCTTACTGGAGGGCACTTACCACTTATTTGATCTGAATTCTTTGATATTTTTATTCTAAGTACTTTATGATTCATAATGCCATTCTTTAGTCCACATAGAACAGCCTCCAGAAGCAGAGATGGCTGAAGAATGGCAATTCCAATTTGTGACATCTTTTGTAGATTTTTCTTTCTCTATTTCCATACCATTTTCCACTCACACTTGCAAACATATTTTTGGATCAGGATTCAGTCAATGCACACATTTTGTAACTCAAGAGGGTCAGACATTTTATTCAGTCTCTTTTTTTTTCCTTAGTCTGTCCCCAGAAACCTTTCCATCAAAAAATTTGAATCTATACCCTCCTTTTAAACAAGTTGGCTTTAGCAAACCAGCTCAATTACTTGAAGAAAAAAGATAAAAGCCTTGTAACCAATGCAGCTCTGAAGATGTTGCTGCCAGCACTGCTGCAAAACACCAGGATCTTGAGGTTGGTTAAATTAATTTAAAAGAAATCAGGTTTTGTACTGGCTGATAAATACTGGTACTACTTGAACATTATTCAAATCAGCATGAGACTGAGCCATGACTCTTGAAGTCAAACAGCCACTGCTAGGTTCAGTAGATGTACTGAAACCAGGACATAGTTTTCCAAAGGTTTCTACATATATTTCTTGGTCTGATACACAGTTCAAGGCAGAAAAGCTCAGTAAACTTGAATGTCATATCAGCAAGGTAGTCTGGAAACTTTTATTCATTTTGTTGAATAGTGGAAATAAATGGGATGAAGAAATACCTGCTCCATGGTTTAAGTTATTTTAGCTGTTGCCTTTTTCTGTATGCATTGTGGAAAAATATTGTGTAAGTCATTAAAATCCAGTGATTTATAGTTTTATGTAGCCAATGTTGCATGCTTAAGAACTAAAACAATTAAAACTCAGCTTCTGAACCTCTTTTGAAACAGATTGCACCTGGCAGGTTCGTTCTGTTTATTTGTTACTCCAATCTAGAAATAAATTAGAACTATTTCAGCTGAAAAAAACCCTTAATCTATTTTTCCAAGCGTTTGGCTTGTAAAACAAACACGTTAGGTGTTCTTTGTGATAACTTGTACCTGCCCAGTGCTGTGCAGCTACTGCCAGGCCCTTCACCACAGGGAGCACCCTGGTAACAGGGCTTTTTCCCCCTCCCCAGAAATAACAGGGAGGGAAGAAAGGCCCAGAAAAATCAGCGAACCAGCCAGAGATGTGGCACAGACAGCAGGAATTGCAGGCAAATGGTCTGAGCCACACAGTGCCACGCAAAGGTGAGGCTGGGACAGGCACAAAGAGCTCCCAGGAGGAAAGAGCAGCTGAAAGTTTCTCTGTGGTGAAGGGCAGAGCGAAGCCCATCTAATTCTGTTGGACATTATGCTGTTGAAAGTCTCATCTGCCAGATTCAAAGGAAAGCCAAGGCCTCATCTACATATTAAAAATTGTTTAACACTTGGCCCAAGAGCTGGAGGCCTGACATTGCTGTTCTGTATTTATGTGCCTGGTCTTGCTATGCCCAGTGTGTGCACAGGCTGAAAGAAAAGAAGCAGAGCCCTTACTGGAGAGGGGATTTGATATCTGCAGAAATCCCTAATGTCCCATTGCATCCTCTATCACTGTGCCAGGAAGAGAGGTTACTCTAATATTGCAACAACTAATGTTGAGATTAAAATATTGGATGGGGACTGAGACATTTGGCATTAAATTTCTGGCTCTGTCAAAAAGCAGTCTATAGGAGTTAGTTAAATCATTTAATCTTGGTGCCTCACATCCTTATCATCTGACAATTTGGTATCTCACAGGGCTGTTATGAAATGCAGTGCATTAATGTGAGTCATTCCCATTCTGCAATGATGGTTTCCATGTACTTGGGGAGATTGAGGCTTTCTATTTGCATGAAAGCAGTTGTTTGCTCCTGAAGTGTTAGTCACAAAGCATCAGTAAGGAAAAAATGCCTGTCATTCAGCAAGCTGTGACTAATGTTATTTCCACATCTGTACCTACAGCAATTCAGGTGGAAATTATTTTCCATTTAAAATGCATTGATTTTTATTTGTTGCAATAAACTCAGGCAGACAGGCCCTTTAATACTAGAGCAAGGACTCAGACAGATAGGTCTGTGTGGGCATGTTTGTTCAGCTCAAGTGGGAATGAAATCAGAAAACCCCCAAAATATTATCTAGCTGTGACCATTAGGGAGAGGCAGAGTGCATTTGAACTTTAAAGATACTTTTCAATGGCTGTATTAACTTGGGTTGAAGGTGGCTCCTCCTGCATATGGTAGCTGAACTCGCTATTTATTTGTTTGAAAATTCTGTCCTCGAGTCCTTGAGATCAGAAATATGCTGAATATTTGGCAGTAGTTTATAAACACATTTTGTAAGAGCGTTCATAACATAAAAAAACCACGTATTCTTGTGAATTGAGCAACCTTGAAATCTCTTGATCTTGGCTTGGGAGTAAAGCTTATTCCACAGCTCCTTTGCCTGTCCCTCTGTGATGAGTTGTGAACACAGCCAGGAGCCGTGGCACTGTTGGGGTGCTGTGGCTCCATGGCTGCCTGCAGGGGCTCCTGATGGAGCATCTGCAGCATCAGCCCAGGTTCACCCCGAGCCCTGCAGCATCCTGAGGCCCAACAGCAGCCCTGTGAGTCAGTGTGGTTCTGGCACTGGTCCTGCACCCAGAAGCCCATCTGTAACTAGACAACACAATATCTAATAGGGATGTGTGAGTAGAAACAGGTGCAGTTTATTCTGAACAGCAAAGAGCAGACTGAGAAGGAACAGTTTAGTGGAGGTTAATACCGTGCTGCAGAGAACATTAATAAAGGAAAATAAGAAACAGACTATGCAGCAATTTCTGACCAAAATAGAATAACCTCCAAAACAAATAATCTTCTCTTACTTTGTTCTCAAGCTTAGAGCTCCTGTAGTTTAATAATTACTTTGATGATTTCTGAAGGGGATTCTATTTTTCTCTAAAAATGTTTACAGCCCCATCAGATCTAATTACTCCTGGTTTTTTCTTCAGCAGTTTTTCAAAGAGATTGAGTACAACAGCATTTATCTTTTCAAGAGAGGGAGAAAGAAGATAAAAATTGTGAGATAGCTATCCTCCTGGAATATGGGCTTTTACATTTCTAGATAAATGAATATATTTAACTAGGCCATAATAAGTAAAACCTTCTATTTTGTTGTATTGAAATAGATCATGTTGGTCTCTTATCATCATTTATTATTTATTTTAATTAGTCTTAATTGCCATGACAATTCTCATTCTAGTAGATACTGAGGTGATTAAGAAGAAAACTTTCCCAGAGCTGTGATGACAGTATTTGTAGAGCACTGATGGCCCCACCAGGACCAGCACTCGCTCCAGCACCAAGTTGTGGCTGCAGCTGTGCTGAACCTTCAGCGTGTGCCAAAGCATCGCCCAGGGCTCCCCACAGGCTGCCTTCCCTGCAGGGGCAGCAGGGCCAGTGCAGAGATAACCCTCCCCTGAAGGTAGTCCCAAGGCTTTTATAAATCCTGGGACTCCACATCCAAGTGCCCTGTGTGGTGAGGCAAGTGGCGTCTGAACTGCCTTGGCAGCTTCTCTGCTGGCCCCTCTCCCCCCAGGGAATGGCACCATGCCTCTCCCTTGATGCAGGAGTGCCAGGGGACAGCGATCAGCTGCATCCTGAGTGAGGGAGCTGCAGCTCTGCGGTGTAAGCAGTAGCTTTGTGCCGTGGTGGTGTGAGGCACAGCCGTGCCACGGCGGGGCTCTGATCTCTCTGTGCACCTTGGCAGAGCAGCCAGGGACATGAAGCCTCATGATGAAGTGGTGAGCAGCACTTGCCATGTGACAAATCTCATCTCCCTGCACCCCTGCATTGCAGGGCAGCCTCCAGCCCCGAGCACGGCCCCGAGTATTTGTCCCCTCCCTTGGACCCCAGGGGCCAGCAAGAGGATGCCGTGTGTCTGGACCAGCACAAGATGCAGATTTTTGTTCAACAGAGCCACAGCCAGGGCAAGGAGACTCCTTGGAAAGGTAGAAACAGAGTGATGGCATCAACAGACTCCAGAGCAGCCCTGGGACTTTCGGGCTGCAGCCTGCTTATCCTGCAGGGAGAAGCGAGCCAGCAGCTGCTCCCACTGACAGAGTGTTCCAGCGTGGATCTGCCTGCTGGCTGCATCCCTGGGATCAGCTGCTGCCACATGGACGTGGGACTAACTTCTTTATCAGGAAAAACAGCCACACAACCCCCTTTTTCTGTGATTATTTTTTATGGGCTAATAATGTATGTTTGGTATGGTAGATCAAAAAGATTCCCTATACCACACAATTGGGTTTTTTTCAGGTATGCAGAAATTCTCAGTTCTGAGTTTTGGTGTGAATAAAATTGATTTTATTTTTAAAATCAAAATTTCAAGAGAAATGATTGTAATATTCTGTGGTGTTTTGTGGATGTTGTGCTGAGAGTTTTTTAAATTGTAACAATTAGTAAGCATCTTCTGACTGGTGGAGAAATCTACGGCCAGGAGGAGAGTTAGTCACCCTTAAAATGACTTATTTCAGCAACATAAATATCCTTTCTAGGATTTACAGGTATTTGTGTCATTGCACAGTAACATTTGTATTGTCATTATGTATCATTATTTATCTACTGTTAAATTAATTTGGCAGTGTTAAAGCAGACAGAAAACAACTAATAACTGCGACTTATAAAAATATGCAATTAGCAGTGCAATAATTCCCTGCTAAATTAGTTCACTCAAATATCTTAGATTTTCACTGTTAAAAAACAAGTCTCCTGTGATCAAAAGAAAGGTAAGACTTGTACTCATGTCAATTTACCACTAGCTCTACCTCAACAAAGATGATATATGGACTTTTATTGCAATTCAGTCTTTTCTAAGGGAGACAATGAAGGGAGACAACATTGTTTTGTTACTATTTTTTTTCTTATTATAGACAAAGAAAATATTTGCTAAAATATGTCATTGGTTTTCTAGTTGCCTTCACAGCGTGAAGCATGATTGCAGTTTCTATATTCTTGTTATGTCCAGACCTGGATCCTTTGGCATTTCATTAATCTAATCACAGAAGTCATGTGCTAACAGTTCAGCTCTTTACCCTCACAACTTCTATCTCATTCCCTGTCCTTACTAAAATGAAATCTGAAACTAACAGAATTACAGTTTTACTAGTCCCTGGAACCTGCTGGGGCCACGTGGAGCTGCACCCAGGGCTGCTGGAAACTCCCTCATGCACCAAACCACTAGTTCAGACTGTGGCCTGCATTTCTCAGCAGTTATTTATAATACTTTTACTAACTCTGAAGCACAATATGAAAATGCTTCTTTGAAGAAAACTCTGTAAGGTTTAACATTAATATTGAGGATGTTTTGTCTTTCAACAGTACCTTGCTGTGCTCAGCTAAGCTCCTGCTAATGCCCATGGACATGTTTGTGAAGGTTTAATCATCTTGTTTCCTCCTTGTTTGGCTCCGGGGTTGTTTTCAGGCTGCTGTAGCACTTGGGAGCCTGGAACAGGTCCCTGCCTATGCCCAGAGGGGGACGAGGGGTTGTCCTGGGGTGAGACCACCTCTGCTGCAGTGCCCATCCCCAGCCACAGTTTGTTCCCTTGCTCAGCCTTCCTCAGGGGTTCTCTGTGCTGCCAAGCTCTAAATATCCCTCAAATCCTCTCCTCTAGGAGATGAGGAAGGAGAGCTATCAGTGCCAGCTGAATTTTTAGAGGCAGCCATGTGAGCTGGTCTGGGACTCTTAAGCTGTGGGAACCTTATACCCATATCTACCAGGGAAATAATATTTTAAACATACAGAAATGCATTCAGCTATTTCAGCATAGGGAAAATATTGGTATTACTAAGAACATTATACAACACTTTATTTAGTCCAAGGGAAAGTTTTCTAGAAACTTGGGTAAACAATCCATAGCAAAAGCTGTGTGCTTTAGCTGGGAGCTGGGCAAGCTGACCAAATAGATCTTTTCCATTTCTCACCTCTAAAACCCAGTGCAGTCTTTTTTTTTTTTTTTTTTTTAATGTCAGTGACCAGTGGAGCATATCTCTGTGTGCTGGAAAAGAGATTGGCTATAACCATCTTGTACTTGCTTTGACATGTACTTTGTCTTTTTATAAAAAACAAACTTTAAAAATTCATAGTTAATGAGGCCTCAGATTCTTATAAGCAGTTTAATCAGGCTGTGCCAGTACAAGGCACGTGGTTAAATACAGTCTCTTCTAAGCAAGGTCATGACTTGCTACTTTTAAAGCATGGTATCTTTCGCTTTTGGGTCTCTGAGTCTTGACTTATGTTTAATCTTTCAATTAAATTCCCTTCAGACATGTGAATTTTGTCAATGCTCATTTCTCCCACACAAAAATCTGGTTACATTATGTGATGTTTTCTTCAGATCTTCTCTATTCTGTATGGCATCTCCCACCCCCTTTTTTATTTTTTCCTTCCCTCTGCTGGAAGGAAAAACTGTTTTTAACTATGCCTGAAGCTTTGTCTTTTGTCCTTCACTCGTGTCTCTATCTCTGCAGAGCAAGCATCCCACCCGAGCCCCTCTGCTCTCCTGGAAGGCCTCTGGGCAGCCTGCTCCAGGCAGGGGCAGCCAGGAGCAGGGGCTCCACAGCCAAGGACAGGCACCCCTGGATGCCCAGGTCCAGGGGTCCGGTTAGATACAGCTTAGAGAATGAGGAGGGGAAAAAAGTAAAGGAAACAAGCGAGGAAATTAATGCAACCTGTGAAATGAGTGAGAGGAAGCACAAACAAGCTTGGTGTGTTATCTTATACACATCCCTGGGTCATTCCTCAGCTCCTGGGTGCATCCCAGGTGTGCAGGGCCTTGAGCATGCCCAGGGCTGAGCATGGTGGTGCTGTGCCTCCATCCCCCTGGAGCAACCCTGGCTAGCTTTGGACTCAACTGCTTTCTGTATTTCATTTTGGGCAAGAGCCCCAGCTGGCAGGTTTAACACACTGCTCCTATAGACCTCCTAGTTCAGAAGTGTTTTGTGCATTTCTGCAGCTTTCAGCAGCCATAAAGAGAGCAGTTATCCCTTCTTGAACACAGCTGTACTTTTTTCAGAGCTGGGTTTTGATGCCCACTTTTATTTGTCCTCTGAGCTTTGTCACTGAATAGAGTCACTTGCAGTTGGAGAACATCAAAGGATGGGTGGTTTTACGGGTCACATTTAAGCATATAAATAGCTTTGAAGTTAATACTTTATTGGAAAAAAATGCTTGGTTGGTTGTTTTTTCATCACATCTTAATTACAGAAATTGACTCTGACCGCTAATGAAATTTCTAACAAAAGTAATGTGCTCCTTGCTTCACAGGGGGTTTCACACACAGAGGGGCAGCCAGGGGACAAGGACTAATACAGGGACCCAGGGAGACTGATGGCTTCTCCTTTTAACAACTTATTCTGGTAGGGAAATGCTCAAACAGTTCCTTTTAAACCTACACATTCAGGATCTCATACGAATCTCGAGGGATCTGGTCCATTATATGTTAAAATAGTCCCTTTAAACTACTCTTTGAGGAGACAGGATTTCTCCTGATGTGATGCTATAGGAATTCTCCAAATTAATGATCTGGGTAAACTTCAGAGTAGGTTTGCAGTGTGAATGCAGAGAGCCTGTCTCTTAACTGACCTCATCCCAGAGACCTGGAAATATATAAGTTTTATTTTCCCTCCCTGGTGGATTCCCAAGAGGTTTGCTCAAAGTCTTGTTTTCACAACACATTCAGGTACAAGCCTTGACCTAAAAAACAAAAATCTATCTTAAAGTCACAGGGGAATGCACCAGCAAGAACTGGCACATTTCAACCCTAATTGTTCCTTTTCCAAGCAGGGTGAATATGAGCAAATTCTGCTCTCAGGCAGGCTGCTATTGAGGGGGACCTCCCTGCACAGAATAATTCATCCAAATTAGCCACTGCATCTGGTTTCAGTCACACAGCTCTCGATCACTGTTTTACGGATTAGAAGATCTCATCTAAGATTTAACACGTTGATTCAATTACTTCAACTTGTGCTTCAAACACCATCAAAGTGTTGATTCTTTTCCCTTAATTCTTTTGAAAGGCTAATTCAGACTGACTCATTAACTAGAGAAGGCTGCAAATTTGGATAATGTGTTTAAGTGGAGAAGCTTGATCCATCTTGATTAAAAGATTTTTTGTAGCTAATGCTTAACCTCTGAAGTTCATAAACTGAGCTACAGTTAATGAGTGTGCTTCATTCCCAAATGTTTAAGCATCCTCCCACTTCTTTTTGCCCCCAAAATCAAAAAGGGACATTTCGTGAGCTGAGAAATGCAACATTTATGCTAATTCAATATCATAATTATTTCACAGCCACTAAAATACCTACGTGCAAACAGTTACATAAATGCCACAAATAAATACACCAGCATACTGTTTGCTTTGCTGAGTAAATCAGTTCATTAGAAGGATAAACTATTATATTGCCTAATTAGCCATCATCCAGGATGGGTGTTTTCAGGAAGAGCTAGATGGGCAAAAACTGTCCTGGATCACTTGTTCTGAAAAGGCACTGCAAGAAAAAGTGATTAGCAAACATTTCTGATACCTTTCCTTGTACTTGGAGCAGGCAGGGATGGGGAAAAAGCAAACTTGGTGCATGACTTTGAGGCATGAAAGGGGATCCTCCTGTCTTCCTGCATCATCAGCATAAATTAAAGAATATATGCATAAAAACATATAGTTTTGGGGGCTGTATTCTAGGTCACAAACAGGAGGACAAACAGCCTCTGCACCTCATCTGTGGTGTTAGGAAAGCTAGAAATTGTGCTTGATTACAACAAAAAGGGATTACCATGTACAGCGGAGTGCATCTAACAGGACAGGTTTTGTGGAGTTCTTTTTACACCAAAATACTTGTTTACTGTAAAACAGCAGTTTGCTGTAAAACAGGCATCTGACTGTACTGATCACAGGAGATGTGGGCAGTAAAACTGGGTGAAAAAGTTTTCAAATAATAAGTTTTTTCAAAGTTTTGCGTGTGCAGGAGGTGTTTGCAAACTCAAATAAGACATCTTCTGACAAAAGGAAAATGCCAGTGGGCCATAGGCCAAAAGCTTGCAGAGAATAACTCCCAACAGCACATGGCAGGGCACCTGAAGCCAGAAATTTTCTCCTGCCTGGAGAATTTCCCTGGAAATCCCAGAAGAGTTTTGAACACACCATTCACGTTGCTGACCCAGGCACCCAGCAGAGGCAAAGGAACCTTCTGCTCCTCCAGCTTTGCCGAGTTGGCTGCAGGCAGGGGAAGGACCCCCAGCTGCTAAGGGCTTGGCTCTGGCCTGGTAGGGCCCTCTGAAAGACTTTTGCTTTGCTAAATCAGTGGTACAGCTGTCCTGAAAATGACAGCTGTATTGGAAATTCTCTGTGGCCTTAAGACTGCTAAATGTACCTGTGTGTGTGAGACTCTGTTTGTCACAGCAGCGTTGTCTGTGTGGTGTTTGGGAGGCACAAACACCTCCATAGGGAGCTGATCTGGTGTTCATATGCTGAAAACAGTGTGAGTTGTATGACCTGCCACTGGAGCAGCTATCGTAATGTCTTTTTGTAATAGGAAAGGTCTGACCAGTGAAGTGAACAGTATGTTGCTTGTTCACAAATAATATCCACTCTCTGGCATGGATGCTTTGGTCCAGAAATTTTACATCTCAACAGTTAATGCCTGAAAGAAGACAATATCCCTTCAATGTGAGTCGCTGGGAAATGCAACTGGGGGAGAAAGCTTGTGTTTAGACAGTTTTGTTTGCTCTTCAGTGTGTATAATTAAGTTTGAATACTTCATATTCAGGCTACATTGAAGTTATCTTAAAAGTAATTTACAGGTTGCATGTCATTTCGTCCCAGAGAAAAGGCTTAAACGTGAGCTTTGTTTTCTTTTCCTTGACTTCACGGAGCAGAGGTTCAAACAGTTTATATGTAAGTGTCTATGGTTTGGATATTTAAAGCAAAGGGAGGTGACACCTGCCTGCTCGACTGGAAACAGAGACGTGGGGGTCACCAGCTCACATTGCCAGGATCTCAGGCTCTCCCAGGGTCACTTCTCTGGCAATCCCTGGCCTTTGAGTGGTCCTCCCTTTGTTCCCAGCACCTTGTCCAGCTCTCCAAAAATAAAGTAGCCCTGAAGCGTAGCTGATGTAAGTCAACAGAGCATCAGTGATTTCCACTGAAACCTGAGACCAGGATGTGGCTGTGGAATGCTTAAGTTGCATTGACAGACCCGTTCAGAGCAGCATCCCTGTCTCCTGACCCACTGTGAGGGGGGAGTTCACAGGAGCAGAGGGTGACAGCAGAGGGTGATAGCACCAGGGTGTCAGAACTTTGCTCATAGGCCGTTGTGCCATGGGAAAAGAAGCTGGTGTTCATGCAGGCAATAAATCAAAGGCTTTAGCAGCTGCGAGATCTCAGTGCCAGGCAGATGAAAAATTCCTCCCTGCCTAGCTTCTTATGCTGCATCTCAGTGGGGTGAAGTGACAGTGCAAAGATGTACGAGACAGAGAGCTGCTGCTCCGGTCCCCAGCCACCCCATCTCATTCAGGGCTTTTACTGGCAAAGTAGGTTACTAGATCTGTGTATAATGAGGGCAGGGGTTGTGCTGCTGCTGCTCTCCCAGGGCTTCTGGCCCAGCCGTGTGTCCCTCCTGAGGGGGACGTTGCCTGCACTGGCTCTGCCGTGGCCCCAGAGCTGCTGGGGGCCACTGACCGAGCAAGGACAGGCCCTGACTGCCCCTGCCCCTCCACACTGCTGAACACAGGCCAGGAGTTTCATGCCAGGGAACCTCATCCAGACATGAAATCTGAATCCTAGAACCTTGGAATGGTTTGGGTTGGAAGGGACCTTAAAAACCAGCTCATTCCACCCCCTTCCAGTATCCCAGGTTGCTCCAAGCCACTTCCAACGTGGCCTTGGACATTTCCAGGTATGGGGCATTCACAGCTTCTCTGAGAAACCTTTGCTGGGGCCCCACCACTCTCACAGTAGTGAATTTCTGCTTAATATCCAACCTAAACCTGCCCTACCCTATGTATATTTGTGTTCTGATATGCATTCATAAATACATACACACGCATTACATATGTACTTCTCCCTGTAACATCACTGGAGAGACGATACTTTCATATTTTAATCTAAGTACTTTTGCTTATTATGATATAGGACATCCCCCAGGGGTCTATGGAGAATTTTACGTATTCATGGCAAAATTGTCTCTCCAGCAAATTGTTTCCTGTCTAAAAGATAAGACAAACAGATTTAGAAAGAAAACAGTGGTAATGTGAGTCCAGGCTTGCACAAAGATTTGTTTTGATTTCCAGACTCCCATGTCAAGATGCTGTTCATTGGATTTCATTGCTGGAAGCCCCACCATTGGCAGCACATGGCTGGGAAGCAGGGAGACAGCTCTGCACAGCTCCTGCCATCCCCCCCAGGGCATTGCACAGCCCCCAGTGCAGGCTGGTGCTTCAGGGGACATATCTGAAGGCTAACCTGTCAGCAGAGCATCTTCCTTATCCTTTTCATCTTATTTTTAGTCCTTCATTTTAGCAGAATTATTAACTCATATTCCTGTTTATTGCCTTGTGCTTGCTTTGAAGAGAGAGTTGCATCCCATCTCTGCTGGGCAACACCTGTGGGGGCTGCCTGGGGGAAAGCAGCTTTCCACCACCAGCCATGGCACTGCCTCTTGGATGTGGCACCTCTCAGTGTGGAACATTTACAGAGCAAGGCTGGGCACTGCAGCAGTGAGGTGAAATGCAGAGGGTGGTAGCAGGGCATTCAGGGCCCTCTCCTGTAGAGCTCCAGCTTGGGTTGCAAAGATTTGGAAGATGCTCTAAAGCCATTTCCCAAAACTAATACTTAGGAAAGGATTACAAGCCTGCGTGTGCTTCTGGCAAGCAGTGGTTTTGTAGTGGTTTCCAAGTCACAGCAAACCATTTTTTTTTCCTCTGAAATGCCACTTTTAACCATGGAGTTGGGAAAAAATGATAACTCTAGTGACTCTGACGAACCTCATCGCTGCTGGGTTCCCTCTGCCTGCACTTCATACACACTGCTGCGCTTGATCTAGAGGGAAACCTCCAGTTGTGCTGTTCACACAGGCATGTTAAACCAGGACCAGTTATTCTCCCCTTCAATACACTATAAATACCTTTAAATATGTCTTCTGAATCCTCAGGGTCAGCATCCTAGAGATTTAACTTTCCCTACTGCTAGGGGCATCCCCTTTGCGCAATGACTCCGCAGAAGCCATCCTGGGGTTATCTGTCATCTCTGGACCTTGTGCAGCACACATTCAGCAGATATTGGTATCCCCAAGTCAGCAACCTGAGGTAGATAACATCAGCATGAAGAAAGGGGACAGAATCTGATCTTGTGAAGACCAGTCATCCTGAATTTGGAAGATGCAGGCAGGGTATTTGTTCAGAGACAGGTCGGAATATGCGATGACTTGCTGAACAGGACTTTCTACAACTCTCTTGGAGGAACAGGATTAGTAGAGGGATGATTAAACTTGGCCAAAATGCATGTGAAACTTGCTTTTCTTTTATTTTCCACATTCTTCTGTATGTTTTGTGCCATCTACATACCAAATTTTTACTCACTCTGTAGGTTTGTGAGCTGCTTGAGTGGAGTTTAGAAAAATGTGAAGGGCTTAATTATATCCTCATTCGATTCGGTGGGAGTTTTGCCATTGATTTAAGTGGGAAAAGAGCTGTGAAAAAGGATTTGCATGCATTGATTAAGTGTGCTGCAAGGGAAAGTCGAATGGGTGAACTTGGAGAAGAAGGAAAGTTCAATGTCCTAACAATTATGCCATCCCCATCCCCCTGAGATTAGATTTCTCCTGTAAATAAATGTATCATATAATTAGGCCTTAGGGTTTGTTTTGGATCCACAAATATCGATGACAATTTTTGGCTTCAAGGGTGTATGATTAGTTTTGAATCCATAAATATTAATGAGAGTTTTTGGCTTAATTGTGGGAATTCTTTGGCTTTGCATTTTGGTGGTGGTTTCCTTTTCATCTGGCAACATAATCCCTGACCTTGTTTTACAATAGCAACACTTTAAAAATATATTCTGTCAATATCCATGTGGCTGAACGTAAAGGTCTGGAGTAAATCACTTAGGGCAGTGTGATTTCCTGCTGTGAAGGATGCACTGAAAGATGGAGCGGATTAGAGTCATTAGAGACAGACACAGAACAAGAAAGCAGAGCTGCCAGGCTCGCAGAGCTTCGTGTGGCACATGGGCACAGGGTTTGCCAATAATCCTGACACAGCACTCCCCAGCTCACCCTGCCACCCCAGGAGCTGTGAAATATCTGCTCATTTTGTTCTCCCCATCCTTCTGCCATGGATGTCCTGGGACCGCTGAGAGGCAATCCCAGATTGTCTTCCACTAAGGAACCAGGGGACTGGGATGATGTGTGATGTTTTAAGGTTCCTTTAAAATCTGCTTAGAGACACTTGGGCAAGTCTCAGTGGCTGATGTCTGGACGTCAGGAGGGAATAGGGTGATGGATCAAAGTTGTGTAGACTCCTTGCATGTGGGTGGGTGCCACCCACACTGAGTGTGTGCCAGGAACCATCATGGAACATTCCTGGCCCCTAAGTCGTGGCTCTTCGTGGCTTCTCGCCGCTGGGGGATCGGCTCTGGAGCTGTGGAGCCGCGTGTAATCATTAGCAAACCTGCCGGGCAGTGTCTGTCACCGCTCTGGCCACCGATCTTCGGGTCTCGCTGGTTACGGTGCTGGCTCGCTGCCCACAGAGGCTGTCTCTGACCCCCAAAGTCCCCGGGAGTAAAGGAGGCGAGAGAGAGTTTCTGTATAATAATCCACAGGTTTATTCCACGGATTAAAGGGGGTGGAACTACAGACACAACTCCAGAATTAACAGAGCTCTCATAACGGAGCTCCTAAGGCTCGTGCAACAGATTTTGTACTGGCATAAGTTGGGGAGGAGCAAAGGGGTAAAAACCAATAGGATCACAATGTAACAATGTGTGACAGACGTGACAATAAATCACTACAGAGCATAGGAGGGAATATAACACAGCAACCAATAAGCAAGTGACCTGGGGAGAATTTTCTAGATAGAAAGGTGCGGCTTATGGTGCAGTGCCGCCCCCAGACACCCCCTCGGACTCCGAGTCCCTCGCCTATCAGAGGGCGAGGATCTGATGGACATCTGCCTGCAATAGCCCACTGGTGGGCTGAAGCACTGCAGCAGTTCTTAGTTTTGAAACAGTTGGGTAGGAGATGGCTGGGACTGCAACCAGTGAAACTGGACTTCTCCATGTCCTTTTACAACAATTAGCTCAAAAAAGACAAGGTGAGACAACACCAGTGACTAGAGAGGAAGGGATGAGCACAGTGACACCAGAGAGCAGCAGTGACCTGACTCCTGAAGCAGAGGAGCCCCTCTCTTCCATCATCAACACATCCGAGCCAGGCAGCAGAGTCCTGCTGCTCTTAAACCGGGAGGCTCTGCAGACAGGGCTTGCATAGATAAACTGATTTAAATATGTTCACGACCTACTTATTTGTGGATGGATATTCTGGGAATCCTGAAGCACTGCCAGCTCTTTGTCAAGCTTTTGGGAAACACACGCACTGCTGGAGATAGCCTGCTGTGTTGTCTGACTTCATTTTCCAGCGTATCAGGCATACAGTGTTTATTCTTCACTGATCTCTCTTGGCAAGTTCGGCTTTGTTTGGTCTGGCTTTTCTCCTAAAATTGTCAGTAGTCCTCTCTACATGGTCTAACAGCTATATCTACACTCCCAAAAATCTCAATTTCCTGCTTTTGCTAAATTCCATATAATATATTGATACTTTCATTAATAAAGCACGGGGAACATCCAGGGCTTTAATTAACTGAGTTCAGCTGTCTCTGAACCTGAGAAAGGTGCTGCCACAAACCATGCTCTAAATGAAATTAAATTGATAAAGCTGATTACAGATCCAGACAATCAGAATGAATAACAGCTATTCCAACTTGAAAAAAACATTGTTTTTCTTTTCATCAACTTTCATTATATTTGACCATAAATATAAATCCAGAAGTGCATCTATACCTACTCAAATAGGGCCAAATCTTTATTTGCCATTCCTGGGTACATCCCAGTTTGTAGCTTAGAGAACCTGGGTACTTTCTTCAAATCCTTGATGAGAATAACCTTGATTTTTCTCCTGCCCCCATTGTGGCCTCAAATGTGCTAATGTAGCTGCCAGGTTTGGGCAGGAGGGGATTTCAGTGGAGTCAGGCAGCTTTCACAAAATTCTCTGGGAACAGGATTAGGCTATCAAGTGGAGATAACTTGGTGCACATGTTAATCTCATTGAAGGGTTACTCTTGCTTTAATTGGCAGCTGGATCTTCACTTCTGAACTGCTGAGGATGCAGTGACAAGGATAAGCAGCACCACAGGACCTGGCTACAATTTCTGACTGGCTGGACTTCATGTGAGCTCAAAATCATGTCCACGTTTATGGAAAAAAGCTGTTGAAAATAGAGTATTAACATTGCCATTGTAGGGACAAAGGAATGGCCCTGTGGGGACAGGCTTCTGACAGCTTTATTCATAATCTTTCTCCAAACAGACCCTGAGTGCTCTCCACAGCTGAGTGTGAGGTAACGTATGAGACACGAGTTGTGCTGTGTCTCTCGCGGCAAATCAAGTCCAATAAGAAACACGTTAGAATTTGAGCCTACAATTTTCATACTCTGTAAACCCTGATGTTGTTCTCTTCTGGGATTTTCTGGGTGACTTGTAATCTTTGGCGCTGTAATCTGCAGCAGCAGAAGTTGCACATGAGCCACTGTACTTTGAAACTGATTCATCACATTGCCTGCAGCTCCGTGGCAATCGCTCACTGCGGGTAATTAAGATGTCCTGGACGGAGCTGGAGAAGGACGCATGGCAAATGGAAAGAAGAGAAAAATTAGAGCAAGAGGTTCACTGATCATAGCTGATGCTAAAATATCTTTTTTTAATGGAATAATTTATTTTCTAGTTTATAGCAGTAGCTGAATTAATCAGCTGCTTGTGGCTGCCTTTGCATACAGATTCCCTGGGATGGCAGACACAGCCCATGCAGGCAGGGTGACCACACTGACTCTGCCACTGATAATCCAGCACTGGGTCTCTTTAAGGTCTCTGTTCCATTTTATTTGCATTTTCTGCCTTATCCTTTCCCTTTCAATTCCTGGTGATCTTTTTATTTTTATCACTCATCCTTCCTACTAAAATTGGCAACTTTTCTGCTACAATAACCTGGCAGAGTTCAGAGTCAGGAACTTGCAACTCAACATGAATAGAGATGCAAGAAATGGTTTTACCAGCAAAGTCTCCCCCCATGTAAATACTGCAGCAGTCAGTTGCTCTTTAGCAACTAAATACCCATCTCAGAATGAATAGATGGGCTTTTCCAAGGTTAGGCCCTCTCTGTTCTTCAGAGCAGAACTGGAAGGTGAAATAACTGAGTGGTTATTTATACAGGAAGGCAAAATAGTAGTTTCTCGTTTTGCATCCCAGTTCCTTGATGACAGTATGTTTAAAAGCATCTGTGAAACAGGCTGTGGATCAAATAAATACTCAGCCAGAGAAAAAAAATAGGAACAGACAGTTCCAGACTTAATCAGGCATGCAAAGCCCTCCATTGATGTAGAAATTAGAGATTTCCGTAGTCAGCTGAGAATTTCCCAAAGAGTATCTAAATGTTTCCCAAGGTTAATTTGAGAGTGGAAATGATCTATAAATCATTACGATGTGGTGAGTAGATAAATCAGACAAAAGTGGTGGGATTTTTAAACTACTATTTAAGATAGTGATAGCTGCATGCTAGGTAAATTGTAAAAAAGACTTGTTTATAGAGGCATTTGTACTCTGAAGGAAAATGAGAATGGAATGTTACTCCATTTGGGGGTTTGTTGTTTGGAGAGATGGGTTTGAGTGTTTCTGGGTCCTTTTTAATGAGGCTGTTGAATCAGTTTTTATATGTGTCCTAGCACCAGCCTTGCCAGAAGCCTGAGCTGAGCACGAGGAGTCAGTGAAGTAATTTTATGGAATTCATTGGGCTTTTGGTCAAACCCAGGACATGGGTTCATTCATGTTTCCATGGCTTTAATTGGAGTCACTCTTGTAGCTGACAGTACAGAGACTACAAAATGCAGTTGTGGAAGCATTAGTCCTGGCCTTCCCCATATGGCTGGTTCCAGGTGAACTGGCTGGATTTTGTCATGGAAAAGTTACCTTTCTTTTGTGGCTTCTCTGTTCCTTTCAAATACATTTGAAGGACTTTCCTGCTCCAGAGTATGCTGACTTTAGTCTAGAAGATCTTCAAGTACAATAGTCAGATTGATGGTTCTTTTACCTGAAATACCCAGTGGCTGCTTTAATTAACACTCTGTAGCCGTAACCACACTTTCCTCAGGTGGGATTGGGATACGTAGGGTGTCCATGGCAGTGATTGCCATCCATGGAGGAAATTAGGTCCAGATTTGCTCGATCTGAGGCCCAGCTGGCAGAGCTCAGGTAGGGCTGACAGTTACACGTAGGCCTGGGAGTTACAGTCCTGTATGGATTTTGCACTCTCTGCTGTGTTCCCTGCAGCACCTAAGCTTGTACCTAAGCTAGTTCATTTGTAACTGGAGGGTTTTTTCACTTTTTGGTAATTTCTTTACAAAATTCTTTACAGACTTATCTGTACACAAATTCGCATTTTCACAGGAGAAGCCCTTGGCTGCTTTGAGCTTATCACGGTGTTCCTGTTATTTGTATTTATACACAAATTACTGCAAGTCCATTAAGTTCTCCCACACCACAGTAATGGCATGGTGGTGATTTATGCTTTAACTGTAACAGCAATTCACCAGTTGACTAGAGTATTTCTTGTCATGAATATTTTAATGAGAGCTATAGACTTTATATCTGGTGAAAGAATATAATTTTCAGATGTCTGCTCTTGCCAGATGATAAAGCAGAACAGAGACACAAACTGTTCAAATGAACAAATGTCTAATAGACTGATCAGAAAATTGCACTGTAGCTGCTTCGTTTCATGTTTCTTTGCTGCCAGACATTTGCTAAGCTGATGACCTGATTGACAGGTAACACTTCACTGCACTTGTAGGTTTCTTTGAACAAAGATCAGGGAAATAAAATAATGAAGAAAAATATATTTACTACCAGCAGAAAATCTGAAGGAACAGTTTGCATGTTCTTCAAGAGCTGTGTTTCCCAGGGAAAAGGGCAAAGGTAGTGGGAATGAAATGATCTGAATATCCTTTGCAACTTCTCCTATTTGAACAGTCAAAATGGAGGAAATCACTCAGAACTAACCCCTGGCTTGAGTTATATGATAAAAATCTTCAAAGTATATGGGCAGAGAAGTACCAGGGGTCAGCTAGATACCGTCCCTGGGGGAGGAAGGAAACAAGGAGGGATCCTGAGGGACAAGGTTTTCTTCAAAGGGTGATCTTTCTAGAGAGGGATGACAAACCTGGTCTGAACTATCTTGGCAGACGTCAGCTGGACCACAACATTTTTTCGTATGTCCATGTAAACAAGGTCCATGAGGACTCCACAGAGAGGTTGTGGGATGTTAGGAACTGATGTTTGTAAAGAGCTTGGTAAGATTTTCTCCCATTTGTTTGTGTTCTCGTCACCAGAGTCTCTTGCAAAAACCTAAGAACACAGCCTCTAACCAGAAAGACTTCTTTTCTCCTGGTTCCTGCCAAAGGAATTCCTTCTCCTTCACGGTTGCAGGGGATGGAAAAGGACGACAGTAAAAGTGAGTGGGAAGATGGATAGCTATCACTGTAAAGTGTTACCTTCTGAGTCACACAGCCCTTTTGGGAAAGGAGAGCCTGGGAGAGGAGAATAATTTCTTTAGTTTTAACAGAATGGTTGAGATTGATAGCAAGAGAAAAGATAGTTACTGACAGCAAGCAGAATACCTGTCCACTGCAGGGGATGAGAAGAGAGCAGCAATAATATACAGACAGCCAGGTAATTGTCACATGATTATAACTGCAGGTCAGTTTTGGGTGTTGCAGATTCAAACTGGTGATTAAGGCGTGAAAGCTGTAGGTGTCATTACCAGCCCTCTGAATCTTAGCACAGCTCATTGATGCCCACCTTCTCTGCAGTGGCTGACAGTTCACTTCTGAACATTTGTTGTTAGCTATGCCAAGAGGAAATATTTACAGGGCTCACAAAGAGGTTGGATTTTAAAATACTGAAGTAGGATGAAAAAAAAAAAGTAAAAGGAAATGAGAAAGGACTGATTTGCACATGAATGTATTTTTTATCAGTTTTCAGGCTTATTGGATGACGGCATAAAAGATTAAAAATATCCTTACCCACTGAGTGAGAAATGTATATTATTAATGCAGATAAACTTAATTGAAGCTAGATGTCAGGCATTTAAAATATATTTCTATAGGGTTTTTTTTCATGCTTGTTGAGAAGCCAAAATTCATCGTGCTTGTACTTGATGTTCTTAAAGCTGGAGAGGAAGGGAAAAGTGTCCCAACAAGCTCCTGCTCACTAGAAAGAGGGAGAACACCACAGGTATGTCTTGGATGGAGGTTGTCTGGGTGCCTGGGCTTAATTTCTTGCTGTCTCAGAGTCTTGTATGATCTGTCTCCATGTCTGAGTGGGAATGTAAGATGCTCCAGTGACAGACAGGTGGGAGCTAGGAAAAGATTAAGTATGACTAGATAGTCAGGTTTTAAACTTTATTGTAAAAAAGGCAGCAGTTTAATGTTAGGTATAAAAAGAAAAGCAGATGAAGCAGGGCTTAATTTTTTCCTTACCCAGTTCCTTTGATCAGACCTGCTGGATTTCAGAGAAATATCTTCAAATTTTTGAGCCAGCCAGTGTTTTAGCCAAGAGATAGACAGGACAGACAGTAACCCTCTGGTTACCACTGTGTTGATAGAAATCATCAGACCAATGAGCTGGATTCCCCTCCCTCAGAGTATCTGTGAAAATCAGCATTGACTGCTTTTCTCCTCCTTTGTGTGGTGTATTCAGGTTAGGATCAGGCTCCCAGGAGTTTGTTTAAATTAAAAGAGGAACCTGAACAGGCATATTTGGGTCTGAAACCTGACAGCCAAACATTCATTAAACAAGTCTTTGTCCTAAATGGGTGGGCTTCCTTATGCAGTGGTAAATAAAAATGTTAAACTCTTATCAACCCAAATGAAAATTGTCCTCCCTCCTCCACAGGTGCATTAGGGCTCTCTGTTCTGCCTTCACTACCTGGTTGCTTGAGCTGTTGGGATTTTTCTCCAGACCTTCATTAGATGTTAAACACAGGGCTTCATTTTACCCATATTGAGATAGCTGCAGCATGCCAGCTCCCATATGGGTAGGGCTGAGAACAGCTTTCTGCTTCATGGCTGACACCATTAAGTGCTGAAAACTCTCACACATTTGTTTATTCACAGCATCATGAGATACCATGGCCTGTTGAAGAAGCCTGGCTGGGCTACAGTCCCCACCCTGGAAACAGGACTTGTAAAATGATGGAGAAAACTGGAGGAACTGGAAATAAGGCACACGGCCTTCCAGGATCATATGAGCCAGCAGGTTCCCATCTCTCAGCTTTGGGGCTGCAATATTGAGGGGTGGTAGGGGAGAGCTTGCTAGAGGTGCCACGTAGTGCTGGGAACTTTGACAGGACTCCCGTGGTGTTTAACAGAGCTGGGTAGTGTCTCCTGGGCTTGTGTGTGCCCATGCTGGGGGCTGAGCTGCTCCATGTGCCAGGCGTCCCTGGGAGAGGAAGAAAAATTGGACTGTGGGATCCTTGAGTTATGGTTTCCAACATTTAGAGGGTTAATTTCGAAATGAGTCAATTCTTTCTTTCCTAGTTTTCCAGGTGTTTATTTTTTGTTAAAATTAGTGTTGTGGAAGGGTCTGAGGCAGCGCTGGGCTGAGCACATCAGGGCCAAAGCTCAATAAATCTGTGCCCATGCTCTGACCCTCCGAACACCTCTCTGGCCCTTCAGGGAACAGCAGGTTCTGGAAGAAACACTACAGAAAATGCCAGTACTGAAATCCTACAGAAATTTCAAGCAGTAACAGGGAAAGAGAGGAAATCCAAGTGGGTCATGATCCCATAGGTATCTTGGGCAAACAGGCACTGCTCTCACAGATTGTGTCATAACCGCTTCTGAGTTTATTTCATTTGCTCAGCTCAGAATTGAAGCTGCACCAAAACTTCCACACATAAGCCCATGTGAGATCAGGGCTCGTGTCACTGGTATTAGTCTGTAATAGGAAACTGAACAATGGAGCATGGATTAAAAAACAACCATGAAAACCATTGCGTTTCAGCACTCTTTAAATGCTTGCAACTGCTACTTTTCTTTTTGCATGAAAAATGTTTCTCTGAATTGTGACAGTTGAAGCAATCAACAGCTCCAGCACTAAAAATCAGGCAGCTAAACCAGAAAATTGGGTGCAATTTGTAATCTGCGCAACGTGCAGAGTCTTCTGCCAGAATACATTTTACGGAGAACATTTATTTGGGTCACATCCCCCAACCTGGGATTCCTCAGGAAGACTCAGCAGGTTTTATCCAGCATAAAAAAAACCATTACTGCATTTAGGGAGAGAGGTGCTGCAGGGAGGCACCAGCAAGGCCCTGCCAATCTTCACTTGCAATGAAGTGTCGAAAGACAAAAGATAGACAGTGGAGTGTTTCAGGAGAGAGACACTGAGACATTGCACCTTGCAACACTGACAGAGCCCTCTGTGAGTCAAAAAGGGGTTGTTCATTCTGGGAAAAAAGGCTTTTATCCAGTAACAGCATTTCTAATCAGTTTTCTGTCCCCTCTGTCATGTTGTATTGACTCCTTGCCAGCAGCTGAAGCATCTGGACTGTGCCTGTAGCACCCACCTGCACACTGCAACCCTGCCAGCCTGTGACAAACTCTTCCAGGACAGCTTCAAAGTGGCCACTTGCAGTAGGAATTGTAGCAGAGCTGAAAATAATGAGAAACAGAAACCCTTATTTTGCCATTAGAATCCTGGCAAATCTTTTTATTGCCTGTAGTGCAGAAGACAAAGAACACAGGTTAGAGTCATCTCTCAAGAAATGGGGGCAGTATATTTGAGGAAAAAACGAAAGCAGCCTGTGTTTTCCAATGCAAGGCAGCTGATTGCTGAGTGGATTTCCCTTCTGTGCTGCGCTGCTCAGGGAGAGTGAGATACAGAAATGTGACCCAGCTCTGCTGGGGTGAGAGTGCACCAAAAAAGCAACCCAGATACCTTTTGATGATTAAATCAGTGTTTAGTCATAAACCCCACAAAAATCAAAATCCAAACCAAACCAAAAAACCAAACACAAACCCCAAACAAACAAAAAACCCCCAGCAACAAAACAACCAATCCCCCTCCCAAACAAAACCAAAAAAACCCCAACAAAACCCCACAGTTTTATATTGAACTGGAAAGCTAACAATTTACTGTGATCCAAGCCAGAGTGCTCTAAAAGTTTTGTAGATAATCTGACCCACTCTGTGGGGAGATGCTGGCTGTTTTCTTCCCATTTGGCTTCCGCCACTGCGCTTCATGTCGCTTAGTACCATGCATTTGTTAAGTCATACCCCACACTTGAGTTAGAATTCCCAGCTGCCCCTCCATAGTGAGCACATCTGCAGGGACCTCTCCCACAGCCCAGCAGTCATCCCTCTCCTTCATTTCTAAAACTCTCTCTGCTTTGGGCACATCACTGAGCCCAGCTTTACTGATAGATTCGCTGCTTTATGATGTGTGTCTGATCCCCCTGGCCCCTGGCAGCCCTGCACCACCCCATTAGCTCGCAGTTGCTGCTCTTTCCTCTTGTACACAAAGCCGAATTCATGATTTCTGCTGCTGATCTAGAGAAATGCCTGTGTGCACCTGCTCTGCACTCAGGTGAAGCCTGAGTAGAGAAATGAGTGCTTCACAGTTATTTTAATGAGCACTGGAAGGTTAACCTGGCAGGTTACAACAGGTAGTAATTGTCTGCTGTTACATGGTGATAACAACGTGACCATAGTGTTTTTATGGTAATAGCATCACAATGTTATCTTAATATGCTGAGGTCAAATAAGGGCTGTATTACCTTGTCTTGGAGGTAATTTATTCCTATGAATTGCACCATGAGGCAATGCCATGGGGATTTTGCAGCTCAGGTAATCCTGAGAGAAGTTTATGAGAGCTCACATGTGATGAACATTTGCAATAGCTGAAAGAACACCTGAACTCCTTGGCATGTGCATTAATTGTTTCCTAGGAAAAAAGCTGGCCTAATGCTGTAAGTAATCTGTGCACTTTTCTTTTGGTCCTGTGAGGCCATGGGGAGAGTGGGACCTCACTGCAGATAAGAGAGAAAAAGTGCCTCAAAGTCATTAAGAAATTCCCAAGAAATTGGACCCTGATAAATTTTTTTTTCAGTCCTGATCACATAATCCTTCCTTAATTTGAGATGTCACAACTGTCCTCCAAGTTGCTGTTGAAAATGCCCTCCCCTGCTCCAGTGGAGGTGGAAGGGACCATCTCCTTGCAGCAGAAACGCCTGTGGTGCAGCTCTCCAGAATCAGGGTCCAATTAGCTGCACATAAGCTAAAGAAAAAAAGCTTTACAAGATGTGCCAACATGATGGTAACTAATTGCATGTGACAGTGGACTAATTGTGTTGTGCCTTTAAGCAAGCACAGTACTTGAATGGAGACTCCAGTTCTGCTCTCACACAGCCTGGGAAGTGGATAATTATCTGGGCAAATCTCTCTGCAGTGGGGTGGCACCAGGCTGCTGGTTCCTTCCAAGCCTGGACCATCCAGGAGCACCCAGCCAGCCCAGCTCAGCTGCAGCAGCTCTGCCTGGCAGAGGCAGGAGCACATCAAATATTTGCATTGTTACTCCTGGATTTTACTGCAGTCAGTACCAAAATCAGGTTTTCTTTACCTAACATAAGGTGCTTTTTTTGGTGCGTTTTTTTTTATTGCCATGAACATTCTCCAAAGAGGGACTTTGCTAGGTACTGACAAATAAACCTGGGAAAATGAGATGTGCCATTCTTCCCACCACAGGAGCTCTCTGATCTCACTGATGGCCTGGAAGGATCTGCTGATAAATCCTGCTGCCCAGATGAGCCCCAGGTGACGCTGTGGGCATACAGGAGTTCTGGGCCCATTATGAGTGAGCCCAGTGGAAAGAGGGATGGTCAGCTGAGGGAAACAGGATATCAGAGGGGGTTTGCAGGTGGCAGACTTTGTAACTCCTGGCAGCACTTCTGCAGCTGTCCTTGCCCTGAAGCAAGGGAGCCCGGTACAGGAGATTTTTCTAGTGACTTAGGAAAAAAATACTCATCAAACTAAGTCAACAAAAGCCCATGGATCACACTGACATCACTCCACAGGCCCAGAGCATTGCAGACATCTGGGAGGCTCAGAGGGAACTTTGCAGCTGAATGCCATTGCCCATCAAGTTAGCAAGCAGAGATGGCATCAAACCTCAGGATTTGTGATATTTCAGAGAAAGATTGCAAAAAAAGCAGATGTGTAAAACCTAATAAGCTGTGTGCCAAAGCAATTTCAAAGTGAGCATGCAGTATTAATGGTATTTAAAAATGTACATATACATTCAATTTTGATACAAGCGGTAAATCATGTAATAAAATAAAGCCGAATATTTTACCTGCTAGGTTTGAAATGCAGTTGGAAAGGGATTTACTACAACGTAGCCTTTAGTAATAAATGGTAGAAGGAAGCACATCACTCATAAACATTCCTTTGTGAATGGAGTGCTTTCATTTATGAAAAGGTTACTGTGGTCAAAATGATCTATTCTGCACAGCAGAACACAAGCACTGCTCTGGAAGATTTCAGTCTTTCTGGAGAAAAGAATCATATTATAGTATGGGAAACTGCCCTCAATCTGACAGAGAGGTCACCTCTGTGGGTATTTTCTTGGAAAAAAATTATTGTCTGCTTGTCATCAGAGTTACTCGAGTGTCTCTCAGATTGCAAAATTCCCTAATCCTTAACAAAATGAGCTATATGATTTATTATCATTCTCCCTTCCTAAAGTTACATCCCAAGGATTTTTCCCAGTTTTTTAAGGCTGATTCCAAACTATTAAAGATTTTTTTTTCCCTTTTTTTTTCATTCTTACTGTGAGGATTTATGCCAATGCACTTGACGATTTTTACTTTCTGCTTCATTGCAATGTATTCATTCAGCAATTGCTGCAGCAATTTTACAATAAAGGTATAGAAAATTACGGTTTTCATCTAAAAAGAGGATTCTTTAATCATATTATTGACAAATTTTTGATGGAAAATAACAAGTTCATGTAAGGTAAGTAAATTATGTGTTATCATTAAATATAAAGAGGTATAATGCAATGAAAATTCTTGTGATATGGCAGAAGAAGGATAACTGTTACAAAAACAAAGCAGAGTGACTCTAAGAATGCACACTGATTTGTTTTGGCTGTGGGGACTCTCCAGCTGAGGCCAGGGCTCTCTCGTGCCAGGTGTTCAAACACAGAGCAGGACGGTCTGGATGGGGACAGGAGGGAAAACCTAACAAGAGGCAGCAAAGCCAGCGAGGTGCTGGGGCCATAGGGTGGGGTTGGTACAGCAGCCCAGGCTCTTGCATCCTTCTCCATTCTGTGTTTGTTAATTTATGTCTAAACAACCTTTTTCTCCTGCATTTTGGCAGAATAAGCACCGCTCCTCCCCCTGTGAAAGCACTGTTTTATCAGTGATGGCTCCTCAGCACATTTCAGATAAGAAGCCCAGGGGCACCCAGGCTGCTGCAGGAGCTGAGGGCTCCCCTGTCCTTCACCCAGACCTCATCCTGCTCCACAGCCCTGCAGGTGTGTGGGAAGCAACTCCACAAATACCTTTTTGCACAGAAATGAGAAGCAATTTTAAAATTAGATTACTATCATAAAAAGCATTGCTGCTGCTTCTCATCTGTTCTACCTTTCCACTTACATTCTTTTTATTGCTGTTAAGCTTCTTACCATGCCAGTGTCTTTTAGGTTCATGATTATAAAGTGTTTAAAAATATCCAAGCTGTACTGAGTGATAGCAAGTTGAAAATAATAGACTCTAATTTGAAAAATGAAAAGCAGCTAATGCATTATTTAGAGAAACATGTTGCTTACTGAAAAAAAAAAAAAAAAGAGATTTGTTTTCCTTTATAGCAGAGTCTGGTCTTTTGCTGTTTTATTATCTGATATATTTTACCTTTACATGGCACATTTTACCTCTATAAACATAGATTTTTTTTTTTTTCCCCAACAACTCAAAGCATCCAGAAATGGGCCTTTCATTTAGAAGAACATGAAATTGAAATGACAATAATACCCGCTGATGTAGCTGTCTGGTACCAAATCACATCACTCAGCCTGGCTGTTCTCATGCTCTGTGAGGACTCTGATGCTTTTTGTATTTAGGCAATTTCTCTTTGCTTTTCTTAAAAAAAAGCCTTATCTTGACAAGGCTTGGCCCTTTCTGGAGCATTCAGGTGCCCTACTGCACTCATTCCAGCTGGGAGGATAAGGCTGGATTTAAGGAGAGGTTTGGCACATCACTCACCAACCTCATTCCTGGTGTTTGTACACCCCATATAAACCCAGGGATGAAGCCAGGAGGAGCTGGTCAAAAGTCACCGTGGTTGCACAGAAACTTGCTAAAGTTGCAATAATGTAAAATAAGTAGGAATTTCAGATTAAGGTAACGATTCTTTGGGTTTTATTTATTTAAATTAACAGATGTAAACATCATCCTTTCATAGCCATGCAAACCAAAGATGGGGGGAAAATAGCACTTCCCAGGAGTTTCACTGCCAGCACCTCTGTGATTGCTTCGCTCTCATGTATGGGATGCAATCCTTGGGAAAGAAAGAGGGATGAAGGCCCTTTGCTAAAGGCCACAGGCAGCACAGGCCTGTGGTGTCAGTCAGGATGGCTCAGCCTGTGTCCCACACAGGATCCAGCACAGGGATCCAGCTCTCCGAGGCACCCATGGGGTGTCCTGCAGCCCCTGGGAGAAGCGTCAGCCTCAGCTCCCAGCCTTCAGCTCTTTGGTGCATGTTCTCCAAGAAGATTAATGCAAAAACCAGGTGCAGCTGCCAGTGATAAATCGCACAATGTGTTCAGACACAAACCTCAATCTCCATTATACTATTTTTAAGAGGTCTATTAGCAACATAAGCACTCGTGGAAATAGTCCTACATTTTGCATGTATCCCTGAATAGATCCCAGTGACTTTGTGCTGACACATGTCTTTGCACCCAATCGTGAAATTCAGTGCAGGATTTTTTTAACCTTAAATTAAATTAAGCTCATCTGTTTCAGCGCACTTGTCTTTTATGACGTTACTTCATCTAAATCCAGATCCCAAAGCAAAAAGGGAATTTTTAATTTATTATTAGAAACCCAAAAGGGGCTCTTAAGAAGATCCTCAGTTTTAAAAATTGTGGTTTTAGAGTTCTGCAGAGAGAATTGGTGTCAGGCTACAGCACAAGTAACAAATACCCACTGCATTTCATTTCAATTAATTACTCAGACAAAATCTATCTAATTTCTTTCCACATGGCAGACTATTTCTCCCCAAAGCATTGGCTTTGTTGAAATCATGGATGTACATTTGGAAATTCTTCACTAACTAGTATGGCCAGCTCAAACCTGAGCCAAAAAATACAGTATCTTATAACAAAAATTCCATAGCTGGGCTTACAGATGTTGCAGCTACTGTTGGATTTGAGTTGAGAGGAAATAAAAGCAGACATTGTCCCTTAATGGGCACTTACAGTGAAAGTGCACAATTAAACAGCAAGGCATACTCTCACCCATGCTTGTGCACAATATTCATCCTCTTAGCATTGCACAGAAAGTTTAAAGGCTGCTTGGTGGAAGGCAAATGTGCAGCTCCAGCTCCTTCTCTGGAAATTCTAACAGGTCCTTCAGCTATTGCCAAGCAGGACAGGCTGCTAAAATATTTGATGCATTTACACCTCCTCAAGAATCCTATTATTTTCTGTAATTGAAACTGTATCTGAAATTGTTTGGATGGCACATAAGAGTCAGAAAAGCAGTACTAGATGCAAAGAAGAGAATGTAATGCTAACGTGAGATGAGGCTGGCTCTGGGTCTTGTAATAACATCTATCATTAGCTATCCTAACTGACATAAATGAGAGAATAAAAATGCTATTTCTCTGTAATAGTTGAAAGAGGAGAAAATACCATGCTTTTCAGGAGCTTCTGTACCTTAAGGCAAAACAGCTTTTTAATGCTTTTCCTTGGATTTGATATTAGTTTTTTCCCTATTACATGGCTTAATAAAAACAAGGTTCATGTGCCACTGAGCAGCACAGTTCCAAAATGCTTTTATGTCAGATAAATTAATAGCTTTATAGGTTCCCATCACGTACCCTCATAAGCAATGTCTTCCCAGAAAATTAAATGGAGGTGAAGAAGCAAACTGGGAAATCCTGACTGAGCTGGGCAAGCACCTGAAAAACAGAGGTTCAGTAACAGCTTAGGAAAGGCCAAAGGCTTGGGGAAACTGGGAGATGAACTCCATTCCCAAGCTGCTGTGGCAGATTAAAAACAATAAGTAAGGAGACAGTCTCAGAAAGGCTGTGGGTCCACACAGAACGTGGGATGGGCAGGGCCTGCCAGAATTATGTGAAATGGACCTTTGTGGCTGCGAAAATCAGAGGCCAGGAAAAAACAAATGGCATTTCTCAGTAACAGTAACATAAGGCTACAAGAGAGTTAGGTACTTTTCTGCATTTGGTTTTCAGTAGCAATCTCCAGATGACTCCTAAGAGAGAGCAAACTAAAATAATTAATTATACAGATATGAATGGGTAGAGGAATGAATAGTAGAGGAACTGGTTCCGTCAGCTATTAGAACAGTTCAAAATGTTTTGATATAAAATGGTCATTTTAATTTTGCTTCCATCTAAACAAAACAGATATTTCAATTTATTCAGTTTCCTTTTATTTTGATTTTGGCTTTTGGGTTTGGTTTTGTTTGGGGCTGGGTTTATTTTTGGTTGGTTTTTGTTTAGGTTATATTTTTCTTTTGCCAGACTATTTCTCATTCTGAATATCCTAATTCAGAGGAACTCAAACCATCTTGCAGAACTATATCAAATCGTTGAAACCTCCATGTTTGTGAAACACATTTCAGAAATACATGTTTTATTAAGGTTTTTGGTTCTAGATGTTAAGACTTGGAACAGCCAAAGTTATATAACTGAAACAAATGCTTTCCACCCAATATTCTCCAATGAGACCAGATTTTATGATCCTGAAGCTTTCATTAGAATGGAAGCTCTAAGCTGTGCCCAGTTCTGCAGTTCCAATCATGTGCCTGCTGTTCAGTATTTGCATTCAATTCCATGCTGCTTTTCTGGCTCCATTGGTTTCTGACTTTAACTCTCCCAAACCTTTTATAGTCCTTTAAAATACTTCTTTGGCTGTTTCATTCCTCTTATGGTTCCTGAGTTTCTCCATGGCTGCTGTGGTGAGATGGCAGTGCCAAAGGATGAGCAGGCAGTGAAATCCAGACCATCCTTGCAGGAGCAGAAGACTCCAGCACATTTCTATTTCCCTGCTCGTGGCAGGGAAGAGCCACCAAACTGAAAATACCAGCCCTAAGTCAGTGGCAAGCTGTGGGCTGACCACTGTAACTGGTGGTGGGTGCAAGTGAGGAATCACAGCTCTGGAAGTCAATAAATGTCATTAAGGGTCTTTTGTTCTTATTTATGTGACAGTTAAATGTATGATCCCTCTGAGTGTGTGGAAACAGGATCAATGATGAACTTCAATCCACACAATCACTTCTTATGTGAGACATAACCTTGGCTATTAGCTCCCAGATCAATCAATAACCTATTATCTCATGACCTAAGAAATAAATACTGCCTCAGGCCGCTATTAATTAGAATAGCCAGGGAGGTATAGACCAGAAGATGTGTGATGTTGTTGTTCCTGATCATTTGAACCACAGAATGAAGCTGAACTGAGAGGATTTAGTTTAGATTTTTGTTAGTGGGTGGGTTTTTTTCCACTTGTTGGTTTGTGGGATTTTTGAGCAGGCAAAATGGGTCTTTCTCTGAGTCACTGGCTCTCAAGCCATTCAGTTTCTCCACAATGTGAATGAACTTCTTGACCCCTTCTCTGTATTTTACTGCTGTGAATTCATCACGTATTTAATGACTGATGCATGAGCAGTTGCAGCAGGATGTGATCTGATGCAAACACAGTCAAAAAAGTTGGCTAGTTCACCTTTGTTTGCAGCATTTACTGAAACTGGTGACCGCTTCTGGATAATTAAATAAGTTGAAGATAAGCATTTGTGTATGTGCTGCACATTTATAGATCTTCATCAATGGTTAGCAAAAGCCTTAAGTTGTACAGCTTTTGGTTGCTTTTCTAAACGTTTTCTTGAACATGATTTATGGGGCAGTTGTTGCAAGATGAAGTCTGGAGAAAACACATTACTCACAGAAATCAGGAACAATTCTTTGAACAAAATCTCCCCATCTGTGACAGAACCCAGAGCCGGCTGCCCTGCCACTGATCAGAGAGGTGTGGGCTGGCAGTGGGACTGGTGCTGGGACAAGGCTCTCACACCCTTCTTTCCCAGGCCTCTATCCCAGCAGAGCACACCCTGGCGCTTGCCACACTTACCAGTTTGAGGTGGTTCATCAAAACTAGTGATTTTGATCTACCCTTGTGATGGCTGTTGATTTTATACATTCAAGTCCTTTTCGGTGTCAGCTACAGCTCTAAGAACATCTGGGGACACATTTGGATGTTCCTGATCTTGGCACAACTTTCTCTGAACTCAGCTTTTAGGTTTCATAAGCAGTACTAAATTCTTTATATGTAGATTATTTCTATTTCTTTATGCTTATATCAAGGGCAAATGTAAAGTGATTTTATTCTTTTTTAATCTATTGAGTCAAGGTACAATTACTGCAAACTTTGCTCTATGTGCACCCGCTAATAAAGATTAAGTTTATTACAGCACTGCACATTTTCTAAATGGAAGTATTCCCTCCTGGTCATGAAGGTCAATCTTTTTTCAGGGTCAGGGGAGGAAGGGAAGAGCACAGATGGGGCTGACCCACACTGAGTCACCAGGACATCTGTTCCTGCCTGGTCTGGGTACACAATTTCCACAGCGCCAGAAAAGGTAGGAAAGCTCTATCTGACATTGTTTACACACGAGTGTTTGTGCAGGTTTTGGGAAATAGGTATCAATTTACCTAAATATGGGCAGTCCCACTAATGACAATATTCAGGCTTAGGTGAGGTGCCAGAGCTGAACACGGTCTGTGCTCTACAGACAGAGCTGGTCAGTGAGCAGCCCTGGGCATGGCGACTTGGTGGGTTCTAGGCTGTCTAAATATGACTCCTTTACTACTCTTTAGTTGCTTTGAACCTCTGACCCTTATCCATTTGAAAAAAATCCAGCTTGGATTTTCCAGTGCGTGTATTCTGGGAAATTAAGTTATTCTAAATCAAAACAGTTTTAATTTAAAGGAGAAAGAGCTGGCCTGACATAACTGGCAGTGGTAAATTCAGGAGAGCCAGGGCTGCTGCAGTGTCACCCTTGATATTTTCTCTTTCTTCTTAATGCTTTCATTCTGTTTACCAGACTTGAGGCAAATGAAGTCTGTTGTTTTGCTGTCATAAAGTTTTCCTTGAAAAAAGGTAGCATGAAAGCAATTCAAATAGTGACTGCAACCTTTTGAGCCACCTGTTAATTCAGTGAGGGTGGAAGCTATGAAACATTCCCTTTGACTTATGTTTTCTTGCTGTATAATCATCTCTGGGGCTTGCTGTCCACGAGAAAAGTCAAATTTCTGACATTTATCCACAAAGTATAAGGAAAATGTATTTATTTATTTACAGTTACACATTCATGATGATAAGCCAATTGTGCCAACCAGCAAGGAAATCAAATTCAATTTGATGTATGTAATCTGCACAATGTGGAAATCCTTTGTGAGTATCCCTGGTCTTGAATTCAGGTTCATCCTGAGCCTTTTCAATACTTCTTCCATTAGCTCCAGCATTCCCACAGTCAAGGCTGGCCCAGGCAGGAGCCCAGAGAAACCAGGACATGGCTAATTGAGTTTTCCAAGCCTATTTCAGTGAAAGGCACAAGGCTGCTCTGTAGAAGTGCTACTTTAGCTCCTGAGGCTTCATCAGTCTGTGCCGTGTCCAGGAGCAGCATGGGCAGAGGCTGAGAAGGAAGCAGGACCAGCTCTGGGGAGCTCAGCAGGGAACATGGCTGTCCATGGAACAGGGATATCCCCTGCAGGCCAGTGCAGCGTTTTCATCAGAGAGGGACCGACTTCTGGGAAAAAACAGTCAGGGATTTAATTTGGCAGGCACTGGGATGTGGTTGCTCCTCCTGAGCCACCACGCTCTCTGAAAAGAGGCTGTTGGTGCTGATGACAAAGGGTTATCACAGCTGTGGATTTTCTCTTCCTTTCTTTTATGCATTGGATTTATACCCCTACTTTTTGCATATCACACTTCTCAGATCCCCAAAAAACTATTGCTCACAGCAATATTATTGATATTAATAGCAAACAATCACATCCTTGTCTGTTGAAGGCAAGAAGTTCCTTCATGCTGTTTTAGTGATTGCTGAGCCCTAATTGACTTTTATGTAACACCAGTTAAATGCTTCTGATTCCATTGTAGAGGGCAGCTGATGCACAGAGAATAACACTGCAAACTTCTGGCCAGAGATAAGCAAGGTGAACTCCCACTCAATGCAAAGTGTTATACGATGTACAGTAACATTTCAGTTGGAAACCCTCAAACAGTAAATTACATAGCACTCATATCTCTTCAACAAAATGTACTTTTCAGTACTCAGGAATTTCACAGTGGATACATAAATTTAAGCAACCTTTAAATTCCTTCTTCCTGTACTCATGTGGGTGTGAAAAGTCAGAATGGGAATTTCTTTTGCAAGCATGTCAAGCGAGGAAGGGAAGTTGATACATATTTATATGCATACACATGCATAAACACCGTTTAGCTGTTTCAATTTGCACTCCAGTAAAAAATTCTCTGACTATGAAAATTTTGTTTTCACTGCCTAAGAATGAAATCTGTCTTAGGAAATCAGCAATCTGTATGAAATCTGCCATTTATCTCTGAAGGCTCCTCAGAGCCATTACAGACGTGATCTCTTAGTGACCCTTTTTGTCTAAGCACCCAAACCCCTCACTCAGAGCCATTACTGCTGCTAAAGTAGCTGCTAGGTTTTTTGATGCCTTCAGCACACATCCTTCTCACTTAACACCTCATTTCTTTTATCATCCTAATAAAAAAGATGCAGGATTACCACTGAGTGCTGCAAAGTCCTCAGCACTGCTCTTCTGCCTATTGCTAGATCTGTATCTGTGGTCTAATCCCAGGCATTATGTGACCTGCCATTGATCATAACACTGTAATTGCCTCTCTGGCGCTGCCCAGCAACACTTGCCCTCCTACTTAGCAAAGAAAGAAGCCCCCAGGGTCTGCAGCTCCTCACTCAGGCAGAAGCACATTAGGTGCATGGGCCCTGAAGACTGGGCCACTTGGGGATGCTCCTCTTGAGATGTTCCCTGAGAGCCACAATCCTGAATCCAAATGTCCTCAGGCAAGTCTGGAACACCTTCTGCCCCTGAGGACAGGCAGACCTTAGACATGGGATGAATTTAAAGCTTGAATTGACTCCACCTGAGGTCAAGAAACCAAGGAAATGGAAGAGAATTGTTTTTATTGTGAGTCACAGGTGCTACATGTCTGGTGATTAAACACAAAGAACTGGAGCTGGTAATTTGTGAATATGTATTTGACCTTTCTGCTGCTGAAACCCAAAAGATTCATGGGACTCAATTGCACAAAGTGGTTCTGATGACCTGGGGAGCATCAGCTGGATAAAAACAAACAGCAGCACGTAATTGAGCAAAGGTTGTATTAGCCAGATGTGAGTCAGACAACACTGAGGCACAGAGCTCCTGGGCCTAAGGAACGACAGACAAGATCAGGTATTACCTGGTGCCTGCTAAGGACAGGCAAATCACACCAGAGACTGAGAACATCCATTCCTCCCTCACCTCTTTGTACCAGGGAGCTCTCAGGCAGGCTGCCAAGTGGGAGACAGCTGCTGGAGGACTCACGTCATAATACTTAAATGTCAGAATGGTTTGAAATTGTAAATGACATTTTGTAACTCTAAAGGTGTTGCTACCAGTGTTCTGGGAGTGTTACACTGGCAGCTAAAGGACTGACCACATGGGTTGAAAGTTAAAAAATACTTGGGTTCAAGACAGCATGACTGCATTACACCCATTTTGTACCATGAAAAAAAATCTCAGCCAGCCATGTCTGCACCTCTGAAACACCAGTTTCATCAGCCTGAAAGCTGTTATGAATTGAATCACCCGCAAGGAACTGAAATCGAAGAAAATATGATTGAGAGCTGAAAACTGTTTAGAGAAATTTTATTTTATGTCCAAAAAACCAAAAAATTCACAGTAAGGATGAAAAAGTGTGTAACTTCAACAAAGGCAAGCTGAGATCATAGAGGAAGTTAGAAAAAAAACAGCAGTGAAGCTGTAACAGATGGAAAGCAGGCGACTGTGAAAATTGTTAGTATATATTAGCAGCTAGGAGCTATCTATGAGATGAGAGAGGCTAAATGACACTAGCAGGAAGTTTTGAGCAGCTGAGCTGCAGGAACTGATAAAAATGACAGATATCCTGGCAATGGGATGTTACTGCATGAAGTGGGGAGAGGTGTCAGTGGTGATGCAGTGAAAATGAAGCTGAGCTGGCAACAGAGGCTTCAGGTCCTGCCTCACGTCCCAGGCTAGTTTCTGGGTTTTAGCTGACAGCTCGTCAATGTGATGTGTATAAACAGTGTGCCCAGCCCCAAGGGCCCTTTTCTCTGAAGGATGCACTGACTGCTAAGCCACCCACCTGTGCCTCCTCAAAAATCTGCCCTGGGAATCTCTTTTGCCCTTTGGGTCCATGACTTTCTCTTCATGTCCTATGAATGTTCATTTGCTTTGGTCTTCCAGAGAGCCTGGCTTGGGAGGTGTGGGTTGAAGCTGGGGGAGGAGGAGCTGTGAAGGAGCTGTGCTGCTTCCCATGCCACTGCACCAGCTGAGTCACAAAGGATGGATGCTGATGCCATCTTCCCCTCTTGCAGCTATTCTTTAAAATCAAGCAGTAACTAATGCTGTTGCTGCATCCCAGGCATGATTGGAGCTGGGGTTAGGGTGCAGCCAGCTTGTGGCTACTTGAGTTGATGTGCAAGGATGGCAGCATGAGAGCAAAGGGAGCGCTGGGGGATGAGGGGGGAGAGGCTCTGTCATATCCAGCTCCTGGAGCATCGGTGCTGAGCAGTCAGGCTTGGCTGGAGTCAGTCACATTTACTGGCAGTGTAAATGTGAGCCGTGTATCAAGGTTGCAGCACCATAATGCCTGCTGGTGGCTTTACCAAGTGAGATAGATCTCATTTTGACTTCACACAGCTATCTGTGTGTATATACATATATATATGTGTGTGCATGTGGGAGTAGCTGGAGGAAAGCATGGACATGCAAAGAGAACAAGCAGATAAATGTATATACACTCCGAATCATTACAGGATCCCTTTTCACCATGAAGAAAGCACACACAGAGACTGAGAACTCAAGTAAACTAAGTCTTTGGGCAAGAACAGAGGAAAACAGAATCTGGAAGGAAACCCACAAAATCATTAAACATCCGTTCTAAAGCCATGGAAGTCAGCTCAATTCATTAAATACACATGGCTGGCACTGACCCAGCAGTGCAGGCATGGACAGAGGAGATGCACGGCTGGTTTATGTAGAGACAATAAACACAGAAAGCCACTGTCCAAGAGCCAGCCCAGTCCTGTCAGCAGTCCCAGGGTTAGTGACATTTTCTGTTTCAAATATTCAGGGAATCTCACAGGAGAGAGCCTAATCAGAGGAGAGTGTAAACCCTCCAGGTAATAAACAAGGTGAAGATATAAATCTTGTCCTGCTGTCCTACTCTGCTGGCATTTTCCAGCCATTTCTCATTGGGAAATCTTTTTCTTTCAGTTTAAATTGGTCTAAGTGGAGCTGCATTGCTAAAGGATTTCTTCTTGCAGAAGAAACTATTTCCAAACTGACAAAAATGCAGAATCGGTTCAACAGAGAGAGCTGACTCAGTTTCTGCCTTATGTCCAGAATCCTTCTTGGAGGACTGTCTGCCCAAGAGTGCAACACCTCGCTCTGCTGCAGCTGTGTCTGAGGGCACAGCTGTGGTGCTCAACCACCCTCTCATAGCACAGCTACATTTAGACTCCTAAAAGAGGTTTAACTCATTCATTTAATGTTTATTTTCTGGCTATTCAACAGTGTTCTTTGCTACAGCCACCCTTAGGACAGCCTTAGTTTTTCTGGAAGTCCCTGGCTGCTCTCCCTTGCTGGATACCTTTGGCAGTATCAGAGGTTGCTATTTACTGCTGTTCATTCAGAAGACCTGCCCATGCAAATAGTGCATAAAATGATAAAAGATTCAGTAAGCTTTCAGAAAGAGAACATTATTCATCTGCTCAGAAACATCTGGACATTTCAGGAGTCCTCCTAAATTTATGGAGTCTACTCAACAAACCTAAGTTTTTACTCAGGGGTAAATAAGCCATTCTGGGGGCTTTGCCAGGCATCTTCTCTCCCTCTCTTGTCTCTGCACACCATGAATAATGCATCTTCCCAGCTCACAAGCCAGCAGCATTAGCCCCATGTCTCCTTCTGGATATTTTTAGGAGCTGCTGCTCCCTGCTGCCAGTGCCAGAGGGGCCGGTGGCGATGGGTGCCCGCAGCCCAGCGGGACACAGGCCCCACATTCCAGCTCCCTCTGCACTGGGAAAGGGGCCCCAGCCCCCAGGCAGGAACCCTGGGCTGCCAAAAATAGCCCAGCTGTGCTGCTGCCCAGGAGCTGCTGCTGGCTGCACGAGGTCAGCCATGGAGACTGTGCTGCAACCTGAAATGTAGGACGCTGGCCAGGGAGGAAGTTTTTCTTATTTAAGACTACTGTTGTCAAGAGAGAAACTGAAATCACTGCCCATCTGAGAAGAGGTCAAGAGCTGAGCCAAACCTCCTGGAACAAGAGGAGGTTGGAAATATATGCCAGGATCTCAAGCAGCTTTATAAACATTTCCCAACAGGAAAAGGGGAGGGAGAAAGAAAGAAAAAAAAAAAAAGTATTATTTGAATCCCTTTTCTAAATATTTTCTCCAAGAAAGAATCCCCAAAAACTTTGGGCAGTCAACACCTCACAGCTCAGAGCTGCCCCAACTCAACACACACAAGCCTTGCCCTTCTGTCTTTCCCAATGCAGAATCTTCCTGCTCACCTCAGATCCCTTCCTGGATTTAACCCTAATAGACCAGGGATACTTTGGGTTTGCCTTTTCTCCTGAGCGATGCTGTTATGAAGATATTTCTCAGATTATCTTTTTACAATATTTTTTCCTTCAGCTATATTCTTCATAACTTTTTTTTTAAATTCAGGAAAACAAATAGTAAACCCATTAGGGTTTCAAGAAGTGCTCAGAACTCCACTTTGTTACCATTGGTAGGATTAGATTTTCTTTAAAGCCCACTGCTTCTGAAAAATCTCCCTCTGCTTTATGCATCGTACAAGTGACCCAAGTCTTACTCTGTACTCTTAGAAAAGCAGTCCCTGGGAAGATTAAAGTAGCTGGGATTTGGCAAAAAAAATTTTCTTTTCATTTATGTTGCAGTGATGAGACACAGGATACAGACAGATTAATATATTTTTTTATGAATTGTTGTTTGCAATGAGGGACAAAAACACAGAGAGTCTTCTCCTGTCATATTGCCTTTGCTTTGCTGTGAATACCACCTAAACCCACATAGTGATTAACAGACTGCATGGGTTTAACTGCTAATTATACATATTATTTGCATAGCACACTTCAGCCCATGTTTATTGTTCTTGCCTTCAATATTTAGTTCCAGTAGAGACAGTAGGTAATTAGTTTCATAAAACTCCTGCGTCTGAGCAGATTCAATTATAATGGATCAAGAAATACTGAATTCAGCTTTGAGTTCAAGCATTTTTAAAGCAAGAACTCTCACTAATGTCTTTTAAGAGCCAGTCAGTCTTCATTAAGGGCTAACACACACTCCTGAGCTCTGCTTGCTCACAGCTTCAGCTCTGCTCCTGCCCGTCACAAGCGATGCCCTCTCAGCGGGTTGAGGCTGTGAAAGCCTGGCACAGGAAGCAGGGTTGAGCATCCTACCATTCCTGTCACTAGCCTGTGCTCTTCTCTGTGCACTTCCAGAGAGGATTCGCTTTCCAAGTCCTGATCTAGACTAGAACATGAGTTTTCTGAAATGCTGTGAGTGTTCAGTCAGTCCCGTCTTTGAGCAGGAGCACGGGGACACCGGTGAGGCTGCAAGGGATGTCTGCCTCCCCTTAGGGTTACTGGCAGTGGTGCATCAGCAGGTTTAATACATTCCTTTGCTGCAGCACAAGTGATCTCACGTATTAGAGCAGCAGCTCTTGAGAGGTCACAGGGGCTCCAGGCTCAGGAAGCCTTGCAGGCAACACTTGCAGGCAGCTCAGCTCCCGGAGATCCCTACTGGCAGGCATTAGGTGGCATGGGCTACCTCACTGCTGCCTATTACTGCTGCCATGCAGACCCTGGGGTCTCCTTCCACACTAGATCCCTCAGCCTAATGTGTTTTACCTTTCTGATCAGCTGATAGTTATGCTGGGTGACAGCACACCCTCCTTTGAATGAAACTGTCATTTTCACAAAGAAGAAAGGGGATTGTAGCACTTCCATAAGCAATGGGCATGCCTGCTCCCTTACCTGTCCTCGACAGGTAGATAAAAAGACAGATAGATGGATGATATTCAGCAGTTCTTTGCCACTTGGGACCACAAGCGTTTCCCTCTGGGAAGCTAGAATGTGTTTTAGCAGCTGTGAGGATGGATAAAAATTCTCTGGGGAGAGCAACTTCCAGGCATTCCCCGGCTGTTAGTAGACATCTGTTCCCAAATCTCTCCCACAGCCACTACTGATGCTCAGGCAGCTCTTGCTTCAGGTTCAGGTTAAGTCACCTTTGAGGGGCTGGCACTGCAGTATCTCAATGTCACTGGCACTTTTGTATCATATGCTTCACATCAATCACAGCATTTTGCTGATCTTCCCCCAGCAAACAGTTTTATGAGAAGGGTTTTTCATTGCACAGGCTCAAAACAGCACAAGTTCTTCCACTGCAGTGTAAGTATCTTCTTTAGAAACATTCTGGGTTTATTTTCAGGGTGCATGGGAAGTGGGGGAGAGGAACAGACGAATGTTCTACTGCCTATACAAGACTCCTCTGTTTTCCTGCCTGATTGGTTTTGGTTTTGTTTCACTGGTATTTTGTTTTGTTGAAAAGTGTTTTTTTCAGGGAGGGGAGATGTAGGTGCACTGATGCACCTGTGTTTCACTTGTAGAAACCAGCAGATGCTTTTGAATCCCAGAAGAAGAAAGGCAGCATGGCAAATTCAAACTGGAAAATATTCTTACTGAGCAAGAGCTAGAAAAAAAATTGAATAGTATTCAGGCTTGAAGCTAAAGAAAGTTTTCTAATCGCATTGTCCTTTTAGGCAGGTTTATATAATATCAGTCCAGACTACAGCAAAGTTATAATAAGTTTAAAAAAGAAAAAAATAAAAAGAGGGAAGGAATTAAGTGGATTCTCAGAGATGCTATGCCTGAGTAGGTTATAAACTTTCAGAAGTTGTGTTTCTCCATTAAGGCAAATGGAAAGATGTCATCAAAGGCAAATGAAGTAGATTCCTGTAACAAGCAAGCCTGTTTCAGAAGATAAGGATAAGCTTATTTCATAAACATTTGCCCTAGGAAGAAGGTGCAGCAGACTGAAATTCTGAAATGATAAGGGGCCACTGATTTTATACATGCCAGTCATCAAAACTGAAAATAGTTTATAGGTCTTCCTGTTCAACAAAGAATTCAGTGCTTACAAATACAGGGGTTATCAGGCTTTATTGAAAAATCTTCCTGTACCCAAGAGGATTTATTTTCCTGCTCATTATAACACCAACACAAAAGATACCATGAGAGTAAAAGTCCTGAGAAATTACTTTCAGGGGTAAGTAGATAAAAGGCCCTTCTAGAGTTTGCTATGAGCAGGACAAAGTTGCTGCATGGAAGAGGAGTGGGAAGAGAACCTCAGGGAGAGCAGCTTCCTTCAGAGGGAGGTGAAGGCATGCAGGACAGAATAAAAATCCACATATGACTTGTTAAGCCGTGAATCTCTCTAATCTCATTTAGCAAAAAGAGGAAAAATTCCTTCCTCTGATATTTCAGAGATACTGAAACCTGCCTGAAAGCCCATGACCCCAGAGAGGAGTGGCAGCACTGCTGACCCCCTGCTCCTGCCCTCGTGGTGGCCTCCGGTGTGGAGCCCAGTCCCTGTCCTGCCACGGGCAGGGTGTGTTGGCTCAAGGCTGCTGGCAGAGCAGCAGGCACCGCCCTGCCTGCAAACACTGGAGCACAGGACACCCAGGCCTGCAGTTTGGCTCATTCTGCTGCCCATCCTGCCCCTCAGCCCGGCCCCTGGCAGACAGCACCACGCTGGAGTCCCCAGGGCCATCCCTCTGTCACCGCTGGGCCCGGGGCAGCCACTGTCGGTCCCCTCAGCCCTGAACACGCTGCCCGTGCCAGGCACCACGGCCCCCTCAGGGTCACAAATGCCTCCTCGGCCCTGGGAAGAGCACTGCCAAGTGCAATTAGAAACAATTACTGTGCCCCAAAGCTCTGAGTGGGCAATTGCCAGTCCTAAGTGGGCATCACCAGATGTCGCAGTGGCAGTGCCACCTCGGTTTGGGGGTTTGCTCTCTGATCCAGCAGTGCTGTTGCCAGCATGACACTGGGCAGGATCTAAATCCAGAGTGTCTCTGAGTAGCAGGGATTCCACCCAACCCACGGCATGGCTGGCACTGCCTGGGCTGACATGCCCTGCCATGGTGTCCCTGTGCTCCAGCACTGCAAAGCCCTAGCAGAAAGGCTCTAGGTGCAGGTATAGAGCTCAATCTTTATATTTTTTAGCCTCATATAAATTCAGGTCTCTGTGCTGTCCATAGAATAGAATACAGCAAGGGACTTGTGTCTTCTTTTGTTTAAAATTTTTCCTCTGAAAAGTCTAGGACTCCTTGTTTTTGTCTCCAGGGATTTTGGATGTTTGCAAACCTTGAAAGTAATATGATGAAGTGTTGAGATGAGTACATGCACAGCAATGGTTTTTCCTCTTTTTTTTTTTTAATTAAAAGAAAACTCTCTTATAAGCTGTGGATGCTGTGTGGCCTGTCCTCATTGCTCCAGTAGTTCTAGCCCTCCTTGCACTCTGCTGACCTCTTACATTCACTGTCACCTGGCTATAGGTATTGTGAGGGCTAAAAGTTTATGGTAAAAGGAAATATTGCTGATTTGTTTTAAAATAGTATTTCTGAGATTGTTTAATGAACAGAAACTTTCAGTTTACCTTCTTTACAGGAGTCCCACCTGTCATTCCCCATCATTCTCCAACAAACACCATATCTGAAGGTATTCCCTCAGAAGCTCAGATTTCTGAAGTGCCTCTTGGCAGGAGGAAGGTAGAGAGGACCAGTGTTTTGTGTCTGGATGGGTCACTAGCCTACATTTATTTAAGCTATTTACCATCTAACATTTTATGTGACTTTTTTGGCATGCCAGAGCAAAGCTTTTCAGTGATCATGAAAAACCACTCTGGAGGAGAATGTTAATACTACTCTGCCCTTGATAGGATGGTGACTGGCAGCATATAAATACCCCTGACAGGATGACAGAAATCGCTCTTCTATATTTACCGGGAGCCTTGGGCCAACATGCACAGTGGTGGGAACCCATCTGCTCTGTTCAGGCATTTTATCAACACGCTACTACTTAACAGCCGAGGCTTTTGTAATGTATTTTTTTAGCTTGGTGTGTGCAGGGAGCAGGAGTGTCTTTAACAGCAGTGTGACAAAACCAAAATAAATCATAAAGGGGATTTGTAAATTGGGAGGTCTAGTGATTCATCTGATAAATCATATAAAGGAACAAATTAATTTTGACATTACTTGACCACTTAGATTTCCTGCTGCAAGCCTGACATCATTAGTTCTGTGTCCTCCTTCCAGTGCACACAGCAAACACTGGCAGGAAGAGGGGCAGGAGGCCTGAGCAGCTCCTGATTTGGGGGCTCAGGCTTCTCACTGGGGTGTGGAGAGGGTTTTGGTCAGCACTGGGAGCAGCTCCAGAGGACACCATGCAGATCCATTTCCTGCGGACCCAGTTGCTCTGGATGCACACTGCCTAGTGGGGGTGGCAGAGGCCAGAGGATCTGCCATGGCTGACATTTCTACTCACAGCATTTTACATTGCGTTTATAATTTTAATTTCTGCTCACCAGAAGATAATGAACACTATACTGCTGAGCACCTGCCCTTCTCAGCCTTTTGGCTTTATATCCTGTGACACAGTTTCATTTTTGTTTTGGATATTCGCTCACATGAACATTTCTCTCCCACTTCTGGAAGTGAGACTTTCTTCTCACATGTTCAGAATCAGCCACTGGAGCACTGCAGACAATGGCTGGGACCATTTTTCCCTGGATCCAGGGAAGGCCTGAATTCTCATAAAACTACCTTACACCTATGTTTGAAATACAGGTCACATGTCAGGGTTTATTTCTGTCAAAACCTTTACTGAAAGGCAGTGCCAGTGTGTGTCTGATGAGAAAATGCAGACTTTTCTTTAGTTTTCAAAACAAACCTCTCATGGATCCCAGTGCTCCAGACACTTCTGCCTATCAACACCTCAATGCAGGAGGGCCTTACATACTTCAAGCAGATGTCTACAGCCACTGGTGTCTATTGAAGAATTTACGTTTTCTTCTATAAACAGAGCAGGGCATTATTAAAAAAAAAATGTTAACTGCACTCAAGACACCAATATTTTGCAGTCTGTGTAGCTGTGTGAGAACCTGGAAATGTTTCTCTGCAGGCAGAGTACCAGGATGGACCGACAGCAGAAATGAGTCTTTCGTCCTTGCCATGAGGGCAGTGGTATCTCCCCCTCCAAATGTTTTGTATTAAATCCAAATACAGGAGGCATAAGCACGTTGTAAAAAGGCAGCTGCTCTAAAAGCCCATTTCCCCAAAGATAGTCTGTGAAATATATTGGTGTGAATTCATAATGTCTGAGCAGTCTCAGCTGAATTAAAGAATGAAAAGAGGACCATAGCAGCAAAATATAATTTCAGAATTCAAGTTAGCCAAACGAGGTAATTCAAGGTTTAAATGGTACTTTATGTTCTTAACATTTTCCACATCACCTTTCAAAAACACCAAGGTGAAATAATCACCGTTGCAGAACCACAGATTTCTCTCAGGGAAATTGTTTCATTCAGTGCAAAATGCAAGTCTATCTAAGTATTTGTGTAAAGCTGAGGCTTTTTTTCCCCCTTTGTAAGACTGTAAAATAAAGTGTTGCTGGGTGAGTCTGTAAACAACAGAAATGTTATTATTTTTTTATATTACCAATAGTAATCTATTTTAAAAATGAAAAATGTAATGAACATGTAATAATCTTAAAGTTCACTTTAAAATTCGAAACCCCAAACAACAACATTGTCAATGAGATGTTATCACTGCTCCCTATTTGTATGGTTTCTGGAAATTAGTTTGCTGGAGTTAGCTGCATTTGAGTTTGACAGAATAAGCTGGAATATACTTTGATTTCTATAAAAATGCCTACAGAAATTAAGCAACAACAGTTAATTTGTGGTTCAATTGTCCAATATATGTAAAGCCTTTGATGGCAAAAGAGGGTAGAGGTAGAAAAAGAATCTAATTATCTAGTTCTCTAAGCTGTCTCTGCTAAATTCATGTACCAAAATCAGAAAACGGTGATATGGTTTTAAATCAATCCTTAACCCATCACAGCAGTCCTATTCCAGGGTGTGTCTGATTTTAATTAGCTGACACAAACTTTTCCCCCAATTCATCACAATCAGGTTCCACATGCCCTCAGCTTTCACTGGGTTTCTTAAAGATGAGAATGATTATCCCTGATGAGAGGTTTCATTTATCTCTCAGGCTGGTCCCTCTGAAGCATCAGCAGCAGGGCCCTGCACACGGTGTACGTGTGAAAACACCGGCCCGGAGTGCAGGGACATCGCTGGAGCCTGCTGGAAGGCAGACCTTGGGAATTTTGTCCTTGCTAAAACTCTCCTTCGAAATGTAAAAAATGTCTGTTAAACACAAGGTAAGAGACACCTTGGGAAAAAACCCATGGGCATGAAGGCATTTTTCTGTGTTAGGTGAGCTCCAGGTGAGCAAAACAGCAGGGGAAGGAGCTGCACTGGAGCTGGCAGTGGAGCTGTAAGGGAGCTGGCAGTGGAGCTGGCAGTGGAGCTGTAATGGAGCTGCACTGGAGCTGGCAGTGGAGCTGCAGTGGAGCTGTAATGGAGCTGCAGTGGAGCTGCAGTGAAACTGTAATGGAGCTGCAGTGAAACTGTAATGGAGCTGCACTGGAGCTGGCAGTGGAGCTGCAATGGAGCTGGCAGTGGAGCTGCAGTGAAGATGTGGTGAAACTGTAATGGAGCTGCAGTGAAACTGTAATGGAGCTGCAGTGGAGCTGTAATGGAGCTGCAGTGGAGCTGTAATGGAGCTGCAGTGGAGCTGCGCTGGAGCTGCACTGGAGCTGCAGTGGAGCTGTAATGGAGCTGCACTGGAGCTGTAATGAAGCTGGCAGTGGAGCTGTAATGAAGCTGGCAGTGGAGCTGCAGTGGAGCTGTAATGGAGCTGGCAGTGGAGCTGCACTGGAGCTGCAGTGGAGCTGTCAGGACAGGGCTGCTGGAGCACCTGATCCCCAGCCCCCCCACATTCCCAAGAAAAGCAGCAGAGGTGGTGGGAGCAGCAACCCTCAGGGCAGCAGCACTCTCCCAGTGACTGGTAGGGCCAAGGAGCTGTGAGATCCTCTGAACACTTCAGCGATCCTTAACCTTGTAATTTTTTATTTTAATCTTTTTCAGGAGAGTCAGCATTATTTCCTTCATGGCCACTGCTGAGCTCTACATAAATCCATATCCCCCCTGTGATTAATGGCTCTTTAGTACCAAAGGAAGAGGTTAGAGAAAACTTTTAATCACTGTCAAACTTCATAATTTTCCCACTTTCTTTTCCTGTCTCCTGTGAAGCTTCTTCATGGCAAAACCTAATGAAAGCTGCCACTACATACTGGATGGACTTGGAATGAACTTCAGATGATACATATCACACCTATAGGCCACCCTTTCCATGTAGCTGCTGAGAACCAAGTGTTGCAGGCCTGTGAATATTTTAAAAGCATGAGAAATCAGGGTCTGCCTGTTTCTGCTAATTGACTGGGTGAAAAAATATAGTACAGGAATAGAAATTCAATAGCGGCCTAATGGCACAGGCAATGAAGGTCATCTTCTTCCTCTGACTGCACTAACTTGATTCCTGGCTCACACAGCACTTGACATCTCCTTCAGCTCAATCTTCACTCGCTCCTGTGTGGGAATCGCCTCAGGACGGAGTTTAGGTTTCATAAAGCATGAAAATGCAAGAAATTGTAGTGAGTCCTGGGGCTGAGCTTTCACAGAGTGGTTGATCCCCCATCCCCGGAGGTCAGCAAGAAGCAGCTCCAGACACAGCCTGAGGCACAGTCCTGTCTTTCCAGGCTGGAGAGCGCCCTGTGAGCCCCAGGCCACCCTGCCAGGGCCACCCGGGCAGAGGGCAGCAGCCACCCCGGGCAGGCACAGCCTCGCGTGCGATGCCACTGCGGATCCTCAGACACGGCCAGGCATGGATTTATCCTGCCTGACTTCAGACACCCTCTTGGCTGGGATGCCAGAACGGCCCTGTGGGCCCTCAGCAGGGAGAGCTGTGTGCAGCGAGCAGCTCAGGGCGGTTGTTTTGCTGTTTTGTCCAGTGATGTGCACAGCACCAGGATGCCAGAGAAGGCAGTCTCAGGACAGTGCCTGAGCACTCACAGGGGCTCCTGCCTTTGAATCTGGAGTCCCTCTGGCTTTCAACCTTCATCCCCCACTCGGCTGCTCAGAGGCATGGATGGGGCTGTGATTCCCTTAGCTTTCCCTTGGCATCCAAAGCCATGGGAAGCCAAGGATGCTGCAGCACAATTATTTAATTTGGGGCTTGGCCAGGCCAAGCCAGGTGATGGCTCGTTCTCACTAACAAATAACTGGCAATCAGTTTTCAAAGGAAGGCAGTGTGCAAAGGTCACAGCTTTTTAGCAGTTTTGTTGTGAAGTTTCTGGTTCCAGTTTTAATTTTTGCAATATCCGCCATTGGCCTTGCACTCATTTCCAGGGAGGGAGCCAGAAAACCATGACTCTATTATATGCTACACATTAAACTTATTCTTCCTTTTTGAATAATTCCTTTTTGATGAAATGGCAAGGGCAGAATGTTTGCAGAGTCTTGTGAAGCTTTCTAAAGTTTGTGGGTTTTTTAAAAACTATAGATAAAGACATAATTTCTATCACTGAGAAAATATTTGCTGAAACCCAAATTTGTGACCTCAAGTTTCCCAAATCACACGCTATTCTTCATTTTCCAAAGCCTGTCTGATTGACTGGAAGTGGAAAGCCATTCTTCTAAAACTTCATAATGACTCTAATTGCATTTTAATATTTGATATGCTTTAAAATTGCAGAGAAAGTATTGACATCGATGCTGAGCCTCATATAATTCTGCCATCCTTCACAATACATGAACTGCCCTACAAGAGCATTTGTATGGTGACAATGAGAGCTGTAATTACCCGTGATCCAAGATGGACAGTAGTGACATGTTTTATTCAAAAGACATGAATCATTAGTGCCTTTGCAACAGCCTAGAGAGAATGAGAATATTTATTAACTGTACAAGACTAATGACTGCTCTCTCAGGCTTTCATTGGTGCCAGCTCAGGTCAAATCTGTGTGTGGACTGTAAGGAGACACAGCCAGTCATAAATACAGAGAAAGCTACAGTAAAGCCTAGAACAGTGTACCAATAAACCATGCACAATTTAAATTTAGCCTCGTTGTCTAGGAGCTCCCTAACGATGTTCGCTGAGTAATGTTGGAGCGTGTGTTCATATAGATGCTGAATGCAAATGTCCTGAGCACTTTCTGCAGTCAGATATTACCCTTCACATGTCCCCAAAGAGTTAACACAGATGTGTGATGTTCTGGCTTTAAGCAGCACTGCTCTGGGGGTTGGTGTTTTCTGGCTGGACACAGGGGAAGGAGGATTGTTTCCATCCCCTGCCTGATGTATGCAGGTGCTGGTGTCCGGGGTAGTAGAAAGGGGAGTTTGCAGTGAAGGGGCTGCAGGTGGGTGGGTAAATGCAGATCTGCTCTGAAAACACGAGATCTTTTTAAAGACCACTTTGTGAGACTGAAAGGCAACATCTTTCCTGTATGACGGAGGTGGATGACATGCACTCACAGCCATGAGTCTGTTTGCATGGTACTGGAGTGCACCTGTGCCTGGCAGCTCTCCTCGTGCTGCCAGTGGCAGAAAAACCCTGGTGTTAAATCCCAGAGCTATTCAAGCACTGTGACCTTCTTGTCTTGAACACTTCATTGCATTGAGGTGGTACCAGTAAAACTGTAGTATTTCAAAGACCCTGAAAGTGGCTCGAAAGGAAATTAAGGGAATATATTTAGGCTGTGCTTTGTCATTTCTAGTGGAGCTCTTAGAACAAGGCAATGCTGAAGTACATGCAGCAGTTAAATACCACACAGCTGCTCTCTAAAAGGAGGATTAACCCCATCCCAGCCAAAACTAGGACAGTGTGCCTAGGAGGACTGTATTCCCAGGGCACCTGAGGGCACTGCTGTGGGACTGGTCAGGGATGGCAGAAGGGGACATCCCTTGGCTGCGGCAGGCATTGCCTTCTACCACTTCAACACGACTGACAAGGGTGGCATGTGGGCATCGGGGCAGCCTCACTAATTTCCTTCCAGACCTTTTAATGTGTAATTCCATGGGCCTAGGACCAAATCCATTAATTGTGTGGTTTTGTATGACTGTGCTTGTAGCAAGAAAAAAAAGTCAACATTGATCATGTAAGTGGGCTGGGAGCTGCAAGGGATACCCAGATGGGCAGCTGGAGGCCCTCCTGCCTATCCCATCCCATCCCATCCCATCCCATCCCATCCCATCCCATCCCATCCCATCCCATCCCATCCCATCCCATCCCATCCCATCCCATCCCATCTCTCCCCGTCCCGTCCCTGCCCACCCCGCAGCCCAGCAATGCCTGTGCTTTGCCCTGCGGAGGAGGAGGCTGCTCAGGGGTGTCTTTGAAGGCAGGATGAAAGCAGCGAGGAGCTGTGCACTCCTTTGATTCCTTAATGGGCACTTTTTGTGCTGGCTGCGCTCCTGCCTGGCTGTCACACCGCGGAGCACCCAGGCTCTAAAAGCTTTCCCGGCTTCAAAGCCCCTCCTTGCCAGCCCGCTCCTTTGTCCCACTGAGCTCTTCCTCCTGCTCATGGAGGGACATTTCACTGCTCCCCCAGCATCCTCGGGCAGCAGCACGACTTGTGCTGGCTCCTCCAGGTACCACAGGCAGGGCTGGCAGGGGGGACAGAGGGGACCCTGGGAGGTCCAGCCTCAGACTGACCCTTCCCATCTCCCTTTGGAGAGCGCAGATGGCCTTTTTTGGCTTGGAAACCCCTTGTTGGAACACGTAGAGGAACCAGACAGCTCTTGACTGTGAGGGGAAAAGACAAGACAGTTCCTATCCGTTGGTCAGCTCCTCTTTGCTCTTGGGTGTTTGGGGATCGGGGGATATCTGATGTTTAAGGTCTTTTTATGGTGGTAATTTCCTTGACTTACCAGTGCATAAGGAACTTCATTGGGGAAAAAAAAAAAGGTTTTAAAGTGAAACAAACACATAAACCATCTGATATTATAAACTGAAAATTCAGATCAGCTGAATACTTTTGTTGAAAGAATTTCCTACTAGCAGTTGTTATTTTATTTTTCTTATTTTTCCACTGAAATTTGCAGTGGAAAAAAAGCCCTTCAAAGAGAAAAACATTGAAATGAAAGTTACTGCATGTAACATACTCAGAATATTTGATTTTTAATGCAGAATTTGCCTTTTCAAAACACTGTGTTTTTATTTTCAAATTAATTTAATTTCTTACGTCTGACAAGCTCGTATTATTTATTTACATGTCAGTAGTGATATATTACAAACTCATACTGGATTTTGGTAAAGAAATACATCAAAAAAACCTCACTGATGTTTGAAAGTAAGAAAAAATCTGGTTTAAAGCATATTTTTTGAAACAAATTTTGAAATGCGAGTGTCTAAGTTTGAAATGCAAAGTCAGTTTGAATGACTAACTCCATCCAACATTTTCACAGCACAGCTTTCTTCCTTTCAGCAGGGGGAACAGTCACCACAGATGACATGAGAGGGAAGTAGAAAATTCTCCAAAGAATAACATTTTAATTCATCTTGAAATAAACACTGAGGGTCTGTGACTGATTCCTGTAAAGGTAGTGAAAAAAAATACCATATAGAAGATGAACAGAAGCAGTAAAAGCCATCTATTGCAATGTATCATGATGCTGTTAGATTGCTATCTGCCAACCAGCAAGTAAAAATTCCTTCTATGACAAAATTGTAAATGCCACAATAACACCATATTTTCTGTTTTGTTTCTCAGAGGGAAAAAAAGGCAAACTTGGGAATAATATTAAAAAATCTTATAAACTGAGGATTTGTTTAAAATTCTGGGAGGGGAACCAGGAGCAGCCCCATTTCTCTGGGGTCAGCCTTAAGGATTATTTGGCTGACCAGGGTAGTTTTAATCTGTAGAAATTTTCCTTTTTCACAGAAAAAATTATTCCAATGTACTGATCACTCACCTGTTGGGTCTAATGCTTCATGATTGCCTGGAGCACCCTGGGTGCACTATTTTGCCAAAAAATACACTCCCAATCAGTCCTGTTTGTTAAGAAGATTTACATATCCTGACTGAAGAACTGCACATCAGCTTTGGAAAAATTGTAAGGAAAACAAGCTTTTTGTATCTCGGTTGCCACCAACTCCTGTAACTGTGCCAGGTGGAAAGTGCTGAAATATCAGCTCATGGCTCTGTCTTGCTTAGTAACTGCTTTTGAAATGTTGTGTCAGAACCTTAGTGTCACTTGAACCTAATTTTCTGAATTTAATTGACACAAACACAACACAAAAAAGTTCAGACACACATGAGGAGACAGGAGGGATGGTGGGCAGCCCTGGATGGGCTGCAAGCACATCAAGTCTTTGTGCTGAGTAGCAAGAATATCTCTCAGGAGCAGGTCATTGCCAAATGTGCCTCTCAGAGGTGCACCCTTTGTGTGGAGGTGGAGCCCAGCAGCAGCACAGTGACATACAATAAATAATGTGTAAGTGCAGTGTAAATGGAGGATGACATGTTAGGGCTGTGCAGTTATATAAGGATTTCTTTCTCATGCAAGAGAGGCTTTGGGGGTTCAGTTCATTGCTGGGTTGATGGCTAACCACATGCTCAAAGACATATGTAAGGCTGCCTTTTTTTCAGGAGATTGGATCCACATGTCCTCAAACCCCATCCATTACAGGGGTGCAGCCACATCACCCGATGTAGGTACAGCAGTTTGGCCAAGCTGTTCTTCCAGGAGAAACAGCTCTGGGGATGCACAGCCTCCACCCTTCTCAAAATTAAAGGCAGAAAAGCTTAAATGGTGCTTTAAACAATGCCAGTCTCCATCTTTTCCGGTTTGTGTAGAACCCTTACAGACGCAGGTGAAACCGGGATCCCGCTCTGACTCAGCCGCTCTCTGCCTCCCCTGCTGTTGCCATCTGCCTGCTGCTGGAAGCACCCTGCACCCAGACAGCTTCTCATTGCATAACATATTCCCCCAGAAAGTTTGACAACATCCCTTGGCTTCTAAAAACAGCACCATCTCTACATTCCTTGCAAAAAGTGGATGGTACATGGATGCAAGGAGCTCCACCTGCGCTCCCTGTGCTGTGCTGCTGCACCGCAGCTCCTGCCCTGGCACCAAACCCCACCTCTGCCCAAACATCCTGCTCAGGCCACCCCAGCTCCTTCAACCTGCCAGGGGTTACTGGGGGCAGAGCTGGGGCTCCTGGGGAGGGCTAAAAACCTACTGAAATAGGGATGCTAAAGCTATCAGCAGGAAAGGGATGGGAGTGTAACCTTCTGTTCTCTTTAAGAGAGACTATTGACCTAGAATTTGTATTTTGTTTCAGTTGACCATACAGGTTTCTGAAACAGTTTCAGACTTGCCTAATATTTGCCTTCAACCTGAACAGAATATTTTAGCCCACTTTCATAGTACTTACAGATTCATCCAGTCCAAGCACCAGCCCAGCACCACCACAATCACCCCTACACCACATCCCCAGGTGTCACATCCAGAGGCTTCCTGAACACTTCCAGAGACAGCAACTTCACCGCCTCCCTGGGCAACTTCTTCCAGTGCCTGACCACTCTTTCAATGAAAGGTTTCTTTCTAGTATCTAATCACAACCTCTTCTGGTGCAACTTAAGGCCATTTCCTCTCATCCTTTCACTTGGAACAAGGCAGAAGAGACCGACCCCTGCCTGGCTACAACCTTGTTTCAGGTAGTTCTATAAGCAGTGAGGTCCTTCCTGAGCCTTCTCATCTCCAAAGTAAAAAAATCCAGTTAAGTTCTTTTTAACCATCTTCTTAACTTTTAGGTAAATGCCGAAGTATTTTATGCTCTACAATTTGAAGAATTGAAATTATGCATTTTGAAAATACATAAATGGAACACTTAAGACAATTCCAAAAGTATAGCTAACTATTATTTCTGCTGAACCTAATCACTGAATACTTCCTCACCTGGAAATCTAGTTCAGTTCCCTTTCCCCACCTGCTCCCCTTTTCCCTTTAAGAAAAGAAATTGGAGTCCTCAAATTAATCAAAATATATTCATTGCACTGCTTCTGTACGTCTAATTCATTTCCACAGATGATTATTTTTTTCCTCATAGTTTTACCTAAAAACCCTAATACTGAGGAGAAAGCATTCAGAGGATCTTTTGGCACTCCTGTCTGGGAGTGCTGCTGTCTGATGGACCCCCAAGGCCCTGCCCTGGCAAAGCCCTCGGGACTGTGCTTTCCTGGGGCACAGCATGATTGTGGATGTGCTGAGTGCCTCCCTGAGCTCTGCCAAGCGTCTGCCGTGCTCCTGTCACCCTGCACGTCCGAGTTCAGGCTAAGGGAATAGTTTAGTGGTCAGTGATCATGGGGCTCTGAGGGCTGCAGGTTCTGCTGGCAGCCTGGGATGGATTCCCAAGCATCCCCTCGCTCCCACTGTTCTGGGAGCTCCATGTCCAGTCCCACCCTTCCAGCCCTGGTGTGGCATTGGTCCCAGCCAGGAAGGGGGCCCTGAGGAGACTCTGTGGGGCAGAGTCTGGCACCCTTGCAGTGGCTGGTGGTCCTGCACCTGTCCGAGAGGGCCAAGGGCACTGTGACCTGCCCATGGCCTGGCCTTTCTCCTCACCCGCCTCACATTCCTGACTGAGGAGAGCAGACACAAGTGTCAGAAAACAAATGGACTCCGTGTAATTCTGGAGAAGTGCCTCTTCCTGCAGCCCAGAAGAGGGGAACAGCAGAGCTGTGGCCATGGCCACCCTGCTGCAGTGGCACAGCTGGGAGGGGACCTGCTTCTCCAGGATCCCACAGCCCCCCTCCCTGCCAGTGCCCTCCCCAGGCCCGGTGGCACCAGCACAGACACCATTGCTTCTTGGTAGGTCATTCCATTCCAGGCTCCTTTCCGAAAATGTCTTCATTGCAACTTCTGACTTGTTTTTTAAAGAATTGCTAGCTTGACATAAAGTAGGAAAAAAAAAAAAAAAAGAAACTAAAATCCAGGATCTGTCTTATTCATATCCACTTGCAAACAAAAAGCACTGTGGAAACACTACCCAAGCAGAACAGAGATTTATTTTCAAGCATGTGAGCAGTTTAAGGTCATTTAGTTAAAATTACATTCAAGAAACAACAGTGATGCTTCTGCATTACTCTCTGCCTTTAATGCCATTCTGCATCTAATCCGTCTTACTGTTCAATAGAAATAGCTTACTCCCACGGCTGAGGAAAGGATTGGGCTGGAGCCTGCATCTCAAACACCCTCCTGTCACCGGCAGGGAATGCCATTTTTAGATCTCCCATTCCAAAGAAAGGTCAGTCACTATTCTAAACAATACAAGGAGAAAATAGTCAGTCCACTTTACCCTTTCTCCAGCTTTTAAAAGCAAAACAAACAAACAAACAAACAAACCAGTCATCAGTGTCAAGGTAATTTCCAATATTTTAATATAGTTACACAGAATCAACAGACTCTGGCAGCAAGTGTTTTTGCCTCAAGATGTGATCATACATTTCTGACAACGACACAGTAGTGCCGTGAAAGGACATCTGATAACAAATACAGCTGATTGAAATCATCATTTCAAGTTCCTCACGACAATTTTCAGAAGAAAAAGAAATCCTTCTTCAGAAAATAAGTATAATAAAACCCCCAACAACAGTGTCAACACAAAGCAGATGCTCAGCTTTGACTTCACATGGATTCATCCAGGAGGTAGTGGGGAAGTGTCCTTCAGGGTCTGGTAATTGGAAAAGACAAGTCCTCGGAAGGTGCATTCCCAAGGTTGGACCGACATTTTCAGTCCCTCCTCTCTCCCCTCAGGCTCTCTGGGAAGCCCAGGGAGCGCAGCCCTTCAGCCCAGCCAGAGAACGTGGGTGGTCCAAAGGTTCCGTGGGTACTGGTGGGAATTCCTGGTGAATTTTTGCTTTATGGTGCCCAGGCTTTCCAGGAAGCTGCAGCTGAGGTCAGGAATTGGCCAGGGGAAGATCTCCAGCACCTCCACAGCCACTTTTTGTTCCCCTTCCATGAAACCTTCCTAGTCAAGCTTTCAAACTAACATTTTATTTGAGATCTGAGCTTATTTTTTTAGACTTTCTGCCAGCATCCGCTAAGGTTTTGGTGCAGATGATGGTGACATTACCCAGCACTTACCTCTTGCAGAAGAGGCACAATGTGGTTCCATGGCCACTGGCAATGAAAAGTCAGTGTGAATTATTGGCAGCAGAGGTTTTTGAGTGGCAGAGTGGGAGAGGGATGTGGTGGAAATGCTCTGTCATTGTGGTTTGGGCTGAGAGTGTATGGACACAAGCCTTGCCAGACACAGAACAGAGCTCATGATTCAGCATATAAAATATTCCATATGAGAAATAAGAATTCAAGAAAGAAATCCATCACAGCTGTATCTATGGTGGTATTTAACACTTTTCCCATACTCATAAAGGAGCTTAATAAACCAGAGACAAAGAAAGAAAAATTCCATTTTGGGTAACTTAGAAATAATTTTGCACATTCAGGGTCACAAAAATGGGAAAAATAAAAAGTAAAGAGTGCTCTGCCTGAAGTTTTGTACTAGATGATTTTTGTTTTGCTTTATGAAATCAAATAAACACATCACAACATTATCACTTGGGGCTTGAAATGCAGTGAATGTCCCTGGAGCTCCTTCGATGCCACCTGCCACGGAGGAAACATCTCCCTTGTGGCTCCAGGCTCCAGGCCAGGTGAGGTAAACTAGCTCTAAAAAATTCCTTTCTGGTATGATGGTATGAATATATAACTATACAAACCAGCCTGATCTGCTGTGAGTGCTCTTGCACACAGTGACTGAGGACATCTTTATGGCAAACATCGGCTCTGCTGGGCAGTGAGCGACCTTCACTGGGACCTCACCTCATCCCTTCAGTGATCCAGTGCTTGTTAATTAGATGCTTTTTCCCCTTCAGTTCTTATACAGAGCTCAGCCAGTAAAGATGCAGCTTCTTCATGTGTGCTATTCAAATAAATTACTCCTGAGAACGAAAGCAGGATTGTTGCAGGGAATTTTTGAGTATTTGGGAGGATATTTAAATTCTGGTCAAGATCAGGTTCTTAAATATGTATCATCCTTTTTTCCACAGCATGTCCTGACTTTATCCTTTCCTTTAAATTATTTTCAAAAATCCATTTGTTTTCTTTTTTTTCCCCCGCTTATTTAGGCATAAATAGCTACTCAAGATATTAGACACCTCAGCATGCAGTGAGTTGTGATTCTGGCTTTATATGCAATACTGGTATATTTAGTATAAAAAAAATACAGTTTCAGCTATCAGTTTGTAAATAAAGAGTGTTAAGCAGGAAAGAAATAGACAGGAATAATTTCTACTTAAAATTGTCTTTATTCTGGGCTCCAGGTCAGCAAGTCACCCTGGGTGCAGTGTGTGGGGGTGCCACCGCCCGCTCTGTCCCAGGAACATCTCACCTGCTAGAGCCAAGCGGTCTGGGCTCTGCCTTGGTGGCAAATTACAGCAGAATTTAGCTCTGGATAGACTCCACAAAGCAAATTTATTCAAACCATTTCATATTGAAAAGCCTGATTACCATTTACCATATGATGCCTTTCTATCACTTCAGCAGTATCAAAAGGCTTTATTGTGGATGAGATCAAATAAATATAGCAAAACCATGAAAAAAAGAACAGAGTCATATCCTGACTGATAGCATGCTCCTTCAGACTATTGCCACCAGCTGAGAGTATGTGCCAATATTTCTATGAGCCATCATTACCAAACATAACTGAAGCAGGCTGGAAGAAAACAGCAACCTAGAAGTGGTGTTTAAGAAAGCCCAGGGAAAGGAAAAGAACAGAAGAGGAGAGCTGCTGAGCTGAATCAGCATGTGGGCTGTAGCTGGAACAAAAGGATTCTTCAGTTCATGCCAAAAATACTCATCAGTGCTGCTGCTTTTTTAAGCTTAACATTCATAGGTGACTTTTCTTGCTTCTGAACAGTCTTGTGGGAAGCTGCACTGGCTCAGGTATGGGTGGCTGTCAGAGCCCTCACTCTCTGCTCACTTCAGGGGTTTACCTGAGAGAGGAGCTGACTCTTCAGGGAGCAGGGCAAGAGGTACCCTCTGAGCCTCTGTTGTGTCTCAGGAACACCTCCAGGCTCTCCTCCAAGGGACTCCTTGCTTCTGAATATGGTCCAGCCCTTTCTCTTCCTTCCCCTTCTCAGAGCTGGCAGGACCTCAAAGACAGCAAAGATCAGCATCTGCTGAAGATGCCAGCTGCAGAGGTATCTTCCATCCCAGTGGGGTATGACCACAACTTTAGGTGACCCATTACAAAACATTAAATATGATTAAAATTACCAAAAAACCCACAAGTGACCAGAAGAATACTTTTCTTTCTTGCACAATTAGGCTGAAGGACTCATTATTGTAGGGAGACGCTGAGTCCAGAGATTTAAAAAGCTTCATAAAAGATCTGTATATGTATCACCAAAATAGGGGAAAATAAATCATCAGACTGAAAAAATGCAAAGAATCTTCTCAAGTTTCAGGTTTAAATGAACCTTCAAGAATCAGGGACTAAAAAGAGTTTTGCCAGGGAGACAAAGGTGACACTTACCTACCTCAACAGGATGGGTGACGGCAGAGCTCATATCCAAACTGTGCCGCTGCCTCTGCACGTTCTGTGGGGTGGCTTGGAGGTCATTCCTGGTATTGGCAAACCAAGGACCAAATGAACAGCATGCAGAAACCCTACATGTAAGGCTGAGTATTTTATTTATTTATATATAAGGGTGTAGATGGGAAAATGTGCGTATCTGGGCCCTCTGAGAATGGCTTTCCTGGGAACACCACTGGGGAGAAATGATCGTGCTCCTGGATAACCTGCCACATGTGTTTGTGTTTGTGTTTAGCTTAGCTGTGGGAAGCAGGCCTTCCTTGTAAAGCTGGGGCTAAGCTTGCATTTTTCAGCACTTCGCCAAAACAATCTTTTAGAACCTGAACATGTTTGTTATCTTGCTAATCCTAAAGCAAAGAGATCTAAGGAGCCAGCAAGCTGAACAATGCAAAAAAAAAATTACAGTGTAGACACTTGCAAAAATCAAGTTGTCCTTTTATTCTTCAGCTAGAAATCCATTTTTTTTTGCATCTGAGCAAATTAATAATAATAAAACAACAATTTCAGCCTCAAAATGTATTTGCTTTTAAGAAATGAAACCAGCTTTTTAGTTAAGTAACATTGTTCCCTGGCAACAAGCCCAATCTTGGTGTTGAAATCACATTTATATGAAGCATTTCCTCATTTAGGGACATTTAATTACTTCAGGAATATGAAATATAAAAATTAATATATCCATATAGAAAAGTTGAGAGGAAATAATGCCCTTTACTTCATGGCTTTGCTGATTATGGGTCAGTAACATATTAGATTGGGCTTTAATTCTTCCCCAACGTGAAAGGGATTCAATCAGTTACACCATGAGCTGATATTATTAATGCAATCATGGCTTAAAAGAAACCAGCCCTAAAGGGAGATGCCAAAATGAATTCTTCATGTAGTGACAGAGGAAGCCAGAAGACTCCTTCACAGCGAGTCACGTCTGCACTGAGTACAAGCCTGACGTTTCATAAGCCTCCAAATAAGTCTGCTGTGAATTTCCCATTTCTGTTTGTACATCCAGCACTTGCTAAGGGCTCCACAGGCATTCAGAGCATCACTAAAGGAAGGTATTAGATTCAGTATGACACTGAGTTACAGACTTCAATGGGGAAAGTATCAAATAGGGAATTATTTCATAATATAGCCACCACTCAGGCATTTAGGTACTTTTCCATCTTAATTAAAAGGCAAAAAATTGCAAAAGGCTTCAAGGAAACATTTAAGTTTTCATAATCAAAGCATAAAATTAATCTATGGAACAAATTACTGCATAGCAAACTAGTGATCTTTTCAGAGGAAAACACTGAAAGGCTCTGAAAAAAAGAATTGAGGCTTTCTGTCTCTCCCTCTCCCTACAAAACTGTTTTCTGAGCCCAGTCCCACTAGCGATGTGCAAGAAGGCAGCACATCCCCAGCCACAGCAGCTCTCAGGCTGGCACACATCCTGCCAGCATCCCCTTTTCCCACTGCAGCACTTTCCAAAGCTAATCAATCCACAGAGGCTGTAATGAGGTGATTACAGCAGTAACAGGCAGCTGTGGAAAAGAGGCCGGGGAGGGCTGTGGAGAGGACAAGTGTCCATCCTCTGTCCCTGGGCACACTGGGACTCCCTGGGCTCCAGGAAGCCTTGGGAATGGCAGGGACCCATTAGCCCATTGTACCATCCCAGGGTTTGAAACGGCAGGATTCTGATTTATGGGTAAGGTGGTTTGGGTCAGAATAGAGGTTTTTAAAGTGTACTTGTAGTCAATTATTTCCTCCTCCTGCTGAGTTCTGTTGAGCTGGACTCAAAGCATTAATGGAGCAGGACTTTCATCATCAAAAGATATGAAGATTCATATCAATAGAACTGTCTGATCAGCATTTGCTCTTCAAATATGAGTAAGAATGCTTTATTGCATGATAATAAAGCAACAGCAATGGCCATGGTGTATAAACATTTTCCAGGCATTCCTTTAGGATGCCATGCACAAACTGTCAGCAGCTGCTCCATAATGATCACACGAGCCTAGGAGTGCAGGGCCTCCTGCCCCAAGGCAGTATTTCAGAATGAGGAAGGCAATTTGCTGTTTATCTGTATTAATATTATGAAATGGCTTATGACCAGACTACAAAATGAATGAATTGGTTATAATCTGGGTGCCAGAGCCTTTGGGAGCAATGGTCAGGCTTCTGCTGACCTTCACTGCAAAAACTGCGGGTTTTGAGACACCACTGCATGATCTGCAGAGCGCAGGCTAAAATGTGTGCGAAGGGATTGCAAAGTATTTGTGTTTCATTCTAAAATGTGTGGAAAATCACATTAATGCAGACTCAGCTAAATGTATATGTGCCATCTGACTGTTCAAAAATCAAGGTTAACTTACATTTAAGAGGGGTTTTTTTAAGTTCCAGACAGGCACAGATTTCTCCACTGTGCAAAGGTTATGGTTCCTTTGCTGGTTCCTTTTCTTGTTGATTCAGGATTTGAAACATATCCAAGAGTATTTTTTCCCATTCATGACTTAAGTCTTGTTCACACACAAAACTTAAAGACATAATTTAAAAAATTTCTTTATTAGCTATATTTATTAGCTATATTTATATATCAGTTAATCTTCATGTTTTGAACAGTCTGACCAGTTTCCTCTCAAAGCCATGGAAAGCTTTCCCCTTGGCTTCCAGCAATTCCAGACACTTATCACTTTGTTTGCAGTAGTAATTTTTCTGTGATAAGATAGATCCCCATTTGGGATAGCTAAATGTGATGGATATTTCTTAAGTACTTCTTTGAGATAAAATATCATCTATTTTCCCTCTTTAATTTATGAAATGTAAAATGGCAAAGCTCCTAACTTAACTTACCTGCTGAAAGAGATGAAAGCATAAATATCTATGACATCCACGTTATTACCAAATACATTCATTAACAGCAGTGCTATCACAGTGAATACCAAGTGAATTGACAGTGACAGGGCAATAAATTAAAGTGTTTATACCTTTTTCTCAGCCTACAAATACCACAGTTATTCCTGACCTTTGATGTAAACTTTAATGATCATTGGCAAATCAAATGTGATACTGTTAGAATTCAGTGCCTCAACTGAGACCTTTTCACCCTGGAGATGAAATATTTCCTAAGAATTTCTTTGTGGATTCCATTAATTATCATCCATACTTCATGAAGGATTAACATCCATAGCAAATAAGCTCATTTCCATTGAAAACTTCCCAGTTTACTCTTGTGCACTCTGGTGATGAGTTACATGATGTAAACTGTCTGTTTAGAAACTCACCACTGTCTCCTGGTTCCTGGGAAGTCTCAGCAAGGGGCTGCCACCAAACATCCCTGGACTCTTGGGTTCTCAGGTGGGTTCCAATTGGTCTGAAGATCCCTGAAGGAGGGATTTAGAGGCAAAAGAGAGACCACTTTCCAGGTTTTATGCATTTTGTGCATTTAAACTTGTAGAGGAAGAAAAATTGTGTATACCAGTCAGGTTGCAAGCTTCATCCTTTTCATTTTGTTAGTTGAACTTAGTGGCTTGTTCTGGGTCAGTGAGGAATTATTTTTCCAAAGGAGCAGATCTCAGACTATCTCTGATAGAAAATCCTGAAACAGAGGTGCTAACCCCTATTTAAAAGATCTGATATCCTGCAGATAGGCTTTCTTCCCTTCGTTAGCTGCCTTGAAAGAAGCCCCGAGACAGAGCAAAAATAATCGTTTGGACTGATGAGTTTCCAGCTTTTGGACAAAAACAACAAGCAACAAATCTTGGCTAACAATAGCCATGGACCAACAGTGAAATATGTTGGTGTGGGAGGCATTTTAGGTCAATGAGAGGGGAGAAACTGGGAGAATTTATTTCATGTTGGGCCAAGGCAATGGTTCTACACCAAACACGTGGGTGCAAAAGCATCCCAACACTGCAGCATTTATTTCTGTATAAGAACAAAAAGCACCCCTCTCTCCAGAGGAGAGACTTTTTGCAGCTTTACAGGATCAATATTGGTTTAGTTCATGCTTTATGTACAGTTTTTGTTCAGTTTTACCTCTTTCCCTAGGTAGCTGGCTGGGCCCAAGAAATAAAATGATATGTGAGTGATCATCCAACTTGTGTTTTAATTCCTGCCCTGGGAGGACTGTAGATCTAAGCAGTTGGTGATCTGCAGAATTCTCCTGCAAATATTTAAAAGTGTTTGCCGAGGCCAGCTCCAACTTCCCTGGGTGACTTTTTTCGAACGCTTTTCTTTATCTCTCTTGCTTTCAGATAAAATGTCAGCTCATGAACTGCAATAATAGCCTTTCCCTTCAGATTTATTTTTCTTCCCCAGTTTTGATTAAAAAAAAAAAAATTCCGGCACTCGGCAGGAAATTTTTCTCACAGGGAAACTTCCTGTGATAGCTCCAAATGCTAGCAGTATCTCGGTGGCGCGGTGCCTGCAGCGGGGAGCTGCGGTGCCTCCCTCTCGCAGCTCTGCCGGCCTCGCAGGGCTCCTGCCACGTCTCCCCGGCTTTGTGCTGCTGATCCGGGCCGGATGATGGCACAGTTGCTCAGCTCCAGGCTGCTGGCTGTGAGGCATCGCTTACACATGAACTGATAACACTGATAACATTTGAGCCCCTCTCCTTTCCAGCAGAGACTCTAATCCACAGCGGTACAAAATACACTAAAAAAAAATGGGGGTGGGGGGGGTGGGGGGGGTGGGGGGGCGGCAGGGAGGGGGAAAGGAATAAAGAAAAGGGGAGGGGGGAAAAGGAGAGAGAAAATTAAAAAGTCCTTCAGCCCAATGTCATTTCAGTCGAGCAAGGTCACGGTGGGGCCAGCTGCTGGTTAGAGCTCAGCTCAAGGGAGCAGAGGTCTCCGGAGGGCTGATTGCAGCAGCCAGGCTGCTCTAATCTCCAGGGGCTGCTCTCAAAAGGCAAAGCCACGCTGGGGACAGGGCCAGCGCCGGGGCAGCCCCAGCGCCTTCCCCCGCCGCAGCCTTTATCCAGCCTTTATCCAGCCTTTATCTCCTCGGCACAGGGAGCTCCTCCTGCACCGCCACTGCCCCGGGCCCTGGGCAGGATGCTTTTAAAATGCAACAGCATTGAAATAACAGACAATGTACTTAGTAAATAGAAATGTGGGCACAAAAGATGCTACGTTTTTGAAAGGGATATAACGGTAAGGACCTGCAGAGGATCTTCCCTGTGGTGATAAGGGCTGCTAGAGCTGGGTCCTGAAACAGGGACTGTAAACATCATTTGTGCATATTCTGCTCACCAGCACTGAACATCTGTCTCATGCTAGACTTTACTGCAACTTTGCCATTTTCTCCAGTAGCTGATGTTTTGCATTGTTTTGAGTTTCATTTAATTTCCCTATTAAATGCAGAGCCTAGTTAGAGGATCACAGAACTTGTAGTAATAATTTCCCTGACTTGCCACTGCTTGAACAGAAGAGGCAGGTGCAGACACTGAAATAAATTTCACTAAATTGCCAGTCCTCAGTCTGCACCAGAATCCCTTAAGCACAAGGAGTATCCAAACAGCTTCTTTTTGGGAACCTCCCAGAAGTATTTTTTACAGCTAACAATCTTGCTTTGTTTTACTGAGAAAACCCAAGGTTTGCTGATAACACTTCTCTCTTATCATGTCTATTTCTAAAATACCACAAAGAAATGATTGGGCAGAGACAATACCATAATATCAAGTGATAATGAGAAGCTGTAAAAGATTAAGGAAAGTCCTACAGGGCTCTTGTTATACATACAGACTGAAACCGTGTTCAGGGAACAAAAAAAACATGGAAAAGAACTGAAATGGGGACCACACCTGCTAGCCACAATGCCCGACCCTCAGGGGCAGCACTCACACAACGTTTTTCTCTTAAGAGAGAGATGTGTTGGGAGTTATTCCACTGTGTCAGTGAGAAAGCTCCTGTAAATATTTAATGTCTCCCCACTCCAGAAAGGGGAAAGGGTCTAGTAGGCAAGTTTAAAATACTCTTGTGAGCTCCTGGTCCTGCCAGGACCACCCATGTGCAGGCAGCCACCCCCATCTGCCGTGAGCAGCTCGCGGAGCCAGGGCTGAGGCTGGGTTTGTGCCATGCCCTCTGCATGGGCACAGCCTGGCACGGCGGGTCCCCCTGGCTGCAGGCAGCTGGGAGCCAGAGGAGGAGATGGAGAGGCTTTTCCAGCCCACAGGCCTGGCTGTGGTTGCTCTCCTCTGGCAGCTCTGCTGTTGCCTCTCGTTCTAGTCAGGAAGCTCCCTGTTTAATCCTGTGGCTTCAGGCACTTTCTAGGTGAGGCTGTATGATGAGCAACTGGAGACAAGGTAGGCATTGTAGCAGGTTTAGGAACAGTGTACTAAGTCTATTCATATTTTATATCCAGCCTAATGTGCCCAAATGCTGTCCCTGTAGCTGTGCTCCACACAGAACCCCTGGCTCTCCCTGGATGGAGAGCTGCATCAAAGATTTGTGGAAGCCAGTGCCGGTTTCAGGCGCCTTCAGGCATTGCCTGATGTCCAAGGAGGAGAGGATGAGGAAGGTGCAAGGACACTGCCACCAGTGCTGAGCTGCAGCATCATCCCTCTGCTGGCAATGGAGCTCACTCTTCTCCCAGGGTCTGGGCCATCACTCACCAGTTTGTGTGCTACAACTCGCAGTCTGGGCCCTCTCCAGAGGTGAGCTAATTTTTCTTGAGCAGGAAGCATCTTCTGCAGCATTTGAAAGGTCTCAGACAGAAGCTCGATGCCAAAAGAAAGATGATGCTGGAGCAAACAGTGGTTCCTGTGGCTAGAATCGATTGGGATTTGGGGAGGCTGGCATTTCTGGGTCTGCATTGTAAAGCATCCCCTAAAGTCCAGGATTTATATCCATAGAAAATAAATAAATATATAGATCTGTGACCCCAGCTTCAGTTGTGAGGGAAGTTACTGCCATGGGAATACAATACTTGCTTGAAATGTGATTGAATCTGTACCTGTGCTCCCTTTGCTAGGCTGCGTGCTTGGCTTCCCAACTTCCACCAATGCTGAAGAGAGAGAATGAGCAGATCCTCTTAAATCTCAATTTAGACTGACACACCCCCCAGCTCCCCCACCACCACCATTTCAAGTTGTGTTCCTGAATGTTTAATTTTAGCTTCCAGGTTGGGAACTCCCCCAGTATTCCCAACACTGGGTTGCCAATATTGGAAATTAAAGAAATTTTTTCTTTTATCTTTTAAAAGGCATTTAACTCCAACGATATGCAGTTGCAGCCATGAATGACTGAACTCATTTTAGAGAATATGTTTCCCAGTCAGGAATGAAACTGGCAGTGCAACCCCTCCACCCCCCAGAATTACTTGGCTAAAGTAGTAGCCAGATGAACAAGCAAAAAACCACAAGAGGATTAAACCAAATATGCAGCTCAAACAGAGGAGCAGCTGAACCCTCCAGCATTTCAATACACAGCTGATTCAGCAAAACAGATACATATTCAAATGAAGGATGTCACTGAAAGGGAAAGCCAGGCAGCTTAATCAATAAAGTGTGCAGCCTGTCCTGGTACAGGGAAAGCAGCAGCCTAACGAGCCACATAGAAAAATTAATTGGGAAGAAATTGTGCTTTTGCCAGGACCTTGAAGCCCCAGTGGAAGAAATGTCCAGGAAAGGTAACTCATGGAGATAGGCCACTGCTATCTTATATCCATTATCCCTTTTTGAGACTAATCCCTGCAGTGGGGTGTTAGAGGAAGCCAGAAAAAAGCAGCATTTTTTTTCCACAATCACACAGTTTATAGGAAGTGGGATATTATTTAATTCAAGATTGCAAGTTTATAATCTTCACCTAGCTACAAGTTGTTTTATTATACTACACAGATGTTTTATTCTCTGTGAACTATGCAGAAGTAGATTTGATTTACAGAAATATTTTCACTTCACCAAATGCCTTGACAAATGATATGCCAACAAATGCAGCAGAGAAATGGTTGAAGAGATTCACATTCTCCTGCTCACATCCTCCTCACTAGAGACTCTTTAGTGCTATTCAGTCGCTACAAAGCTTGGGCTGTCTCAGTCACAGAGTCTTGTCCCCTGTACTTGCCTGGGTCTGGACACTTCGTAAGGAGAGGAGGGTTTTCTTGGGAGGTGCAGTGTTTGTCTGTACCTGTGTCCTTGAGCCTTGAGCACAGACAGACACTGCTGTTCCATCCCCTTGCCCACAGAGAAATCTGCTCAGAGAAACCTTCTCACAAGAACAAACCTTCTTCACAGAAAAGTAAACAGGAAAAGGCTGGGAGTGCAGCTGATTAAAGGACATGCCAGTGCACATTAAAATATTTGCTAATCACAAATCTATTGTCCCACTGAGTTGCCAGCTCCCTCTCTGACTCACGTGAAATGTCAGATGGCTCCAGCCTGAATTAATAACCTCATCCCTTGGCTGCCGAGGAGAGAGGAGAGAGACATCAGCAACACCAGCACTGATTCTGCTTCCTTGTTCTTGCTTCTTCCCTTCTCCATCTCCACATTCTTTAGGGACAGTTTGCTCAGCATACAGTGCTGAGTATGACCTGAAAACCTAAAGAGTGACCTAATACTTAGATTTCATTGCAATGTTAGAGAAGTGCCAGGTCGAAGATGATGAGAAAAAGAGCGTGTGCAAGATTTTTCCATTTGTTGCAGCCTTTCTGATCAACATAATGTTGCCATGAAGGAAGAGGCTGGACATCTCCCAGCAGCCTGTGAGAACAGGCAGATAAATCATCCCAGACAAAGGTAAAGCAAAGTTAATAACTTGAACATGTCAGAAGAGCTGCTTCAGTAAGAAAAATGTTCACTCACGTGAATTAAATGTTTAGGTCTGCTTAAAAATCACAGTGTGGAAATGAACAGAAAGAGCTCTTGCTGCTGATGCTTGGGTTTGGGTTACAATGTTCAAAAGGATAAAAAACCACAAATTCACGCCAGCTAATTGAAACTCTTTCCCTTACTGTTTTTGGGTTGTTCCTGGTTCAAGCACTGGAAAAACGTTAAAAGAGAAATGTTTATAAAAATAGAGAGAGGAAAAAAGGTTGGAAGCAAAACAGGAGAAAAACAAGGCTGTTGTTCCAGTCATAAGAAACTTGCAATTATTGTTCAAATCGGCTCCTTATTTGGAATTGTATTTCTAATCCAATAAAGTATGTCATTTCAGGCACATAAATAATCCCCATTTTTAAAGGGATTTAAATTTCACTTCTTTGATGGGCTGGTGATATTATACCAGGGAAATGGCAGCACTAAATGACTGCTGTCATTCAGCAGTATGCATTTATTTGACTCTAGAGTTTAAAAGGCTATGGTTTGCGTAGTACTTACCTAACTACCCACTTATTTTCTCTGTACTTCTGAATCTAAGGAGGGTGTTAGCAGGACAAGAATGTGGTTTCAAAAGAATTGATCAACATTAACCTCGCACAGTATTACACATTATATCTATTTTTCATAAATTATGTTAGAGAGCCAGCTAATATAGAATTTGTGCACAACAATGTATCTGCATCCGTTCTGAATATGAGTTTACAAATCTTCTGCTGTTTTTAATCTTCAAGCTCTTAAAACTGTTCATTAAATATATTGTCTACACATTTTTTTAACAGAGTTTTGTCAGTGTGTGTGAATTATGCATAAGGCCCACAATGAGACATGCATAAAACTGCAGTTTATCTAGGTAGGCATAACCATTCAGCAAACTTAGTTTAATTAGTCACTAAATCAGTCTTTATGACTTTGTTGACTGACTGATGTTTTTAAAATATTACTGACTCTTCTTAAAATGTCTGCCCATGTTATTTATTATTTTAACAAATATTGGATGCCATAATCTGGTGCTTAAATACCCACTATTGTAATTCAGTGCTAATGACAATGCTGACATGAGAGAATTATTAAACTGGATACAGAGTTGTCACATTTTCAGACAACAAAATACTCATCTGTGATGCGTAGCATATGGCGGAAACCTGGGAAATCATCAGCGGAGCTAAGAATAAATGGAAGCTGTGTTCCCTGAAAAATATAATCTGACATCCAAACACGGATAATCTTGAGACGTACTTGACAGTCCATGAGTTCAGTCAACAGATTATAAAATCAGAGGCTGCAGCACCGCATTTCCAGAGAACAAATCACAGCAGAGCTCCTAATGCTGAACTCGATGTGTAAACATGCTGCTTTTTGTATATACTCTGTAAAGAGATCATTAAAATACTACAGCTAATTATGCTTTAAGCCTCTGCAGTCACATGCTCATGTGTTTTATCCCATTTTTATTTTTTTGCTGCCTGTCTCATACTTCAGCAATTTGGATGTGCAGCACTTAGAAATGCCAGTGTTTATCAGAGGCAATCCTGAAGCAGTACAGGAACTGTCACTGCCTGTGCAGATAAATCACCTGGAGCTGCAGCACACTCCCAGCCCTCCATGTGTTCACCTGAGTTATCGACTCCAGTGATCCCACGGGCTTAGAAAGGTGCCCTGAGGTGACAAGAAATGACTAAACACAGTTTCACTCCTCTTAACTTGTGTTCGGGTCAGGTACGGGGTCCCAATACACCAAATACAAAACATCAGCGTGATCCTCTGCTTGGGGAAGACCATGACTGTCATCTAACCTGCTGCTCCTTTTGGGGCTGCTCCTCAAGGAGACAGAGAACTCTTTCAGCTCTTCATTCAGACACTTGTACGGTGGCAGGATTTCTGGTTTCCTTATCTGACACTTCGTCTTCCCACTAAATTTCAAGGGTCATCATAGCAGCATGTTACCCAAAGTTTTGATAGTTTTGTACACAGAATCAAAGCAAAGAAGGATTTGGGAGATTTAAAATGAAATCTGGTTATATATTCTTTTGACAAGAAATATCACAGGAACAATTATGGAACATTCTGCTTGTCCCTAAGTCTCCTGGTGGTCCAGCAAGAGCCTCTTTCCTGCACTGCATTTTACTTTCAGGTGGCTCTGAGCAGACTGGGACACAGCAAGCCGTGTTGGCTGACAGCTCATGGATGTCTCCACTGCTGAGCGCAGTAACTCCGGTTTAGTACCAGTTCTGGGCTTTAGGTTCAGCCTGGCCACGCGATGCCCTCCTGCCATGTGCTGAGCCATGGACACAGCACTGCCCAGCACAGCGCTGCCCCTCGGCACCAGGGAACACATGGCACTATTGGTTAATCCAACAGCAGCTGGGACACAGTGGGGCAGTGCCCTTGGTGCAGGTGCTTGGTCTGAGGCAGGGGGAGCAGGGCACGGGAGGGCTGAGGTGACGCCAGGAGCACCCACGTTCCCACATTCCTCACAACGCTTTGCCTCTGGTAACAGGGAATTCTATTCACACTTACAGGAAAGCCCGTGCCACTGCTCATAAATCACAAAGGCATCTTAAAATGAGTGGATATCACTGTTCCACCAATTTAAAACCACTTTTGACTGTCAGAGGTATAAAGGAGTTCTAGTGTAAATAGGAGTATGGTAGTAATTTGATCTCATATCCACAGGGGGGCCGATTCTCTTCTCATTTACATCAGTTTTATTTTCATATAACTCCATTAGTTTCAGTATTTATTTTTGCATGAGTGACAGCAGAATTATGCCCAGCATAATCACACGTGAAGTGTAAAAATCCAACTTGACTAATTTCTTAGTATTAGCCACAAATGCTAGAAGCCAAAATAGAATCTCAGTGAAGTCTCCCAGTCTGGTCTTATTCTTTATTTCGCCTCCATATCCAAGCTGGACATGCCTCTGAGTTACAGAAAGAAGTATGAGGATGTAGCCAAGTAAAAGTAGTTCAGGCAACCTGGATTCTACTGAATTTTAGTGTTCAAATAAAGCTAGATTTGAAGAGACCTCTTGGGAATTCGTGTATTCTCTACAGAATTCTACCTTGTTCAAATGGCAGCAAAGTCTAAGAGCAGCTTGGTAAGGCAAGAAGCTGGAGAGAGTTGTTTCAAGTGATGAATCACTCAGTCAATATTTTGCCCATCTCAGGTTGCTGTTGGTTGGGTTGAGTTTTTTATAGCTCCATACACAAGGAAGACAATTCAAGAAGGGACAATATTTTGGAGAATTCCCCTCCAGGTTCTGTTATTATCCTCGACAGCAGGTGGTGGAGCCACGGGTGAGGAATAAAGGATGGTGGCCACAGCCATAATTTGGTTCTGCTGCTGGGAATAAGAGGGGGCCAGGAACCAAAATGCTCCATCCAAGGCAGGCTCCTGATCTTTCTCATCAGACCACACCTTTATAAGTGCCAGGCCCAGTTCAAACTAGCACAGGCAGCAATTTCTCATGAGCTATTTATTGACTGTCCCCCTTACCTAAAGTTTCAGGGAGAAGGTAAATCTGGATAAAGTTGACTTTGCCACAGAAAGAACCCTGCACTACTGATTTAAATAATATTGCCATTAATGGAATATTTTGTTTGCCTCTCCCTTCAGTTTTTAGTGTAAAAGCAAGGAGCCCCTCCCACACCCAACAGTTCCTGCGGACCACAGAGACAGAGCCAGTGCAGAGCTCCTGCACTTTACGCTTCCCACGACCTGCTTTTCTCTCTTGCACTTGTGACACTGCTGTTCTGCCACCACAGCTTTCCTGAGCTGGTACATGTCTGAGCAGTGCTGTCTTGTGAGCCATACAGTCTTTATGTCGAACACTGATCATTGCTTTCAAAAGCCTTCCTGATAAATAATGGATAAAAGAGAGGAACCATGGCGTGGTTTCAGGTTTGAGTGCTTCACACACTGAAGTAACAAGAGGTACATTTTCAAGGGTGTCAGGAATACAAAACAGGAATGGAGGAAAGTGGCAGGAAGAGTTGAAAAGGAAGAGGAGAAAGAAGCTGGCCCAGCAGAAGGCGTGGAATGGAAAACGTGTGAAGCATTAAATTGCATTGGTCCATGCTGCTGTCCTGCAAAGCCACAGGTGTTTCTGTGCAATGAGTGCACAATCCCAATGGATTCCCCTAATGGGAACGATGGAGTCCTCATCCCCTCCACCTATCTCAGCACTCATTCCACCCCCCATTTATATTACATCTGAGTGCAACTACTGGGCATCTTAAAGGGTTACAAATTACCCAGTGTTTCTCACTCCAGTCCATTGGAATATCAGCATCTTCCCTGCCAAGCAGTGATGAGCAGCTCTGAGCTCTCATGGTGGAATCTGCCCTATAACTCATGTAACCCTCATTAATATAGCCTAGTTAACAGTTTGTCATCATTTTTTTATAACAAAATCACAGCTATTTCTCTAAAGTCAGGGGGTTAAAGAAATATTCATTTTCTCAATAACTCAGTGGGGGGTTGAATGCAGGGCATTGTATTTTGGTTTTCATCACTTTCATCTACATCTACTTTTCCCATTTTAATGGTAACCAGAACCTGTCAGGATTTCTAAAATCAAATATAATGAAAATTGATTACTAAAACCCATGTTTGATTGCAAACTTAGAAAAATCTCCATGGCTATTTTATATATTTCTTAATAATTCAGAGGAAATCTATTTTTTAAAATAATGTAAATTGAAATTTAAATAAATTAAAGAAATTTTTATTACCTGTGTTCTCTTCCTCAGACTTAAAATCTTTATAGAGCTATAGATAGTAGGAAGTATTTATTTATTTCAGGAAGATTAGAAAAACACATCTGTGTTTTGTGAGTCTCAAGTATCTTGACTTTCCATACTTCGGTTTGCCTCTTTTTTCCTGCAAATATCTTCTTTTTTACTTTTTGAGAACAGTAACAAAAATAGAATTACTCTTTTTAAAAACATCTAGATATTTTTAATGTTTTATTAATGTTTATCAACTCTGGTCCTGTCTATCTGCCATGTGACGTGTCAGGATCACTCTGCGTACCTCTGATGGCAGACATTCTTTTTGCCTAAACACTCTTGGGTTGGGTTACCAGCAAAGACAAGCCTTTATGATACCTGTGAAAGATTCAGAATGGCAAATTTCATCAGTCTTTGAAACCAAATATATGCAAAGTGCAGCAATAGGCAGGGGAACAAAGACTCATTTCGTGTTCAGATAAAAGATTTCAATTTTTGCTTTTAGAAAACATTGCATGAAGTAACTAGGTCAGAGCTGTGCTAAACCACACTTCATTTATCTGGTATGCGTGCTGCATAACAGTTCTGTTTAGTAGTTTAGATTTGACCTGAATTAAATATGAAGCTCAAAATATATGATAAAACAATAATAAGAGATCTGACTCACCACAAAGCTTCCATGCTGAATATGTGACCATCTCCTGGCTGTTCAGTTCAGCAGCACTCACGGTGCTCCTGGCCACAGCCCTGGCTCCTTCCCCCAGCTGCAGACACCTGGCAAGGGCAGGCTGGGACAAGCACCTCGTGGTGGGGAATGGGACAAGTGTCTTCCTCCCTGCAGAGTTTCTGCACCATAAAACTGAAATCCAAAAGCCTACTGAAAAGAAAGCAGCAAGCCTCAGTATTAGCTTTATTTCTGTGGGACTCACGGCTATTATTATCATCTCTCAGAACGCCTGAGCAACATTTGTGCAAGAATCCCAGCGCATGGGCTTGGGAGTCTGGCAGCAACCACACAGGAGCTCCGAGCTCAGGTGTGCTGGTGACTGCCAGCAGCACTGGTCTGGAGTCACACAGGGACAAAGGAACCACCCGGAGAGGTGCCATCCCCTCTGGAGAGCAGGAGGGGCCTGCAGGGAGTGGGTGCAGGCATGTCCTGAGGAGGGCCAGCATGGAAGGGGTGTCCAGCCTGCAGCAGGGCCCTGACCCCCTCCATTGGGAAGGGCTCCTCAACTCCATCACTATAAGGAGCCCCTGTCACTGCAGTGACCCAGAGCCTGCTCTCCTGATGGAGGAATAACACTGAGTCTTGTCATTTCCAAAGGAACCAAGGGAGCTTTGGTAAAGGGTTATAGCCCTTTCTTTGGATCAAGATACAAACAGGGACTCACAAGAGGTACACAGCTCTTAGAAAAAATTCTTGAGGTAGATTCACATCAAAGGTCAAAAGTAAATTACAGTTGAAACCCTCCTAGTGAGGGTCATTTCTGAATGTGAACTTGTACTTACAACACCCGCAAAAGCCACAAATTCTTTTTTTTCTGCAGTACCATGAGATGCAGGCAACCCTGAGGCATCATAAAAAATAAAAAATGGAAAGAAGAATATTTTCTTTGGAGAGTGACTTGGAAAACATATTGCAAGGTGTTTTGCAATACATGGAAGTGGCCTGAAAAAATGTGTACAAATAGTCAATCCCATTAAATAGAGTACCTTGTATACAAGGATGTTTCCTAGGTTTAGCAGCTGCAATTCAACTTTCCTGCACTTTGTATCTGGTTCATCTCCATGACCATCTCCTTACAAGGCGCTTCCTTCACAGCATCTCTCGTTGGCTACTGTGCCAGGTGCCAGGCTGTAAGAGACTATGCAAATCAAACTCAACAGACCTTTGAGATTAATCTTTGCAAGAGGAGGGGTTGGCTTTCAGCTGCCAAAGCAGACCTTCCATGACACCACATTTTTTACTTCCCCTGCATTCAAAAGATATTTCAGAGATATGTAAATCAAGAGTGGGGGGATGTGTGCACTGCCTGTCTGCATTAATATATGTCTGCAAAAGCTTTGCCTGCTTACCAGAAGCCTCCACTTTGTTCCAGCCCTGGCACCTGACAGAAGCTGTGAGTAGAGTCCACCAGGCTCCCTTTGTGCCACCTTTGCCTGCCGGGCCACACTGCCCAAGGACCTTTGGGCCTTCAAGGAAAAGCAAAGAAATCTACTCCTTGACAAGCAGGATTTGCTGCTCCAGTGCACCAGACCTGAGCCCAGGCACTGTGGACACAAATCTGCTTTATGTAAGAAGAAAACTGCAGCAGTGGCATTTTCCCTTTTAATGCATTATCTACAAAATGAGAAAATAAGTCAGGTTGCTAATGCCCTTTTAAATGATATATGCTCATGTGTTATATAATGCATAAGCATTAACAATACTTTCCCCTTTTTGGTGGCAGCATACAGTTTTGCTTGTGATTCAAACAAGTTTATAGTTTCTTCCCTAACACTTGAAGGAGGAAGCTGCCGCTGAGAGGAAGGGGAAAAGTGTTCTTCATATTCTGTGATGAGACATTTCTGAATTAATCTGTGGTTTTCAGGGATTGCTTTCTTGCTTACAATTAGCTGAAGGTCTGCCAATTAATTCTCTGGCTCCTAATCTAGCAGTCTTCCCAAAGAAGACTAATCAAATACCTAGGAACTGAAAGTCAGCACTCTCCTAGGCAGGAAAACCCTTGGAGCCAGGAGACGCAGTGGTTTGGTGGTACAGCTTTCCCACTTGCCCTTTACCAAGAGCCCTCTTCACCCTTCCCCTTCCCTCTCCTGAGCCTGCAGGGGCTTATTAGCTAATGACCTACTTTGGCATCCCCAGATGGTCCTTCATGGCTAAGGGGTTAACGTTTTCCCTGCCTAATTATCGAGTTGATTATTATAAGTTAAACAGTGGAGTAATTTGTTCACAGGTTGGTCCACACCTGAAGTTTATTTTTTGCCAGCCCTGCAGAAGTATTTCCACATCTGGAAGTGTATCCATTTTTTTCAAGCTCTTCTAGCTGGTTGCATGAAAGTTTTTTGCTGCCTTTTCAAATCTGGCCTTACTTGTTTTGTCACTCTGACAACTTAGGCTACATCCAGTGGTCTGAGTGTCAGATCTTGCCCACTGATTCCTCGTTCTTGCCCTAAGGTGGCTTCCTGCTCACTGGCTGCTGTTCTGAGACCATCAGATGTTTCTCCATTGGTTAATAAAACCTGGACTGAAGGCGGAGCTTCTGAATACACCCTTTGAAGCCCACACAAGGATTGAAGTTTAATTTTGATGTATGAGTAAGAGCAGATTGTGATGGTAGCATTTGAGCTTGCTCTGTTGACATTTCATGATTTCTTCTTTCCAGTTAATAGTGACTATTCAAAAGTCAAGCTGGATAACTCATTGGGATGGTACCTGGTATTAAAGTATTTTTTTCTTTACTGAATAAGCACCATCTTCATTAGATCAAATCCCTAAGGACCTACCTCAACAACTTTCTTAATTAAATAATTATGGGTATCTCCTTTCAGCAACAGGAACCAAGGAGTTGTAAGACTTGTGGGTTGTTAGACTTTTGATTCAACCATCCACCTGACCCCCAACCCACACCCTGAAAAAAAAGAAAGAAAAACGAAAACCTCCTCAGTAATTTCACTTTTTTTCCTGCAAAAAAGAAAAAAATCCAGGAAAGGAGAACTTTTACATAAGTCAACAGGTGATTAATCATTGATACAGAACAGGAAGATGCAATGTCTCTCTAGAAACTGTACTATAAACACACATCAATTCCTTCAATAAATGCAGGAGTGCTGGATTGAAACAGGTAAAATCATATGATCCATAGTTCTTTCTAGATACAAATGCAATTCATTTTCTTATATAAGATCTATCTGAGGCATTATCCTAGAAAAATATGTCCTTGTGAAATTAGCCCAGTTCAGCACTGGGATCTAATATTCTTGTCCTTAAGAAAGGTGTGATTCTCAACATGTGGGAGTACTCCAGAAATTCCTAAATCGGTGCCTGAGTGACAAAAATGATTAACACATATATAGGATTTTTCAACAGAAAATACTAAATGGTTTTCATGAAGGAAATGTGCATAGTTAACTCCATCTTACGGATGGGGAAAAAAGAGATCCAGGCAAGTGCAATGACTTTTTAAAGGCTATCACCATCCTGCCAGAGCTACAAACAGATCCTTTTCCTGTCCACTGCTCATTTTAGTCTCAGAAGATCTCTCTTTCAATTCACAAAAAAATAACAACAGTCATTGCCCAGTGATGGCAAAAGAGGCCAGCGAATCACAGGGAGGTGAAGACGTGTGAAGATGAACAGCAAGTGAGTGCTAAGGAAAGGTCAGTACAGACTTTCTCATGATGTTTTTGCCAGGAGAGAAGATCAGCTGTCTACTCCCCCAGTCCTTAAATCTGATACTACCTGCTCCCAAGGCAAACTCCTCCCAGGATATTCGATTAAAACACAATCGGGTCACCACTGCATTTCCTGAAGCACATCCAGTCCAACTGTCCAGCTCCCACAATGAAATTATTAACAATGGACATCGCACTTTATCCTTTCTTTCTGCACCCTCATTTTACCCCAGACCAACAGCTGGCATCTTGCACACTTCCCAGGTGAGAAGGTCTTTGCTGTAGGAGTTCCCAGCTCTGCTCTGTGCCATCACCACAGGGGCAGTGGCCGTGTATCCAAGAGGATCCCAGTTACAAACGTTTCCTTCTGAGATGTGACACAATAGGGACCATCTGTGTATCTGTGACCTGGGAGTTGTAAGGATGTTTGCAAAAGAGATACCCTGCCCTGCCCTGTCACTTTGATTTCTGTCTCTGGAGGAAGCTGAGCTTCCAAGGGGTTCTCTGGCTCACACTCTAAGCCTGACTGTGTAGAAAACATAATTCTGTTGGCCTTGCACCAGTACCATCATAAAACCTAAAGCTGAATAGTCAACTGAAGTTAAAACTAGAACTTCTTCTGGAGAAGCCAGCAGCTCCCTACCTCTGCTCATATCCTGCTTTGTGCTGCAGTGACAGATTATTTTACAAGCACAAGAGAGAGAATTTTCCAAAGCAGGGAAGAACAGACTAAATTAAAGCAGAAGACGGCCTCCAACTGGGAACCTATGCATATGAGGGAAAGAGAGATGTGCAATAAAATAACTATTTATCCACAAGAAATATACTTTAAAAAATCAATTAGAGCTTGTCATTACATGACTTCTGCATCAGATCCCTTTCAGGCAAATAATAATTATTAAAAATATGCTTACTGAGTTAAGTTACTTTCCATTAAAATGTTCTCACCTATTGAGCACTTAATTATCATACAATAAATTAACAATTTAAATAGCAATTACTTTCTTTAGTCAAATGTATTAGAAGCAGTTATTTATGGACTCTTGATTATAATAGATTCAAGAAACTCACAAAATTACAGCATGTCCCTGTGTGTGTATATCATTATTCCTGAAGTAATTGCAATTACAGGAGGCCAGTCAGAGCAATGCAGAAGCTGGGCTGAGGCTCTCTGAAAGACCAACAGCTACAAGATCTTTCTTGACAGCGCATGGCTGGCCTGGTTTGCTGGAGGATTGAGAATTGAGGGGCCAGCCACTGGGGTGCTTCTTTAATAAGTCAAATATTCTGGATAACATAAACATAGAGGATAAAGGGCAATGGTTTGTGGGAGCTGACTGGAAAAACACAATGAAAGCTGTAGCAGGAGCTTTCAAAGTATGATGCCAGTGAGGACTCCTTTTGTGTCATTCCTAGAGCATCATGTCAGGCAGAAAATCTTAGCAGCCTGTGCCAGGAACTGTTCAATCTATGGCAGAGATGACAGCAAAAATCCCCTTAGCTCAGAGGGGCTCATGGAGACCCTCTGCTCTTTTATCCCTTGCCCAAGTTTCCAAAGATGGTGGTGGTGCTCAGAAGACAAAATCAGATTATTTAAACCAGTGCAACATCTTTTCATCTGCACATGGGAAGACCCTGCTGTGTTACCTGTCTACCCACGTTCACTGGATAAAGCTGTAAATCTGATCAGTCTAAAACACTCCCTGGAACAAACTCAGGGTGCAAAAGAGCCCAAGTGCCAAGCACCATATAAACAACGGGCAAACAAATTTGCATGTAAGCATTTTGGTAAAGAGGAGGATTTGGAGATCTATAAAAATAATCAGGCCCATAACAAGCCACAGAGATAATTAAATCAGTGAAATGAAATATCAAATTCTGGCAGCCCACAAAGAATTTGATGACGATAATAATAATAATAAGGACTCAGTGGATGAAAAGGAAGAGAGACAATTGGTCCATTAAAAATAATGGTGAACAAAATGAGGACCATGTGATGGAGAAAAGGGCATGTTATACAATAATTTAAAAATGTCTCAGTGACAAGAAGAGAGGCTTTCTAAGGCATTTATTTCTTCTACATCACTGAAAGATACTGTGCAAGCCTTAGAATATTCAACATCTCTAGAAAATAAGCCAGACTCTCAGCCAGGCTCTGAATTTGGCACATCTCCTTCACTCACTTTCAAAGAGGTACATTAATTCAAAGTATCTGGGGAGCTGGATCAATATGTAACAATGCAGAATGTGCACCATGTACTACAATACCCATTTATCCCCTGAACAGGAAGTTCATGGGCATTTTCCCATCTGGGAGTAACTATGGATTGAAGTATAAACTTTATTCCCCTTATAAATATACTGGAAAATGGTATAAATATGAATAATGTAAATTAGGAGTAAGAACAACGTGTACATCCTGGCAGGGCCTATTAAAAAGTCTGCAAGTCCAAAAAGCTCCACATTGTATGAAATTTATGAAATTTAGTTATAAGATAGTGAAGCACATAACTAAACGGAAATATTTGTCTGAGGAAGTACAGACCTTTGGAAATCCCTGTTTGATTGAAGACCGAGGATGGGCGCAGGCTGTCTTGCCTGACTAACACACACATGCACACACCCTCAGGACACCCTGGCTATCACCTCCCGATATTTATAATATTCCTCTTTTCATCATAGGCTTTTAGCAGCTGCCTGGCACAGTGCCCTGGGAAGCAGCTTCAGCATCAGCCATGAGACACCAGAAGCAGGGCAGGGTAGGAGGGCTTTATCCCGAGGGATGTACCTGCTCACAGTCTGTGCACACAGTCGTCTTTAAATCAAGGGGTAACAAAGGGCAGAAAACAGTGATGCAGGAGTATCTTTCCAGCTTGATGAGGAATGTACATCAATTGGCCTGATACTTTGTTTCATTCAGCTCATCCACCTTTTGGGATTTGCTTGGTGTTTCTGATAACACAGAAGGTGAACACAGGAGAGACTCTGGTTTCCCTGCTCACACACACCCCACACCCCCCATGAGCCCTCACCCCAGTGTGCTGAGTGGTTGCTGTTGAGGGCTCGGGATGGAGCTGAGCAGCTCAGGTTGTCACTGCCAGCTTCAGGAGGGAGGCAAGAGGCGACTCCCACTTGTGCATCCCTCTCGTTCCTGCTCCTCCTGTGACGCTGTGCTCCCACTCGCAGCTATTGGAATGCAAATGATGGCATCGTGTCTGACATCTGTACCTGTGGTGTGAGGCGGGGGGAGCCGCTCCGGCTGCTCGGACCCGGGGGGATGCGCTGATTGGCACTCACTGGGATGGGGCGAGCAGCCTCAGCGCTAATTGCCCGTGCGGAGCCTCCGCCCGCCGAGCGCCGGGCTTTGATCCGCGCTCAGCAAGGCACCGGCGCATTAAAGCTGGGAGTAATGCTGATGTACGTTATATGTTATTGAGGGACACTTGAAATCAGCAGAAAGATGAAACATCTGCCTCATCGGAGAGTGAGGGAGCTCTGTGCAAAGCAGCTGTTTAATTATCCAGCACTGTGTCATGTAACAATTTACACAACATACCCTTAATCCCCAATCAGATCAAGAGGAGAGTTGCTTTTAGGAACTAGGAAATTGAATGAGCACGGACATGTCATGAATTGTCAGCTTTAGCATTAAAATCAATCAATCAATCAATCAATCAATCAATCAATCAAAGTAACATCTGCGTTTCCCTCCTACTTTCCAAGATACTCCTCCTGAGAATTCCAACACACAGCATTTTTACTTGAGTTAGCCAACCCAAAGTAACGTCTTTGGGATACAAACTTGAAGTGAATGCATTTATCAAAACTTAATGAAGGCTATAGCATTCAACTACCCTTTCCAAAGTTCATAACAGTAATTGCACTAGCCCTGGGTACAAGCTACTGAACTGATGATGAGAAGTCTTGATGAAGCCTGAGTCCAGAATGCATTTATAGTTTTTTGAATAGTCTGGTACAGGGAAGTACCAATAATTGATTAACGATCCAAGGAATTTCTAAGAAGAGATAAGTATGAAGAGTCAAAATGTTTGTATCATTTTTCAAAATATTTTCCTAACATTCAGTAACACTAAACAGGAAAATAGGTCCATACATCAGTGTTTATGTGGCTGACATAAATGCAAAATAGGCATTTTTTGAGTTCTGAAATATTGCATATATTGGTCAGTAAAGACCAGAAATCAATGTAACAAAATAGTATTGTTGAAAATCATGGTCAGTGAGTGAGCTCAAAATATTTCATGTGGAAGATTTCTAGATGGACAGACTTCTGGGATCCAAACCAGCCAAAAGGGTATTCTGCATCTCTTTGGCAGACCAGTCAAAAGGAGTATCCTGGCAATGCAGCAACATGGCTCAGGTCTGGTGCTTGGGAAATTCCTTGGCACCATTTAATTTATTCATAGGAAAGCAGCCTGTGAGTCCAAGAGCAGTATCACCCAGGGCTCTGATTTCCCAGGTTATTCATAAACACTTAGAGGCTGCCACTCATCCTGCATTTGACCCAAGGTAGGTAAAAATCGGTCTGGGTGATAAATCATGCAGTGATTTGAAACACAACTGCTTTGGGCTTCTGTGGAGTTGGAGGAGCTCCCTGAAATGAAGTCTTAACCAGGAGGCTGCGAAGCAGTGACCCATAAGAAAACCTAATGGGTTTCAGCCTCTCCTTGCAGCCTTCTCAGCCTGCCCACACCAAGACGTGTCAGATGCAGAACCAGGTTTACAAAAATAACGCAGGACATAGAGCCAAGCCTCTCAGAATCGTGTTTACCATGTTGCCCTAAAAATACCTGCCTGGGTTTATCTGGTGGTACAGGATTCTGCAATTTCTACAAATTTATGGACTATTTTTCCCTTCTGGATGCTGCTGTCTTTGTTGCCCAAATGTATTCACCTTCTAGACCTTACAGTCTTCTCATATCAGCCCCTCTGTACTCTTTTTCCTGTCCCATCCTCCTCTGCAATTACTCTTACTCTCCTTACTGTCATTTGTATCCCTCTTATCTAAATCCATGTGAAAATAGCATGGAACCAATATGTTTGCTTAAACTATTTGCTACAAATATACCAAAAGGATCATATTCCCTCTTCTGTCTCTTCCCTTGGGGAAATGTACTCATTAATTTGATTTCCAGCTTTCATTTTTTTTTAAAGGGAACAAATGACAATTATTGTTTACTTTGAAGTGCAATCTTTAGCATGAATAATTCCCCAAAAGAAACATCTGCTTTACAGACGAGTTGTGACAGCAAACAGCATGCTTTTATATTTTGTATATTCACATCTGAGTGGCAAGAGTTGGGACTGAGACTGACTTTCCACCTTCACACTGCAGTCTCAAGAGGCCAAGATCACTTCTCAGGAGTGTTTCCGGGCCTTTTGGGGTATTTTGTGGCATTTCAGGTGTTTTTAAGTGTGACAGAGTATCTTTGTGCCTCAAGGTGTGCTTGTGCCCATGTCAGCTACCAAATGTTACTCGGCCCTCTGGGTGCTGTCCAGCCCCGAGATGACCTGTTTGTATGTCCAGGGCCCCTGGACATCAGTGTCTTGTCTTTCATGCACTTCCTGTGCAGCACATGGCACAGGTTTCTGCCTGTGCCCAGCAAAGCTTGGCTGGCAGCCCATCTCTCCAGCTTGTTAAAGCTACTGTCTGCACACCAGAATGGTTTTTAGCAACAGCTGGACCCGGGCCAAAGCTTGTCATCTGAATTCAAGTCCAAACTTCTCCAAACTTTCAGGCCTTTTAGCATCCTTGGCTGACACTTTCTGAGCTGGCTGGTGGATTCAGATTGTTTTCATATCCTTAGCAGTATACACAATGCACTGCAAAATAAACATCAAACAGAAAAAGATTGTGTGTGCTTAACTGTGAGCTATTTATGAAAGCAATGAAAGAACAATCTTTTTCCTTTGTATGTCAAATAGGTTGAGTAGCACTAAAGAGAATATTCAAGATACATATCAAGAAAATTCTTTCATGGAAAGGGATATGAAAGAAATAGATTACCTGGATGCAGAGTGGTCTCACTGGGAATCTCTGAAGACAGACTAGACAGACAGCTGTCAGGACTAGTGCAGTTACCCCATTTGAAGGAGGAGGATTGGGTTGCCTCTCAAGCCTGGACTTCTCTGATTTTATCTTTCCTACCAGCTGCTTACCTTGTGTTGGCTCTGGAGGGAGAAGCTTGTACTGGAAGTATCGTCCTGCAAAGAAGCTCCACACCTTTCCTCCCTTTTGCTTTACCAGAAATCCACTGCTGACCCTTGGGATCATAGAATCATGGAACATCTTGAGCTGGAAGAGACTCACAAGGATCATCAAAGTCCAGCTCCTGGCCCTGCACAGGAGAGTTGTTGCTATCTCATGGCTGAACAGATAAGGAAGGTTTGTCTTCATCTAGTGCAGAAGTGAGATTTGACCTGTGGCACCTTCAGCAGCCACACAACCTTCCCATTCCAGCCTGTCCCCTGAAAGGGGCCTGGCAGGGAAATACAGATTTCAGTTTGAGAGGGAGAGAGGACGGATGGCACCTATCATATGCTCTTTCCTTTTCATTCGTGCCCTTCTTCCAAATGACAGCTGTGGTTGTTTTACTTAAATACTTAGCTGAGCCGACCGTTGAGCTCGTGAATGCTTAGACCACTTTGATGTAAAGTGTTGCAGTCAGGAGTTCAGATTCCTTATAAATCTATTTTCTTTGAGACTTCCCAGCACTCCACATACAACTGTCAGCAGCCACAGCACATCTCCAGGATGGTGCAGTGCACGAGCCACTGAGCCCCACAGGCTTTGCTGAGAACAAGAGAGAGCTGGAAAGCCCTCAGCTTCTCATGGAATGGAAATGGGAGCTGGCAACACAATCTACTTCACCAGAAAATGCTCAATATTTTAATAACTCTTATTTTTCTCCTCTGTTACTGAGAAGTGGCTTTTTACGTCGTATTACTTATGAAAAATAACAACACTTAAAGGTAGAAAGGAAATAAAATGAGATTCATACAATATACACATGGACACTCTTATTGGGTATTAACCAAACAGAAATTGCTTAGGAAATATTCCTTATTGCCCATAACAGGGTGCAAATCTTCCAAATTTGTTTGGCTGCATTTAATCTCATTTTACTTTTTTTAAGAAACTAGGAAGAAAATTTAAATCTTAGTGATTTGTAAAATGCTCTACCAACACAAGAAATTACAATGCTACTAGAAACAAGAGAAACTAGAAACCTGTTGAACATACAGCTTCTTTTTAATACTCCTCAAGATCCACAAAAGCCCATTTTCAATCCGAAGCTGCCGCTGATGAGGTATTTCAGTATTTTTAAATAGCATTGCTGGAAGGTGTGTCATGGACCTGAATGTTCTTTATTAAACTATGAAAATTATCCTCTCAGAAAACACAAGCAGCACAAGAAAAACACAGACCATGTTTACAACCTGACAGCAGAGCACTTTATGAGATTTATCTTTATGAGATTCTGAAATTCAAAGGGCTAAACTGTTGGGCCATTTGAATATTTGATGTTATAGGCAGATGCTTCAGGAATAGATCCTCATCTTTTGTAGCTGGTGTAAATCTACAGGCTCTAGCACACTTATTTACTAGCTGAGTTGTTTACTTACACATTAGCTGAGGATCTCAGAAGCTGGTGCAGAAGGTGACTAGCACAGTTCACATCCAAAGAGAGTGATCTCCTGCTGATTTCCCTGGGAACTGAATCAGAAACAACAGGCAAACCTCTCTGTCCATATCATCATCTCCTTACAAATCCATTGTACAGGTGGTTCTTTTCTTTTGTTAAGCTTATTTTGCATAGGTTTGTTTATTTGTTTATTTAGTCATTTAGTACACACTCAAAATGGAAATGAAATTACACTGAAAATATTTTGTGTCTTTAACTGCTTACAAGGGGTTTACACATGGCTGAAGTTAGCCCAAACTGCTCACTGATGGGCACCCAGCAACAAAGACCTGATCCAAGGCTCAAGGAAATCACTGGAAGTCTTCCTAATGCCTTTTGCAAGGTCCATATCTGGCTGTGTAGGAGCTACACTATCCTCTGCATCTTATCACATTTTGATCACAAGAGAAAGAAAAGGATAATCTCAGCTGATCAGAATATGTTTGTATAAATATGCACATTTTGTATCCATATGTCCTTTTCAACCATATGTCCTTTATTTCTATCTGTAAGAGGAATTTAACTTTATGTTTGCTATACATTTTGATAAAATCTAAGATGGAAAATTGCAGAGAATTAGTGTTCTTCAAGGACATTTGTGATTTACAAGAAATAGAGAAACTGTTTTTGAAATGTAACTAAGCCCAAGCTTTTGAGAGTGCTATAGGTACAGTGAGCCAGAATGGCCTCCCAGAACCTAATGGCAGCAGAAACATCTACGACAAATTCCACTGGGTCTTAGGGGGAAAAATAGCATTTATGACTGATAGAAAGTACTGGGACACTTCATGCCTTTAAGCAAAATAATCACTTAAAAACCAGAAGGAACCTGCAGTGAGACCAGCAATCACATCTTTACCAGTGATAAATCCAGTAAGAATTAGACCATCTTTCAGGGTCTTCTGAGCTCAAGGCCTGACTGCCAAGTAATTGTGCTGCACTTGAGTCCTTACACACTCACTTTATTGTTCTATCTGCCCACTATGCAAAACCAACCAGGCTCTGTCACAGAATATATTGCCTATGATTAAAGATGTGCGGCACAAAACAGGACAGAAAAGCTTCAGAGCCAACTGGATAAAAAACTAGCGTGGACCAGCTCCAGTTTTATAAATGACAGTACCATGGGAAAAACAGATCTGGGGTAATTCATTTTACCTCTTTGTGTTTCAGTTTTCTGATCTGTGAAATTGAAGGTAGTGATACTCATCTCTGCATTGCAGATCCCTGGCTCCTGGGCGAGAGCTGCCTTGGGACTGGCCAGCTCACTCCACAGCAGGAGCAAATGTGAAGGTGTGCATCTGCCTCCTGCCTCTGCCAGGAAAACCAGGCATTTGTTCCTTTGCTACAAAACATTTAAGCTACTTCTTCAGTTATAGTATGGAGCTTTGCAGCTCTTTTGGGATTTATTTGCTCACTCTTTTTCTGGAGTGAAGTATATGACCAGTAGCTTTCAGGTATCTTCTAGGGACTGCAATAGTGCCACAATGGTCCATGGACAGCTGTGAGCCAATTTTTAAACAGCCAGCTCTAGCACCTCTTACAGGCTGAAGAGTTCAGCAACTTCATATCACGTACATTTTATTTTGCCTTTTGAGCTGCTTCTGTCACTCACATTGAACTGCATGCAACCATGGCTTCAATTATCCAGCCTAGCTAATTAATAGCACATTGCTGCGATTCTGAGTTACCCCGTGGGAGCTGCAGACTAAAGATCATTAAAAACCTCTCACTCGTGTTTTAAACAGAAATGGCAACTCTTCTCCCTCTCCCGGTCTTTCTAATTCTCTGAGGCAGTGTTTGAAAAATATTTAAGTAAAACTGGTCACTTGGTAAATGGGGCATTCTCAAATTTATGAGCAGAACCTCAGATAAAACTGTCCCGGTAGTTTGTTACCGGCTTTGAATTAATTCTCACAAACAAAGTAACTTGCTTGTGGCAGTGACACATTTGGAAATGCGGTCAGAGCTGACTTATTAAAAAGGTTATAAAAGTCTTTGCTAATGATTATGTACCACAACTGCTTTTGGCTCTTGTTCCCATAGCATATTTCCAGCAAAATCAAATGTAGACTCCTAGGAGCATAAGTTGGAAATCATCCTGCCTCAGTGAGCCTGAACCTCTCAAGTAGGACAGGACTCTGCTGAGACCTCGTGCCTGGAAATGACTGTGGGCAATACTTTCAAAGAACCTTCAGAGATTAACTTGTATAGTTAGTGTCTCTTAAGAGAGATGAAGTTAATTGCTGCAATCGCTTTATTTATGAATTTTTGAATTAATCCAGGCTTTTAACAAGTGTTCAAGGCATTTTATTTTATGGTTCCAGGTCTTGAGCCCTAGAGAAAAAAATCTATTTTTAATTCCTGTCATTTCAGTCATGTTACAATCTGAATAATACAATTTAAACAGGCAATTGGTGGAAGTAATAGTTAACAAGTCACAGTAAATCCCAGCAGTACTTACTGAAAAACAAGTGATGCAACAAGCAAAGACAAGGTTATTCAGGTAAATAAATATGACTTGAAATTAGCTTTTTTGGAGAGAAAAAGTCTTTCAGTAGAGTGAAGTTGCAGTGTTTTGTAGGAATTAAAGTGCGGTTTATCATAAAAGTGAACTAATTTACTTCATTACTGGTAGTGAATAGTAGTACAACTCCATGAGGGACCAAATTCTGTCCTCTAGGATCAAAGTTGTAATAAAAAGTTTTAATGGTCATTCACCAGGGTTTTTACTATTTTTACTATGTTAAAAATGGAAGAACTAAGAAGATAAAAACCAAAAAATCTGAAAGGGTGAAATTTTTTGGCAATTTCGAAAAGTGGGATGTATCAAAGCTTTAATAGATTTTATTATTGTTGTCCTCTGCAAATATCTTCTCTCAACAACAAACTGATGTAATCAGTCTTTCCAATCAGCTCTAACACAGAGTATCCACAGACATTAACAAGCAAGCAAAATGCAAATGACAGAAACTGTGTGCACTGGTATCTCTCCACGGGGCCTTCTTTCCTCAAACCACACTCTTGTTTGCCATGCAATAGCCAGGAATGAGCCACCCTGAGCCGCCTGGAGCTCAGATCCACACCTGACCTCTGCACCTGAATTTGCACGCACAGCTCTTACAAAGAATACTAATCCTGTCCTTTAAGAATTTAATTCTTTTGAAACCTGTTGTTCTGGAGTTGTTAAGCCATACCATACATTCAAATTAAATTATGATAAAGAGCAATGAGATGAGTGAGAGGAATAAGGACAGAGAATTATTTGGGAAAGTGCTGGCAGATGTGGCAATGGACCACCAATGAGGTCCTTGGTGGGATGGGGGATGGGGACAAGGGAAGAAGAGTAGCAGCCCTGTGCTCAGACAAGGGAATGTGCTGCTGGTCAAGGGAATTTGCCAGTGTCAAGTGGGATTAAGAGACTGTGTGAGGCAAATCCCTGCAGACAGGAAGAACTGGGTGGCATTTTTCAGGTGAGATTAAGGTATGTGAAACAGGCAACAAGATAGGAAGCCATAGAGGACTGAGAATATGTAAGTGGAAGATATGATCAGAGCAGCAAGGAAGATAATTTGAGCTGGGGAGATGAAAAGCACAGAGCTGACAACCGGCTCTCACTTCAATCTGTGCTTAAAATTAAATCCATGCTTAAGTGCCTCAGTGAACTGAGGCTGCTGGAAGGGTAATCTTCTAAGTAACCAGTAAGGAACACTGAACTCCCTTCTATTGTATATATGTACAATCCCACAAGGATAAAGAAACTAACATTTCTTTGCAAGATTGATTTTATTCTGCTCTTGGACATTTCAGTGAAGTTGTTACAGCTGTCCTGCCCAAGCCACAGAAAGACCGAAGGCCAAAAAAGGGCCAGGGTATTAATATGCAAAGGGCTTTAGCAGACAGAAATAAGTCCTGACTGTCAAAGAAAGGGCAACTTTTAATCATTCCTATGCTCACCTGTAGGTAAGCTTCAGAGGCCAAGAATCATGTAGGGAGATGCTTTTTCACTGCAACTAAGTATTTTAAACATTTTTTCATTTTCTTTTATCTTTTTCAGACATTATTCATTGTGTTTTGATAGCCTCAGATGTTGTTTGGAGCATATCACATCCTGTTCATGTCAGAACAAGAATGAAAGGAAAGTCACACATGGAAGTGATGCTGCATAAAAAGTCAAAAGTGACTAGTCAGTTAAATGGTACCCAAATAAAGAAATTTGGGTGCCAACTCTTGCTCTGCCACAACATTTCAGAGATGTTATAACTGAAGTAGAAGGAGGAATTTAGCCAAGACAAACCTGTACCTCTGAAGCATAGGATGAGGATATATTCCAGGTGGCCCAGGACCAGAATGGCACAGGGAGCCTGCACACACATGGCACAGGCTGCACTGGCTGTGCCACTCACAGAGAGCACAGGGCTGGTCCTCCTGGGTTCATGAGCCTTGTCTTAGGGACATCCAAGTGAAATATTGTATTTAGACACTGCTCCTTGTAGCACAACCTCCCAGAGCATCTCAGGACAGGCTCTTTAACAGCTGCCAGTAACAGGCAAGAACAATAATTCCCTTTCCTCAGAGCCACCACGTGCCTGAGCCACAACCGTCCCCTGCACTGAGGCTGCAAGGCAGCTGTGACCATCCTGCCAGCACAGGGCACCCAGTGCCAACCCTGGGCACTGACTGATTGCTGAGCACTCATCCCCATGGTGCTTCCAGAGCAGGTGACTCTGCCTGGGGCACACCTGTCCCACACACTGACTGGGGGATTTCTGTAGGATTCGGAAACAGCTGCGTTAATTCTTCCCCCAGAGATATCACTCCAAGAACCTACTTTTTGCCTCTTTCTGCATGACCTCCAGTCTTAAGCAATTCAATGATTTATTCAAATCTTTTTGCATCCCCACTGAGGGCACTTGTAAATTAACCTGCTATTGTGTTTAGAGTACTAGGGTTGATTTATAAAGATGCCTATAAAATAAATGTCCTTGCAGATGGACAAGTCTTTAAACACATTTTCATATATTAAAAAAAAAAATTGTGGTACTTTAGAAAACACAGCAGTAAAACTCCAATCAAAAGAAATAATGGAGGATAAAATAAGAGACCCACTTACCAGAAATCTTAGATGTGTAGAAGATTTACTTTTGTAGATTAAAAATGTAGATGAAACTTTGAATTCTAGGCTTTCTAAACTGTAAAGCCTTGTGATGTTAGCAAAAAAGGACTTTTAAAAACCTTTCAAGATATGAGAATCAGAAAGAGAGAGCTTATTTGTTCGCTTAATGGAAGGTCTCACTCAAATTAGACAGGTTGATTCTCAGAGAGCCACCATTTTCTGCAAAGATGAAAAAATAGAGAAATGCCAAAATGAGTGTGATTTTAGAGAACTGACTACCATAACATCACTGAGTTCTTATGAATGACAGCACTGTAGAACTGACATTTCATGTTCTTCTCCAAAGTATGTTACATTTCTATTTAGAGACCCTATAGAAGTTAGTGATGGAGGAAAAGATCCAGAAACTATTCCCAGTCCACCCCGACTCTCTACAAAATGAATACACCAGAGCACAGAATCAGGTTTTGGGAATGAGCTGAAGTGAATAGGATTGCATGGGCAGAATGTCAAAATGTTTCTAATGATTCACTCACTAACATTGCACATAGGGGAAAACTACACTGCTCAGACCCCCACTCAAATTTCCCCAAAGTTTGAAAATTAGTTTATCTCAACTCCAATGTACAATGTGCACTCTTTTCCCTTTAATAGCTTGCAATATATTAACAGGTAAATAGCATAATCACCAAAATCCCCTTTCCTCTTGTTGTAAATTGCCAAAGCTTCCCAGCCCCGACTTCCCTAATCCACATATATCCACTGGTTATTTCTTTATATACTGAGGGTAGGATCAGTCCCAGATGAGCCTTTGGCTCATCTGAATGCATTACCCTCTCTTAAGGCCCTTAATCAGTCTGACACCTGGTGAAACACCAGGAAAGGAAGAGAACAAGGAGGACACAGACCTCTCCTGTTATTCTTCACTGACACTCTCTTATAGTATCAAAAGTGAAGTACAAGGAATTTGGAGCCGAGGCAGCCTTATCTGAGCTATCCATGGGCCAATCCTATTCTGGACTTAAAAAACCCGAAGCACTAACAGTGTGGTTAGTACCCAACATATTGAAATGCATCTGTTCTTGTGCGGTGAATCCATAGTAACCGTTTCCTCCTCTCAGTAGGAGACAGGAGGGTTGAGCATTTTTGGAAGTCAAGCAGCTGCTTTAAGGAATCTGATCTACATTGGGAGTGAGGGGTGAGAGAAGGAGAGAAATCAGCAGAGACAAAAGGAGTTATTGCTGGGTTCGCCTTTGCAGTAACTTCTGCAACCCTCCCTGGCCCACATTGCAGAGGCTGCCCTTTGCGAGAGCAGCGTTCTCTGGCACTGCCTGCTCACAGCATCCCTTCGTAAAGAGAGATAAGTGCCCACCCCATGGGAAAGAAAGTCTCACACTCTACACTGGGGCACACAAGGACTTGACCCTCTTAGTCAGGTGTTTAACAGGAGACACCGATGGCATTCAAGCTATAGGTCCCTGCACAGGTATTTTCTGGGGCTGTCTCAGCCTGGCTCATTTTCCAGATTTTGTCTTCCAAGAGTGCTCTGCATAAAACTTGAGATTGAAGGTTTCTATTAAAAGCCACTCTCTTCAGTTCAGTTTATAGCTCTGTTGCCATTTATTTTTCTAAGAACTCATGTTTGGAACAATCAGGAAGTCTGATGTGGCTTGATATAAGAAGATACTTTTTAAAACAAAGTCCCTACAACAGACAGAACTGAAATGTCAAAATATTCAAATATGTACGTGTGTAAGTAATGAGGAATATAACGTGTTACATTCTTCTCCTATAGCAGCTGAACCACTGAAGAGGTTAAACAGAAGCCAGATAAATGAAAATTTAAACCAGCAATGAAATCTTTCCTCAAAAATAGATATCAAATAGAAATTCAGTAGGTTTTTTACATTGGTGGACCACAAACTAATTATTGACCCAAAACAATGCTTGATGGATAAAAGCTCCCTTTCCTACTTCATCAGGAACACCTACATAACCATTAACTCTCCAGTTAAAGACCCTGTCTGAGTAAGTGTGGTTACTAATACAAAAATTCAGGCATGGTGATGAAAACTATCCACACACAGACTGAGTTTAAGGAAACACAGGAGGAAGCATCCAGAATCTCACAAAATTATACTCAGTTTCCTGGGAAATAATTTTAACATGGGCTTAGGGGTACTCCTGTCTCTGTGACATCTCTTCACAAATTCTCTGTTCAGGTTTCCCAAACTACACATTTCACCTCATCCTGAGGTCACCTTATGCATTCCTTAAGTACACTCAGACACCACTACATGGACTGTTGCATTCTAAAATAGAATTTGTGGTATATGATTAGTAGGCATTTAAAAAAAAATATACAGCCCTGTCAGAGCCCAAATACTCCATCATTAGCTACTCACAGCACCAAGATAGTGCACATGAGACCAAATAGTGGGTTTAAACGTGTATAATGCATCTCAGTCCACGCTTTTAACTTGTAAAGGAATACATTGAAGAAAATGTCTCTGTCACATTCCTTGGCAAGAACATACTTGAATAAGTCCCAAATTGAGAGCGACAGAAAATCGCCAACACAAAGTGTCTTAAAGTATAAGCACTCCCTGGTACTTCCTCGATAACTTGGAAATATCAATCCTTTGCCATAAATCCACAGATTGAAGGAGATTTTTTGTAATGACCAGACCTGGCAGTTTAATTTAATTACAAGTTGGGTACCTTGAAGGAAGAAAAATCTCTTGCTGGCTTGCAAGATTGCAAAATTTATGTTCCAAATACCTCTAAAAGCTTGTAAGCTCAGGGCAGATATAATTAATGCAGCAACTTTAGCTGGAGCATCAGTGTGGCTGCCCAGCTAAATTGATTGTTTGGGACAAGTGAGCAGGACCAAATGTTGGGTCTGTCCCTGGCTTTGCATGGAGGAGCAGCTCCCTCAGCGTGCACAGGCTGCACGCTACAACACTCAGCTGGTGGAGAACCCACAGACAGGGCTCCTGCTGATGGTGGATCATAATATATTTGTCTGTTTAGCATAAGACAAATGCCATGGACTATTTATCCCTCTCTGACCCCAGGAATACTTAAAAGCAGCTCTGTGGAGAGCCAAAGTACAAATCATGCTAAGAGCGATTAAACAGATATTTTATAGGTCTATAACTATTTAAAGGCTGCGAAAGTTTGTAGCCCAAAAGTTGTACTTGGTGTGATTTTCCTGAAAACTCAATCAATCAACAAAATATCTGTATTAAAAATCAGCAGAAGAAATCCCACTTCAGAAGCCTTGTCTTTTTATCCTCCTAGTAGTCGCTTTCAGCCATCACAAGGGACCACCCTCATTCAATGCCAGTCAAATCTCACTCTGAGCCAATACACTGGACACAGATTCTGGCTCTGCTCTCAGCGTCAGATGACTTTTTTAAACTAATTTTCCACCTTAGAGGAAAAAAAAGAGAGAGTAAGCAGTAGATATATATTTAAGGGAAAGGAAATCTGGGACAAAGATATCAAGTTTAACACCTGTAAATATCAAAACATCTTTCACTTGAAGCCTTCATTAAACTTGAAATTCTGGAGATGTCATTAATGAAACAAACGAGATGCTGGATGGTAAAACAGGAACTGTGCATATCTTAGTCCTAAACTGGCATGTAGTATAAAATCCTCATCAAGCCCATTTGCCCTTCACATCTAAATACATCGAGGGAAGCACCTAATTTACCACTCCCAAAGAAATCAAGGGTTCTTTAAGCCCAGTAGTGTGCCTCAGGTACAGCCAGCATAGAATATTATGAAGAAATCACCTCTGATCTATGCAATAGGTGAGCTTTATGTAAGGAAAATTGGAAAACAGTTTACTGGATAAAAAGATATGTTCATTTTAATTCAATTCAATTTCAATATTTCTGTTGCCATAATAGATGAGTTAGAGAAAGAAGCATACAGCATTGTTCATTTACTTCCTCATTTTAGCAACTTTCTACATTATTATCTCCTTAATACAACCTACTCCCTCATTTTATGGCTTTTTTTACTGTTTTACATCTCCTAATTCAGAAAACATACTTATGTGGTCCTCAATCATACGACACCTTATGACTCTTGCAGCCATTTGGAACACATCCTCATGTGCAGGCATTTTAAAACTCTTCCCTCCAATCTGCATTGCTTTGGATTTGCCTGCCATGTTTTCACCTACCATCCAAAGCGATGTATTTGCTGTCTAAACCCTGCAAGAACTTGCGCCCTCCACACTCCAATTCAGCCCAGCCTCAGCATGTTTATCTGTTTTAGAGGGGTTGCATTGTTATTTCTACTCAATGAGCGGGCAGCACGGTGTGTGTTGCAAGGCATGAGAATCCTGGCAGAGGGGCCCCAGCCAAGTTTTGGGTAGTTTACCCTTATCAGGGCCGGAGGAGTGCAAGAAGTGCTAAATTGGGAAAGAAGATGTTGGAAGAAAGAATAACAAGGCAGCAAGAAAGCAGATAAGGAGGGACTGAACCATCCTGGACTAGAACCAATCAGGTCCCCTGAGGGATGCATGCAGGGCACGGGGACAGTGCTGAGGGTCCAATCGGGTCATGGGTGATTGTGTGAGTGACACTTACAGAAATGCATAAGGATGGAGAAATGGAAACAATAAATGGACTCTTGCGTAATCAAATTGATTCGTTGTTCAGGGGTTCCGTATTCCCACAAGTGTGCATGCTATTCCCCTTCCCTAAAAAGTATAAATTTTCTAATTTCACCCATTAACACTATTTCTGTAACATTTACAGCCTCTGTGTTTTCTCTGCAGAGCTGGTCATGGTCTATTATTAAGCTTTTCATTAGAACTGAATACCTAAACTAATAGAAGCTAGGGATTGTCAAAATATTTCATGCTAACTTGTTTAAAATATAACACCAAAATGTAATTTCCTTCACACCCTTCTTCCCCCAAATGTCACTTCATGCCAGGATAGCTTTTACCCATGACATGATCAAAATTTAAAATAAAATGTTTTTAAAATTCAGGAACTTGAATAATTCAATTAACCCATTTCATAAATATTATTGAGTTTAAAAAGCCACTCAAGGTTTCAATTCTCAGACATTAGAAAATAATATATAAATCGAAGTACAGGAATATTTTTTCCACTGCTCAGTGCCTCTTAACTTCAAGTTTCTTCAACATCTTCACATGTTTTCAGCCGCTCCTGCATGTTCAGAACAGGTTGTATTTAGAGTTTCACACAGATCTGGTTTCACGCAGATCTCCTGGATCTTACTTGATGGCAGATGTTTTCAGGCTTTCATATTGTGTTATTGTTCTCAGGTGCAGACCCATCTTTGAATACATTTTCAGAGTTGTTTCCCCCCCTCTCTCTGGAGATCTTCTGCCTGGCTTGTAATTCACAGAAACCTGTCAGATTTATATTTTAACAGCCTCCATTAGGATTATTGCATTTTGGTAGACTGTCTGTGAAATGATGAAGCACAGAATGCGGAATTATGGGATGGGAGCCACCTCCAAAAAATACCTAGGCCCTTCCCAAATCCATATCAATTCTACCTAGCTATTCTCAACAAAAATTTGTCTTGCCTTTCTTCTTCAAAAAGAACTGTAATCTCTTCCACAAAATACTCCACTGTTTCAATATCATCACTGAAAGACAAACCATCTTATTATCCAACCCAAATTTCTAATCTAATTTTTTAGGGGTAACCCTGAGCAGTGCAGGTGTACCCACAAGTGCTGGCATTTGATTTCTTGCAAGGGAGGCTGTGTGCTGTCTTGGTAGGGACAGGAACAGGGCGCCCAGGAAGAGGCTCCAGGATGGCCCTCTGAGGAATTTGTTTCATACACATCACACCCACATTAAGGACTCACTACAAAAATGGGGAACACTTCAAACAGGTAAGAGTGATATGATAAATTAGCTTCAGCAAAGCCACACTTTGGGGATGGCTCTAAGGCTTTTTATCACAGAAAGTGCTTCATCTTCGTGGCTTTAAAAAACAACCAACCATGGGATCGTAAGAAAATGAAACATGAAAGAATGACAAGAAGAATGTGTGAGAAAGCCCCTGCTCAGCAGGCAGCGAGCTGAACCACAAATAAGCACATCTCAGGCACTGCCAGGTATTTATGGGGCAATAGCTTCACACAGTTCAATGTATCACGTTCAGTTAGAAATGATAACATTAAACCACACAGATTTGCTACCTGAAAAAAAATAGTGCTCCTAAGAAGTTTTGTCTAATATTGTGTGCTTAAGGTGACATACAGCATGGATAAAAACAGCAGACAAGGCAGGATGAGGATCACACCCACAGTACAGTGTGTGTGTGAAAGATGTGCAGCAAAAGTGTGAATTTCTGGCAAATCTGGCTTGTCAGTAAAATGATGCAACAGAGACAAGAGCATCTGATGCAAAATGACCCAAGAGTTAGGAAAGACTCTGACTGGAGGCTTTGACAGCATTAAGTCCTTACCTGTGTGAGGCTCCCCAAAGCTTAAAACAACAGGATAACAGTGTCCACTCCAAGAGCCAAAGAAAAAATTAGCACATCCCTTTCTCCTAAGTGTTTCTGCCCTCAATTTACAGTCACTGTGACTGTGAACAGCCAGGCACAGCCCTTTCCTGGGGGGACAGTGCCTGCTGAGAGTCCCCAGGGCTCTGCCCTGAGTCAGTTCCTGCAGGCAGCCCCTCATGTTCCCGCTGCTTGTGGTCCCCAGTCCCTCCTCCCCCTGCTCTCATTTCACAGCCCAGCACACGCATCCAGGCCCTGCAGTACCACAGACAGACCCACTCCTGCCAGTTCAGCCCTCAGAGGGTTAAGTTTGGGCTTCTTCAGCTGTTCTTTCACCACCTTTTCCTGCTCCCACATTCACCACTGCTCAACAGCCCTTCATGCTGTATTTCTTGGCACCACAGAGAAGCCAGTGCAAGGTCCCACAGGAGCTTGTGTCAGTGGTGCTGTGCAGTCTCCAGTAATTTGAATGTCTTGTTATCTGTGATGGTGTTTGAGCTACACAAGGTACCTAAGAGTGCACAGAGAATGGGAAAAGGAATTTTCCTCAGTTGCCAGTGAAGCCACTTTAGTAACAAAGAACATACTGCAGGAAAAACGCTTCTGAGGCATGCAGATTTTCATATTGGCTTGGCCTTGAACGTCAGCCACTCCGGGAGAAGCATATGCAATTCCCCTCCCTATTCTGATACTTGTTTGGGGTGGAGTTGTTGAGCTACTGAAATAGCACAGAATGTTTAGCTATGTGTGATAACTGGAAATACGAAGCACTGGCTTTCCCAAGTATCTTGATAGTATTAGATATATAACTATAATTACACATCTAATACTACAACACAAAAATGAGTGAGATAAGCTTAGAAAACTACTGAAGAGAGCAACTGTTTATGGTTAATGCAATTCATATAAAGATGAATGGAAATGTAAGTTGGTCGTACAGTCCAATAGGACTTTGCCTAAGAACTTAGATGGCAGGGGTTTACCCCAGCCCAGCTTCTCTCTCTTTAGTGGGAAATTCCCATGGACAGGCACAAGCACTGCAGTATCCAACACGCCCCTGTGCAAGTTATCTTTGATTGTGGAGAACAAGGGATCTGCTGCAACTGTTTGAATATTTGAATGGCAGCATACTAGCTGGTTGTTTCATCAGCAACACCTTACAGAAAATAAACACGTTTGGCTTCTTAAAAACAAGTTTTCCAAACATTTTTCCAGCTCTTTATATAGGAAGAAGATTATTTATTCCATATTCTGCCACATAAGCATGATGTCTGACAGCAGAAATAGATCCTTTCAGCAATGATAAATTTATAATGGCATACAAGAGTTTTGACTGCTTGTGAAGTTCCCTAATTAATTCTTATATAGAGTTCCATTGGCAACAAAATTTATGTTTTGAGATAATATAAAGCTCAGAGGAGTTAGTGAGTGTGCTGTTCCTTTCTGCACATCTTATGTTTAATGTCATGTATTGTTAATCTCTTTGCTCACTGAGGAGGGTTTTGTTTATCACTCTGGTAACACAAACTTGCTTTTATTATTGGAAGGAATAACCCTCAACAAGGCTTAAGGTGCTAAGTGGCTGCACACACTTCAGGTGTGTCCTGAAGCAGTAACCTAAGTGTCATTTACCCCAATCTGAATCCTAATTTAGGAAAATCCCATTTTGTAGATTTTCTTTAATGTCTTTTGAAACCAACCTTGAAAATATGTTGGCCTTGATTTTGTAGCAGACAGACCTCTAGTACGAACTGAATTGTGTGTAGCTACACTGAGTTGTGAGTAATTCCTGACAATTCTTTATAAACCAAGGCAACAAACATTTGGTCTGTAATATTTCAGGAGGGGAGTGATGCAATTGCACTCTGTAAATAAAAGGTCTAACATTGCCCTTCAACAAGGCTTGCTGTGATGACTCCAGAAATGTCTGTACTACACTGAAAATGCAAATCTACAGTTTAAAACTTCAAAATGTTCTTAAAGAGGTATTTTAAGCATTTCATCTGATCTGTAGAAATGCCTTTCCTAACTTTCTCCCCATTGGTGTCCCAGTCTCTTTGCTCAAGGAAATTCTAGCTAAGATTGACATATTAAAAAAAAAGATATTAATATCACACACATTTAGTAGAAATTGTATCCTGCAATGATCAAAGCTATTTTTGGTGCAAAGAGATTAAGAACTTGACAAGTTTTTAGTGTTCAGTTGCAAGACAGAAAAAAAAGCATCCACAGCCACCAATTCATGAGAGGGCAGCAACTGCAAAGTCTTGACTCTGCAATGGCAAACGCATCAAAGGAGGATGTTGTTGGAAAGGAAATGGTCAGACTAGAATGTCCCTCCTGAAGGGCTGCAATTCTTCTCTAAGTTTTTAGCAATTTGAGCAGTTCTATCAAATTAACATTTGGAAAACAAATTCTGGATCTGACAGCAGTGCCACACTTCAGTAAGGATTTTTCAATGGACTACTCCATCTTATTTTTCAAAGCTCAGCCTCCTTTCAGCAAAGGGAGTATTTGGTTTAAAATACATAAGTAAAAAACTTCACCGGTTTAAATTGTCTGGGAACTACAGATTGATCCAAACTACACTGAAATCCCACTGCTTTAATGGAGACACAATCACAGCAGATAGGCCCTCTTCCCCAGCTTCCAGAAACAGCTCCTGAATTTGGGACCTGGCTTGAACAACAGGAGGTTCCTCCAAACACAGAGCAGGGGGAAGCAGAAAGGCTTGGAGGAGAAGAAGAAAGGTTTGGGGAAGAAGATTAGCAATTTCTCGGTTAGCTTGGGGGTTTGCCTTTCATTTTTGATGAGTGAATTTAACCACGATCTGGAAGTGTTTCATCAGAAACTGGTACAGACAAAACCAGCACCAGTGCTGGCAACCAACTCTGACAGAAAGAAAACACATCGTAATTCAACCTCTGACACCCATCCACAGACCAGCAGCCTACAGACAAGCCTTCTGGGACCAGAAATAATGTATTTAAAGTTTTGAAACCTGTGTAAAATTTGGCATCTACAAAGGACAGGGCAACAAGTGTTCTCAGAGATGTTAAACAGAAAGAGCAGAAAGGTAAATAGCTGAAGTCATCAGAAATGTTGTCATATGACCTCTAATGCTAAATTTAAATGTCCACATTCTCCCTAAATTTCTTTTTTTAAAAAGTAGAAATTTGATGACTGAAGCAATGAAGACAAAGATGAAATCCAGCACAGTGTCAAGTTCCACATAAGATGGTGATGCAAATATCAAGATAACCTTCCTTTTATACTATATTATCCTCACTGGCTATGATATTCACCCTGCTTAACCCAGCCTACAAAATCTGCCCAAAATATCTATATACATTTACATATAAAAGTTAAGGAAGAACTAGTACAAGAACAGGTGGTACAGATAATTCTCTGACTGCAGCCTGAACTTTCTTGGTTTGGGTGGGTTGTTTTTTTTTGGTTGTTGTTTTTTTTAGGTTTTTTTTGGTGGGGTTTTACCTTTCCTTTATACAAAAAATCAAGGTCAGTTCTAAACTTTTCCTGCTGCTGTATGAGAGAATAGCAGAGCTAATGAATTTACATTACCTATAGGGTTTGACCTCTATCAATTCATCATTTTTGTACCACAGTTTGCCCTGTCCCTTCTGATTACAATGTCCTCTAGTGTTTCTAGTTGTCTCATGTTCTTGCCCCAGCAACAACGCTGCCATCTGCTCAGCACATCCCCAGCTACCAGACAGGCAATGCTGCATTCCTACAGATCATTCCTAGCTCCATATTTACACTGACCAGCTGGATGTGCTTGTTTGCCTAGGAACCAAGAAATTTAAGAAAACCTCAACCAAACAAGCCTTTTCCCCCAAGAAGCTGTATTTTTCAGACAGAAAATAGAGAGGAGGGAAAGAAAGGTGCCTTCAAATGAAACCTCTCTCCCTGAGGCCAGGCACTGTTCCAGGCACATCCCATTTTCAGCCTGAGAAAGAAGACCACTGTCACATGCTGCTGGAGAATCAGCTTTCCATGGGGCTTTCCCTGAAACCTACACTGAGCTGAAGCCTCTCATTGTTCCCAGTAAGACCAGTAACAGCTCCTAACTGCAAAGGGGACACAACATTTCACAAAACCTGTTCAAGACTGATTCCTCAGCGATGGGTAAGATAGAAGATACCCAACACAAACAATCACAAGACTCTCCCACTTATGGCAGCATGTCGTTGGAAGTTCCTCCGGACTTGTTCTTCAATTTCCTTGTGCCTCAGAAGTAAAAAGATAGTCACGTTTCCTTGCAAGGCATATTAACATCTCTACATGGAAAACATCTTACAGGTGATAACTATATTATGCAGACACACGCCTTTACCTGCCATTTATCAGGTGAAATGCATTTGCTGTTAACCAGCTTTCTGTAAATGCAGATTGTCCCACTGGCTTTCCTCACTGCTAAAGGCTCACTGGCAGTGTTTATATTATAAGTGTAATTTGAAGGATTTTTCTCATCTTGTTAAGTTGCTTGGAAAATGGGAGCAAAGATGAGACTAATTGAATGGTTATAATGGAGAAAATGAGGTTTGCTTTTCAATGTAAGAGATGTTACAGGCATTTGCTGCAACAAAAAACCCAACAGACAAAAATAGTATAACTTCTCCAAATTCTGCTTTCCCTAACAAAGCAGTTACCACACCAAATTGTAAAATATAAGCTCACATTAGTCCTTCTTACAACTCCTAATACTTTTCTACAACAAGTATGTCAAAAATACAGCCCATGAGCCAGACTGATCCTTCCAAGTACTTTAATCTGGCCTGCAAAATCCACAGAGCATTGTAATCCGGATCTGGTCTGCCAGTCAGCTCTGAGGTCTCCCTACATGTGCAACTTCACTGAGTCACACAAGCAAGTGGGAGTAGGGGGAGGATCAGGGTGTATTTGAAAGGAATGAGAACCTGTGGGAGCCGCACACAGTGTACCATGGCACCGTCTCTGAGCAGCTTTGGGACCCTCAGGCCACAGAGGCTTCTCCCAAAGGGTTTTCCAAAGGAGCCCTGCTGTCCAGCACCCCTGATTCTACAAGGGGACAGCTTTCCTGTGACGTGTGGCAGCCCAGCCTCCTTCACCAAACAGTTTTACTGTGGAACACCTGACAAGAAGATCACTAAAAAATAAAAGGAACTCCTCACTTGATACAGATTTTACAGCTCCTGATGAAGTCCAGTACTCCATGAACTCCATATGAACAGCAGCTGCACTGTGCAAGAATATCATCACTTCAGGAATAAGCCTTTCCACCCTTGAATAGGTGTCACTTCACAATGTTAATTGCCACTGGTACTTCTCTAAATTAGTGGACTATTAATAGATTACTGCTGAAGACAGTTACACTGGAAAAGCTTTGAAAGGAATCCTTGTGCCTACTGGCTCTTTAGACTCAGCATTCCCACTTCAGACACCTAAATCTGCAATTTCTCATGCAGTCTCAGCAGATACAGGACCCTGGTGAACAGGCAGGTCTGCCCTCCCTCCACCACGCAGGAGGAATCTGCAGAGCATCACCTCTTCCCCAGTGTGGGGGTGAGTGACCACTGAAAACAAGCCCAAAGCACAGGTTTAGTTTCAGCCAGATCACTGAGCTGCTCTGACTTAGTTCAGGATAATGTGGCCACTAAAGCAGCACAGATGACAGAACAGGAGTGCAGACCAGCACAGAGCTGCAGCAGACCATCTCCTTCCACAGCAGAGTGTTTAGATCGGCTTCAGCTGACTGGCAAATCCTGCTCCAAGTTAGAAGCTGACATGGGACCACACACCTATCCCTCCCAAGAGAGCACAGTGTTGATGGAAACAACCCTCAAGCCTTTCACTCTCCTCAGAGGTCAAGGTTCTGCAAGCACATCTAAAATGCAGCAGGAAGTTTCTGGATCTAGCACTGCCATTTTTCTACTTCCCCAAGTACTTAAGCAGCGTTATTCAACCTTTCCTCCCCTCCCTCATTTAGAGAATGCAAAGCTAGGATTGAAAAGTAAGGCAGAAGTAAGTGAAGTCATCAGCCCTTGGTTTCATAAAATACCTCAGTGAGAGAGCAGGTTATAACTAACAATAGGTCTTTTTTTTCCCCCCTAGGGAAGTCTCAGGAGACATCATTTGAAGGTGGTTAAAAGAAATAAAATAGGTTGTCTCTCCATGGGCAAAGTAGGAAAAGTAGGTTTTCATGTGGGGGTGCTGCAAAAAGAACAAAGGCAGAATATCTGCTGAATCACCACAGTCTATCCACAACACTCAAACAACTCTAATTCTCCAGAATTTGCAGTACCCAGCAATCAAGCAATAGTGCTGCTGAGAAGAATTTTAACCAGCACTACAGCAATCAAACAAAAGCAACACCACTGCAAACTACTTTCAGATGACATCTACTGCTATCATGTAGTCCCACATAAATTTGTTGGCATGCAAGAATAATGATAACACAACTCTGCTGATAGTGAGCCCAGGGGTCTTCTTCCTGAGGGAGTCAAACGATTAATTCCATGATAATCACTGTGGAGAGTCACTTGAGAGCCATGTCAGTCAAGGGAGAGTTCCTTGGTCAGCATTTTTAAGAAGATAAAAAATTATTACCAATAATGAGTGTGGTCAGGAAAACAACTGTGATGAGGAAAAGAGAAAACAGATGGACTATAGGGAGAGACTTGCCATTACTTACAAGTAATGCTTTGGATATCAGCCAGGTCAGCCATGATCTCTGCAAAGCAGCAAGGCATCTCTCAAGTTTCCATCCAGCCTGCCAAACTGAGTTACTCTTTATATAAACTTTATAATGGTACAAAACCACAAACTGACAAAAACTTCCAAATTATTTGATTAACTTTCAGGATTAGGAGTGTTTTTACTGCTATATTTAAATACTTATTTTACTTCCCTTTAGCTACAGAATGACATACATCAAGGACTTTTGTGATTTTCTTTTTAAGGATGATACTGGTAATTACTGACTTCCTCCTTTTTAATAAGAGGAGAAAGTCTTGCATGCCCCATGAGCAAGCACCCACATAATGAAATTGATACTTTTTTGAAATAATCACTGTTAATTCTTTGCACCTTGTCAAGGTCTTTGTCTTGCAAAGCACTAGCTGACTGTAACTTCCACTGCCTTGGTGAGTACAGGGTTATGCTCAGCACCACACAAGTAGAAAATTTAATCATAAAACAGAAATAACATAGGTAATAGACTGCTTAAATTAATCACGTGAGAGAATCTCATTCTTCGGAATTACCAGATTTACCTATGCCAGGATGTCAGATTTTCACCTCCCAGCCCCAGTTCATCAGCACACAGACACACCTGCTCCCAACTTTGCTCCTTTTCATGGCTGTCACCACTGCCTGTGTCCAGCCAGAGCCACGTGGACATTGCAACTGCTTGCACTTCCCATGCTCCAATCAGACTGACGTGCAGGCACTCTGAGGCTGACTTTAACCAGCTGGGTAACGATGGCAAGAAGTTCAGCCTTTATAAGGGTGTTCAGGGCTTAGGTACAGATTCATTCTTCCACCTTGAAACATCTGAGCAGAATACCTAATTTAGGAGACTAGTCATTTTGTACTCCCTCAATAGTAAATGCAGATAGGCAGACACCTCCAGAAAATTAGCAGATTGGAGTCTGAGTCACACTCCGGGGGTGTTTGTCTCTCCAGCGACATAAAGGAACCCGAGGGTTTCACTCCTGACTGGCAGGGCAGTGACTCCGTGAGTGATCCCTCCAGAGAGGCAGGACAGGTGTGGGCTGCCACGCAGAGTCTTGGGATGAACTCTCCTGCAGCTGGGAGAGGGATTTGTTCCTGGGATTTAACTGCTGTTGGTGTCTGAGACATCAGCGTGAGCTTGCCCCGGATGGGTCTGTTCTGACCAGGGGATGCTTTCTCAAAGAGACAAACAGCATGAAAAGTGACATTTTCATTACCTCCCTGTGAAGGAGTTTCAGAGACGATTAAGCAGACTGCAAATGAGGGAAATTACTTTGTGAGAAAATCTTAATTGTTTTTAGTTCCTACCTTCAGCAACACTTACATTTGCTTTCTTAGAATTTTACTTGCCTGTTGTATAGGATTTTGCAAAACTTACTGTACACGGGAAATGACTTAGCTGTGAGCGGTGATAAGGAAATACAGCTTTATCTTAAGGTACCAGTCCCAACACAGTAGAAACTGGAACAACTGTTGTGATGTGTTTATGAAGAAGTTGAATTCTGCTTTTCAGCTCTCCACAGGGAGGTTTCCACAAGAGCTGGTCAAGAAACAGCCTAAACCTCAAACCCATCTCCTCACATTTGCAGTCAGACACACTGCTGAGGGATCCTTGGGTCATGGTTTCTGTGGGCTTTGATAACGGTAGAGTGGCAGGATTCACTTGTCCTATTTTCCATTTTCTTCCTGTTGCTGTTGTATCCTGTATCATGTTGGAGACAGAAAACATCTATTTATGTTACAACAGCAGGGCCACTCCCAACACACATAGCTCACACAAAGGGAATTTTTAGTGACTACAAGTTGTATTGGTGATATGACACGGGTTTTAATGGAGTCTGAATGCTGCACCTTCCAAAACAGCACTGAAGAAAATGAGACTGCCAAAGACAGAACACACGGCCTACTGTACCCCCATCCCAGCTCTAGCAGGATCAATTGTTGGACTTTCACAGACTGTAGCTCAAAAGAACAACAATTCCTGTAGGAAAATATTATTGGTTCTTTTCCTAACAATCTTTGTTCAGTACCAAAGATTATATTTTCTCTTCTAGAAGGAAAAATAAGATAACACTGAGATTGAAGTCTCTCCTTTACATTTCCAACCTTCTCCCCAGTCATCGTCCAGAATAGTGTGAGCATGTCCTATAGCCTGCTCCTGCCAGGCATGGACATGCACACAAGAGTGTTTTCATAACAGCTGGGATAAAAATCTTTTTATACCACCCAACTGGCAACTTGCCACAGGGAAAACAGGAAAAAAAAAAAAAAGCCATTTTTTACATAATCTCATTCTCTTTTAAATGAACTACCAATGCAGCCATGGAAGTGGTGCAAGTATAGATCACATATAATTAATAATACATCACAAATAATTGGTGATGCAGTAAAACAGCAGCAGAAGTCCATGGGGATCTGAAGTACTGCTAACAAAGCAATACATTTTGTGATTCAGCAAGCAGGAATTTTAATGCCTTCAAGCCTGAAATAGAAATGGTCAGCTGGCATTAAGAAAAGTTTGATCACTCTTTAAGTATAATGGCAAATTCTCTATAAATGCACATAAATTTCAGAAGTATAGAACTTTGCTATGTGATTCAGTAGAAAAAGTGAAGTTTAAAACTTCTGTCAATTTTACTGAAAATTATACACATTAGATTACAAACAGATTCCAAGCTAGTGCCAGGCTTCCATTCACAGAAGCAGTCTTGAGGTAATGGTGAAACCATTAAAGTCAATGGAAACCACGGAGAATTATTTGCCCTGTATATTGGAATGGTCTCTTTCTTTAGGATTTTACACAGTGTAAGAATACAAATAGTAAATAATAATAATAATATTATAAACTCAGCCTGATTTACATAGACTCTGTTTTCCTTGATTTTATACTTTAAAAATTAACTGAAGAGTTACAATGGCAACTTTAAACTTTGCATTTCCAGTTTTTGAAAATTCATAACTCTATTACTATATTAAACACTATTTTCCACTTGGTATTTCCAGTAGATGTATAATAGATTTGTAGCATCATTTAGGAAATAAATTCATTATGCTTTTCATTAAATGGTACTAAGGGGAAGAGGCAACCTTTCTCTATTATTGATTCTCGTGGGCAGTCTAGGGTGAAATTTTTTGATGTAGTTTTTCTGAGGATTAAAAAGGTGACCATAAAAAATGTATTATTGATTGCACACTGCAAAGTACAGTATACTGCTCATCCAACTCATATATTATTGATTAAAACTCTCAACAGTTCTAACCTTTCACTTGGTTGCTCCAAGGTAATTTTTTTTATGAGGACGTCAAGATAGTGTGCTTACAGATTGTACTTCCTGGGGAGTTTGGAAAACTCATGGAGTACCTACCAGTGCTCTTTAAAAAGTCTTAGTTGATAATTTTAGAGTCCCTACAAATTCAAAGAAGGGGCTTTGACACCTTCTGTCCTTCACAAGGACAGAAGGACACCTTGCATCTCGTGTGGGAGGTGTAGCTTATGGAGCACCCAACCCAAATAAGCCAAGGAGAACTTTGTAACTGGTCAGCCACACGGACATGGGGCTACAAATACCAGTCTGCATGCTAAATAAAAAAGCAAAAGGTGCCTGAATTGGACACCTCTATGCCTGGAACAAGACTAGAATGAAAAGGGGATTTCTACTTTAGGAAGTACGTCCTGGGTGAGCACCCTGTTCCAAAACTCTGGAACAAGTTATGTACCAGCAACTGATCGGAACTGAAACGAATTATGATCAGAACAAGTGAGGTCAGATCCTGTGGTTGTCTCCACCTGGCTGGATTCTTACACCTTACAGGTCCGTCTTCTGGGCCACAGTTAGATTTTGCACACTGTATCTATTTCCTTTCCAGATGTATCTGAAATAAGGGGTATATATTTATTACATTTGGTACAAAGAGACAAAATACTGGATGATGAAATAGAAACATAGAGTTACTACAGAGAATCCCTTCCTAAACTGGTCTGAGGCTTAGAATAGGAAGTGGGCAGGAACGTGACCTTTCTGCCCTACAATCTGTAAGCAGAAAAATCATCTTCTACTTACAAAAAATGAATGGAGATACAGAATCACAGCATGGTGATGGATGGGACCTTAAGGACCATCCACTTCTACCCCGTGCCATGGGCAGGGGCACCTTCCACTATCCCAGGTTGCTCCAAGCCCTGTCCAGCCTGGCCTTGGACCCTTTTGGGGATGGGGCAGCCACAGCTGCTCTGGGCAACCTGTGCCAGGACCTCCCACCCTCACAGGGAAGAATTTCTTCTTAATATCCCATCTAACCCTGCCTTCCAACAGTGGGAAGCCATTCCCCCCTTGTCCTGTCACTGCATGCCCTTGACCAAAGTCCCGCTCCATCTCTCTTGGAGCCCTTTTAGGCACTGGAAGGGGTCTAAGTTCTCCTCAGAATCTTCTCTACTTCTGACTGAGCACCCTCAGCTCTCTCAGCCTGGCTGAGCCTCACCCTTCTTTCAGACTTAACACCCTCAGCTCTCTCAGCCTGGCTCCAGAGCAGAGGTGCTCCAGCCCTCTGAGCATCTTCATGGCCTCCTCTGGACTTGCTTCCACAGCTCCACATCATTCTTGTGTTGGGGGCCCAGAGCTGGAGGCAGCTCTGCAGGTCTGAGGAGAGTGGAGCACAGGGGGACAATCACCTCTCTTGACCTGCTGGTCACATTTCTTTATATGCAACCCAGGATATATTTAGCCAAAACTCCTTTCCACAATGACTAACACCTCACAGAAATACTATTGGAATATTAGAGTCTACTATCATAATGAATATCTAGCTCTATATTAGGATAGATGGGACCAAAATAGCATCATCAGGGTGATGGCTACTTGACAGATTTCACAGAATGATTAATCCAACGAAAAAACCTGAACCTTGCAGAACTCTTGAAGAATTGATTGAGTGTACCAATTCAAAAATGTCTCCAAATAACACAGGCTACCATGAAAATAACACCAGCCCACTCATGAAAAGGCTATAGAATATTTGTCATCATGTATTTCATGAATGATGTGAACATTTTAAAATAAATTGGAAACTATTGTTTTCAATTCATTGGCCTTCATAAGAATCCAAAGATACGTACATCACAAAAACCAGGTTAGAAATCCTTAAAACACAGCTTTGGAAAGGTCATTTATCTGTGTTTGACATCATCATTTCTATGTTGGTTGAACAAAGCCAAGATGAGAAATCAGAACAAAAAAATTACCCAAGTACCAGGCCAGCACCACAAATCACTTCATCACAGACTCAGCAGTGGGGCTGGACTTGATTGGATTGCTTTGCCATTCAGAAGAGATTATTCAGGGCCAAATAGCAAACCACTCTGCTGATACAGTATAAGGTAAAATTAGAAAATTCATTTAAGTTAATCTGTTCCATGGCCTGGCTACAGAACTGCCACAACCAATTGCACATCTGCCAATGATTTTGGAGTTAGAGCTCTGGCATTCAGTAATCCTTCCTCTCTGCTCAGCACTGGTGAGGCACATCTGGACTGCTGGGCCCATTTGTGGGCTTCCCCATACAAGAGAGAGTCAAGTGAGTCCAACCAAGGGCCACCAAGGCAGTTAAGGGAGTGCAGCATTGCTCATGTGAGGAAAGTCTGAGAGCTGGGACCTCTCAGCCTGGGGAGAGGTTCATGACTGTCTCATTAATGTGTGCAATAGCTGATGTGAGAGTGCAAAGATGACTGAACCTGACCCTGCTTGGTGGTGTCCAGTGAGAGGACAAGAAGAAATGGGCACAAAGTGAAACACAGGAGGTTCTGGTCAAACACGAGAAGAAAACCTTTTCACTCTGAAGGTTATCAAGCACTGGAACAGGTTGCCCAGAGACATTGTGGAATCTCCATCCTTGGAGACACTTGACACCTGACTGGACCTTGCCCTGAGTAGCCTCAAAGTTTCTGTTATCCTGTGATCTCATTGTTGGAGCAAGCAGCTCTGAAGGTGCCAAGAAGGGCAGAATGGAAGGACAGGGGCAAAAGGGCACCAGACAATGAAAACTTAACATGTAAGAGTCCATTTCTTCCTTCACACTGCTGTAAAACAGGGTGACTCCAGTGAGCACAGGGTGGCTGTGCAGCTGCAGCAAGCAGAGCAGATGAAAGCTCTGAAAGATTACCCAGCTCCCACAGCAGCACTTTAATATCTCTATGACTGATCTGCAATTTCTGCTTGTGTCAGGCATCAGCCACCCAAAACCCCACACTTCCTTAGACTCCGTGTTCCTAGACATGCCTGGAGAGGCGGTGGAGTCACCTGAACAGAGAACACAGTGATCCAAGGCGTGGGCAACCTCCTGCCTACTGCATGAGTAGTTCAGCTATGAGAGGCTCCATTAAGTGCTGAGTGCAGAGGCACCCAAGGAGTTTACTGTCTCATCCAGCCAATTATACTTGTCTTTTTCCACCTCTCAGGTTTTCATTTCTTTTTGCCCAAAATTATGCTTAAAGAACCCCCCTGTGTCCCACTTGGAAGCACGCCCTTGTAGTCCAACAAGGAACGTATGTCACCGCTGCTGCTGCTGGGCTTTGACCAAGCACCTATTTTAAAGAGAGGAGGGAATTCTGCCAACTGATGATCAGGACTGGCTCTCCACCCCTCTGCTCCTCAGGTGTCAGAGATGCACTGACAGCAGCAGAGTAGCACAGGCTGCCATAGGATGGGTGCTCACAGGTTGCAGCCTGACACAGAGGAAACCTGAATGACACAACAGTCAGAGACAGGAAGTAGTGGGGCTGCTCTGGCAGCTCTAAGAAAGGAGGAGACCCCAGACATTTCCTTAAGGTGATTTTTCTACTCTGGTTACTTCTGCCTTCCAAGCACTCACACACAAGGGAGCAGCAGGGGAAGCGCAAACTTCTCCTGTCACTGGATCGGACTGATTCACTGGGCTCAGCACACACATCTGTATAAAAATAAAGATGATGTAGCTGGACTGGCAGGGTGTGTGTACACCCCATCTGACAGGGGACTGCTCCCCCTCTTCAGTCCCAGCCAAGCTAGGGGGAAACAGGAGCTGCGTGCACTTGGATAACCTGGGACTGGCCGCTTATGGCACTGTGAGGGCATCTCCCAAACAACCAGGAAGGCCTCTGGGAAACGTGTGTTGAACAACAAACAAAGCTACCTACAGTATGATTTCCTGTAGTGAGCTCAGACCATCCCCCCACTCCCTTCCCTCTCAGCCTCAATAAAGATATGTCAGATTTACAGGATCATCTCTCCTGCCTCTGCGTCAGTGAAACTGTACTAGATTTTGGAAGTGAATCTCCCAGATAAGAAATGCAAATCAATTTGTCTCTTTTTTCTTTATTGTGCCAGTACCAAAAATATGTTCTCTGGGATTAAGCAAAGGATTGTCAGGCTGCACGAAGGCTGCGGGGGAGAAGGGAGGGGGCAGAAAGGGTGAAGTGAGGGGTAAAGAGAGAAATCTGTAAATCCAAAGCAGTTTGTGGGAATGAACTGTGCTTCATTTCTTCACAAAATCTTGGAACAGAGATGAAAAAGCAATGACTAGATGAGCACTGACAGCAGCATAAAGCAGTAGGCACCACCTGAAAAACCCAGGTGGCATTTGCACTGCTCTTAGTTTATTTTCCAATAGTGAAATCTCCTCTTTTTGATACATTACTATTCTTTGATGTTTGAAAAGTATTTTCCCTCTAAGAGTCACCAAGGAAATCTTCCACAAAAGGAAAGAGAACAGCATCCAAAGGAGAAGCAGAGCAAAGAGATTCACATATACTTCCAGATTATTTTTTTCTAAAGATATATGTTACAAACAAAATCAAACCCAAACCACTTATCTCCTCTGAAAAAGTTCCTGCTTCCTTCCCATTTGTCTTGCAACACAGCAGGAAACCTTCACCTTACTGAAGGGGTTTAGTGGCTCCAGACATCTCAAAAATCAAATGTGATGTACCAACCCAGAGCACTGCTTTGCCTGTTGGGCAATCTGGCATGGCCAAAGAAATGACATCACCTCACACAAACTAAAATTCAGCTAAACAAGGTCAGAGTGATGCTTCAGTTGAACTCCAAAAAGCACCCGTGCTCTTCTCCTCACCAGCCCTTTCTTCTGGAACAAACCAGAACCCACTGGGATCCTAAAAGCCTTATTTATCAATCAGTAATTCACTGCTGTTGTACTGTGGCATCGAGAATTAACAGTCCAGGGGGCTATTTCATTACAAGCTCGTATAAGTGCATAACAAGAGAAACAATAGCTGGAATCCAATAACAAAGCAATATTGGAATAGCTTTGTTCATTATGAAAAGCAATAGGCAAAGTCTGAGAAGAGCCTGGTACATGAGAAGTAAGGCAATGGGGTGGTTTCCAGTTTGCAGTGTATAACATTCCTATGCATACATTATCTTTTCCCTTTTTTTACTGTGAGAATCCAATAGCTTCTCCCTCTTTTGAAAACCTGTGCCCTGAGGACATGACAGAAACTCCCAGTAAATGTGAAGCACACACAAACAGCTTAGAAATTATTGCTAGAAAAATACAGGTATAAAACAGTTTTTAGCATCCTTTGCTTCTTTCAGCAAAAGGAAACCTACAGAGTTCTCATTGACATCAGCCTGCATGGTATAGATCAGGAACAGTGATTTTTATCCACTCATGAAACCAGATTTACACCTACAACCACAACAGAATTTTTTCATACTAAAGTCGTTACTTAATCCACCTCCCCACTCTTCTGAAATATCCACTTTAGTGAACAGTTCAGACCCCTGGGTTAGCTTGACTGCCTTAGTTTGCATTTCTAACTGGTTTCCCATCAGATCTAAATGCTTGGGGAGGGAGAAGAAAAACCAAAACAAAGCACCAGCACTGCTAATGCCTAGGTCAGCATTATCATCCCAACTGTCTTGGTGATGCAATGGAAAACTCTGAGGTTATGGAAAGGTATCCACATCCTCCAGAGACACAGCTGCAGTGATGAGGGGCTTGCTTCCATCCCGTGCCGTAACTCTGGGGAAACTGAACGCCAGGACAACTGGAAATTCTTCTGTTATTTCCCAGCACTGGGTACTGATGTCTGTTGGCTGGGTTTGACCATTGCAGAGGTGGCAGCCTGGGTGCTGGCTAGGCAGGGTGAAGAGAGCAAAGATAACAGACTGATCTGCCTGAAAGACCATCAGCATTAAATATGATCTGCCCTTGCACTTATTGGCAAACTCATTCTGTGACTCCTCCAGCCCAACTAAAGAGCAGCTGCTGATTTGCATGCACCACCACTCAGGCCATGATTACTGCTGACATGACATGAGCTGTATAAAGGGCTCTTTCAGAGGGGACTGTGTAAGCTGAATAAAGGCAGTTAGCTTTTATCCTACAGAAAATGCTATGCATCAGGTCTATTAGACTTGCACTGCACAAGAATTACTCCAAATAATGGATTAATCTTTAATGCTGCTACTGAAAAAAAAAAAATTTCTACCAACAAAAAGGTAAGGCCAAGTGAGAGGGTAATGGAGATTTATTTTTATTAATAAGGATTCAGAGGGCAAACCAAAGGTTTTACTAAAATGCTATTTTTAAAATAATTTTCCACTTGAATGGTTCATTGTATTTACCCAGCATTGCAAAGGTGCCTGCTAAGTCAGCCCAGCCTGGGAAAGAGGTGCTTTTAAACTGCTAACTACTCCAGGCTGTCAAAGAAACCCGTTTGCACCTAATCTAACATGTTTTGAAATAAAAGGGGACAATCCTGAGCCCACTGGAGGGGATAGCAAAACTTTTAACCATTCTGGGTCAGGATTTTTGTCTCTTTTTAAACACTGTGTAAGCAAATATTTCTGTTGGATGCAGAGCGCTCCAGAGAAGCAGCAAGGATGAGCAGAGCTCGCTCTACAGTGCAACATGCAGTGGTGACAGCCCCAAGCTCTAAGCAAGGAAAAAATGAAGCACGATACCCAATGGCTGGCTCTTAAGCAGTCAAAATAAATAATGCCGATTTTGGGCTAATTTGGCAACATCCCTGGACTCTAAAAACCCAAACTTTGAATTTGGAAGGGTTCTTGATACAGTTTATAGGCAAGAGAGACATATAAAAATCTTCATGACCTTTTGGATGGGCATGTTAACTACTCAGCAAAGAAAACTCTCACTGTTGTATTACAGGCTACTGTGCACCTCACTGAGATTGTTTCTGCAGGTACCTGAGATAAAAACTTTCACCCCAAAAGGGTGGACAGAGATATCTGTGCTTGCTGAGATGTTCTCTTATGCGAAGGAGGTGAGATTCTGAGTGAAGGAGTAGGAGTGAAGCCACTGCAGTCAATTCACTTCTGACAAAAGCAGGGTAGGAGGCACAGAACAGACACCCTGATCAGAAGTGGCTGAATAAGCCTTCTACAAGAGATAACTTGCAAAATATTAGTGTGACTTTTGGCTGCTTGCTTTGCTGTAGTGTCCACTCAGAAACCCCTGAGAATATGGACATTCAGGATGGAGCAGAGGAAAGAAGGATAGAGTTAATATTTTAACCTGTGTTTTAATTTCAAGCCAGTGCTCTGCACAGACACAAATTTCTACCAACTCTAAATGCTTAACAATCAGCATAAAATTTGCATTTAACCTTAATAAATGAATCACTATCAGGAATTAATTGGGATGCTTGTCTGATTACACTGACTTGTGAAATACTCTATAATAATATAGATACTATAAAAAAAATAAAAATATAAAAATAAAAATAAAAATAAAAATAAAAATAAAAATAAAAATAATATAGTTTGAAAAAATTGCCCTCCCAGTCATACTAGCAGAACTTGTTGGGAAAGGAAACCAGCAGCCACCATCAGCACTGCCACCAGGAAAAGCATCAGCAGAACTGTGGCCTCAGATCAGCCACTATCAAAAGCATCAAGAGGAAACAGTTTCTGTTATTACAGCTCCCCAAGGCCTTTCCTGGCAAGATTTGGTGGTGTTGATTATGGTGGACTATAGGCTGATATGGTGCTGGCAGAGAAATGAGCCTCTTGACCACCAGTGCATTATCCTAATTGTCATTTTTATAGGATAGCTTAACAAACAAAAAATAAACCAGACCAAATCCAGAGATATGCAAATCTCTAAATTATCATCAATTCAGCGGTGGCATTTAAAATAAAAACCAGAGAATTTCCTGTGTTCCTTTCTCCCCGGACTTTTAATTAATTATTCATGCCCAACATCAGGGAATAGGGGAGAGCTAAAGATTCTGAAGCTGAAAAGGTCAACAGGAACAGTAGCCTGCAGGAAAATTAAAGGTATTTCTTTCCCTCCTTTAGCTAGAAATGCAGACACTGGGACCCTATCCAACAGGAAGGGCATCTGGGCTAAAGAGAACAGGCATATGGATTGCTCTGTGCCAGAATGGGCACTGCCAGCAATGAAAAGCAGCTTAAGAGGAGGCAGGAGAGCATCACTGGGTGTCTTACAGTGCATAGAGGTGTACACCAGGAAACTCTTGGGATTTAGCAGTTTTCTCTCTCAACACAGAAAGTATGGAAACACATGTACTTTTTGGTAGATTGGCACACATGGGAGGCTTATGGTTCAGGGGGTCTCCATACCTTCAGTGCCAGTGAGCTCAGAAAACCTGAGGAAAGCAAGCTGGGGACATCCAGCACAGAGGCCTCAAGTTTGGCTGCTCTGCCAGAACTCACCCAAATTAAATAGAAGTAGAATTAAGACAATATTCCCAGCAGTTCAATCTTTTCAACTCTCCCCCTTCTGCCTATTTTTCCTATTCTAAAAGGAAAAATTCCTAACTTAGGAAAAAAGAAGCCCTTGTTCAATGCTGCTTCCTACTCTGCCACCTCCTGCACCCCCCTGAGAGTCTGTTCCACAGCTCAGACAAGTGTCTGCTGGCAATCCCAGCACTCACAAAAATCATGAGGCACTCATTTATATCTATCAGAGTTTTAATACCCTATATTAATAGATTTCTATTTGCCCTTGGGATATGAATTAGTTTTATTTCAGCTGTTAAACTGCTTAAAAAACATACCTTCAAGTTCATTGCCTTAAAGAGGGGATGAAAATCTGACCCACTATTTGATATCAAGGTTGACCAGACTAGGAAAAGACCCATAAGACTCAAGGAAAGTCCTGGCAGAGGGCCATGGAGGTTGGTCTGGGTAAGGGGTGCTCAGTCACCCCCAGCAGCTGGGCAGCTCCAGGCCTAACTTACAGCAGTTTTTAGGGAGTAATGTGCCTGTGCCTTTTGTCAAACGACCTTCCTGCCTATCTCAGCATAAAGATAATGAAAAATTATATGTAGCCCATCAATTACTTATGCATTCTCTATTAATATTTCAAGGTTTGTGTGCATAAATAAAATTAATAAGAAATTTGCAATCTTTTTTTTCGCCTCAGTATTTTCCTTTCACACCAGTCCTACTTAGAGAGCCTCACATATACATCTTTATTTGTCTGCCATAAATCTTTGCATGTGATGTTTCAGCAAATAGAAGACTTTTCTCCTTACATCCAGTGGTATCAAACACACACGCTGGGAAATCAGCCACAAACACTTGACTTGGCAGAGCTGCCAGTGCAATACCTGAGCTCTGGCAGGGAAAATTCATCCCTTGGTCACCAACATCCAAAACTAAGCCCAGGAGTGTTTCTAGTTATACTAAATACCACAATGGGAAGCAGGTGCAAAGGGGTGGCTGTAGGGCACTGGCACCTCTTTAGTAATCCCATACTTCTATGTATTTCATATACACACAGTTCACCACTATTCGATTCACAGAGACAGAATTAAAGCACACTCCACCAGCAAAGAAAGAGCCAAATGAGTCACACAAGTGAAGGTATTTATGTTGCTACCTTCTCTCTGCACTAACTACGTCTGCCTGTTTCTTTTTTTATTCTCAAATTAAATTGGTTTTATTCTCTTACTGCGTTCCTCTGCTCCCCCATGCTCATTTTTTTCTAATCTCCTTTTTTGCTTCCTACATCTTGTATATGTATCAGTACAGGTCAGTGTCCAGCCATGCAGAGCACACTCACTGTGCTCTAAGTCAAACTGATAGCATTGGTTTGGACTCAGCACCTATTCCATCATCCTCCTTCACCTCAGGACTTGTATATTGTCCCCCATAAGCCTACTGGGAAGTACTTGAGTAGTTCCACACATCATGCTGTCCACACATCCATGCTCTGGTCAGTTCCCACACAGTCTTTTGCTGTGCAGGAATACACAGTTACTGTTGTTTCAGCATGAATTTCCACTCCTCTACCTATCTGTGTTTCCACGAGCCTCAAGCCTGGAGGGTCTCATCCCAGTCCTTGGAGAGATCCTCCCTTGGGTCATCAGTTGCTGCTTTCCATTTTCTTTTTCCTCAGCAGATGAGCATTTTAGTTTTTTTCATTTCCTTTTAGGGCCCATGGCTATGCTACCTATTCAGGTGGGAACAAGACTCTTTTCCTTCTCATTTCCATTTCTTTACACCTTTCAAACCGTCCTAGCTGACCCCTTTTCTGGCAGGTCACCTTTGCTGGGGAGTAGCAGGAGTGGGGCTACCCCAAGGATGCCCTCAGCAGACACAGCAAGAGAAAGAACCGATCTTGGGTCAGTCCAGGAATCCCAAGGAGCCTCTGAGGCAACAAGGCTGGGGACAGAAATCCAGGGCAGCACACTGACCAAGCCTGAGCCCAGCTGGAGCACACCCTGGAGCAGGGAGTGGGGGATCCAGGTGAGGCTGCTCAGGGCAAAGGAAGCACATTAGTGCCCTCAGGGCCCTGGCAGTCTCCTCCCCACTTACAAAGCAACCAAAGTTTATTTGAAATGGTTTCTGACAACATTATACACAAGCACCACATCCACTGCAGTGACAGCACAGATGGCAGTGACACCTCTGAGCTATGCAGCCTGGGAAGAACTCATTTCTAAATTACAACCATTGATCACCAGCTGTAATGTTTTCTATTGAAAATTTAATCAATAAAAGGGGGAAGTACAAAGTTTGATTAAACTGGGTCAATAAAGACTTTCATTAAACTCTCCATAAAGAAATTTTTGAAAGTATTATCTTTTCAGAAGGTTTGCCAAACAATTATTCTTTTTGACAACACATTTCAAAAGGTGCATTACAAAAATGTACAGAAAGTACTTCATCTTTACATTACAAAAATGTACAGAAAACACTCTTTGAAGAGAATATAAGTAGTCCCCTCTGGTGAGCCTTGTGACTGAGAGTATGTAAATTTTAAAGTGTATAGACCATCTTCATGAGCATTCAGCCTACACAAATGCCTGTCCATGTTTTTTTTTTTTTTTTTTTCCTTTCACAGACTTTTATTGGGGAAACTGAGGAGCATCAGAGACACCAGCCTCTCTTGCTAGAATTCTGAGTAGAGCATCTCTTACATCTCTAAAACCTTGGTGATATCAGTGTGTTATTCTCTATAGTTCTGGACAATTGCTATTAAATTAGATCAACTCCCTAGTCTATTATCCTTTTTTGGAAATTTAATAAATAATATATCTATTTTGTACAATATTTTTACAATTAACTTTTCATAACAAAACCCCCAGTCCTGTGAATCCACTACAAGGTGAAGAAAATGCCTAAGTTTCTCAAGCCTTACTCCTTGCTATCCATCTTTTCTTCTTGCAGGCTTACCCGTTGATATTCAGTGAAGAGTTCTCCCTTTTTTTCCTCTTTGACTCCTTGAAATGGTTTCCTTTTCCTTCTTTATAATTTAACTGCTCACAAATTCCATGCTCCTTTTCTCTTAGCCAGTTCCTACCAGCTGCAAACTTCTTTTTCATGATTTTGCCTCTCTCCTTACCTTCTTTCCCAACCACAAAGCTCCGCTCCGTGCCCCTCATATTCCCTGCCTTCCCTCTCCCTCCCCTCTCCCTTACCCCTGCACCCCTGGAGAGGCGTCAGCTCCTATGCCATCTTTCCCAGGGGTAATCTAAGTCAGGGCACAAGTAGAACAGTGGTTTACAGTACTCTTCACCATTAGAAACACCAAAAATAAGACGTAAAATCTTGTGAAGATGGTGCATACAGCTTTGTTTATCAGTAGCAAATATTTTTACAACAAGAGGTTTGGTCATTCTCTAGAGCAGAAGAATGTTCTGCAGTTCTCACGTTCAGAATATGTCGGTGTTTAGTAACTGCACAGGAATGAATCTGAAATGAAGTTTTAATGGTTCTCTGCAGATTTTAGCAGTTTCAAGCTAGAATAATTGGATAAATGGAGTTATGAAAGTGAAAGGCAGAGTTTATGACTTTGCAGGAGAAAGACATTTTTTAACTTTTAAATATTCATCCTAAGGCCCTCCACTTTGCTTCATTTTCAAGTAATTTACATCTATGAGTTTTATATTCTGCCTCCAAAATATTTCACTGACGTTATGTTGTTTTTGTCTGAGCAGGAATAAGATGAGTGTAATGCACAATTATAACTCTGCCCTTTGCCTGAGCTAGGAGACTGAAATTTAAGGATCAAAAATCAGTGTGGATAGATATGGGCTATAACTACATTAGGTAGTTATTTTAAGTTATTGTTCCCTTTTTCAGGCACTTCATGGACAAATTTATAAGAAAAATAGGGTATAAGTAGGATGGTTTTCTTACAGTGCTGTGCACAGGCATCTCTGTGACTGATGATCAGTTGCATATCTTTGAATTTCTTCTTTTCCTCTTGCAATCACAGCTGCATCCCAGTGGAGACCACAGCTCCTCCAAGACAGCACATTTAGCAAGAAGTTATTAACAGAGCTCAGCAGAAAAGTTTCTTCTGACCTGTGTCTCTGCAAAATTCCTGATTTTTTAAATCAAAAGGAAAAAACAGAGACACTACATCAAAATATTATTTAAAGCACATGCCCCTCAAGGTTTAGATTATTTGGCCATGAACACTAGTCTCAAGTGGGAAAGTAGATATTTTAAAAACAGAATTGGAGAGAATCCACCTAAGGAAAAGAGGTCTGTCAGTTAAACAGAATATGGTTGACTAAGTATCACTAATTTCTTTGAAGCCTTCTTTTTACATACCAACAGTTGCCTTTGCTCACAAGTAAAAAACCAAGAAATTTACATAGATGTCCTAATGCAGATTTTCAGAGTTTATTAAATGTGAATGAGGAAGGGAATGTCTAAAAAAAAAATCTTCTCAAGCGTTATAGAAATTAATTTGCTAGGATTTACACTGCTATAGCAGTAAAACATTGAAATTAACTGCTGCATGGATTATCCCAGTGTAAGTTCTGAAATGCTAATTCAGATAGGGCAACCTCAGCTATCAGAAAATGAAAATTCTCATGGGGTTCAATTTTTTTTTGCTACTTTCTCCAACTACTGGTAGACCTGTTATGCATGATAACAGCACCCAGTCTCTTGTAGGGAGCAAAGCACTTGTATCCAGCTCAAAATCCAAAATCCAGGATTTTGCAACATAACTCAAATAAAGGATCTCAAAGTTACTGAACTTTCCAAAGTCTTTCACTCTTCAGCTTCTGAGGTGGTTCCAGTTTAATTGTCTGCACTCCTCTGGAAGGAAAAAATTGCAAATTCAAAGCAGGCCATTCTCAGTTCATGGTGTACGGGACCATGATTTGTGAAGAGTTATTAATTCCTGCTGCTGAAGGAGAGAAATTCCCGGTGCCGTGGTGAATGCCCTGCCAAGGATCCCATGGGCACTGAGGCCCCAGCTCCCAGGGCGGTGCCACGCTGGCCCAGCAGCTGGCAACCATCACCCCATCACACACGTCCCATCTGCGGCATCGCCATCGCGAGCGGCTGCTGCCATCTCCCCCCGCCAGCTCTGATTCCTGCCCAGCCCACGCAAGGACGAGCTGACGAGCCAGATCAGGCTTATTTTTATCCTGGATCCTTTCCCCAGCCTCACCTGCCATGTGGCCCTGCAAATGGCTGTGCTGGCAGAGCACAGCGGCCGGAGCAGGGGTCAGGTTTGGGGCCAGCTCGGTGCCTCTGCCTGGCCAGCGCTGGCTGCAGCCCTGCCCAGGGCTCACAGGAGACAGGGTGGGAATCTTAATCCCATTGAGGTGTTTCTTGAGCTCCCTGCTGCAGCTCCCTGTGCCCCAGAGGTGCTGGCAGCCTCTAGACACGGGCAGTTTAGGACTCGGGCAATCACTCAAAGTTCCACGTGCCCAGTGCTGGCAGCAGCAGGCCCCAGCAAGCCAGGCTCAAAAGGGGTGTCCTGGGCTCTCACAGAGCCCGTGTCCGTGGCCCTGTGCCCACAGTCCTGGCCTGGCTGACCTGCCCACACACAGAGCTGCTGCCACTGCCCTCAGCCTGCCCCACACCCATCCTGCTCCTGCTGGCAAAGGTGCTCGGGCCTGCAGGGAAGGACACAGCCTGACACGGGATAGAGGAAGAGAATCATCCAGAGGAAAACAAGCAGGGATTTCAGACTTCAGTTAGACATCAGCAATATAATGGAACAAAGAAAAAGGGCATTTACAGTCTCATTGATCGAACTGTGTAACTTGAGTACCTTGAAGGGAACCAATAATAGTAGGGCTGGTTTATTCCACTTCCTTTTTTCTGCTCTTATGAAATTTTTCACTATTACAAAGAATTTTACAAGTGAATATTTTTGTCCTTCTAAATTTGGGGGGGGTTAATAAATTCATAAATACACTAGAACCACCAGAGTCTAAAATTCAAATCCACAAAATTTGTGGAACATGCTACTTCAAATGTTGCTGTTTTACAGTTCTGTGAATCAATAATATCAGAGACAACCACAGTGAAGCCCATCAGCTCTTTGAGCATATGGTACCTGTTTATAGCCAAAAATGAGGAGAAGTCATTTGAACTGAACAGGGGAAACAGAAACAATGAACAATAACCCTTAGCAGATTTAGAAGGAAAAGCTGTTGAACAGTCCACAAACAGCTGGTATTCAACACCTGTATACTCCTATATCTGAGAATATATTTAAAGTAGAATATTTGAACCTGTAGTTGTTTTTATGAGGTCATTAATTAAACACGAATTGAGTGTGAATTCCTGCAAGCATTGAGTTGCAGTGTTCCACATTAAGTGGTATCTATTTACAGTTATCAGCAAGCCAAGGGTTTTTTGGGGATTTTTGACTGGCTCAGCTAGATTTTATTTTTGTAACAAAATGCCAGCTCAAGATGGAAACATTACAAATAAAAACTAAAGGTCCTGGCTCACTACTGTACTATTTCCAAAATACAGCGAGATAACACTATGAGCTAGATCCTTGCCTTAGCTGCACCTTCATCACATGCATATTTATTCTGGCATTCCTGCAAGGTAAAATGGCTCTTGGTGAGATTCAAAACACACAATTTTCTAGATGGAGGCATCCTACAGTGATGACTCTTCATCAAAGATCAAACATTTTAATAAAACAGTCCCACCTTATTCCCTCATGTTCCCACCTGTCCTGAGGTGCATCATGCATCATTAATTGGGAGTGGAAGGCAGCTGTTGGTGAAAAGCTGGTTTTGCCTTGTGTTTCCCTGTGGGAGACTCCCAGCACAGAAAGCATCCCCAGGTGCCCATGGCAGGTGGTTTTAGGGGACCATCCCTGGCTCCCGCAGAGCCCAGCCAGGGCACGATGCAGCTCAGCCTCTCTGCTCTGGTTTTAGACAAGGCACCCTAACTTTAACAGATGACCCTTCCAATGTGCAGTGAACAGAGGTGTCTGATGAACACAGGGGATTCATAGGTCCTGGAAAAGCTTTGATCCCACAGAACACAGAGGCAATGGAATTGAAGCCCTACCCAGCACCTCAGGAATCTGCTCCTAAGCCCACTTTAACAAGGGTTGTAGAGACAAAGCCAGCAGGCAGCTTGAGGACAATGTTGTGAATATTCCTTCCACTGCTCTACACAAGAACTGAAACAAGTAGTGAAAATAAAAAAAATCACAAATGTTTTGATGGCAAGACATCAGGGAGTGTAAGACTATTCATTATTTAACAGTCTCTGTTTTTACATAAGTTTGGCCTCTTTACATTCTTCATCTCAATATTCAGGTATAAAATATTGCTGACAGCAGTTTTTCAAGAAAGGAAAAGCAGCTGTTGTATCAGTGGAAAATTACACAGACTAGATTTCACATTTCCATGTGTACCATTTCCCCCTGAAAGTGCTATTATACCCAATAAAGAAATGAAAACAACTTCACAATTTTTAAACAGTGGCAGCCATTCAGTTCAAAACTTGGTCTTCAGAATAAGTCTTTTTCCAATCAATGACAACTATTTTAAAATCAGATAAGAGCGTGAATTTTTAATATTTCTATACAAAAATTTATGCAGAAACAATATAACCTGAATACATTTGATTAAAAAACCTAATTTTCCCAACACTCTGACATGTTTATGCCTATTCAGCCAGAACAAAAAAAAAAAAAAAAAGGATCAAAATCCACCACATAAAAAATGTAACATCATGGTTTAACCCCAACTGGCATCTAAGCACCACGCAGTTACTCACTCAAACCTGAAGGTTTACAAGGTGTTTTTTTTTTAGAATTCCTATGAATAGAAGCTGTTAAATGCAAACAACTTCCCATGGAGTTCCCAGACAGATTCATCAGTTAAACATGCAGTTCCTTTTCTAAATTTTCCTTTTGCTAGCAAAATTTGATCAAGCCTTACAAAATCCACATGGAGAAGTGATGTACATTTGTATGTCTTTGAACCTTTGACACTTTCCAAATGAAAAAATGTGTATTTAATTTATATTCTTGATTTTGTGAGATAATTTTTAAGGGCCTAAAATAGCAATGGCCCCGATTGACTTCTGCCTGCCAACTCTGTGAATCACTCTCATTGCCAATGACAAAAATAGAAAAAAAAAAGGATCGAAAAAAAAAAGGATCAAAAAAAAAAATCTCATAAAATTCCAATTTGGCTCCCACGTGCTACCTCAAGTAAAGGTATGGGAAAAGAGCCCTTTGCAGAGGTGGTGGTTTAACCTTACATTCACTGTGACAATCAGTTCCTTTGCTCTAAAACCTGCTGCCTAGCTCAAAACAGAAAATAATGCAACATACCATGAAAGTGAATGCAGCATAACCACCTCTGGCCCTAGACTCAGTTTTCAGTAAGGTGCTACCCCTACATTCTGCCATCTCATATGTGTTACTGCCATGATCTCTCGCCTACAACTCAGTGCTCCTGGAAGCAGAGCCAAGTGCATCCCATGCAGCCACACTGATGGCTGGAGAGGATTTGCAGTGCTTGTCCCAGGGCCCATTCCCACTGGGAGATGGGGTCCACTACACTTCCACCTGTGGTGGGGACACGCTGCCTGGTCATTGCAGCTCTTGGAGAAAAATCTGTGCTCTGGGGAGGAATTCTACATTCTTTCCGGGCATGCACCTTTAGATGGGATGCATGATTGCATAGAAGAAGAGCAAATTTCCTTCTGTCAGCTGGAAAATTTTTTGCTCCTAAACTGATTGTCTTGTGGAGACATTATCCATTCACCATGGGACATTGCTGCAAGGATGAATGGTGTGTCCCTGCCCATTCACATGCAGTGCTTGGTGCAGTGCTGGGGTTTCCAATCTAACACACTGATTTTTCTGAACACAGGCACTTTTTTCATGGGATTTTAATGCCTTTTTGCTTCCTCTTGCTCTTCCCACAGATACCAACATTTTGAAAGACTACAGCTGATTTTTCCAGTTTCTTGTTTTTGAAATCCCTTTTACCTTTACACTACTTAAAGCGACATCAGCGTGGAAATATTTTTCATTGGAGTCTTTTTCCTGCATTTGTTATTTGTAGGCAAGAGATAATTTATTCAAAACCTTTTCAGATTTCCTCCCTCAGGCACTCCAGATATATAAAATCAGTAGTCCAGAGTTCTGATTGCAGTGGAGTACAGCTCACAGCAGAACCCACCTGGCAATTCTCAAATGCTTTAAAAACATCCCTCTGTGTCTCTTCCCTCTTCACCAGATATTAGGTCTGAATTCAAAACCAGTGCCTCTTCTCTTTAAAGCTTACACATGATCCAAGAAAGGAATTTGACTTCTGGCCAGAAAAGCAGATATTTCTATTTCCCTTATGAATTCACAGCTGGCGTTTGCCAGCGTTCATCTCCTAATGCACGCAACAAACAATTTACAGTTTCTGCTGGGCATTATAGTGACAAAATCTGCTTGTTCACATCAAGATGTTCCAATCAGTTTCTGTCTAGCCATTTCTTTAATGAAATCCAATACTCAGAGAGGAGACCTGATTACAGCCTCAGCCTCCAGTGTCGTCAGCAGCTGAGCACAGATCCCTGGTGAGCCCCAGGCTGAGATCCCGAGGGCTCGAACAGAAGGCCCCAGGCTGAATCATGCCCTTGGGGAGCCCCTGAGGTTCTAGTTTTACTTCAAATTTCAGGAGGCTGAAAGAAGAACAAGGTAAGGGAATATGTGCTGATCAAAGCAAGAATCCTGATCATCTAACTGCTCTTAAATATTTTAAATAATAATATTCTTAAACTGGTTTTGCCCTAAATTCAAAAGGCAGAAGGATTATTTTCCTTTCTACTGACTCTTGCAGATTCACATCTGGCTGCATGTGGGTATGGGCCCAGGATAAAAGGTGTTTTACAGACTAGCCAGAAAGAGAGATTGTTCAAAGCATCAGCCAACAGGGCTGGATTTTGAGCTAAACAGCACTAGTGGATGGCTGCTGCCTCAGGAACACAGGTGAGCTGCTTCAGTAACACATTCCTGGGTGGATTCCTAACACCCACAAACCTTGCAGCAATAATCATCAAGGAAAACAATAAAACAATGAAACACTGAGAAGGAAAACTCTTGCAGTAATGTTGAAGGTGTTCTTTCTTCTTCTTCTAATGGATGAAATAATTTATGGTAACCAGCCTCATTGGGTTTTGGCTTTTTTTAGTCTGTAATAATTTCCTTCCTCTGTCTTTTTTTCCTAAGCTCTTTCAGAGCTTCTTGACAACAAAACCTCATTGGAAAACAACAGTAGCTTTTATTCACTGCAGCACTATGCTTTTTCCTGCCACAGTTCTACTATTTTGAAAGAAATGTCAGGCTCTGAAGCCACCAGACCATGAAAGAAGAGATAAGCAAGTCCCATTTAAATTTATACAGCCCTAATTTAGAGTGTTTTATTGAAATATTTAACTATATTTAAAAGTCTACAGATTTTTCAACTGTCAATTGCATTGTAATCCATAAAATCCAAATGGAAAAGTATATTTTGCCTGGTTAATTTCTGAGAAACAGAAATGTTTACTTCTGCATTTATTTCTCAGTTTAATGACTGCTGTTTCTTTACTGACTTAGATTTCAGTTTGCAATCAAGTGTAGGGTAGTGCATGATTCTCATGCGTGCTAATTCGGTGCTAAATTCAAAAGTAGGTTTAAAGGGTCTTTGTTATAGGACAGGGACACAGTGCCTGCTGTCAGGATCCTGCCCATTTAAAAAGCTAAGAGAAGAGAACAGTGAACACAGAAAGAAAATCTCATTTACCCAGGGCTGCACAGCAAGACTGTAGCAGAGATATAAAAAGGACCACCTTTTCTATGACCTTATTCCTTATGCTACAGAGCATTCTCGGATTTTTTTTTTTTTTAATTCTGTCATAAAAACAAACAAAAAAATGTCAGTAGGAGGGGTCTGTAGTTTTGTGTATGATGTGTGAAAAGAGACAGATTAGACTCTGCAATCCATAATCTTCCTACCACGGCCTCCAGCAGGGCCCTCACCTCCCTCCTGCAAAGAACCCAGCTTCTGCAAATGTTGGAGGAGCACTTAAACTATTCTGTCACTTTCCAAAATTGTCAATGGCAGGTAGCAAATATCACAGAGAGTGTGAATAAAATCATAGCATTAAATTAGATCCAAGTCCTACGCTCACAGAAGTTCCTCGGAAACCTTATTTTGTCCTCTAACCTAATTATACTTATCTATGCAAGGCCAAAAATGAGAAATTACAGCAATCAGCATTACTGCCCCTAGCCTATTTGCAGTTTAGCCCAAAGAGCTCAGTCCAAATACCACTACAAGTACAAATAAATACACCTCGGCAAATGCTACAACCTTTGTAGTTAAGCACTGGCCACAGTTCTTCCCGTGTGCCTCAGCCCTCGTGTCCCCAGGGCCCGAGAGGTGTGCTGAACTGTGTCATCTCTTGTGCTCATCTCCCTACAGATGGAGATGTTTGACTGACTGTTTACCTCTGTCTGAAGCTCTCAGAAATTATCGTTATTATTAGTCAGCCCTCAGGGGGATTGCCAAGGAGGCTGTGCTTTTGAGATACAGGTTACAGGTGCTTAACTAAATGAGCTTAATTACATTAATTACATTTTCTTAATACTGGCTGACCCTCTAAGAGCTTCTGGATTCCCATTGGTGCAGCTGCTGCAGGTGCTCCTCTGTGAGACAGACCATTCATCCGAGGGAGGGATGCAGGGGGCGAGCACAGCGTTGGCAGCACCGAGGAGCAAAGCAAGCCCTGCAAGTCTCTGTGACCCAGGATAACTCTGCTCCAATGCTATCCTCGAGGAGCACACTCGTGCCCACTCTTCGGCAAAGCATGGCAAGGACTGAGGTACAAGTTTGAAAACAACCATATGTCTCAAGCATACTTTTGATTCCCTCATCACCAGTGAATCTAAACAACTCATCTTGGAAAACAAGACAGTTCTGTGCAAAAAAATCCGTTAAAATACTGATTTAGGCTCTAGCTAAAGACCCTTATAACTGATACTACAAATAAACTGAACAATAAAATCCACGCTTGGAGGAAAAATATCAGTGATTAGAAGTAATAAGGTAAAATAATGAGCAGCTCATCAGTTTAAAATAAGCAAGGTTCAGAATTCTGAACAGTGACTTTAAGGTAAAGACCAAGGAGGATTTTCACCTGCATGTGATTTTCCCAAGCAATGTTTAATGTTTGTATGGTGTAGACAACACAGAAATCTTAAGTCTTTGCGATAGACAACACAGAAATCCCAAGTCTTTTTGATGCAGAAAATTTAGTCATACTGAGATGTGACAACCCTTACATCTTTGTGAAACCTTTCCCTCAGATTTCTTAACTGAAATACTTGATGCAGCTTGGCTTAAAATTCTTGGGTTTTCTTTCTTGAAGTTTATATTTTAGCAAAAAAATTTTACAAAAAGTTGACTAATAGGAAATTAATACAGATCTAGGCAATGCCCCCTTTTTCATGACTGAGATGAGGGACTAGCAGGTGAGGTCCCTTACTAGCTGCTGGAGAGAAAAGAATTATTTCATAGACGTAATTTCCTACTTGAAATTCCCATTATGATCTTTAATAGGAAGAGTCCTGTGCTCCCCTCTGACCTGCAATTCACTCAGGGCCCCTCACATCCCCTTCCTCAGAGCACCTGCCCACCCTGTTGTTCCCCAGCCTGGCACAGACAATCACCCATACCCAAGTCTAGCTCTTTTTATTTACCTTACAGAATTGCAAACTAGCTCTTCCACTCTTCAAGCTTTTCCTAAATGTTAAATCTTATTCATACAGGCTCTCATATTAATATCACCTGCAGATTTAATGAACAGACTCTGCCTTTGCTGCAGGCTGCTAAAGAGAACATTGAGAGGTATCTGGGCAGCCCATGGGGGCACTTGCATGTTACAGCCTTCCCACCCTGACAATCATTTACAATTGTTCTCTGAGACTCATTTCACAATAAGTCTTGACCTCGTTTCACTTTATGGTTTTCAAATCAGCCTCTATCTTGCTTACAAGAACTCACAGGAGAGACGATCAAAACACTTAAGATATGTGACATCTCCTGTCTTGTTAGTATAGAAAAATAAACAGGTTTGAAGACCCATTGTTCTGGGAATATCTAATGTTGACTTTTACTCAAGTTCTTAGTGACTTTCCTGTGCTTTTCAAGCAGTTAATAAAATATGTTCGAATATGTTCAAATAAAAGTTCAAATAAAAGATTTTGTAAGCATCTGGGGTCACTACAGAGCTGTGTACATTTTTATGCTGTGTATTAGAAAACATAACTGACATGCCCTCCAAAGTCATGAAATACCTGTCCTCAAAAAGAAAAGCTTTGCAGGTGCAGTCTGACAGCCATCTCCTCGAGTCAGAGAGGAATTCTTTGAACTTCCAATACAACATTATCAATAATGGATCTACTTGCCTTTACTGTTAATTCTCTCCATTCATACCTCTCATATTGGTCCTTGGCCTCCACTGGAATATTAACAATTTTCTAGCAGTGAAGAACAGGAAAATAACTAAAGACTTTGGTTCATTTTAATCAAATAAATGTCAGCTTCTAAAACAGGTTGTAGCTAGCTTTGTTAATATAATTCTTGCAATAGTAAAACACTATAAGTCTGCTATCAAAAAGAAAAAAAAGTGTTATGATTGCCTGTGCCATTATGTCTTTCACGGGGCTGATGTTCTTCACAAGGCAAGATGATGACTTTCACAGGAACATCTCATATTAACAAACCCAATCCTTCAAAGAGCTGTGGGGTAATGCTACAAATCACAATATTCAGGCTGAGTAGATAATACAGCATCCTACCAATCTCAATGGTTTTGGCCTTAAGAAAGAGGACATCCAATTGTTACAGAGGAGAGCACCAGTGGTAACCAGATGAAAGGAGATCCTCATTTATATGGAGAGCAAATGCGAGAAAGTGAAGGCTAAGAAGGTGATAGCAGCCAGACAAAAATACTGTCAGAGGAGCAAAGGACTGCAGTAATTTAGATTGGACACCTGAAATAGGTTTCCAGCCATCAGGATGGCACAGCTTTAGAAATAGTGACAGTGGAAAAAAAACAGCTTAGGATGGAGCGTGAGAGATTTGTTACCAGTTAGATGTGTCAAGAATGTCTGTAAAAGCTAGTAATAGAAACACTCCATGTCCACGCTCCTCACACCCAGCTCTCTCTCCTTAGGATATATATTTGGTTTCCATGGATTTACACTAATTTATACAAGCCCACGATCCAGAACAGAAAGGATTGTTATGAAGAGCAGGTAGTATTTTTAAGTTATGTTGACAACTTAGGCCAAATTTCCACAAAGAGAATTTCAGCTCTGTTAACCTCACGGAGTCTATAAAAAACGCAAATGATGCTCTTTTCCTGAAATAGTTACTTGGCATCACTTGGACATACTAGTTACAACCAAGCAGCTAAGTGCCTGAACACCTATTTGCATACAACTATGCCTAATTTATATCACACTGAATTTAATTAATTTGACAGTTATATCATTTGGTAATATTTTTGCACTACAGCTACCACTGTATTCTGCCTTTGCTTATTACATTTAACAACTTTTATAAATCATTCAGTACACAAAACCAGCAACTTTACCTCTTCATTACCCAGCACACATAGGATTTTACCTTACAGCAGAACAAAGAAAAACTGCTTCAGAACAGAGGGATGAAGAGGAAGCCACGGAAATTCAAACTTCAAGAACAAACTTATTCTTCATGTTAACTGTTTCAGTGGCATTTGTTTTCTGAATATATAAAAGCAGTCAATGGAGATCAGATTAACTGGTTATGGGTTTAGATCATGCGACAAAGTTCTTGTATTTAAATATGAGTGTGGACACGTGGCCTCTACATCCCCTTTGCCAACAAGTCACAGACAAACTCTGCTCATCCACTTGCTCCTTACGACAGCAATAGTGCAAACATTAATCCTACCATCCTTTTAAATAACACTTTCAGCTCAAGCAAAACATAACACCACTGTAGGAATGGGAGGCAAAATATGTAATGTTCTTGAATATATTTTATTTTGTGATACAAATCATAATAGGAATAAAGGCCCAGCCTTCAGTTGCTAAAGGGAGATGAATTAAGAACCTACGTAAACAAAATTTCTTCATGAAGTCGCTAAACAAATAGCACAAAATGTTTCTTTGGGACACACCCAGGCATTTATTTACTAATAAACAGGAACCTGAGTGAACAATAGCTCTAAGAGGAAATCAACCTCAGCAGATGGATTTCACTGAAATCAGAATTATGCCTTCTTATTCTGAGAAATGAGAAAAATTTTAAGGCAATAATAAAACTAGAGAAAAGAGCGTTTCTTTTAGCAATATTCTCCATGCAAAGAGCTAACATTGCACTTCTCAGGCTGATGTTTAAAATCAGCTGCAATGCAAGCCTGAAACTTTATTTCCTTGCCACTTGCAATTACTCCTTCTCAGCAGTAATCAGTGAAGTATAGTCAAAGACTACCAAACACTGTTTGAGATGTGGGTATGATTTAAGTAAAAGTAAAGTGCTGATCAGCTTTTGTTTCCGTGCAACTTACAGGCTTGAAGGAACTGAACAAGGCTATATTGCTGCCTACAAAGTGTATGAGCTCATTTCTGAAATCCCCAGGTGCCTGGGAGGTGGAAGAGAAGCATCACTTTCAATATCTGAATAAATGCAAGCACACTATTCAAGTGTGTCCCGGCTCTCTCTGATGTCAGGTACCAGCCAGTGCCATGAAACACAGCAGATGCAGCCAGGGGTGAGAACTTTGTTTAAAGGAAGAACTGGAGCTGAGCTACAACTGGAGTTGAACTTGAGCTACGATTCGTGGTAAAAACACAAATTCAAAGCATAATCATCATTTTATGACTAATTTCAGGAGGGGAAAAAAAGTTCTTTGTATATATACATGTGTATTTTTATATAAACAAATATACGGTTTTGAGGAAAAGAAGATGCTGGAGTTTTGCTCAGACCACATTTTAAATACTGCTGAAGAGAAGATAGGCAGTATCCCAGGGGAAAAAGGTTCTGCTGATAGAACACTGAAAGGAACACGGTGTGAATGCCCATCCTCTCCCCACTTAATTGCTTTGGAGGAACATGGGTGAGTGTCAGCTGGAAGGTCAGTGCTGTTGTTTTTAGAGAAATATTTTCCTGTTTATCCTGCCTCTTTGCCCAGGAAGATTTAAAGGGGTGCACAACACGTCTCTCACTTCTACCTAACTGCTGGAAGGGTGAAGTGGGGCTGTGTTACACCCAGCCCTGGCGGGAGGGCAATGTCCCTCCACCATCCTGCACTGTTGGGAAGGACATGTAAAAAATGCCCGATCACTTTGGAGAGGAGTGAGCTGCCCTCCCTGCAACCCCACACTGCGGCTGACCCCGGCTCCACGGCTCCTCTCCACGGAATATTCCACATTGCCAGGGCAGCTGTTTTTACAGATCTGCTGTTTCTGTAATTTGTCCAGAGTATATATGGTGGGTTTTCAATGGGATTTGAGCTGCTAATGCGCTTAGACTCCCTGGAAAATTCCAGTCCAATGTCTTGACATTTACAAAATTGATTTCATGCCATGACTGTTTTAGTGCCCAGGGTGTTGGGGATTTTTTTCCCTTTTTTTTTCTTCAGGAAAAACATGATATATGCTAAACTAGCAGAATAATTTTTATGCATTTTGCCTCACTACAGTTTGCAGGAGTGGTTGGAGCAGACCCTGTACCCTGCAATGTTGTATCCAAGAGTAACAGAGCCAGGAGCTAAGAGGAATTTTACGGTCTACAATTAAAACTTCCTAACTGCTATCAATTCAGTAGGTGAAATTGCTGCTACTTAGCTCATCTCTTTCTACAAAAATTAAATCCATGCTAAGTGAGCATGGCACCTTTCTTTTGAAAAACTCATTTACTCTTCCGGGTGTTTGCTGAGACTTGTGTACCATGAAAATAGTAATTTGAAGCATTTTATTGAAATAGCCCTTTAGAACATTTAATAGAAATGCACACAGAGGTACCCAGCTCAGACTGCACTCTGCTAATTATCAGCTTCTTTCCACAAAATTGCAGATGGTGGGAACTATCCTTGTATTTTTTTACATTCTGCTTATTTGTCCAGGATGCAAACATGATGTAAATAATATCCTTTTATTTTTTTCTTGTGACATTATCACTATCCTTGCAGCACAAGCTTTAATCTACTTTCATTAATTAAGCAAGGGACCAAATTTTCTGCCTAGTAACATGTTTGGAATTCTGTGATCAAAAAACCACGATGACTTAAAAGATCAGAGAGAAAGCTAATAACTAACACTTCTGCATACAAACACAATTTAAAATTGCCGTAGGAAACCTCTCGTGGTAGGAACCACAAGACACACTTTGCTCTTTCTGAGATTTGTGCATTTGCTTTATTTCTGTCCAAGGCTGATTATTAAATCTTTGCATGTCTGGTCATCAGGGACATTTCTTAGTGGAGACAAACTAGAAAGATTTTGGAATTGAATGCCACACGTGGCAGGCAGCCTGAGGATGGGAGCCAGTGTCCATATGAATTTCAATAAACCTCCCTACAAGAAAAGCCCTCCTAGGCTCTAACAGCACTCAGAGCGTGGGTTTTTCCCCTATAGATATTTAATTGATCGGACTTACATAGGATGATACCCTTGATACTGATCCTCAGACTTCTTGTTTCAAGCAGGTTTAAAAGTAGGTGCATTTTCACTGACACATTTTAGTAAGTACAAATAGTTTTTAAATAATCGGTCTCCAAATAATAAAGTATTTTTCAATCACTTCTTTCCCATATCAGTTTCCTGATTACCAAGGTGTCAGGTCAGGGTGGTTTCTGTACGCTTAGAAGTCTCAACTGACGCAATGAGACGACTGACACAATTTCTGAGTTTGCCTGTGCTGACCACCATTTTCTATTTGAAATGCAGTACTTAAAGGTGCTAAATTTGTTGTTTGGTTATTTACAGACTAAATCCTTCAGACCAAAGGTTAGTGCTATATATCTTGTACAAAACACCTCTTAGCTGGCTCTGTTATAACAATTAATAAGTAAGTTGGATATGTCAACCTTCTCATCACTTGTTACTCACCTTGTGCCAGCTATGCCATGTGTTATATGGAAATGGTCAGTTCTTAATGGCTCTCCTGCACTTTGCCCAGGGGATTTAGCCTCACACTTTATTTGTGCCATAGGCTATCCAAAATATATCCTTTCCCAGTCAGGTGAGCCAGAAGTGGTTCTTTAGCTTTAAATTCACTCACCCTGACATTTCCATGTCCTTTACTACATTTTTCCCAGGGAAAATATTCTCCCTGGAACATGGTCTGAATTTTATTTTATTTTATATCTTTTCATTAAAAACTGCTGGTAGACTCAGTGTAACATGGCATCCAACCATGACATATGCACCACACTAGTAATTTGTGTTCCAAGAATATCCAATAATGTCACATTTTTTCAGTAGCAAAAATTCCAAGGCCAGAGGACATGCTCTGTTAAACTACCTGATCAACTCTTTCTCCTCCTAGACAAGTTCCCTTAGTCTGCAGAGCCTCCTTGTATATTAAATTCAAATCTAACCAATCCTGTTCTGATTTGGGGAACACAAGAAAAAAAGAAGAAATCCTGTTTTCTCTAGTCTGCTCTGTCCCCATCAGGAGCCACAGAGATACACACAGGGGGAGATGACAAATCCTGATCCACTGACACTAATGCTAAAATTCACTTTTTCACAGGATCATAGTCTGTAATGCTGAGATTCTGCAGGACAGAAAGTCATTTTGGCAGGAACAGTTGTTCTTTTCAAAGTACTTCTTGCATCTTTCTCACTTGATATCCCACTCTGAGGAGAGCATCCCACCACTTCAACTCCATGCTTGTTTTTCCCTTCATTAGGTTACCTTCACCTGCAAGGGGATTTTATGGGGAAAGGCTTACAACAGACAAAAACCCCCATCCTGCCCAATGCCACCCAACCCTACCTCTTCTTACAGTGTAACCCTTGCCATGAACAGTCCACCTCCCACCTTTCAGATCCTCTGCATCTCACCACCTCTTTGTGGCTAACTCTGAATTTAGCTGTCTGAAACGACCATATTTGAAAAGTTGGCCCTCGAGGGAAAATATTTCAGTTCAAGGTAATGCTTTTAATTCCCTTTTGGTGCATGTAAATTATTAGAAAAGGGACATTTAAAATATCATTAATAAAATCACAGAGGTATAGTACAAAAAGTAAAACAAAATCCCTTAATTAGATATTAGATTAACAACTCTTAATAAACTAACATAAAGTTAGTCAATCAATACTGTTCTCTCTCAGTATCCCCAAAGCAATTAAAATTCAGTGCTCTGCAAGATCCATTTAATGATTTGGCAAGGTCTATTTTGGAACCATATGGACAGTATTAGCAGCAGAAGAGCCTATATAGATTGTGCAAGATTCCTACTGCAGCAGGTTTGTGGGTCCTTCAAACAAAGTGACTCACCAAGAGACCCATCTATTACATCTCAAGTGTTCCTTGTAGGTGTCACCAGTGGCTTTGAGGCCACTCCATATAACTGGCATTATGTGACCAAGATCATTAGAGTATCCATCAACTGCATGATCAGTCTGACGGTGTAGATCTTGCAAGAACTGTGCCTGTGAAGATGAAAATAGGCTTTGCTTGCAGATATTTTCTCAGAGGTCACAGGGCTGAAACATGTAATTTTTCCTTACTAAATAAGAAAAAATAATTCACAAGCATCCTTATTTTACCTGCCCCTCCAGCAGCTGTGAAACATATACAGCAATCACTTTTCAATATCAAAGTGCTTATGGCAGAATTCAGCAGCCACACATTGTCCTTTTTAAAGCAGGTTTGAAGCATAAAATTTCCTGAATTTGAAGTAAAGCCATAATTAAAAACAGACTGAAAGGATAAAGTAGTTTTAGAAAAAGACCTTATTCTTGCCAAGACGTGTACTTGCATAGAGTCATTTGCTGTGACTGGGTGACAGTAAATATATTCTGTAATTTTGTTGGTAGTCATTTACTTCCTAAGTACTCAGCAATTATTAAAGAAAATACAGGCTTTATGTGAAGAGCATCCTACCTGTCAGCTCAGCTCACAGGAAGCCTGTGAAGCTCTATGGTGGCTTGTGACAAAGGAACACTTTCCTAGAAGCCCAAAGTCAAAAGATAATCTATATTCCATGAACCTAAACTTTAAAATTTGTTCCTCCCTGTCAGGATTAACAGGAAATTCACTGCCTAAAAAAAAAAAAAAAAAAAAATTGAAGAACAGTGAAGTGCACGACAATCCTTTATCTGTGAGTAGGAAAGATGCTGGATGCCTAATTAGTGCTGTCCATGTCCCAGTGCCACTGCAGCTCCTTCAGTTCTGGAGTAGGAAAAGAAGAGTGCCATGGATATGAACATTTATTTCCCACACTGATAATGACACTGAACTGAAAAATCAGGGGAGGAACATGGAAATAGTTCATCTTCCTCCTTAATAATATATGGGGTTGTTTGGGTTTAGGGTGCTTGTTGGGTTTTGTTTTCCCCTTAAACAGCAGAGACAGATGATGGTATCTGAAGGCTTTCTGCAGTTCTGCCTTATTAAACCAACTGAGGTCAGTGGAGAACCCAAGGCATCCCAGGATCTAACAGCTTCTAGATGCAAGGGAAGAAAGAGTCATTGGGTAGAAATTGGCAGCAAATCATGCTAAAATATTTCAGCACTTAGCCTAATCTCAAGAGATAAATACAAATGGTGATTTCTTGATGTTTGACGCAAGACGCCAGCCACAAAGTATTTCAGAACTTTTGGTTCTGCAAACTAAGCTGGTAAAATAATCTAGAGAATCACACATAATCATTTTGTGCTTTGTCAGGCTCATTTGAGTACTATTTTCATAAAGGAAGCATTTTCCAAAGGGGCTGTTGTCCTAGTTCTAGAATGAACTGAAAAAATGACTTATTTTTGTCTAATGCCTATAGCGTAATTTAAATAGGAACACACTCCAGGTCTATCAATTGAGAACAGAGAATGTACAAAATGCAACAGCATTAGACAATGAGTCTTATGGCAAAACTAGAAATTAAATCATCGTTTTGAAACCAGAGGAAAACTGTTTCTCTCATAGGCAGAAACACCATCCAAACTGTCCCTGTAAGGACTGGGTTTGTTGGACTCTTGGAGCTTTGTCTCTTTAGCTGATTCAAACTCAGAGACCCATGGGTCCAGCTTCTCTGGTTTCATCTGTACTCCATCCACTCTGTCCCTTGAGCACTATATCCCTTCAGCACACACTCTGTGTGATCCAGCAAGAGCACTGTGATTTTGTTAGTTTGAAAGCTCTGTATCTTCAGTAATACACAGCCTCTCTTCAAGAAATAAAAAGTACAGAAGGACTTTCTCTAGGATCCAACACATCAGACCAAAGAAGATATTTTCAATAACAAAGATCTAAGATTGCTGTGCACACAGCTAGAACTCCTTCATCAGAGCAGCAACCTAGAAATACAAATACAAAAACTAAAATATACTGTGTGAGTTGTAAACAGTCATAAAATGTGAACCACAATCCAGACATTATTTTCCATTACATTCAAATCACTCTTACAGAGACGTAAGTTGAACCATAATTTGGAAACTGTCTAAGATGATAGAAGCTTTTTCTCCTGTTTCAGGTAAAAGTGTGATCAATCTCTGGTAGCTACCTTTGTATATTCCCCAGCTTTATTCATTTAAAAAATATGGCCATTTAACTTCAGAAAATATCTCACAATTTTTTGCCTCTATTTAAAACAAATGTTTCAGGACCTGGATGTCTTCCTCTGCTGTGTGCTCAATGTCTTCCCCAACAGAGCCGGGATCTCCACTGACATTGTAAAAGTATTAAGCAAGAACACCAACAGCACGTGAGCGGCCATCCGTACGAGCCATACAAGCAGTAATAATTTATATGACCTTCTCTGCTGCTGATACTCTTAGCCCAGTTCTTGCCCTGCTCTTTCCCTTCTCTGCAGGGAACATCAGAAGTTATTCATCTCCTACAAGTTAAAAAAACCCCTTGAGTTTTCCTGAAATGCATCAGGGGATCTGTGAAAGTTTGTCACAGATTATGTATCGAGGTAGGCACTGTTACTTAGAGGGTACATTATTGATAAAAGCTAAATATTTCATCTTTCTGCACCGTCTCTAAACAAAACTGGCATTTACTTACCAGGAGGCTGAAAGTTCAGCCTTTTCAATATTATAACAAGGAAACACTTGGGCAATTTCTCTCTAAAGAGAGCAGGTACCAGGCCTCTCTGCAGCTGTAGCCAAGGAAAGTCTCTCAGTGTTCATTCCCTTCCCAAGGAGGGATCTGAAGCTCCAGAGGGGTCCCCAGCAGCTGTGCCCTGTGTCAGGCTCCACACAGAGCTCAAGGGACGCCAAGGGGGAGGAGGGCCAGCTTCAATTCTACATTTCTAGCACTCTTACAGGCCAAGTCCAACCCATCCTATTAGCTGCATGCAGGTGTTTCTGAGTGTTTGTGCTTTAATTATTCATAACATCAGCTTCATATTTTATGGATTATTCTGCATCAGTGCTGGTACTTGCCTCATGCATTATGCATGCACCTGAATCTGTTCTGATGGGAGGCACAAAAGACACAAAGCATGTCTCTCACCTGTGTGCTTCTGATTAGAAGAGAGCGGTTGTAACCCTGAGCCTGAATTGAATCCCAAATGTGTCCTCCTTTGTCCCATAACTGCACATCCCCTGATGAACAAAATATATCTTTTTACTCTTCTCTCTCACTCAAACTCTCCTAATTTTACTTTTTAGCAAATGTCATCTTATAAAAAAACTATTTCCCTTATAAAACATACATTTTTCTGAGTGCTGGTTCAGAAGTACAGTGTACTAAAAATCATAGCAAAGGCCACTTTTAAAGTAATATCTCTGAATGAACCAAAGTCATCCAGTCTAAAGTCTCTAATCATAGTACACCGCAGCTTACTCCAACAAGCATCAAGACATGGGGTTAACCTCTTCTCAGCATGCTAATGCACCTTACTGTTTAAAAGATGTGACAAATTACTCAGAGTTTTGAGGAAAAATCCAAGTAAAAGTTATTGTGGAGTTTCTTAATTGCTCATTGTTTCATTGTGCCTCACACCTTGTTAGCAAGGCCAGATTCCTTTCCTCTCTTTTTCAACATAACTAAATGACAGAATGTCTTTCCCACAGGGCCCCAACTTTTAAAATTGCCCTGGTCAAGGAGGAAATGATTTTGTGGCACAAGGAATACTCAGGTTGGATGGAGAGACAGTCCTGCAGAGGGATGTGAGCTGGCACTGGTCCCACTCAGGCCAGCACCTGGGAAAGGGCTGTGCCACCTCCTCTCACCTGCCCCCAGGGAACCTCCATCAGCCCAGTGCCACACAGGGGGGCCTTTCCTTTTCCCTTGAACTCCAACTTTCCACTATAATTGCCAATATAGCTCTAGCAAAGGACAATCCAGGAAAGAGTTCTTCAATCACAGAGATATATTTTTAAGAAAAATGGACCAAAATTATGTAAATAGATTTAAATAGCTTCCTACACCCAGAGCACTGAGTTCTGAGTGTGGAGAAGAGCTTGAAGCTAATTATAACCAATTAGCAACATCCCTGAGTCCAAGCAGACAATAATCAGTGTCCTGCATTCAAAACACTATGAGTGTTCAACGTGGAGAGAGACCTCTTTGATTTGGGTGTTATTCCTCCCCGCTGCTTTCAGCAGGACTCTTAGCTGCCTGTACTGAGGTGCCGGACAGGTTTTCTCCACTACCCTAGCTAGTCTCCAGCTGGTGTCTGCAAACCATGAGGAAATTATGTCACTCAACAAATTTTGGACCCTATTTTTAATCCAATTTAAATAAACTAAACCTTACCTGCCTTCTCTGCTATGTTCCTTTATTTGTCAGGTTGACATTAATCTCAACATGGTTTCATGAAATCACAATTTTTCCAATCACACTTAGGAAACAAAAAAAAAGTTAAAAATAAATCTGTGCTTCTGCTCATGGAAGCCTTGCCTGAACAGCCTCCTTTTGTGCTGTCACCCTTCTGTTAGCAAATGTGCACATTGTTGCTCTGATGGTGGCAGTGGTTTGCACCAGTCACCACCAAAGACAGATCTCTGCACTGCAAAGCCACATTTTGAGCTCACTGCTGGCAGCACCTGAAGACACACACTGCTCTCCAGCCTCCCAAGGCAACCCTGCTCTTCCCTCACTGAGCTGCATCACAACTTCTTTCCACCCCATATTCTGCAGTGTTGGGATATTCCCTCCCTACTGGTTTTGACTTTGAGCTGCCAGATCCTATTTCAATCTGTAATCTTCCCTTCTATCATTTTGCACTGTGCTTTGCCAGGATTCCAGACATTCCCCCATCCAGGTGACTTTGAGTCCGAAACCCCTACACATGCGGCCACAGTGTTCTCATTAGGCCTCCTCACGTGGAGGAGGTCTGTTGCACGTTCAATTTAATAGAGACTTCATCATTTTGACAGGCCTGGTTTAAAACATCCATATCTCTTCAGCGAAACTTTCAGACAAATTGGGAAGGTTTATGCATTAACTCAAAAGTCAGCACATTTAAATATTTTGTGTAGTAGGTTTCAATAGCTGTTTGCAGGTAAGGAAAGGTTTTAAGCAGAGACTTTTAGGGAGAATGTGACCCTTTCTACATTGCAAAATCTAGAAGCCTGATAAATAAACCTTCTCCAAGAATATATGAACTGGATATTTTTATCCCTCAATTTTTTTAATGGCTGAGAAAGTTGCTACATGCCAGCAGACAGCTGAGAATGATGCTGGCAAAAAGGACACTTAATGAAACAACTTTCACTATGTTTCATCTCCTACTTAAACCTGAGCACTTCCCATAACACAGACACAAAACGTGTAGAGAGCAAGGGAGACTTGGGGTAAACAAACATCTTTGTTTTGAGGTGTTCACCTCACCCAGTGCTTGCTTATGGCCAAACTCAGCAGAAAGCTCATGTAATACAGCCTTCTGTAACATTCAGCAGTGGTTTCCGAAGTTGCCATTTAACTCTTGCTAACCTGTCCAAAAGAAACTCTTCAATAAAAGGAGGTGTTTTAGGAAAGATGGCTGTGACTCACCCATACTTAAAAGGGCCATATTGAGGGGTTTTGTAGCAATGCTGATGTGCAGGGAAAGCTTGTGCTTGACTTCTACTTTTCTACAACAATACTCTTCCCTCAGTGCCTCATTAGACAGTAGATCTTCATTTATATAATTGTATGAGGTAAGAATGGTTTCTGCAGCACCAATTATGACATTTTAATTAGCTGGCCAAATGTTCCCAATCCCGGTTTTTACCTAATTAGTATATTTTGAGGTTTGAGCAGTATCCTCATTACCATACAAATGTTTCTAATAGTACAAACTTCAAAAGCAGGTTGAAGAGAAAGAAAAGACTGTCACAGAGCTCAGCAGGTTTAGAATGAATATTGTACTCCTGATATCAGAAGCATCAGGCACCTGCCTTTCCAGATAACATGAACTGGCTCTTAGCCCTTCTGTATCCAACTAAGATAAGGCAAGGAGTAAATATCCTACATTTGGATTTATAGAGCACTTTTTATCTCTAAAGTGCTTTGCAGGCATTAACCACATAATCATTAAATATTGATATTTGCATGATTAATGCTGTGTTGTTACATCATATGAGAAGAAAGATACAAATGTTGGGAGAAGTTATCTGCCTTGGAAGCAGGCCACGAGGTTGTGCGTAACAACTCTGTACCTTGTGTTTCAGATATGCTCCTAATAAAAATCTGGCAGCTTTAGAAGCAGAACTGTGGACATAGTGATCCTGGTGCAACATCCTCAAGTTCACTTCTTCCTGTATCAATAATTTGTCTTAAATTAAAACTTTTTGTCTAGATAGACCATTTCCCACAACAAGCATTCTTTCAGGATTTATGCAGCAGTAACCTGATGCATCTCAAGTCAGCATCTTGGTTTAGGAATTTTACAGCCCCCATCAGCTTCACATCTGTAATGTTTCCTTTTCTACAGTAAAGGGAAAGGACAACTGCCAACAAGACATTTTTCTTCTCTCTGAGTTTAAAAACACCTTGCATGTTCTATTTTGTGACTTTGGACATAATTTTTTTGGTCCATTGACTACAGAGGAGAGAAATAAACAAATTTCTTCATTTTACTAATAAGTTTCTTACTTATTTCTTAACAAAGACAAAACTTAGCTGCACCAACTAAAGAAGGTATAAGGATCAGAGCCTCAGTTATTATAATTTACAACAACTTTGAGAGAGCTATTCCAATTTACTACAGCTGAGGATAGAGTCCCAGAGGGTCTCCTTGATATTTATTTCTCTGCATCACATCTCTGCTAGGCCAGAAAGTTCCTGGTTTTCATTAATACACTTCCCACAAGAGTTACACAGAGGTAACAAATGAAACCCAAAAAGATTCTTTCTAATTGGGTTGACCTGCTTTATCCAGAATCTTTCCCCTCCTTTTAATATTCTCCTAAGGCTCAGTGTATGAAGAGCCCATTTAAGCTAATCATGACTTGAAGAGAAGCAACTGAAGGGGTGTTTTTTTTTTAATTTAGCATTTAAAATTCCTTGGAAAGTTTGTTCATTGTAAAATACAAGTGATTGTGCTGGTATTTTTAATACTTGGCCAGAAAAAAAATGTTTCCTTCTTCTTCTCAATGGTTTTATAATTGATTCTGAAAGTAGGAAGAACTAAAGAATGCAGCAAAGTGAAGAAAGAGTACAAATTCACAGCTTGCACCAGGTGACTGAGTGTTCCTATCAGAAGTCACTAACACTTTTTGCTACACTCAATCTGCAAACAGCTTGCTGCCTTACCCAGCCCCTGGGGAAGCTCAGGGGTGGCTTAGCTCTGGAGCTGGGTACATGGGAAGCCGCAGCCTGCAGGAGGCCCTGCTGCATGAGCAGTACTTGCCACAACACACTAAAGATGGCTCTTGTATTATTCCTCACATGAACTCCCTTGCTTCGGTTTCTATGCATCATCCAAATTCTGGCTAGGGGTAATAGATACACTTTTATTTTTATGGTAAACCACAAAAATATGCCACAGCTAGCAGAAGCTAGATATAGCCACTAAAATAATGCAGCAGAGGGATGGTAGCCAAGACATACCAGCTCTGTGCCATATTACTCATTATTACAAATACCCTCTGATGTCAACACCTCACACTTTTTTCCTTTTTCTCTTAGCTTTGAACAGGCAGGATGGCAAATGGCTTATCAGCAAACTACAAACTTCCTGCACTGCTGGAGAGGTGTTGGCTGGTATAAATAGCAGGGGCTTGATGAGCAACACCAAAAGTCTCTGCTCTGTGCAGTGAGGAGACAAGCAGTAAACGTGTCCAGCGAGTAACTCCCTCCAGTGAGCACTTTCCTGCTTTTCCAAGCATTATGGAGCAGAAAGCAGTGCTCAAGATTTACCTCAGGTCAGAACAGAAATGCTGCTCACCCACACCAGGCAGCTGCACAGAATGAACCCTGGACTATGCTGGAGGAGCAGTCCAGGTATGTACCATTCTCAGAGACACACACAGCCTAACAGCCAGTCTGCACTGACTTAACTCAGGGCAGGCTGTTGGATGCATTCTCTCCACCTACATCTTTGCAGGGCAATGAAGCACTTGCAATGGCATTTTTATATGTTATTGTTAAGTAACACAGGTTTTTCAGGCTCCACTGCTGTACATGGAAGCCCTACTCTGGACAAGGGCTATGATCTGTCCCAGCTCTCCCAGCGTGGTTTGGCTCTGTGATGATGCCCATTGGGAACTGGCCTAGATTGTATTTACTAACACTGGTACCAGTTTTGCATTTCACAAGGAGTCTTCTGAATGCAAACCAAGATCCCAACAGTGTCAAGCTCATTCTACACCCAGGGAGTTCTGAAGCATGCAGAGCAGCACTTCTCTCCTGTGCAATCACCACCAGCACCAGCCAAACAACTATTATTATTATTATTATTATTATTATTATTATTACTATTACTATTACTATTATTATTGTTATTCAGAGTCACAGCATCAATTTCTCAACAAAACATATGCCATTATAGCTTGCTACAATCTTGGCACCATCACAGGGTGCTGATGTTATTTTTGGCCTGACAGCAAAGGCCGAGGACAGCTGTAGCACAATTCCTGATCTTGGTGATACCAGTTTGCTGGAATGTGAGATGGAGGGAGATACCCACGAGCAAACAGCAGACACTGAAAAGAACAGAAAAGTCCATCCTATCATATTATGGGGGCAGGGAGTTGGCAGGGCCAGTGAAAACAGGTATGTATATTACCACACAATAATTTAAGGAAGATACAGAATTTGTGAGGGTTTCCTTCTAAGAGTTGAGGCAGACTCTCATTCATGCCCCTGAGAGTAGGACTGGTCTGCAGTGGGCTCACACTGACTCCCTGTGAAGTACTGCAGCCAACAAAGGTCAGCAGGATGCCCTTCACAATAGACTCATGTTGGAACAGCCTGTAAAAGGAATGTGAAATGGTTTTTAAGGGGAAATTGTGCTTTGCAATGCTGAAGCGACAGCAATGCTAGACAAAACATGACTATTCTTTAACCTTTGGTGGGGCTTTGTAATTCTTTTTTTTAATGCACTGAAAGCAAGTTAGAGGAGCAGGCTTTGGAAAGACTGTCTTGAAGCACAGCTTCCCTTCCCAGAGAGAACTGTAAGAGGAGAAAGTAGCAGTTTGTTAAATCTTGGTGTTGAATCATTCCTTTACGGCCCCAAATAAGGTATTTTCTCAGAACCCTACATTGGTCAAGACTGCAGAAGATATTTTTCTAACCCATGACAGAAACACCCAGCATGTAAATCATCCTTAGAGCACAGAGAGTTAAGGAGACAATAGACGGCAGGATGAGAAGGGCAGCAGTACAGCAAAGTTTAGTTGCACAAGGAATATTATATAAAATGTGCCTTATATTAAAGCCAACCTGCTCTACTTAGAATATAGTTCTAAACTTTCAGAGTCTTGTTTTGATCTACAGTCATTAGCATCCATCATTAAAATTCATTATTTACAAATACTCATGTTCTAAAAGCAAGACATTTTTACACGTGAAGGGAAATCCAGTGTTTTATCGTGGCAGAGTGTTTGTATTGGTTATCTGAGTTTGGCTTTCTCTTGCAGCTTTATCCTGTTACCATGTTTCAGCACAGTGTGGTTGTAATTTTTGCAGCACACACATAATCAGACATCCCAGCTGTGGGAAGCTGTTACATTGCTACAGATTTACCCTGTGGCTCTCCACAAAGACTCGTGAGTGTAATGCCAGGATTTGTTCTACCCAACTGCTCTGTTTGACAAGGATGAGGCTTGTGTGACATGTGAGCTCAATAGAGAAGTTTTAGCAAAAAGATTAACTATTTGTATTTTTTATTTTGCCTTGGATTGAAACACTGCTTGGGGGCTCAAATATTTTAACAATTATTTTCATTCTGGACACTTTTTATGCTTCCTTATGAAGAAATTAAAACTGAAAAGTATCTTTTACCTTTTGACATCTCTAAAAAAAACCCCATCCACAATTTTCCCAGAAAAATATTAGTTGGGGGAAAATAACCTAATTTCCCTAGAACTATTAAAACTAGTCAACATTTCTACCATCTCCAGTGATTACGTAAAGTTCGCTAAACCAAGTTTTACCTGGACACAACAGACTCAGTATTTTGCCTACTCCCTAAACAGCATTTTAAATTGCATTCCGCAATTTGTCATCCTTTCCAAATTTATAGCTTTTTAAATGTTGTTTTTTAGAATTTTTTTTTCACAGCTTCTTTGCATTGGGCCTCTACTATAGTATTTACTGCTTACTGGAAATGAGAAGTAACATCAAATAACGAAAATAAAACCCTAATATTTAACATTTCTCAAACTGACTGCAGATGAACACCTCTGACTGCAGGCATAGTGAAGCACTACATCATTAGCACCACATTTTGAAGAACTTTGGTGTTTAATATTAAAATCTCAGTAAAATAAATTATGTTTATATATGCCAGAGCAATTATCCCATCAAACAGAGGTGCTTTCACACAGCTCAAGTATATGTAACAGTGGTAGGCTTTTCATATTTTTAATACAGTTGGAATAATTTATTTTAGTAGCTATTCAACAGGAAAGAAACACTTCATGCTGCCATTTCCAACATCCTTAAAGTATTATTTTTAAAACCACCTAAAGAATTCAAAAGCGGGGGCACAATTCTCTGTTGATTACATTTTATAAGTTGTTATAAATTTTTTATAAAAAGGAATTGCTTGCTATTAAATACTCCAGAGTTTTAAAGTTATTTCTATAGAGCTATTTTTAATTTATACACACACACACACAAAAATAGCTACATTAAAGGACGCAGCAAAGTCACCCAATTGAAAGTTAGCACATGCCAGAATTAGAGAGGCCCAAGAAATCTTCCCTCTGTCATTTCTGTGGGCAACTTCTCTGCTGCAAGCAGCTCCACAAACCCAGGATACCACTGAGGAGCTAGAAATTGGACCAAAAATTCTGGGGGAAGAATTAAGGTTCAGTGGGCAAACTTAAATCTCACAGTTTCTAATTTTGGAGGGCAGGATGGCAAATCCATTGGCTCTCCGTTTGGAATATTGTGAGAAACTAATAAACAATCAGATAACACTATTAAAATTTTATTTCCCCAGCTGTTTCCTTCAGTTCAGCTGTTGCCACTACCACTGGGGGATGCCACAGATGTTGGGGGCACAGGTAGGGGATGGGTGGGATGGGTTCCCTTCAAACTGGGATTGCTGCTCTGCACTGTGTGCTTTACATAGCATTGCAGTCTTACTGCTGCTACTTAGGCTAAATTAAGTTTTAGCTCTTCAGAGACTTTCATATTCATATATTAATTAGGGTAGATACCATAATTTTCTTGGGGAATACAAGAATGTGGAAGAGAAACAGCAACTTGTAAGAGCCTGTAACCAGTTAACTGGAATACACGGGAGAAAGAACTGTGGCTTTTCTGTAAACCCAGGGGCTTCTAGCTAAAAATCAAACACCTTCTGTGAAAGTCAAAGACATTTGACATAGTTTATAAAAATTTCAAAAGGTCTTCTCTACTAGAAAAGGGCCGGGTAACCTCTGTCAGCAGGATGTTTTCTGCATATATTAACTTCACTCCAAAAATTTCTGAGCAAGTTTCCACATTCCACACCAACAGTTCCATGCTCTTGCAGAGGAACAAAAAAGTCCAGACTGAAAATCAGCTCCATGAAAACCATCTCCAGCTGGATGTCCCAACACACAGAGCATGCCAAGACCTGGCACAGCAGTCAGGTTGCAATTAACATGTACCATGACTGTAATTAGATTAAAAGCAACATGAAGGGAAACGCAAATCAGCTGCACACAGTTGAATCCTTAGCAAAGTGCCTGGTCACATACTCCACACCAAGGAAGAGCACAATGCAGTCTTGAGAAAAGAGAAGTCAGACCCTTAGTTTGAAGACACGTATAAGATTAAGAGGCCAGAAAATATATCCTTCTTCCCTTGTTTTCCCTTTTTTCCTCTTTCCTTTTCTTCATTTTTTCTCTCTTTTTTTTTTTTTCCTCTTGTTTTGCCTTTGGTGTTCTAATTTGTGGTGTTCTGCAGAAGACAAAAGCCCAGAAGAACTCAGCACGCTGGCACCATGCCTGGAAAAGCGACATATTGCACATATATTTTTCATACGTTTTCAAAAATATCCATGCGATGGTTTTTGTGCATGAATTACTGTGCGTGTTTGGCAGAGCAACATCCCTGCCTTCATCCTGGGCAGCTACACAAGGACATTCTGCCTCCAGCTCCTGCTGAAGCTTCCCAAAGTAAGAGACTCCTTCAGAAAAGCATCCTTTGCTCAGAGCAGCTCTGGACTATTCTAGTAACTGTCAGCAAGTGCTTGAGAAGAAGCAGTAGGAATGTGTTACTTTATTATAGAGTGGGGCCTGATATGCAGCAAAAAAGCAAGTGCAGATGTCAGGGCATGGCTCAAATCACAGGCAGAGCCACCAAACAATACATTCCATGGATTCAGAGTTCCTCATCTGAGAATTATCTTATTTTATCCTTATTCCTAATCTACCTTGAAGAGCTAGCGTGAAGAAAGACTTCTCAAATAAAGGCTGCATCTAATCTCTACCCCCAAACAAAAGATTTTTAAACAAATGAACTAAAATCCAGTTGGATTTGAACATGAATTGTCTTTACAATGAGCCTGTGCAAATTTTCTTCACAGCTCTGCGTTTGTCCTACCTGAACTCCTGTTATCTGAACACCTCTCATGCTGAATCCAAGGATGCTGCATTTCTGGGCAGCTCCATGAGCTTTTCCAAGTGCAGCACTGACTTCTCTGCATCTCCATGGGCTCCCCCTTGGAGCTGCCCAAGCTGGACTGGGTTATGAAGGGGGTTCAGTGGGTGTGCACAGACCTCATGCAGAGGACTCTTGGGAAGGTGGGAAATAATAATTGATTATTATTTCCACACAGCAATTCAGAACTCACATTTCATACCTGCAATTTTGATGTAGTGAGTACAAAAAGTAAGTTAAAATCCAGCAGCAAACATGGGCATTTTGGAATTTCTAAGACTCAAACTTCTGTTCTTTGAAGTCTGAAAAGACATTCTCCTGGAAAAACACTCTCTATAGTTTTCTTTGCTCAGTCTTCCTTCAATTCACATTTTAGATGCCAAAGGTCTACATATAACCCTCTAATTTCATTTAAGAGCCAAGATTGATATTATTAAGGATATTTCACCCAATGGTGAAACTGAAAGCTACCATAAGGTACCTGAAGGAGAAAACAGTGCTGTAGCACAGTCCATGAAGATTTAGTGAAGTGTAATTTTATCCATGCAATGCCAATGGCATTTCCTCCAGAATCCAGGATTTTTATCCATAAATGCATACATTTGAAAACTCTTGTATTAAACTATCTAGAACTGTGGCAATTTCTGTTTTGAAGTTCAGCTTTAGGAATCATTGAGCTGCAGTTCAACTACTGTGCAATATCCATAGATGGAAGACACAGCAGATCTAAAAACACTGCTTGTATCTCCTCAGACATCCAATAGGACATTTTTATTTCTAACCACTGAAATTACTGTTCAATATCAGCCTAAATGCCTGTACCTCCAGTGTTCTGCGAATATGCAAACACCTTTCCATTGATGGCAAATACTTCCACCAGGGTGGCTCAGGTTTGGATCAGACAGGAGAGGCCCCAACAGATACATCCTGAAGTTAAGAGAAGCAACTTACAGCACAGGTAGTGGCTCTTTCCCATGTTTACATTTGCTCACACTGAATTTCATCTGCCATTTATTGCCCAAACACTCAGTTGTATTTGCTGTACCCTCATACACCAAATACCTTAAGCCTCAGCAGAAAAATAAAAATAAAAAAAAAGTAATTTTAAAGTGTCTTTTCTTTGAGACAAGTTTTCCTAAGTGTACATGGGAATGATGGATAACACAGACTAAGTGACACCTGCTGCATCCAGCAGCAAGGTCAGAGTGCTGAGGAACCAGCCCCCAGCAGGAAATACTGCTCTGTTTTATTCACTGGGGCATTGTAGTCAATCTATCAGTTACATCTTGATGTATTTATTTACTGTGCACCCTTTTTATTTCTTTATTTAATCTTCTGCACACTGATAGCTGTTTCCATAGCCACTAAAGGTCAATGTTAATTTTAAAAGCAATAGTGAATGAAAACAGCCAAAGTGAAATAAAGAAAGGTACTATGTCACCTGTACAGCTCTGGATTTTAAATTTTTGGAAATAAAACAATATATTCTTTCCCCACCAAACTAGCACTCTTGGGTTCACTAGACATAACTATAAAGATTACTCTTTTTTATTTTCTTTTTCCTTTCTGTTTGCAGCACTGACAAAGCCAGGAAAGTGCTTAAATAATGAAAAATACAAATTAGTGTAAATGTCACTTTTTTTCCCCCTCTGTCACACATCTCTTTTGAAAAGAGCCTGCACTGCAGAGTTTGCAGTGTCTGTTTCAGCAGCATCACACAGGACTCTGAACTCCCTGCCTTCCAGGAAATGTTATATTTTTCTGAGTTGGCATGAAGTGGTTTTTAGAAGAATCCACCACGCAGCAAAAAGAACGAAAATTATGTCAACCCAACAAAACAAAATAGATCTCAACTTGTTTATAAAGAAGAGTAACTCAAGATGCCAAAGAGCTGAAAGACAGATTTCAAGTCTGTGTGTATACACATATCTATATATTTATGTATCTGGACTTACCCCTGCTCAAAGCACTGTAGTGAAATAACTGCTGGAATGAACCAGCAGAATCCAACCCAACCAAATCAATTATCACTAAGTGAGACAAGAGACGATCTTCTATGAGCTGTGAGAAACAAAAGTGGAACCACTGGGCAAGTGATGGCCAGAGAGCCAGTCTGCATTCTTTGTTTTGTTGTTTGGGGTATTTACGACTAGAGATGAGTGAAAACCCTCTTTGCTCATGGATTCGCAGTGAACACCATCTGGCCATACAGCTTTTTACATGTAATTATCAATAAGTACCCTAGATCCGTTATATCCTCATCCAGGTATTGCACCATAAATTTAAATGATCAGTGCTACAATCACTGATCAAATGGATATTCATCTCTTTAGATTGTCTTTCCTTTCTAGAACAGATGTTGCCAATCATGTCAATTTGGGTAGCTCATAGCTGAAAAAAAAATTGTTTCAAAGAAGAAATCACAGACTTGGCAAATCTAAAGGAAATAAGACAAAAACTGTGAAATGCCTTGTACTGACAGGTTATTATCATTATTAATGGAAGAATAGGGGAAAAGAGTACATCCTATATCAACCCAGACTATATCTCTATTAGGCATCTACTATAGGCCTTAAAGATTTAGGACATGACACAGGAAGACTGAGAGGCATATTGTTCAGAAAAATGTGACAAAAACGAGTGTCTCCACAGCAACTTCCTCAGTTCCTCATGCCTGTGACAGCACATCCACCTCTGGAAACATGACAGATCACAATAGAGCAGGGTTACTAAAAACATGGGCAGAGTTCAGAAACAGACCCTGTAAGAATGCTGTAAAAAATTTCTCACTGGTTGGTAATATATTCCTTATTCCCAGGGGGATTTATATTTCTTACAGGTGTCCCAGTATCTAAAGTGCCACTTGCTCCAGTGCAGCCAGAGTTAACAGCCTACTTTTATCTGAGCACACCTTGATAGAAAAGCTGACTGGATCCAAGTAAAATCTGTTCCTTTGCTGTGGAATGCAAAAAGATAAAATAACATCCTCAAAAGGAATCTCAGAACTTTTGCTGACTTCCCTGGGATTGCCTGACAGAGTAGAGACTCTCGGTGAATACAGCCCTACTTTTCCTTCCCTGCCTCCATAAGCTCTTCTGTGGAGAGCAGATCCCAGGTGCCCCACATGTGTGTGCCCCACGGAGGGGCAGTGGGGCCATGGCAGGGCCAGCACCCCCGGGGGGCCCCAGGGATCCCTCAGCTTCTCAAACAGCCACTGCTGACACCTCCCAGCCCCTTCAGGGTACTTGTTCTAGGTTGCAGGTACAAACTACAGAAAATTTAGAACAAGTACAGGAAGAATCCGCAGCAACATCTTGGTCCCAGCCTAAGCAGAAATTTATTCATTCTGGTAGGAGAGGTAGGTTAATGTTTCTCATGGAACCATGGTATGATTCAGCCCAGCTCTAACACCTCCACCACAAACACCTGTTGCTCTTTGATCTGAGCAACTCATTTTCTCCATCTGGAAAAATACAGGGAACACTGACTGAAATCCTCTGGGTACTGCTTCCTTCCACCAGCTGCCCAAAATGCATCCCATGTCAGTGACATGTTTAGAGAAAGGATAAGCTGGTTCTGACAAAAGCATTTCTCTCTTCACCTCCTGCAGGATGCTTCATGCAGGTGAAGCAGAAGATCACTGGGTGGGAAATAAAAAAAACCCCTTTATCAAGAAGAGCAGAGGATCTGGTAAAGGTCCATTCGACAGTTTCAGTGATATGTCTTTGCTTCCCAGAGATTTTGCATTTGTCTTTCCATTCTAAGAGAGAGAGACAGAGACACTAATTTTCATGGTATATTAACAACCACTTTCGTATTAGGCTGATTACCAAGGTTTGTTATTGTTCTCTGGCTTGCAAAATATATGTTTATATACAAACAAATATAAGGAGGAGCCACATTTTGTAGTAAATGGTTTGATGATCTTAATTTTTTTTGTTTGTTTTTCTGTAAGGAGGAACATACGGCACTAAGAAAATAAGTGTACCATTAAAAACATCCTATGCATAGCAAAAGCAGTGATTTTAACTAATTCTGACAATTCAAAATCCTACTCAAGCACATATAGCCACAAATGCCCATTTCAAACATTTAGTCGTTCCAGAAGTAAATAAAGTAGAACTCATTCTCCTCTCATGGTGATTTTCACAGATGTAATTTTCGTTACTTAACTGAATTCCCTCCTGATTTAGAGTGATGCGAGTGAGAATTTGGGTCCATTGTTCTTCAAAGACAAATCTTCTGCCCGGGTGACACTCTACAGTTATTGTTCACACTGAGTACAGTCTATTAGTAACCTTGATGACTTCAATATGATGGACTCATATTTCAAGCTTAAGATTCAGGCCCTAAACTAAAGCTTTTGAATTTCAAAACCAGCAACTGAATGCTAGGACACAAATGCTTTAACAGATGCAAGTCATATTACTTATACTCATATTTATATAATTTGTGTAGGTCTAAATTACATGCTGAGGAACCAACATTCAGCTCTTCAAAATGCTCTTTTGTGTTCCTTGGTCATGCAGGACTTGCAAAGCTCTCTGTGGGCTATGATGAAGTGTTTCTGTATTTCCAGGCCAGTTTGAGACCTCTCTCAAATGCTTGCATTTTAAGTAATAGGATTGTATCAAATGTATACAGGACTTTTAAACTTTTTCACTTTTTAAGTTATAGGACTGAATCAAATGTAGGAACAGAAGTATCAGACAAACCTCTTAGCTCCTGACACCACAAGGGATTATCAGAAAAAAACAAAACTCTAAAAAAATAGCTGCTTTGAGGGGGGTTTTTTAAGACATATGCCACACTACGAGAATCTACATTTCCCAGTGTGATGGAAAGTTCTTTGAACTGTGCTTTTGTATTCCGCAGAAAAAAAATTAGGAAAACAAAAAGCTGATTATGCCTCTGTCATCTACAGTCAAGAAGCAAGTCCTCTGTGCTAAGAGATACCAGCTGCTCTAGATGTTTTGAACAAGAGCTTCCTGAGAAGCAGAGGAAATGAGACAGGCCCTGCCTGTGAGGGGAAATGCAGAGCTTTTAGTCTCAGGCTCTGTTGCTAGGAGGAACAAATGTTTCTGTCCATGATGCCAAGTATAAAAAAAGTTTGAAAAAATACAAAGCCCTAGAATATCCTATTTAAATAGTTTAAACGAATATTTGTATTAGCTCTAGATTTACCCTTCAAAATTTCAATTGTTTTGAATTTGGGAACCTTAAAAATGTGTCAGGAAGTAGCTGATAGATGGCTAATGAACCTTACTGATGGCTCCTGGCCAGCAGCACTGCTGCTCTTGCTGTTTGTTAGGATTTGCACTGTCAGGTGAGCCTAGAGCTCTAAAAGACATGCCAGATTCCTCCACACAGGTAGTTACGAAGATGGGAAGCACACACAAATTGGGAACTGGTGCATTACTGCATTTCCCTTCCTCCTCTGGAACATTTCTCTTAGGGAAGGCTCACACAGCTTTCACTTTTCTGCTTCTCATCTTTTGTAGGCAGAAACCCAGACAAGGTTTTGTGCAGGAGGAAACTGCACTGAGATGTATCACGCCTGATCTGTTGATGCTGTCGTGGAGTTAAATACCCATTTGCTGTTGTTTTCATCTGATTTGTTTGTCAAAAAAAAAATGAAGGGCTATCTTTCTTCTAAAATAACAGTCAATTTAATAGGACAGAGCGGTGTAATTAGACTTTCTCTCTTTTTTTTAAAAAAAAAAAAAACAGTTGCTATGCCTGCATTTACTGACACACAATTTCAATGATTTAAACCCTTTTTACACACATACAGCATCCAATGAAGTCCTCAAGGGCAGGTCTGTGTTCCAAGGACATGTGGTAGTAACCCAAAATTTCTAATTTGGAGGCTTCTGCTTTTCCTTATGCTTCCTAATCTTCTAAAAGAGGAAGCAGAACCCACAAGACTGGAAGAATGCAATAGTGAGAAATCACACAAATGACCTGAAAGTCCCTTAGGTCCCTTGGTTTATTTTCTTATGTAAATAAAAGTGAGGCATTTTCTGGCTCGTGTTCTGCCAGTCCCCTAGTGCCCACCAACATATTGGCTACATCAAAACTCTCTTTTCCCATGATCCATTTCCATTTCCATCAGCTGAATGTTAAGCCTATAATGTTGTATCCAGTCTTCCAAAACACCAGGAGCAGGTTCTCTGATTCCTTTTGCTGAAGGGCCCTGCAGAGCAGGGAGCAGACACTGCCACACTAATTTCAGTGGCAGCAGTATCTCTCTGTGTTTGTCTCTCCCTGTAACTCGTTCTCCTCTCAGCCCAGTGTATTTCGAGCTGAAGAACAAAGGGTTAGAGTACTAAGCTTTCTGCTCCTGTGGGCTAAATGCATTTTGGCTGTGAACCCCAAGCTGACATTTCCCTATGTCACACAAATGCTATGTATCTGTCAGGATGGGCACCAGATTGTATTTTGATAGCTACCACGTCAGTGGAATACTCTCAGCCAAATATATGGATGTCTGGCAGCTTGCTTCTCCTGTGTCCGGTTGACAAAAACATCAGTTTGCATTTGTCCCCAAATCTCACACTTTAGTAACATATTTCAAAAGCAGAAATACCAGGTTTCTGTAATGATTGAACCAGCTCATAAGCAGTTTGCTGGACTGTAAAGCAGGCACAGAGAGAGAGCCATTGAACCAGAAAGACTGAGCACGATTGGGACTATTCTATATGATGAGAGTCTCTTAGCTTGGCTATTTCTTTGAGTTGGTTCAGGTTAATTTAAGGTATTTTCTTAATCTGTTTAATTTAAGACATTAATCCAATAAATGGATTCCAGAGGTACATGAGAATAGGCTACAATTACTGTCAGATTTCTCAAAAGAAAAATTAGGGCAAAGGAAACACAATTTTTTGTTATAAAAGGCTGTTAAAGCTTCTCACAGAGCAGTAGCTATCACAAAGGCTGGGAAGTTGCTGGTGTAGAAGATCTAGAGCAAACCCAAAAATGTTATACTGAAGCCTTGAGGTGATGCTATTTTCCCTCCTAAAGTCCCCTGGTGGTGGAAGAATAGTGACTCTTCCTGTAATTTATCACCATGTCCATAAGGTAGTGGCAGCCTCTTGTTCCTTGTTATAACAATATGCCAAAGGTTTACCATGAGTCATTAGTTATGAAGGTAATCAATTTAAAAAAGACCCACCAAAACCAAACAAAAAGCAAAAAAAAGCTTCCTTTAGCTTACACTTGGATTTAGCATTCATTCAGCCTTCATTCAGCCTCAGTGCACCTGGTATCCTGATTAAGGCTACTCCCTGTTAGTTTCCAATATCTCAATTATAGAAAGTTTTAGGTTGAGGTACACAAAAAAAATAGAATAAAAATAATGAAAAACAAAGTGCTTTACTAAAGTGGATATCCTTCCATTATTTATGATGGCTAGAAATTTTATTTTCTGTATCTGGGTGAGATTTTAAGTGATTTAGGAGAAGAAAGCAATGTCAGGTGGAAGCCAGTTTTTAAAAATAAAAATAACAGTTTTTCCTCTTATTTTTCCTAGCCTGAGAAATTATTTACACTAAAATAAATTGAAATGGAAGAACTGATATAATTTTAATTTCTCCCCCAATACTCCTACTTCTGTCTGAAAGTTCAAGAATTCAAAACCATCAGGGACCCAGGAATATGAATCCACACATTTAGGAAGCTCCGTGCATGCATGTTTCATAGAATTATTGAAATAAACGTACACATAAAGGGGGCTTTAGTTACAAATGAGGATGGGACATGAAGCAATAGTGTGGTACTAACCCAAAGCAAGCCCATGTTCCCAGTATTTTTGCACATTAATTACTATGAAAAATGCCTTTTCCTGCAGCAGAGGACAGCAGCCTTTGGACTGCTTGTTCCATCAGCAGCTCCTGTGCCAAGGCTACCCCACGTGATGAGAGACTGGCAGCAGGGCTGGACCAGCACAGAGGCTCCTGATTAATGTACAGACTCTACTGGAAAATAAAACGATCCAGAGGGACTTGGGGCAGCAGCATCTCCTAAGAGGGAGGTTTCTCACCCTTGTACCCAAGCTACTCTCACATGAAGCAGCTGGTTCCTGACAAGCTGCCCGCTTTTCCCACCTGTGAGTTATCCCTGCATTCCTCCTTCAGCTGAACATGAGAAATGCAGAGCTCTTCCTCTTCCATTTCACACCTCTTACCCTGCCCAGGAAAGCGGCAATCCCCAAGCAAAAAAAGCCACCCAGTGCTGACTCATAGCATCCGACACAAGCAAATAAAAAAGCCAACAAGCTAAAGCTCTATAACCTCGTGTCAGCTTAGTGCTGGTAAGGCAGATCAGCCTCTTTTTGATTCTGTATCCCTAATCCAAGCCAGCAAGCACAGATGTCATCTAATACGTCAGTGAATCAGACTTTGCAGTTCCTTCTCCTGGAGGCTGACACATGGCACCCCAGGGAAGAGTCTAAAAGAAGGAACTGTAAACTTTAATACACTGCCACATTAAGTGGCATCTGTGCTCCCTGGCCGGGCTTGTTTATTTATTTATTTATTTATTTATTACACCACTCTAATGCTTGCAGAACTCTGTCTTCAAGGAGATTCTTCTCTTTTAAACTAACTGAACCTAAATAGCCCAGCTGCACTTGAAATTGGCAAAATTTGGGTAATTCCAATACTAAAGCTGCCATTTGTTTGTATTCCTACAACTTGGTTTTCTTACTTGTGTATCTCAGAAAATCCAGAACTCACTTTCTCACAGAGTATTTTATTTGCATTTTCTGGTTTTGATTGTTTTGTGTCATGGATGCAGCACAGTCTGCACTGTGCTGCACAGATGCACACTGAAAATTTCAAAAGCTCTCTGTAGTCAAGGATAATGGATCATTCTCAAATTTAGCAGAGCACAGTTAGAGCCATAACTACTACCACTACTACATTTTTTTTCTGCTCTCAGTGTTGCAGCATTAAAGCAGAATATGTTTCCAGCCCTTTAAAGGCAGAATTTAAAGCAAAGGTTACTTAGCCAAGGCCCCCTCGGGAGTGCAGCTGTGGAAAGGCAATATATCTTGTGCTGTCCCATTGATCATAGTGATCTTCAGTGGAATTTCAGACAGATGATGTGCATGAGGATTATAGCAGTGTTGCAGAGACTTTTGCTCTTATTCCTCTTAAGCAACACTTCACAGTCATTCTCTACCACCCCTGTAAGCTGAACAATATGGAGTATTTCTTTGTCACCTGCTCTGAAATATCTTTGTGCCAGCAGTGACTCCAGTGGTACTTCACAACTCCACATCCAAACACACAGAGTGATTCTGTGTCTCTTGACACCTCTTGTACAAACCTGTGTTCACAAAGACACGAAGTGACAATGTTCCCTGAACCACTACTTCATGAAAGGACAACTGGCCTGAAGATTACATCAATTATTCATATAGCACCAACATGACTTTTGAATTCCCTCCCGTACTCTGAATGACTGCAATTACAGTGTCATGTGGGGTTTTTTTTTAATGTTTTACTCCTTTATTATCTTCCTCCATTATTAAACTACAAGACGGCAATCAGAACAAAAATCCATCATCTCTGGCTATGCCATGAGAAGTGAGCAGGGGAAGAGCACTTCCACTATTACTGAGACACCTTTCATCAAAGCCTGACCTAGTGCACCCATATTTCAGGTACATTTTACAGCACATTGTACATTTCAGCACATATTACATCCCAGTGATGTATGTGTATACACAGGTGAAAGAAGAGGAGCTTTGAAATAGATGATAATGACAAAAAGGAGGTAGATTGCATTTCCATGGGGTTCAACTTTTTAAAGATACTTGGGACAGTCAGTAGTTGACAATTTTTTTTTGCTAAAAAACATATAGGATAAATTGTACTATGTTATCTGCAAATTGAGAGTTAACCCACCAAGATTAAATGATTCATCCAAGTCATATAAAGGAAACTGTAGCTAAAGAAAAAAGTGATTTTTGATCTCAATCTGATGCCGAAAGGTCATTTTTACACCTTGGATACAGATCGATTCACCAAAACAGGCAGGACTGAGAATGGGAAAAAAGAAATTATTTCATATGCTGTAAGAGGTAACATTGGCCCCTGACATTGCTCTATGTGATCATTAAGTGAATAACAGGAGATATTTCCAATCTGATACTAATGCAAACTGTAAAATCATTCATAATCAGAGCTGTGAGAAACACCACAAAAGTAAAAAAAAAATAAATCTAAACCTTCTTCAGTTAATGATAGCTTGTAAATTTCATAATTTAAACAGAAGTATTTTTTTCATGGAAAAATATATGTGAAGTTGAGGAATGTTGTTTAGATTATCTTTTCAACATTGAACAGGAGAGAGGTTTGCAGAGGAAGCTCTGCAAGTGCTTGTCAGACTAATATGAAACACAAAAGAATAGCAAGTACCATGGGTTTGCATTCCTGGTGTTTCCTCACATTAATTAGATGTGAATCTTGTAAATTATTCAGCACTTCTTCAGTAATATGTTATCCTGAAGAAAGTGGCCCTGAAATTATGTTAGAACACCAGCCATTGCAAACAATTAGCACAAACTCTGCATGGCCATGAACGGTGCTGCTGTTTCCCTGGGGACAGTGTGGTGAGTGGATCTTTGATATGGTAACACAGACAGCATCAAAAGCAAGTGTCAAAATAATTTGCTTAGTAAAGCCTTTCCAGGAAATCTAAATAAGAGGCACTCTCCAACTATATGATAGAAATGAAATTTTCTAGAAGACATTCATTACCATGGCAATGAGAAGATTCTGTGCCCACAGTTAGCTCAGCCCTTCCAGTAGGACAAATAAGGAACATCTGCCATCAGCCCTCTCCAGGGGAAGGGATGTGAGCAGTCTTAGGGAATTTTTTCCTCCTACCACTCACTCAAACATACGCACACATGGACACAGAGATACTGCTGTAGGCTTGTCTAGGCAAAGAGCAGCCAGAGAAACACACTGCAGCCCTGGCAGTGCTTAGATCACATCTTCTGCAATGCTCACCTCCCAGAAAGGCTCATCTCCTCCTAGATGGGGATGCCAGGGAAGCAAAGCGCAGACTTTAGCCCAGAATTTCTGTGGCTTTTTGAAAAAGGATAGATAAGCATATTAAAAAAACAAACCTAAAAGCAAAGAACTGTCTAAACCAACAGCCACCAAACAGGCTCTTTAGTGAGACATATGCCTCGCCAAGGGGAAAATAGGAAAACTGCTGACTGAAAAGGCACACATTTCAAAATGGGCCTGGCAGAAAAACTGGCATCAGTTCTGCCCAGTGAAATTCCACCTGCTGCATAAAGCCTGACAAATGGTAAATTCTCAGGGGTGGATTTACACTGCTTAATTTAATGCATCTAACAATAAGGGTCAAAGCTGCAAACTAGTCTTCCTGGGAATCTTGCAGAGAGGAAGAAGGTTGTTGAAAAAATGATTAAAAGTAATACAGTGACTTAGACTCCTACCTGGAGGTGGTCAGCCCCAAAGCTCTTTTCCTTTTAACTGCACAGTTTTCACCTCCCACGTTATTCAGCATGCACTTGTGTTTACCACTTTCCAAAATCAATATTCCTCAATTTGGAGGTAGCTGCCTGTTGTCTTAAACAAGTTGTGTGCTTCCCTTGATATGAAACCAGCTGCTTGTGTCACCAAATCTGGCAGAAGTCTCAAGGCATTGAATTTCTACAAATATTGCCAAAGCACAAGGCTTTGTGGAGGAGAGAGCCCCCACTGCATTACACACTGAGCCATGAGCAGCAGCCTTTCCAGGACATGAGGGATCCACACACAAACTCCACCTCCAAAGCAAACTCATTACAAGCCAGGGTGGGATTTTTGCTGTTAAGAAACCCACTGCAACCAACAGAGCTCAACTCTTCTTCCACAAAAAGAAATAAACCTCACATCAAATTTGGATGTTTTATCTAATAGCTTCTTTTTCATTTCCACAATGAATTCTGCCTTTCAAATATCTGGGATTATTTATTTCAAACGGTGCTGCACATCTGAAGTAACACAGACTAAAGAGAACGTCAATGCCTATTTCCAAAAAACTCTGTGAACAAAGACTTACTTGACAATAAAATGTCTCCCAGATAACCTTAAAACCTGGAATGAGAGTTGATTTAACTGTGATTTATTTTATATGGCAGAGGAAGGGAAAGGGAAAGGGAAGGAGAACGGGAAAGGGAAAGAAACATGGAAAAGGTTGAAAATACAGCAATATTTTCCATAATGTTTATTTGGAGGAAAAAAAAAAAAAAAAAGCAAAGCATTATTTGGCTTTAAACTAACAAACAAACAAACACTTGTTTGGCTTCAAACTGAAGTATTTCTGGTTGTGTCTTTGTGTTGTGAAGAAGGATGGGACAAAAAGTTTCCAATTTTTTCCATTATTTATTCATATTTTACTGGAAAATGCCATTTCCAAAGTGACAGTCAAAACCCAGGTTTAAAAGCTATGAAAAAAATATTTTCTTCATAGAGGAAGATTTCAGCTTTCTTGAAATGCAATATTTAATTGACATGTGTTCAGAAGAGGAGAGGCTCGCTTTCATTCACGTGACCCTGGCCTGCACTCAGGCCAAAGCCCTGCAGACTGCTACGTTTTCTCTTCTCAAAAAAAAAAAAAAAAAAGAAAAAAAGAAAAGGAAAAAATTTGGAACAAAACCATCTCCTCTTTAGCATTCTATGGAACAAGCCAACAGTGCAGTAATGTAGCTGAACAAATTGAAGGAATTTTCTTAGGAGATTCAATTTTCAGTTAACATCTCCTCTCTCTACTCTGCCTATACTCAATAAACAGTCGAGGCCAAAGAATACAATGCTGGTGTTTAGCTCCTTCTGCCTTTGTCTTGAGCTCCACTTCCCTGGCTCCCTTGGCAGGACGTCTGCCCACTTCTTTCATGAAGACATCACCTCTCAGGAAGGACACAGAAAAGCCATTTACCATCCCAAAAGGGTCTGTATCTGGTATCCAGCACTGTTTCACTGCTGTATCCCAGATTAAATGCAAGTTATCAGCTGCCACAGGGTGTTTTTCTTTTTCACAGCCTGTGCCTTCCTGGAGTACAGCAAGAGGACAGAACTCCTGCAGCCCTGCACTCCTGGGAGCTGTAAAAGGACTTGACGATGGGACACTCAGAGCTCTCTTAGGCTGCAGGATTCTTTAGCTCCACAAAAACTGTAAATATTTTTGCCACTGGATTTCTACAACATCTCCTTACCACGTTCATTCCTGTCAGGATTGCTCAGCCCATTGTTGTCTGAGGATGGATGAACACAAGAGCTTTCTACTACTTTTTAAAGTTATCCTCCTGGGTGAAAGCAAATTGCTTTTTCTTCCTCTGAAATTTCAATAATTTGAGTTGAATCTGAAAAGCCTCTGAAAAATCACTTCATTTCAACTACTCACCCAAAAGACTGGAAACCTTTTGAGGATTATCCCAGGCCTTGGGTTTTAGCTTTTCTTCTCAGTCTTCGAGACTTTTTTTCTCCAAAACAACTCCCTTTCCATCTCATCTGTTTTCTTTCATCTGAGCTATGCAACAAAGACAAATCTACAGCTTCCTCCACTCCTAAGTTTCATATTCACTTCCAGAAGGAACCTCGGTACTCTGCTGCTTGTGTTTAATACAATTTCATGTGCTCTGCCTCAGAAGGAAGCAATATTGGTAAAACCTCTAAGTAGACAGAATTTGATTTTTCAGCCACCCCCACAAAAGCCTGACCAAAACAATTCTTGGTAGAAATAATGCAAATCAAAGGAACTGCATTAAATTATTTACCTGCAGTTACGTGGCAAAACATGGCTTGCTTCCTTCACCTAAAGACTGACAAAATGAGGTTTTTCTATCACTATTCCCAAGGTGATGAGCTGGATCAGGAAACATGAACTCCACCCAAAATGTAAAGATTTCAAAAGCTTTCAACATTTTTCACTTAGAGGAAAAGGAAGCCAAAGATAAAAAGAGCAGGGTTTGGAGATGTTATTCAGGGTAAAGATATGAATCTGGTTCCCTCATGGCTCAGTTTGAATATCCTGGGCTCCAAGATAGCATCTGTTCCAAGATCTTCCTCCTGTCAACTGATATGTTTCCACAAAAAGTTTTCATTTTGATGAATTTGCCAAGGAGACAGTTCTGCTGAAAGTGCCTCTACCGAGTTTGTGTTCATCTCCATGGTAATTCACATGTCTCTGGTTTCCCTGCTGGCACTTTTTTTGTGTATTCAACAGTAGTACCTACTGCTACAGAAACGATTCCATCTGATCCCAAACCTGGGATGCTCCTGAGCCACCATTTTCTCCTCAAAAGTCAGAGTTCTTCCCTAGAAGAGTCTGAGGAGGTTTAGCTAACAAAGCTTTCAAATGCAAGGCGATAATTCTAGAGAATGTCCAGAAAATCTGGCAAATTGAATAAAGGGCACTGTCCCATCCCTTCAGCTTTTCATGTTGGTTCAGAACCTCCTGGAACTCCTTTCAAGCAAATTACACACTGAAACAAATACTGTGTTTAGAAGGTTTACAGTAGATATTAATCAACACATCAGCTACTAATGATGATTCACTGACTTGAAAACAGAAAAAAATACTGTGTCTACACTTCTACAAGAGCTCTGGATGAAGGGAGTAGTTTCCACTATTACTATATTTTCACTGCCCAAAACTAAACCAAAAGTTTGGTGATACAGTAGCAAATAAAAATATAAAAGGCAAGAAATAATACAACCCAGGGAAATAGATACCCATCCAAGAGTTCTACCAAAATAAAACCCCTAAAATTACCTTAAGATGCTTACAACTAGGACAAGAATATAATGTATCCACACATTAAATCAACTTAATGCACGCAAAGCAAAATATCTTCTCCCCAAGCTTTATACCAGGCAGGACAAAGATTTGAAATGCGTAGCAAACAGCTGCAATTTTTGCTTTCAGCAGTTCTCTTTCCCTCCCTCTGAACATTCCTCTTCTAAACAAAAACCTCTAAATTCTTCTGACTGGCAGATCACACATCACAGCCAGTCAATAGAAATGTTTGCTTTCTTCCGTTATCTTTCCTTCTACAAAGTGCAGAGCCAGAACGCTGAATGCAGTTATGAAAATAAATGCATCACTTCTTAATGTGTGACTAAAGCATAAAGGAGTTTAATACCAGACAGCAGCAAAATATACAGTGAGGGTTTAGTCATGCACTTTGATACACATGAATCAAAAAGGCTCTTTCTACAGGCTATTACAACACGCTGCCTGGTTAGAAGTTGTCAAACCTTAAAACACAGTATCAGGGCCCCAAAACTAAACAGACACAGAAATGATAGGAGAGTAAGAAAAGATACAAGATATTTGCAGCAGAATCAAACAGAAATTTTCTCAGTCTCAACAAAAATATGCAGCAATACTCAAAGGAAAAAAAATAAAAGAAAAAGGAAAAAAGGAAGGCCTGACTGTTATTCTTCTGGTCCACTGTACTGTAACAACAACACTGACACACCATTCAACTCTCCAATTTTTTTTATATGCATTCTGGCTAAGACTAACACTAGCAGTAAGACTACTTTGAGAAAGACTGGAGACCCAGCATTATGACATAATTACAAAGCTAACAAGCAACAGCAATCTACAAACTGGATCACTCTTGGTTTTAACTCCAAGAATTGTACCCAGGGGGTACAGGCTGGTTGGTTAAATAAAGGGAATAGCGCTCCCTTCCTCTAGATAAGAGTGGTGATGACTCCATGCAGCATTTCTTATTCAAGTAGTATACAACTTGCATGTGTAAGGGATTTTGAAAGTAGGCCAGTAACAAACATTAAAGCATTAGGCTCACTTATTACACCTGATAACTGAACTGGCAGCAAACAGTACAGATGATTAAAGACACTCAGGTTACAGGAGCATTAAGGAGAAATTGAGATTACATTCTAATTTTATTAAGATTTTGTGAACACCAGCTTTATCAAGGGGACCAATTTTATGCATTTCTTTCAGCATGTGTCTGGAGCAGATAAGAAAACACCATGATCAGAGCAAGTACAGCATAGATTTTACAGAAACATGTGAACTGCACTGTTTAACTCCGCATTAGAGTTAATAACACAAGAGCTGCAAATGAAACACTGCAAAATCACTTTCCATGAGCACGGATGTATAAATCCCTGGGTCATGATTGCCATCTCTGAAAACCACGACAAGCCTGAAACAGGCACTGGAGCTCAGAGAGCAGTTCCCAAGCCCAGAATACACAGACCTGTGCCATTGCTGCGTGAGACCCGTCAAGACCCCAGTGACTTCTCACAGATTGCAGCTCTGGCTGCCCTCACTCCCCCAGGAGCAGTCCTCAAGGCAGCATTGTCACAAAGCAGACACAGCAGAAACCAGCAGAGCTAGGAAATCACTGTTTCTGTCACTCCTAATGTAAGCCCTGCAACTACACGGTGCTGTGAGCGGCAGAGGCAAAGAGCTGGCAGCCCTCGTTCGCAGCCTGGCAGGAAGGCAGGTGCCAGGGCGGCTCTGACCTGCAGGGCAGCCAGCTCTCTCCTGGGCACAGGCACCCACATCCCTCCACAGCCACGGGAGTGTCACATACGGGAGCAACCAAATCAATCATACACCTGAGCAAGGCCCAGAGTCTGATTAATATGGGAAAGCAAGCAGACACACTTATCACTTGGGGAATCAGATGTTTGCCTCAGTCAAAGACGTGACCACCGTGAACAGCAACATGCTTTTCACATTCACATGTCTGAGACATCTTGGTGTCTGAGAGGGATGTTAATATAATCTGCTCGTTACTCCAATTTAACCTGCAAGATTTATTTCAGGAGATGTGTGTTCAAAGGAAGATCACACAGGGAAGAGCCCATGCCTGTCCCACCGAGCTAATAAATCATAGCTTTGTGATTCCATGACCATATTTGTTCTATTCAACCTCTTTCAGGTATTGTGGCAAAATAATGTGACATCTTTTCGGAAAAAACAGGCACTAATACGAAAGTAAGTGACATTATCAATACCCCATGAAGCACAAAATATCAGAAGCCAATAAAGAACTCATAATACATACTTCATAGTCCCACACACTGCCTATCCCCCCTTATCCTGCACTTCTCACTTCAAAGCAGCTTAAAATACCTCCCTGACTGAAAATAATTTCCAGACTTTGCACAGAGATTATTTCACCCATCAGTAAAAGGCAGTCATTTCTGAAGCAGCATTTAACAGAGCACAGCAGCCTGGAACAAAAGGTGAAGAATAACTTATTTAAATGAAATGTGGGAGGAAATCTAGAAAGGCAGAACTTTCCTTTCAAAATTAACTTAGGATATTAAAAACATTCTGCACATTGTGGAAATTACAACAAGTTGTTGGAAGAACAACATCTGAGATGTTTCACGAGTTGATCAGTCCCATCTCCCCCCACCATCCTGATATAGCAACGGCATATTAACTCCTCTGCTGGAGGCTGTTAGCTAGAAAGCCACCAAATGCAGCAAAAAAGCATTCCTTGGTGACCTCTCATCCAACACTGAGTAGGTTAATTCAAAGAGCCCAGGGAAATCAGGCAAAGGCAAGGCAAAGAACAACAAGACTGTCATTTTTATGGCAGTTCTAGAGCAAATTAAAGATTTCCCCACCCAAGCATGAGCTTGCTGACCTGCAGCAAAACCCTGTGGTTTCTTCTTGGGAAGCTATTTGTCATGTTGAAGTGTGTCCTGGATTCTAACATGTCCTTCTCAGCACAGGCATGGGAGCACACTGCAGACAGCTGTGTGGCCTGGGAATCCTTCCCATAATAAACACACTCACTGCACACAACAACAGTTTCAGCAGCCTGGAGGCATTCCTGCCTTCCCTGCACCCACACTGAGAGACGCCTGCTAAGGGATACAGGCCCCAGGCTGTTGAGGGGGTTGCTGGTGTCCCACTGCACACAGACCTTCCCACTGAAGGCACTCTCTGGGCCAGGACCCAGGGTTGGTATCGCATCCTCCGAGACCTCCCCACCCCTGCTCATGCAAAAACCACCACGGGCAGCAGGGAGGAGGAGGGCACAGAGCCCATGGACACTGCAGGCTTGCAGTAAAGCAGACCTCATTGCCTCTCAGGACTAGAAAGCCATGAAGGTCAAGGCATCTCACTGCCTGCAGGCCAGCACTGGGAAGGAACACACCATGAAAAGCTCTGATAGGAAATTTCATCATATAAAAGAGAGAAGAGACACACAAGTTTTGGACATTCCAGTTAGTTGCACAAAACTGATCCCATACAAGAAGAAAATGAAAACTGCAGCAAATGGACAATCACCTGACTCAGAAAAAAACACACAGGCACCTTTATTATTCTCCCTAAAATCTCTGCATTCTCAGTATTTGAATGGCAAAGTCAAGGAAGGGAAAGCTCTCCTTGCAGTGGCAGTTTCTATGGCACCCAGACAACTGTCCATGCTGTCATTTTAGGATTCTCTGCCACTCCTCTGTTCCGTGGGGGGTTTGTGGAGTGCTGAGGTGTTGCAGGGTGCAGTGGTGGGCGCTCGCTGCCAGCTTGCACAGCTTCCCCCAGCCAGGCAGCAGGGAGGGGGCTGCTTGGGATTTCATCCCATGAAAGCTGGAGCTGCTTCAGGGGCAATTTTAGGGCAGAGTTAGACAGTTTAAATTATTACTCTGTTAACAGGAATAGATGTCTTTCCTAAAGATGTTCACAGATATCCAATTTAGAAATATTTTTATACAAAAAAAGCTAAGAAAAAAACCCCAAAACCTAGAGCAATAGCATTCTGCTCAGTCAGTAAGTCTTTGCTTATCCTGGATATTCTCAAAGATAATTACCCTTGGAAAAAAAAAAAAGTCATTTATTGAGGTTTTCCCCTCCCAACTAATTTATCCTGACTGCTCTTGCAATGAAATTAAAATCTCTTTCTCTACTTAGGATTTAAAATAATCTATTGCCTGAAACCAATCATCAGAAATCCACATTATAATTTTGCTTGACTAGATAAAGAGAGGTAAGTCCCTTCTTTGAGATACAATTATCTTTCATAGCTTAAAAAGAAAGGAACAATGGTGTAAGAAATCATATACTATAAATGATTAAATACTGCAACATGAAAATCAGCCTGTAACAAAAACCCACTCCAGAGAATATTCCTGAATACCAGTATCATCACTTTCTCACATGATCAGAATTCAGGACTTGTGTGATCCTCCACACTAGATGTTAACTATTCTATGTAAAGCTGATAATGTTTCTATGTTGCAGCAATAAAAAGAAGATGGATCACTTCATTGGCAGCCTCAGGAAAGAACTACAATCCCCAGTTATAATGTTGTGAGTTAATTTCATTATTTTCATCCCTGGAATATAATACTATTTTATATTAATACTGCTGGCCTTGTGTTAATGAAATCTGAAGTACAGTTTAGGTGTAGACTTCAAATATGTGTGTCACAGATAGAATATTTTGTCCATGGTGGTATGTGTATTTCTATTGCAGGCTTACTATATAAATGCATTCACTGTATATCCAAAGGCTCATTATTGATTATATAAGGAATTCTAAGTGCTCCAAGTCCTTTCCTTCCTCATATTTTGTAAGTGAAAGGCAAAATATTCTAATAGGCAATCCTCAGAAAGAACTTAAAATAGCACTTGTAAAATGGTCTTTGGTGGACTGCTCAAATTAGGAAATAAATAAATTCAGCAACATGAAATAAAACCCCAAATAACAACTAGAAAACGGATTTCTGTGTTTTTCTTAAAAGCAGATCTGCCCACAGCTCCAAATCACCGTGCTGTTTGTATGCAATCAAAAACAAACAGCAATGAGCTTGTGCCTGTTTCTCCACCAGCTGCACAGAACCCTGAGCATTTTTACTTGATTTTCTTTCCACTTCATCTTTGGGCCCTCAGCTCACTGTGAATCCAAGTCCTCCAGACCCTGAGCATCTCCACCACCCTTCGTCCCCATTCTTGGGGCGGCACTCAAAGGTCTGTGCAGCCAACAGCCAGGGCTCAGTGATGGGAAGCAGATGGACCCTCTTGTTAGCTCATGCTGGTGTCACACATGATTCAACTCAGAGCCAAATAATTAGACCATCATCTCCTGCTTTCTGCCTGCAGTTCTTGCTGTGGGAGAGACACAGGCAGCTTATATAATATTTGGGCTGCCTCCCTAGAGGGTGTCCCTAGAGAAAAACTGCCAGCCTGTACACAGATACCAGTAGCCTTTTAATGCTCAGTACAACAGCACAAATTCCTACCAGCAGAGGAATTGGTGCAATCACTTCAATCAGGCCATCTCCACTTTAAATACAGAAGCAAACCTTGTAACATAATTCACTCCCTGACCTGTCTTAGCCTTTGGCCCCTTCCAGCCATCCAAGGGCAGTGCTAGGGATTCTTAGCATGGTTTTACATTATTTGAAGACCAAAAGTTATTTTGAAAAACATTTGAAAAAGCAACCTATCTTCAAAAAAGTATTTCTCTTCTCTCAGTAAAACTGCTACTAAATATAAGCAATGCTGTCTTTGAAAACCTACAGAGAGCTGGGAAATGAGACACGATTCCTTAAATATAGCTTCCTATTTCTGAAGTGTACCTTTACCTAATACGTCCATAATGGCTAGAAAAGAATAGGACTGTGTAGGCACTTGAGCGGTGCTAGAAATGGGGAGGAGGAGGTGTTGCTTGCCTAGATTATTTCTAATAATTAAAAGGTTTTCATGCAGCCTTTAACCTGCTAGAAATTGTATAATATGTATTAAATCTCCTTTATGCAGATCTTCATAATCTGTCCAATGAAGGTAATGCTATTATCAACTGTCATTGGAGAGTTAATGATTAATTTTATAATTTCATGGATATTTTTTGAAAGATTATTCTTCACAAAGATGATCACTACTTCCTTCTAACACCATTTGTGTTAGTTCCTTCTTTAAACTGCAGATTCTCCCAGGAGCCATACCCCACTACTAACAATTACTGTTTCAGAATTTCATCTCTTAGGACTTAACACATCAAATTCAGATGCACAGGATACTGAGAGTAAACACAGGGGTTTAAAAAAAATAATATTCATGGCTAAATTTGTTTTGGTTGTTTGGGGATTTTTCTTTCAGTTTTCCTGTTCAGAATTATTTTGGTTCCTAAACACAATAGTTCATTTTAGGTCAGTTCTATCTTCTTCTGCTGTGTTTCCCTTACCCTACCTACTAAAGCACTTCCACAATTTATTGAAGTTTTTCACTCAATACTGAGCATCTTTCTAGATGAGACACTAATTTTAGCATGAATTACCAGGTGGGGCTCCACAGTGTGCAGTCCAGGGTGTCTGGGGTCGTCACAGGGGTGCCCTGTGTTGTTCATCTCAAGAGTCATCGTGGCTTTATCACCCTCTCCCATTTGTAACAAACTGTGTCCATCTTGAAGACAGCTTGGCTCATCACACCCAAAGCCACCCATCAGCTCCTGCATGTATCCTTTTTTTCAAAAGGGCCTGGCAAAAAGCAAGATTTCCCTGAAGCACCAAAGCCATCTCTGTCTTACTCCCTCTAGCCTTCTGTCTTGATCTCAAGCCTTGCTGCATTCAGTGCAGTGATCTGCCTGAACTGCCTCAGATCACGCGTCACAGAAAAGTGATGGACTGCACGTTTTAGTTAAATTTTCCTGAAAGTTATGGGCATGCAAAATTTGACCATAGACTGAATTTACAAAGCATCATCTGCAAATGGTGCTATCGCTTTTCCTCTCCTGCCCAAGTTAAACAAACAAGGCATTTGAAACATATTGCCAATTATAAGACTGCTTACAAAAGCCATATTAATGTATTCTGAAGCAAATTCCAGATAACATCTGTAGTGGATTATGTAAAAAGCAGCCCTCGTTTTCTCTTCAGCTATACAGGCAAATTCACCTGCTGTTCCCTGTATAGCAATGAAATTCTTAATGACAAACAAAAACTCACAAGTTGAGACAAGACATTCCATTACCGTGGTGATAACACAGTCCATGTTATTAGAATTTCAGTTTCTATCTCCATCCCATGAAGGAACAAATTACTAGAAATCAAATAGCTCCACCATAGTCTATTGAGAAACAGTAACCTACAAGGAGCAGTGGAAAAAGTTTAGCTCTTTTTCTCAGTGAAAGACACAAAACCAGAGCTTGCGGTGTCAACTCTGTGGTGTCTTATCACAGACAATCTGCTTAGATAATAGATGCTTTGTTCAGCTGGTAATTTCTGCTCAATCTCCCCAGACTCACAGATACCTTATTTCAGCATGGAACTTTTCTCTAAAGTGTTTGAGTGTGGCTTTTAACACACTGCCTTGCCCACTTGGCTGGACACACTGGATTTCAGGATACGAATATGTAGCACATACTGTGTGCACCTTCTTCATCTTTCCCCTCAATTGACAGAGTCAATGAGTGAAATGCCTCAAAGAAAATTTGGAAACTACTTTTCCGTGCTAGACATTAACTTGTTTTGTCAGTTGGCTGCCCTTTGGCTCAGGAGAAAAACATTAAATTTAACCCAAGGTACCCATATTCCAGAATGACTTTTTATTTTTGCACTTGCTTTATACCAACAGATTACTAGAAGGAATCATGGAATGATAAAAGACCTGTTTCTGCCAATTAGAAACAGCCAAGTCCCACACTATGTGTGCCACCTTCCAGACTAATTCTTTCTATAACTTTGATTTAGTTTTGGTAAGACACCAATTCCCTTCTCATGGGCCTTGCCATGAAAAAGACACCAAGCTGCCTGCTGGCCGCATCACATAACCAATTTCAAAGACTTCAAAAGCAATACATGGTCTTCAAACTACTGCAACACTTTCCCAGTATTAACTATGATACAGTCACTGCATTTCACACAGAAACATCCTTTTCCCATCCATTCACCACAACATTCCCCTTGCCCTCCTACCCTTACACAATGCCAAGCCACCTTCCTGCTTCCAGCCTGTATCATTCTTTCTGCCCCACAGGAGGTTTGCAATGATGTGAGGTAGCTTTGGTGAGCAGCAGGAGCTGAGCTCTGAACCATCTCCACCCTTTAAACTGAAGGGGTGTCCCATGGGACAGTGCCTCAGTGCTGATCACACAGCTCAATCAGAAGGATGAGGAGCAGGTTTCTCTAGAATAGAATAGAAACTATCAGCTGGATCTGCTCATGGGGCAGGAAGAAAAGCTGACTTCAGGAAGAAGTTCTCCTGAACTCCCAGCCTAAGGCAGGAGTGAGCAGTGCTGCTGCAGTGTGCCTGGCTGGCACAGCCCCCCGGGGCACACACACCTCAGCACAAAGCTTTTTAACCCTCTCCATTCTGCTCTGATCTCTTCTATATGAACATGAGCAGATCAGGCACACACTGAGAAATTCCCTCCCATTAAACAGGTAAATTTTGAATGATTCAAACCTGGGACAAAACTCTGCTCATCCTGCCTGATGCAGGGACAAAGTTTCTCCAAGCTATTTTATTTTTATGCACTTTCTTAATTTCTTTATGTTTTCTTTTACTGATAGTTTCTTCTTCATGAAAGATGAGTAGCAAATCCATATTCCCATTTTATTCTATAAATATTTTAGTAATATGGGTGCATATATCAATAACAAAGGTATACAATAGTGTCGCCCTGGTTTTCACAGTGTTCCATGTTTTTACTTTTGTAGTAGAAGTTCTCATGCTCTTTCTATAAACATAGCTCTTGTTTTCTAACCGTCTAAGGATGTTTACTGAACTTTTAGATTGTTGTTCATTCTTTTCTCCAAGGCGGAGAAAGGTGATAGACTGTGTTCCTATCCTGTAAAATGCTAGAGGTGTTAACCTCATCCACCAATGTATGATTGTTTTAGAAGAGGTATAAAAGTGTGATAATAAAGGTGGGCAGGGCCCTTTTCGCTCTGCTCAGTGGTCCTGACTTGCTGCTACCTGCTGTTTGAATCTGCGTGTTCGTGTCCGACACTGCGACACAATAGAAACTGTCTTTGGTTTATTTATTAGCATTTACTGATGCTTTAAGAATCCATATTCAGAATATGATTACAGATTGTTTCCTTTATTCTTTGCAATGACATTGACTCTATATTCAACTTAAATCTTAAATTCATACTCACATCATAGCCTGATTCATTTATGATATATCAATTTACAGGCACAGGAGAGTAGTACAAAGTTAAACAAAAATGTCCAGAAAGCCAAAAGCAGTTGTGCTGAAAATGACAAGGTAAGTACTGACCACAAGCATCACAAGAGAAACAGCATGAAGAAAATTAAGGGGAAAAAAATACAAGGAAAGAAGAAAGATCAGTTGATCAAAATACTCTGCTGCTAAGTTTGCACTGGTCACCTTGAAAAGGTGTCTTTTAAGGTGAGGTGGTCCCACAGAAAGGGGCTGTGAGCTGAAAAGACTCAGAATAAATGTAAATTCAGATGTATCCTTGAAATGGTTAAGAATTGCCACAATCTCATTATCTCCAAAGGTCAAAGATTACATAAGATTATTCAATAACCTCAATTATACAAGCAGTTTCTAAGATCCAGATGAACACGTGTTTCTCTAACCATTCAATTTAAGAATTTCAGATTCTAAAAGCTGATTCAATTTCATTTCAATTTGCATATGCATTTGAAACAGTATTCAGAAATATCCCATTCTCTAGAGGCACATGAATACGGACACTGCAGGAGCTGGAACTGGAATTTGTCTACCTCTCTACAGACTTAGTGCATGATCTTGATCAAAAGCCTTTTGAATTCAATACAAATTAGAGGTTTTGGTGTCTCCACAGAACAGTGACCTGTCTGCTGTAATACTCAATTTAATTTTAGGTTTACATGAAAAAAAAAACTTCCTTAGTTATAGGGTCATTGTACAAACAAACTTCTTAAAGGTGCGATTAATTAAAATGTTGTGATGATAATTACCTTATATAGATAAGTTGTGAATGTGCTTCTCAATGGAATCTACAGTTTCTGATTGGACCCTTGGCCCTTTTCCGTCCCCTAATTTGAAGGCTCACAAACCAAATTCCTTCTCAGTTACTCTGAAGCGAGTATGAAGTAACTCTAGAAATAATCTTTTAGGTACTGAAATCTTGTTCCTATACCAGGCACAGACAACTATATCCAAGATGACAGCAGAGTGCCTGTAATTGCTAAAGCAAAAAGCCTAGATTTTTAGATATGAAACATCAAATGATACAAAATCTGAAGCCAAGCTAAGTTTGAGAGTCCTTTCAGAAACTTTTAGCTCTGAAATGACAAATAGAACATTAGATGCTGGAAACTATATCAGCCACATCAGGTTTTCTTTTATGGCTTTCATAATAAGAAAGATCTCATGAGGATAATCCAAATGATCCCTATTTAAGATAATTCCTCCAACAAACGTGTTCTAAAACTCACCTCTGAGAACTGTGTCATCTGCTTCACATTCAAACTCTTGGAGAAAAAATCTCACCATTGACAAACCCCAGATGAAACCATTGGAATCTGTCAACAAAGGACAAGTGATAAGTGATGACACTAGAAAAGTGTAGATCAAAACTGTGTCCATAGATAAACTATTCAGCTCTTGTCTACAGATAAATGATGCCAAACATTAATTACTATGATACATTAATATTTTTCCCACCTTCATTACAGTGATATTAAAGTCCAGTTTTGGCAATACAGTTGATAATGACTGACATCAAATTGTCATGAAAAAGCTGACAACCATCCCAGAAATGCACTTTATGGAATATGCTCCATCAAAGCTGATGCAAAGCTTTCCAGTGAGTCAAATACTGAATAGTCAATCTAGAGCTACATGCACGTAATTCACTCTTGCTTGGTTCAAGCACAAACACACTTTCAATAGGACTTGTCTGCTCCCTTAGTCTTAAAAAAAAGTGTAGGAGCCAGGATAAATCAGAAAACATTCTCCTAAAAATATGCTATTTCCACCTGGTGTATCCACGTCCAGTGCTGGATACAACACAAATATTTGCTTGGTAGAAATGGGGAAAAAATGTTTAGTATGCATTTCAAATTACAGCATGCTTCAGTAGCCAAATAGTATCTGACATCAGAGGTTTCTTTAGTTACACATTGTGCATACAGTACCAGTTAGAAGTCCAGTCTAAGATCTTCTTACATACCCCTTTTATGCCAAACGTGTTTCTCTTATACAAACTAATGAATACTCACTAGGCAGAAAGAGTAAAAAATCATCAGCTGTTCTCAGCACTGCTTAGAGGTTTTGCAGTGACCATTATAAAGAGGAACAGGGAGTTGCCACTGAAGTAAACAAAAAATATCTGGTAGCATTACCAGGTGTCCCATGCTGATTATAATAATGCCTTAATTCCCTCTTCCGTGTGTACATCCTGGCTCCATGCCAACTTCAGCGGTTTTTTGCTCCACTTAGTCACCTAAATAATTTGATCTTGGATGTTTCTGGGCAGCAACAAAACGTAAAAGTTTATTCTGGGAATCCTGAGATGCAATCATTACTGTGTCTGCTGCACTGACCTGTCTCACCAATACTTTGGCACATTAATAGCTACTGCTGGCCAAGCAGCAAGATCCAGGTATCCCCTCATGCAGGCTGCTAGTGCAACAAACCTGAGGATTTCTTTTTCCAGATCCCTCATCAATAGAAATATCTGATTGCTAATCAATGAGCCAGCTCAGCATAACACAACAACTCAACTCCCCCTGGCAGTCACTGTCTCAGCAGACCTCTTTCTGAGCAGCTCTCACATCATCACACACAGATTTCCACTGCTGTTCATCCTGCATCACAGAAAAGGCTTCCACAAGTCAGTCATTATTTGCTCTCACTATGGACTTTTTTCTTTTTTAAAGCAGAATATAGGTCTTCCTCATTTCTGAATTGAGGTTGCTCCTGGCATTGCCAATCCTCTGACCCATGATGCTTTCCCCTGAAGATTTCCATGCCAGTCATGTTCAAATCTGTATCTGTACATCCATCTTCATGGCACTTGTTAACAGCTCAGGGAAAAAACAATTTTTATTTTTCATTTGATTGATGTTGCAATGTTCAGGATGAGAACAGATTATAAGAACCAGTTGCAGAGTAGACAAAGATTCTCTCTCAGCTACTTGTTTCCTGAATATAAAGAACACCAACATTCATAAACCATAAAAAGGACTTATCTGCTGAAATCTGCCCAAGGACTAGATAGGATATGCAGCACCTCAAAAACCGTCTACAGTCATATCATCTGCAAAGGCACTCACCCTTTTCAAAATGTTACACACTCCTTGAATTAAGAATCAGCCAGAATGTGAAGACAGATGATGAAAAGAAATCTCAACAATAGCAGTCTTAAATGGGAATAATTTAATTTGAACCCTTTGGTGGAGTTTTGTTCCTTTTTTTGTTTCAAAATTTAAAAACCAACCTGATTTGAAAAACATTGTTTCCAATACGGTCAGGATTTCCCCTTAAACCTCCATAAATTAAAGGTCCTTAGCCTAGAAATATCTCCACAAGCCTGTCTGGGCTGAGCACCAGGTATTTCTGTTACATCTCTCTGTCATACCCTCTGTTCACAGACTCCCTTAGAGTCTGCTCCACTCTTCTGGGGGAGACTGGCTTTGCTACCAAACAGAACTTAGTTGATGAGCTCTGAGTGCTTCACTGCAGCCAGCAAAGCCATCCTTTGTGAGGGTATAGACATAAATAAAAGAAATATATTAAATATATCCAATTCTTTTTCTTTTCCACTGGTTTAAAATATACACATAAAGAACCATTTTGCAAAGCCAAGACTAGTGTTGAAAAAATTAATCCTTTCTAATATCACCCAATAATCTACAATTCCAGATATGTCTATCATGAAACAAGCAATATACTCCCTCTTACACGAGCTCAAAGTGAGAAGGGAAGTTAGAAACCAGTATTTAGCTTCTCTGTCTTCTATATGATGATCTCCTAGAGGTTTGTAATGGGGAATAAATAGTTCTTTGCAGAAGGGTGGGCTGAGATGGACGACACCTCACTGGCAAAGTCCCACAATGACAGAGCTCTGACACTGCAATTCCACTGCTTGCAACTTTCTACTACTTTTTATTACCTCCAGACAACTCTGTTCAGGAGACTTCTGGACATTCCTGCAGGGGAGGTCGACTCAAGGAAACACCAAGTAGTCTTTTGTCTTTCTTAACCATCCATAGCACACCCACCAAGAGCTGTGATTCTGTTACTCAAAGCATGTGTCCTTAACCAAGCAGGTTAGTGTGGTTCAGTCATTTCTTCTAATATAGGACTTTAATTCACTGAAAGAGAACTGCTTTGTACATCTGATAATGCCCCTCAGTCTGTAAGTGGAATAAAAATGTGCATTACTTGAATCCTCTGAGTCACCCCGTGTGAAAATCTGCTGCAACACCAGAGATACTGGGCCTCGAGCCTACCTTAACAGGAGTCTGGTTGTTTAGTTTGTGCTTACAGTGACAGCAACTGCCTCAACACCAGACACTGCCAGGATATCAGCAACCTGCACATATTTTACACCCCTTAGGATTCTGTCTACTAGCTCAACTTCGCTGGAAAGGCTTTTCAGTTTCATCTTTATTATATAAACCCAACTAACCTAGTTAAGGTACTATTTCTTCTATTTCCCTTGACCCTTTCTATGTCTCTGCTTTTAAAATAAGTCAAAAAGCTAAAGAGACTATGAAATAGATCTGCCCAAGGGTAATGTCAGAAGGCACACAGATTTTCAGCAGCCCTCAAGTCTCCAAAGTCCATCTTTGAAACTAAATTTGCAGAAGTTTACCATTCTGATGCAAACTTAAAATTGCTAATTTTAAATTCAGGAGTGATTAAGATCAGAATCTATTCTGATCACTTACAAGGAACAGACTGTAAAACTTCAACCAGTAATTTCTGCATCGATCTTACAGCTTTTCTTTTTACTCTATAATACTCATTTACAAGCAGTGTGGGATAAAATCCACCATATCTTTAAATGAATTGGTTCAATGGTGAATTTCCCTCCCTGATAAAATATTTTCTATAATGTTCAGCCTTTTGTGGCTATCATTGAATCTTTACCCTGTGTTTTACTACATATGAAACACAATCTTGAGTAGGCAAGCAACACTCAAAATAATGATGTTGACCTATAAAAAAACCTCCGTAATTTAAGTTTGAATTCCAGGGACCTTCTTAGATATATACTAAAATCTATAAAGAAATTTACAGAGGAAAAAAAACCACTTTGTATTTTTTTCTGTTAGATTTTTGGTGCCTTAGTCACTAAAAGCTGTTATAAAAACACTCCGCTATATTGACGGAAATAATAGCTCTATTGCAACTCTATCACCTATGTTGTGAAACTCAGAGCAATGCAGAGAACAAGAAAACAAAGCAAAAAAAAGGGACTAAACACCTCCACTGGGCAGACCACCATTAAACAGAGTTAGGAGAATGCAGACGGCAAAGCAGCTCAGGAATTTCCTCGGCAGCTCTTGTGGAAGCAGGGGAAGGGACGTGCCCTGTTCTGAACAGGGCCTGGCTCTCAGCCACGCTGGGAACTGTCCCCTCTGCTGGAGTGACATTTGCTGAGGATGTGGAGGCAGACAGCTCCTGGGGCAAGGCACCACGCTGACCCAATGCACTGACTCCCCTGGACCTTGAGTAATATCTCTGCCTCGTGTAAGCTGCTGAAATGTGCTTCTTCCTGTCTTAGGCATGGATGCAATTCTGACTATTTATATTGATGATAACTTATTAATATCAACATATGTCAATATTATCACACATGGGCTTCCATCTCAAAAGATCAGCTGAATAAAGGGCAACTTAATAGTACTAAGTAATCTTCAGACAGATGCAGCTTGTTAAGCAAAACCATCTGCAGCAATCTGCTCCAAAGGGTTTTTCTGTTTACTAAAAATACTTTTGAAAATATTTTCACAGAGATAAGGAAAAACAAAGGCCAGACAGCATTAATAATCCCCTTTATTTTCCAAAACATTTTTTCATTTTAAGCTAATACGCAAATAAAGACCACAACTGTTCAGCAAGTGCCAATACCACTCCCTTTCAGTCTGACCAATGTTAACTCCTTTGCTCCCCTGTGCTTCCTTCCCTACCAATTTTCCCTTGATTTCTCCATAAAATCCAGTCTCCTGGGAGCATAGTCTATCTTCCTCTTCTGTTTGGGACACAGCATGACAGGGTATCTCATCTCTTCTGTGAGGCACAGCACAGGGGTACTAAACTAAGAACCTTTGTGAAGTAAAACAATGAGCAACTGGCGCATGCTAGACCCATTTCCAGCTCAGTGACCCAGGTGAATGCCAGGTTTCTCTGTTTGTGGAGATCTGCAATATAGTTACATGTAAGGAGAAACTCCTGAAGTGTGTCGTACCTAACAACTGCAGGTGGCTCAGCTGAAGCAGCACTTTCAACAGTTTCAAGAGATGGAGAAACCCCTCTCTTGTATTGGATTAACTCATCACAGTCCCCATATTGATTTACAGTTTCCTAATCATTGGTTTGTTCCTGCTTTACAGAAAACTGACATCACCCTGGTGGTGAGGAACAATCCAAACATGAATCCAGATCCCTGAAGAAATCCTCCCAAAATGCTCACATTGAAAACTTTGACTTCCACACCCCTATCAAGTGCTTAAGGCAGAAGGTGATGGTGAGAATCAAGACACCAACAGTTGAACACTTAAACTCATTTCACTAATCTCTGTGGAACTTGAGAATGTGCAGTCTTCCCTATGAAATGCTGTGTACATCTTCCAATCAAGCCCTAATTTAACACTGGCAAAGACACAGATCTCTCACATCCCCAGACTGTTTAGAGTGAGAGAACAGTATAATTTTTAGACAAGTCAGGTAAGAGCAGTGGCTGGCACCTCTGCAGTATTCATTCAAGTATTTTTAAATTTTATTCAAGGGCATCCAGACCATGTGATCAAAGAACATGCACTGTCCTGGTGAGAGGACCAAAAAATCTTCAATAACCACAGGGGTTTTTTTCTAATCTTTGATACCTAATTTCTGCCCTTGGTTAGATTTTACTGTAACTGATTTCTCTGTCTCTGAAATAGGGACAAGGCTCATTACCAAGAAGAGCTTTCACAGTAATTGCTTTGGAGCATCTGGGGGGAAAAAAAAGAAAAAAAAAAAAAAGAGAGAAGCGCTATTTTTGATAATATTGGCTCAATTTGTCAGTGTTGGCAGATGACTGGAAGTGCACCCACATTAGCAGAGTGGTTTCTTTTTCTTTAATAATGTGTTCATATTTGCCAAATGAAGAGCCTCTGTTTCTTTCAGATGACAGAAAGTCTTAGCAAAATCAATAAGAAATTCCTGAACAAAAGAACCTGTGCACATAGTACCAATTTTTTACATAATTACTTCATTTCAGAAAGGCACAAGCAGGCTGATAGAAGATCCATACACCAGAATTAATTATGGCCAAACACTTTTGTTAGTTTTACAGACATTATTCCAGTGGAGCATTTGAAAGTGAGCTGAAGGTGTGCTGAGTTTATACATCTAGGCCATTCCTCATTGACAAGTTAATGACTGTCCTTTGCCATAAACTTCTTCAAGCTACTGCATGAACAGTCAATATCAGCCAGCGTGATGAAAAAGCCAAATTACTCGGTGCAATTTTCAGCTAAAATTTATAAACAATCATCGTAATTAAAGATATTATAAAAAAGATGGATACTATAGAAGCCTATTAATACCTCTCTCTTCCTTGGCCTAGATTAGCTCCTGAAAAGGAAGCTCAAGAATAAGGAAATGAGAAGGAAAAAACAGTGGGAGGTCTGTGTTTATTCAAAAAAAAAAAAAAAAAAAAGTTGTGAAGTTTTGAGCTTCAACCCCCCTGGAAGTCAGGATTAGTCTTCACTTCTTTCCCATGAATCTGCTTTTGCAAGTAGTGTTTTTATTTCTCCTTCTTTCAATATGGGCATTTTAACACTGTGCTGAGACCATATTGCTGCCATAAGAATGCCCACAGAAGAAAAATGAGTCATAAACCCATTCAAAATGACTTAGCCACTGTTTCTAGAGGGGGGAAAAATAAAAATCTCAAAAAAACCCCCAGCTATTTGTTCCAACTATTTGCTGTAACAATGAAATACTGATAGATATTTGTGTCATCAGAGTTCAGTCTCATGCTGGTGTTCCAGTGAACTACACACAAACAGAAGAACTTAGTTACAAGAACAAATTTCTTCCACTGCAATTGTGTATTTTTTAAGAACTTCTCTTGACAGAATGGCATAACATGACACTGCTGAACAGTATCACTTTGCCAGCTAAAAGCTGCTGCAGGTGGGGCCTTATTCAAAACTGTGCTTTCTTTAAACAGTAAATGATCAAGCATTAAATATTGTCATTGATCCAGGTAGCCAGTCAAGATCTGAAACAGAAAATACTCAAGTAAGGATGGCTTAGTGAACAATATCCATAAAATCTATAAAGTGAAATTTGCTTGCCATCAAATCACTGTTTTAATATTGATTAATATGCCAAAGTTTATCTACAGACATTTCAGTAGCAGAGTCAGAAAAAAGTCTGTGGCAAACACTGGACCCCATTCTGCTCTCCAGGAATTCTATCTAATCATAATAATAGTAGAAATCAAGCCACTACAAAGATTTTGCCACAAGGTTTAGCTGATGTAGTTATCCTAAGACACAAAGGTCAAATCTCTCTTGGAGACAAATTTTTAGATGTTAATTGTAGGGTTTTTTTCCCACAAACAATAGTCAATTAACCTACACTGCTTCTACTTTTCACTGGTTGTCAAGAGAAATAGCTCTTGGATGTTTCCTTGTTGTGAACATTATGCATTACAACTTTTTTTAAGGGAGCAGGAAAATAGAAATGTATCAGCAGGAGAGGGAGAGAGTGGCATAAGAGAACAAGCTTTTGTACAAATTCAATCATGGTGCAGGAATTAAGGTCACGCTGCTGGATTAACATGTAAAGATCAAGTTCTGCTAGGAGAAAGCCCAGCTGGTTGCTGGCAATGCCAGAGACACCTGAACCCTCTGGACAGGTGGAACACAGGGTGTGGGTTACAGCATAAGCCACCTCCTGTTTCAGCATCCCACCCGCCAGCAGAGAGAGACACTGGAAACAGCACCTGGAACACCTGCACACCCTGAGGCCATGGGCATTTTTAGCACACAAAGCAAGGAGTCACTTCAGATTACAGACACTGTGCAAAACAAGCCAAAAATTGCTTGAGTAGAACTGTGCATTTCAAGGGTGCTAAATAGGAACCACAGATCTAGAGCTGGCTGACAGGGGGATCTGGGCGAGATCTTCAGAGAGCACACTCTCAACCCTTACATGCAAAGCAGCAGAAACACACTGATGAAATTCCTTGCCTGAACTCTGTACTCAAACACTGAATCTTCTATGACCATAGAAGAACGTGTTCCGATATTCCCCACATAGTCTGGTACTGGATACACTCTAAATGAGGGTTGCTCGCCCTAAGAATCATTTCTGTGTGATGCACCCTGACACGCTAATCCATTACTGAGAATACAATTTCAGTGGCAGGGACAAATGGCCTACACACAGTCATTTTCTTTTGAAATGGTGCAGGGAATTTTCACAAGCTCAGTTTATCAAGACAGCCCCCAGAAAATGCATGCAGGTGTCAGTGGGCATGATGGACACCTTAGGAATACACTTCCATGTACCACCACTGCCTCTCTTCAGAGGCAACCTGGTTCTCTTTCCATGGAGAACTTTTTCCTCAGTAAAACAAGTAAGCTGCAATGACTAGCTGAGAAATACTATTCTAAATGACTAGCCACGATTAATTACATCTTACTTGCATAATTAATTCTGATGGCCTTGAAAAGGGAGACCAAAACATGACTTATCCCAGTAATTAGGCTTCCTTCTTCTTTAAAAACTTCTTTACACACACCCACAAAATGGCAGAACAAGCACTATGACAAAGAACAAAATTGAGATGGATCTCATGAGAACCATCAAAATAACCCTTCAGAGGTTTGCAGCTACATCACACCAACTCCCCTCACCCACTTGTTCTCTTTGTTACCAACATAATTTCCTGGGAAAAAAAAACAAACCTGAAAGTGTTTAAATAGATAATTCCTAAAGTACCTTCTAAGATATTGATAGCTCCACAAGCTTCAGGATAATGCAGTACTTTATTCAGCCAAAAAACAAATTACTTTCTTTGTTACCAGTATTTCTTGAAGGGTTCTTACTCTTCTTAGCCCTTATTTGGCCAGAGAAAAAACAAAGAACAAAAAAACCAGAAACAATTCACAAATTGCTCAAGGGAGAATATTAAGAAAAGAATCATTAAAGAGATATTTTGTTTATTCAGTTAATAAGCTTCATCTTTGCTATGCTGTGCAAGTTCTTCCCTCAGATTCTCATTAAGAAGAGAAGTTTTGCATTAGCCTATACACATTTCCACATTGTAGAAGCTGTCTCGTGCCTCAAGAAGGTGGAAAGGTCTAAGAGGTTCTTCCCCAGAACTCCCATGAAGAAGAAAGTTACAACCAGGAAGCTGGAATAAAATTCATTACCCTGAATGAGGAATTTCTGAACCTGGATAATTTGTTAACCCTGGATTGAATTTAAGCACACAAGATATGCAGACAACTGTGCAGGAAGGGAAACTCTACCCCTGCCATTGAAAGGCAGAGCCTATCATAGTCCTTGTCCAAGTATTTCCGTGGTAGGTTGAAAATGAGGTTTCAGCACGAATTCACTTAAACATGTAGCCTTTGAGGCTGTGCCAAGGACCACAGAAGGATGCCATGCAGAAATGCACAGATGCTATTAAGGTGCAAAAACATCTAAAGTTCTACCTGATCTCCACCAGCAGCACTGCAGGGAAGAGCTACACAAGGTGCAGGAGGCATGAAACACATCCACACGCTCCCACATCAACCTGGAACTGCAAAACCCACACTGGTGCTGTGCTGCACAGCCAGCTGTGGGTGCACAGCCCAGCCTCACCCAATGCCCACCACACACTGGTCTACTGCACAAAAAGTCCTTGCAACTCTGTTGGCATTTTTCCTGGTACCAGAACATCTTTCATGGAAAAAAGGTCAATAAAACCAAATAAATTAAATACAGTGCTGCCCTAATTAGTGAGCATAATCACTTATCTGAGGAATTCCTTGATTTTTTTCTGGGTTGATTCAGGTGTCTCACCTTCTAGGGTTGGAGGCACAGGCTAGCAAAATATCATGCAAATGGTTTGGAACAAAAAAAATTTGGTGAGAAAAAAATTTAGTAAATTAATGAATCTTCCTTTCTGGACGCAAAAATAAATATATCAGAGATATCATAAAATAATTGAGAATTTTTAAAAAAAATAATTCTGAAGATATAATGGGAAAAATATTTTATCGCAAGCCAAAGATCTTCGGTTTTCACTTTGATTTATTTATGCAGCAGCACTTTGGGGTATGGTAAAATTACAGAACAACAGTCTTCTGAAATTTGACAAATTTGTCATGTGAACAGATGGGCTGTAAGAACAGAAGCTCTGAACTGGGATTAAGGATGATTTTTGTCTTGAAGGATTCCATCTAACTGCTAGTTACAGCTAAAACAGCCAGATATAAACTTAGATTGTTAACCATCTATTATAAATCATTCTGTTCATGATGTTCCTTGTTCAGAAAAACTGCATATACCTCTCCTTGTGAACTTTCCCCCACTCCTCTGATTCTTTAAAAAAAATTACACTGGACATCAGGTAGGGGAATTAATACTGGCTGACCAGAAAAATGAATGCCTTTCCCTCTTGACATTTCAGCCATCACATTGAATTATGTTGCTTGAATCTAATCATAGCGTGTTACCTTGTACCATGCTGTTCCACCTGATGCAATAAATCACTGAGTCCTGTTAAAATCAATCCATGCTCAGCTGCAGCACTGCTATTGTACCCCACTGGTTTGTGGCATGTTTAAGAGATCCAGCACAAAACTTACACTGCAGCAGCCTGCTCTATTTCATGAATGTTGGAATAGGATTTCAGGAATAGCAGAAGCCAAGGGATATATTCACATACTTTAATGTATCTAAATACAGCCCCTCGGCTTGGGAAATCATGCTCTGCTGCATGAACCAGCTCATGACTGCAAGCAGACCATGCTCTTCACACGTGTGAAGAAAGCTTCCCATGCACTGTGCCACTGATCTGTGTCTCTGACTTCTTCATCCAGATCAACACAAGGTTGCTGCACCCAATGTGAAACATGGTTGTCTTTATGTACCAGTAGCCGTTTCCCAGTTTGGTTTTCCAAGAGGTTTCTGCAGGAAATAAAATGTCTGATAGATGTGTGTATGTATGTGTGTGCCTGCAGATGTTTTTTCAAGCCTAGAAATCTCCAAGTACTAGAACGACATAGAAAAAAAAAAAAGTTGGTATTTCACAGCAAGCCTAGCCAATAATAACTTTGGACTGAAGTGTCAAAAAAAACCAAAAAACCCCCACCCACAGAACCTCTACTAGTCTGTGACCAGAGCTTCCATAAATAAATCTTGAAACCCAGGCAAGGTAATAAAATTCTCCTAGCTGGCATTAGGGATTACTAATAAGAAAAATGACTCAAATACTAATCTGTTATAGTACTTCATTAATTAGATCTTCCACTTGTAGAGCACGATTTGCAGGAAATACTGTGCAGTTATGTACAGTAATTTACACAAAGACTGCTTGTCACAATCCATTTGTTTGGCTCATAATTTTCTTCTCTGCTGTCTTATTCACTCATTAACTGCTATAACGAATTCCAAGCATGAATCTGCTGTAGCTTTCCAAGAGTGTTTGCACACCTTGAGGTACACAGACACTGCAAACTGAATGGTCAACACAAATCAACTTCACCATATGTCAGTGCAAGCGAATAAAACCTGATCCCAGGCTTCCTGCAGCCTGCCATTGAGAATCTTCCCCTAAAAAAATAAGCAAACAAAAATTATCAGGCCAGCCATTAGAGTCCTAACTCTTGAGCAGGTGAATGCACTCACAACCTTGCTACACTCAACGGGAGTTGCTTGACCACAGCTAATAGGGTTACCAACAGAAGCATTAGGACCAGAAAACTTTTTAAAAGTTATCAGTAAGACAAATGAAAAGAAGATCTACTTCTACCCTTCACTGATCAAGTTCAACTAACTTTACCAAATTTAAACAGGAATGATTCAAGTTGCAAAAATTTAGTATGCCTTTAGGTAGGTATCATTGCAAGATACTTTCCTTCCTTGCTTTACCTGCTATTTTCCACCTCACAGTACTAACACCAGTGTAATATCACTGACATCTACAATTCCCATTTTAATCACACAGGACCCCAAAACTGTATTACATGTGGCACTAGAGAGAGTTGAGTGTACTCCCAATTAAACCTGAAGATTGACAAAGATGTATGTACTCCTCATTACAAAAATACATTACTCATCTAAAGCTGTCGTGGGATGATTCATGAGCAATTCATTGGTAAGCTATGCCAAAAGTGTCCCTGTTCAGAGTTCCTTTCTAAATTTAGATTCCACAGTAGTTCACTTTAAAAGAAATATTACATCAGTGATGAGATGTAGAACATTATTCTTTTAGATAAAAATAAGAGGTTGTCTGGGGATTCTAATTAGTTCAATAAGCTATGAATGAGTATAACCAACTTTAAATACAAAGAATAATTTTGCATTCCTGTTCCACTAATTAAGAAATACCTTCAGTTGTTGCTGAACTGAAAAGTCCTGTTAGCTGTAACTAAGCCTAGGCCAGTTTTGATGACAATTGAGACTAGATAAACACATTAGAAGTTTTTTCTGCATTGGAAACAGTAAAGCTTTAGCTTCACAGTCTTGCCTCCAGCAATGCTTTACATAACTGCGTTTTATAAAATGTCATCAGCTCTTTCAGTGCCTGAGGACCTACTGTGAGGGAATGCCACAGTTCTCTATGTGCCACACATATTTTGACAACTCACCAAAATAACAGGAACATCGTTAACTTGACTGACTGCATATGGTTCAAGAAGGGTTAAGTTGTTCTTTCCACAACTTGACCCCAACAAAGAAGTCTGCAGAAAAAATTTAACTAGATTCAAATTTTCAAATGGACTTCAATTTTGCCTTTGGATGTGTGCTGCAGATCTTGCATAAACTTGCATTTACAGTTGAATGCCAAGGAATTGTATTGTTCCTTAAAACTAACGTATGAACAAGCATCCTCTTCCTTCTGCCTACATGCCCTACATGGCTAATTAAATATTCAACAAGGAAATTGTTTAAATTCAAGACTTCTATTGCCAATAAAGTCGGCTAAAATATCTTTTACTTGCTAGGTACTTGTACTCCGTAAGATGTAAGATTCCTTACACATCTGGGGTTTATGGGGTGGATCAGAAATTCCCTAATGGCACCAGGTCCCACAGAGCAGCTCTAGCATGAGACTGCAGACATTTGGCATAAGATTGTTTCTGTCCTCAGTTTCTGGGTTTCCAGATGCAGAACAGGAGCCTTGGCAGCCTGGGATGCCCCAGCTCAAAATACAGTTCTCAGTATTTTTCCTTATTTGTAAGGTTAGTTTGGCTGCCCTTGCTGGGTAGAGGATACAGCAAATTCTAAAACATCTGATTTAGTCCCTTTAAAACATGTATTTTTCTTCTGGAAGAGGCATTATTTAACACTTTTGGATGCTAATTTTATCATAATGTTCTTAAGTATTTCACAACATTTAAATACAAAAGAAAAGTGGAGCAAAGTTTTAACTATAAATTGGGATTTTGGGGAAAATATGTAATACTTAATTAATAATGCACCCTGGTAACACTGCACAGGAGGTCATGTAGGCAAACAGGTATTATAATTCTATATTGCCAGCAGAGTGCAGAGACAAAAGAGAGGACAGGGAAATTATATCTGAGAAAGGAGCCAGAAAAGCCTTTACATGGCCTTTTATCTCTGGCAGAAAACATGGTGATCTGGGAATTCACTTTAGACATCTTATCATTAGCTCACAGCCTGCCTAAGATGCACAGCAGACTGTGGAGAAAAATACGCATACAGCTTGGAAAGAAAAAACAACAGCTTGTTTCACCAAGATCTATGTATTGCCAAAGGACAGTGACATTAAAAAACAAGAGGATGGCCAAGAGCAGCCCCTATAGCAAGTTTATGGCAAGCACTTGCAGGTGTGTGAGCTATAGAGAAATCCAGAGAGGAGCATCTGTTGCTTTGATTTTGTATTAGGCACTTTCTACCAAGCCAAATGAATCTGAAAGCCAATGCAAATCACAGTAACTCCATGTTTTTTCTCTTGGAAAAAAAAAAAAAAAAAAAAAAAATTGTACCAGGTTAGATTACTCAATTGGAAATAAATCCAAGAACTGTATCAGGGAATAAAAAAAAAAGAACTCTGATCCTGAAGATTACTCTCCAAATGCAGTTCATAAAACACAGTGAATAAAGAACATCTACAGTGCTGTCCAAACTGCTTCCAAGGCTGGGTGCCTTATGAATCCAGCACACAAATGCATGCAGGAAGCTGTTTATTCTCATCCTAATTTTTTTTCTAACTTTCTTCATATAACAGGACTGAGCACACAATGTTGAGGCCCAGAATGTTGCTTTCTTTAACCATTTTATTTGTAAAGCTGCATATCCACTCAGGACTCAATAGCAGCAGTCATTGCCTTTCACCTCACAGAGTGCAGGTCAAACCATGTCCTATTTCATGTCTTGAACTCATTCAAAAATTGCCTGAAAAACCCTCTAATTTCTTTCATACTCAGGATTACTCCCACCAGTACAAAGAGCACTCAAGACCGAAGGTGGTGGGAAATGACATATCATTGGTGATATAGGAGTCAAACATTTTAAGCTATTCCTACAAACAGAAAGGAGAACATCTGGCGAGCAAATGTGCTACTATTGTGCATTTGCCAGGGCTGAGAGACAGACCAGGGAGGACATTTGGTGAGAAGAATAAGTGGTGAAAAGTGCACAGCATTACAGGGCAGAGAGATCTGCACAAAGGCCAAATGGTCCTCAGCTACTCAACTCTGCCAGCCATTCTTGCCAATACTGCTGGGTTTTTAACTCCATCACAAAACATAATAAAAAAGATTTTTTTAAAAGGGAACAGGGAGGAGAGAGGAGGGGAGGGGAGGGGATAGGCCCAAGCCTACAGAATGTACAAATTGCCTGAGTCCCACATCTTTAAGTTGTAAAAAATATGAAAAAAAAATCCCCATTAAACTAAGAGAGTCCAAATGAACCAAAATGAGTACTGTGCCAGAGGACAGTATGTCCATTGCCAAAGGCAAAAAAGGAGTTGATGAATGATACAACTACAGCAGACAAAATACAAATCCCTATTTCCCATTCCAAATCTTTTTAAAAAATTAGTCGTGTCATCAGAAGCAGAGATACCTGTGCTTCCATCCTGGCTGATCTACACCAAGAGCACATGACGTTAGACACAACTGAGCAGGATTCAAAGCTTCACATTATGTACAGTCAGGAAACTGAAATATTACTGCTTTTTCTGCTTTTAGGTACCATGTCCTCCTCAGCATTCACTCTTGCCTTCTGATGCCCTTTGCAAAGGATCCTGAGCAATTTTTACCCCTAAATTATACTTTCATGGCTTCATTATTCTTTTAATTCTCTCTTTTGAGAAGAGGAGGAAGACAGGAACAAAACTTACTCACATTGATCATCTTTCTAGACTCTATGAACCAACACAACCATTAAATAATTGCCAGGCTTCTCCTTTCAGTTCCAGCCTCTCCTGCAAACCACACACTCCTCAAAAGAAGTTAATCTGCCTTTAAACAGCAGCCTTTTTCTTGTAAAATAATCAGGTGCAAGTTTATAGCCCTGGGTTTCTGTTCTGGACGCCAGTGGCTCTGCAGCCAAGCTTGGTAGCAAATGAAAGCCTGAAGCCTTGATCTTGAACTAAATGCAAGCTGGTAGCAAAGCTTCCCTGAGTTTAAGGAATACAATCCTCTAGCTGACTTCCTCAAACCATCAATCAATACACACCTCACTCCCTGGTTTCTACACCTGTGGGAGAAACTTTGCAGATTGGCCACTCTGACCCTTTCAATATCACATTTAAATGTGTAGTACATCCTGTCTTATCCAATAGGAAGATTCTTACCTTGAAATATATTCCCCAAGATAACATTATCCAAAGGAAATTTTGTTTTCTTAATTGAAAAAGATAAAAGAGAGCATAGGTGTGTGTCTCTAACATCTCCTACATCCCCCAAAAGACAAAATGTTGCATCCAGATTAAGTGGGTTATAACTTCCAGGCTCTATTTATCTAATGTGTTATGGGGGACAATTCCCCATTCTCTGAATTGTTGTGCAGTAATATAAACTTGGCTCTCAGAAAAATTCCCCGATTACTAAAGCCTTTCAAGCTGTCTATGATATCAATGGTACTAATCACATTTCCCCTCCATGGCCCTTCCTCTCTTTTCCCTCTAAAATCCAGAGATGCTTCTATATCAACATTAAATGAACTTGTTTGCTGCCTAGAAGCCAAATTAAATGTGCTCTTTTATACTCAGCACTCACAGAATAGGGAGAAATAAGAATAAATGAGAGCCATTGATTAAATCTCACAGGGAACCACATTGCTGCAAATGGAAAACAAAACCTATTTTTCCCATAACTATTATTTTATGCTAAATGCATCATAATTGCTATTCAAGACTAGATTAAGAGTTTGTTTTTCCAACATGCACTTTCTTTTTATTTGTGATCAGACTGCAGACTAAGTCTGACTCTTTCTATTGAAATCTAGGCATGAGTTTCCAGAGGCCCTGGTTATGTGCGGTGTTGCTGTCATGGTAGAGACCCAACAGCGAGGCTGAACAGTGTGACTTGGGGTCATTCTGCGCTCCCTCGAAATTCTTCACCCTATATTCATATTCACCTTCTCAGGATAAGGAGGGCAGAGCGTTTCTAGCCAATAACCTGCAGTTGTGGTACAGCTGGACCCCATGCCTTGCATGTCTTTGGACACAGGGCTCACACACAGAGCCTGGGCCAATGGCTCTGCAAGCCCTAAAGACTTTTTTAGGCCTGGCCATAGAAAGATTCTTTCCTTGCTAAAAGCCCTTCAAGGAAGCATGGTTTCAATTTATCTAATTGCAAGACTTGCCATTTCAAATTTACAGAGGTGAATTGTGTTGAAATATCAAAAAAGTCCATTTAATTTTGTTCATTATGTTTCTGTCCCAATGCATTTTCCCTCACCATAAACTGGTCAGAGAGAAGATCCTAAACATCTTAAAAATCATCCCCTGTATGAAAGAGCTTTTTTTCTCTTTTAATGAAGAGATAAACCCATAAAGTTCCAATACACCTTCCTGTACTTTGTTATGTTACATATATATGAAAGCAATTCTAAGCTTGCAAGTCTTTTATGACACTAATTACAGCTGGCCACATAAAACTAAGCACATGACACCCTAGAAAGCACCAGGAACCACAAATTCTGAAACCATAGCCTTTATTTAGAGCTAAATAGATGTTTTTCAGCTTGCTCTGGGGCTGTGTAATCACTCCTGCTCCCTGTACTGGTTAACATTTGGTAATCAACTCCCCACCAAAAGCCTGGCATCACTGTGACCCCTCTGCCCCCCAGACAAACTGCAGCTCTCTGCACCCTGCACACCAGTGCTTTGCATCACAGAGGGATTACCCACAGACAGCAGTTGTTCCCCATGGGCATGTTCAACCCTTGTAATACTCCTAATCAACCCTTGTAATACTCCTAAGGCTCAAGTCAAACTGAAATCAAGTAAGAAAGGATCTTTATTATAGGGAGGATCCAGGATCTCCACTCTCAAATTTGAGAGCAGGAAACCGGCAGAGGACATGCAATCCTCACGCAGCTGTAATCACAGGGAAGGCCTGGCAGTGCTGTGAATGCCCCAGCAGCTGCACAGACGTCATTTCTGAACTGCACTGCCCATCCAAGTGAGTGGCTAAGCTGTATGAGCCTGTCCTCCACAGTAAATAGTCTTCAAAGCCAAGTTCTAACAGATGACAGCACAAATGAGAGGAAAGAAAATCTTCCACTTAATACAGAGCAGAAAGAGGCCTCATAGTTTTACAGTGACAATAACTGACAAGTACAAGACAGCCTGGAACACCTGGAAAATAATACCCAGAAACACATGATGAGTGAAGAACCTAAACGTGTGCACGCCCCCAGCTATGCCCATCTAAAGACAGAGCTCTCTCTGTACACACACACAAATACTAGAAGCTGCTAACATTATATATTCACGTGTGCACAGAGGTATGAATGCTACACCTTAAGAGCTTTCTCCATAGTTCAAATAGTTTCTGCCCTCTCACAAGCCAGACCACAGGCTTTCCTGGTTTGGATTGACTTAGGTACTGCAACCCAGAAGTTTCCTCTAAAACTCTTGTTCAACAGCCCCTGATACATTTAAACATGGACTTCCCTAATCCACTGTGAATCCATGTGTATTTGCTTTCACAGCTCTTCACAGTAAGTGGCTCCTTGATTTCTATTTTGCATTAAATGAAGAAATACTTTCTTTGCTTTAAACCTTGTACTGTCTTGTTCTCCAGTTCAAGTCACCATTCCTGGTCTTAGAAGCAACTGTAATTTACACAGATACACAGTCCTTTCAAAGACTAGTTATGCTGTTCAGAGTCCCTTTATTTTACCCACACATGAAAGCCACTCCATCTCTTTCATCCCAGATACACCACCCCTCTTTTCTACTTCTGTTTTGTGAGGTGATGGAATCAGAAAAATGTGTTGCGTTCCACAGGTGAATCTATGGCTGTGTAAATGATTCAAAAAGAAACAGAATGCAACTTGGGTTCAAATTACATAATAATTTCTGTATTTAAATTTTTACTACCAAGCACCTCAGGTTTGATATATTCACAGAATTACCAATAAGTCAAAATCTCTCTGTGTGTACATCTCATCATTATGTGGGCATTGATGCATTAGATGCATTATTATTTGTCTACCATGATAAATGTAGATGTGATCATCTACATTTAGCCCAAGGTTCTAAAACCAGTGACTCAGTATTGTGAGGTTTACATTGTAAGAATTCTTGTAATTCAGTTAATGACAGTGAGGCCACTGCTTGTCTTAAACAACCCTTTCCTTCTTACAATTGCTCTGGAATAAGGAAATGGTTGATCATGGCACACAAGAATAAATAACCTTCCACAGCCATCTTCTCTACAGGTCCACAGAGGAACCTTTAAAGTCTAGCAAAGCAGTGTTTTACATCAATTCTAACAATACTCAGCTGGCCAAAAAGAAAATCATTCCAGTCAATCACAGCATGAGAAAATAAAATCGTATATTCCCTGAGCTCTCTTTTAACTAAACTATACCAATAATCTTTAATTAATATTCTCCAGCCTTTAAACACTGTATAATTTAACAAAAGAAGTGACTTTTCAACAGTTTGATCTAATTGTTGTTAATAATACACCAAAAAAGGGGATATATAACAATATAATAGCACCAAATATTTACAAAGGCTAATTTTGGATTTGGGGTTTGATTTTTTTTTTCAATGTTGGATTTGGGGTTTGATTTTTTTTTTTAATGTGCAGAATATTCTGTCTGCCAACTGAAAATCAAAGTAATTCCTAATAGCTTACTGATTTCAGGGTTATTTCTACTGAAACCTGTTGGGTTTAACCCTTGTGATGTGATTCCAAGGGATGGTAGGCAGCTCTTTTTAATACCAACTCTTCTCATAAGTAATGGTGCACAAAATTGTGCGTTTATCATATGGCAATTCACACATTCTCAAACATCCCCAAAAGATCACACAAAATTATATTGTAATGCATTCGAAGCTTCACAGTGAGATTGCCATTTAAGCAGTAGTTTTATTTTTGGGGTTGTTACAGGATCGATAGCTAAGGGCAGTGCAGCTCTTGAGTCAGGACCCAACTCCTGGATGGGGAAAATTGCCAGAGGAGCCAAGATGGGCTCCTCAAGTGTCCAAGCCACCTCATCCCAGAGCAGTTTTCCTGTCAGTATGAATGGAAGCAGCATCAAGCCAAGGCTATGTCATGCAAAATTAAGAAATATGAGCTGGCTGCATATAACCACAAGGGTACCGAAAACAGTGTGGATGCAGAGCCATAAAGTCTAATTAAAGCATTAAGTGCCTAAAGTCTGTTTTACTTTACTAGAATTATTTCATTCTCTTAAAATTCTCCACGTTTTTTATTCTTATAGCATTTATAGTTTAAATATTTCTCCAAGCCAAGAAAACTGCCACTTGGATGTTGAAAGTGTTGGAATGAGATGCTCTCAGCAGTTGAAATCTGTTTCTTAAAGCTTTTTCTACCAAAAAAAAAAAAAAAAGAAAAAAAAAAAGGATCGAATCAGCCTTTTCCCACACAATTCCGGTTTTGACAAATTGGCATTTCTAGATGAAGCATGTTCTTCTAAAACATCCTGTTCAGTTCTATTTAAATACATAAAAAATGTGAGCAGTGAAATTATGTGATGAAGTATATTTTAGCTGGGTCTCAAATCATGAAATATTGAAGATGGCTACAGGAGTCTTGCTCACTCACTCCAAGGAAACAATCCTGACCAATTTTTTTTCTGGATTTGTGAGGGGATATCAGTCAGAGAAAGTACCTGTGCTGCAAAGAAAGTAATTATCATGTCATTATTTCTCTCACAGAGGTGCTCAGAATATCCAACTGCTATTCCAAGTAAAACAGGGCTAAAATAGTGTTTTAAACTTGATACTGTAAGGCTCAGTACTGCCCAAATAGAGTCATTTCAGGATGGTATATTCATTTTTTACACATAATTTAGATCTTAAAATAGCACAATTAGCATTACACTGGTTATTGCACCTTAATATTTTGGATGTGAATTCTTTCCCCAGCATCCGGCACTGGAGACTGCTATAAACTAATCATATCTACAAGGCTTCACTGGAATAGTGAACACTGAATAGGCTGAAATTTTAAGTCACAATCATTCCTATTTTTTTTTAGAAATGCATAATAGAAAACATAATTCAGTTTTGTAAATCTCCATAATTTGTTACCCTTCATTTAGTTCAATAATCATGTTATGAATTCATCTGTTTTATGAATTTCCTGAATTTTTAATCATATTATTTGACAGTAGCATAAGAAACTGTAGCAGGCCTCTGAACATTGATGAAAAGATCTAAAAACAATGCAGAGCTTAAAATGAACAATTAAAACATTAATTTAAATCCTTAATAATGTAGGTGACCTATTATGTGACTAAAATAATAGGAGATAGATAAAAATACTCACAAAAAAAAATTAAAACAACTAAGATTACCAACCATGTCTCAGTTAACAGATAATAAACAGCCTCCGACACAGTTGTTACAGCAATCAATTTTTTTTAAAAAGTCCTGGTAAAAGCTAAACTGTAGCAGCAGCTGCCTAGAGACAAGTTTTCAATGGTTTGAAACCTGAAGTAAAAATTTCCCTAGGATTTTTTTTAAAATTAGGAGAAAATCAATCAACAGGAAGAATTTAAGCCCCAAGCTGTAGCTGCAGTAGTATAACAGGCTATAATCAAGGAATAAATAGCCAAAGACAGAAGACACAACCCCCTCAATTTAATATGAGGAAAAAGCTTCAGAGCATCTCTTCCCTTCTCTGTCTGTACAGGCCAGACCTCAGGCCAGCTGTTGGACACCAAATCAACAGTTGTTCAAACAGCCCTGAGTCCAGCTGAAGCCAACCCAGGAAATGCATCTCCTCTCTCCAAAGGCTTGCCCAGAACAAAGCAGAACCAGCAAGAGTCAGAAGTGTAAAGACAATAGATAGGAACTCTAGGCATGAAAATTCATTGAACGTTACTGCAATAAAACTAAATAAATCACTTCTTGGTTGCTTCTAGACAGCTTCTGAACACAGCCCACAGCTGATCCTACCTGTTCTCTCAAAATACTCTTCTCCTATTTTTCTGAGTTTAGACAATAGGAAGAAGTCCCAGAACTTCTACATGCCTGAAAAATGTTAGTGATTTGCAAGTGCAAGTAATTGATAAACCATGTGTTGCAGAGGTCACAGTAATAAGCAGAACCTGCCCTAAGGAGTAAATGATACACAGCACTGGCCCCTGGTTTCAAGGATGAACTCACACGAGGGGTCAGATACAAGCATATTTCTCATATTTGCTCTTCTTTGCTGCTGGTGATTTTAGTGCAGATAATTAAATTTTTCATCTAATTACTCAAGCAGTGGTGCCTGTGTGAGTGGTCAGGGAAGTTGCACGACATCATTTCAATCCACTGTTTACAGCACTTGTTTCGCTGGGTTTTTTCTCTGTTGTATGTATGATTGAGATTCACACTGTGGTGGTAAAACCACTCAGATTTATGACTGAGGTCAAGCTACGAAGTTGTCTTTACTAAAAGAAGATTCCCTTCCCGTAAAAGCTAATGGTCTGTGGTTACTTCCAACTCCTTGCTAAGCTAATACCAGTCTAGGCTCCACCAAGAGCCACCCCTCTATATTGTCCATATTATTTACCATCCATAATATTTACTGCAACATTCACTGGGTTTATTGTCCATATTATCTACTGCATTAGCTTGATTCCCAAAATAGTGGCAGTTAAGGAGATACTTAAGCATTCTACCCTCCCAAGGGGTGGACACCTGGCTTTGCTGACACTGAACTTACTTTCTCCAACACAGTTTATAGGTTGGCTCTGCAATCTCTTGGCAGAGAACAGGGTACCAGTGGAAGATGCCGTCCCCCTGTTCTGTCATGGTTAACAAAGTCCTGTCTGACCTGCCCTAAATTGCACCTGTTTTATTAAACAGTTGGAGTCCAAAGAGTCTCCAGCAAGATATAATCACTGTTTAGGAATGGTAATGCATGCAATGTTGAAATTCATACATATATTATTTATATCACAACTGATTGGGAAATTCATTAGATAAACTACTCATGATTACTATTCTGTTCACTCTAAGTTTTTTAGTGAATTATGGACCTCTGAGGACAGAGTGCTTGTACTTGGGAAAGAGATCACTGAACCAGTGTAATCTTTACTTGACATGTCAAGAGACCACAAGGAGTTTACATCAATTCTTCAGTGATATAGGAGTGTATATCTGACTGAGGATGGGGGTTTGAAACTCCCATTAAAAAGGATTTTGTAAAGTGCCTACAGGCCAGGATGAATAAACGTGCATTGCAGTCTATCAGAAAGTCAGAGGAGAAAAACAGACTATAAAATATAACAATGAAAACAATTACATTCATGGATTCAAATACTTGTCCGCATGTCCAATTTACTGATTTTTTGAGTTTCTGTATACCTGTAAAATAAGTTTGACCTTGTTCTAGCCCTCACATTATAGTAGCTTGTGTTTGATCAATCATCCTTTTCATATGAATAATTTAGTTCTAGTAATAGCACATTACTCCAAAAAATACAACCATAGGGATGTCTTCTGTACTGAAATATCACAATAACTAATGTTCCAAAAGCAAGCTTATTTTTACCTGTTATTGTTTTCAAAATTAGCAAAAGATAACAATATATCTAAATTCAGATTTCTTTCCCAAAACCATTTTCAAAGTAAGTGCAAAAATATCTAATCTTTAAGGATTTTTTTTAGAAAGTACTTCCATGTATAAGTACTCCTGGCACAGAGTAGAAAAGAAAAGCTGGGTGAATCGGCAATATTCTAGTTCACTGGACAGACAGAAAACAATAAAACACAAAACCAATATATTTTAGATCAACTTGATTCAAACAGCACTTGACACAGAATAAAACAGTAAGTTACTTCCCATTAAATTCTTTCAACATTTAATTAAGGGTGGAGAACAAAATACATAAAAACTAAGAATCAGAATACGTAGGAGACTTCTATCATTAAAAGAAAAATCAATATAGTAATCTTTTAAGATTCTTTAAAGCATAAACCACTGCAGTTTTCTTATTCTTCTCCCACCCTTTCTTAAATACTGCTAAAGATCAGCAAAACAGCCCAACATTCCAGTGGGCATTGCCTGAATCTCTTCTTCATTCATCCACTTGTTTGCCTTCCAAAGGAACCACCTCATCAATTGCTTCAGAACCATTGTCCTGTCATTCAGCAAACTACTCAGGCCTTCCTTCAGCCATTCTGTACTAAAATGTTCAAACATGCCCAAAGGATGCATTTCTGTCTCAGAATACATCAATCATCCTGCCCTTTACAGATTTGGTCTAATGGCATCCAAGACCATTTAGCACCACACTGAACAGGACCAGAGACATCTATCTATCCCATATCCATTTATCCTGCAGCCACAGGAACACCAGTGGGGTTTAAAGCTACCTCAGGACCTTCAGTGCCCTTAAAGGAGCAGTCAGAGCCATCTGCTGAGCTCCCCAAGAGCAGACAGCAAGGCGGAGAATGAATAGGAATAAATGTTTCAAGATAAAAAAGCAAATGAAACAAACAGTACCACAGTAAATATACAAAACCCCTGCAGTGCTTCATTCAGCTTCTGCAAGGGACAATAGACTTTAAATGAGTTGTCGTATCTAACTGGCACGGCCTGCAGATAGTGCAGGGAAAACACTTCTAAATATACTCATCATTGATTGTATTGGGAAGAAAAATAAGCGGTCCAGTAAATTACGACTTTTACACATGGGTTTATTTTTCCATTAAAAATGCCCAGCGTTCTTAATCTGTTTCTAACTGCATTTCTAATGTATTCCAGTTGCTTCACACACAAAATCATCAAAGTATTCCTTTGGCCTCTGACTCTGGAAACACCAGGACTGAGCTGTTTGCGGACCACAGCAGCAAACACCAACCCCACAGGCCTCTCCTCCAGCCCTGCCCCACAGACTCTCAAAGACAACTCGTCAGCTCCACATACAGTCAGCCTGTTCCTCCATGTGTCCTGTCCCTCACCTTCCCTGCCTGCTTTTCCACAGCAGCACCCCAGCCATCTGAGCTGGCCAGCCAGGTCTCTGTTACTCCAGGGTTGGTTCTTGTGTTTGTGCAGACACACTCAATGGGGATCTCTCTGTTTTGCCATTCCTGAAGTTTGCCCTGTCCCTGTCACCACATCCTTTCAGTCCTGTCCATCACTGTGTGACTTTGGGGCTCAGCCTCTTCTCCCAGGCACCCAGCAAAAGGACAAGAGGTCACAGTCTTGGGCTGTGACAGGGGAGATTTAGGCTGGACATTAGGAAGAATTTCTTCCCAGAAGGGGTGATGAGACATTGCAATGGGCTGCCCAGGGAGGTGGTGGAGTCACCACCCCTGAAGGTGTTTAAGGACTGGATGTGACAGTCAGTGCCATGGTCTGGTAGACAAGGTGCTGTTCGGTCACAGGCGGGACTTGATGATCTCAGAGGTCTTTTCCAGCCTAATGGATTCTGTGATTCCCTGTGGCCTGGAAGCTCCCTCGCAGCACTCCCACGTTCCAATCTCTCCTCAGCAGGCTGGCACCCACCTGGCAAAGAATCCCTTGTCCCCACTTTTTCCAGGTGGATCCCATTAGGAGGAGAACCCTCCAGGGCTCCTGCTCAGGCCCCTCCAGCCCTGCCATTGACACTCATGAGGACAAACAGTGGGCAACAGCCCCAGGCCAGGCAAGCTGCCTCTCCCCAGCACCCTGAGCCTCCAACAAGCACCTCCACACTCATGGGAGCAGGTTGGGGCCCTGGGGGAACTCTGTCCCATCAGCCCTCCCCGCACAGGGGCGTCGGGGCTCTGCAGACAGGCTTCACCCTTCAACAGCTCCTGGGGCACTGAGCCCATTCTGCAGCTGCAGGGGAAGGAGCTGCCTTCCACAAGAGTCAGGCACTGCCTCCCATGAATAAATTTCCATGAATAAATATCCCTCTTTCCCCTCTGCCAGCTCCCTCAGCTCCTGGCTCCTCACCCAGCACAGCCCCCCAGGCCAGGCTCTGCTTGTGCTCCCCATCCTCAGCACCCACGGGCCATGGCTCTGATAGATCAAGGTGTCTGTCCCTGGTAGGGCTGGACAACTCCCAGGGAAATTCAGGGAAAGCCCCTTCTCATTCCCATTATCTCAGCAACACCATGCTAGACTCAGAGAAGCCCTTGACTTTGGCAGGAGGTGGGTACTGAAGGCCTTGCAAGATCAGCCTCTTTTTACTACAAAATGTTTTTGAAGAGCTCGTGACATCTCCAAGTTCTCATTTGCAGAGGTGTTTTCAGCACATCGGCATCACTGCACGGCTGCACACAGGAGCCCTCCCTGGCCCAGGCAGATCTTTGTCACCAGCTGGAAAAGCCAACAATATATTGGTCCAGAGATTTTTATTGATACAAATCCTTTTCTGAGGTAATTTGTCTGGATCAAAATTCACCATGTCAATTTGTAAACTTAATTAACTGTGGTCTCAATAAAAGCCAAGATTACCAACATAATGATTAATTAGATCCTTTTAAGTAATGCAATGGTTGAATTAGCTAAATAAAAATAGTGGGGAAACTGGCAAGATAACACTCCACTGATGGATGGAGGTTTGTCCCACAAAAGCAAATGCAAGAAGCATTATGAATTAGCACAAGAGAAATAACTACAACATTAATCATTGGAGGCACATAAGTTATACACAGCTCCTTCGCATACAAAGGCTTAGTAATTGCAATGTCTTACCCCAGAAAAAAAAAGGAGGCTTTAGCTTCTCCATGTGATGTCAGAATGGAAAAATTAAACTTTTAATTTCAGATAAGGAGTGAGGTCCTACTAGCCTATATTTCTGAGATGAGCTATTACATAGATGAAGATAATTCACTTTTTCCCCTCCCATATTTATGTGCGAGTAGTAGACTTTTAATTAACCAGCATTGCACATCAATATCAATTTATACTGTAATTTTTTTAAGCTGTTCTGATATCAAGTTATTTTTATCTGAATCTTGAATTATATGTTAATAAATGATCACACACACAAAACAGCAATTCCAAACATTTTGTTCACCATCAGTAACTCTGACCATTACAACAGAAGCTCTAACAAGCCCTTTCAAGAGTTTAGTGCAGCAATGCAGATTTCAGTGAACTTATATCTGACACCAATTTCTCCCCCATTCCTTCTTAAAATTTTTTAAAAAATTATTCTACCCTCTTCTTGGAAAGCATTTAAAAAACATCAAATATTATGTAGTTATTAGAAGAGTCTCCACTCCTTGATCAGAATTTTACAGGTGCATTAGAACTCCAGTTTACAAAAGTCAGGAGGAATCTTCTAAATGTTAAATACTTTGGAGTATTTAATCAAGCCATTGTATAGCTTAACATTTATAAACCACACTACAGTGGCAAATTGAGAGAATAGTTCTTTAGGTCTGCAAGTAATTGCTAGTAACCAAATGGATTTAGAACTAGTCTATTTCTGCAAAGGCCTTGCAGGCATCATTGTTCATTTGTCCCTCTTTTCCCTTCAACCCTCTCTTTTCTCAGCTTGGTTACTTTGGACTAAGAGCCTCTTTGATACGGATACAATTAAATAAAATTTTGACTCCTAGCAAAATAAGACTTCAGGCTTGCTTAAGTTTTCTTAACAGCAAGGATAATACAAGTCAGAAAATAAAAACAACCAATTACTTTCTACATGCAGGTAAGGCAGGTAATCTCCTTCATTATTTCCTTATTTTCTACCACCACTCCTTGGACTAAAAAGGTTTAGAGGATTAATATTTCTCAGGAGGTTGATCTACAGTGGTGTTGAAGGAAGATATAGCACTTGTTTTTGTTCTAACTCAACCACAGCATCACATGAGACACAGTGGGATGCATCTGGTTCCAGATGTTGGGGCTACTCGTCACAAACACTGTTCTTTTTACTAACCAGTTCTGAAATTTACTGCCATTATTGTTCTAGCATAACTGTGTCAAATAAGCTCAGTTCTGCTTAATTGTTTCCCATGTACATTTAATTCTGGAATGGTTGTGATAACAGCTAATAAATTTTGAGATGGAGTTTCCCAGGCAGAGCCGAAAATTTTCGTGGTCAAAAACGCATGAAATAGACTGACCAAAAAACCCCCCAAGAAGCTCATAAATCTTTAGTATTTAAAACTGCAGAGCTTTTTAGGAACAAAAAGAAAGTAAAACTATGCACGCTACCTATTTTCTTTTATTCTCATGACAAAAACAGAACTGCAACTGAGGAGCTGACTAACTCGATCATTTGCAATGAGTCACAATTAAATGGAGGCTGCCAGACTCAATTAACGTATCAGTTCAGTACAGATATCATTCTGTCAAACTGAAGAAAGAACTGGTTTTTTCCAGGTCCCAGGAGTTTATTGCTTCTTGCTTGTGAAAAAAGCATACCCCATTCCAGCCTTTCCAACTCATACTGCCGCTGTCTAGTAAACCAAAAACCTAAAACCTGCAGTCTATTAGGCCTACACTCGTTAAAAATTACATTGGCCAAAAACTGGAGTAATAAAAACAGACGCATCTGTCCAAAGTTATCTCAATGTCCTTCAAGGTCTAATTAGCAGGGGTTGTGTCTGTTCTGATGCGGTGGATTTTTTGTTTGTTTGTTTTTAAAGCAACTGTGGTAAACAAATAAAGATTTATGTAAAGTATCAGACTGGCTCTTACAGATGAGCATCTAAGTGGATTGTATTAAATTTAATAGGCATTGGACTAACAGTTGAATGTCTTTAACAGCAACCATAAGGTTTTTTCCTCCTCCACCCTAGCTTTGAACTTGCAGTGAGACAAGGGGCCACTGGGCAGACAGAGCAAGAGCCCTGGAACCTCCTCCTCTGAAGGAACCAAGCTCCAGCATAGCACTGTCGAAGGGGGTCAAAACCATGACTGTGCCTGTAGGAGGCAGTGGGAGCTGGAAGAGGCCACAACAGCAGCTGTTACAGGGCTTTCCTTCGTTCAAAGGCACAGCACAGGACTGATTCCCCATAAGCAATTCCCAGACCAGTCATCCGGGCAGAAGCCCTGTTCTTTGCCAAACAAAGGAAAGCTCCTCCAGAATGTTAAATCCACCTGTTATTTCCAGCTACAAAATACACTGCTCCGTTTTCAGAAATCACTTTAAAACCTACAGCAGCCTAAGCACACTTAGTCTCCTGAAATGCAGGGGTGGAAATCCCTCCCTTTCCTAACCTCTTTTTTGTTACAACAAACATTTTACAGAAGCTCAAGAATACCCCATCTAAAGAAAGGGGGAACTGCCAAACAATCAAGCCCTAGAACATTGAGAAGACAGACTTGTACTCATAACTCACCCCATCAAGCATTTGATTCCACGCTCAGTCAGTTTTGTGTCAAGGACAAGAGAAAAATAAAGAGGGAAGCATTAACTTCTCTCCCAGAAAGGCGTGTGACAGGACTCCAAAGAAGTAGCAAAGCCATCTGCTGCCAATACTACTTATTAACTTCCTTTAAAGTAGACACATACCTGAAATCAATTGATAATTTAGCCACTTAGCAGTACAGTTTCAGTAAACTTGGCACAACCCCTGCTCCTGAAGTGCAACGACTCCTGCTAAAAGCTTCAAACAAGAACTCCCTCACAAAAATGATTGAAAGGTTTTGGTTTTGGGGTTTTTTTCTTTAAATTTTGTGGGTTTTTTGTTGTTTCTTTTTGACTGGAGAAGAAATAAGGGCTGCAGCTAACAGCATTATTGTGTTTACCCCCTGTGGCAAAGAAGACACCAGCATTCCAGTGCCACTCTACCCTTCGGTTTTCCCTTGCTGTTCCTCCCCACCATACAGACACACAGCTTTCTGCTTGCCTTGGAAATAAGTATTGTAACTCTCTGTAAATAAGTATTGTGTCTCCCAGCTAATGGTCAGGCTCCAAAGCTCACAGCTAATTAACCAACCTTTGGTGGCTCTTGGAGCGTGTGCCTTCTGCCAACATTTGAACCCAATCCATTAAATTCAGCTCTAGCTGAGCACAGATGTTTCCCCGTTTACTTTCTGTAGGCACAAGGGGCCAATGAACCTCGCTGCCTGTGTGCAAGAGCCTTTTCCAAATAGGAACTGGCCTCTCGATGTGAACATAAGTTTCATATGGGAGCAGACATGAATTGCAATGGTGTAATGCATTTGTGTTCATTATTGAAAGGAAATCTGGGGCAAAAACCCAAAACTGACGAATAAAAATATCTGAAGAACTTTTTGAAATCATTCTACATTGCTAGTTTACATTTATTAAACATTATGTACTTTCAGTACATGGTCCTCAAACATACTAGCCCTAGGGAATCTATAATCTTAATACCTAGAATACTCTTTATTTCTCATTAGGAAACAGATAAGCAATTCAGAACATTCTGGTATTGCCCTGTCAAAGGGCAGCTGGGAAAAGATTTTTACATTAATTATTTAAATTTTATGGCACTGTCTGCAGCATTTTCTGCTTTGCTACAACAACAGAATTAAAGGACAAAGGAAAATCTATTCTTTCCAGCAGAATTTTATTCCAGGCCACATTTTAAGACTCAAATGTTATGCACTCATGAGAGGATAATAAAAAATCTTTAATAACCCCATGGAAATATGCCCAGAAGGAATGAAACTTAGAAGACATGAATAGGTCATCTAAAGGAATTTCTTCATGATTGAAACTAGAGAAATGTTGACAGCTGCAAGTGTAGTGACAATACACATTATCCAGTGATGGATTCACAAAAATGCTTAGGCTGCCCAGGGAACCAGGGCCAGAAGCTGGGGCTAAGCAGCCTCAGGATTGGCCTTCTAATTTTCTAACATTTTCTTTAGCAAGTTAAACTTGCAATCTTAGCTGAGTGGCCTCAAATGTACCCTGATCTCACTGGCCTTGCACCTGGGGCTAGCAGATTCTTTTTAGAAGCTTCAGTTTCTAAATCCTTCCTAAACTGCACAAAATTTGCAAAAAAAAAAAAAAACAAAAAACTGGTGCTAACTTGTGTGTTGCTCAGATAATATGGGAACACTGATAAAAAAAAAATACCTGTGCATATTTAATGTCATTTTTCTTTACCTTCCTCTGAGAGCACAGCACAGTTTCACTGCTTTTCCCTTTTATTTTGAAAAAGAAAAAAAGAAACAACACAAAAACACTTAGAAAATGTGACAGTAAAACATCTTTTCCCCTGATAAAGTAATGTCTCAACATTTGCTACCAGTAGAAGATTCATCCAAGACCCTGCACACAATCCCCACACACAATAAATGACCATACAAGTGGGCACACACAAAAACACTGCGGGAATGACTGGAAATGTGAACAGGACCTGCTGTGTCTACTCATGAGCAGTGATTCAGTGTCATATTTTTACATAATGACTATAACAAAAATCAACGAGCTTTTCAATTTTCTTCTGGTCTCCTATAATCATTCATACAACCAGAAGGCTACACCATCAATAGCCAAACCCACTGCATGGGCTCCACACATTGAAGCCTTTTTCAGGCTCACAGAAATGCAGCAAATAGTGAAAAGATCCACTATCTGAATAACACTAAGTCATTTAAGCAAGATACACAGCTGGAAATTAAGAAACATGTAAGGATGTTGCACTTTTTCAGACTGAGAGTCCGTTTAACACAGTCTCCTGCCTTCAGCAGTGGCCACAACAGACCCTGATGCACTTGCAGCTTCAAATGCTTCCTTCACAGTGTCTGGTATTTATTTTAATAAAGCCATGACATTTTAGACAGTTTATAAGAATTCCGTTTTCTGGGCCCGACTACAAAAAGGGGGATGCTTTATAAAACACGAATGTGCAGCAGTTGGCAGCACATCCATCAGTGTCACTCATGTTCACTCTCTCTCAGGCCCTGGCGAGTGTTCAAGAGCCCAGCATGAGCAGCTCAGGTGCAGCTCAGGTGTGGAGCAGGGCTGCTCTGCTCCTCCTGCAGGCTTCAGCAAGTGCTGCTGCCAAAGAAACCCACTCCATTTAATTTAATTTGCAAGAAACAAAGACTACCTATGAGAAATTCCTCTTCCTAGAATAAAGCAAATTTATTACATGGATGGAGCCCAAACCAAGTAGGACCTTGCTATCCAGATCTTCCATCACAGTCCAATGCACCATGGAGCCGTCATTAGCAATTCCAATTTGCAGTGTTTTTATACATAAAAGTTTTATTTCTTGCCAGACAGCAAACATACAATACATCAGTCTAGAAACTTCAAAGGAAGTTTAAATTTTAAGCAATACCTATTTTATTCCTGAGTGTTCTGTTGGGAAACCCCGACAGATATAAGTAATTTTTGGCCCATAGTGAATTTGGCCCATAGTGAATTGAAGTTTATAGTGTGAAATTATTTTTCCTGGCAGATATTGGTAACAGAGATTCCAACAGCTTGCTAGTTAATATGTAATTTTAGTAGCATTCATATTTAAACAGTAGCACTACTAATTTTGAATGTACATAGCAACAAGTATCAATAAAATGATTGACTACTGCAGGGAAGTGAATAGTGTAGCATTAAGAACAGGTGCACTGCTTTGAAAATATTCTCATAGTATAAAAAAAAGTTTCAACTAAAAAGAGTGGGCAGGTTTTGAAGTGCAGATCCCTACTGCACGTGAGGTTCATAAAGGAAGCAAACTAACAGATACAACTCATGGAATCGAAAGAGTTAATCAGTGAATATTAGCATGTATCACCAAAAGGCATTTGCAAATGTATGCAACAAGTTACTTTTCCTTTCTCTAGTTTTTCAGCTTTGTCCTGCCACATGTGCCGAACAATGAAATTCAGACAAAAATCTGTCTGAAACATAATCGTTTACATTCACATTTGGCCAGGTGCCATAAAAATCAGATTATGTTAATCAGATGTTCAACTGGCATTTAGAATGATCAGCGTTTTACTATCATATATTTAAGTTTTATCCTGAAATTAGTTCAATTTTTTTCAGTGACAAACTCAAAATACTTCAAAGTAATTTCTTCTAAAGCATATAGAATGGCATAAAACCAAACACCTATTAGTCAGTTCACAGGCTCAATGCCAGACCTTACTGACAGGTATGAAATGAAATGGGCAACTGTCTCTTTCAGCCAGAAAGTTTTTAGAAGACCTACACATGTAGGGGTTCCTTGGAGGTGTCAGGCATGTAGAAGTCAAGAGTTTGAGACTTTTAGAAGTATAAAGACCAATGAACGGTAATGAAGAGCTTTCCTTCCCTTCACCCATTGGCTCTAAAAATTATTTAACATTTCTGGAAGAAGGAAATTCAAATCTTAAGTGCAACATTGGGTGCTTTTTACACATAGTAATAATAAAATATATTTCCCTTAAAGACCTTCTCTTCGTCTTTCCTCCCAACATCTTGATAGGAAAATATTAATAAAATCAAGTTTGGAAAAAAAAAAAGAAAATAATGATACACTGAAAAGACTAGTAAAGTGATTTAGCAATTTAGCACAGCCACTCTGTCTGTATTATTATGAGAAAGTAACCAGAAATAGTCAGTTTTACCCTAATCTTCACTGATTCCTAAGGCTTTTCTACATGGTCACATCAAAGAGAATTAGCACTTAAATACAATTGTATGATACTATTAATTCCCACACAATTCACACCATTTTTTGATCAGGATTATTTTGAGTATTATAGACAACATGGCACATATGAAATTTTTCAGACCCTCAACATGGTACTGTGTAATTGCTTGCTCACCCAATTGCCATGAAAAATCATGTCGGCTGAAAATAGCACTGATAAAAATATCTTAAATCTGATTTAATAAAAAGACACTCTTCCACTACAGTAACAGTGGAACATTAATAAGTAATTCCAGTGATAACACTACTGAAATAAAATTCTGTGGGCTTCTTCTGGCACATGGCAAGCTGTTAGATTACAGTGAACCATCTATAGACACTACAACCTCCACTATTCCAAGCAGCTACGGAGAAACTTCTCCATATTTTTATGCTGTTGGTCTTCACCCTGTCTTTAGAATATGATTCATTGTATGGTTTTGTGTACAGGTGAAGCACTGCAGCCTAGTGACAGCATAGGACCAGATCTTAAATGATGGTCTCATTTCTGCTCTTTGACGCAATTGGTAGGTGACCTTAAGAAAATACTTTGCAATCATTTGCAACAACCGGGACTCCCATTCTACCTGTGTTATAAAAGACTTTGAGATGAACTGGCTAAGAAGGGCTCAAAGATGGCCATTGTGAGCGACACGTGGCTTCAGCAAGGAGCAGATTTTGTAGTGCCAGGACAAAGTATGACCTGGCTGGAGGTAGACTGAGAATAGAGAGTCTCTGTTGTCCCGTGCTGTAACTATGCTTGTAGGGTCCCCACAGCAAAATCTAAGCTAGAAATTGGAAGGTGCTCTTCCAATTTATAAATGTACAGTTAATTCTACTCTCCCCATACACATTTTCACACTCTGCAAGCACAGGGAAAAAGTCCTCAAGAAAGTTTTGGCTTCTAAGTATTCATTCCCTGCACGCAGACTTTTCAGATCCAGGGCTGTCGGGAATGAGGCCACATTCTTTTTGAAGTTCAAAAACTGATTTATTAAAAATGACCAAATTCCTTAATAAAAAAAAACTTCACCTGGATCCACAGCGATTGGAGAGACTTACAGCAAAAAATGCTATGAACCCAAAACAAAGACCTACAGTGCTGGGTCTTTGCTTGGGCCCCCAGCACCAGATCACAGCTCTGCCTGGGCTAATCCCAAGCAAGGTGTTGCACACAGAAAAGTGCAGCAACCAAGCACGCAAAAAGAGCAACCCTCCCCGCCGGGTTTTGATATTTATACTTCTCCCGGCTCCTCCCATCACCGCCCACTGTCCTGCCTCCAAAGTAGGAGATAATTGGTGGAGTTCTTTTAAAGTTCAGTTCATTGGGCCTGGTTCAGGAGATGGATGTGAGGCCTTTCAGCCAATGGCTTGCTGGTTTCTAGGGGTGCAGTCTCTGGGTGGTGTCATCTGAGTTTTTGGAGGGAACTTTCTCATTAAAATTCATAGTTACCACGGAGCTTGGTGACAGCACTGGCTATAGGTGAGGGGGTTTTCTCTCTGGAACACAGATAAACTTGGAGATTAATTTAAAAGATATCATAGGATTTTTCAATGTAATTTAAACTCTGGAACTTTGTTTTGAACTTGGAAGTAGTACCCAACGCTTAAACATTAAGGAACATGAACTACAAACTCTCTTAATGAATTAACAACTTAAGTTTCAACAACATTCATATTTTAAATTAATTACTCATCATTCTATGAATGCGAACACCAAACCTTTTATTTTAAGTATGACAAGGGCCTTGGAAGGCTCATGTTCCAAGTGCTTGCTGTGCAGCCCTGCCCTGGCTGCAGACACCACCAGCCATGCCTGTAAAAGATTGCCTGTCATAGGCTAATCCTCATTCACCTCGGGAGATGGGCAACACCTCTCCCTCAATGACACCTTCTCTGCAGAGTACAGCCACAGTCACTGTGGGGTTCTCCCTTGTCCCAGTGCAAAACCGCCATGAAGCAAACCAGGGCATCTCAGTAACCCTCAGCCTCCCGGGTGTAATTTCACACCTTGGCAGAAAGCACACGGACAAACACAACCACGGCTCCACTCTCCCCAGCACCAGTAACAGAGTGCCAGGGACGGGCAAGCAGCCAGCACACGGCCCAGCTCGGGGCCTTGCTCTGAGTCAGGGGCAGGGCATCAGCAGCAGTGCCTTCATTTGCTGGGGCAAGCGCTTGGCAGCACTGGAGAATGACCAACAATTCTATAGAAAGTGTCAACAAGGAATCCCATCAGAACACACCAAGCAATGCTGATGTGCAGCTCTCAAAGAGCTGGAGAACATCGCATCCCACACCAAGGGGGACACCCAACCTGTCACCTGCCAGCACCACAGGCAGACAATGCCCCGGCTCTGCAGCCTGACACCATCTGCTGAAATTCTCCAGAGGCAGAATGGATGCACTGCTGTTCAATGACAAATTACGGAACAGACATATTTAAGATTCTCCTTTAATTTTTCCTCTGAAAATCCATAATAAACCAGCAAAGGATTAAGATTTGGTGATTAGCACCTGAATGATAACAAGTCATTATTTTTGTACCAAACAAGGATAGAGTATTGTGGGTAATTTATAGTGGGTAATTAAGGTAATGAATACTTGAGAGTCTATCGAATAAATAGTCCCTAAAAGTATCATTTTAATTGGGACATGATTATAGACAGTACTAAAGAGGACTGAAACAGAAACAAAATACCTGTTTTAGGCACATATTTAAAAAAGGCATGAATCTCATCACTTAAACTTTCATCTCAGTTCATCTTTGATTAAGGCCTGTTCTTCTAAGTTTGTCTACAGGGCATGAAAGTAACTGTTAAAATTATACCAATATCACCACCTGTGTGAACATATTTTTAATGCTTTTTTGTTTGGCCTGTCTTGCACCAAATGATATCATTGGAGGAAGAACAGGCTTCCCTAGTGCTTCACCCACAGACAGGCAGGCAGGTGGAGTGTCCCCATCATATGAGTTAGCCTAATTTTCTATCCTCACTGAAGCTTAAATTCCAGTTTTCAGCACAGCAACAGCAAAAGAGTGCAAGCATGGACTAATGTTGCCAATACCAGGCCTCAGCAGGATTATAAAACAGGTAAAAGCTATTTAAAAAGTGTGTCCTGCCGCAGTGCTGTTGTGTGTTGTGGCTAACACTGAACCAACACAGTTGTGTTTCCTGTGTCCTCCATCACAGCAGGAGCTACTTACTCAGCACTCTGTAATGCTCTAACACCCAGCATGGGCACTGACTCATCCCTCTCAATCCCTCTTGGTGCCTTGGACTCCAAAATGAAACTTCAACAACAGTGAGCTCTTCTGCCCAGCTCAGCAAGCCCAAACATTATTGCTTTTTATAGTGCTCTTCAGCCAACTGATGATTATTTCTTAGCACATCTTGAAAAGAGGGTCACTCTTCCTCAACACGGGATGAAGGGAAAACACAGCTGCAGGGGATTAAAGAGCCAGCTGCATGCCCAGGACCCATCCTTGCACCTGGGTCAAGGAGAGGCAGGTCCCCAAGTCACTATGGCCACATTACCAAGCTCAGAAAGATAAAAATAATCAGTAATGTGGGCTTTGCAAAGATGCAGGATGTCCCTGTCGTAGGAATGTATTTGGAAGTTTGAAGGTGATAACAGCTGAAGGTGGCAAGTTGTTCCAGCTAATCTATTCCTCCTGCTAAATCATAAAGTTGAAAAGGACAGACTGCACTGAAACCTCCCTAATGAAAACCTGAATGCTGATAATATGACCTGCTTCACCAGGAGAGTCGTTATGTCCTGATTACTGAGAAAGCTTAATTGCATTGGTTTTCACAGGCAAGATAAAACTTTAATATGTAATGAAGTGTGTACCAAACATTAGAAGAAAACACTAAGGAACAAAATATCCCTTTGCACGTGTGATTGCTATGACCTCCTGAGGAACCGACTCCTCTGGAGAGGTTGCCCCATGCTAGAAGCAGCCTGGGGGAAAGGGGCTTACATTGTTTGCAAGCCAATCTTTGGATTAATTGCACTTTTATACAGTCTGGTTTCACTTCACATATCTTCGTGCCTCAGTTTTATGTAACTTCTCAGTTTGGTGTCCAGGCTGGAGTTTGGTTGTGACTGATGGTTTGGAAGGGTTCATACATGGAATTCCATCTCTGCTTTATTAAAATCCTCAGTTTAATGGGAAAATATTCACTAAGCCTCTAAGAAAATAATCCTGGTTTTTTGTTGCAAGTGTTGATTGATCAGAAAATTGGTGCTCCTCACAAAATTTTTCCCTGCATTTGCACACTCCTGTGGTTTTAAAGGTCTGATTTAAAATTTTACTTGCCTGTTTGAAAGCATAATGAAGTCTATAATTATCTATTTTCTTCCAGGCAGTTCTCAAGTGTTGATGGATCCTCACTATTACTTTCCTTAGAAATACAGGAGAAAATCCTTCTGCTATCTTAGAAAAATACCTTCTTCTTTTCTTACATAAGCACGAGCTATAATACTCAAAGTAATTTATTTCTGTGGAAAAAAAAAATCACATGCTAGGAAAATAATCTAATAAGTTAAACAATTAATCACTACCACAACCCTCCCCAATATTCTTTTCCAGCTGCTAATTAATAAATTGCTAAACATACTTCAATTTGTTTCTGGAAAAAGTCCTGCAGGCTCCACTATTTGCAGTCAGCAGCAGACATGTCCTTCAGTTGTTCATCTCAACACAACAAGTGGAAATGTGATTTCTGGTCTCTCCATCTCCTTGCAGTGCACTGGGCAGCACTGTGAGTTTGATTCCCAAAACTTTCCGGTCAGGTACTGAAATCCTCAGGTCAAATCAAAAACAAAGCTGTCAAACATAAGTTATAAAAAAAAAAAAAAAATTACATTTTCTTTTCTTCTTTAAGAAAACACATCAAGTAGCCTAAAGTAAGAAATATTCCTATAATTTGGTTTTATGCTGTGTTGTAATTTTGACAAAACTATAATATAAAATGAACCCTCATGAAAGCTCTGCTTAGGTTAAATATCTGTAATCCAACAGGATCAAGAAGAAATTAGCAGTTTGCATTTTGGAAAGAAAGGATTCATAAGGATTCATATGACACATATTTCAACAACTTTATCGTGAATTGTCCCAGCATTAAATTTTAGCTGTTTTTCCAGCAAAGTGTGGACAGTGTTCCTTAGTTAAACAGCAGATTTTTTTTTCTTTCTTTGTTTAATAACAAATAAATTAGGAGGAAGCTTTTGTTTTCCATCAGCTTGACAATTATGTCACTGTTTTGCTGGAAATAAGAGCAGTTGGCATTTCCTTCATGCCAATATATGCGTGTGTGAGTTGAATTGTCTCTGAACTACAAGCAAGAACAAGATAGTCTTTGTGCCAGAAAGCAATTAATGATTGCTCTGCAGCCAGGTTATTCCCAGGGTGGAAGCCCCTATCACAGAGCCATGTGGCAGCTGCAGCTTCTGCACGATGGAAAATCATCTCTGGGTAACTGCTTAGTCCCTTTAAGGAGAAGAGACCTGCCCTCTTGGAAATAAACCACCTAATTTTACTAAAAAGAACCATCTTCTAGCCATATGGAAAAAAAAAATCATCAAAATAAAAGGTGTGATCAAAAGACTGTAAATGGATTATTTGATTTTCCTAATGTTCTAAAGGATTTAAGGGCTAAGACAACTTACCATTTTCATACAAATTACTTTTTTGGCAGCTTTCTCTGTCTATTAGAGACTCCAACACTTTCTGTGAATTTGGATTTACAAGATCGGCACAGAACTAAATTTTCCTAGAAGAGCAAAACCTATTGAGGTACCGGAGGAAACCATTGCAAACACCCAAATGTGCAACCATCACCTCCTGCCTCTTCAGCAATGTCACTCAGTTACATAAACATGCCATGCACACTGAATTCCACATCACCCGCGCCACTTGAAGCAAGCCATAACATTTCCCAGCCAAATATATGCACGACTCCAATATGCATACACATATAACTCCAGTACACAGCTAATGAGATGCAATTATTCACAGCTGATAAGACTCTTGTTCTAAAACCCTCTACATGAAAGCAAGAAAAATTTGAGTTGCAGAGAGACTTTTCCCTTTCATCAGTACTGTCAATTATAATTCCAACATTATGTAAGAAACAGGAGAAATCAGCTCTGATCTGGCTAAAGGTTAATAAATGCAGTAGTTCAGGGAACTAGAGCAGAAGAATACTAATGGCTCCTGCACCTGGAATGCAGCTTCCCTCTTCATCCTAATTAACTTCTCCCCCATCAGAGCATTTACGATGCATTTGTGCCTAAAGCATTTATGAAATAATGCAGGTCTTTGGCTTCAATAAGTCAAGTATAAGTCAAACAGAGCAAAGAGGGTGTTAACAAAAGACTGACCCTGTTATCATTACTTATTTGGCATAAAATAATATTAACAGCTCTTCTGCTTTTCCATTGCCATTTAAAAAACCCAACATACCACCACATGGTTAATCCTTTCTCTGGATTAACTCATAAATAAATTTGCTAATTTTCCTATGTCAATATTTTCAGGTTTTTCTGTAAGTATTCTCACTTCTTCCGTGCACCAACAGGTAACAAAAGATCTGCAGCAATGCTGCGTTTCTTGTGAAAACGTATTTTCAACAAAGCATGCAAAAAACCCAAACTCAATTAAAATTCTATGACAAGAGACTTCCTGGCATTGCAGTGGTCAGGAATACACACTGTACATTAAATGTCTGATGGGAAGGGGACAGACCTGAGGAGTGATGAGCTGCTTATGTCTCACAGTGCCATCAGCCCGTGCAACAAATTACATGCAGGACATGTAGGGGATGAAGCACAGCTCTTTTTACCTGTCAGAGCATCCTCCCTGGGATCACCAGTGTCACGGAGCTGACTGTGACACTTCATCAGCCACCTGCTTTTTGTCAGGTTAGTACCTCATCAGAGAGTGGCAAAGTAAACTCATCAGAGAAGTTCAGACATTTCTCTCGTGAAATCTGCCGCATCATTTCTTCATTCTTATTTTGGGTCTTTAGTTCTACAAATATTGACTCCCCGGAGCAAAGCCAGCTCTTCTCGCTGACCACTGGCTCTGGGAGACACAGTTTCCATCATCAGCTGGATATTTAGTGATTCTAGTGATGTGTGGAACATATTCAGGGGGAGAAACACTACTGGTATAGCCAAAAGTGGTTAAGGTTATAAACAGCAGATAAAATGAGGGGTCAGAGGGAGAGAGTCTTTAAACTGCTTGTCTCATAGCACTGTCAAAGTGTGTGAGATGGTGCTGTTCAAACCAGGCAACTGTGGGAGGCAGGAGCCCTCCCTCCCTGCTTGTTGGGGCTGCGCCACACCAGGCAGTGACCTGACCAAGGTGGGGCAGTGGCTGAGGCATCACATTCCAGCCTTTCAAGTCCGCTCTAAAATGCCTGCACTAGGGGTAGGACTTTTATTGTCTTGGTCTACTTTCTTTTAACAGGGCAGGGAATCTGTTCATACAGCAGTGGGAGGCGGATTTTTTTTGTAGATGAAAGAGAGCATTGACTGCTGCCAGAAGGAAATCATACAGAGCAAATCTGCAGCAGCAGCTGGTGCAGCTGCCAGCATCCCCCGGCTGCTCTCAGACCAAAGTCCTTCTCTTCGGGGCTGAAGAGCTGCCTCCTCCTGTGAAGCTGTTCCTGCCAGCACAGGAAGCTGACTCCAGAGGCAGAGGGACACAAAAAGCAGAATTCAGTGAATTCCAGGCATATTTACTCTCTCTAAGGCTATGGCAGGAGGTCTGAAAGTGGGGCAGTAAATAGGATCCTGGCTAAGGTAAATGCAGACCTTCACCTAGTTCCTAAATATGGGCATGGATCTCCTGAGCAAACAAATATTTACCTCTGTAGGAATTGTTTATATATTTGCAACAGGGAAGCAAACAGTTGTGGGTAGGGACTACTCAGGTGGAACTTGTGACTTGTGATGACATACTAAATACTCTTGCCCTGCCAATGGTTGTGTTCAACCTCTGGTTTATGTGGTTAACATGTGAGATACAAAGCTTTAACTCTATACACCTGGTGCTCCTGGGACATTTGGCCAAAGGGTTACAGGCCTGTGGCCAGTGCTATGTAGAGCCAATCTTTACCAGTGGCTGGGATCAGAGCCCAGACCAATGACACACCATCTGGAGCATGCCAAGGTATTTCAAACATGCACTAAAAATATTTCCGTTCACTTCTTGATTGAAACAACCCAAACACCTCCTGCCTATATTTATCTGATGATGTCAGCTCATGACCTGGCCCATCCAGCAGCTGTCTCTGTACCTGAGGTCCTCAGTTGTTATTCCTTTGTACCTACTTCCAGGCACATGGTGAGATAAAATCACACACAAAAGTTTACTCCTTGCTGTGAAATTAGTCACTGCTGTCCTCAGCACAGATTCTTCCCTGCATCATAATGTTTAATACAAAGGAAAGATTAATTAAATTTTGTGGAACTGTGGCTTAGGTATCTCACTAGGGACTTGTTTGTATCTTTTTATTTAAACTTTCATTAGTTTTCATTAAGAGACATTACCGGTTCTAGCCACTTTCCCCTTCTTGCACTCAGCATATCAACTTAGATGCTTCAAGGACTGCAAACAATGCAAGGTAATTAGCCCAAGAAATACTCAATCCCTCCAGGACCAACTTTTTTCCATGGCATACCTCCTGCCAAAGGAAACCAGAAGCCCTACAAGCTCTGAGGAGGAGGGCCAGGCTGTGAAATTCCACTTGGAGGCACATATTCAGTCTACAGTCAGTACAACATGCATCCCTCTGAGTGAGAAATCCCACCTCTCCCACTGTGGGAAGTGGTGAAAATTACACATACCACGACTTGCATGTTTTAGAAGCCACAAACCCTGCAGACACTTTTTCAATGCAGCTGGATGCAGTCAGCAGCAGTTGGGGTCTGTATAACACCACAGTGTCTTTTCCGGCTGAGAAAAACTGGGCACCTGCTGCTCATGGCTGTGCCTCCCCCACGGCCACCTGAGGGTGACACCCATCACCCTGACCAAAAACCTCCCTTGCCTGACCCACTGCTTGGGCTGCTCTGGCACACACCCCTGCACTGCTGACCAGTGACCTCAGCAACTCTAACTGGCTGGGATAAGAAATATCTGAGGAAAAGTTTAATGTAAAGAAATACTTCCTTTTTAGCCTGAGTACAGCCCATCTGGTTCATGCCAGAGTGCTTCTGCACATGGGCAGGTCAAACAGAAAATCGCTTCAGTCAAAACATGCTAGAAATACAACTGTTCAGTCATGAGCATGACAGACCCACTATATTGCTCTTACAAACTTGATGAAAGTCTTGGAGCCCTTTGGGCTTTTACCACAGCTTGAGGTCTTGATGGCAGATGCATTTTCCATCCAACAGCCCAGAGCACAGGCCACAGCCCCAGATGTGGCCCTTTGCACAAGCAGCTCTCCACCTTGCAAGTGCAGGGCAAAAATGGCAGGGAAAAGACTGATTAAAAGAAATAAATAGTTTTATTTCGTTTTTGTTTCCTCTGTGAAGCCCTTTACCCTCATACCCAGTTCTCTGATGACCTGCACAGGTGTTTGTGCCAGAAGAGCAGGAGCTGAACATCCCTGGATCAGAAAGGAGCCTCTTATCCTACTGCTGCTCTTCATCAGGGTCACCCAGCCACCAGGCTCCAAGCACACACTGTCTACCCTACTTTCTCCACTTTCTCTGAATTCTGTCCTCCCAGTTTCGTCCATCTTCTGTTTTGGACAGAATAACCTACTACAGGAGTATATGACTCCTTCCCTTTTAGGATAGTTCATCCACCCCTTTCCCTGCAGTCAGGCCAGGCTCCCCAGGCAGGGCCTGGGAGTTCTTACCATGGACAACTGGACAACTCCAAAGATGTGCCTTGAGTCCCAGCACTGTCTGAAAATGTTCAGCTGGGAAGGCCTGGATGGAGGGCAAGTGTTGGAAAAAAGGATCATAACGAGTGCTTTGGTTTAGCAAGAATTTCTATCAACCTGAATTTTGGCGGATGAGTTTATGTTATCTAACATAACTGAGCAGATGTTTTTCAGGATGAGAAATCCATCAAGTCTACCTTGTGATATGTAGGGAGCACAGATGAATGAGAGTAAGAAATATTATTCAGAAAAGCAAAAAAAGGAGTGTGCTGTACCAGAGAACAACAGAAGAACACGTTTCCCAAAAGGGGTGTTAATGCAGAAATGTTATGAAAAATGATTAAAAGCTGGTAAAAAAGACAGTTTGCACAAAACTGATGTTATCAGGTTCAATTTCATTTTAGTCCTTCAAGGTACTGGATCAGAGTTATTATAACAGCCACTCAATAGTCTCAGTAGTTTTTCCTGCCTGAATGTTTATTATCAAGCTTTTCGGATTAAGGCGGGAATAGTGAGCAGCTGATGTTAAAGTACAAGGTTATGAACACATTTGTCATAGGTTATAAAAACTGCATTTGCCAAGCTTCAAGTTGCCACATTGCAAGGGAAGGAAATTAGAGAGTGGAAATCCATTTGCAGCTGCACTTTATTCCAAAAGAAGTCATGTGGGAAAATACAAGGATTTTAAAACGTCTAGTACATGGTACACTCAATAGATAAGACATCCACACTGGGGAGGACTGATTTTCAAAGTTTCTCAGGCTGACACAGAAGTGAGGGCAGTCGGCAGCATCCTCAGTACCTGCCTGTGCAATACACGCACTTCTGCTTCTTGTAACACTGCACACACCAGCTGAACATAAAATCTGACAAGGCCTTTCAAACCCACCACTTACTACCTACCCTGGCACTGTCTGAACTGAAAGTTCTTGTTCCCTGTGCAACCTATTTTTTTTTTAACAAGATCTGAATTTAGCGTTAGAAGAAAGAATGTAGTTCATTGTTCACAGCTCAACTGATGTATTTCTGCATCACCACCTGCATAGACAGTTTCTCTCACAGGTATGAAAGGACATAACATCAAGGATGGCTGAACAGAAACCAATTCTTCTGACACTCAACTGCAACTAGGACAACCTGCTGCCACCAGGACAGTCACAGGTGAGGGCTGTGTCCCCTTCACGGGGCTGAAATTCAGTGTCAGGTCATCTGCGCACAAACCCCAGGGGAGTCCCGCACTCCCACCCGCCAGTTTTCACCAGGTCTTCATTTCATTAGTTCTTGTTGGAGGTTTAACACAACAGAAAAATGTATTTGAAAATGGGTGTAAATAGGGCCAAGACATACCTGAAGACAATGCTGTCAGAGTCCAGTACATACACACGGCTCCTAAAAACATATGCTGCTGTCTCTGTCTGTCAGGATACACCACAGTGCTTATTTCCAGAAAGAGGGGAGGTATCACAGGAGAAAAGGTACTGGGAAAAATGAAAAATAAATTTAAAAAAAAAGATTGGAAGAAAAAAATAAGTGTAATTAATTATAGGTCTTTTTCCTTAAAAAAATTCCAAAACACCACACTCAATTTTATTAAGGGCTCATGTTCTCGCTGAGTATGAAATTTGATATATATCTTTTTCTTCCCCTCTGGACCTCTGAGGATATCAGGGTGCCATGTGTTGAACAACTTACTCAGGCCTCATTGTGTTTTACTTGAAATCCTCTTTCACAGAACTGGAAAGGCTGAAGAGAGTTTCCAAAATTAGTTAGGCTCTACTATGCCAGTTTCATTAATGTAGTAAAACTTCCAAGTAATGAATTTATTCCATCTGTAGCAATTAAAATGTAAATAAATACAAGAAGTAAAATAAATCAACCAAGTATTTGGGGGAATTATATCACTTTTGGGAAGTGTAACACTTACACCAGCGCATCAGGAAATGGAAAACTGGCTCACTCACACGCAGGAGATTCATTTGAATCAGATGGCAACACTGTTGAATTTAATGGCACGTAGCAGGACAGCACTGCACCTCCCAATGTTCAGACCATAAATCAAAATTGCTGTCCTGAATATTCTGTAGCATCACTTATTCAAAATATCACATTTTTATTCAGCAGTTGGAAGCATTTATCAGCCTAAGGAGGGATTTCTTCTGCTGGTTATATGGGTTGAATACTATTTTCCTTATTCAATGGAGAAATTTGAGTGGGGCACTGCTACACTTGGTGCAGCTGCCGTGTGACTGTTCATCCCACCCCAGCTCTGTCACTCTCTCACTCTGCCTCTTTCTGCACTGGCAAACAAGGCTCAGTTGGAAATACAGCTTCTTGCTCATGCTTTCAGTACTGCTGAAGCAGAGTTTCTGCTGGGGATTTTTCTTCCTTTGAAACAGACATTTGATACTTTATTTTCTGCCAGTGGATGGACACTTGTGCCAATATACTGAGTTACCCAGTGACACTCTACCTTCTGTTCCTCCCTCTCACCTGCCCGTTTACCAAAGAACTCCATGGAAAAATGTGGTGGGGTTTGGGCATAGACAGTGCAGGGAAGGCAATTAAAAGACATCACAATATTAAAATAGGACTGTCACCATCTTATATCCACAAAGAGATCTTTAGTTTGATTGCTGGACCATTAAATGCAGGCCCTTAATGAAGATGCAGCTCCGGCACAAAGATCATGTTTGGAATATGAATCAACTCTTCTGATTAAATCTCCAAAACCATTATTACATGACTTCTCTTTTTATAACTTATCTCATTAAAAAAATACTTTGATCCCTCCTGCAATAGTTCAAATTCTTTCATTAAGTCCTCTTTTTCTGTCATTTTTCTCATGTTTAAGTTCTTGAGGGGAAACAAAGCTGCTTATTCCAGAAGGCTTTTCCTTTGTGCCCCTTGTAAGGAGGACAGAACAATAACATTCAGGACAGCTGCTCTGCACTGTACACAATCAACCAGCCAGCAAAAACAGTGAAAAATGAAGCCAAAAAAGGAAACACTTTCATATTCATGACTCCCCGAGGGGACTTCAATGAGTTCACAGGGGTCATACGAACAGCAAATGTCACAAGTGTGTCCACTGAAAATATCATGTGGAAAAGTCTTTAAAAACATGATCTAACAACACAGCTTATATAAGGTTAAAAGAAAAAGAAGTTTCTGTGTAAGCTCAGGACAAAGCATCCCACAAAGGTCAAAAAACCCAGCATTTTCCTTGTGTTGTTTTTAATTTCATGTCCACAGCTTTAAAAGCAGTACTCTGTGTGCTCACACTGTCTCCACAATATGAAGAGCAACATGGTGTCAGTCCTGTCAAGGATGTACAGCTTGCCTTGCAGGTAATTGTGGAATAAGACCATTTTGGAGACTTACCTTCATTGTTATACTTAATCGTAAATATTGGTGGCTCAGTGACATTCTCTGCTTGTTTATATCTCCCTGAAATCTAGGCTTCTGCTGACAAAGAGACAGATACAGAGACTTCAGGGTAGGAGGAAAAACCAGCAATTTAGTATTTTTAACTATTTTATCAGTACAAAGCCAGTGGGCCTGTGCCAAGACTTTAGTGCCTTCTCCATATGAGATAATGGCAAGAGACACTAACTCCAGCAAAGGCCTTATTTACAAACTGAAGAGGGTGGAGGGAAACCAAGACCCCATGACATGGTAATGCCAGGCCAGCACTAGAAACCAGCCTGAGATTCCCAGTCCAGTGATCTGTTTTGATCCCAACCAAGAATGAAGCAGGACTTTCACAGAACCCTATTCCAAGCAGGCCCAAGGTTTTCCATCTTCCCCAGGACACAGCAGTCACACAACAGTGACTGTCCTCAGCAGGGCTGTCTGGCACACGCTGGCAGGGCTCCTCCAACCTTAATGACCACTGAGCCACCCATCCCCCTGAAAATGATTCATATTATTGCTGCTAAAACAAGCAAATAAGGGTCTGCATTCAGAGCAATGCAGTCATACTAGAGAGGATCTGAGGATCTGTTTGTTTAAAACATGCACACACATGCATGAGTGTTCACATGCCAACAACGGCAGCCCTGACTAAATAACAGCCACATTCCCAGTCTGCTCAAGCCCTGCAGTGCCTGGTGAAGACTAAGAACCCAGGACCAAGTTTTCCCCAGGTTCCAGCAGCACAATGAAGCCAGTGGGAACACTTTGCAATTAGGAGAATGGTAATTGGTCTTTGTGCACGGGCTGCTGAGACGCAGCCACTGCTGGCACACTGGTGTGAGAGACTGCAGCTCACTGCAGTTCATTTGTGGTTAATCCATCATGGGCTGCCTATGTGTAAATAACTACATCTCAACTTTCCATCTAAAATCACGGGCTTTTGTTGTTCCAGCATTGAGGCTTTACAGTCACAGAATTGTAAAATTGCTTTGGTTGGAAAAAGCCTCCAAGATCATAGAGTCCAGCTGTCAAACCGATGTGAAGCTGTAGCCCACAGACAGCAAGAGAGTACCAGCACCACGCTGCAGATAAGCTCACATCCTACTTTCCCTCCCAGCCTCAGGAAGAAGAAGGGTTTCCACAGAAATATGCAGAACCAGCTGGGGAATACACTGATGTGAGCAATGAGCTGGCAACTCTGGTTCTTACACACTCCAATCTACCCACCCACTGCTCTGAGAAATATGTAAAATACCATGATTAAATAGGGCTATTTTCACTATTGCCTCAATTTCTCTCTATAAAACTGGTTCTGCTACCTGCATCCAGCTCCCCAAATAAATAAATTTGTGATTTATTTAGATTGCAGTGTGAAAGAATTGAAGACACATGCCATTTCCTCAAGGTATCAATATTTAATATCTTTCTTGATCACCTAAACTGTGGGTTTTCATTCTCTAACTTCAAAGCATTTCACAGTCCAACCCAGTACATCACATTACATAATCAACCTTTTTTAAATGCTAAACATTATTTCAGAAAGTCCCCAGCACACAGGATGCAATACCACAACATGTAGGCATTCAGGCCACAGAAGTATGTAAATCTGTCCAACATCCCTTACAACACACAGCTTGTAGCCCTAGCCCTGCTCTGTAAATGTCCTGTCATTTCTTTACTATTCCAAGCCCAACAAATTTGAAGGACGTCTAAAATGGCCTGTCAGACTCAAATATTTAGGGAAAAAAAGTATGTTAGTGTTTAGAAATGTCAAAAAAATAAACACATTCAAGGAGAAATAGTTCAACCTATCCAAAGGTTTTGAGTGCAAAACCAACATCTGAAAAAGAAGGTTATGGATGCCATTACACTCTGAGTACTGAAATCATCTCATTGCAGAGTGGCAGTTGAGAAAGAAACAAAATGTTAGTATTTACAAAGACAGGAATAGAAAAGGACATGGAGATTACAATGCTTGCAACACATGGAAATGTGCTGACCCTGCAGGGCTGGCTCAAGGTGCAGCTCACACTTCCATGATCTCACAGGGACAAAAGTAAAAAAAAAACTGCCAGGAGTAGATGGAGGGAATGGGAAATAAGCAGGAAGGTGGTAAGATCACAGCTGTTTAGTTCAGAGAAGTAAAAATATAATTAAAGTCACATTGGCTGCTTCCATTTGATGAGATAATAGTGTGTCCATGGAAAAGAACAGCAGTGGGTTTAAAGGTAAGTAAAAGAGGACCTGAATATCATTTCAGCATTTCAACTTAAAGTAAAAATCTAAATGGACTAATAATTTGAGATTTGATGCTTCATTAAAAATAAATTATTTTCTTGGTTGGTTAAGAGCTACTGCCAGAAGTTCTTGCTGGTGAGAGGCATATTCAAAGAGATTTGCACTATTTTTTTGCATGATACTTAGAGTTTTCTAGTCCTATTTGAAAGTTTCTCCCATAGCAAAAACCCTCAGCATCATCCCCACCCCTATTTTTAAACATAAGCTCTTCACACACATTTACGTATAAAATAAAAAGGGTAACAGGAATTAACATGCACTGCAGCTTTCAAAGCCCATATTGGGAAACACTCACTGTGGCCAAATCAATGCAACAGCAGTTTTGTTCTTAGAGGAAAATCAGCTATTCTAGTCACCCTCACTCCTACTACTTTTATCTTCTCCAAGGTATACAAATGGTTCTTCTTTTATAACTGCAGAAAAGGGACTTAGAGGCATTTCAGCTACCAGGAGAATTATGCAATTTACCACATTTCTTTTGCTGGGAAAGAGGAGGGTAAAATCAGGATTGTGCTATTGTGATACCGCTTAAGAAGTTTTTTCTTAAGTGGGCAAACCTCTCAACTGATGAAACTACACCGTCTCAGGAACTGGGAGTAAAACCTGGCCAAGGTCTCTGCTTTTCCTCGAGCACAGAGAAATGCCTGTTATGGTTCCTATTCAATTTGCTTTTCCCCATGCAGGCTGGAAGGAGACAGCTGCTCATATCCAAGCCTCTGAAACGCCAAACAGCTTCAGTCCCCAAAGTAATTAGTGGAACAACACAATTCTATAACAAGAGGGCCTGAGACTTTCAAACCTGGTTAATATTGTATTTTGTGTCTCTGGAGTTTTGTGTTTAGATTTTCTGCTTTTAGTATCTTCTGTAGCTCTTTACAGACAGTGTAAATGTTATGCAGTCTTGGACTATGAAAGAGTTCAATGATCTCATGAGGTGGGTCACATCTAACTAGCAGGCTGAGGTCTACTCTAAAAACACCATGTGCTTTTGCAGTGCAAAGAGCTTTTTAAGGATTATTGCTATTAAATTACACCTGGAGCTGCATGGAGACCCCTGGAAAATGTCTTTGACCTTGCAGTAACCTTGTCTAAACAATGTTAATCATGATTATACTCTGTATTACCATCCCCTCTTGCCTACTGCAAAGCTGAGAAACTTCAGTGCATTACAATCATTACTGCCACAGATTAGGAACAATCATTGTTTACATTATAAACACACATTATTTTTAAAAAGATTCGAGCATATTGATTTGAACAGAATGCAGTCAATATCTGCAATGATCATCCTGTGTTAGCTAACTAGTAGCAAATAAATAGTCTATAAACTACACACACGCACAACTCCACCCTCCCTCCCGTCTGAAAGCTTTTTTGGGAACATCTAGAGAGAAAATACAGAAATCAATGCAGAGACCCTTGTTCAGCTTGTGAAACTTCCCTTCTTCAGTGGAAAACAGGACCACAGTGCTGCACACGGGGAGGTGCCTGCTGGAATGGGAGAAGCACAGCGTGACAGAGGATCACATGGTAGATCAATAATGCGATTTGTGGAAGCCATGGTTTGGTTTTTGTACTGCAACAAATCTGCAAGGGGAAGCTAGTGTTGTTTGTAAACTGCTGGAAAAAGAGAAACAAGCAGCTAGAATGATGGGAAAACTCACCACAAGAAGTAGGGTGGATCATGTTTCTGTATATAGACATGAGCAGACGTCAGCAGTTGGCCTTAGAACAGGTGATTTTGCATCCAAATTACAGGGAGAAACTTGTGTTGGTACCGGGTGCATTGCTCAGTTCGCTGGGAACACTGCTGGCAGTGCCATGCACAATATGTCACACTTAAAAAGCTTCCATTTCCCAGTCACCACTTAAACTATCTTTTTTAGCAAGGAAAGTCTTAGAAGACTGGTAGTTGCCATAGACACATTAGCAAAGCCTCAGAAGAACGATGTGGGGGAATATGACTATCTTCGAACCAGATCCTAAAGGGAATCAAAGCTGAGGCTGAGCTGACTCAGAGACGCACAGAGAGAATAAGCTCTGCTGGCAGGTAGAGCTGGGAGAAGCAGCCCTGATGCCAACACCAGCCTGGATACAAACACCATTACCACATAAAAACAAAGATTCAAGCTCAGATAAAGATTCAGTAACTTGGGCACACCTCATGATGTTTCATGAAATGGAGATGTTTAGATACAAATAGGGTGGGGTCCCTTTAAAAGAATCTTCTAGCAGAAGACCATAAGCCCAGCGGGTTTTTTCTCATTAAAAACCTCATTAAGGACAGAATTTATATCCAGTTTTATATCTCTCATATTGTCTGTGCAGATGTGTTCATCTCGGGAACAAATAGATAGGACTGTTCTGCTCTGAGACATCCATGAGCAGCCCATCACCTCCATCATTATTTTACATTCAACACAAAGCACCTTTATCAAAAGAATACTTTGGATTTTTGTAACGACTTCCATCCCACTGCCTCAAAGAACATTATTCTAATTGCCAAGGGTTTGTTTAAGCCCGTTTTGTGGATTGAAAGATTTTAATTAGCTGATCAGACATCATGGAAAATGGAGTCCTATGGAACCGCTTCAGAGCACAGTGTGAACATCACTTCCTTAGCTCCCATGGCCAGGCGAATGGTCAAACCTTAGAAATAATTTTAAATGCTCCACGAAAACCTCTATTTTGATTTACATTTTGATTAACCAGAACATTGGACAAGTTTGTGTGCACCAAAAGTCATAGAAGATGTGAGACATCGCTGCTGCCTTCTCACCCCCGGGTTTGCTCTCCCCCATCCTCACCTGACCGAGCTCTGAGTGTGCTGCCACACCAGAAGCGCTCCAGAGCTCCAGCTCTTCTCAGGGGGGTCATCATTCCTGGCAGGACACCTCCTTCTCAGGCTGGATGCTGACTCCACAGGGGCCCAAAGAGCTCCTGCCTTTCTGCAGCCAGGATCAGCCCCGCCTGCAGGCCCTCGGTGCTTGGTGCATCCGGCGTGGCTGGGACACGGCAGGACAGGGCCTCGGGTGAAAGGCCCGGCCTTCACCGAGCTCCTCCTGCTCCCTCTGCTGAGGAAGCGCCTTTCAAAGCTCATTCTCACAACAAAGAAATTCTGCATAAGTTAATTGTCTCGCTCCTCTTTGTGAATTAAATTAAATTGGGCTCACCAAGCACATACTGTCAGCTTTAGCTTCAGGCATCCTCACCTTTAGATAATTTCTAACAGCAAAGGATGTCTCAAAACATGTGGCTGTTAACACCCTTCAAATCACATCAATGGCACAGGAAAAAATAAATGTAAACCTTCTTCACAGGTGATGCTTCATCTTGTCCCATTTAACAAGGAAGACAGACAAGAATGATACTATTGTTCCTTTTCATATTAATTGGCAGAAATTATCTTTATTAGAAAAATGAATTTTTCATATATTTACAATTTTTACATCATGTTATACTTGGCACATGTGTTCTTCCAAATAGTTATATACATTTCAGTACACACAGACATTCAAGTCCCCCATTCCCTTAATGTTTTTCTACATATTTAACAAAAAATGAACACAATACAATTTGTAAGACAACCATAATAATTATATATTTCTCTATCATAAAAAGTTTGAAGCAAACATTTTTTTTTTTTTTAAGATATGTTTCAAAATATTTATACAGTATTAGCACTCAGTCATGCACTGGGTTAGAATATGGTCAGGGTGAACTGCAGTGAGACAGTATGTGAACACAGGAGAGAAGTGTGTGATCCCAGTTCCTCCCCGCTGCACTGGGTGCTCCGGGGCAGCTCCAGCATCTCAGAGGAAGGGACAGAGGGTGCAGGGGAGCTGGGTGTTCACGTGTCTGCGCCACACAGCAGCTGGAACTGCGTGTGTTAAAACTCATTTCACTTTGCTAAACCTAGCTAATAAAACAGGCAGTAATTGGAATGTCAAAACTAGATTTTAAATATTCTCTTTTTCCCCAAACCCTTTCTTTAGAAGAATCCATTAGACTGTGAATTTTATAATGAAATTCTGGATTCTCTTAAAAAATTAATTATTTTATGGTTGATTCCATTTCACCAATATTCTTTTATTTCTACTCTAACATCCTGATTTATTTCCCCAGGTGTTAAGAGCTCTTCAAATCTCTACTATTCTTTGCTAGTAATTGGAAATTTGTGACTTAATCTTTGGTTTGAAGTACGAGACTTTCAAGAGTGTTACAGAAAATTGCACTAGTAAATAACAGAAGTGATAGGCTTTTTATTTTACTGTGTTTGGAATCTAATTGTTCCAAGATTTCTGGTAAAATTTTATTTTTGGCATGCAAATTTCTCCTAGTGCAATGTAGGTTAGTGCTCCATGTAATCAGTACAAACTATTACACCTGGACTTCTTTTCCCCCATCAAAAAAAAGAATATTCTTCCAACTGTACTAGTAACTAATGTTCTTTGTGAGCAAAATCCTAAGTTAATATTATGAATTCTCATTTTCTTGGTTGCATTTCATTTTTCATAGTTCAACTGCAAATAACTTCTAATCAAACTCAAAACAACAATACAGTACTTGAAACTGTTAATAAATGATTGTAAGAATCCTTGTCACAACACTGGATTTCTGTCTTGCCCCTCGTTCTCCACAACAACTTTATACATATACATATTTATATATAGCTTAAATATATACACATGTATATGTACAAAAACTGATCAGGACAACATATTAAATTGACATTATTCAAGTAAACAGGTAAAAAATGTTTTTCAAAGTGTAATTTGAGATTTAAAAATATTTCTGGTGGGTTTTGTTTAGCAGCACAGAAATATTAGTGTTTCATCTAAGCTCACAAATATCCTTAAACAGGATGAAAGGGAGCACAAAATGCCCTTCAGGTTTAGTGTGAATTTGAATCCGATGAATTAAAATCAACATGATTAACTCACAGGTGAAGTGCTTCTGAGACCCTGAAATGTATGGATGCAGATTTTGCATAAAAATTAAGTAATGAGTTAAGAATCAGGTAGGAGTTTGCCTAATACATTAATGAATTCTGTTTGTGCCTCCTGGTTTCAGTAGGGAAGGCACGAGATCCACTGTGCATGTGGGTGTGAGGTGTGAAGACAGAGAGATCAGGCTGTTCTTCATTGGTGCAAAATGGACGTTCTGAAATGAGGAAGACTGTTTCAAAATATTATACCTGATTTCAAGTATAAACTGCAAGCAGCTCTTACTGAAACTGCACTGGTTTCCTTCCTAGCTGCACACAATTTTACATGATGCAATTTCCAAACCTTTGCAACATGAGGTTTGGTTGGGGATTTTTAAAATCTGAGCGTGAGCTGCACTGAGGATCTGCTCCCCCATCACTCCCTCACACATCCCTATTTAAGTCAAAAGGTGTTTTATCCACATTTGGAATCCAAACCTAGATCAGGTAATAATAAGCTAAGCAAAAATTTTCTTCTTGAGGATGAAGAACTTGAAACCAAGTTCTTCTCCAAAACACACTTGCAATGAGTAGTAGACAATCTGACCCTACAGAATTTAGTGTTTCTTGGATACGGTGGAAAAATTCATGATTATCCAGTATTCCCTTTCAGAAAAAGCTCAGGAATTACTTCCAACAAATGATTCCAAGGTTTGTTTTTTTTTTGTTATAAGTTTTAGTTAGAGCAGTATAAATTTAGAAAAGAAGCCTAATACCACACTCATCCCTCAGTGGAAATCTCCATACCATCAGTACTAGCAAGCACAAAAGCCTGTGCATGGAGAGAATTGATTGTGCCTTACCCACCACTGCTGAATCCTGCCTGGCGTGCAAAACCCATTTTGGAACCTGCCCAGTCTGCACGGGAGAACACATGGGTGGCCACTGGTGCACACACCAGCTGCTCTTCCCTGGGAATTTTGTTCTGGAGGTATCCTTCCTCAGCGGCCTTAAGTAACAAGTTTAAGGACCAGATGTGGATCACATGAGCTGCCACTGAGTTTCAGATTAGTCACCAGGCCAATAGAGCCTCTCTGGCAAAGATTTTTCAAACCAGTATGAAAAGCCATCCTTTTCCTACGCCTTGGTTATTACAGCAAGCATCGATTCCACCTCTTTTGGACAGGAACTCTCTGACATGTTTTCATGTGTCCTAGCACAAAGCAATCCTGACCCAAACAAGTCCTTTAGCCCCTTCTGTAACAGGTATCAAACACTACAATAAATGCTGCTAGATTTCTAGATGTGGGAGGTTTGGAAAGGAGAGAAGAAAACCACTTAAAATAAAGCAGTGCTGAAATGTGTCCCACAGCTCTGGGAGATTACTCACGCATGACTGGGTTGGAAGGTGTATGCACGCACGCCTGTGTATACTGTATATATATTTAGGTTAACAAGTTTAAACTATTAATAAACAGCATCTTATGGTATTTGGTAATATCAGGCTTGTGTCATTCAAAATAGTGCAACCTACATAGCAATATACAGGAAAATTACACACATTCTTTCTATTACCATTAATATGCTTGTGCATATCAAGATAACAGCATACCCTTTTCCATAGGATTAACCATTTGCATATTTAATTGTATTCTTTGGCCCATTTTCCTGTGAAACCTCGTATGAAAACGTAAAGACTTTGGCTTTAAAAGAAAAAGAAAACTCCCGCTTTTTCAGTTACTTTCAGAAACTTAAGTAGAATTCAAATAACTTTAGTTAAGAATTATCATCTCCTCCAGAAACTGCAGACCCCTGTCACAGACCCCCCCACTAGTGTGGCTGTGAACCTCCAATTTCTTTTTATTTTCACTTTTGAAGATCATTTACACTTCTATTGTTGCACAGCACATCCTCCAAAAGTGTTCTGGACTCCTCTAATCTGGTCCCAGCTGGGAACAAGGAAGGTGCCCGTCCCCAGGAGCACGGAAAGGCAGAGCAGCCTCGTCAGGGCCTTCGACTGCATCACTACGAGTCCAAGTTCAGGGTTTGCAATGTGAGACAGAAGCCAAAATACATTCCCAAAAGGTTTTTGCCATTAAACACCATTATTTAACGAGCTCAGAAAAAAAAATTATCTGACAAAAGAATGCTGTAGTAATGATGTAACACAAATCTCTTCAAAGCAGTTATTCTTATGTACTGCAATGCACAAAACAAATTTTAAAATGTAATCTCATAATGCATTTGCTGAGAAAAACATATCATTTCTTCTAATAGTACCAGAAGTGCAAAACAAGACATTCTCCATTAAAATTTCATGTCACTGTAAATATTACCATTTTTCCACATTAAAGCTTAGTACCATTTCTGAGAAGTGAGAAACTTTCATCAATTCCCAAGCAAAGTATCATCTCACTTGGAACTTTACAGTGCACTGAATAAGTATCACAATATTTATTGGTATTTATTTTCACAGTTTTCCTAACGTGCACAGAAATATAATTTTTGAAATATATTAGTGAAAACAAATACTAATACAAAAGGGAAAGGACAAAACATCTAGGAGTATAACTGCTTATCACCACTACTTTTTAAGAGTTGGAGAGTCGAAACCATCTCTCTTTTAAATACGTAATACTATATTTAGTGTGGTTATCTATTAATAAAGGTATTGCATGACAATGTTACAGCATGGCTATATTCTCTACTAATTTAGCCTTGTTTTCAATACAGGTAAAGAATTAAGCAAAAGGAGTAAAAATTGTCATTTAAGCGCAAAACAACAAAAACCTGGTAAATAGTGAGGTAACTTATATTTACTTATATTATTTCTGGTTCTTAAATTATAGATATGACAAAATCAGCAGTGGATTCTCACAGCTGCTAGAATGGCAGAAATTTTTTTAAAAGAAAACCAGTTTCAATCACGGCAGATACATTCTGCAGTATGGAACAAAAAAGCTGATGATCCCACGAGGAGAACCAAGTGCATCTTCACTGCATTGCAGGGTGATGCACACCTGTATTCCTGGCTTCCAAAGTTGCAGGACTTTGGAAGAGCCCATATTTTCAGAGCACATACTCTGTACACAGGTCAAGAGAAGCAGGGGGAAAAAAAAGTTAAAGCTTGAGTGAGGGAAATAAATGAAGAGCTTATTTACAGAGAGTGCAGTAATCCTCCCCAGCAGAGCAGGGAGAAGCAGGGCAGGATTGCAGCTCCGCTTGAGCCGGGCAAAGACAGCGGAGAGCACAAGCAGCCACCTCCCCTCTGACAGACACTGCTGGGACACAGGAATGGGGGTGAGCAGGGGAGCGGCTCCACAACAACAGCTGAGGAAGTCGACAGGAGTTTTGCACCATGTACAGTATGTGCACATCCGACAGAGACTCTGCATGATCAGAAAGATGTAAGAGACAGGACGGTCGTGAGGCTACTCCCATTTAACCACAGCTTCACAGGTGACTCCAGCCAGAGCACATCGAGCCTTTCCTCTATCACACCATGTCCCTGTCTGTACTTATATCCATATCATAAAGAAATACACAGCTGTGATTAAACTGAGCTCACTCAAATGCTGACATGTTGCTAAGACATTTAAATAAGACAGTACAGGTGAGCTTGGGCAGGGAAATGGCTCGTATCGTAAGTCACACTTTGAAAGGCCTTTATGTTCTTTCAGAAGTTCCTTCAGCACTGCTAAGTTTGGAAGGCTCAGCTCTCAATAGGAAAGAAGTTTAGATTAACTAAAAAAAAAATCATTGCTAAGAAAATCCTATCACTGGAAAACTGTTTTTATGTTGCAAACCAGACTGTCCTACACAGGAAAGGTATCTGATTTAAAAGGACTTTTGAGTTAAGATAGGACCAGAGCTGGGAAAGTTTAGCAAGGGAATGTACGACATTCATCTTGAAAGAAGCACATGATGTGATGATTAACACTGGACACAATCTAGCCAAGCCACAGGATAGTTATTCTTTTATATTAACTAGGAGAGGTTTTTTTCATAGAAGTTCTGTTTTCACTAGGTTTTATATATCAACATATTAAATGCAATGTAAAATAACAAAAAAAATTAACCTCTTGAATTCTTCCTAAATCCAGGCAGATTCTCAGACCCTTAAATTCGAGACACAATTTCTGTTCTACATTGATAAACCCAGCAAGGGAGGGAACAGTATCAAAATCTTCCCCATCTCTAAGGTGCATACGCTACACTGCAGAAATATGAAAATACCAAGTTATTCCACAAGGAATAGATTCTGACACTTTTCTCCCATGCCGGGTAGTCACATGGTATAAAGCAAAATATTATCTCAACTATGCAGGGGGTACTGCAAACCCCACAAAAAACCTATTTGCATGAGCACAGGAACCTGTAATACCTCCAAGGCTGAAACTGGTTCTCACTTGCAGATTTACCTGGCAGATTTTGGAGGCTGGGGATAAACAGACCATTGCTTTTCTAAGCCCACCTAACTAAGATGTCTGAGTTAGGAGCCTGTACTTTCTAAAAAGTCAGCAGAGAGCGATGATATGTTTCTGGACACAACCCCCACATAACTGCTCCCAAGCCCTCAGTCCTCTGCACTTCCATCCAGAGGGAGCTTGCTTTCTCTTGCTTTCTCTCTCTCTCCACTGGTAACTAAAGAGCTTAGCCTTCCAGCACAGAAACCCAAAGCTACACACACAGCTCTAGCTTTTGCTTCCTTTAAAATTGTATAAAAAGATTTGCTTTCATCAGGAAAAATAAACCACACCTGATTTCCCTTGTGAGCCTTATTTCACCTCTTTAAGTGTTCCTGAAAGACCATAAAGAGACATGTATTTATGAGATGCTGCCAAAACATGGTGAGCTGGCGGTGATTTCATTTCTGTTTGTCCATAGCACTCTTTCTCCTAGCCAAGCTTCTTAGATAGCAGAGTAATGAATTCTGAGCAAAAGCTGCAAAAACATTAAATTAAATTTTCCAGAAATGCAAGATCTCTTAATTTTACTTAATTTTATCTTATATATTAAAATATCTTATTTCCATGCTTTTAAATTAGTGGGTGGCTACACTGTTCTAAGAAACACAAGCAGAACACAAAATCTATTTGAGAGAAAAAAGGAAAATTTACTGTGGTGAAAAGGGAAAGACAAAAACATGAAGAATTTCTACAATATCTTTAAAAGAGAAAAAAAACAAGAGGCAGGTATGTCTATGTAGCTGTTTTTACCTCCATGTACCTACTGCATTCCTCAGCAATTCAATATCCTGCCTCCACAAAGGGTGTCATCCAGGAGCAGTGTAACACTACAGGACATGCTACCAAGAATGGCCCATATCATTTACAGCCTGATTCAGTTCCAGCTGGAGTCACAGGAAATCTTGGTGATAGGAATGACCAACAAACTGCTAGAGCTGTAATCAGGAAAATGTAACAAGTCACCAGCACCATCCAGAAAGGTACAGAAAGGATGGCCACTTATGCAGGAAGATTCTTTTCTCCTCTTCAAGTATAGCAGCAGCTAGAGTGAGAGAGAGGGAAATACAGAAAGTCTTGATCTCAGTTTAATTGAAAGTCAGTGCAAATATATCAACAAAGCTCAGGCAAAATTCAGAATTCCACGCGCTCTACGGCTGAGCCTCACAAGCTGTGGCTTGTGGCTCTGTTGAAGATGTTTCTTCAACTTCTCAGCTGCTTCTTCTTTACACGAGCACATCTGCAACCGCACTGGCTACTGCCTACAGCCCTGCCTCAGCTCTCCTTCCCCTTTATCGACTCAGATTTATGCCAAGATCAAAACAACAAATGCATGCAGACTCTTACTCCCTCTACTTTCAGTATCTGGTGGGGTTTTTTCCTCTTTTATGGAAGCATCTTATATTTCCATGTGAACAACTGCTGTGCAACATTATCAAGACTTCCCTCTGCCTCTTTATTTTGGTTTAGGGCAGGTGGTTGTATTGAATATTGCAGATAATAATAATAAATCTCTACAGTCACCAGAAATCTGCTCAAATCAGAAAAAGCGAACGCTGCAATATATTTCACTGTAGCAAATTTGCTTGTACATTTCACAGAAAGATAAATCCACCTGGGTTGAGGATGTTTACAACTGAATCTCAAGAGAGAAAATGTAAATGGGAATTTTTCTTTCCCACAACTTTACATACAGTACTTGTATAAATACTGAATTACGTGTGTCTGGTTAGATAGAGATGATGATACAAAAGACTTGGAGCGATCAACAAATACTTTGAGAGCTTTATGATGACATGAAAGACAAGAGCCACCACTGAGTTTTATGATTTACTTGGTAAAATGCTCAGCAACTTTCATGGCAGGATTTGGCATGACATCAGCAAATATCATATCTGCTGAAACACACCAGATAGTTAAAAACATTTCAGATTTTAGTTAATATACTATGACTTGGATTGGATATTAAAATTTGCCTGAAATATTTTTATTACACTCATTACAACATTACGCCTTCAGTGCATTTGCCTTCCTGTAGACTTAAGAGCAAAGCATACTTGTGTCTTTGGGAAAAGGTTTGGGTTCATGACAAGTAGTGTTCATCCCACAGACATCCTAACCCTACTTAGCTCACACAAACATTCCTAAGAAATCGGAATCTCTCTAAGGGCAGGTAAGGAACTTCTGTTTATAAAAACTCCCTCCAGTGAGGAACCAGAAAGCATCCCATGTGAATCAAGGCCAATAATTATGACCAAATGTTGAATAAAGAATACCCAGAACATATTTTTACCTGACCTGCATAGAGATACCCATAGATATGCTTTCTGATCATACTTATAATAAAGTATACTGAGATTTTTGGAAGCTGGAAAGAGACTCGGAAGCCCAAATCTCATTACATTTGATTCCTTAAAAAATATCATCCTTCACCATCATGGTGAAGATACAAATACATTTGCAAATACCAAGAACTCATTCTGGACTTTGATAGCCAAAGTCAGTTTAAATCTGTTTAATAAAAAAAAAAAAGCTGTAAACAAAATTCAAGAAGCTTTATTTTGACTATCCCTACACATCATTTATATTATCTCCCATTTGCAACTCTGCTCTGCAGTATGCTGTTCTAAATTAAACACCTTGCATACTGCACCTCTGGCATGCAGATGCTTCAATTACAGCTGACAGGCACGATTCTGCTGAAAAGAGTTTCAGTTTAGAGAAAAGTAGGGTAATATTCACATTTTCCAATTCACAGTGGTAATGGTTTCCCTGCTCACTGTTCTTCAGTGAAATGGAGGGAATAATGCTTGAATAATCTAAATTTCCTCTACACAAAAATCCTAAAGCAGTTCTCAGAGTAGCAGCAAAAGGGGAGAGCACCACCTCAGGATCACTTTCAGTAGTTAAATGTATTAGCAATTATATTTACTTCTTTAGTTGAAAAGCTGTACACTCTTCTCCTGAAAGGCTTCCTCTCTTCCCTTTTACGCTCCCTTATGGTTAAAATCTAGTGGGTTTTTATCTTCCAGTGAGGGTAAGAAGGGGTGTGTAGCAGACATTTTATTTGTGAAATAATCTGATTGACATTTATAGAAGGAAAAGTCATAAAACAATGCATCCCTGTTATGTGAATACCTTTGTATACCAGTAAGTGATAATAAAGATACTGTTTCTTAGTTATTTGTGCATATATTCAGTTTACATAACAGACTTGATTGGTGAGGTTAGAAAAATGGTCTCATGTTCAACAAATATGCACAATATTGTGGAAGGAAGAAGTCCTTCCAAAGGTGTTAATCCTTCTCTGTGTATGCAAATAAATGGTACCGCGCTCCTCACTGATCACACTGAACTTATGGCTGTCGGTGTTTGATACTGTATTAACAGCTTTAATACTATTAATATACAATAATTAGTTGTCACTAATACACTATGAACAAAGAACTACAGTGGGTTGGGATTTGGTTTGGGAAGTGAAAGAATAAAAGAAATACTATACAGCCCTGAGTAATCACCAGTAAGGGGCAAATGCAAACTTACGTACACATTAGGCCTCAAGGTTACTAATAAAGTCCACAGCTCCATAGTAAGTGCCATATAGTGATATCTAAAAATATATACTCTGGATTAGGCAGCTGTGAAATTTTTGACAAGATTACTGCAAACTTTTCAATGAACTTACTTTGTAATGGTAAGTGCATGTGCAATATAAGAAAAGCATTTGTACATGAACATTAACCAATATCCATGGGGCTTCCTTTTGGTACACAGCAGTTCACATGTTTGGGGTTACTGCCTTCCCATCTACTGTCTGTCAGTCTAGAAGGAACGTACTAATTTTGTGCTAACACACTGTATTTTACTTACTAAGGTCCTGGGGCTTGGGGTTTTTTAAAATTATTATTTGGCTTTGAAAATTATTATGAAGCTAAAATATATTTTTGGAAGTCTTAGCTTTCTGTTCTCTTTTAGAGTCTTACTTTTGAATCTGTGCAAATGCATCCCTATTTCTTGTTGTCTGTGTCATACTACATGCATACCATATTGCTTATCCAGTACTAGAAAATCATTAAACATTTCTAAGGACAAAAGTACATTGAATGATACTTAGCAACATAAATTAGAATAACCGAAATAGTAAAATAATTAGGTACAAAACAGCATAGTTGCCAACATATATTGGGGCTATTTCAGTACAACTTGCCATTTATATATAAAGCATACATAAATGGCTATTTTTTATCCTTTTCAACAAGACATATTTTAAAAGGATAGTTCAGAGCATACCAGTTTACCTACTCATGTACAAAAGTACATTGGGAAAGGGAGAGGTTTACGTATCATTTACCAGAGCAGGATACTGTTAAAGGAAAAATTCTCCCTCTAAGATGGTGGCAACTATTCTTTCCCTATTGATAAAGTGTTCATGGAAAATTTAAACATCTGATTCAATGCTAGGCCTTTTCTTATACACACGTGTATTGCTACAGGAATTTAAAACCCTTGGAGTTGAGTACAAGCTATTCCTATTTGCAACATAAGGCAAAACATGCTCTGAAATGTACATGTCATTATGGATCCGACCATCCCTGGAAGAGTATGATGCTGTAGACTGTATGGATGACCTTAAATAATTATCATTTCTTCCTCTTGTTGGCAATGAATGTTTATAAAGATCAGCTGGGCTTCGCCTAAGAGATAAATGCTGGTCATCACGATAGGAGTGCAGGAAGGGGTTGTCGTCCGAGTGAACAGCATACAGGGACTTGCTCCGCTTACTGTCCTCCAGAGCATGAGTTAAAAGTGAGGCCTTGTTGCTCAACAGTTTGCTTGAGGGAACACTAAACATGCTTGCATATGGACTACTTTGAAGAAATTTCTCTCTTTCTTTCAAGCTTATACTACGAGAAGGTCTTCCAATATCAATTTCCCTGGACTTATCAGCAATATTATCAAAAGAGTGTTGCCTGCTAATCCTCAGTTTATTCTTTCTATGATATTGAAGAGCACTGCTTTGTGACCAAGTACGCTCATATATTTCTTCAGGAAGTGATAAGTTCGTTGTATCCTGCAGCATCTGATCTTCCTCAATATCATAGAGGTTCCCCATCCGCAAGCATGCATCGCATTTATAGGGAGATCTGGTCGTGTAGTGTCCCGCGTAAGTGGGCATGTTGGAGAGACAGCTCCGGCAGTGGGTGGAATTCTGTCTGTACCTATCGTTCATGTCACCTAGGGAAGTATTTTTTTCTTTGAGAGTGTAGTGCTTTGCATAAAGTTTATACTGGTCATTATTTGGAAGACTGTCTTCGTTATGTGATGGAGTCCTGTTAGCTTGTTCAGCTTTCCTGAAGTTGTCATTGTGATCTTGGTAGACGTCAGGAAACTCTACTGTTTCTGGAAGGACAATGTTTTCGATGTACTGAGGTGTGTCCAAGCGGAATCCTGGCTCCTTGTCAGCATCAATCGTGTAGATTTTATCCCGTGGAGAGCCCTGTTTAGTTTTAAGATATGTCAGTTCCACTTCACTACAGTCTTTTGGGTATTTTGATGCTACTGTCCTTTTTTTAAAATTGTCCTTCGTTTTGTGGTGCTTGTTGTTGGTTTCAGCTTCCATGTGGCAAGTAGCTCTGCTTGATGTCTCTGATACATCTGAATGGACAATCTCTTCAGGAAGGTATCTTTGGCTTTTCAATGAAAGCTGCCTGTTTTCCTCTGACCCGTTTTCTCTCTGGGAACCTTGGCCCTGACGTACAGATTCTTGACGTAGAGATTCAACAGATTTCCTCCAAAGCTGCCTGGGTCTGGAGTTCACTTTTGCTTCTGTTGTTACTGCAACCTCTACTGTATTTGGATTAGATTCATTCAATGTGAGAGGATGCTGCCCTTGGAAAACATAGTTGTTCAGATTGTCCTTGTGTCGATTGCCAGGAAGTGTCTGCAGTTCACTTATGTTGTCACCAAAAAAGTTGTCCTTTGTCTGAAAGGATCTGTTATCAGCAAATATCAAGTTTCCCTTATCCATGACCATGTCCATAATCAAAGAACCCCTCTGAATAAAATCAGATGTTCTTTTGGGGGAGTCAATTCTTGAAGGATTGATATTCGTCATGTTTTTCGCTGTTCGCAGCAGTTTTAACATGTTGGTTTGTGAATTGGTCAAAGAAAAGTCAGGAGACTTCTTTTTCTCCTCAATGTGTACTCCATGAATGCAACTGTAAATACCCTGCAATATGAGTAATGTAAAACAAATTAAATCACTAGCTATAACTTTTTTAAACTTCCATTTTACTTTTAATTAACAATAAAGAACAACAAAACATTTTTATCCAGTTACTGGAAAGATTAAAAGCACTTCTCTTTTTATCATTTCCTTGCATTGAAATTTAGGAATATTTTCTGCTATATCTGTTAGAATTACAAAGGAGAAGAACTGCCAGTGTTTCACAAACCAGTGGTCTGTCTGGGCCTCCCCATTTTTTTCCAGAATCCAAGATTAGAAGGTACCCCAAAGGGTTCCCTAATCTTGGCACAAAATGAAACTAATCTTCAGTAATAGATACTCCCTTATTTTAAACCACTGATTAAGTTTCCCCTCTAAACAAGCCTGTAGTGGGACTATTTTATTGGAGGTTAACATACTCTTCACTTGTACTGAAATAAAAAGACTTCTAGTCATCATATTTTAGCTTTTCTGATCCCCATCCCATGTATGTAAAAACCCCAGCTCTTTCTAAAGCTGAATCTGAGTTAATTTTGAGCAAAAGGCTGAAGCCCATTTTCTCACTCCATCCTCTTCGATCACTCCTGTGAGCCCAATTGACATTTCCAACCCTGTGAACTAGCGATTCTCAGACATTTACCTTTAACATAAGTACTTTTTTTCTCCTGCATTGCTTCAGAGAATTTCATATTAAAAAAGGCCAGAAATACAAAGTTCAAATATAAAATGTGGAGGTTAAGGTGCATATGGTTCCTAGACAATCCCCAACAGAGTAGTGCAGACTATTTTTAATGCAGTTCCAAAATGGTCCAATCTACTCAACAGGGTAATTGCAGCACTCTTTAAAGCAATTAGTCATTTTAGTATCATTTTCAGTTCTCCTCAGCTATATAAAAAATCCAGAAAAATCACTTACCTAATGAAAGTTCTATCTGTTTTAAAAATATATAAAGAAAAAACCCAACCGATCTGTCCCACATTTCCTTTTTTTTTTACCAGTATCAGTTTCTTGGATATGTAAATCCCCTTTGGGTCTAGTAAAGTTATCATTAAAACCTGCCTTAGTGTCTAACCAATACGAGACATATATCACCAATATCACATAAATGATACCTGTGTTTGACCTTTCCTCATAGAGTTTATTCAAGTTTGCTATCAAGAAAAGCTTATAAAAATATTTGTTTATAACTCACAATTCTCTTGCTTAAGAAATGCACAAAGCTGAGAGCTAATGTCTCTTATCAAATTAGGTTTTAGGGTTTTTTTTTTATTTTTAATGTGGAAATTAATACATTTCCTGCATCTGATCTCTACCATTTCTTCATTGAAATTGCCCCTTAATGTATTTGTTTTCAGCATTTGATTCCTGATTATCCTGGCATATGATAATTCATACCCTAAATAGTCCCATGGATAAAGACTTCCCAAGGAGTGCGAGTGCATCCTAAACCCAGTGACTACCCCAGAGCATCACACTGATGCTCTACCATGTATTTTAAATGTCCAGGTGGGAATAAAAGGAAGGATAATGTTTTAGGGAGGCAGTGTTTATTCTGTCTGTTGCCTAAAGGGGAAAAAATGAAAGTAGTACTGACCCTGCTGATTGAGAACAGCAATCCCGGCCTATCCGAGCAGACTCCAGTGAAGCAGAATCTGAGTTTCCAGTAAAACAAGTGCTCCCAGACAAAGGTTATTAAGCTGAGTGCCATGGCTGCTGCAAGCATATAAAACACTCCTGCCATGTTGTCGATGTCCAGCTGGCTGCTCATGACTTCATTCTTCTCGTTGTGACAAATACCAGTCAGCCACAGGGTTTCTAGCTCTTCCATTTCCCCTAGGGAGAGCAAGGAGTCAAACCAGTTAAAATGCAAAAATCACTGCTCACAGTATTTGAAAGTCTTTGCAAGTTTAAAAATACAGCACCATTTAATGCTTTATTCGTGGAGCACTGCAGACTTATCTAGCAAGGAGATGCAAATATAGCAGATTTCAACTCACAGCACCCTAGTTTCAGATGTCCTCAGATTTCATAAATTACGTGGGAAGCTGGATGCTCTAGAAAGCAGGATCTGCGGTTTAGATAGAACTTTCTTCTGCTTGCTATAACTATTAGCACTTGTTACAGAGAGTGGAATGAGTTTAGTAAAGAGCTGGGACAGGCTGTAGTGATCAGAGAGAGAACTCATCAGAGAAGCATCCTGACACTCAACCAGACCCTTTCACGCCCCCTCCTCTCCACTGCCCTATACTTGTTCCTCTCTGATCCACTCTGACCCCTCCCTTTGGCCCTTCCCTTTAACATCACAAGATAAATTTCACAAATTCTTGCGATTCTTTTAGAATGTGCCATGAGAAGTTTGTTCTTTCCCATCTGATCTGTGATAACCTTATTTCTTCTTCTCAAATAAGTTGCAATGTTGTGGCTGAACCTCCCTTGACACATCTGGTCTCTGCATTCATCTCTGGTGTCGATTCCCTTTTGTTGCTGCCATTCCTGCCTCCTGGGCAGCAGCAGAAACACAAACGGCCTCATCATGTGCCTGAAATGGAGCATTCCTGGTTCTGGCTGTGCCACATCCTTACTGACATTAAAACACTTCATTTACTTAAAGCTAATGAAGCAAATCTGCTCCCTCCCTCCCTCTCTTGTGTATTCTTAACTTTGAATCCATATTTCACTGATGAGATCTGGCCTCGGATGAAGGACACTGTCACCTAGCAGTGCTTGCTACTGCCAGCATGGACAGAGGTGGGCAAGAAACTGCCACTGTTCCTTCCAAAATTATTTTTTTTATATTGCATCATTTACTGATTTTCAAATATTTAGTGTGGTCTTAGTGAAGCACTGCATGGGCATGCAGGCCTTTTTACTCTCTTGGGATAAAGTCAGCTGAGTAATTATATTATAATCTTTAATGTCATAAACTTCATTGTTTCTAGAAAACCCAACAGGCAATGCAGAGGGCCAAAAAGGACAGTATTAGCTGTCTTGGTGTGTCTTCCAGTTTAAGATATGGCTTCAGTCTGGGGGAAGAATTTCCATGGTACAAATCCCTAATCCTTAGCCAGTGATTAGGGAATATATTTTCAGTATTATAATTCATACATCACTGGAAAAAAGAACAGAAAAAAAAAAGGCTAGAAGCTATATTGACATTTCAGCTACCTTCAAGCTAGACTAGAAGATCAATGACCTGCTGTGCAAAAGCATTTTGCAGGATAGAGTGCCAGGGCACCAGGAAAGCTGCAGCCCACAGATAATTAGGATGTGAGTTCCAACTAGAAATGGAACACCAGACTGTGATGGAGAAATTGCTTCTCAGAGAATGTGAATGAAAAACTGAAGTAGAAAGGACAAGTTCTGATGCACTTTAGCAAAGGCATTTCACAAATTTGTAAGAGGGATTATTCAGTCGCTAGCTAATTCCGAGTTTAATTTTGTGCTTGAAGCATGAATTGAACCTCTACATCTGCAAAAGGCAATGTGTCTTCTCCCAAATTACAGTGCTCAATCTTCAAAATACCTAAGAGCATCCCAAAGAAGAAAGTCAATCCTAATGAATCTTTAAAAATCTTCTAATCCAGGACATTGGGACAATAAATTATTAATTGTAACTGTATTGATATTGCACACATAGATAATTGGGGTTCATTATTGCATTTCCATATCTTAGAACATTTGGATTTCTTTTGTTCTGTTAAACCTCAGCAGACTGTTTCCCTCGTCTCTCTTTCAAGTCCTCCCCAAGGTCTATGAATAAAACTCACAGAGGCTATAGAAGAGAAAAGAACCCAAGTCCAAAGAGAGAGCAATATTTCTGATCTGTGCACTAGTAGCTGAAGCTCTGCCAATCAGATCTCATTACTTCCCACAGGAAAATTCACATGTCCCATGACTGTCAGGCATCAATTTGATTTGACTGCTGTGCCCTTTCACTATTCATAACAAAATTCACAAAGGAATTTAAACCTCTTTTTTATTACTGTTTCCTCTGTGTTCCTTTCCCTTTGGCATGTACATCTAAAGTAACTATTGATAATCCAGCAACCTTTCCAAAAACATCCCTACAGAAATGAACTAAGCTTGTTTTGAGTCAAGATAAATGACAGTGCCCTAGCAAGTAAAGAAGAACAAAGCATCCCAGAGCCTTGCAGATCCTGCTGTTGCAATATCCCTTCCATAATATCTGACAATGACAACAATCACTGTTAATTAATGCTCAAAAGGAATCCACATTTTTATAGATAGCAAAGCACTGTGAATCATTACCATATTTATGGAGTGATCTTATCTGAGAATGGACATATTAGGCTGATAATTCTGGTATCTCTGTATAAAGCAGTTGCCATTTCTAGTATATATCTTCATACATGTGCATATATATTTATATATGTGTGTGTGTGTGTGTGTGTGTGTGTGTGTACACACAGAAACACAGATAAAGCAGACCCTATAAAACTGCAAAAATGCCCAATCTTTTTATTGCTTTTCCTGCCCATTACACTTTAAACCAGATATTCACAGAAGCCATAACATTTTTATTACAAAATCCTCAGGCATAAAAAACTTTTTTATCTGTGGTGTAAATTCATTCCTTATTAAGATCTGCCAGTTCCAAATTTGGCCTGGAGTTTGAATTCAAAACATTGAACTTTGAGGCTAGTTATAATTTGGTTCAGAAAATAAATTAATTAAAAAGAACTAAGTCAGTTTGGAGGAATGTTGTCTTTCAAATCCTTTTTGGTGATCTGACTTGTAAGCTGAATGTGTAGGGCGATGACACCTATGGCAATATATCACACTTGGCAATTGAAAGGCCAGCAATATGGTATTACCAGGCACTGGAGAGTTCAGTCATCCCTGTGTGCATGCATAATACTAATTAGAAAGTGGGAGCTCCAAATATTTCATAAAACAGACCTTGGAAATCCAAGTCAGCAACCTCAATATACATAAATGCCAGGCCTCACTGAACTGGGTGTTAATGGAGTTCAAGGCTGCATCTAGTGGGAGGGGGGGGTCTCAAGTTACTCATAAATATTAATCAGACTTATTTTAAGGCTTTTTGTTTTCTCTTCAGGCACTTACTAAAGGAATGCATGGCCACAATCATTTCCTACCTTCATTCATGTGTGGACTAGATTAACGTGTAAATGAACAGTTGCAGATCTCAGCAAGAAAGAACATCATGACACTGGCACAAGACCAGAAAATGAAGAGTCACAATGTATTTGACAAAAAAAAAATACAGTGTTTGTTTTCTGTTCAACACATCCACAATCTATTTAACCTGAAAAACTCACAAATGACTATATGAATCCTACATTAAGAGATTTTTTAAAATTCTATAGCACTGTATCATAAAAGATCTGCTTCTTTTATAGTGTAAGAATGAGCATAAGCAAGTGCTTTAAAAATCCATAGTTCAAGCAGCATTGAGTCTCTGCAGTATTCATTCAAAACACACTCCAGTGAATTGCAACATTCCAGCTCTCCCACTTGTAATTCAACACTATTTACAATGGGTTTAGGTTACAGCACAAACAGTGCTCCGATCCCTTTGTGCTCCTCCTGGGTTTGTTCCTGTGGCTGTGGAGCTCTCTGCTCTGGCTGCTATTTGCACAGAACCGTGCCAGTTGGCCATTTGGCCTGAATGTCCCACAAGGGCCTTTCTTTCTACATTTTAGTATAAACTCCTCTAACCTCTTTCTCACATTATCATCCTGGGAAGGACTGATAAACCGCCCACTGTGGCCCCCGAACAATTTTGTCACAATAAAAATTTCATTATCTAGACACAGAAACGATACAGTCTATAGGGTGGAATTACATGCTTTTCCTCATCAGGGCCCTTAGCAGGCTTTGCAGGCTGTAGCACCTCTCCCTGGTTGCCAGCTGACACACACGCTGCCCTTTTGCAGCTTGTGTCCCTGCCTCTTGAGATGTGTCAGTTCCCTGGGATTATTTTAGGGGGGTTACTGGTCTCCCCAGATTCCTTTTGTTTCCGTGGCACACAGGCACCTGCAACAACCTGAGCACTGGAACCCCCAGTGCCAGGTACACCTGCACCAAACTGCCAGGCCCTTCAGCAGCTGTATCAGCAACTGCAGCTGCATGGCCAGTCACCCACCCCTGACTCCAAAAAACGTTGCCTTGCAACTCTCAGTGAGAGTTGTCTGGAAAAATGAATTCTCCCGTATATTGTGCTGTTTCACGCATTGCAGCCATCCCCGCTACGTGCAGTCTGCACATCCTGCAGGAGCGTGCCTGGGCCAAACGAGGAAAGGCCCTGTCCCAGTGGGGAAAGCAGAGCTGCAGCCCCACAGCCTCGTTGCTTTGCAGGTGAAGTACAGCAGAGCCGTGGTGTCAGCACTTCCCTGGGACTTGCATAAGGCCCGGGCCAGGAGCAGGTCACCGGCAGGAGATCACAGCGCATGTGTCAGAGCAGAAGGTGCCAAAGGAGCTGGCTGCTGGTGACGGTGTCAGGGGCGGCGGCTCTCGTGCAAAGCGCTGAGGTTCAGCCTGAGCAAACTCAGCACAGCAAACTGGCACGTACCAAGTAAAGATGATGAGCGGGAGGGTTAAATGCATGCACTCACACTGGTCACATGTAGGGCATCATCTTCAAAGGACCCTGGTGGCACTAACAGTATCATCTGCTCATTCAGGCTGGACGAAAGGTAGTTTTCAAATTTAGGGACAGACTGTTCCGTGCTTACCCTGGTGAGAACTCCCCCTAAGTGACAGAGGAGGAGGGTAGCACTCCACTACTTGGGGACCCTAAAATAAAAGGGTGTTCCCTGAATAGCAGGGTCAGCAGCCAAATGGATTGATGTGCATTTGGTTCAATAAGCTCATCAATTCCAATTTGACCCAGTTATATGATCCATACAGAATGTTTCAGAGAAGAGATTATATAAAAGCACAGCAACTTATCAAATTCAGCTTGAATCCCCCAAAACAATCTCTCTTATTCTTATTTTCTGAGTTATTTCCCCCTGTAAAAATAGCAAGAGGAACACAGATGACTGACAGCAATAAACTTACTGAGAGCTAATGACTTCACTCTGCATGTCCCCATTAGTTAAGGATGAATTAACAGAACTGCTAAGCACGACTTTCAATATTACAATCCCTCTAACTCTTGTTCAGCTACACAAACGCCCTCCACTTATACACTCACACTCTTCAGTCACATTTGTTCCACCCACTGCTTAAGGAGGACACTAAATATATAAACAGAAAATCACTGTGATTGTGGGTGTATTCTGCCTGAGCAGCACACACTGAAAATATGTCCTTATAATCACATACGTATTTCCTTCTTGGGCTTTAACAGCCCGTGTGAGTCACACTGCTACACTTCCTTATAATCTAGACAGTGATTTGGAAGGCTTATGCTAAAATATGAAAAAAATAGCAAAGAGCTTTCCCCTTCCAGATGTAAGGGGGCAAATCTCATTTCCACAGTTACCTACTACCCCTAAGGAGTGGGAAGCAATTATCCAGCCAGGAAAACAATTCCTAGTGTACTAAGCTGTCCTAAAAGCACATAAAGATTAACCAGAACTGAAAGTTATTAGGAAGGGATAACAGACACTGTGGAAACTCAAACCAGAACCAGTTTTCTTCTTTATGTCTCTGAGTCTCTAATTGCTTTAAAGTTTGCAGCTTTAAGGGTTAAGGGCTTAATACAGCTACACCATCTGCCCTCTTTTCCTGGAGATCTCTTCCCACACTGTCTTTTGAACTGAGCTCTTAATCTGCAGGTAGTGCAATACATTACAAATACCTCAGATGAGTAGATGCATAACCTGGCCAGCCAGCTGGTATTCTCCACTCCTTCCCAAAATTGCTCTCCTTACCCAGGATTTTCTGTTCCTTGTATCCAACCGTTTCTGCTGCCATAAGGGTTTTATCGCTCTATTCTGCTGCATCCCTCATAGCTAAAGGCTCCTTGCTGTCTTTCTCTCCATCCCATGCACACTCTGAACCCTTCTTATGCTCTCAATTCCAAAGCAGCTTTGTAATTTGTAGTTCAATAATCTCATCTTCTCACAATTAAAATAAAAAAATTTTAAAAAATTTTTAAAAAAAAGGGAGAAAGACTGAAAGAAAAAGAGAGAAAGAGAAAGCTAAATTCTCCTCACTTTCTATGCACCAGTGGTTCTACACCAAAACCCAAAGACATGATGCTATGGGTTTCAGAAACAATGCCTCCCAAATGATTTTGCAAGATATATTTAGAAAAAGTACCACTCTTTAAATGGCACATGCAGCCCAAGCCAGAGGAGTATCAGCAACACCTGGGCCTGCAGACAGCTGGCCTCAAGTCCCTGCTATGGGAGGCTGGAGGAACACGGCTGCCTTCCCAAAAGATGCTGCTGAAAGCCCTAGGCTGGGCCTGAGCCCTCACCATGCTGTGCTGGCAGAGCTGTGTGCACACAGGGACAGCTGAAAGGTAACACGCTGGGGCTGGGCACTTCAGCCTGCCCAGGTGCTCCTGCAGAGGTTCAGAAAGGAAATCACGGATCATGCGATTCCTCAGCGCACGGCATTTCTGTTCTGACACATTCCTGGGGCTGTGGGCGGAAGAGCCAAACAAAATGATGGTGCTGTTTCTTAGCAGCCGTATCATTTTAGCTGCTCTTGAACTCCTGGGTGCTCCTATTTCTCAACAGAAGATTGAGAAATTGTCGTCTGTGTCTCAGTAGAAATATTTTTACTTCACTGTTAAATAACAATGGAAGTTTCATCTTGTGACCACAGCAAGACAAAAAAAGCAGCACAACCTCCACTGGGCTTTAGAGAATCATCCCAATGATCAACTACCTTAAACCAAGCTGCAGATGCTAATCATCAGCTCAAAGCTTTTGCAGATAATGAGATGTGCTGTACAGACAGTAAGATGAACAAAACCAGAAATTCACTAGCCATGCACTTCACTCATATCCTTTATACAAGAAAAAGCAACTCCCAACTCTTTCTGTTAAAGAGATTCAGTGTTTGAAAGCAATTAACCTTATACTAACAAATGCATATTCATCTCAACTTCCCATGAGCAGGGCTATGCATGTGAACTTGCACAGACTAAGGGATGAAACCTTTTGAGCATAATTGTACTTCTGAGACAATTAACTCATCCCCATCCTTCTTTCCACTGTCTCTTTTCTTCTTTGTTAGAGTAACAAATTTGGCATCTTGTGGCCTGCTTCCTTACACTGAGACTTCAGACCTGCTCTCACAGTGGGATTCATAATTGTCAGTGTAATTGGTCCACCCAGAAGAACTATCCTCAGGATGGGAACACTATACATGGAGAAACATATATAAACCACCCAGTCAAAGCTTGAAGTTATCCCTAAGGCAAGCCTACATCCCTCTGTGTTTATTTAATTTTTTTCCAGTGCCAACAAGATTAAAAAAAGGGTTCAAAGTCATTGGCTTTAATGCAGAAACAGCATCATGCTTTGAGAAGTATGAAAAGATTCCCCTGCATGAACAAGCAATTAATTCTTCAGTTTGATGTTTTACATCTGCAAGGAAGAGGGAAGAAGGTCCTATCCACTGCACAAAGATTCATTTCAACCTGTAAGTGAACTGGCTTAGATAGGAGAATGATACAGAAGCAGCAAGGAAAAATCGAATGAGAAAAACCACAGGAGAAAGACATATGCAGAGGAAATTGGAAGCTCTAAAATACATTTCAAAAGGCCATTTCAGTACTGGGTAAATGTAAAATAGAGATGAGATCATGGCTTTTTGTATGTGCAATCAGATATACTTTTAAATAAATTACTTGGTGTTATCCAAGTATATAGTATAATCCAAAAAGGTTTTTTCTCTTATTAACATAATATTCATATAAAGAAATTGTGTTTGTTGAACTCATTAGAATGTTTTTTCTTATAGTTATGAAACTCATTAGGTTTACAATCATTCATTGAAATTATTCCAGACTCTGATGAATGCCCTATTACATATACTGGAGAATAATTCAATACTACTTGGGGCTCCGCTGTTTTACAGGCTTAGTCTTCGGGAATAATATATTCTGCAGAAGCTATGCATGTGAAAGAAGATTTCTGCCTTCATTTGTGTTTGCCTATTTACTTAAACAACCTCATTCAGGCTCCACTGAGGCTTTCCCAGGAGTACCATCTTAAGATGAAACTTTTCCCCCAACCATACTTGCTTTTAGTGTGGAGAACTTCAAAGAGATTTTTAGTGATACAGCAAAGTGATGTTGGTCTGAACTCTGGGTTCATCCCTTCTAGTTCACCAAAACAGAGTTATGTAAGTTCACAGCTAAAAAGATTATCCATCGAACTACTGAAGTTGGACATGGATTACAAAATCAGGTTGTGCTAGTTCTGGGCAATTACTCTTTACATTTAATTTCTTGGTGTTTAGTTCCAGTTCACCTGCAATGTACTTTGTAACTCAGTAGAAGAAATTTCATTATTAGGGCTTTTCTGTTGATTTTTTTTCTTTTCTTTTTTCTCACATTTGGGGGAAATGCAACGGTAGTTGGGGTTTTTTTCCTGAAAATAGTCATCTAGACCAGTGACACAATAAAGTGAGACAAGGTATCAAACAGTTCTGGGACTAAAAGAAACATACATACAGTAGTTTCTACACATCATATATGTCCAACTACAATTCTCTTTACTAGTGCCCACGCCATTTTCTGAATAAGTTTAGGGGTCCTTTACAGGAGAAAAATAATGTTTTAGCATTCATGGGTTGTTCAGAGTAACTTCCAACAGTACTGAAAAAATGCCATAAATGTGTTCACAATTCCCACGGTTTGTGCATTTAAAATGTTTGCCTATCTTCTGGGCAAGATGAGCGAGGGAGCAGACATTTCATAAAAGGGTTTAATTCACCTGGGTGTTTGCTCTATCTATGGCTGTTCTGTGAGTTTAAATACTGAGTTTTGTAGACAATTCATTTGTATTATTTTCAGCCACTAAAAATGGGTTAAAGATATAAGCATTTGTATGCTGTGTAAGTCCACAGGTCAAAGTGTAAACACAGGGTAAGATTTTTCACACTTTCCTCCCACCCACTTGGTTTTGTCCCTGATATTCAGAGATGAGGTGAAGCATAAGAATGCAGCACCTTCAGTATTTTGATGAGTTTTTCTTAAACAGCTTCAAGTGCTTGCCCTACTATTTCATTTATTTACTTTCTCTGTGATTTAATTTTTTGTGTTGGATGAGAAGTATCAAAAATGATGAAAGAATAAGCATGAAGGAAATGCAAAGTGAAAGGAACGAAAACCCAAGTGATGCTCTGGCAACATCTAGAGGGGTTAGCCCACACTGAGAAAGACAACTCAGATCCTCCTTCAGGCTACATAAGCTTTTTCTTCTTTAGTATGGGACCAATAATTCAACTTCTCTGATCCAAATTCCCCATCTAAATGGCTCAGAATTATAGCACCTAATAATTCTTAATAGTATTACACAAACAGAAAATAATATTCTATTCCCAAACAGAAATATAAAGCAAGTTTTTAGCCAGTTAGGTGCAACTTTTTGACAAAAGAATATGCGAGCATTTGAAAGGCAGCCACTGCAGGTCATCTATTCATTCCTTCACCCAAGTAAGTGAGGTTTCTTCCATAAGCCTCTCTAAATCCAATAGATGGATATGATGACACTATTACTTCTATACATACACCAGACAAAATGCATCAGTCATGATGATTACACCTCTTCCAGTTGTTTAGTATTATAATAGGAGTAAAATCCATGTTCTGGAAGACTAACACACTCATTGTCTGCTTCGTGAAAATTAATGTCCTGGCTTTTATGGAACAGGAGGCTTCTCTGCTAAGTCCTGCTCTCTGCCATTCCTATCATACTGAAATTCACCATTCTTACCCTCAATAGCTTGTTACTGGTGACATTAGGCTAATATTTATTTTCTGATAAAGCTCCCTCTTCCACTGATAGAGACATGCAAAGTCAACACACACATTTATGTAAAAAAAAAAGAAACCAAAGCAAAGATTACATAATACACACCATATTCCAATCTGATAGAGGATTTAGTCAGTCACACCACAGAAAAATTTTAATTACCATATTTCTATTTGCTTGCGCATGTGAAACACGAAGCTTTCTACAATCAAAAAGGAGTTCAAACCCTGTGTGGAGACTGAGTCATCATTGCTGTTTTCAAATATATCAAAGATGTGCAGCAAATTTCCTCCTGCAGGGCACAAGTGCCAAGAGGACCTAGAGTTCTTCTATTTTGTGTTGCAATGAAAAATATTTGTTTGAAGTACAATGAAACAAGTCACCCTAATTCAATTTCATAAGCATTCCTTTACCAGAAGTTTAAATGAACCCATCCTAGGTCAGGGATCACTCACATTGGTTCAGAACTGAGCTAAACACTTTTTAATAGCAAATCAGTCATGCTGAAAGATAACTCATCTACCAAGGAATTGCTCAAAGACAAAAATAAAGGAAATAAATAAATGTATAAATGCTAACACTGAGGCCAGCTTTACTTTGTGATGTATATGAAAACACTTTCTGAAAATAGATGCCAATGCCCTTGGCAGTGAGGTGAGTTAGAATCGAGTGGAAGAGAACTCCAGCCTCAGCATCAAGAAGTAATTTTACTCGTTTGTCTTACCTTTTTTTATTTTAAAGACTTGAAGAGAACAGCACTAACAGGCTGTGAGCTACTAAAACTGAATGAACTGTGCACACATAGAGGAAGAAAACAAAGCAAAAAAGCTCGGTCCCTACCGTCTCCCACAAACTGAAGGAGGGCGAGATCAATTTGTCTCTTCCAAGGTGATCCTTTCTGGAGAGCTATCCCATAGCCAGTAGTGGCAAAGATGTACCCGCTCCCTATTGTGACAAGTTTGCAGCCTTCATCTCTTCCAGCCTTGTAATTCAGCACTGCTGCATCATAGATGAAAGCATCCAACTTCCTGAAATAAAAGAAAACATTTTACAAACCAAATCATTAGGGACAGCTGTTGTCAGACTTCTTTTGTCCTTGATGTTAGGACCCTGTTGAATATCATATGGATTCTTTGATATCATTAATTACATATCCTGCTCTGCTCTATCTAAAATTAACAAAAGGCATCTATTTTAGTGAGGGGAAAGTAGGACACATAGTTTTGCATTTCTATTTTAAGGGATGCTGTTAAAAAATACTGAGCAGGAGAAACCAATCTACAAAATGTCTTGCCCTGATATCTTTGTATCTTTGCTCTCAAAATGGATAATAAATATCCTGAGATGCAAAATGGCCTCCAAAACCAACAGAAACTACAACAGACAAAATAGAACTGAAATAACAATGAACAATTAGTTTATTTAAAATACTGAATGAGATTGAAATGTTCACCAATTTTACACACACACTCTTGTTTTACTACTCTTTCCAAAAATAAGCAGTGAAGGTGGAGGTTAAGTCCTTGATAAGACAAGGGAAGATACTGGAGCATATCTCATAGAGCTACCTAAATCCTACTTAAATATGATCAAAAATATTTCTTTATGATTTACAGTTCCAAACATACTATTTGTGTATGTGGAACACAGCAGGAAGAAAGAAACTTGTGAAAAAGTTTAATCCTTTTAACCTATCTACCTAAAAATGTAAGAATGGGATAATTGTGTTCTCTAAAGAATACAGGGAACACAACAGGAGTGGAAAACAAAGTCAGTAAAGAAAGAAAAAGAAGAAATGTCCTCCAGGGATACCTTCTAGAAGCACTGTAAAGCAAGAGTTAGAGGCAGGTGCACAGACGTTTCACAAACGAAGGCAGTGAAAATGCACATGCAAGAAGAGGAGGCCATTTGGAAGGACAATCACTTGACAGCAGCAGATCCCAGTCAAAGAAAAGGCTTTCTTACACTGACAGAAATTCATATGCAAACTTCAAAAAGAAAAAGATAAAACTTTATTTTGCATTACTGCCCTCATCTGCAGCCAAAACCTTTTAAGATTTCTACCACTTGCTCAAGAGCAGCAGCCTACAAGACCAAGAGGAAACAGCTATTGGGGCCTCAGCTCCAACCTCACCTCAATGACACTAAACCAAAGCCATGGTTTAGTGCCCTCCCTTCCCAACATCTTTGTGCATCCCGTAGGAAGTCGGAGGAGCACGAAGAACACGGCCACACAACCGGCTGCACTGGATGGTGTAGGGGAGCCTCCACCCTGCCATCCCCAGAAGCTGCAGCCCCAGGCACTGCCAGCTCTGCCTGCTGAGCCTCTGGAGAGCCACGGTGCATCACTGTGCAGCACTGCTGAAACGATCTGATGGGCTGCAGCTGACGCAGCCTGGCACAGCACTACCCACCAACAGTTGGGGCCTGTCTTCATGGAAAGGCAGCTATAAAAATAAATGTATTGTGGCACAAACAGGTACAAGAGCATCAACTTCAATTACATTATATCAGGACGCACCAGTTGTGAATTCTGTTGCTATGAAGATTTGGAGTCACACTTGCTACTAAGCTTAAATCAGTTTATATTGATAAAGCTTTTCATTTATACCCACAGAATGGAGCAAGACCTAGGCATACCACATTCTGAGTATTGACAGAAAAAAAAGCTCCCCAAAAAGCTTTCATGCACATCACAATTCAAATTTTATTCATAAATAATCAATCAACAGAACCCTAATGTTTTCAGAACTCTAAATCAGACACCAAAAATGTGGCACTAAAGAATACCCTTGTCCATCTCACATACCAAGAGGAATACCAGGAGAGAATGAAGCTGCTGGATTTTGTCTGCTGTCATGAAAAAGTGAAGTTCCTGTCACTAACTACTGTTCTTTATTGCTTTCCTTCAAGGATATTAATCCCAACAGTCACCATTCAAGTCATCTAACTGAAATTCAGTGAAGTAATTAACTCAGAATAGAGGTGGCTCATGCAACCATTAAAAGAAATAGTTGGGCCATCAGTTCTTTTGCTTTTCCACTCTTCCCTAAAACTCAGTCGGTGCAACCTTCAGTTTAAAAGCAAGATTAGCTCCACCAATTCTCAACATCTGGTTCCTTCCTTCCTTTAAATGGATAATTTGATATGCAGAAAATAACTAAACATCTGGTAGGAGATGTCACAAATTCAATCCATTAATAAAACACTGATGACTACCTGGCACTGGGGGTAACTAAATCAGAAATAGCCAAGAGGGTGCAGGGGCACCATCCAAGCCTGCAGCCCTCAACATAAGTTCAGAGTTTTCTAAATGATGGACTTTGATTCAGCACTTCAGAAACAATTTTTGCTTGTGTAAAGAGCAAAAACAAAAATCTATGTCCTTTGGGTAGGCTCACAGTAGGAAAAACCCCACAAACCTGCTTGCTGTACCCTCAGGATATTGTAGCTTTTCTGATCTCCAGCAGACGATTACCTAAATCAATACAGCCCAACCTCACACTTTGAGACATCCACAGTTAGCAGTGGGGAAGGAAGGACTCTTCCCCTCTCAGAGGATGCTCACGGCTCAGGGCTTGGGAGGTGTTGCTCCTCTCTGCGGGTACAGACACTGCTGCAACCAGACAACTTAAAACACACTCTGGAATTTGTCATCTGTTTATTCTGGGATTTACAGTTTTGCAATGCAAGCATAAAACACATGCTGTAAAACACAGAGAAAATATAAAGAGTCAGCTATTCTTCTGTCAAAACAGTCTCAGTCAGAAATACAAAGGAAAAGGATCTCTTTGCTAAAGACTCCAGGGCAAAAGCCTTGTGCTACCTCAGAAATTACACTCTTCACATGCAGTTTGCCTCCTTAGTTACTGAGCAGTGTAGTAAAACCTTGGGACAGAAAGACAAAGCACAGTCACGGTTTCACTCACTCACTGTGGAAGCACCCCGCAGTTTCCCAGGAGTCTGGCATCAGTGCAGTGCTTACACATGAAACGGGTTCTGAGGATGCAGAAGGCTTTACTTTTGACGACAGTTTCTATACTACTTCTATAAGGTCACAACAAATCCCATTACACAAATCAATTTAAAAACATGAGGTACTTTCCTGACAGATGCTGAGAGCTGAAGGTTCTGCTATCAGTCGCTGCCCAATGTCTTAACTGTAAATCAAAAACTGATTGCCCTGAAAAACTCTTGGTGTCCACAAATACAAACTTACATTCAGAATATATTTTCTGCATTTCCAACATAACTCTTATAACCTCTCAAGTCTTAATCATCTCTTCATCGTGTGCTGATTACAGAAGCACTGTTCCTGCAAAGCTCCAGAACATGCTGTACCCCTGCAGCGTGGGCAGGGAGGAACAAGCCCCAACTGAAGCTCTCAGATTTTAGGGCACCCAACTCTTCCATCACTGGGAGATGAATTTCTGGCATTCCAAATTTTTAAGAACTTTCAGATAACTATAAACATTTCTCAATTAGCGTTTCCAAAAATGGAGACAGCAAAATCTGGGCAAGTCCAAAAATGTGACCCTTTCCGCGTTGTTTGCAAAGCTGGCAGTGAGATCAGCCCTGGAGGAAGACAAGGCAGGGATGTGTGCAGGCCAGAAGGCTGCTGGGAACACAGAGGACTTTCCATCCTGCCATGTCTGTGTGGGGAAAGCCACAGCTGCTATTTTGCTGGGCTCTGATGGAAAAGCCAGGCTGCATGCACGGCAGGGACTGCTGGACACAGAAGCCCATCCTTGTCTTGTCGTTCTCCAGGCAGGACTGCTAGGCCTGGACCTCCAGCTCTCTCTCTTCTTTCTACAGAGAGACTGGCAAGCCCCAGGTCTTGATTTCTGCGGCAGCAAAACTGCAGCGTGCTGCACAGCTGAGCACTCTGCTGCTGAGGTTACACACTGGGTGCAGAACAGCTTCCACACGCCGAGCACGGACCACGCACCCAGAGAGGCTCAGAGCCTCCTGCAAGCCTTAGTCACGTACAAAAGAACAATTAACTTGTCAGCTCAGTGCAGCCACTCGGGGAGGGAAAAGCTTTGTCACGCTGAGGAGGTTTAAATAAATTGGTAAGAAATATTAGAGAGCTGAGAGAGAACTATCAAAGCTGGAATGCAAGAGAAGGTTCAGAACTGCCATGAACTGGTCAAACAGGCCAGGCACCTCCAGCCAATGCAGGGGAGCAGGACTAGAGTGCAGTGACTCATCTGAGCAATGGGCAGCTCTGCAAACTTTCTCAGAACTACTGCAATAATCCTGGCTAGAAGGAAAAATAAGCAGTTCGGAATGTTTATATAACACTGACTACAAAGGCAAATGTCCTTCATCACAGAGCAAACACCAAGAGGAAGGAGGGTGGGGAGAATTTTATCTCACAGCTTCAGAGAACATCAGGTGTTATGAAATCGTTAACTGGAATAGTTCTAGAAAAACCCAAAACGGCATTACTGAATGTAATAATTTGAAGTGGGAGATATGTGAAAAGTAAGTGTGGACAGTCCCATAACTAAACATTTATGATTCATCAAGAGGGATAAGAGTTGAAAAATCAGAATAGCTATTGCAAAAACCCATTCTCAAGCATTGCTGCACACATGCAAAATTGCCTGTGTAGAGAAAATTTAAGTTAGAGAAAAAGGTAGAGAAAAGCAATTTCAGAAAAGCTGAAAACACTTCCCTATAATTTTCCCTATCTTTATTATTGGCACAACTTTTCATAAAATTCCTATGATGAAAACTGAAAAGGACGACTAGGAAAGTGCTCCTTTATTAGTCATGTCTCCCTCAACAACAGAAGTATAACTCAGTTGAAAAATGTTCCTTTGCTTCCTTAACCAATTGCATGGTCCTTCAACAATTTTGTTCTCTTGATGGAACGAAAAGTAAAAATCTAAAAGGCCAATCTGCTCAGTAGTTCTGGAGCCACAATGATTAGGCAAAAAAAAAATGGTATCCACTTAAGGCTGGAGAAAATTTAAGCATATATTTTCAGAGATCATCAATAGCATTGCTGGGAAGCCAGGAAGTGCAAAAATACTGTCTGTAAGATCTGATGGATTAACATTACAAACTTCCATTTCATCCCTTTTTTCTCCACAGAAGGGATAAAAGAAAGTATGTCAGGAGTGAAAAATGAGGGACACAGCGTCATTTGTGCCTCTCTGTGTCCTGGGGATCCAGTGCTGAAAGGTCACTATGGAGTGACACAGCAATCAAAGGGAAAGAATGCTGCTCTGGAGATGAGGCTTCCATGAAAGTGCTCTGAAGTGACACTTTGATGCTGCTGGAGCAAAAGCAGATATTTAACCTTTAGCATGAAGGACTGTTGATTTCTTTTACCCAGTTTTGACTAAAATGCATTTCAGCTTATCTGATGCACTTCATCACCAGCAGTGACTTTATCTTTCAGTACATATTCAAATGGCTTCTGGCAAAACTGAAGTTCATACACAACAAATGGATTTCTTAACATCTTGATATTGCCAATTCATTAGGGGAAAATTCAACAACCACCCCCTGCAACAACACAGGTCAGCGAAGTATAACCCAGTTAAATGATGAACTCATGAGCAGGGAACGCTTTTCTCCCAGCTCAAACTATCCTCACTTCAATCTTCACACAGGAAATGCAGACAGAAAATTTGAAAGAGCAGGTTCTGACAGACATTAACACCACCACAAGAGATTGTGGAGGCTTCACCTCACCTGTCAGGGCAATCCCAGCTGCCAGAAAATCCACCGTGAACCTCACTAGGTTGTGGTTACCTGCATGGGCACATTCAACCTCCTCACTCATGGAAGCTCCCATCCACCACCCCTCTGCCCACACACCTTCCCAGCCCCAGTAACACATCCCTTAGCAACAAAATAATGGAAAATTTAGTGTGCCTTTATGATTAATTTATACAATGAAAGATTGTCCCACTTCACATCTCAGAAGCCAAGCCAAGAGGTTTTTGCAATGCATCAGTTTATCAAAACACAAAATTTGAAGACCTGAGTGGGGGGAATATATTTTTAGATTAAAGGTTTTGTCCCAGTTACAATAGCATAATGAAGGATAAATTCAGCACAGCTCACCAAGTACCTGATCTCAACCCCAAATCAAATGAAGACTAAAACTCAGAATAGCTTCTCAAAAGACGAGGGGCTAGATGGCACACAGTTACTTCCACCTGTTCATTTTATTTCCAGCCTATTTGTAATATTTAGATATATTAGATAGGTAGCAGCATTAGCTAAAAAAAAATGATAAGGCAGACTATGTAACCTTAAAAAAAAAAAAGCCAACCAAAAAAACCCCAGGAGAGCACTCAGGTACTGAGTAAGGGAATTGGAAAGAAATTAATTATTTTTTTCCTAGAGGCAAGTTTCTATGCATCAGGTGAACAGGAGACACAAGGTTGCTTGTTTTTCTTTATTTAGAAACAAATTGCAAAAGAAGCAATAGATTTATCTTATGGCCATGAAGAAATTCCTGAAAATGTAAGAATTACGAGAATATGAGAATAACTGCCTTTCCTGAAAGGACAGAAAGTTATGGGGAAACAGGAATCAGGCATCAGAAAAACTGATGCCAGAAAATCCTGCCATGAGTGGAACTGCCATAGGAGTCTTTTAAGTCTGTGCTGGCAGCTCGTAGTGCTGAACTCTGCTCACTTCAGCAGTAAAAGCAGGAAAGCTGTGCTCATTCAGCCACACATTTCTTTTAAGATACTAGATTTCAGAATTGATACTGAAGAGATCCTTCTGAAAAATGTTCCTAGATGGAACAGCAAATTTAAATGTTTTCACATCTCTGCAGCCCTTTGGCACAGACAGCAGTTGCCCAGTGGCAAACCACCTTTCTAGTTCTTAGCTTGTGTGGCTCCAGCTGAAACATCCATTGGAAATCATTCCCCTCAGAGCTCAATGCCAAAATGAACATTAGAGTGAACACTGAAACAAATATTAGATTAAAGCACCACAGAAAGCATCATAATGTAAATTGAAATTAAGTTACCCCAGCCATCTGATGCCAAATTAAATGAAGTTATTGATTGCAGAAGTTGTTTGAACTTGGTCAGCCAGGACAGAAAATCCCGAATGAGCCAAACTGTTTAGCAGAGATGGTTTTGTACAGAAGGTCAGGAAGGAAACTGTTATTCAGGTTTTAGCTCTTTCAGACAGTTTTAAGGAAAGTCTATTTGTATTTGTACAATCATTTAGTGCTTACTGTCAAAATTGATAGTGATAAGTAGACAGTCTGGAGCACAGCAAACATTTGGCTCTCCCAGGTAGTTTAGGATCTTTTTTCCATGCTCTTTGACTTAGATGTTTCCCCCTGTGTACATATGATGAGAGTACCCTTACATGGACAGTAAATCCTCACTGGATTAGATTTGGGACCTAATTATGACAATAATTCTATCTGAGCTCACTTATTTTGGTATTCACAACATCTGATCTCCATAATATAACTACGTAAGTTTAACTCCACAAACGCAACATTCTATCAATCACTGCTGAACCTTACAAAGGCCTGCTGCCAAACAGGGAAAAGACAGAGTGAGAGACTGAGAGAGAGAGAGGGCAAAGAGAGGCCAACTCATGGTCACTTTTCCTTAACAAAAGAAAAAATCTTATGTGGCCAACAGCTGGGATTATTTCAAGTTGTCAGGAGCACAGCACAACAGTTTCCAAAGGTATTTTACATCTCTATTTCCACTCCAGCTATGAGGCAGAAGTGTGCAGGCACAGGTGGTGATACTCCATGTACGACTTACCGCCAAAGCTGCCTGAACTCATCAGTGCTTCAGACATGGGCCAGCTCAGCCTCAGGTTTCATTTGGCTGAGAAAAGTAAAGTTCAGTTCAGCTTTTTTGTAAGGAGTTCCCATGATCCTGTCTCACAGCTCTATTGAATTTTTTATTTTGGTTTTTGGACTAGCAGCAGAAATCGATTCTTCTAAGCATCAGCATCCAAAAATGTCCCAAAGTTATATCCAGAAAAATGGCCAAATGGGTGCCTTTGTATGGAAATAGTGCATTTCAGGAGGTAGATAAATCAGTCTTCTAGGCTATTTGATATTCCTGACCATTAGTTGTAAGTACCATTGTCAGTGAATTAACTGAAAGTGAATTTCTCACCTTACATCACACATTCATGTTTTGCATTCATCACCCCCTTAAAGGAGGGATCACCTGGCACAATTATTTGCCCTTTCACGGTCTGATAAAAATCCTTTAAATTACTGTCATAGATATCTGATGAAAATATAGATAGTTATTTTTTTAAACATTTCTCCTTAATGAACAACATTTAGAGATATAAATTGGATTCATCAGTGCTTGCCTTGAAAAAAAAAAAGGCTAATTCCTATCTTAGATTAGAAACTTTGTAGTAACAACACGTGCAGACATGGAAAAATATTTTCCAATGACAAGTGAGTACATAAGTTCAGGTTCACTAGTTTAAACTACTGTTTAAGTTTTGAGTATTCCCAAAGACTTCCACACTTTGAAAACATTTTGAAAGAGGAGAACATCATTCCTTCTTCATTAAGATCAGAACATACTTCAACTACAGGCTGCTGTTTCAGTGACACCTTAAAATCATGATCGGAGCAAAGATCACCCATCTAAAAATTGGCTATTTCAGTTGGTGCATTTGGTATTTTAAATCCTGTTTTTGAAGCTTGGGAAAAGCAAAAACTCAAGCGGAGTCAGAATAGGGAACTTCTACAAGTAGTGCCTGTGAAAGCAGGAAAACATCATGTTTTAGACTTATAGCTGGATATAAAATTATTTGATACATTATTTTAAAATTCAGTTGCATAAAGCTAAAGCTGTCTCCAGCACAGTTTCTCTCTTCATGTATCATAACAGGTATCCTGGAGGGTTGCAAGCAATAAATTATTATGACTACAGATATCTCATGCTGGCTACAGGCCTTTTCCTTTCTCCCTCAAACACTCTTCCGAATCAACACTCCCTGGTAAATTCTTAAAAATTCGGTTAAAGAATTGCTCTATCTACTGTCATATTAAAAGTCTAAGAAAAGTGTGAATGTCCCCTATTACAAATACTGCAAGGTGTTGTCAACCAGAAACAGTAAAAAAAAAATATTGAGCCACTAGTTTAAAAGTTTAACATTGTGTTGTGTGCTGGACATGTCTGTGAGTTCTGGTTGTAAGCTGCTATTGCATCCCCATGAGAACAATGAAAAAATTGCCCTTTTAATGAAAAATAAAAATATATCATTTTTCTCTCAAATACACAACTTCTCTCACAGTTTGCCCTCCTCTTCTGAGGTGAAAAGGTATGAACCACAGAAAGAACAAAAACTAGAAAGTTTTTCCCTTGGTGAAAATTTTGATGACAATTTTTCTGTAAAAATAAAATTAAAATATTGAAATCGGTTTTGCATTGAAGCAGAGAGATGTCAGCTGGCTGCCTAAAAGACAAGTTGGGCTTGATTTTAACTTTAGGCACATCACTACTTTAATTGGCAGACCTAATTAACAGTAGGACCTGCTGGGCACAATCCCAACCATGCTCCAGCTGACAGAAACAGGGATGTTTGCCTCCTGGTTATGCCTGTGCCATGCTGCAGAAGCTGCCAGCTCAGCCTCTGACCTGGTTGTATTTGTTCAACAAATAACAGTGTGCGAAGCTGTGAATTGGATAATTTATAATCACTGTGAGAACAACAAAAATCCAATGCAGGCCAATAAACTCACAGACAGGGTTAAAAGGCCATTGGGGCCTTCTGGGGTCTTCTCCTGCACTCTCGCTGCTTAGTGCCATAAGATTCTATAAAACATGTTAATAATCATGTTGTTTTTACATGGGAGAGTGGGCTTGCAGGGAGGAGAAAACTCCTCCTGCCATCTGCACTGCTCAGTTTGATGCTTCCAGGTGTTTCTGCTGGCATTATAACTCATCATTAAAGGATGCTGAGGATAGAACCATTACATGTCCCTATCAAAGTGACAGCTCAGCACAGCCTGCAGGCTGAGAGCAGCTCCTCAGGGGCAGCTCATAAATCGTGGGGATGCAACCCCTCACGTCTGATAACCCAGCACAGCTGAGGCTGTTCCTGCTGAGGCTCTGGCAGTGCAGACATGCTGCCACCACAGCAGCCTTTCCAAGCAGCTCCATAATTCCACCAGCATGTCAGAGAGGACTAGGGAATAAGGTATTCAACTCGATGTGTATCAAAACAAGCATTGCTGTCTTTAACAGGAAGGCAGATGAAGTCCCAAGTAAACTTTAGCATCAAATCCCTGAGCACACAGTCACAGCTGTGGCTGGCAATAAAAGCTGTAAAGCACTCACGACAGCCAGGGGATCTGCAGCTGTACATGGGGCTGCTTGCCTGGAGAACACCAGGGATTCATTCCTGCAGCTCTCATGAAAGGAACTGATGGGCAACAGGCAAGCAAACATTTCCCATTTTATCCCTACAGTAAAAAGAGCCTCTCCCAATTAAATTTTCTCATTTCAGCCATTAGCAGTTAAATCCCAGACTATATGCCACTGTAGATGTGCTGGGGCAAAGGTGAGAATATGAAATGCATTTCCAGTTTATTGTCATTGCAATTTCTCCTCTTGACAGTTTTACAGCCGCAAATGGAAACACTGCAACTCAAGAGCTGAGAGCTCATACAACCTACACCAGAGAACTGCAACTGGAAGGTTGCTTTGCCTGCAAAAAGATGGCATTCTTTAACTATAATCTCTTCAGGAAAAATATAGCCAGTCAAACAGAAGGAAGCAAACCCAAAGAACCACTGCAAACATAACACAGTAACTGACAGCTTCCTGTTTGGGAACTTATTCTCTCTTCAAGGAGCAAAATCAATAGGATCTGTCTCCCTGGTACAGAGAGTTCTAGAAATGTAGATCAATTAAATGCAGCATGGACAGAAATGCTTGCAATGCATTTTTAAGGCTATATTTGATCAATAAACATCTAAAGCACTCAGAGGAGCCTCCACGGCTCTGGCAGAGCTGGATGTTCCCACCAAGAACACATTAGCTAATGCCTTACAGACTCTGCTCTTCTGAGTATGCTCAGGGCAACAGCTGCCATCTCTGTTCTCTTTAAGCAACAAAAACCTACAGAAGCCCTGAGCTGCCTGGTCCTACCCAAGGACCAATCCCAAGCTCTGCACAGCACATGTACACCACCTGATCCCTTAAATGCATGAAATGTAATGAAAAACACAAGTACACTTTTTGACAGGCTTATAAGATCATGATTGCTTTCAGTAGTGAACTGCATTGAAGGAGGGACAATAGTTTGCCATTTTGAAAATTATTGAGTAGTACTTCAATAACAAGATTTTCCTTTTTAACAGGCCTGGTTGCAAACTGAGACATTTAATTAATAAAGTTCTGCTGCTGTTCAAATGGTGATTCAGCAGCTTCCTGTGAAATATATCTGCGAATCTCAGAAATAAGACCCTAGTGACAAGAAATGGACAATACTGAGTCATTACAGACTTTTTTTTCTAAGATCTTTTCAGAAACAAAGGTTGATTTCTTATCAAAGAGGAAAAACCAATAAAGCTGATAACTTTGCCTTCATCCCTGATGGCAACAAGGCTTCATGAATAAGCTGCAGTGAGCCCTCTATGGGGATTCACCCGAGGGAGTAGGTATAATGTCAATGTCAGACTAACACAAAAATCTCATTTCCACTTTGACTTGTAGCATCTCCCAGCTGATGATCTCAAACATTTTTGATGCTAATTGAACAAGATAGGTCCAAGCCTATTGCCTGTGCAGTGAAGTTTCTTGTTCTAATTAACAAAAAACAAAGGCAGATGCTTTCCTTGTATGTTAATTTTTGAAACATTACCAGCTTCACCTCTCAAGGATGAAACCAGAAAGGGGCTGGGTATGTTTTCAAGGTTTCCCAGACACAGACATGAGCACACTCGCCTCTGCAACACAAGTCTTATCTAACCCTTACACCCGACCAGGAAATAAAGGCAGGAATATCCCATTTATTTTATACGTATTTCTATCCATACTCCTCCCTCCCCCACCCCTGGCTTCTTCTGGCCACATTAGCAAGTAGACTGAAGCAGCTGATTTTCTGCTTCTTGAAAGAAAGCAAGATAAAAAACCACAAAAAACTCCACAATAGTTTTGTTTTAAATTTCTTTTCAGAAATCTGTGCATCTGGAATTTTATGTTTTGTCTTCTTCCTGCTTTCTCCTTCCAGTTCACCTCAATAACATTTCCATTAAACTCAATGGTGTCAAAGATCAAGATATTCCCAATACATCTCAAGATGCTAATGCTAATTAAAGTTGATCAAAAGACTTTGTTTGAGATACAGCAAAATCAGACTGAACTGTGACAGATGCTACTTTATAATTTCATTCTATTTAGCTCACAAGGGCCACATGTGCGGCATTATTCAGACATTAAGCATTGCTTCATTGTTGGCATTTTTTGTTCCACCTTAAAATTAGAATCAAACACTATACAAAAGTAATTAAAAGGGGCTTAACCTCATGTATTCAATTAAGCAAAGTAGTTTGAAAAGCAAGATTGGACATACAGGTTATACAAACACTATCCAGGGATAACACAGTTAATATTTATTTTAACTCACAGCAGCAGTTATCAACCAAACACTCCTTCCAAGTCCTTCTCAGTCTATAGACTATGACAAAAAAGTATCAGATAGTTCATTTTCAAAAAGCTGTGGAGAAGTAGCAAGCCTTACCATACATAAAGAAAGTTGCTTGTTGTATCCCCAGGGATGAGAATGAAAAAAAAAAAAAAAAAAGAAAAGATAAAAGTACAGGAATAGTTTTGGAAAGAGATAAAGATGAAAAGAGACAAATTAGCTGTAGTAAGGTGAACAGAACACACACACACAGAGAAGAGGAAAACAGAAATTATATATTTGTTTGGAAGCAGAAGCAGTTTGAGGAATAAGAGATGAGTCATCCTTGAAAGAGCCATAGAAACATAGACTCCATGGGACCAGATGCACTAAATATCATGGAATCAAGTGAATCAGGGAGGGAAGGAAAACTTCATCAAGTCCAGTTAAAGATGAAAGGGTAAATTTTACATGGAAGAGAGAAAGAACTTGGTCAATGAATTCATGAGGGGGAGAGGAAGAAGAAACAGTTCTGTATGATGAAGAGCAGAAAATCTGGCAGAAAAAATGAAAAATTGTTTTTGAAGAATATGAGTCTGAAAGCAGCTGACACCCTGCTGTTCAAACCTTCTGCAGGTGCCACCAGACAAAACCCCAAGGAGCACAGCTGTAGGTAGCAGTTACTTGTATTGACCCAGAAGCTTGTTTGTACCATCTGCTACAGAAAAATCAGTCAAGGGGAGCAAGGTAGACACCTGGGGGTGTCCACACAGAAAGATCACTTAGAACAGGAAAGAAACTTCAGCAGGAGAAAAGAAATCTGTAAAAAAGGAATAGTTTATGCTGTCAAAAGGAGTAAAGCTTTTGAGGAGGACCATCAGCTTGCCCAGGAGCAGCCAGCCTGAGTTTTAGTGAACATCCTGAACAACCCTGCAGTCAGGTTGCCCCGCCATTTTCACACTTAAGTATCTGATGAGTGGCCTGATTTTCAAGCTAACAGCCGTTTTTCAGGGCTTTCAGTAGCACAAATAGTTGCTGAAAAGTACAAGCAGTATACATCCCCTAAAAAAACTGTGCATCCAACAGAACAAGCCCTACAATGCCTGAAATTAGGACAACTCCTTCTTCAAAAATTCCCAGCAGGTGCATAATGTAGCTGTCACCCAGGAAATGTAACTTGCACGGGCTTGGTCAGAGCAGGAGCTCCAGTTTGGAAGCCCCTGGGCAAGGCTGATCTCACACAATGTTAAACATCTGTCCTGGGATGGGGCAAACCAGGCCTGGGAAGTGCCAGCTGAGAATGCCTGGGGAAATGAGGGCAGAGAGAGTCCAGACAGCAGCAAGGAGACAGAAGAGAAGGAAACAGCTGGAAGGATAACTTTTTAAAGAAGGGAATCTTCACTCTAAGGAAAGACTTTGGGATTTCAAGGTGTTTTGCTTAAGTAATAAATTGCATTCCCATACAGGTTTGGGAGAAGGCAAGTAAAAATTAAAAGGATAAGCAGCTCCCCAAAAAGGACCAAAAATAACAGGGTATTTTCGTATAGGAAGAAACATGTCCTGTGTTCACCATAAATAACAGCAGAACAGGTGTTTCTTGAAACAGCCCCTAGAATACATATACTTAAACCCACTAAGGTAACTTCTCTCTTCAAAACAAAATATAAAAAACCTACACTGATAAATTATAATTATTGTATTATTAACAAATATAAGCATGTTACTAACAAGCCTAAGTGTTTAGAAAATATTACTAGAGCTAGCACATTCCTGTCACCTAGATGAATAATGGTATGAGCAATAAGTCACTTTCATACCTTTGGAGGATTAAGAATGAAAATTTGTCTCTTTGTCCAAGCAGGTAGAATGGGCTACTTCAGAGAGAAAAGGATGGATGGCATTCAAGTCTAAATCTCAGATCTTAAGAAAGAAGGACAATAATATTTGCCAGAATATTTACCAAGATTGTCAGAAGCAGGATTAGGCAGCACTGCAAAGATAGCAAGAGACTGTACTGCCTTCAAATTTAAGAAACATTAATTCTGCCCTTTGAAACTATTTCTCATAGGACATTGAAGCTACAGTGTAATTTTAAAATAACCAGAGAAATCACAGTCAGTCATTTTCCTTTTTGAAAACTGTACAGTGCAGTTGGAAAACAAAAAAAAAAAAAGAGCCATGTACTACATGGCAGCCTGACATCAGTCTGTTCAGTATCACAGTAAGTACAGATCAATAGCTCTCTGTTCCTGAAAAGTTTACAGCATTCTTTAAAAACCACAGGAAAAAGCTCACCCAGTTTTCAAGCTGACCAAGGCATCTTCGACTCCTTTCTGGTTAAACTTGGTCATGTAAAGGTGCATATCAGGGTAGTTGTTTCGGATATTCCTCTCAGTGCTTCCATTTGGGACCGTTCCAAACCGAAAAGGAGGTGAATAATCATGTGGCCTTTGAAACTATAGAGAAAGGGGGAAAGCAAAGGGTTTCAGGCATTCAAAATGGAAAGAAGGGCAATTTCAGATTGAAAAAGACAGAAGTTGTGTAAGTTGTCTCAAATTTCCTCTAGGCAAATGCTGTGGGTTAATTCAGGTCTATTATACCAGAAACTGTCTTCACGCTGACTGAACGTAATCTACATCCAAATAAAACCAGCTCCATTTTGCCACTCAAATGTGACTCTCTCCCATGCTTTGCACTATGGCAGGACAGCAGAAACTGGAGCAGATCCTCATCTGCCAGCATCTCTCTAGGGACCCCAAACACACTGATAAACTGAAACCCAAGGAAAGAGTATTTTGTTGATAGCTACTTTATGCTTCTATCTCAGCTGGGACATTGTGATTCTCCATCAGGAAGATGGGAAAAGGATCATGCACAATACTCAACAGGGAGCCCAATACCCTCGTCCTGGAGTGTGCCAGGGATGGCAGGAAGCAGCACCACGGAGAGGCAGGGTGAGGGAGTTTCCTTCCTCCACCACGACTGGAGGGGAATAAAAGCTCTTGCAGCTTCCACAAGGGCTCAGCAACTACATAGTTTGTCATGAGAAGGGCTTCTGGAGCTCCCACACCTATAATCCTAGTCCCTGTTCATCCCTACCATTTAAAACTACAAACCATTTGCTTGAGGGCATATAGGTTTATTCTACCATTTTACCCTCGCTATTGCACCAGCACAGATGAACCAGCCAGGGGGTATCTGCAAAGGAATGGCAATAGCTCAGGGCACATTCAGGTTTCAGATGCAGCAATCCTTCAAATAATGTCAAATAAACTTTTTGCTAACAGACCTGAAGGTTTTCTATGCACCTTTTCAATACTTTCCTTTAAAACCCAAGGGACACCTTAGGATTAAAATATCTCTTTAAGAAACAAATAAAAAAGGTCATTCAGATTAGAGGAACTATTGGCTAATGAGGAAATTGAATTGAGCATTGATAAAAGCAGTCACCCATAAATTCCAGAGTAAAATGCACTCTGTTTTTACTGTTGAAGTTAGAAGAGTAATCTATATATCCTGTGCTGCAAGAGATGCCTAATACTTATACAGCTGCTGATTCCTTTGGGGCTCCATATGAAATATTTCTGTTTAACATTTGGTCTCAGAGCATCAAAAATTCCCAAGATCCAGTGCCAATTTGCAAAGAGAATACAAATGGGTTTATACAAAAACTGGGAGTATTTTCAATTCCATCAAACCTTGACTGTGAAATTATTGCTGCAACACCATTTTCTTGTTACAGAACTACAATTAAATGCTCCATTTTAATTACACATATTTTGACAAAGCATAAAGGAATGAACTCTATTTTTCTCTATTTGTTTAGCTAACAGATGTCTTACTTTCCTCATTTTCCCTTTTCACAGCTTTACTGTTTAAATTATAACTTTGCTACTACTTTTACACATAGTAATTGACCCATGCACCAAAATTACACTGTACACTACTCATGGTTCTTAGACTATATTTGCTATCTCCCTTTCTGAGTTTATTATGCAGCACTGAAACAAACCCTGCTTTTAAATATATATCCAGAGATTCTACTGATATAAATATAGCTTGCTATCAACTTTATTTAAATCTACAGATAATGTATCTCTGATGTATTGAGATGGCTTCCAGTATCTCCTAAATTTGCCAGTCAATAGAACTGGAAAAAATAATTAAAGAAATACTGATTTCAGGACCTATAAGTCTTGCTGCACCTTTTAGTACTGGAATTAATTTTTTGGAAATACAGCTGTGGTAAGCATTCTGCAAGCTCAGTTCCTAATATGGCAGGGGAACTGGGGGAACAGGGACCTTACGGTGGAGTATTCTGATAATTTCAAAATGGAGTTTGGTTTTAAATAGTCTCACTTTTCAAGAACGTTCATATGAATCTAGGATGTTGGGAGGCATTTCCTCTCATAGGAATATTTGAAAGAATTAACACATCTGTTCAAATTTAACATTCATGGAAGACAAAAATATTTCTGCAGAAGAGAGGGATGAATAAAAAGCCCAAGTTCATTCAAAAGTCAGAGAATTAAAAAGCAGATGAATAGTTCTAAACCCCATCTACAGAGTGGAATTTCTTGGCACCAACCAACAAATTTTAATACTCACAAGGAGATTATTTTTTTAAACCATCATCTGCTACTACTGCCTGCTCACAGACTACTTGTAAAGAAGAAAGAAAGGTTTAAATCTTTTTACTAACACTGCACTCATATCTGAGGTGAATAAAGTTTTCATCAATAATATTAAACTTATATTCGGTGAGCTGCCGTGTCCCAGAGAAGCACACAGGACAGTCACTGTCTGTGACTGCAGCAAAGATCTATGTGGCAGACAAAAGACAAGAAAAAAAAGATCAAGGCTCTACATGCATTCATTTTCCCTGAAGTCCCATGATGAGAAACAAAATATATCATGTCTGCTAGAAAACTATTTTCTTCCTAGACATTTCATGAAATGTTAATCTTCTAAATCATGGACAAAATTTTTGAATTGAATGCACAAGCCTCTTGTTTGAACCATAGTTGTGGAGAGATCTACTGTTATTCTGAAGAGTAACCAATTCATTCTCGTCTCCCCCTGCTCCGCCACCTGACAGAACTGTAGCAACAGAACTCCAGTCTCCTGCTTTTATTTTATTTTTTCTATATGCCTCAATAAAACTGGCAATTTCACTAAGTCAGCAAAGTACTCTTTCAGAAACATTAAATAATTACTTAATTTAAAGATTTACTTGCTTGCCTGAAAAGGCTGGTGTTGAGAGCAGTTGTTTCTTATTGTTCTGGAGTTTCTTAAAAGAACTGTGGAAAACATTACTAAAATAGTAGAAAATAGTAAATAATCTCCTGCTGGTAGCAGGAATTACAACTTGTTTGGAGTGACAGAAGAACACCCATATTTGAACCCTTTCCTCCCCTCTTTTACCAGATGGGAAGCTGACATTCTGTCTTCTGATCCTACAAAGATACAGCTATGGGTCATTCACCACTCCAAGGCTGCTGTTCCCATCACCAGTTACTGCAGTGCAGCCATAGCTGTGCCTGCCCACCCTCGGGAAGCACAGCAAGGGTTTGATGTTGGACAGTGGGAGAGGGGCTGGGCTCAAGGCTGAGCCACACTGCCTTTAGCTCCCTGCTGCTCTGCTGTCACACAGACAGCACACCGTGCTGACTGCACAACCTGTGCCATCCTAGGGCACGGGAACAGCAAGCCAAGGCTACAAGAATACTGTGAATCTTGCAAAAATAAGGAACCTGTAAGTGGCATCATTAAGGTTTCGTGTTAAGGTTGATGAGGAGCTCCTGGACCATGTGTATGTGAGGTAATTCTTAGGTGTGGCAGAATCCCAGCAGATTAACACTTTGCAAGACAATTCTGTGCACTGCTACCTACCCTCCTTTAGCAATTTTTTTCCTCTTTCATTGCATGAAATAGGCACAAATGGTCTCAAAAGTAACAGAAGCCAAGAATGTCAGCTTTGCTGGATACTTTGAACTCATTTTCTGTACCTTTTTATGAAGACAAAGCTTTTAAACATCTATTACATACATAAGAATGTCAAAATATAATTTTCCTCTCATTTGCTGAATCATTTGAGTTTATGAACACCCACCCCTCCTAACTCCAGTACATGCTGTGCCATGTATTTCTGGGTGACACTCTGATGACATGGCATTCAGAAATTCATTAGCAACATTTCAAAGGATGAGGAAACTATAAAGAGGTCTTAAAGCACCGAGGGGTAAAAAACACATTATCATCACATGTCAGCAAACCTGGTGAACCAGCTGATACAGTGCAACCCGTTTCCTGAATGGGACAATAATGAATGCTGAGGGTCGGGGATGGCTGCTCAGAGAGAGGAGTCCATCACATGGGGAAACCCAATATCTCTAACCAGGAATACTTTATTGCATTGGCAGCACAGCATTGACAGAAGAGCTCAACTCTTCAGGTGTGGCAGTGGGAAAAGTGGGAGAGAAGAAGAAGAACAAATTGATTTACCAGCCCAGAAGTGGGTTTTGGGTTTTTAAATTTTTTTTTTAAAAATTAGTGAACATTTAGGTATTAATTATTCAAAATAGATTATACCCACATTTCTGGCCCTTGCCTACAATTGCTTTGCTTCCTGCAAGGGTCAGAATTCTCTACTGAACAGCGAAATCCTGTAAATTCCTGATCTGTTCTCCTATTAACAGCATTGCAGCAACATGGCAACGAAAGAAGAAAAATAATTGAACATCAATCAGATTACATTCCCATAAATTATCCCCAATTATTTGATTTTTTACAAGCTGAGAAACCTCTGGATTGTGGAGGAGGCAAAACCTATGTATGACAAGAAGAATGTTCTGAAATAGTTCATTGCTTTTCTGGACGTCTAACTTGTTTAATTTAATCAGTAAAGGCATGGCTCCCCTGACTTATCTCCATGTGCTACAGGCAAAGTTTGAAGAACTGAAAAATAGAAACAAAGGTGGCAGATCAAATAAATTATCAGCAGACCACACAAGAACAGATGGTATTTTCTGATTCAAGTATTTTTCTATTTTTATTTTGCTTTTTGTGGAAATAAAAGCCTACTTAGCAGTCAGAATAGAAAAATGACAAAACTAAGGAAGTTATTAGGCAAGAGCTCCAGAACAAGTGCTGACACTTCCCAGCCCCGTGGCAAAGAGCCAGCGAGGAGGGGAAGGTGAGAGTGCGCTGTCAGACCTGAGCCCCACTGCTGTGCCAGGTGCAAGACAAATCCTGCCAAAACCCAGAGGCCCAGGAAAATGCTCTGTTCTTTCTCACAAACAGGAGAAGAACGTTTCTCAAATCTCCTTTTATTTATCCCCAAGAGAGAATGCCATTTATCTGTCTCTTCTAAGAATATTATCTTAAAATAGAGGTATATTTAACAATCTTCATGCCCTTTCAAAGGTTGTGTGACAACACAGTTTAATGAAAACAAAGCTATTATCATTTTTTGTTTCTTTTTATCTTTCCTCTAGCCATGCTTGCTTTGATATACCAGGCAATCAATCAAAGGCTGGTCATAAAAAGCAGTTAAAACAAAAAAAACAGACAAGACTGAGATTTTGCCTTTTTGGTTTGTTTTCTTTTCTTTTTTTAATAATGATTTCCTTTATTTTCTGTCCTTTGAGAAAAACCCCTTGTGAAGTTGTCCCCTGGGCTATACTGCATTTAAATATTTCTTCTTAATGTCAATATTTAGTTTTATTTTCAAACAACTGGGTACAGACTTCACAAAACCATACCCTTCAAGTATTTTGTGCATATCCATCACAATAATTTTGCAAATGGACTTTTTTTCTATTGAGATATTACTAATATCCAACACAATTTGTCAAGCTTTTCATATTGGTAAGGCATTCTTTTTAGCCAAACAATAATTGATTTCTATCACAAAATAAAGGTAATTTTCAGTTAATGGAGCCACTTTGGAATAGGCAACTCAGAGATTTTGAAAACAGACTGATATTTTATGCTTTGGGTCTTAGGTTTGTTAGTAAAGGTTTGCACTTGCACTCAGAAGGAAATCATCCAGTTTTACTTCATTATCTTGCTCAGAGTTTTTATCATGAAGTACAAATTTGTGGGAGGATTATGGAGAATGGACACTGACCTCTTTTGAGCTGCAGACTTACCTTTTTATCACTCAGTCCAGTCACTTGGTCAACAAATTCCTCTTGAATCATAAAGGCAGCTAAGTTGGCAGTATAACTGGCCAGGAAAATGACAGCAAAGAAAGCCCAGACCGACACCATGATTTTACTCGTCGTCCCCTTGGGGTTTTGCACAGGCACAGAGTTGTTGAAGACCAAGCCCCACAGCAGCCACACTGCCTTTCCAATGGTAAAGGATGGTCCATGGGGATCTGCAATTGCAAAGAGCACTTAGTTTAGTTGCAGTTAAATTACACCTTGCCAGTATACCCTGCAGGGACAACCCACGAGTCCCAGAGACATGGTTAGAAAATATTTCAGTACATATTCACTGTACTCCCAACATAATCACAGGATTTACCATGGGTACCCTCTATTGCAATGACAACAATTTCCACATTTTTAAAACATAACTCAACATGCTTCTGTGTGGCATATAGCTCAAAATTTTTAAGATTTTTAAGGAAATGGAAAGCATAAGTTTGGAGGAGAAGCAGACTGGTATGTCTCTTGCAGGAAGAAATGTGCCACAGTACTGCCCTGTCAGTCTGACATGTGAAATGGAAAACTGGAGGTTTAAGTCTTAATGACTCAATTCTAGTACTTTTCTTACCCAAATTATTTTTATCATCTCCAGTCTTCCAACATTATGCTTTTTGAACATTATGTAAGCATATTTAAGATCAAAGTGTGTGAATGTGTCACCTACTTTTAAGCACCTTTGTACTCAGAGCATGAATCAGAAAGACAGCACAAAGGAGCTACCTGTATAGACATGGAATTTAGAGCAAGCCAGGCTCTGGCTGCCTCACATGTTCAGAGTCAGTTCTGTGGCTCCAAATGTGTTGCCATTACAGGTAAAATTCTGTCCCAGCTAATCCATTCTGTAATTTTTGTTATTTCTATTTTTGGTCATCTTTTAATTTATCCCAAGATGGAAGTGGCCAGCACGCTGCACCCAGGCTCATACAGGGGCAGAACTGAATTAGCAATGTCATTATCCACCCCAAAGGCCTCGTTTGCAGAGCCCCATGAGAATCAAGGGCAGTTTATTCTTACCCTGCTCTAAGTAAGTACAATGCAATCACACATTGCTCATCATCCAGACTCCCTGTGCCCTCGACGGTGAGAAACAGGCCTCCCCTGACTGTGACTCACTGGGCCTACTTTGAATTATCCCTTTTACAGTTAAATTGCAATTTAGTCAATAAGCTCTGGTGCAGAATCTGTAACTCTACCTCCTTCCCTACCCTGTCCCTTTATCCAAGGGGATGCACATTACCAATATGGATTTGGCTATTAATTTAACTATAATTTATTTTAATAATAATTCAGTGATTCTTAAAATAATAAAACTCTAAGTGAGCAGACTCAGTGCATGTTCTCATTTCAGTAGAAATACTCTCTAGTACAGTGCGAATATTTACAATGCAGTCAAGCTCTACATCTTAGATTATGCTCCTATTCAGCAGCACTAGGAAAATAGAGTGCAGTAAAATAAACACAATGGAGCTGACTTTTGGTTCATGAAACTACCTTCCAGACACATTTAGGACTGAGCTAATACAGGGATAATGTGTATTTTTCTGAGCGACCATGTTACAGAAATTATATGCCAAGGGAGCAATCTAAAGCTCTGTTTATGCCACTGCAGATTGTATTACCACTGAGCTTCATCCTGCCAAAAATGCCTAGGAAACAAGAAAAGACAAATAATTTTTTTTTAAAAGATTCTGGGTTTGAAATTAACGGCAGCTGGATTTGTGGTGAGTCTTTAGAGCTAAGTTGGGATGATCTAGTGCCATAACGTGTCTTTGTAGCTGTAAGTACACTAAATAATCAATTCAGGCACATGAGGTGGGACAGAAAAGAACAGACAAGTCCCTGAATCCCCAGTGTCTATATTCACCTTTGATTTCCCCTCTTTTAACACAGTGTTGATTTCAGACAGAGGTTGCACATTTACCATCTTATTAAAATGATAACATCATCTGAACATTGCAATAATCCACTTTTCAGGGAGCAAGCCAGCCATTACCTAGAAGAAATCACTTGCTTTTAATAGTGCCCAGAACTGTGTTCACCAAGCTGGAAGATCTCTTGTTATGAAACAAGGCAAGAATGATTCAGAAATTTTTAAAAAGGCTGAACTCTCAAATGTCAGTTAAGAAACGGGAGGATGAGGGCACAGTGAGACATGGAATCCTCACTCTTAAGTCAAAGTGCAGCTTTCACTGAGAAAGAGTTAGTACAGAGTTTGCCTATCTTGAAAATGAAGTTTCTATAACCGAGGATGCTACACAGAAAGCAGCGATGCCCTTCTGCCAGGGGCCTCATTTCAAGGCTAAGAGTTCATCTGACTTTCTATAGAAACTATACAAAACTATGTACAATGGAAGTGCTATTTTTCAAATTGTCCACCAGACCATGGGATTTTAGGTAACTTTCTCTGAACTGGCCAGGAATTCATAATAGTCAGGAGCAGAACATATTTCACTGCTTTTTTAAGCTGACACTACAGCTGATGCCATTTACTAACCAAACACTGCCTGAATGAAACTCTGATACCACTTACCCTTCTCTGTGTCTTTATTCCATTGAATTGGAATTATAAACATGAGCCTTCAAGAAATCATACTTTAAATATAGAACTTAAACAGTTTCATAGCTAATTTCACTTTTATTCCTACGTTTTGTTTATTTGAAAAGATGGAAGGCCATCCCATTTGATGAGATGGGAAATAGATGATTTTTTTCATAGCCATGGGGTTGTGTAAAATGCAAATCTTACCTCTCCCTTGTGCTAAGTTCCTGTTGTATCCTACAGGACTAAAGTACTCAAATATAAAGACAGCCATGGCGGACACGATGAGAAGCATCACAAACATCATCACCCAGACAGAAGCACTAAAAGGCTCTGCAGCAAAACAGACAGGAGAAACAGAAACACAGTTCATTAAACCAGTCACAGCACAAGATTCTAATGTCCTTACCTAGGCAAGCCCAGCAGCTTCCTCCACATTACCTTTTTCCAACAAAAATGCAAGCAAATAACTAAGTAGCAATATATAATGAACTAAGTAGCAATATATAATGAACTGCTGTTAGTAGATATAGACTTAAAGTCAAAAGCTAAAATGTAAATGTCAATTCAAAACAAAAGGCTGTACATTTTTCTTTGACACCGAGTGGCACATAATTGGTTTGACTGGCTGCTTATTCAGTCCACAATCAGGTTGCTGTGTCTATTCATCCTGTGTTATACAAATTTATCAAAAGAATGGTCCAACCACTATGACTGCATTTCTGCAAAGCAAAAGCAATTAAACATATGTTTAATACATTTGGTAATTCAGTGAAGTGGATGTCTTTCTCGTTTCCTATCCAAAAAAAAGTGTTAGAGGAGGAAAGATAAATAGTTGCATTCAAACTAAATGCTTTTGATTCAGGATTCTGTTCTCTCTGTTTACTTTCAGCTACCTGCAATGAAGACGATGTATTTATCAATTGCAAACACATCCTTTTGAATGTCTCATTCTCATCTGGGAGCAAATTACTGAAATCAAACGGGTTTATGGAAAATTAGATGTCAGTTTGAAAGACAGAAGAACCGTAACTAAGTAAAAGAAGTAGGTTGGAGCATAAAACTAAAAGCAGTTTCAAATACCAGACTAAGCACCAACATATATCAATATCAAATATCATCTTTCCCAGCCACAGATTCTCTGTCATTTCAGGAGTCCCTGTGGTAGCTGCCATGGTACAAGGATATCTCTAAGATTAGCACGGCAAAGTAATATCTCCTTCTTAGGCCAACTTATTTGGGGCACTATATAGCATAACTTGTGCAAATAAAGCAAGCATGAGCATGCTCTCAACTGTGAGAAAACATATCTTAGTATACTATTTCTAATTAGGACAGAATCAAGACACACTTGAAATTACAAAAAATTAGTGTATTCAAATGCTTTGCCTGTTTTTGAAAGCCCAAGATGTTCCTCTCTTGTAACTTTTTCATTCTTTGAATTTAACATTAGAATCACTGACATTTCTTCCCTCATTGCAGGAAAGAACTGTGAGTGAGAGCTGAGGTGTGCTAAGCCCAACAGCCCAATATGAGCCTTCCCCAAATTCAGATGATTCACCCAGAATTGAATGAAATGCAGTAATTTGTGCCCAAGCATAGAAAACTCATGACATCTTTTATCTTTGCTATGATTTCTTCAGAAATTTGGAACTAAGACAAGACCAAATAACAAATAGCCCCCCTGGTGATTTTGGATGGCAACTAAAAAGGCAAAGCAGGGACATTTTAAACCAAACTGTTCTCCTCCTGCAAAGGGGCAGTATTTTTTTTCAATTATTTTATTTTTAAGACAGGGTAGGAAGTTCTTTCAAGTACTATAATTATTTGTTTGGGAGAGAATGCAAAGTTAGGAAAACAACAGAATTTGTAAAAGGCAGAGAAAGATCTATGTAGATGCAGCCAGGGAAAGGACATTATGTAGCCAAATACAGTCTAAAAAATATTTTCTGAATTCAGTTATTAACTGGATTAAATTGGAATTCATGAGGAACTACCATAAAATTTTGACAGCATTCTCACAGAAGAAAGCAAGGCTGATAAAACCCTTATCAAAAGCAACAGTGTAGAAACAGCAATGGAAATTTGTCAAAATCTAAATAAGGCAGGGGGCAAAACAAGCCAATGTACAAAAGTGAGCTATAAACAAGAGTTTAAGCAGAATTCTCTTTAATAATTTAAGGAGTCTGGTAATGAGGTGGAGAATTAATGGAAGCAATAGGAAAACAAAAAGCTATTTGGAATAGCAAGCAGTAAGATTGAACAAGTACAAAATCAACTGAATAACAAAGTCGATCTTCCTGTCATATCAGAGATCCAATTACACATTCAGCTCTGTGCTTTGATTCTCAAAGGACGGAAAGGGAACTTCCCCCAGGCAAGCAGCAGGTTTTAAAGGAATTTTCAGCAAAGCTATAATATAGCAGAAAAATACTAATATATGACTTGTCAGTGTACATTTCAAATGACTGACAATGGAGAATATCAAGCAAGGAAAAAGATGTCTTTGAGTCTTATCTCCCACCACCAAAACCAATACTTAAAGAATACATTAAATAAAGAGGGGCATAGATTTTCTATTCCATCAATGCCTCCAGGAAAGAAAACTGACCTCACCTATGAACTCTCCCTCTGAAAAATATAGAAATGGAGATTTGAGGTTTCCCTTTTTTATCTGGTTGTTTAAATGAAGTTGAACCAAAACTCCACAGAATCATTAAAAAAAAATTTGTAGATCTAGTATATATGATTCCTAGTACAATGTGAAAATGCTTTAAGGTGGATAAAATTCTCATTTGAAGGAGGCACATCAGATTCAGAACACGGCAGATAACGAGCCCATCACAGCCCATCGGTTACTCAGATCTATTGGACACAACAACTGACTGGAAAAATCTAGTCACACAAAATCCTGTACTTGTCCACATTCATAGAAACAATTCACAAACCCAGATATTTCAGGAACTCTAATCAAGTGCTATTCTTTAAAAATAATATTGTATTTGACAGATTTTTAAAAAACCTTCTAAAGGAATTATGTAAGATGACTCTATTCTCAGAGATCCACTTAATTGAAACAAAATCAGTCGGTGAATAAATTCAGTTATCTGCCTGATAGTATTTTGCAAGGCAAAACATTTTACTACTACGCACACCTCATCAAAATACACAGTCAATTCCAGCAAACTGGCAGCTTCATCTATGCCTGAAAAAACCAGCATACTTCTGAGAGCACAGACTTGATTTATTGTTGCAGTAAATCAGATTTCTTCAAAAGTAGAGCTATTTTAGAGAGCTTTATGAGAAGGGGTTATTTTTGTTTCTTTTGAATTATATACACCTCCAACTAAACCAATAACATTAAATGCATTTTAGAAATCTAATAACTCTGTTGCTTGTGAAAAACGCAAAAGCAGCTTCTCTTTTGATGGTGGCTGTAAACAGGTTTTTAAGGGATAAGTAAAAAAATCAACTGTGCTTGCACTTTAGAAAACACCCCAATACTTATTTCCAATGGTCATTTCAACATGCTGCAATTGCAACTTAAAAAATGAACTTTACAACTCAATGACTCAAAGAAATGAAAAGATACTCTCTGAGAATTTTCATTACAAGTACAGTTTCTTGCAATTTCACTTTAATGTCTTTCATTCATATCAAACATCAATGAAATCTGCTTAGGTATCACCACATTTGGGAAATTATTTGATTACTCACTGTGTTATATTTACTTGCATCATCTCTGTAATGTGCTTTTTTGGAACAGATATGAAAAACAAGCTCTGTGTTTAAATTATGATTCTTGTGTAAGAAAATTCAATTATTTGCCTGCTTGTCTCTAATACTACACCACTTATCTGCTGTTCAATGTCAATGAGTAACTTCAGGGGGAGTGAAAAACTTCCACTTAGCAATTTAGAATTGGCCTCACTGTTGACCCAATGGACTTGAACATTCTAAACTGTGCCCTAAGATATCTGGAACATACTGATTTTTTATTTTTCCACTTAATGATTTTAGTGTCACTATTCCTGTACAAGATACCTTTAAAAATAGTGGGCCCAAATACATTATGAAGAATATAACAGCATTCTGGGCACTTTTGAACCACCTCATGGCTCATTCTCTTTTCAGCTTCAGTAAGTTCAGGCCAAATTGTAAAGGAGACTATAAGTACGAAAAGAGGAGAGGGAAATAACAAAAGGAAAAATGCACAGCTGAAACAAGAACCATGCAAGGAAAGAAGCCCAGAGTCTTTGTTTCTATATCCCACCTCCTCTCTGCCCAGCCATTCATTCCTTCACTGTACCTCCACTGTTCATCTGCATCAATGGAGAAAACACTCAGCTCACCAGACCAGCAGTGTGGTGCTCAGAAGCCAGAGCTAACTGTTATCAAACTAGCCTTAAATTACATCTAAAGATAAGGAAGTTGCTCTTCAACTCTACCATGGGTTTTTCAATTATTTTGTGAATATTAAAAAGATATTAAGCCAGTTATGATGGGCTAAACAAGCGTAAATTAGTTTGTAAGGAAGCAGGGTTGAGGATGTAATTTTCCTAACTGAAGATTTTTAGGGGATTCTTTTTCATATTGAAATCACTGTCATTGGTTTTCACTTTCAGCATCCGAAAACAACAGCACTATCTCCATGTGCTGATGATCACGTTAATCAGCACATCAACACAGCACAAACTTCATAATGTAAAATTCAAAACTTAACAGAAATGTGTTCATGTACTACATATCTTAACAAACAATTAACTCTACTAAACTCTACAGAAATGCAATTAGGTTATCTGGATGGGCTGGAGACTCGTACCTAGAAAAGCAGATGGTGAAACTGTGCCATTGCTCCGTGACACCATGACACTGATCCCAGTCTCGACGAACGGCACCGAAAAGTCGACGACTTCCGAACGCTCCTCGTTGATGGTGAGAGAGCCCACAGCCATCACTGCCCGGTGATACACCACCTGATCCACAGGGAGAACACACCAGCAATGTCACTCAGCAGAGACACCTCATTCCTCCAAAAGAGCTCAACCAGACATCGCTGAGTTCTTACTTAAGAGCTCTTTTACCTAGAAGAGAACTTACTTCACCAATCATTCCATTCCACACGTTATTGACTTTTTTGCCGTGCTTCCCATTTGTCACCAAGTACAGGTCATATGTGAACTTGACAGTTTTAGACAACTTCTTCAAGATATCAATGCAGAATCCTTTGCAGCACTTCTTTACATTAGTTCCCTCATTAGTTTTGTTGCTGTCAACAGAAAAGACACATGAATGTTCCTGCTGGGAGAAACAGAGGCAGCACAGCAGCAAGATACAGCACACTGTGAAACAACATTTTGCCATACTTGTGAGTGATCATGTTTTTTGAACCAAGGGAAAAATAACCCACAGGATGCTTTTATAGCTATGTGATGTTTGCAGCTCCTGCTAATCACAACAGAATTGCTTGGTGAGACACAGAGAATAATGTTACCCCACCTGACATCCTTCTACTCCAGGATCAAGCCCAATGCACTGCACCATCAAGACATGCAGCCTGCTCCAACTAATCTCTCTCTTAGGATTAGATTAAACTTTTATTACTTTTACTCTCAAGACATCAGACTACATGTCATTTAGTAATTAAAGAACATGTAAGCTATAAAAACGCACAGCAGTTCACCATGCTGGAATGGATGCATCTTCTTAAAGTGTACCTTTCCCTGCACTTGGAGGTGGATTTCAGGCTGCCTTTAAGTGCAAGGATGCAAGTTTTCTCTTCATCTTTTTTTTCTGAAATGTTCGTTTTGTGACCTCTAGAACCTTTCAGTATAAGCATCTTCAGAAGGCAAGGCAATATCTTAGAGCCTTTGGAAGAATTAAAAATTAAAATAAAACTAGTTTAGAACTTCACTAAGTACAGTTATGTAAAAAAAATAAATTTCTCTGGACTTCAGGAAGCATGTACACAACCATTTAGCAGTCCCTGGAAATCTTCAGAAACATGCATCATATTCCCTAACACCTGCTCAGTAAAAATCCTGTTATATTCAGTTCATAAATACACAGATCAAAGAATAGAGCAGGTGAACCACCACAGACAAGTCTGCAGTGAAAACTTCTCCACTGATTTCTAATGACTGCTCCAAAGTTATGGAGCACTGAAAGAAGGGGACTTTTCTCTTGATGGTAAGTCACAGTGGTATTTTATCCTGAAGTAGTTTTTCTATAGCCAGTTTCAGCATAAACTTACATTTTCATTAGGAGGCATTTCAAATTGTTACGGACTAATGAAGGCAAGCGTATCTCAAGATAACTGGAAACAATTCAAAGAGGACTCATTAAAACAGTCCCATTTCGGAACACAATCTTCTTCCATGTGACTGAAAAAGGCTAATTTTTGTTGACTTTGAATTTACTTACTCTCTTGTTAATAATTCAATGTGACTTATATGTGTATAACCAGAACCTTTCAACTTTTTAGAAAGGAGGATGTGCAAAGAGTATACCATGTGGGAGAAGGAAGGGCAGAAGGAAGGAAGGACGGAAGGAAATAATTAATGAGAAAATAAAGGACTGTATTTTGCAGTCAGGAAAAAAAGGGGAACGCTGTGTTATTTACTCACTTAAGTTTGACAAATTTCCGGCATGGCACAGTGTTTTTTTGGCAGCTTTCCATCAGAGGATCCACATCTTCAACAATGACAAAAGGAGCCTCCTCCAGGGTGACAATGCTCAGGTGGTTGTCGTCAGGGTCGCTGTCTGCGAAGGAGCTGTACCTCGGCCACACTGAGTACTTCAGGCTCAGGGAGTTGTTCTCCCACTTCCCCACCTGAAAGGCCAAGACCCACAGGCTGCTGAGAGCTGCTTGCTGGTGTTTGACAAAGGGGATCCAATATTAAATGTGCTGGGACACAGGTACAGGGAATTACATGGCCAGGACTGTTGTTCTGGGACTTGGTGTTAAAATTACTTTAAAACTCATTAGTAATTGCATGAAATGAGAAAATTCCCAGAGGTAAAGACAAATAAGGTAACATTATTTTAATAGGTAACTGTTTTATACAGACTGGATGTCATCAGTTAACACGATCTATCACCTGGCTATAGGTGCACTGAAATTTGACATTCAGCATTTCTATTTGAGCCAGAACAGCAACCAGATGCTCTATTTGTAACTCGGACCCATTTGAAGAAATAAAAAATTATTTAAAAAAAAAACCAAAAAAAAACTCAACCAACCAGCCCCCACCAACCCCAAACAAAAACCCTAATCCACACTCACATCTGACCAATAACCAAAATATCATGTCATTTCTGTATCTTCCCAAAGAGAAGACTCTTCTCTTCTTATATATTGAAAAGCCATTGTCAAATCCTTTACCCAGAGTTCCATCAGAGCCAGACCAAACCACATTTTTAGTGAGAATTTTTATTAGAAATAGTTCTTATTAGAAATAACTATTTTATCCTGCTATAGTAATGCCAACTGTTGGGTAGGTTTAAGAAAGGAAACCTCACTGCACATGAAAACTGCTGGCTTATTTACTATTATAAAATATCCCTTCTAAATTAACCCACATTTCCTTCCATTTCCAGATCACCAGAAGGAAGTTTATGATTTAAATATTTTTGAGTCTAGTGTTTTCCTCCTCAGATTGTTTAACTACTTTCTATCCACAAATCTAATTATGTTTTATCTGATGACAGATAATATAAATGAGCAAGCAATCCACATAATTTATTACCTAATGCATTTTAATAATTCTTGAGTTGCTTAAGCTAAACAAATGACAACATAATCATAAGACTGCTAAAATATTTTTTTTTGCAAGGAAAATGGTGGGAATTACCAGTACAAAAAGAGACTCAGGTCCTTAAAAAATTGTAAAATTGTCACCTACATTCTGTCTTCTAACAGCTTGAAAGTTAATCACAAAAATTCCCAAAGAACATGATTTATATCCATTTCTATTTAGGGAAGCCTATAAGCACATGACCTTTGCAGTTTCCTTTCCATACTGTTTATAAGTCAAGATGCTTTACTGAACTTTAATGTAGGAGGCAGAAATGGCAAATCTCTACTCACTTAAATTAGGAAATTCAAAATATCTCAAGGGAAGTAGGAATTCTCACTCAAATCAATGGGAATTATATATATGATTACTCTTTATGCACATTTCTAGCATGAAATTTAATCAAAACACAGTGGACAAAGCCTTTAGGAGAAAAGCTAGTTCAGACAGAGGGAAACAATCTATTGTTTCTATAAATAAATGGGTTTAATTGTCAAGGTATGGGGCGTAGTGGCAGTGACAGCAGTGCGTGCTGGTTTACGTGAGCTTACACGGTGTCGTCACAGCCCCGAGTACAACATGGAACTGGCCATCTGGAACGGGGAGGATTCCAGCCAGCCCAGGACCTCAGACAAACAGCAAACATGCCAAGGAATACGATGGATTTCAGAAGTGGAAAATGTGCCCGACTGTCTGCCTATTCCAAGAGTCAAAAGGAAATGTGATGGCATTTGTGTGGTCAGGACCACAGCAGTGGCAGCCCTGCCTTCCCAAATCGCTCGGAGCAAGATGCTGGGAGGAGGCAGATCCTGATCCCAAAGCACATCCCTCTGCCAACCACCCCGTGATCCCAAAGCACACCCCTCTGCCAGCCACCCCTGATCCCAAAGCACATCCCTCTGCCAGCCACCCCTGATCCCGAATGACATCCCTCTGCCAGCCACCCCTGATCCCAAAGCACACCCCTCTGCCAGCCACCCCTGATTCCAAAGCACATCCCTCTGCCAGCCACAGCCACCCCCCGATCCAAAGCACATCCCTCTGCCAGCCACCCTCTGATCCCAAAGCACACCCCTCTGCCAGCCACCCTGTGATCCCAAAGCACATCCCTCTGCCAGCCACCCCGTGATCCCAAAGCACATCCCTCTGCCAGCCACCCCTGATCCCAAAGCACATCCCTCTGCCAGCCACCCCTGATCCCGAAGCACATCCCTCTGCCAGCCACCCCCTGATCCCAAAGCACATCCCTCTGCCAGCCACCCCTGATCCCGAATGACATCCCTCTGCCAGCCACCCCTGATCCCAAAGCACATCCCTCTGCCAGCCACCCCCCGATCCCAAAGCACATCCCTCTGCCAGCCACCCCTGATCCCAAAGCACATCCCTCTGCCAGCCACCCCCCGATCCCAAAGCACATCCCTCTGCCAGCCACCCTCTGATCCCAAAGCACACCCCTCTGCCAGCCACCCCGTGATCCCAAAGCACACCCCTCTGCCAGCCACCCTGTGATCCCAAAGCACATCCCTCTGCCAGCCACCCTCTGATCCCAAAGCACACCCCTCTGCCAGCCACCCTGTGATCCCAAAGCACATCCCTCTGCCAGCCACCCTGGCATCTGCATCCCTGTCACAGGGATCAACAAGAACCACCCCAATGAGGTCACCTGGCCCTACCAAAACCACAGTGACTGCTTTGGTGTTGCTAACAGAAGATCCCTGATAGTCTTCCTACTTCAATGGGAGCAACTCCATTTCACTGTTCTGAGGAGGAAATAGCCAGACACATTCTTAAACACCTGGATCGGGGGAAATGCTAATTGCTTTTGAGAGTTGCATCTATAAAATTGCTGTGTTGAAGTAATAAACAGAGAAGTATGTATTTGTAAACCAAACATTTTTTTAAAAAGAAAATTCAAGCTGAGGGTAAAACTAAGCTAAAAATGCAGACATGCTCCATTACAGAACTGTCCAAAAGTGCATGCATATACATTTACTGTACTGTATAGAAATGCCACAAAATAGTCAGAGATTTATGAAAAATTTGTCATTCCTTGTTATACGGATGATAATAATATGTCCTTGATCCCAGAAAATTACAGAAGGTGGCCCTCACTTGAAAAAAGGGCAATAGAAACATTTTTGGGACAGATTGGGTCCCAAACCATAGAAATCCTCATTTATGGCCAAAATAATGGAAATTACATAAAAAATACAGTTTCAATAGTGAATCAAACCATTGATTCACTATTGTAGGTGCAAAATTCATCTTCAAGTACAGACATGCAATGGTACATAGAAGCATTGTATTTCTTTTGAACTTGCACATTTTTTCCTATTTTCTCCCACTTCACATGTATGGATACTGAAAAAGCCTCAGCAGAGAATTTCTTCAGCTCTTTGCAGTAGTTTGTGAGAGTTCTGTCTTTCCCATGCAGATTACTTTAAACAAGATTGCAGTATTGTAAACTTCTTGCACCTGCAGGTTGTTTTGCAGTATTGGTATGGTTCTAACTAGAAAACATTCAGAGATGGGTGTCTTAGAACTTGACCAATCCCCTTAGGGGATGGATGGCAAAACCAATCACCCTGTGCCACTTAATACGCTTTGCGAACTAACATATAAAAGTTTTCTGAGAATTCATTAAAGCTGCTGCTGCTTCCACTTGACCCTGGGCCTGGTCTTCGTGTTGTTTCTCTACTCGGCCGCGGTGAGAACAGCGACACACATGCAGTCTGGAATATTCTCTTTGGTTTACTTTACAAGATGCAGGAAGAAAAGAGGAAAATAGCTGAGAGCATGGAAGAGCTTGTTTGAAATCAGACTGAATTAGCAGTCACAGGGTGCTCATCTCATCTCATCCACTGTTGCCTAAAGCACCTTACATCTGACTCTGGCACGTGTGCTTTGACCGCCTCATCCAAGCCTCGTTATCTCTGGAAGATTGCGGCCAAGGAGAGTGCTAATGAAGAATCGGGTGTGTTTCTGTGTGGCAGCCAAAGGCACACAGACACCTGCACAGTAACACATTGCTGTACCTCGGAGTCCCCCTCCCACTGCATCCTAAAGCAGCCTCTGAACAATGTAAGGATGATTGACACAATCCTGTTCCCACACCCTCACAGAGGCCATTGAACCAGAGAAAAAGAGCAAGGCCAGATCCTGAGCAGAGCTTCCTTGTGTGCCAATGTTGGTACGGAAAGAGAGTCTGTCACACCAGCACATCTCACCAAAAACAAACAAATACCTCGATCCTGTCACCCTCCTCCCAGCAGATGGGAACTGTACACGGTGCACAATCATCCCTTTGTAAGGAAAAATGTTACATGACAACAGGGATACTAAATGCACTCCCAGGACTACCCAGCCAAACCTCTGAAAAGAGAAAGATTTTCAGGGATGTTCCTTTTACATTAAACTCACATAGATTGCAAAACATACTTTTTGAGCTGTCCCAGTTAAGAAAATAGTGCTGAGCAAATGCAGAATCTAACCCATCTTGCTTTATTGAAAAAGTATTTACTACTATTTTTTCATTACACTTTTCCACTTAAGAGGAAGAGCTACTATGGAAGCTTTAAATCAATAACTAAAAAGCTGAAATAGAGTTTGTCAGGTTAGCAGTAACAGCTGCAGAACAAAGCACAAGAGCAAAACCCTTCCTCCAGACACAGCATCTGTTGTACACCTTCTGCTGCAAACCTTTGTGTCACTTTATGCTTCTGAAGGTCTGTATTTCACAATGGCACTCTAAATTTAAATGACAAAATATTCCATGTCTTATTTATAAGAAGTGTTTTACAGTCCTGAGTGGTTTGAAGACATCCTTTTAAAGACTTTGAAGTTTTCAAAATTTGCTGCAAAATCTCATATGGGGAATGCAAATGTCCTGCTCTTCCCTCATGGCTGCTGCTGACGCCATTAGGAAGGCACCAGTCCTGTGACCAGCAGGGCTCCAAGGAAAACACAGGACCCAGAGAGATTATAAACAACCAAGAGAAAGAAAAGCTACCACCTCCTGCAGCGTCATTTTTCAATACAGAATTATTAATTAGCACTCACCAAATCCTCAGTGACTGGTATAGTTTTGGTTCTGGGCAACGTCCCAGATAACTGTGCAGCGCCAGAGTTCAGACTCATACCAGAGAAGCCATTTTATGAGTTGATTATGTCATTAGAAAGGAAGAGAGCCAAACAAATTGACAGGTCCTTCCTCCACCTCCCAGTGGGGAAGACTTTTTGTCACCTCTGCACTCAGTGAGGACCTTACAGCTCTCCAGAAATGCCCAGACAGACATAACTTTACCTCCAGAGAGGGAGAGCTGCCCTGAAAGTCTTCCTGCTCTCTAATATATAGGTGTAAAGAACAGGGGCAAAGCACACCACCTCTGCTTTCCATGGGAGTTGTGACTCCCTTATATCAGCAAAGAGGTGGGATCCATCCTCCTTGGGAATACATGATTTAAGAAATGCTGCATAATAATTGGTGCAACTCAAACAATTCAGCACAGTAAAGGCCAAAGGAAAGGCCTTTAGGCTAGGCAAAAGCTCACTGATACAGAAACAATATGCAATTTTCAGTCGACACTAAGTGTCAGGATAGGCATATTTACAGGAAGACTAAATACACAAAACAAGAAGGATGGTATACACGGAATGACAACCCAACAGATGTTAAAGAGCACGCTGCTGCTTCTGCTATGGGCAAAAAGAATATACCACATTATAACACAGAGCTTTGACAAAAGATACCCCAGCAAACAGATGATTAGCTCAGGCAATTTCATCTGTTCTAGTTAAAATATCTGCATTTCTTCACAAGTGTGAGGGACTGTCTATCATGAGACATGAGGACCCCTCAGCTGTCATGACTTTGCTCAAATCAATTGAGATTTCACGAGAAATTACCCCAAAGCACCTCACTGATTTTTTTATCCCCACAGTACTCTGACAAAAAACTGTCAGAAATCTGCCCAAGCACTGGGTTTCTCAGCTCCTGCCCAGTGAAGTCAGCTCCACAGTCAGATCCAGGAGCTGTCTTTTCTGGGCTACGTGACGGTGGATGTTGGTAGCCAGATGGAGCTCTCTGTGAAGACCTTGGTTCATTTATTCCAGGCAGGAATCATGCACCCTCTGCCCACTCATTCCTACTCAGATACAAATGTGTACAACTCCACACAGAGCTTGTAAATCTGGCATATGCTACTTAATTAGAGCAAAATCAAGTTCTGCATTAAATCCTGCATTAGTAGAAAGTTAAAGATGACAGGATCTGTTTAGAATAAACATGGATGTAAGTAATAGTTCTTCCAGTGGTGTTTAATTAGGAATTGTGCCATGTAGCACACAAATTCACCCAGAATACAGACCACCATGATAATTTTATCCGTATCTTCCTGGGAGCACCAATAAAAATTGTTTTTACCCTGGAACTCATCTTTACACAGGGAACACACTCATCTTTAAATACAGTCCTCCCCACCTTACTTAAAATATGTGATATGCACTGCTAATTAAACTGCCTACTTTTGCCACTGCTAATCATATTCTGGGATATGATTTTAATATTGGATTTATTTGGTTTATTTCCATGTTAAAAAAAAATATTAATTAAAAAAAAAGCCAGACTAGCAGTGTGTGAAGTTAGCAGCTCAGTGAAGTTGATGGGCCAGGTAAGACATCCAGGTCCCACTTCTATGAGGTAACGTTAACAGGGGAGCTGCAGCTGGGGCTGCTGAACCTCTGAGGGCTGTTGAGCACTAGCACAGTGATCCGGCAGTGCTTTGGTGATATTTGGGCAACACTGTTAACTGGTAAATTTATCAAGTTTCACTTTAACAAGCACATTAAGCTTGTCTTCTTAAAAAACTCTTGCCTGAGAACAGCATTCCCTTTGCCTGTCAAGATCAGCAGCAAGTATATGAATGTTGGTGTCATAAGTTTGAGTAGCTGCTTTAGGATCTGTCAAAATATCCTGCTGGATGCCTGCGAAACATACCCAAAAAGTGATTTTCAGTCTTCAAACTATTATCATCCAAACAGCTTTTTTCAGCATCTGATATGGGACAAACCCCTCAGTCAACCCATTTACATGTGAAGTTATCACCTCAAATTTTCAATACTGAGTCACTTGCAAAGAAAAAAGAACCTGTTTTCCGAGGGGTGAGACACATGCTCTCCAGATATGGTTAATGGCTTCTCTATAACCTCAAGCTTTAAGTGAAGTATATCAATTCTGAAACCAAGGAAAAAATTTTTTTTGAGTAAAAGCAGATTAAAACCAAAGAAAAATTGTTTTAATGATAAATCTTGAATTTTCAGGTGTATATCAGGTAAAAAACTCTTCACCTAAACTACAATTACTCTTTCTACATAAATATTAAAGTAGCTACTTGTAGGGTGTACATTAGTTACATTACGAGGATTAACAGGCTGTTGCATTGTCATTTTTTCACAGGAGTAAATCATTTAATTAGATACTAAGACTTAATTTTTTCCATATAGGATTGAGGATATTTAATAAGACTTCAATAAAACTATTCTGTGATACTCCCTGCTACACTGTAAGAGAACGGAGAAACACGTGCCTGTCAGGAAACTCAGAGCAGCAAATGTTAGATCTCAGATGAGTAACTTTGACAGTTTTGAAATTGAGCAAAACAGCTCAAGGAGAAAGGAACAAGAGGAAAGAAATTGCCTAAGAGATATGGGATAAAACATGCAACTTGGAGAGAACATTGAGACAACAATGAGAGCTGTTCAAATAAACCATGTGGAAGGGAAGGGCCTTCTCAATCTTTAAGTCAATGGAGCTGAAGTGCCGAGTGACACTGTGCTGAAAAGATGTGGGGTGTGCCCAGACAGCCGAGAGCTACGTCCAGCTTTCCAGGATAATTGATTAGTCAGTTCGGTTGTCCTCATCCACAGAGGCAGGGATCAGCCTGTGGTCAGAAGAGTAAGTCTGGTGGTGACAGAGCATTCTTGGCCGCCTTTCACTTTTCCCCTCTGACATAATTCCTAATTAAACCTGGCCCCCTTCCCACAGCCAGTGCTGGGGCAGCAGCCAGCAGAGCTGCCCAGGCTGCCGGGCCCACACGCCTCGCCCGGCCTGCCAGCAGCAGGGCTGCAGAGCAGCGGCCACACACCCACACTCATCCATTTCTCTTCTTCCTCCTGACAATGAGCAGGACGGGATTTACCAGCTGGAAAACTGCAAAGACAAGCTAAGGATCAGCCTCCAGAGAGCCCCTCAGCCCAGCACTGCAGGAGGGGTGGGCACTGCTGCCATGCAGCACCCGTGGGCAGGCACAGCGCAGCCTGCCCCAAATCCTCATTCCCTGACAGGGAAGTCACCTGAAGGTTAAAACAGGCTCAAGTTATTTCTTGGAAATAATGTTGGTTCATATATACCATATTTCTTTGCTGCTGTTAGCTCATTTTTCAAGAACATCAAACCCATCTCTCCTTGTCCTTTGAATGGTCACTTTAGAGAAGTTTCAAGGTACAAAATGTATGAAATTATTTTAACATAAGCATTGTTGGCTGCCTCTTTGGGCATTTTCTTTCTTTGGCACCTCATACCAACAATATTCCCCAAGCAGTATAATATTTTTTCCAGAACATTATATATGATATGCAGACTGTTGAAGAATTTTAAAATAGGGTAAGAAATTTTCATAACAGTCAGTGAGCAAATGATTCCTCCAAAGATTCAGATTGACACATTTGGAGAGGATTAAATTTATCCAGAGAATTAAATTTGCATCAAATGAACATAAAGAAATACACAGCATAATCTAGGACTACACTCTGTGTTTTTGCATGACTAGCATATTTATTGAGATGTCCTTCAGTAATTCAGATTTTGTCATTATTATTCATCATCATGAAGAGTTGTGTAGTCTTCTAAACTGGAGTTTTAAGTTGATTTAATGGGTTTTTAGAACTATAACTAAAGGAATTCATAAATTTCAGCAGCAATTTAGATAATGGAGAATAATGTTTCATGAATTTAAAATAAAACTGGTGGATGATATAGATGTATGTTTTCCTACAGCCTTATTTTACAAACGGTTCCTTAAAACAACTTTTTAAAACATAGGGCCACAGCCTGCAAAACTCAGAGCCAAAACAATCACAGGCTGAGATTGGAGTTTTAAAGAAAAGATGCTTGTAATAAACTTTTTGATTTATTACTTACATATATTATTAACCTTGATGTTAAGATATTTTTCCTTCCAGTCTATATAGAGACACTTGTCTACCTGGACTAGTCAAGATTCTGAATTTTTTAGGCAAATATTGACAGGATTATCCCCTAGTTCAACAGGAACTTCACAGTTTGTCTTTTTTTTTTTTAAAGTGTATTTTTACTATAAAATATGTCAAAAAATACGAAATCAAGCAAATAAAAGGACTGGAATTTTCAAGATATAAAAATCCATCCAAATTCAAGTAGCTGAGGACCAAGCTTTTGGACATTTTTCAGTTATCCATTTTATTGTACTAAATTGTAAGAAGTACTGGAAATGCAAGTTGTGTATCACAGAAATCTGAAATCCACATGGCTTTTCTTTGCTGCTCTGTTGCTTTCCCTGTTAAAACTCATCAGACATAGTCAGGATCATGTAAAATCTTTTCTGCAGTGCTGTGACAAAGCTGCTGGAGCAGAATCATTGACATGTGTGACATTTATCCCTCTCCTCGTCCCTCAGCACCTCCCACGCCCACGCCCAGAGTCCCGCTCACCTTTTCCCATTCCCGCTCGTTGTTCAGCACTATCACCACCAGCCTCGGGTGTGCCTGGTAACCATCTGCTGTGAAGGACAAATCTCTACCTTCCCAAGTCACATTCATCATAAACCTGGAAGGCAAGGAAGGAAAGTTCATTGAAAAATTAATGGGCTGTCCAGCAGTTAATGAGCAGCAAGTTCAGTCACCAGAACCACTGATTAAATCCATGCACCAAACCCTGCCAGTGCTGTGGAAAGCCTGTGCTCGCAGCATGGGGAGTCGGGGCTTTTCAAGGCAGCTCATAGCTCAAGACAAAGCAAAATATTGTTTATGTATGAATTATAATGCAGACATCATTTTTAACAGCTTCCACATTATATATGAATAATCTCTCCCCTCCATGAATAATCTTTCTGGCACTTTGCACAACCTCACCAGCTTTTCAGGAGCATTTTAAACAAACCTACACCACCTCTGTATGTAACATTGTACTGCTGTGTCACTGAGTAATACTCAGAGCAAACTGCATCCAGTCTGTCTTCCCCTGTTCAGACCTCCAAGAGTCCTGTCAGCTCTTCCCAGAACTGTACCCATACACAGTATTGTGGCACAAGGATAAATTCCACTAATGCCAAAACCAGACATAAAAGCTTTGAAGGTGTTGGTAAATATTTCAGATCAGTAATTTCAAAAGAAAAAGGATTTATGATTTATTCTTTTCCATTTAGCTTAAATTTCAATGGTTTTCCAAAGACACATAAATTAATTAGTATTTTGAATAGGAAAAAAAATAGAGGGACACAGAATAAGATGTACAAGAAGGAGAACTTGTAAAATTTTGTTGGAAAAAAATCAAAGCTCCACACTGTTAATGTAAGCCTGACAAAGTTATCCCCAAGTAAGAGGTAAAACTGCAACTCAGAATCTTGGGAAGAATATAATATGCCCCCAGCTCATGTCTGTGGTCTGAAGTTGTTCACATTGAATTGCACTGAATTCTCGGTGTATTTAATTGAAAGAAATTTAGCCCAAGACTGATGCACACAGAAGTGCAGGTGTCCACCCCACAGAAAGGCGTGTTCTGAAGGGTAGAAATTTACTGTTCTTCATATATGACCTGTAGTGTTTTACCCACAAGAAACTGATACTGTTTTACATGTTTGCATGGGCTTGGAGGAGTTGTTTTGGTTGGTTTTTTAGCTGTAGTAGTAGCATGATCTCCTGGGGAATGTGACACAGACAAAATTTCTCAGCTCAGATTCAGAGAAGGCTTTGTATTGACATAGCTGCTTGAAAATCCCAGTAGCAGAAGCACACTAAATAAACATATATAGACCCATAAGAAATAATGGCATTGGTTAATAATTAAATGTGCACTACCCTGAACAGCCATATTAACATCATTCAGCACCAGTTTGACAGCAATTTGTAAATTCACCCACTGTAATAACTCATATTTCATGACAGACTTTCAGTGTGAAAATTTTCCCCTTGACAGAACTTTGCTGTTCAGTTGAACTAATTTCCCATATATTCCATTTTTCATCCAACAGTGAAAGATCTTGCTTGGGAACAAAACGCTTGTTGCCACCTCGAGAGGCAGCAAACCACCAAATAGGATTTACTTGTGCACACACGTAAGGAACCAGCATAGCATTCACTCAGTGCTGGAAACCACTGCGACCCAGGGAATTAAATGCCTGGGAAGTGACCACAAGGGGAAATCAAGGATGTGCTGTGAAAACAGGCAATACCTGTATTTGCACTTCTGCACCCTCTCCCAATTCAGTTCAGGGCCATGAGATAACACCCCTCACAATGAACACATCACCTGACAGGGCCAGGCAGAAACCACCTCACTTCACTAGAGCTGAAAGCCAAGCTCTGTGTCCCCTCCTAAGGGCTGGACCCCAAACACACACCCTGCACTACATCAGGCTGTTGTGCTCACTTCAGTTTTTAACTACACAGAAAATGGTGACAGGACTGGAGTTGAAATCTTCTTTAATGGAGTTTGGTAGGATCACCACCCCCAGTTTCAAACACTACTCATCATATTTTGGGATTAATTTGCAAATGTCCTAGCCTGGAAGCTAGTCAAGGGCCATCACAAGATGCAGTACTGATGCTCAAGTGTTCTGAAAAAAACAGTATGAACCACAACTCTAAAGTGAAAAACTGAACTCAGTGTATATTTTTAAATCATGTGAATTTACCAGCCATTAAGTAAAGAAACACATTTTGTGAGGTTTGTTTTTTTTTTAGAAGTCCCTAATCTGAAAAGTCTCTTAAAATTGTATTCTCTGATCCAGATAGAAAGGCATCCATGAGTGATGCACTCTGAGCTACCCCAGATTCTCACACTGCAGCAATAAAAAAGAACTTCAAAGAAATTCTTGTTTTCCCAAGCACATTCTTCTGTACAAAATTCATCAGCTGCCCATGTTCTTCAGAAATCAATGCCTACAACCTACACTCACTTTTGAATTGTCATTTTTCCTCTGCAAAGGATGGAAGTCCTGCTCTGCTTTTACTGGCCACAATCCCAAACTTCTTGTCCTACTAAAAATAACCAAGTGTTTTTCTGTTCCTGGTTAGGAAGAATGTTGTGAAGAATTTATATTATGTTATTCTTACAGAGTTGTACCTTTATCCAAGGTTAATTCTGTGCAAGAGGTCTTTGGCTTCTGAATTGGATAAAATATATTTCTGAAGCAGCTTTGAAAATGCATATTCCTGTTCTTAACTAAATGAGGTGTTTAGTTATGTGAACTCGTTACTTTGAGGGAGCAATTAACAACACACCTTGGATTTGTAGTTAATCTGTTTTCATTCCTCATTAATGCTTCAGCCTTTGCAAAGACATGATACCACAAGGCCTTGTGACGGTATTACGACGCTGAAGTCTTAATTAACTTTTGCAAACTGAAATTTGAAAGATTCCCCAGGTGATACATACATCAAAATGGGGTTTTTTTTCTTGAAAGAAGTTAAGCTATTCTCACACTGAATCCAAAACAGGCTTTTTATCATGCAAAGAACCAAACCTTAACTATGTATTTTAAAACACTTGAAACATTTATACAATTCTTTTTTGCTTGTCAACTTCCCCAACAAAAGTGAAAAGTGTTGAAACACCACAGCAGAACACTTTTGCTGTCATATTTACAGCAAGCTTCTGAAACACCCAAGTTACGAACTTTTTTCAAGGTTTCCAACTTTATTTTTATAAGACTCAGAAAGATCAAGTAGTTCACACAGAGCTTCAGTTTAATGCCAAAACTGCAATATTTATCCCTGTCAAAATTCTAAGTTTATCCAGAAAGACAGAACATATTGAAAAAGCTGGGTTCTCTTACCCTGTAACTACAGTATCACAACTTCATTGACTCTAATTCCATTAACAAATGGTGAAGACTTTGCCAAAGGGATCAGAGCTCAGTTTTTCAGAACTCCATTTGTTCGGATACAGTATTGCTGACACAGAGGCACCTTTTTGGCCAGCTGCTCACAGGAGACATGGACTTCCTTGTCCATGAGGTGTTTGTTAAGGATTTCCTACCCTGTGTGAAAACAGCTGAAATCCTGGAGCAGACTCTTTGAGGTTTTCTACTTCTATGCTGTACAAAGCAAACGTGTTTGCAGGCTATGGCATTCTTTTGAGGTTTACCATATATATGTGTATGCAAAATACACAAGTGTTCTCCTAACAGATCCAAGGACTTGAGAGCACAAGCAAGAAGGCTTGGTGGATTCTGTGCTGGGTATTATTTTAAGGGGGAAAAAAACTTTATGTAAATGATTATGGTCACTTTGTTTCAAACACAGATCAACCCTAGCCCTGGTTTCAAAAATTTCTCAGGGTGATGTGAGAAAGTCAACAAGGACCGAATGGAAGCACAGCAGAGCAATCCCATGACACAGAAGCAGATGTGGTGCCACCTGTGGAGCCTCACTAGCAGTGGTGCTCAGAAGTCCCCAGCCAGCCACACCCTCCACGTACTCTCTCCAGGATGCCATCCTCACAACAATTCATGTCCTCAGCGTGGGCACCCTCCTGCCCACCCACCTGTGTCCCCCAAGCCCCTCCAGGACCAGTCGGGCTCAGGAACACAATCAGCACTGCAATAACAGGCTGGTTTATAACTAGTGTAAAATTCACCTAGAATGCAGCTCCCAAACACACCAGCAGCTGGGAAAAATAGAATGAGTAAGGCAGAGGCATTAATGAAAATGTGTCACTTCTAAGCTCCCTCCTAAGGAGAAAATTTAGTCCCTAGACCTGTAAAACAAACCACAGCGCCTGAAAGCTGCAAGGACGCAGAAAGACCAGGGGACTCCTCTCTGCCATGAGTTCAGATCTACATATCCTGCCCTCAGATGAGATAATAAAACTTGATAAACTCCCCAGGTGCCATCACCAGGGACTATCATTTTTTATTTAGTGTCTTCTTCACTATGGGGCAGTGTTTAAAATCTCTGACAACTGCAGGCAATGAAGAGAAGCAGCAGAGACTTTGGGAAATACATGTTACATAAGAGAAACTCTCCCTCTTCTCTCTCAAAAAGGAATTTCCAAACTGAGATTTAAAGCAGATGAAATGCCTCAAACCCAACATGTTATCTGGTGATATTTCTCTTTCCTGCAAATAGTGTAAACCCAACCATTTGAATAACCTAGACAGCCAGTCTATCTGGGCTTGGCATTCACTCAGCTTCATACCTAAAAAAGCAGGAGTGAATCCAAGTTTTGTCTCTTCTTCTCTATCTTGTTGAGGCTCTGAACTGCTGAACTTCCTTACTATGATTCAACCATGACATTTGAATGACATTTATCAGTACAAACCCCAAGACACGTTATTTACCATTAAGAAACAGATTTCCTCTGTAAAATTAAATCAAAAAGTGCTTAATGTATAATATATAATGAGTGGTCTGAAGTACATCTAAAAATAGGTCTGCAGCAGAATCCTATTAAACAAGGTTGTGATGCATTTTTTTAAAGTCAATTCTATATCTTCGATTATGTAGGATTTTTTTTCTAAATTCAAATCCTTTTCAGTGGTGCAGAGTCTCTTCTTCCTCTTTGTGCATCCTCCTCCTCCTCCCCTTCCCAGCCCCGGCTCCTCCACAAGGGTTTGGAGCTGTGTCTCCCTAGGCCTTGAGCCAGCCTGGATGAGTAAAACTTTGAGAGTGATCTGCTCAGTGACTGTGCAAAAGGAGCAGCGTGCCAGCTTCTGGGACCTCCTGCCAGCTGCTCCTTAAAGCATTCACTGCCGCTGGGTCTGCAAAAGTCATCTTGCCCCAGTTCTGCCAGACAAACAACAAAATTCTTGGGGAGCCCTTCTGAAAGGGGGGAAGAGGGAGGGAACAAAGCTAGAAAGGGCTCAACTCCCTGGGATGTGCCACAGACAAGTGTAACTAAACACCAGAATGTTTAGCAAGTTAATGCTATTATAAGCACCAACATTTCCAAAAAAGCCCTAATTTGATTATATCTTGCTGCGCCACCTCAGAAGCATCCCAAACTCTTCCCCATGATATGTGCCTGGCTTCCTGCAAGGGGATGGTGCCTGCAGCAGCTCCACCTCCAAGCACATCCATTTATATGTTGATTTTTGAGCCCTGCTTTCAGCCCTGAAGGCAGGCTTTGCTCAACTGCCAGAGGCCATGCTTGTTCTCTTGTTTTAAATTATTTTAAATATTGCAATAACAAGGTACTGTTCTAATCCAGTAACTGTTTGGTACTTTCTGCTTCCTAAAGTGACCTAACCTGGGAGAAAACTCTAATACAGATTTTCAGTTATTTCTTGAATCACTTTGTTAGTAAACCAGCACCATTTGGGGGTCTCTTGGGCAGAGAGAGATTATACATATAATTTTACACCTCCAATCATCCAATAAAGAAGATGATACCTATTGTTCCCAAGTCTTCTGACTTAAACGAACAAATCCTCTCTAAATTGGCAGTTGATCTTTATGCAGGAAAAGATTAAACAGATTTGCTGGATTATTTATCAAACCATTGTGTCCCTTTAATCCCAGATTTCGCTCAAAGGAGGCAAATTTGTCTGTCATGCTAAAAGCTGCAATCAAAATATTGAACTTGGTGAATGACTATCAGGACTAGGGAGAGAGCAAACCCTCACCCTCTGAAGGATGTGCTGTGCTGAAGGGTAACAGCAGCCCAACAGCAAGGACAACTGAGCTTTTGTCCCTGGCCCTTTGGACTCCCCATTGCTCCTGTGCCTGGTTCAGTGATGACAAATAAAGGGAATCGTGCTTGGGAAAGGGAGGATACTTTCTGGACCTGCACCTTCACTGCTGAAGGATGGTCTCCAAATGCTGCCTATGGCTTGGCTGTATTTCAGAACAGAATCTCACCAAACATCAGCACCACACGGCAAACACTGACTAACTATGGACAGACACACCTTTTGGCTTTTCGGGATAATGGCAACAGCTTTATCATCCTCATCCATCCCTGTAAGGATCGGCGTGGTTGGAAATGTGGCAGTGAAATCTATCTCCCAGGGTCATGATTTTATACACACCGTGAGTACTGTTGTAAACAAAGCAGCACCATTTCAATGCACAAAGCAGCAGCATTCTCCACGATGACTGGCAGGGTTATTGTGTTTTGTTGTTTGTTTGCTTCCACGTTTTCTTTTTTTCAGAGAGAACAAGAGTTTGTTCAACTGACTTGGCATTAATGAGGTGCTAATTCTATTTATCCTACTGCGCCGGTATTTCACACAATAGCGGTTTTCTGCCTTGGGAGAGCTGGGTCTCACACAGATAAGAAAAGATGATCTGAATCAATACAGATACAAATATACATATATATCTGTGTTTTAAATGCATTGAAAATGAGCCCCGTATTTTATTACAAATCCTTTATTCATAGGGAAAAACTGGCTTTCCCATGTGCTTCAGAAATGAACATTGATCAGATCATTCCAAAAACTAAAGCAAACCTGATTTTCTTCTGGGTCTAGAACGCCAATAAAAGCATCTTAAAATTGCAGTGATGGGGGAAAGATAAATTGTGTGCTTCAAAACAAATATATCTTCAAACCAATTTAATACTCAAAGGATTTGAGAAAGAGGGAGGAGCAGCTTTTACTTCATGGCTTTCTTTACGGAGAATTTCTTCACAAATGGAGATAAAATTGCTATCTAGATGTGGGAAGTCACACATAAAGCATTACTAACTTCCATTTACAAGCAAATTAGCTGTTATGGCATAGCCTCAGAATACTATACTGGGTTTAAAGCTGAATTAGACTGTCAGTACAATAGATGGAGCCTAAAAATCCTGGGGTTTCTCCCTATTTTGAGCTTTTTTTTTTGCTCAGGCATCCCCTTACACAGCCTCTTCCCTGATTTCCACTGAGTTCTCTGCTTCTGAGCTTGCAAGCAGTGTCCTGTTGTTCAACCCTACTTCTCCAGCCCTGATTTCCAGCTGGACAGGGGGGCAGAGTACAGTAGGTCCCAAGTCCATAAGCTGTTTACAGTTACTTTAGCCCTTTCTATTGGGAACATGCTCCAAAATCCTTTCTTCAGGCTAGTTTCTTACAACAACACATACACATTGACCTTGTAGTTTAGATTACAAAACTGCACTATCTGGGACCTGAAAGTGTGAAGATTCCACTTCACAATAAAACTCTGATTCAGGCATTGATTTGTCATGTAAAGTAGAAAGCTACAATTTAGTGCTGAGGATGAGAGAGTGAAATGAATTTATGTAATTCACCTTGGCATGGAGAGACTGGTCAGCTCCCCGAGATTACTTAGTACTGGTAAATGCTTGTATATACCTGCCTTTCTAGCAGATTATATGTGACAAGGATAGTCTTGGGGAGTTATTACATAAGGAACACTATTTAAAGTTTATTTATTTTAGTGTAATTCTGACATTTCTAAATTAAAAACAGCCTGCTTCTTGTTCTTGTGGTGTTGGAAAAGCTCAAAGAATCTCCAGTACAGAAACTATATTTTTACTTCATAGCTCAGTGTTTCACATCAGGAAGTGACTTTCTTAACCACAGTGCACTACAGCTTCTCCTATTAATAATTCCTGGGTGCATCATGCACTGCATACTGCAGAATCTCCTAATGACATCTAATCTCACTGCCCTAGCACTCACGAGCCCTGTTCTTGTACTCAAGCAGATTTAATGAGAAAATAAAGATTGTTTAAAGAAATACAGCTTACGCTGAGTACTGGATACTTAGTTCAAATCTACACTAGTGCATTAGCCAATCAATAGGGTGGGAGCCTTTTTCAAAACAGGTTCAAGTTTTTGTGCCCCTTCCAAGAGTATTTTAAACCCCGACAATTATGACAGAATCCAACTTTCACAGAAACTGGAGTTCAATTATTAATAGTGGACTCCTTTGTTTGTAGGTCAGGTCCTACTGTTAAGGCACAGATTTTGGTTAACAGGATGCTTTCACTGCTCCCTGGCACTGCCAGCACATACATTAAGAAGCAGCACGGGGATGCCACGCTGGGTGTAGGTGGGACAGTCCTCCCAGTAACAGGGGAGGGACAGTCCTCCCAGATGCTCTGCCCTGGCACCAGGGACACACCATGGCTTTCCCAGAGCTCTGCTGGGCCACAGAGCCCCTCCCAGGGGCCAAATGGGGCAGCAGGAAAGGAACTGTGGGTTTTCTGCAGTGTCTCTGGGGAATTTGTAGTTTTAGAGGCAGAGGCTCAAAAATAGGAAAGGGGGAAAGGGAGCACAAAAAAACCCTGCAAGTGTCATACTAAAGGCAAGTTCTCTCTAAGGAAATGTTAAAATCCATTTACTTGGTAGCATTTGGCTTTTAAGAAAGCTTCTGAAGAATGCTGTGTGCAAAGATCCTGTTTTCATGGAAAACAGCTGTTCCAGGACATCGCGTGGTAATCAACTCCCAATCTAAATATGCACATACATCTCAAGATTAGAACTGCTCTAAAATATCTTATCTGAAATCAGCACCAACTTTCCTTCCTGTGCCAATTCTATCCTGCTTTTCTGTAGAAAGCACTTCATCTGCATTATTTGGCCCTAACAAATGTCATAAATACTGCTTGGTAGCTTCCATATTGTCAAGAGCTATTAAAAAATACGCAAGATATCCTACTTCCTCTCACAGACCAGATAAAGAAATATATTACCAGGCAACATTTTGGATAGAAGTAATCACGAGTATCATGCCTAAAAGGGATAATTAAAAAGAAAATAATAAAAAAAAAATCCTGATTTAAAACTTGGCAGCTCCCATCTGAAAAACTGTTTAGAGAAAACATCTATATCAGCTTGGATTAATGCCAATTAATTTTTATAGTTATTCTATTAGAGATGGCAAAAAATATACCCTTACGAGTAGAGGGGACAGATTTCAGTTCTTATGTGATTAAAGCTGCCTAACTAATCTAGTACTTCTATAATATCAAGGGACAGCTCTTAAATACTGCACATCGCTTGTCCTCTAAAATATTACCAGGTTCCTGCTGATGCAAGTGATACAGGCACAGCCTCCAGAGCATTTTGGCAATTTTACCTCATCGTTAAAGTACACAACAGTCCAATTTTGTTAACTCAGCTTCACACCCTCTAAGACCAATTCCTGTCATCTTCTACATTAGATTCAGAGCAGTATTTATTCTCCACAGCACACATCATCTCCAGGAGCACTGCTGTCAGTGCAGCAAGTCCTCTTGCACGTTCTCCCCGAACATCTGAAAACCATTGCTTAAAAAGGGCACAACGGGATTAGCAAAAAACAATATTCTCCTTCAAAAAACATACAGCGGCAGTGGAACAGAAAACTGCCAAGGCTACGTAGGTAAAAACAACCCAAAGCAATCATCCTTACTTGTGCAAGGTTTGAGAGGGCCGGTCATTTTTCTCCAGTTGTCCATAGCAGCTCGTTCTTGCTTCAGGAATGAAGGAGTACTTTTCCAGCATGGCTGACGCAGCAGTGGCAATAACCCCAAGGCCATCCCGTACCCGAGCTTCTAAACTGTAGTCCCACTCATCATAAGCTGCTGAAATGAGTCCTGAAGGAAACTCCTTGGGAGTGATTTCTGTGTTACCACTAACCAGGCTGGGAACTATCCAAAAGAAATCATAGCCAGTAAGGCCCAGGGACCGAGCCTCATCCAGGATGTAGACAGCCTCATCCTTGGAGCAATACAGCAGGATGACGGACGAATGGATTTTCTTCAGCTGAATTTGGGTCTTGGCATCTCCAAAGGCAGTATCGAGTATGATGACATTCTGCATGTCCCAGCCCACAAAACTGTTTTCCACGGTGGTCTTAATGACATTGATGAAATCTCGATATCCAGGGAAAGTGGTGGTCACCAGGGAGAACACATGCCAGTCATAATCCTGCATGATCTTCAACATGATAATGGCTTCTTGCTGGATGGAAGCCCCAAACTGGAAGAACGTGGACATGACATCCTAGAATACCAAACACAGCAAAAGATTAGTAATTTGGTACAACTCTAAAGGGAAGAGAATCTCTAATTCTGCTTTCTTTGTTCTGCCAGATCTACCAAACTTCCATTGTATTCCAGTAACTGTCTGTGGTTTATCATTTTCTGATCAGCAGTAAGCAACACTGATCATAGGTACTACAGCTAATTAAAATAATTGCCAAAAAGTAACAAACCAATATTTACATGGGAAATTTCCAAGCGCTTGATCACTTGAAGACAATAAGATCAGTAGCTACTGAGGGAAGCCCCCTAGGGACAGCCACCCACAGTTAAACAACTCTCCAGCAGGAGGTTGTGCATTCCTGTAAACATAGGAATGCAACCCAACAAACTCACACCAATTTGTAGCTACAATGGAAAGAAATGTTTTAATGCAATGCACATGCTGTATCCATGCTGAAGGAGCGCTGTACTTCCAGACATAATGTCTGAGGGGACTTCATTTCCAAGGTTCACTAGACTTGGTGGAAGCTTTCAGACAATGCAAAAGTAGATTTTCAGTCCCCAGGGACTGAGTTCACTACTGGTCCTGCTCCATTCAGAGCACATGGCCCATTGATGCCTGATGGAGAATTAACAGGATGGGACTCCAAGGACAGCCAGCAATCTGTCAGCACCCTCGTTAAAGGACTTAAATGGAAATAACTTCAAACAATGGCCCCAGAGTCTCTAACTGCTCTGTAATGTTGCCCAACAAAGAGTTGTTTCTAGTATTTGTCTTATGATTTGCAGAATTAATAACATTTTTGACAGCATAAGGGCAGGTGCTGCTTATTTTAACATTATCAGAAATAGGCAGCACAGTTAATTTTGTTGACTCTAAATTTCCAAACACTTTCAGTGGTTCATTTTTATTAAGTTGCTGTAAGATCTAAATTTAGTTTTGAATTTTACATTCTGGATTTATATACAATAATTAGAGTGCCAAAACGATATATGGGAAGCTGTATAATTCTTTTTATTTTGCTTCAGTATTTATTCTTGACCAGTAGAGGCAACTTATCTGCATCATTTTCGGATACAGAGAGCATGAACTCCTGGTGAAACAAAAGCTTATGATTTAAAAATAAGATATGAATCATTCAGAATTTCTTATGCAGACTTCTGATGGAAGACATATGGTGCCTTTAATTTAAAGAGCTTTATGATCATGGTCATGAACTGCTATGCTATTTTACACTTGCAGGGAACAGAAACAGATTAATTGATTTGGGTTTCATGGCAGGGTGGTGTTAAACATACAAATATTAGTGAGAATGATAACTCAGCTCTGTAAGCTCTGCAAATCTATTCCAGGAAAACAGTCTGCACTTTTTTTAATAGAAGATGAGGAGTGTTATTACTTTCCAAGTGTTAAGAAGCTGACACCAGGATTTTATATATCTTGACAGCAATAAAAGTCTTACAACTTGTGTCAGACCCTGAAGACTGATACTGAAGGTATAAAATACACACTGCTGGTAGTAATGAAATCATCTGCTATGGCTTCTTTGGTACCTCAAAGATGAGATTCTGAATGCCAGAGACAGATTTGAGATGTTGTGGGTTAATTACATATGTTATAAAACATGTTTTGGAGAAGAATTGAAGAAGGAATATTTGATTGCTGAATTCTTCTAGGAGCTATTTCCTGGTGACCCTGCACTGGATACGTAAAAACAAGCAAACGATCTTCATATGGGGACATTCACAGCTAAAGGAACCCAGCACAAAGAACAGCTGCTCAGAGTCAGTATTTAATGTTTTAATTACTGATTTGCAATTACAAAGCAAAGTAGATATCTAGAGATAGTGCCATGAATCCAACTTTGCTGCAGCTTCCTAACTGAGCATAAAAAACATTGTAATGCAAAGGCAATCACTTCAGTTTTCTTCTCCAACTCTTATCTTGGTTTCCATTTATGATTATGCTAAATTACAGTAAAAAGTAAAATAATTTACAGTAGATTAATTAGATTATATCCATACCCTTTCACTCTCCCCCATTTCTACATGTGTTTCGTGACTACTACTGCAGTGGAATAATTCTTTCAAACAATACGTACACCTTGGTCCTTTGTGCATGACAAGGAACTTCTCCAATAAGGCAACTGAAGTATTTGAGGGCAGAAAACAATCACATGGACATTTTCTAGTGTGACCTTTCTAACTAGTAAATACAGATTTTTAACCTAGAGCAGTCCTTGGCATCTTCCCTGGCAATTAAGAACAGTCTTGAGCACAATGCTCTGTGTCACCATTGCAGCAGGCTGACAACAAGAGACAAGTAATAAAAATAAATCCTTTTCTTTTGTAAATATTGTGTTAGAAAAACAGTTTATGAAAGGAGTTTTGATTAGACATTTTTGTAAAGGTCAAACCCATATTACAAGAACCTGTTTCCTATAATTGTGAATGTGAAGTCTAGTCAAAATCATGATCAGTGATTATTTTGGCAATCATGATTAATTTGTGATTAAAATGCTGAAAAAGCCTGTAATTATACAGTGCAAAGAAGTTTGCGTTCAGGCAAAATGGAGGCACAAATACCACAAATGAGATTCTCATCTGAAGAAATTCCATGTAACTGCACTGACTTCACTGGATGCTTTTATAGAGCTGAAGATCTGACTGTATTTACAATGCATCTGAAACAGATGGAAGATTATAAGCAAACTGCAGCCTTAGGAACTTCAGCAGATACTTAAATGACTATAAGGAGAATAGTCAAGGACATATCCATTAAACTGAGGGGGAAAGGAGAGGTTTAGTGAAGAAACAGCAAATAAATAAAACTGTAACAGATTCAACTATTGTATTCTTAAACATCTACAGAGCTTTTCATTTTGGGGGCTTTTAAGCTTCACATTCTTTTCAAAAAGCATTATTATTCCTCTGCTTTATACAGACTTAACTTCCATATGTGTAACAAAATACTAAGTTCCAATTTTCTATATTCAAATGCAAACTAGAGTGATGTTCGTAAAAAACCAAAATTATTCTGTTATTTTCATTTAACTGTCATCTTCTCATGTATTGAGACATCCATCTAAATCATTGCTGAAGCAGGAATACAGATGTGCTATCAGAGGTGCTTTAAATGCACACCAGAAATTACTTTTTTTCCATTCCTCAATGCCCCCAACTATTGAGATTACTGGTGGAGGTTGCAAGGAAGTGGTACACTTTATCCAGGGCAAGAAAGTTTTTATAGAGGAATTTCTCAGATAACTCTCAAACCATGACAATCCCAAGATGCTACACTCGAGGTGAGCAAAAATTTAGTAGGAAGAAGTAGTTTTCTCTTTCAACTTCTTAGCTAGATCCCAGCACAACCATGGGAACAAAAACCAATTAAAAGAGAAGGTAAAGAGCAAATGAAAACTTTTTGTTTCTGTCTTGCACATGAGTGTATGGTTTACAGCAAAACATCTCCCCGTATGTTTCACACCAGAAGGAAGTAATCCTTCAATTGCTTCTTGCTTAATGTTACTCCTGAATTTTGTATGTGACGAAGTCTTGTTGTTCCAGGAGAAGGGCACTTCAGTGTTCCCACGCTTGAGCACAAAGCAGCACAGCTCTCCCTGCTGCTGTCATTTATAGATTAACATATTAGAGAAAGTTGCTTTTTAATTAGTGTACTGAGCCTATAAATCTGTCACTGTTGTCAGAATTGCACGTTTCACTTCCCCAGTTCCAGCACATTACAGGAATGTTTCTCTGGAAACCTCATCCTCAGCTATTTTTGTGACATCTTGGTTTCCCAGCTCCGGCTTTTCCATGAGCTCAGCAGGGGCCAATCCCAGCTGCTGTAACAGCTGAGGTAAGTCCTGGCGGTACTTTGTGCCTACCAGGGAAAAGGCTGCAGGAGTTGGTCAGTTAAGGAGAGAAATATTTGTTATCTAAACTAGTGTAGCTTTTGTTAAATGAAAATTGAACGCTAAACCAGAACAAAACTGGGGTCAGCACAGGACCAAATCAATTTTCCACTCCACAGATGCAGCAAGGGACAGTCCCTTCACTGGTAAGACTATATTATGACAGGAAGCAAAAACCAATACGAAAGAGTTTAAAAAGCAATCCAGAGGATGAGTTTATTCAGCTAGCAACAAGAGTATTATGACAGGACTACAAGTAGGACTTTAAAGTTATCTTAATTGCTTCGTTCTTACTCTTTCACAGAGATCAGCAAAAATCATTTTTCTCTGATTTTACACCACTGCAAATTAGACATTCCATTCTCATAAAGATTTAAGGCACGTGGTGCCAGGTCTCCATACGCAGTGCAAGCTGTTCCCTGTTTAATGTAATATAGTAGTTATTTTTCATTTTTATAAAGACTGGGAAAAGTGAAAGCCAGAGGTTAGTCATGAATTCCACTGAATAATTTAGCATCACATCAAAAATATACTGAACAAAATTATATGTGCTGATCTCAAATGTAGGTAAAAAAATGCATCTTGCAGGTTGTTAACTTGGTACCATTTCTCTTGGATTACATGAAGTGGTGCATTGATCCCCTGGTAAACATGAAGTGAATTGCATTTCTCTGCCACGAATATCCAGGCCCCAGCCTCAGGGTTTTCCTTTGTGGAAGGGAACACACCCATGCCAAACTTTCAGTAAATGCAAGCACTGAATTGGAAGAGCTGAAAGGAAAACCTTTCCTCCAAGACACCCTGCATATTTTTGAATTCTTAAGTTATTAAATTCCGCCTCTATTCATTAAGAGATAGAACACGCAATTCCCAACACAAACAGCTCACTGAGGTGCCCAGGGAGAAAACTCCTCCATTATCACCATGGGAGCAATTTGGGCGAGATTATACAAAATTTTGTGCTTTCATACAAAGTATAGCAACATGTGAGGGTGGAAATAATGTACTCATTCTTACAAAACAGAAAATACCTGCCTCCCAAGGACCTGTCACCGCTCTGGCCCCACACATGGTGAAACCAGAGCCAGAAAAAAGGGTGGAAATTTTCTTACTCCGTAATTTAACTGGTGCAAATGCACAGCCACAAAATGTATAAAGGTCAACTAAAAGGACAAACCAAGGCCTTACTTTTTATTTTAAAAGTTTGCTCTAGGAGAAGAACACTGAAGTTAGAAAAGGGCAGTAGAAAGCAAGGGAGTACATTATGGCTTTCCAACATCTGACATGTCCCCTTTTATTATTTCAAGGAATAAATATCAGAGAAACATGATTTCAAAAGGTTAGCACTGGCTTAATCAAGCATGTTCTTTCCCATTTCCAGAGGGAGTCTGCAGGAATTCATTTCACAAAGGCTTCTGCACTTTCAGGTCATGGCTTCATCCTAAGAATTTTGCTAGATAACAGGTTTTGTGGGGTGTTTTTCCCTTTTTAATATATCCATTTAGTGGTATACTACGTATTTGGCTTATCTAGGCCTATTACAGAAAAAAGTAGCATGGAACTGCTGTGCTATTCGGATAAGTAACAGCTATTGTGCAGCTTTTGGGGTCAAAACAAACCCCAACATAAGAAGTAGGGTACCGATGCCTGCAAAGAACATAAGGGAGAATAAAAAGTATTTTCAAAAAAAATGTATTTGTTTTGTATGTTCAAATATTTCTTGAATATAAATCCTTGACTCTTTAACCCATGCTGGGTCATGTGGTTCTGTACATCAGTGTAATCTGCATTATCTTAAAATATTTTATCTTTATGAGATTTGCATGCAAGTTTCATTTCCTGTCAGTATTTCACTCAGAAAATAAATATGGAAAAATGTGTTCGACCTAATATAATTGGGTAGCAAGGATAGATTATAGCTGAGTATCATTGTTCTTATGCCCCTTGCCATGACTGCAGACAAATGCTTTGCCATTTTTTAAATCTAGATTTTTTTCATGGTTTGTATAAGCAGTGTCCTTCTGCTTTATTCATGTAATTAGTCATCACTAAACTGATGTAAGTAAATAGTCTCTTGAAGAGCCCAAGAAGACTTAATTTTCCATAGGAAAATGACTATAAATGAGCCACAGAGCACATCTTTCACCTCAAGGAACACCTGAGTTCACATGGAGAGCTCTTGAGTCTGTCCTTTCAGTGAAACCTCTTCAAGCAGTTGTTATGAATGATGGGAGAGCAATCAGGAAAATTAATGACTTTGCAAAGACAGGGAAAGCAATTGCTGTGAAGTTGCTCCAGTAATACTGGTGAAAGTAACTGGCTTTCTGCTGTGTGGGAACGTTCAGCTGCCAACAATTCACATTTGAGACACCAAAACAAAGTTTTTGTGACAGCATTAGGAAAAAAAATGGGGTCCTATTCCAGCTCTCCCCATGGCAACATGAGGAAGTTTAGAACGCAGTGACGGTGACTTGCTCTGTACAGGTCACCTCCTTGGCTGAGAAAAAGAAACAATGAAATGATGCAACCCAACCCCAAACCATGATTTTACTGCAAAATTATCAAAATGCACTTGCTGCAAGGAGGAATGCCTAAGCGCAATTTTGGAAACAAACAAAAAAAAAAACTACCAAACATTGTTCAGGCTCATAGAAGGCTGTTCACCAGGTAACAGAAATAAAAAGCCTTAAGAGAGCATCAGTTAGCCTGCAAATTAGCCCAGTGAAAGGCCAAGACTCAGGAAATCCAGCAGGGCTACACACAGATGTTTTAAGAAAGGAAAAGTCTAGGTAACTTTCCTCTCCTAGTACTGGTAGTTCCTTGTAACTCACATAATTCATCTCTTGAAATAAAATACCACAAAGACATAGGATGTATGAAGGCTACCAACCAAATGAGGCAGATGGGTCTCTGGAAAATAAATAAAAATCTTTGTACCTAGACTGTCCATCCCCACTATCTCTCATATTCCACCGAGGCTTTATTTACCAATGTTCCCTTTGTTTCATATCAGTATTGAGACACTCTGCTTTTTACTACCCAAACAACACTCTGGGCTACGGGGAACACCTCACCTTCCTTGAGTTGCACTGTGTGACTGTGGGGAATTATCTATCAAATCAATTAGTTCATTTACTTTGAATCACATCTGCTCCCATAAGGCCATCACGGATGAGCTTCTCTTGATTCGTGGGCAATTTGGGGAACTTCAACTGATATAAAAGCAAAGCATTTAGGTTACAGTGAGTTATATTATTTCTTGGAGCAGACAGTGAGGTCTAATTATAAATCTTGAAAACAATCCTGCTGCCAATGGCTATGCTTCCTGAAATCAACCTTGTACATGGAGTTTAACCAGTTTCAAAACGAGTCCCAGATAGCCAGGTTTTGGTACAGCCAGATGGATCTCTGACACAAAGAGGGATTATAAAATTTCCAAGCAACTCCAAAAAGAAGCAAATGAAAGAACAGTGCTTTATATTTCTCTTTAAATAAGAAGTGAAGCTTGCTGATACATATTTTTTAGATTTTCAGTAAATAAAATTTTATTGTAGTAGTTAAGACGTACATACTTTACTGCCCCAAAGGATTATATCATTAGTCTTTAAAAAACACAGTGGTCACATTTTGTCTGATTAACAGCTTTTTACAGCACCAGCCTAATTCATTTTCTTTTCAGAATCAGTCACCCCTATTGACTTCACTCTACCTCAGCCATAAGTTTAAACATGCACACAAATTACTGTGAGCCATCCACAGAATACACTAGAATCCAATTTACTTGACATCTTCTTGGGTATCTGCTAAATTAAAATATGTAGTGGTAATATTTTAGCTAAGTAAAATGGGATGTGTTTATATTACTATTGCTGTGCAATCAAAAAGTGTAAGTTGTTTGAACAGCTTATGGAAACTTTCAAGAATCAATGCTATGCAATAATTCCTCCCTGAAACAAATTTTCATTCCAGCTATTTGGTAGGCAACACACTGAGCATTTTGCATAATTATATCACTTTACAGTGTCATTTTCTTGTGTATTGTATACCCCAACCTATGAGAAAAGTTGCTTAGAACAAGGATTTAGGGTGGTTGAGGGTAAGCATGATTCTCTGCTCAAATCTCTTATCTAGTACAAATACTGCACAAGAAAATCCTGCAATATCAAACTACTTACAGCTCACACACCAACAAAAGTTACGACAATTTACAGCTTTTGCCATTAGCAGCTTTAAAAACAACACCACCCAATCTTATTAATCCTGTAAACAGAATCAAAACCTTACCTACCCACAATAACATTTAAATATACTATGGCCAAGAATTCAGCATTAAATCAAAAATCAGTAACAATTTATGATTTAATAGCAGCTGAATTCAGCCAAATAGGCTGTTTACTTATAGTGTGTATTGCATGTGTGCATAAATGTCATACACTACATAGAAAGATAAGCATAATTGAATATCAATAAAAATGCATTAAGACATCATCTCCTTATCTGAAAACATTTGGTCTCAACTGAATGCTAAAACACTTCTCACTTGTGTTGAGGATGAGAAGCCAGAAAACCATTAACTAAGTCATTTCCATACATCTCTACTTAACAAGTAAAAATTAAGGTAACAAACAACCTCCTCCTCCACCCCCTTTCACCAAATGGTGAGTATAAAACGTTAGGCAAATAAAAGAAATATAAAGCAAATTTAATTTTCTACCACGTGCTTGTAACTAGGTGCTTTTCCTTGATGAGCCAGAAATCTTGGACCAGCACCTCTGTGAACCTGCTTCAGCAGCACTGGACCAAAGAGAGAAACCCAACAGCCAAAGACAAGCTGGGGAGGGCAAACAGATGGGAAGGGAATTTTTTAAGAGGAAGGCTGAGCAGAGTTCAAGTGAGCCATTCCAAATAGCTTTCCATGGCAACAGAGATTTGTAGGATAAATTTAAGTATCAGAGGAAGATAAGAGATTGAAGACTCCTGATCTCCTCAAGAAGACAGGCATTTTGGGTAGTTTGGGTGCTAAACAAGAAGAGGTGCAAACCTGACTCACCTGCCTTGGGAAGGCAAAGTGAGGAAAGCCTTGTAACTCACCCAAAGCACATATACTGCTTTTAAACACTCCATGCTCAGCATGCTCCTCTGCTCTGAGGTACAATCAGCAGATCTGAAGAAGGGACTGTACTCAAGGGAAATTCCATTTCTGCTTATTCTTTACATCTCCTCTTCAGGCACCATCTTTGGCCTCTGGGCAAAGCTACAGCTGCTCTTGTGTTATGCTAATAGATATTACAGGCTTTCTCAGAGTGAGGGATCAGCCTATCAATCTAGAAATTAATACCCTTTCCCACTGTACTTTTAAGAGCAGCAGGTCAGAAGCAAGTTCACTTACAAAATTTCTGATATGTGATCTAAATCCGTACTTACATATCACCCTCGCTCAAGAGGAGAGGGCGACTAACTGCTTATCCTAGAATTAATCCTACTGATAAGAAGGTAGCACAAAATACACCAACAATGAACAGTATTTCACTGGTACTCACTGCAGAGCCTTTGAATAATCACAAAACAAACCATAATTGTGTAAAAGCAGTTGCAAGGGCTCCAGTGCTCAGAGCTACTGCACCCATACCAGAAGGGACACAGGAAGACTGTGGAATTCAGCTGCAGGCAGATACAAAATTTTCCCCCATCACTGTGCAATCCAGATAAGGACAGAAGCATTCACTGCATCCTGTGATGGAGGCTGAGGTAATGTAACTGAAATGTGCAGACAAAAAAACCTAAAGCACCTACTTTTTCTGACTCTACCCACACTGTCCCACACATCTGACTTAAATCCACATTTTCTTTTTGGCATTCTGTTTAAGGATGCACCAACTTACTTAGTTGCAAGATTATCACACATCAAGAGATTTGACAAGCATTATTCCCATAAGCAAATAATACTCCAGGCAGAAAATCTTTACCAACATATATTCAAATTACCGAGACTTTACATGGGCAGTAAAACTATTTCTTCTGTGAAATAGCTTAGCTTGTTACTTTTCCTTAGTTATGCAGAGGCAAAATATCTTTAAGCATGGCTGTGATTTACAGTAAATATCAGCGGGAAAACAACATCAAGAAAGGAAATGTTCAAAATACTATTTATCTCCTTACAAGGCATAGTAATTCTTTCTAGAAATTATTATAGATTTAACAGTCATACCACACACAGTAAATGCTGCAGTGCTACAGCAAACTGAGTATCTCATTTCCAGCTATTAAAAAAATGTTTGTACAATGTCAAGAGGACTGACAACATCTTCCTTAACCTGTACAATATCTTTGAAGAGAGAAACATCGTAATCCTTGTACTGAACACAAATAAGTAACAAAACTTATATGGGTTGATGGTTTTAAGGCCAGAAATTTTTATTAGTTGCATTTGACAACATAAACATGCAGCATTTTCCTAGATAAGTACAACACCAAACAAATCAATGACTTCCATAGATTCCTATGAAAATATGAAATTATATTTCTGAGTTTTTCTAACCTAGGTATGAAACAAAAAGATTTGTAGCTAATCTTGGTATATGCTACAACAGTTAGATTTTTTCAAGTATCCATAATGCAAATAAATTAAAAATGCCATCACATCTAAGTACAATGGTTGCTCAGGGTGCTCAAAAGTCATCAAGGGTGGGTTTGCTTACACAGAAAGGAGCATCTGTACAGATGTGACACTTCATCTATGCCAATTTTATTTTTGCTACTCTCTGTGTCCTCAGAAAAGAGTTTTATGCTCAGTTAACTGAAATAGTTTCTCTACAAACACAAAGTGGAAGTTCTTGTTCATTTTCATTAACAGAACAAAGGGATTTAAATGCCAATCCTTTGGAAAAAAAACCCTTTTGTGTAGGATGACTAACAAACAAAACACCTGTTCTTACAAGTTGTTATATGCTTTCAGTTCCACACATAAAAGATTAGTACTTGTTACATTTCAGGGACCTTATGTAACAAAGCTTGTAAAGAAAGTTGCAGTTGCAGTTTAGATTTCAGCGTCAGGCACAAGGGAACGTTCCCCTTACACTGTTCCATCCTGGTTTGCCCCTCTGTTCCCCAGTGCCACAGGCTAGAACAGTACTGTTAAGTTTACCAAGAACGAAGACTGCTCTTCTTTTGCAGGTCCTTTAGAAATAACCTATGGAGCTCCTGGTGTCCAAAATCCAGTCTGGAAATTACTGACTTGAAAGCAACATCCCAGCCATTTCCATATGATACCTGCTGTCCACAGCAGGTGTATTATTTCACTATTGGTGAACATGTCATTAAGTACTTTAGGATTGATCTTCACAGTGACTTACAGTGATGCACTACCAGAAAGGAAAAGATAAAAGCCATGACCTGATTCCTTGCAATATATTGCAATATATTCCACAAGAACTCCTGAAATATAGGTGAAATGGAGAACAGGGGAAGACTTCACTGCACAGCTCTCACTAGGCAGTTCTGACCCTCCTCACAATGACTCATAACTCTCTGTACATTAGCAATGTGATTTCGAGCTTGTCAGATAATAATACTTCATGTTACATTAACAGATAACTTTTAAAAAACAAATTAAGCTGTGCCAAAACTCCACCTTTTCTGCAAGGAAGACAGTCTTCTGGAGCAAGCAGGGATTGTCCTGCATTCAGGGGCAGATACAGCTCATTTTAGGGAGAAAAGTGTTGATTTTTGAAGTCCCTACCAAATAAGGCAGTCTTTCTGCATGGTATGTATTGAAAATTGGGAAAGAAAATACAGCTGGGATGGAACATCTTTGCTATATTGCTTGACATGCTCCATTCCACAGAAAGTTGAATTGCTCGCCCACGTGAAGCTCTTCCAGAGATGGATACCTGGATAATCCCGTGAGACCTGTGACTCCTCCTGATGGATAGACATTTGTTGCTACATGGCAACAGTCTGTCAGTCCATTAGAAACCTCCGAGAAAGAAGCAGAAACACGCTCATGTAGAGGAAAGCTCCATTCTGATCCTGCCTCACCAGGGGAGCAAACTGGGTTGCTAAAGATCAGGTCAGGAGCAGGGTACTCAGAACAAAAGCGTCTCTATAAACCATGCACAGAACAAATGACCATGTTTATGTTACCAAACACATGCTGCAGGGAGTGGGCCAACATCCCACAGCAGGGATCTTCTCTACTCAGCTTGCCTGGCACAGACTGCAAAATCGCTGGCCAGGAATTCAGAATCCCTGAGCCACTCAAAGGATCTTGGATAACAAGAGTGGAGGCAAGGATCAAAATTCCACCCACTGAAAAGGGAACAGCTCCCCATTAAAGGCCTGGACAAGAAGGGCAGATGTTAGAAAGCACCACAAGACAGGAGGAGTCAGGTGAGCTCCCACTGATACCCCAGCAGGTGTCCCACGAGTTAAAATTTCATCTGGAACACTGCCTCTAAAAGCCATCTCTGGTGACAGCTCAGCTATTTCCAACATATCTTACACCAGTTCTGCTGTCCAGAGCTGGTACAGAGCCAGAGCCAAACATTCAGCATGTTGGAAATAGATGAACAGTGCAAAACAAATTAACCCACTCACAGGTATCAGCAAATATTTCCTTTCACTATTTGTGGACTATAATTAGTAAGAATTTGGACAACCGCTGGTTCCCAATAAAAATATTATATGTGAAAATTTTATCCAATTCTAAAGGAAACACTTCCATTTGAAAACACAAACAGGAAGTCCTGTCATTTGAATTTATGCTCTCTTGCAGAAAATATAGAAAAGGACGGAGCAGAAGTAATGCAATGTGACAGATGACCGGACACAAATCACAAACAGTTAAGGAATGCCATTTACAAAAGCCCATTTCTTCAAGTTAATCACCCTTATTATTAAACAAATAGTAAGAATAACATGATTTAAAATAAAATTAGTGAGGTCCAATAAAAGTTTAACTCACTCAATTATAGCAATAATTGTCCATTACTCTCCATAATGTAGCTTAGCCAGCACTAATGTCTCACTTCAGACTGCATTTGCAAAGTGACTGTATCATAAAAAGGGATTTTCACAAAAACTACATTTCAACAGCTCTCAGTTTCCAAGATATAACAGGTTTCCTTTGTAATAAGGAGTGAGCCTTAGAGTGAGACAGAATAATGTATATCCTTGTAAATCTTTCCCCCTGGAAGATTTACTCATCCCCAACCACAGGTAGAATAGTGTAGCAGAAATCATGTCAACGCCACACCTCATGAAATGTCTTAAACACATCCATACAGAAATAGTTTCTAATCTCTTTCAAGTGATCATAAGTCTGGTCTGAAAGTGGTTTTATTACTACATATGGATGATAATGTGTTCATGCCCACAATACAGGATATAACTTTAATATACAGGATATAACTTGACTTAAATTATCTTAGTGTCTCAACTGATAACACAATCTGACTGTGGAATAACGATTAAAGCTGAAAAAATGGTAAATTCTATTGACACCTGATAAAAAATTCAAGCTTGTTAGATAAACTATGTTCTACATATTAAATTCTACACTATATGTGTGGAATTATGTACGCCAAAAGACTTCTGCACAGTTTCATCCCCCTCCAGAAGATTAAGAAGCACATTTTCCTTGTAATTTTTTGCCCAACCAATCTCATTAAGGAGTTATATTTATTATTATACAGTCATTCCACAGAAACAAGACATACTAACATTTTCTTGCTCTCTATGAAAACATCAAACAGCTTGTGGTGATCAGTTGCAATACCCCATTTCGTTTTTCCATGAAAAATTGTTATTTCTTACAACCTCACCTAAACCCCTGAGAAAGAACAGATTTTATGAAGTATTCATGAGCAAAATTCAACACAAAGCACAGAATTAAGTATAAATAAACATAACATAATTAAAGTAATATACAGATGCTTGGGGCTATAGCAGAAATTAGCATATATGGAAAAGTATTGCCTCTTCATAAAGAAGCCTCACATTATTACTTGAAAATGAGACTACCAAATCAAAATGAGCACTCAGCTGGGCAATGATATTTGTACATACCTTGGTGCCTTTGGAAATTAAATGGATGCATAAGGGATATTCTCATGTTTGTGTAGATTGCAATACAACAAGGAGAAGAATTTGAGAAGACAATGCTAAAAATGCTGTAGTTTTTCAACACACAAGCAGAAGAGGTACAAATTGGGCCTGACTGCTAACACCACCATCTGGGAATTTGAGAGACATTTGTCATCTCTTCAGTTTCATTCAGAAAATTGCTAAATGCACCCACAGGTATATTTATGAAGCCCATGCCTTCATATGAATGAATATGAGGTAATTTCCCAAACTATTTAAACATTTCCACGGTTTCTTAACATGTTACACTCAGACCTCTTCTCACCCTCAGCTTCAACTCTTAGGATGAATTCCTGCCCAAACCAGAAAAAACAAATAAATTAATTATTTCATCTTTGGTTTTCCTGCCCAGCATAAAGAAAGATATGACATTATCTTTCCATATTTTGAACAGGCACTCCAAGTAATGCTGCTACACTAGAAGACAACACAGCTCTCTGACTGTCCCTTGGTACTTCTCACTTGGCTGTGTAGACCAGCATCAAAAGCACCTTGTTGTTTTGTTTTTTCTTTTGGATTTGGTTGCTTTGTTGGGTTTTTTTTTAATATGACTTTACAGAAAAATATGAAAGCCTGGACATTTAACACTAAATACTAATGATGCAACCAATTAATCAGTGCAATCAACTGAACATGCTAAAACTACATCAAGGGAATAAGCCAAAAGACTAACAGATGTACTTTCCATCAAAACAGATGACAAAATGCATACAATTTCCAAATATGAGGTCATGACAGTTCATTATGCATGATTAGCACACTTCCCTCTTCCATAACAGCACTCTCATCAGAACCCAGGTAATTTAAGTGTTACGAGTGAGTGACACCAGCTGACTGGAGTTATAGGATTAAAAGCAACGACTGCAGCAACAAGGACCTCTGGAATAATCTGTTCCTCAACCAAGTTCTACATTCTAGAAGGTTATAAAGCTGTTCAGTTCCCTGCAGATACTTTGTCTTTTCCAAGGCACATCATTATATATTCCTAGGTTCCATCCAATATTTGGAGGCCATGTAGAAAAAAACTGGTTTAGAACAAATTTGAGGACTTGGTTTGTTACATAATTCACCTACTGCATATAAAAAATATGAACAATAACATGTATAATTCATACAATACACAGTAACAATCCCCATTGATACCCCAAAATACCAGCATGTTTATATACACACAGCAACAACATATTCCTCCTGACACACTCACTCCATACCTACTGATCATTTTAAAAGGTGATTAATAATTTGAAGAAACTATGAAACCAATATAGAAACAAAGACATTTACTACTTTAGTCATTAAAAGCTGAAGTATCAGACTTTATTTTAATCAAGTTTTATACTGCCAGAACTATTTCAGTTATTTTCCAGAAGAGGGTGAGAACAGTGATTTCTAGTTCAGTTATGACCATAAGAACATTACCTATAATTTACCCATCAGCCAAATTAAGCACTGGAACAGCAACACTAATCTGGATGAAAGTTTTGAAGACTTGTATAGAAGGTAAGCAGGCATAAAGCATTTTGGTGCTTGTTTTGTTCAGAACCCAGGTCATGTTCTGAGGTCTGTGCATATTCCCTCTCCAAGCCAGGTCACAATTCCTCTTCACATCCCAATTCCCTTTCTGCAGGCCTCCTGCCTTCCAAGTTTCTCTCTAGATTACACCTCAGACTTGCCAAGGCCACTTAAAGTTAATGAAGGTGGACTGGCTGAAATTTTCTTCAGGCTACAATTCTTCCAGAGCGCTTTCATGCTTGTCTTTCATGTCAGTAATACTCTGTGTACCCACAGAAATTTAACTTAGCTTTACTACACTTGCACACAGGCAGACTGATGAAATACTACAGAAAGGAGTAGAAAATTTCATAACACATCATGCAGATCAAGCATACAGAGATTGCAGGGATGTTCTTCCCTTTAGACTTCATCAATCCCCAGAATAATATTTCAAGCAGTTTTTCAGAAGCAAAATCCCAAAACAGTAAAGGCCTGATCCAAAATCTCAAATGATTCTACAGCTGGTCAGCATCCACGGCTATAAAACCTGCACTTGTAATGAAAGGAAAGCAAATACCCAACTTACTATCTGTGACAAATTACATAAGCTTTTCCCAGAACATTTTAACCTAAACAACTTCTTTATTTCTGGATCTACGAAGGACCCCAGTAGAGTCGTTCTCATGTTAGGAGTATGTTCCTCCAAAACACAGAGGTCTTTTTCTTATGATCAGTATATCACATTCATCACCATTAACAGTCTCAGAGGAGTCTACTTAAACCTGGATCAGGAAAAAATTGATACAAAATTCCAGATACTGTCATCAGGAGGTGGTGAGGGAGGGGGTGGGGAGTAATGGAGTTTAATGATGGGATTACACCTGAACTGGCATATGGTCATAACAACTTCCAAACATAACCCAACCACCTTCTAGAGTTTCTTGAATAGCAAATAGCATATTATGCTTCATTTATGAAATGAAATGACATATAATCTTTCTTCTTTTTTTTTCAGTTTTTTACCAGCCTTGTAGAAGGGTAAACAAAAAACCAAAACCCACAAAACTTAACACTTTCTCTTCATCTATGCAGATCTGGCATGCCCTGTTTTCCATATATGACCAATCTCAGATTAGAAAATTCTGACATTCCGAATTTAAATTTAAAGCCTTGCAGTACCTGAGTGCTTAGCAGCTTGATACCCAGGAACAAAAAACATTCATTTTTGCTAAAATAAAGCAAGTATCCATTTCCTTGTAATAAAAAGGGTGCAAGCCTCTTTCATAAGACCTTAAAAAGGGTGAATCCTTAATTTCCAGGTCTGTAAATGACTCCTTTAAAAACCTCCTGGCATAATGCATTCTTGGATGAAGAGCCTTGATGTTTTGTGGAAGGCATTTTCTTCTGTCATTAAAAGGCTGTGACAGAAATCACTTTTGGGCTTTTCACAAATAATTAAGACAAAATTAAATTCCTCCTATTTTAAATGAGTTCTTTTAATTAGAAGTGGAAGAGAGACATAGCTCCTAAGTGACCCATACTGCATTTGAGACAAACAAAAATGTCATTTTGGGCAAGAAAAACCTGTTTGTGGGTGTTGAACCCCATGTGTGCTGAGCCACACTGATGATTACTGTAGTGCTCACAGCTAATTTACAGGCTTTCCATAAACACAGCATTACAGTGTTTCAATGATTCCTAAACATAGAGGAGTTTATCCCAACACGTCTGTCTGTAATTATCCCGCTGAAGGAAAGCAAAGCAGACAGAGTAATCACATCTTAGAAAAGTGATTCCTGGGAAATTACCATATAAAACTTTCCTGGTTCTGTCCTCTCTTTGAAATGTTTCCAATTTTTGCTGCTTAACACATTTTTAAAAATCTCTACTCATTAGAATAGAGTTTAAAGCCATTTGAGTTTTTGGCTTATTGCATAGGAGAAGGTTTAGCTAAGGACATCCACCTTAGGAACAGTTCGAATGAGAACCCACACCACATAATAAATTTTGTGATTGCTTTTGCTTGACCAAAAACTGCAGCATGCTGTTATCTGTTCCTTGTAGGTTAAGATAAAATGCCTGACTGGAATTGCTAATTTTTTAGCAAACAGGAAACCTTCGTTTTTAGAGTAGAAGAGCAGCACTGATTAGATGGCAGTGATTACAAAGTGGCTCAGCCAGAGATGCAGTGCTTGGAGAACTCCCTCCTCTCAGAATTTATTGTGCCAGCCTGTCCAGATGAGCCCACTCCCGGGTGAGGGAGCTGTCTAACGGATCAAGGAAAAGACAAAACAGGTTCACAATTAAAGCTGAGGAAGCCCTGTATCACTCCTAGCACTCCTCATTAGCCAAGTGTTTAAATTCAGAATGCACATGTCTGAGCTGCACAGGGCAGTGCTTCGGCTGCAGAGCAGGTGCCAGAGGGAGCACAGAGCACACCAGGACTGCAGCTGCTGCCCAGCCTGGCTCCTTCAGAGACAGCCCCTGCCTGCTCCTCGCCACAGGGCTCTGGGCAGCAGCAGCCTCAGCATAACTCCAGTGAAGACAATTCAGGGAACTGCAGCCCAGTCTTTTATTTTTTTTTTTTTAATTAGTGTTTATTATTTTTAATTTTAAAAGAAACATGCTGGCAGATCTAAATCATAGACTGAAAAAACCTGACTTTCAGTTTTATGGGAACTAAATAGGAGTTAGCAAGGTTTCAACTGCAAATCTTATTTAAATTCAAGAAAAAGTTCTCAGCAAATTCAGCATCAGCCAGATTTATCACTAGTGTACCAAGGAAAATTTATACTATTTTAATGAATGTGTACTATTAGAATTTATTTATTAATATTTACTTTATATCCTATATTATTTAGTATTTTAGTATAGTACTAAAATAGTAATGATAATGCTTTATTTATCGTTAAATTACTACGAATATTACCAATTAGCGTGTTTTACTTCCTCTGCTATACACTAAGTTTTGACTCCAGTGTTACTATATCATCACACCTTTGATTTGGCTGCCCAATAATTCAATAGAACACTTCAGGCTGACAAGTCAAGGCAAAAGAAACTCATGCTCAATGCTTAAGAAGTCACCAGGTCTGCAGGCAGGATAGAAGGGAATTCTTGCAAAGAAAATTTGCAATTCTGTTCCCATGCTGGCATGCTACTCTTTGGTCATTGCCCTCTTTAGTTCCCTGCTGCTTTCTATTGTAGTGGAGAAGATACAAGGATAAAAAATTCCTAAATTTTCAGGGTTTGCTGGTCAGTTTTGTGTTTGGGGGTTTTTTCCCAATTTTTCATGTATTCATAAATGGTTATCCAAGTAGATAAATTGCCACTTAGGAAAGTCCATTCAACAACAAAAGCAGGATTTTCAGAATGTGCCTGTCACTTCAAAACTGTGACCAAACTGCTCTCTCAATTTAACATTCAAGATTCTTTACACCATCTTGAAAAATGGAGTGGAAACACAAGCACACAAAACCAAATAGCTTGCACCAAACTTTCATTATGAGAACATGTATTGATGCTTCTTTATTCAAACCCAGTTGGAGAGCTTTTGACGTGGGGAAAAGCTGTTCTATAAAACTCTCAATTTCTCTGTTAGGGTCTCAGTGAGGGTACTCAACCATGGACTTTTTTAATTTTCCACCAGAAAAATTGCCTACTGCAAAACAAATATTCTGTATTTACATACAGAATCCTTCTTTGTATGCATTTCACTCTTTGTGAAAAATATCTAATGACAGATCATGTGGTAAGTGTCCTTTTATAGCTTTAGACCCTTCATTGATAGTCCTAATGAAAAGTGCCTCTGCAAACATTTTTTATGACTGTACTAATTAATTTGTCAAGGTCTGTAAAACAGTCTAAAAATTGATCTCTCAGATTTTCAGAAGACACCTACATATTTATCTGTGCCTTTGCAAAATGCTACATCAATGCTGAACAGCACAAGAATTTAATATGATATTAGTTTAACCTAGCATTGCCTCAATCAATAAATAAAATTAGAATAATTTACTCTCCCATGACTAAATGCTGAATTTAGCAGTTTTCCCAGATACACAGCCAGATGAGACCAGAGAACTAATTTCATTAAGAGTTCTTTATGCTGTGCTCTTCTAAAACTGAATCTAACTTTTCCCATTGGCCCCACTTGGTTATGATGGCCCTTGAATGAATCCTGTTATCTTAGGATGTACAATATTTTAAATTGTCATCAGCAAGCATCACCAGGATCAGCTGCATTTGAATGAGGCCAAAGGAAAGAATTTCTGTGCCACCATTTTCAGTATGGAAAGCTTTCCTCTAAATAAGATGTTGGCTGTCACCTGGCACAGCAGGGAGACAAAACTGTCAAAGAAACCATCTATCCTTATCTGCCTCCTTTGATACTTCTAACTCTGTGCTTAGCACTGCTAAAGGCTTTAAATTCTTTCTCCTTCAGGGAGGAAAAAAAAAAAGTCTCTTACAAGAATGAAACATTATTTGGTTTAATTCATTCTACAGGAGAAAAGATCCTCTGAAAGCTGAATGATGTTCCCAAGGCCACATGCACTGCAGGACTAAAATGTCCTATGGGCTAAAGGCTCACATTCCTGAAGATATTTAGGTAGACGCCCAGTGCAGTTAAGTTCGAAGGGTTATCAGAGCCCAGATTCCTTTGGGATCCAGGCATTAGTATATTCCTAACACATCCCCTACTTTCAAGAAGGGCTCTGTGTTTAATAGCTGTTGGTACTGCTCTAAAAGAACTATCACAGTTATCCAACATCAGCTACATGTACACTTCCAATAGAGCCAACAAAAGCAGGGACTGCCAGAGCTGGTGTATCCTATGGATCACACTGCAGCAGCCAGGGAATTACGGTACAAAGGCCACAGACCACAGGCAAATCCCACAGCTGGCTGCTTTTGAGTGGAGACAGCACCTCTGGAAGTTGCCAAATGACAACTGCAGAGCCTTGATGTCCTTAAAAACTTCAGAAGAGGGGTGGGTATAAGCTAATCCACGATCTGTAGACTGCTTTGGAAATCCCCCCTATTCTTTACTGTCACCCTCTGATTAAGTGCAGCTTCACAGACCATGACAACCCTAGAAGGGCCAAGCAAAGCCACATGTTGTCATTTATCTACAGAATACACACTAGATGCTTGACATGATTAATTATAGGTATTTTCATACTGCCCCTAGGAGTTTTCAAACCAGTTTTAAATTTGACAGTCAGCTACAAGTTATGGAAGCACAAGCTGAGAATTACAGAATCCATAAGATGACAAAATGAATCAGTATTAGAGAGGGCGAACAGCACTGCTGTGTTGTGCAGGTATCACCAAAGAGGGGATCATCCCAGAGCACCATTGCCAGCTTGGGTGAAAGGCAGAGCAATTGCAGGGAGGGAGGGATGTAAATAATGACAGACCACTGAGGTACCAACACCTCCTACCTCCACCAAGGAAACTGAAATTATGCTCTTTTGATGTCAAGACTGAATTCGTATTCAATCCTTCACTATTAAAACAGGCAGGAAAGAGCATTTCTTGTTCTTATGAGAACACAGTCAGCATAAGAGCCATTCACAGGGAGAAATGGTTCAGCAGAAGGTTGGATTTAAGCCAAAGGCAGGTCATACTCTCTTCCCAGCAGTCAACAAAGCTCTTACTGAACAAAAGCTGGAGCCATGGCTATACTGGCCAAATCCCAATCATTTCCTTGTGCCACAGGGCTGAACAGTGAGAGAGAAGAAATCCAGCACTGCCTTTATTGTGCATGGAGTGTCAGTGACTCCTTTGATTCAATTGTAATCATTTTAAAAGCTGGAAACACCTCTTTGTCTTTGCAAGAACTATCTTGGTCAGGAGTCCTAATGTGAATCCTCACAGAAGAACCTTACTAACCAGAACAAAAGCCTCCTGGTATGAAAGGCAGGATTCTTTCTGGACACAACTTTCTTCTAACATTGTTAGAAACACTTTGAAGCCCAGGACTGTTGCATTCAAGTTCCTCCTAAAGGAGAATTAGTAGTTGCCAAGCAACTTTCAAAAGATTACCATAAAAATTGTATAGAAAAATAATCACTTACATATACAAAAAGCACAGGAGTTTGTGGGGGAGTAGAAGAGTTTTTAAAAAAAAAAAAAAAAAGGAAGAGAGAGACCAGGAACATTAAGTTTTCAAATTTTCTTTAAGCATTTGCTGTCACTACATGCAATTTTGTAAGCAAAGCACAGCTCCACACCCATCTAAACAATTGGACATTTTGCCAACAAAGAAAGCTCAGGCCTCTGAACCTTAAGAGCAGTTCATGCTTTTGTAAAATAGTTGCTGAGTCTCCTCAGCTACCACTGCTATAGATCTGTATCTTAAACACACACTGAGGTACCCCTCTCACAATCCATCCCTTTAATCAGTTCTTAACACCTATATTTATAGCCTCATCCTTCTTCCCCCTGCCCTGTGCTGACCAAACCCTAGGGAAGGCCTAGAATAAACCTCAAAAGTTCAGAAATGGCTAACTCAATAATTACAACAACTTTTTATGGTTTCTACACCCTCCTTGGGAGGCAGAGAAAATATACATTATAGACTAAATAGCCAGGACCACAAAGTAGACATTTAAATTATAAACTTTCCAGCCAGGTAAAACAATTCCTCTGGAAGCGTTATAAACAACTTGAAGCTTTTATTATCGCATTCCAATTCCCTGAAGCCTTAAAGAGACAAGAGATACCAAAGAGTGTACCATCCATGTGTCCTGTTTCTTGGATTTTCTGATTCTTTTTGCTAGGCCCATTTCGAAGTAAGAGCCCATAACACACAAAACTAAAGTATTTTCTACCACAGCAACAAAGGTGTATTTCCTCACTTCTGCTTTTCACCATTAAAGCAGCACATGGTTGAGGGAAAAATTACTTTGAACCTGCTACTTAAGGGCTCCTCCCCTAAGCAGAGGGTGATACATGTCTGAAAAGTCAGATGCAGGACTGCCTGAGAGCTGCACGGCAGATATTACCAGAACAAACTTCAATCACCTCATCTCTGCTTAACTTTTATTAGTGATGAAATTCAACAGGTTCTGAGGCTATATGGCTACATTAATACAGATAATTGGTATTTTCACAAGCAGACACACCAGGAGGTTAATATTTGATACTTCGAGGAGGACCAAATGTTAACAGTCTCAGACTTCCATGTCCTTGAGGCCATAGCTGCTCCCAGGCTGCAGCCTGTACAAAAATGAGGAGATCCTGCTCCCTCACCAGAAACCAGAGAACTTAAATCGGCACAGCTCAGACACAGTTCCAAGTCTTCATTCTTTTCCCTGGCAAGAGCTGAAGAACCCAGGCAGAGTATTCCCAGGTACCTAGGCCTAAAAGGCTGTGCTAGCTGCCAACACTTCTTGAGCAGTTTCTTCATAACTTGCCAGGAAAGAAGGAAACAGTGTGATGCATCTGATTCACTGTCATGCAGGGTACAAATGTTTGCTGACTGCACAAGCTATAAAATTCACCTCTATTCCTACATATTTTAAGATACTAAATTCAACTATCTTCCTTGAAATAAATTGTGCATAGAGCGATTGTGATTATAAACTTAAATAGACTATTGTGCCGTGGTATAAATAGTTGATATAACAAGTTTCACAAAATCAATCTGCCCAGTATCTGTCTTTCCAATAGCTGGATGCTTACAGCAGAGGTGTTTATCCTGCTCATTATGCTAAACCTTCAGTGAACAATTTAGCCTCCATGTTCTGGTTTCTGCAAGAAGGAGAAATGTCACTGAGATCACTGCAGAGCTATGGATAGACTGCAGGGACTCATGTTTACAGGGAAGTACAGCCTTGGTAACTATCTAGATGAAGAAAATAGAAGAAAACTTGGTAAAACACTAAAGCCATGTAAGGTTGCAAAGCATCCAGTCCCCAGAGCCAGCATTGCTTTGAGCAGATGATCAGACACCAAACATCCAGAGGCCATTTGGAAGCCAAGATTTATTTTGATTGTTCAATCTACATATTCGTTGACTATATCCAAGGGCTGAGGAATCCTTTGTGACTAACAACACTTTGTTACATTTTGATGCTTGTATCCAAATGTCTTGAGCCATCACAGTGGTCTGCTTCAAAATATTACAATACTATTTTGACACCTGGAGCAGTTTTACATTTACATCATTGAAGAAGGTTCAGTTGTGCTGACACAGACGTGTTCAGAGGACGGCAACAAGAAAAATCAGTTCATGATGAACTTCAAAAATGCATCCCAAGCAGTCGTTCTGTTACTTCAGCATTTCTAATTATTTTTACTAAGGGAGAATACATCAACAAGAAGTGGTGCATCATCCATAACTCCTAATCGCTGAGCTAGTTTGTCAACTTAGATTTGTGGAAGCCTTTTCAGAACATGGGAATTTCAATTAAAATTATAGCTGTGTGCAAACTCTCTGCAAAAACTTCCTGTCTCTGAGGTGCCACACAAGCCTCCACAACTCAGAAGGCTGGTACTAAGTTCCCAGTGATACAGCAATCATCTGCAGTGCCAACACACAATGAAACCCCAAATAGGATAAGTCCCTACAGCCTAAAGCTATCTTTTTTGGCTGAAAAATAATGGATGACTTCTTGCAGTTTTTACAGCTATGTGCCTCCACAGCTTCCAAAGCTCTTCATTCTTCCAGCCTTGGTCACAATTAGTTTTGAGGCATGCTCAGGAGAATTACTTAAGAAGTCTAGAAATTACAATAAAAGTGACTGCTGAACTCCCCAGGAAAGCAATGAAATGCATAAATACTTCCTAATCATTGTGTGATATTGAGCCCACTGTACTCTACTCATCAACAGATGATATAAATGGCTTAACACCCATCCAAAAATCACTGGAAGGAAAAATACAATTGTACCTAAGGTGTCATAAGACAAAAAAACCCCAAACCCAATGCCTTAGCTGAGAATGCAAAATGTATCAAAATACCTGTCTTAGACCTGCAAAGATAGTCCTTAACTGTTGCATATATTGTATCAATATCAATCATGCCCAAAAATAATTACTTTCCTTAGAATACTCATACACAGAAGCAGAGAAACACAGTCAGGATCAAAGCAGTGAAAAATCTGATGCATTTGAGATACTCCCTCAGAGGATTTTAAGCACATGAGTTGTACATGAGTGAACAATGTTTCAATGACAGGTTCTCAAACTCAGCCTCACTCATCCAGCTCAGAAGATCAAACCACTCAGTCCAGTGAACCTTGGCAGCCAAAGGGTGGCCAAAGGCTGTTTCTTGGACTGATGTCAACCTAAAATCTGTGCTTGAAAACAGAAGTCCCCAACAGCTGCTTTTATACTCTTTTCAGTGAGGAGCAGAGCAGTTGTGGACAGCAGAAACAAGCACTGCCTGGCTAATTTTAAGTCTAAGCAGGTGTTTTTGGACTACAGGAGATTGTCTCTGGTAAAGAGCTACAAGTGAGCAAAGCTTTAACCATGTTGAGGAGAGTCAGTGATAAAAAAAGAAGTGGTAGAAAAACAATATTTTTTAAACTAAATAAAACATGGACTGGGGCAAATGCACAGTAAATTTGATTTGCGATGGTATCTATCAACCTGCTTCAAAAAACTGAACATAGCATTCAGACATCAGCTCCCTCAGGATTGCTGGATCTTACTAGGCACGGTAAAGAGAAAATTATCATTAGTAATGTAGCATTATTTTTAATTGACCCAAAAAGCCAGCTGTCAAAGTGTTTTCAGTCTGCCAAATGCAGCTTTAGGTGTGTGGGAGGACACCTAAGGACTTTAATATGTTTCTTACAAAGAAAATAGCCACACTGGAAAATGAGTGAAAACTTAATCAAACAGATGAGGAAGTGAGGGAATGCCTCCAACATACTCTGATAAATTAAGAGCTGCATTCTTAAGAGTATTACACTGTGTCTATGATAAATTCCTGTATTAGCTATACATTAAAAAACAAAACAAAAAAAAAAAACCAAAATAACAAAAAAAAAATCCAACTCCATGCCTGTGCCATACTCCATACAAAGGTGCTCAACCCACAAACTGATTATTGGTTCTGTAATACCTTAGCTGTGAAACTCAGACTGGTTGAGGAACTGGGGAGAGGGTCAAAATCCACCAAAACACTCAAAGATCTAAAATAAAACTATTTTCTGCACACACAATTTTGGAACTGCCAGTACCCTGTGACATCAGTGGGTTTTGGCATTGCAGCATTTTATAAGCATTTACTTTTGTGAGCATAATATTTTCCAAGAAATTTTCTCAAAACAATGGGGTGGATTATCCTCACTGTTCTCATCCCAAAATCATCCAGACTCTTCTTGTAGAAGAACTGAATGGATTCCTTGACAGTTGTATCCTCATCCAACACTCACCATTCTCCCAAGTAAGTTAAGGCAGAGATCTGAAATGCTCTGGAAGGGAAGATCTTGTGCTTTCAGCTTGATCATGAAATGAGTTTATGTCCTGCACAGGAAATACCTATATGGGCACATTTTCCCACAGTTGTTGTCTTCTGCAATTCATTCACATTTTGGAAAGAGGCCATATATCATACAGACTTGGCAGGGCTGCTTTAAAAGCCAGATCAGTTCCTTGCTCTGGTTCACGCCGCAGCCGTACAAACGTGCTGGCACAACAGATGTCTGGGGGAAGGTGAGGAAGCAGACACGCTTCATGTTGTATTGCTATCAAAAACAACTTACCATGAAGCCACAGCCTCTATAAAACAACATACAAATAAACCCAAGATGAAGTCATTTGAAAAATTCCCAACACCTTACAGACAAAAAGAAACAAAAGTTCTCTTATATCTTCCAATATCTGTAAATTCTATTGTCCAAATACAGCAAGCTTGCAATTAAGAATATTTCCTATTGTAGCTTACAACAAAAGAATGCACACTAAAAAAAAATGGGGGGGGGGGGGGTGGATCCAAATGCTCTCCTATCATTACAGTCAGGAGGATAAGCACTGCCCTAGGCATCATACCAAAAAATTTGACAGGACTGCATATAAGAAGTGATTTGAATACAAATCCATTATATAACACTGATATTAAACAGGGTTCTTTCTAGTCGAAGACTGAACCAAAGAACATTCTGGTTTTGTTTTGTAAAGGCATTTCTGAAGCCCAGAAAAGGCCACTGCTGCTTAACAGGCTTTCTCTGGCAGACATGGTCCTTCCTTGAATTTATGCCTACTGGAACTACATTACATTGCTTGGAAGGAGACAAACCTAGACTCTCACATTTTCTGTGAAGGTGTGTCCATCTCATTTACAACACTTGTAAATTCTTCCAATAATTAATCTGACTTAAAGATTTGCTTGTCTTCTGTAAATTTATACTCAAATACATTTCATCTAAACTTTTTTACTCAACTGGAGAGAAGGCCCTGTTGTTCACTTAATTACCGTGGTCAAGACAGTGTCTGACTTTATCATGGCAAATCAAATATCTTAATTTCTTGTTGAAGCAATGTCTCTAATTTTTGTAAGTCTCCTTGTAGGAGAGCAAGGTGTTGGCTGGTGTCCACCTGCCCAACAGATTTCTTTATGGCTCTCACCAGGACTGGACATTCAGTTCCTAGAGCAGTTCACCTGATTATTTCTCAAAATAAAAGCAAGAATTTTTGTGTAATTCTACCATCTCTCATTGTGTGCATGTCCCAAGTTTCAGACAGAAGAGTGCCCCTAAAATACTACAATTTCACTCATAACATATTTTGATTTTACTGAGATTTATTTACATAGGAGATGCATTTTTATCAGTCTTCTTCTGTTCAATTACTCAAAATATAGGGCTAACCACAACATATAATCATCTCAAATCCAAGTTTCTGTGGATAAAAGTCACTGAAAGTATCCATCTTCCTGCTGTCAACATGCCGAGTTCACAGGGTGTAAAAGCACCTCAGGGAATGGTTTGGCTGCTGTGGATTTTTCCAGCACCAAAACACATGGCTGACATAGTCCAGTCCCTCAAAAGTATTTACATAGAATGGTAAACAGACTGTTAATCACCTATGGCTTAAATCTGCTTATTACTGATACAGACTGCTGACTAGAAGAGAGAAAAGACATTCTGGAGGAGAACAAAGAAACACACCCACTTCCCCAGCCTGCTTACAGGGACATGCTAAATGAAAGAAAATATCTACAGAGCCATCAGCTCAAGCAGAAGGTTTAGCACAAATCACTTGTTTTTCAACCCAAAATTTAGTGTGTTGTACTTCTATTTTCATTTTTTGAATGCTTACATGCCCAAAAGCAGAAAGGAAATGCAGGTGAACCTCTTGGGTGCAAAGTCCACCATGTGATCTCCTTTATCCATAAGCAACTGACTGCAGCCAATACATGCACTGGTCATAAGAAAAACTAAGGAGGAATTTCACTTACAGATGTAATTTATACACACTAACAAAATCCTCATGACTAGGGTTCTACCTCCTACATAAACCATTTCACTACTTAAAAATAATCCTATATTCATGGGAATATGGCACAGGATTTTGGACTGTCAAATGGCAGTAAGCTTCCATTGCCCTGCTTTGCTTCAGGTGCTAGCTAGATTTAATTGGACCTTTGATAGATTCAGACAGTGAAAGCATTTTTTCAGTTATCAAACTTTATGCTCTTATTTAATTATTCTGCACCCTCAAGCACAAAATGCATTATTTACATAAAATGCATTTTATTCTCAATTGATAATTTCCTCACTGTGTTGACTGACTACAGCTTTATACTATGAAAGCTTCAAGGTTTACCTTCTTATCTATTTTATGCAAAAATAGATGTAAATAACATCAGGCCACTATGAGAATAAACATCTCTTGAAAACCATGCATTTGATTGCTAATGATAGAAGACCTAAAATATTCTGTACCTTCTTAACTGTAATTACTACAGCAATTCTAAGAGTAAATCAAAATCAGCTACAGAAGGCAGGAGGAATAAACACAAGGTCCCTTCATTGAAGACCTTATTAAGGAGGGAAAGGATAAGGTGTTTGGGTTTTTTCTACCTTTGGCTACTGCAATTCACTGTTTCCCAAAGAAAAAGCAGCACTTTTTTTCCCCCCAATGGAGAAAACAGACAAAACACTCTAATCCTAATGAGTCTTTTTGGTGCACAGTTCTTGTACAGTGCCTGTAAGCCAAGTTCTGCTAATTACACATTTTATTGTCTCCAGAAAGATAAGAATTAATTCACAAAAATAATAAAAAAAACTTGGTTGCATGCTGTAATAAAAGGTATCTGAATGTCTTACTGTAATTAAAAAGTCTTGGAGACACTGAAATGAATCTATTGCAGCAAGTCTCCAGTATACAACAATCAGAGACTGACTTTGAAAGTCCTTAATATATAAAGGAAGAATAATGGGATTGAAAGAGAAATTATATCCAAACTCATTCAACCATTAAATGGGAAAAAAACCAAAACAAAACAACAAACATAACAAAAACAAATAACCAAAAAACCACTCCTTTTACCCAACTAGTATACCATTAACAAGTTCTCACAAAAATTCCTCAGCACACTGAAGAGACTCATGCTCTGGCTGCAGACAGTTGAAAACCAGACAATATTTCTTATGCAAATTCTCAGAAGGAGCATTTTATGTCCCAGCCCTATCTCCTGCTTCCCTGCTGTGCCCCCTCTGTGCCACTCTCAGCCTTGCCTATCCCCATGGCTCCAGCGATGGAGAGCTGAGCACTTTCAGCCTCCCCAAGCCAGGTCCAGACAGGACCCAGCAGCTCCAGGCTCCACAGAGATGTTTGATACTCAGCAGCAGGAAACACACAGGGCCACCACGCCTGAGTGAACAGGGGAGGTTAAAACACATTCCCTCCTTTGCCATTCAAGTGTCTTCAGTTAGCAAATACTGCTCACTTCATTTGAATTTGATAGGAATATCTCTGGGCGTTCATTATCTTCATTTATTACTTGTCTCTCCCTACCAGCAAATGTCAACTTACTTAATACTGAGAACCTGATAAAATCTCTGCAACACCTGTCATGCTGGAGCCTTCCCCAGCTTTGCCTGAGAAGGAGAGCCTGATGTCACTTGATATTATACAAATCTCACTTTCTACTCTGCTGCTAAAAACTGTCATGCTCGTTAGAGGGTTATCCAGCCAACAAAGATCTCTTGAAAAGGGTAGTTCCCGGAGCAGCCACATTTTCTTACCATTCTGTGCACCAGGCTGGGAGGCTCCTTACAGCAGGCACCATCAGACCTGCCAAGAGAAGTCAGCATTCCCTGGTGCACAGGCTTCCCCTTTAATAAAGCCCCAAGGCTGAGCCCATCTTCAACACAGGCATACAGCACATTTACCTGGTACTACACCACTAAGTTTCAGAGTCTCTTTGTTTTATCTGCAGACTCCAAAATATTCAAGAAGAATGCCCTTTAGCCTGCTTTCCTGACTTCCCAATCCTTTTCTGATGAGGCCTCCACCTAGAAATGCATCAGTTCTCAGTACCACAAGCAACAAGCAGTCAAGGCAGCTGCCAGGCCAGCAGTATCCAGGCTGGAGCTCAGGGAGAAGTTTTGACTGTGCCCTCATCAACTGGAGTGTTTCATTTTATCACAACCAAAGAGACCATGAAATTTTATAAAATTGAGCTCTTACAAAACAGAAAAAAACATCCTATTTGGACATTATCAGAAGCATGGGGGAAAGGGTTCAAATGAACAGTGTTACCACAACAGGCAATGATTACACCTGCTTTTTCTCCAGGATTCCTGCAATTCAAAAATTTTAATCACCAGCAGCAATAATTGTGTAAACTATACTCTTAAACTGATGAAGAGTAGGGCGTATTTCCGTAAGATTTTAGAGTGAGGGTTTTTTTATTAGTAACATTTTTATTGAACGGAGGGAATGCCAAAATAATTGTTTTATTGTAGTCACAGTTATCAGTATGGTCACGTAAAACGTCAGTTCTCATTTTCACCAGGCAATTCTGTGACAGGTCTAAACTAAGGGACATGCCAAGCCAAACAAAAATACCCATTGAGCATAAACAGACCAAATTACTTTATTAGTGCTACCAAACCATTCCTGAGCATTTAGCAAAGCTTTTTAGGAAAAAAAGGCACCTTAGGATCAACGACTTTTCATTCAAAATTCATGAGCTCTATTAATCTCTCAAGTATATATTTTTATTGGTTCTTGCACAGCTCCCTTGAGGGACAGACATTTTAAAGCTAATTAAATAGAAACCACCACATTCATTGTACTCTGTGCTCAGCTGAGGATGCTGCTTCCACTTAGTAACTGAGCCATCTCCATTAACATGTTACCAAACTTTTTCAAATTACATGCAAATATACAAACTGATATGAATTAACAAATCAGCTGGGACTCCTTGATTTGATACATCAATCTATTAAAGATACAACAGTACTGATTTGGCTGATGACCACAAAGAGCTTTCCAATATTAAACCACATTTCCTCTGACATGTACATGTAAAGCATAAAAAACACATCTCACATACTAAAGATATGGAACAGCTACTGGCCATTACATACAGAGAACATAAAAATATGTACTTATTAAATTATAGATGAGGACAGGGGAAAGTTTCATTTTTAATAGACACAGCTGGAATTCAAGTTTCTTTTTTTTACTGAAGCAGTGTGTGTCAATGTATCAGCCCAGATTCAGAGAGCAGGCTCACATGGTATGAGATTACTTTCCTAGCTTCATTCTAGGTGATCATATGGGGTCTCTCTGGAGTAATCTTATGGTTTTGTTTAGGCCAAACAATAGGACTTTAAAATTGACAGAACAGCCATCAAACACTTGGTAGTTTATTTGCCTTAAAACCCTGCACCATATAAAGATTGAATATTCAAGCACTTGACATTTCTTCAGTAGGTAACATCATCAACTCCAGGATACCCACCGTCTCCATAAGAAGGAATATATGCAAAGCACACATAGCAATTAAAGCTATTTTGAACTCACATAGCTAAAAGCACAGGAAATGTAGAATGAAAACATCATTAATTCAGCTTCTTTGCAAGCACAGTTCCACATTCATTTTTTTCTTGATTAGACACATAGGTAAACACATTAGTGTTTTGTGAACAATCTCACTGAGAATTTCCACTTAGATTATAAACAATGGATCATTCTGCTGTGGATTACAGGGCTTCACAAGCAAAATACCCAAGGAGGTATTCTGAAATCAGTCCTCACATAAACAGATTAAGTCCCTCAAGGCAGTCTACTACTTCCAGAAACTCACTGGCTCGCTCAAAGGAAAGCCGCAGCTCCCTTAGCACATATTATAGGTGAGACAAAAGTGCTAAACAGCTTACCAAGCAGCATCAGGCTAATTAACATCATATCAGCTCTAATTGGAAGCGATTCAGCAGTGTCAGCTCTGTAGCAGGAGTCTTTTCAGGACTCACTGATGTGAAAGGCGAATAGTGACACCAAGAAGTGTTTTGTTTTCCAGCCCTGTAGAGCAATTGTTCACTGGAGAGTGGTCTGCAGTCACCAGCAAAGACAATCCAGCCACTGTGTCACTGTTTCCTTCCCATTGCTGTATCCGAACATGCCTTTGCAAGCACACCAAACTACATGGGCTGGCTAAATCACCTCTGTGGGGCTGGGAGCGTCCAGAACAAGAACAAGATCAAAACCTCATCTCCTTCAGTCCTCGGAGGTCCTCTGTTCTTTCCAAGTTGCTCCATGCAATCTGCAAGCTAAGACACATATCAACTCAACTGTCCATCTCCTACCTACTAATACCCACCAAAAGTTTAATTCTTTTAATGAAGACACAATTAACACATTTTTCAGGTCATGCAAACCCTGACCTACTTCTTTGCACTTTTATGAGTAACGAGAACTTCACCAATTTGACAAACTAATTAAAGAGTCTTAGTCTTGAGTGTGGCTATCGAGGATGTAGTCAATGTAAGTGAAATAAAATGAGACCTCTTAAACCAAATGAGCTTCAGCAGCCTCTGTGACAACCCATAAGGAGCATTACTGCTCCTCATTACAACAGAAAAAGATGATGAAAACTAACAACTAAAAATATTCACCATGATCGACTTACTATATCACATTAAACTATCCCTTCCTTACAAGATGTAAGTTTCAGAGGATTTGTTCTAAAGCACACATGAAAGACTGAGACCTTCATAGAAACCTATACAAAATCCTTCAATTTACTGTGCTGTGGCAAAAGCACAGCAATGTCTGACCTCCTAAATTAGCTGATCAAGTGGAAAAGTGCTGATTTCAGGGGGGTTTTTCCCCACAGATGCTAACAAGAAGTGTTCAGGATGCAAAACAGCTTAAACCCAAGCCAGCATCTAAACTCAAGTCAGTGTGTTATGGCATGTACTTAAAAGTGAAGGTATCCCGCATCTCATCTCTGTCATCCCACTCCAGTCATGCTTAATGGGTGACAAAAATTGTTCCAGAAGAGAAGGTTCAGAAGCACTACTTGAAGCCTGAGCTATTTTACAAAAGGATTTCTTGCAAAAAAAAATAGTGCAACATTATAAAAATGAGCTCCAAGGACTCATTTCACATTGAAGTAGAGTCTATTATCAGGATATAATATTTTCATGCATCATTTTATATTAAGGAAAGCTGTGCAGTCTGAGAAATGGCCGTGTCTAGCTCCTTCTGGCATAAAAGTCCTCCTTTGTGCTGTGACAAAGAGTGATATCGCCACAGATAAAAATTTAGCTTCTCTCATACCAATTTCCCTATCAAGTGTAAAAATCCATAATTTTCCAATTTTTTTCAGAGACAGCAAGAGACAGATGGACAAAACCTTTGCTTCTGTCATGGTGTTCACATGCCCTGTCACTGCCTAGTCTGCCACTGGGGCTTCAGTGCAGCCCTTCTGTGTCACACTCAACCAGGGAAAATGTGTCACACCGAGTGGCACGCCTTCGAAGAGCCCCAATTTCCTTTCTTCTCCATGTCAAAGCAGCTTTAAATATCTACATTTACTGTCTTGTTCCTCATTTGATAGCTATTTTAAGGCATATTTCAAGATCAACCAGTGACTCAAAAGACTGAGTATTGAGCTAAAAATCTAGATCCAAATTCTAATGGTCTGTCACTCAGAGTAATGCCTCCTGGTCTTGGTGTCCACTGCAGTTCATTGAATCACTGGGATGGTAAAATATCTAAAGTTATAAGCTTGATGTAACACGTTGTCAGAGTAGAAAGATTAGAAAAGAAATATGAAAAAAAGAGTCCACGCAAGTCCATCTCAGGAGAGACAAACTTCGGCCCTGTGAAAGCCAGGCTGCCCCATGGAACACGGGTGATTCACAGCCTCTGCACCTTCCTCACACCACAGAGCACAGGCATCACCACAGACATAAAAGCTCTTCATTTTTATGCAAAACACTGATCCAGCACTGAGGAAACAAAGGCAGAAAGCTGTCAGCGCCTAAAGAAAGCAGTACTAATCATGTTCATGTAATTTGCTATTTTAGGAAATCCCATGCTAATTGATTAAAGTAATTAGCTGTGCTAATATTAGCAGGTTCTTCTTTTGCCTTAAAATCATGCAAGGTATGTAGAAGGAGCAACACTTAATTTAAGAGGGCCCATTACCATACTTAAAATACGTCAGCCACGCTATAAAAACTGTCTTAGAAAAGGGCAATCACAAGCTCATTGGATAAAACATAAAACATTTTTGTTGATGACCAATTAAACCAGAACTTTCCACTGGAAAATTCTGAAGATCTCAATGTGCTTCCAAGCACCTAATCCCTTGGGCCGAGCAGCTCTCACTAGGAGGCTCAAGGTGCAAACCAATGCTCCCAGAGGTACTATTATCTCCGAAGATTTAGAAAAGGGCCTTGCAGGTCATACTTCAGGAGAATACACAAGGCTGGCTGAGAAAAGTGGCCTGTTAATGCCTCCTCTGTAACCGGTCAATATACCAGAATGCAGAGTAAGTGACGCTACTTCATTTTTAAGCCGACAAATCCATATCCCAATTTATGTTCCAAAATTTACTTGAACTAAAATGGAACATCAGAGGAAAAGGCCAGGAGTGAGTGTGAATTTCTGCATCAGCATATATGGAATCACCTAAAAAGACCTTTGCTCTCCAAGTCAGGAAGGCTTATGCAAACTAAAATGAACACCAAAGACCAGCAAAAACCAGGGCCTATTACAATTAATAAAACATTTCAGACTTTAGCATGTAAAAATTAAAAGTTAACATGACAATAGACAACTGAAGTTCATTTATTTTTAGATTGTGCATTTATGTCACTTCAACTGTGCATAAAAGGTTCTTCCCTAATTCATATGGCTTTTTAGTAGTTTGCATAATGCAGAAACTAACAGCAGAAACTAAGCAGAGTCTATAATATGACTTCATTGCAGTTGATAGAAATGGAACAGCAAATGAAGTATCCATCCAATATCTGCTCTGAACTGGAAGATATTATGACTTACCAAATCATGTTAAATCTAATTTGCCAAAAAAAAAAAAAAGTCACTCTAAGTTAAATCTTTCCTCAAAATTACTGTCAGGAAGCCCATGTAGGCATCAAAGCAGTACTAGGATGAACCCTGAGTCCTGTTTTATTATTTAATACAAGTTCATTAACACCTTTTGTAGTAGCAATTTCTACATATCTGAAGAGGCTTTTCATTTTTAATCTGTACATCACCACTGCTCAGTCCATTCAGTGGTGCTGGGGCACAGCAGCTGCTACTCTATTGATTTTACCTTCTTTTTTTTTTTGCTCACTGATTGAAAAGCCATCGAAACATGTTTATGCTTAATTGAAGCAAATATCTAGACTGCCTTACTTGTAAATGGAGTTATAAGCAGACTGTTCAGCATGTTAACATCCAAGCAAGCCAAGAACATTCCTACTTCATTCTCAGGGAGTCACATGCTCTAAGCATATTCATCAGTGATTAAAGAATTAAAGCTTACATGGCAATAACAATTAATACTTCTCAATTTTCTGACAATCTCTTGACTCTTCTGTCTAGAGTTTCAAAGCAATTTACTGATACACACAAATTAATTCTCAGTACCCTGCAAGGTCAGAAGTGTCTTTGTTTTCCAGGGGATAAAAGCAATATTTTCAGCAACATGCAGTCATGTTCAAACTGACCCAAAGTCCAGACTGCAGACCTGGAGAACTGACAGCAATTAACTTCCAGCTGTGGTTTAGGATTTGCATACTGTTCACGATTCTAGGTATCAGGACCTATATGTCTTAACTCACACACCAAAAATCAGAACTGACCAAGGAAAACAATCTAACTAATTACAAAAGCACACACAGCCAAGTGACAATTTTTTAATCACAGAACACTGAGCACTTCCTTACCTCCAACTCCATTAAGTGTTATTTCATTAGCGTTCTCACTGTGGTACTTCAGAGCAAGTATAACTGCCAATGCACAATAATTAAGATTCTCCCTTGAAAATAGAATTGTGTGACTAGAAGCAGATGCAAAATTGGAAGCTTGAAACTAGAAAAAAAATTACCTTTATTTTTCATCATTTGTGTTTTTTCCAACACAAATGGTGTGTACCTAAGGGTGCAACTTTTTGGACTTATAAGCATCCAAAACAACAGAAGCAGCTATAGCTTTTGATGACTCCACTAAGTATAGAAATAATACTAAGAAAATAGCACTGCTCAGGTGACTCAAAAACATCAAACCATGATTCCCCATCCTACAGACAGAAACAGATGACACCTTGCAAGAATATAACTGTTTCTTACAGAGGACAGGAAAATGGACTGACTTCAGTCTGCAGTGAAGCTGTTCATCATTGCCTCCACTAAATACTGGATGCCTCACTGACAATACAGCCAAGCAGCGTCCTGAGCATGGATTTCAAGAGGAATGAAAATGGTAATAAGACTTGTATAAAGAAGACATCTCACAGTGTCAACCTCCAGTGTCATGGACCTTTTAAGTAAATACCTATTTAATGAGTCAACATAATTTAAGCCGTAACTTCATTTAAAATCTGACTTTCCTAATGCCCTTAAAGTCCTGTGGCTGCTTCATGAAGGACCAGCACAGAAGCAAAGGTTCAGGGAAGACAAACAAGGAGCGAGCAAACTAAAATTACTGCAAGGACCTATAGTTTCAAAGTACCTCACCTGAGGCTTCTGAATTAATATTCTACATTACTAAGTAAGAATTCTCTTTTCCTAATAAAGCTTATTTGATCCCTAGCAAGACAAACATCCTAATCAAGGTAGGGGAACAGCATCTTGAAGGTGCAGGATTTTTAGAATGATTTTCACTGTTGCTTACCAAAAAAATAGGATGTGTGAATGCCAGAAGACACCAGTTATAAAGTAATTCAGCAGAACACAGAGCAACAGTGATGCCTGTGTTCATGTAGTATCTAGAGCACTTAGGGAATGAGGCTTAAATTTAAGGAATTTAAGCCACAGAATATTATATATCTAACCAAATAAGAGAATTGATAACTGATCTAGTTAATACCTGCTTCCAGTCGCACAAATAAAACTTAACAGGCACAGGTTGAAAAAAAATATGTCCCACTAAAAGAGAAAATTTAAATCATCAAAAAACATCTATGTATGCTCGTATAGCCTGGAGCTGAGCCCTAAGTCACTGGACTATGAAGCAACCTCAATTTATTATGTAAGTAAAATATCAAGAGCTACTTCTATATTTGTGTACAGAAGCAAAAAGACGCCCGCAGTTACCCACTCTGCTCCTCGCTGGAGAGCAGAGGGAAGTCAGGCCTATCAATGCTGCCATCTACAGAGCACTGCTCCAGAGCTAAAGGACTTGCGCTTTCTGTAAGATTAGGACCTTGAGATTTTGCATAATAAACTGCTTGGAAACCAAACATACTCCACCTCAGTTCCTATTTGCAGCAGTTCCAAACAGAGTTATAGTGTATGGGAGGGGGCAGGGGGAATAGCTAGGGGATAACAATGATTTCCAAACAATTTCAGAGACAGGCACATCTGCTCACACTGCTGTGGCTAATGTCACCTGCAGTAGTAATGCACCATTCCCTTCAGCAGTTTATAGGGAATGTAAAAATCAAGAAAGAACAGTGAAAGATTTGCACATAAACAGCTGAAATAAAACTAAAAAAGCCTTCCATGTACTCAAAATTATTTTCACCTTTATTTTGTTTCTCCACAAAAGTAAATAAAGATATTATTAAAATAAATAATTCATTATGATAAATGCATAACATCTTAAAATTTAACATTTTGTATTTTATCTACCACTATCACTGCTTGATGTCATAATTATCAACTTTAGAAGGTAAAAGGAAATCTCCACACAGAAAAACCTAAGTGAAGAGTATGACAAAAAATAATACATAAATACATATGAAAGTAGATTAAATGACCTCTACAGCAACATTTTGTCTTGCTCTACAACAGAGGCAATAACCTATATAATCTGAAAGCACGTTTTGAACTACATTTGCTACAAAATCAGGCAGCTTGCTGTGATACAGATAAATCTCACTCTTGAAAGCACAATTATGGAGAAAACTTTGCTTTGTCTTGTCTTCAGTCAGCTCTACTGTAAACAGCAGGTTTCACAGTGTAAGACCATGTTCCAGCCCCAAATACACTAAATCCCAACTGGTGTGTTCTCTTCTGTAATCACAGAACGCACTCCATTTAGGAAATGAAGTCTTAATTGTTCATGCATTTCCAGTGCTAAAGCCTTAACTAAATACACAGTGCCAGGGTAGCTCCACAGCCCCAGAAATGTTGTTTGTTCTGGCAGAGAGAGCTGGCCCTGCTCCAACACCTTGCCAGTCCATTATAGAAATAGTAACTGAATGCAGAAAGGGCTCATTTTCTTCTGTCTGAAATTCCTGATAATGTGTATTTGGCTATTCAAGCTGTGCACATTGCCAGAGCAGGTTGCAAACCAGGAAAGAAAATGAAGCCTTTGCAATAAAACATTTTTGAATGCTGCTGGGAGAGCACAGCCACAAGAGCTCAGTGCTGCCAGAGCTGTTTCCACAGCTCCTGAACCCCCAGTGGCACTCCTGGCTCTGTGCTCTCCACCAACAGCTACACCTGCCCAGGGGATCCCCCCAAAAAAGGGCCCTGCCTTTTCCAATTCTTCACCCTGCTCACAGACCTGCCCAGAACAACCACCTCTGAACTGCCACCATGAGGGATTCTCATATTCAAGATGTAAGTTGGTCATCGTGATGCTTGATCACGGGATCATGCAGGATCTGCCAAAAATTTCATCTGAGTTCTGGGCACCATGCCCACTCCTCACCCAATACTGGATTTTTTAATAGCAGCAAGTTCATATTCCCCTGCTGACTGGCATCTTAAGCAGACAGTGAGCTAATAATGAGCATCACTTGCAAACGCACCTCTAGGTTTAACTGCCTGCACAGCAATGCCCCTGGTTTTCCACATCAGTCCATTCCAAGAGGGAAGTCAGCAGGATGCTGCAGGGAGCATATACACCTCAGAAGCTAAAAGAGTTCATGGAAATGCTGGCAGAGCACCTACAATGCACAATAGAAGTGAACCCAGCAGGCAGGCAGTGGTTTTACAGGCACACGCTTGCCCTCTCAGTGGCCAGCATTTCCAGAAAACAACAGTGAAAAGTAGAACCTGACAACAAAACAGGTGACATTAACAGCTATATCATTTCAAAGCTCATGCTCAGTAATTCAGAAATTTCAGCCACTGGGCAGCAATATTCCAGTCACTTTTGTACAAGAATGAGACCTTGGTGCAGGTCGGGGACCTGAGGTACTCTCACAAACCAAAATATAATGCTGCTGTCACGCATGCTGAGCCACTGGACACTGATATCTGCCCGCTGTTTCTAGCAAAAATAAAACTTACAATGTCTATCAAGTGAATTTTTCTACCATTTGGCTGCAGCACCACATACCTGTGTGAAAGGTGCTTCTGCAGAGCATGGTGCAGGTAAATAAAAACCACCCCCGCTGGCATACAGGGGTGTATCTCTACCACAAGACTGACCAGGTGCTGAACAGATTTTAACACTTTGCCCATTTTTTACAGAAAACATGAAGGAAGAAATACAAGATAAAGTCCCTTTCAACCTCCATTTCTAGCCCATGACCCTGCATTCCTGCTGTACCATGAGATGGAAGGATATGACAGCACAAGCCACAGTGGAGCACAGAAAATGTTCTCCCTTGAGCACACACCAGGCACCATGTGGGAAACATGTCAGCAAGCTCAAATGAGTAAACATGCATTTGCTTTAATTTTATCTATGAAGTTTTGTACAAATCTTAGTTTGGGGAGAAGCTGTTTCTATTCTAGCTTCATATGAATTTCAAATACTTAGCTTTATTTTTAAGATGACAGTTATCTACAAGCCAAATATTTAGGCGGCCTATCTTGAGCCTGAAAATACAAAATCTGTTGAAAGCAGAATTGGCTAGGCCAGCTCTGAAATTACCAGCACAGATACACTTTAATTAGAAGGTTTTCACCAGCAAGTTCTTGTAGACAGCAAGTACCTGTCTAAAAAATTATGTAAGAAGAAAAGCTGCCAAAACTTTTCAACAGACATACAGACATGACATGGATCAAAGGGACGGGTGTTTGAAAAAGGCATGGCTGCTCATACTTTATCCAAACATTACACATACAACAGACATTGCTAGAGGAAATCTCTCAGTAAAAATTGACCCCACCTTTGCTGCTGGCCTTCACCCAACTGTTCCTTGTGTTTTTACTTACTTGCTTCCCTGCACAAATGTTAAAAATGAGAACATCTCATGAAAGCCATTGGGGAACCATTTTATGTAATCAGCTCAATGAGACGCAACATTTCCCTTTTCCTATCTTCTCCAATTACAGTGGAACAACAAAATGATAGCTCTAACTATATAAACCACTGTAAGAGTGAGCTAGCCATTCTTACACTCATTTGTTGAATTTTACTGCAAAGGATGCCCTTTGGCAGTTCATCCCTCAGAGCAAACACCAACGCCTTCACACAAGTACATGTGCAATCTTTCTTAACCTTTAAAAGGCTTAGAGCACAGGAATTTAAATAGTTACCAACAGCATTACGACACAAAGTGAAATCATTTTGCTCCATCTGTATATCAGATAATTGCAAACAAAGATGCAAAAGCAGATCTTTTTGCTGGAAGTCCGGAGCAAAACACCAAACAGTTATGGATATCTGTGTCTAACTGAATACTACTTCTGATCCACCTCCCAAGCATTAGTTGTGTTTCCCATTCATTTTTGGGTGCACTAGTCAATGCAGGATACAGGAATAGAAGACACTACAAAATGCAATTAAAATTCTTGAACCCTTCCATAATCCCTAACCTATATGGAATATAAATAACACCAAATAGTCCATGACATCTCAAGCAGGTAGCTAAAACTTGCATCTAATTATTTTTGAAAAGAAATTTAACTGTTCGTTTTTTCAGGAGACAATGTATCAGCACCAATTAATGATTGAATTCTCCGACATTGCTGAACTACCATCTGCCTGCAGAGACAAAGTCTGCACAGAAATGGCTAATGCACCAATGCACAATGAGGTGAGCATCCAGCATCACGAGGCGCTCCATTCCCTCGGCACGTGTGGGATGCCAGGTGCAGAGCAGCCTCTGGAGCTCCCTGGGCACCATCGAGACTGTTTTAGTGGGAAGCTGGCTACTTAGTGCCATTTGAGGCTGGCTGCTGGATTCAGTGTGACATCCAGTGTAAAACTCCTATAACTGCTCAATCAGAACCAGCTAACTGCAGCAACACTGCTGCATGATGATGGACTTTCACTGCTGATACTCACTGAAGCTTCTCTTTGGAGCTGGATATATCTCAGTTCTGCTCCTCAGTGTGGGATCACTGGCCACCACTTCAGTAAGGCCAAATCCTTCCCACTCTTTTGCAAGCTCCCCCAGGGTCCCACAACATTGGCACACAAGCAGGGACTGACTGTAGGATCACTGCCCACACGGAAAGCACAGTGAGCAAACAGCCTTTGCATCCCCGAGATCTATCAAACACTTGCCTCACACTGATCCCACCACCAGCACTCACTGAACCAGCACTCCTCCAAGTCACTGTCACATTCACATTGCCCACTTCCCCAAAGAATATAAAAATACACTTGCTAGAATCCAGCCAAGTTTTAACAAATCATTTTCTTGGTAGATGATATCAATGCCTTTTATTTAAATAGATGCAATATAAATAGGCTTTCTAATGAGAAAATAGTTTGAGGGGGTTTATGTGATACACTAACAAAAAAAATGATTACTTGATCTAGTCTGCAACTCCTTAAATGTTAGCTAGAATTAATTTCAAGAAATAAAGGAAATATCAAATCACTTAAGGTCCCCGTAAGGTGTTAGAGCTAACATGCTCAGACCAGTGACCAGTCCTTCCCTGCTTTCATTTGCCAGAGCAAAGAAACTCAATAACCTTAATTGTATATACTTGCATCTTTGTGCTATAATAAAAATGCATTTGATTTCAAGCAGAATATATATGCTTTGGCAAGTTCAGCAACAAATCACAGTTTGCATCTAGAGTAATTTTTAAGTATTTCAGCATGAAGCTGCACCTAGAGAAGACTTAGAGACTTTGGACTTTGGGACATGCCTTGCCTGTGCCTCTCGGGCGTCTTTACTTCCACAAGGTTGCACTTCATTGCACAGTTGACTGAGCAAAGGCTTGTGAAGTTGTCCCTTGGGTGTTCCCTCATCTCCAATCACGCTTGTCTAATCATTTCTTTTTTTCTGAGTTAACCATGTTCTCTATCTTTCTGTCGTAAGGAGAAAGAAAAGCCTCCCCCCTCAAAAAAAAAAAAACCTCAAAAAAACCATTACACACAACTTTGAAGGTTACTAGAACTGCTATAAAATTAATAGCTGTGGGTATTCTTCCCAACAATGGCCTACTGAATAAAAAATCACCTCACTTTAAGTGCTTTTAAGTCACAAAGTGACTTTTAAGAAGCTTTCAACATTTCACCGTTGTGTGAACGCCTTGAAAATAAAAGATTTAATGTCTTTCTTTACATAATGTTTATACACCATATATTTGTGTAGCATATGTAGTTTTTATAACCGTTCTCCTGTTCTCCTTATCTGTGCTGTTATTTGAACAGATTTTTAATGTATTTCAGACAATGTGAGAATTAACTATGAACAGGCAGAAAAACAAGTCTTGAAAAGAGAGACACTGTCATCTCCCAGTTCAGTAAAAAGAGAGAATACCCACTGACCTTTCTACAGTAGCTTTTCAATGTAGAGAACATATGATATTCTAGAACTTCCCAGACAAACTTGTACACACATTATACAGGTTACCCACCTGTACAGGAATTCTAACACATCAGAACATGATTGTTTTAGCGTATAGGAACAGGTCATCCGCAGAATTCAGTGGATATACCAAGGATTTCCAGGTGGCCTGGGCAAACATCCCAGAGGCTCCAATTCCATAAATCTTGCAGGATTTATGTATTAAAAGAAGACACTGAAACCCTATGTACAGTAGGCCTGATTGTGGATATTTTTTGAAGAAAAAGCAGGACTTTTTCTGATATTAAATATTTAACCACTAAGTCATTTCTGTTCCTAACTTACAAGTTTGTTTTACAAGAATAAAGTAGATTTTTGGGGAGCAGCTCTATAAATTCTTATTAATACTTTAATATTACTGTTCTTCTACATTAATTATTACTATTTTTTTTTATTTTTGGCAATAATTCTTTTGCTTTATATCAGATTTATATTTCCAACTGCAAGCTAATAATCCATAAACCTGTCCAGTATTTGCAGTTTTATAAGCTATTTTTAAAGTCAACAGAAGAGTGTTCCCTGATAGCAGCAGCTCTCCTGGACCAGCTGGACCTGGCTCAAAGGTATACAGAAGTTCATGACCCACCAAACTAATCTGTAAGAAGTGGACATGAAATGAAGCAGACTTCATTCAGAATCCTTTCAGCCTTCTTGGCTCAAAATTATTACTGAAAACCAGATGCAGAAAGCTGTGAGCTGCTGCAGAAGCTGGGAATAACTGCCGCTGTGGTGACACATTACAGCTTCCTCATGTCCACAGGAAGGAAACTGCAGTCAGCAGAGCTCTGGGTTTGGAGTCGATGAACACTTTGCCCTCTTCCCTCCCTGACTTCCTTCATGTCATCCCCTTCATTTTGCCCTACACACACAAACTGATGCATCAACAGAAAGGTCTCTCTCATCTCTGTCAGGTGACAAAATTGAGCAAAACCTTGATGTTATCCTGAAGACTTGATCTTAGAGATCTGGAGTCTCAAAACACAGTCAATTATAGTTATAACAGCAACCTTTTTCTTTTTTTTTTAAGTAAGAAAACATACAGTTTTGGCTGTTCACTACATTTGCAGCTTATTAAACACAGCATGATTAGTTTTGATCTTCTAGCAGAGATCACACCAGAAAATTTACACTAAAAAAACCAACAGCATCACTCCACTAGTGGTTTGTCTTATCATTATTCTGAACAGGAAAACTTTGCTGCAGCCCATGCTGCAAATGGAAATCTACATTTCAGAACAGAAACTCTTTCCAAGAGGACAGCAACAATAAAAGTCACCAGCTACTTAAAGAATTCCTTAATGAATCAAATATTTTAGTTATATTTTGCCACAGAGAGATTCTGACCAGACTACAAAAAAAGGCCCTGGGATAACTCTATTTTAAAAAAAAAATATTTTTTTTCCAATGGCTGATATTCATGTAACAAAGCCAGAGGACTTGGCACAGTAGGTGGTGACATTAAAAAGTAACTCCTGTTGTTATTAAGTTCCTTTTTTAAAAAACAAAAAAATTCCATCTGCCCAGCACAATACACACAGCTTAACTCCTGATAGTTAAGAAGTAAAATAATAATTATGGTGGCTTTGGACCAAGAACCTCTTGATAATTACTTCTAGTAGATTCTGTGCACACTTAGCTCTCCATGCATTCTCATCTGTCTGGACAAGACAAGTACACTGCAGCTGCTGAATAGTTTGATCCTACTATTATTTTGGTACAGAGGACCTTAAAACAGACCAAAACAACCACCATGAACAGAATTCAAAACGACAGAGATCTGCTAAGGTCACTAAGGTTTACACTGAAGAAGCATCTGCCTGTGGTCAAGAACGCTGATGAAAAGGTTGTGTGCACCCCCTCACAACTATTCATGGTGACAGCGCAGGCACAATTCTCATTCAAGGTCAAGGAACAATCCACAGGCGAACAAAGCTGCCACTGACAGCCAGGGTGAGTGGCCATGCCTGGGCAGAGGAGCAGAGAGCTCTTAGCAGATCAATCAGACACTCCCCATACAGTTTCACAGAACGTAGACAACTAAAAGCTCCCGGAAAAAGGGGTCTGGGGGTGCTGGTCCCACATGAGTCAGCTGTGTCCTGGCAGCAGGAGGGCAAACCACACCTGGGCTCAAACCCAGGACAAGCAGCCTGGAAAAGAGGCAATTCTGCCACTGTCTTCAGCACATGAGGGGCCTCCAATGCAGCACTGGGGGCAGCTACCTCAGAGACCAATGCTGTAGCAGAAAAAGATGGGTTAGAAAGATGTTGTTCATACTTTTTGTGGCAAGGAAACTGTGTGTGGCTTGTATATGTGGTGCAACCAGTACAGCAAGACAAGCTTTGCTGCAAAAGCAGATGCAAACAGAGTTATCTATTTTATAAATGTAAGGAATTTCATTGTTTTAATGACTTATTTACAGTATTTAGATTCTACCTTGTTGTAGTGAAGCTTCGCATGAGAGTTAAGGGATGCTTATAAAATATTTTGGCCAGTTATGCACCCAAATAAGTATTCTCAATTCCCTATGGCTCATAGATGTAATTAGACAATATATTTCTTCTAAGTCGTAAGGCTGTTTACAGATGTGCTTGAATAAACACATCAAAACACAGAGTTGCTCAAGAGCTGAGCGGGAAAGGTCAGGAGAAAAGTGTTTAAATATGTGACTTGTTTCTCTTCTCTCCAAAGAGAAACCATGGCAAACCATGGAGCAGGGACAAAGAGAAGGAGATAAAGAAAGTTGTAGAAGTAGGTTCATTTGTCAAAAAAAAAAAAAAACAAAAAAACCTGAACAAGAGTGTTTCCAAACTACATTATAAATTCAATCATTATCATTAATTTTTCCCTTACCTGTCAGGCTTCTGTGTGCACCATCCTATCCTGGCCTTCAGGACAGATAAAGATTCCATGTACATCAAATCAAGCAAAGGATACAAGGAATAAAAACAGCATTTATGGATACACAAGATGCTCAGAAGACTAGTAATTGAGCACACAAGAACACTCTTAAGCAAAAAAAAAACAGGTTCAGGGCCACACTTTGGAATAGGAGCAAATATGGAGCAAGTGCAGTGCTGCAGAAAAGCTTGTTCTACATTCATTGTTCTGCAAACTACAAAGTTTGATTTAGTAAATTCCTTGCATACCATTTTTTGCATACACAAAGCCATGGCAACCTTTTTTTCTACCTGCTGAACAAACTACTTTTTTGTTTTTAACCTGGGTAGCTGCTTCTATTTTCTGCTTGATAGCCTGTTCTGGATGTTTAAACTACACAAAGAACCCCCTGCAGAAAAACCACATGCTCACATTCCATACCATAATTCAGGTGGCAGGCACACTACAATGACCATCCCTCTGCTACCACTGAGGGAAGTGAACCTCTGCACCTTCAGAGACCAGCACATTTCTATTACTAGCTTCAGTTCAAAAGGTGAGATCTGTAAAAAACACCAGGCCAGGTGCATAGGATGACACACTGCTTGGCAGATTACATAAACACTTCTTGACATACTGGATATGCCAAAAGAACTGTGCTATGCAATGATCATCTTGAGAAAACTTGTAAGCAAAGGTGATACGATAAATAAAGTCTGGAGAGAGAAAACCAGTGTGAATCATTAACAATTCCACTTAAACCTCAGAGAGGACTCGTGAGAAAGGTTTGTTGTTTAGGTAGGTAAAATATATATTATGGACTATTTTGTATTCTGTTATGATGCTCAAGTGCCTCAAGACATTTCTCTTTGCCAGTCACTTCTATTTCAGATCACCAGTCTATAAAAAGAAGGAACTAATATATACAAGCATACATGCCGCAAGAGCTCGCATCTATATAAATATCCTGCTGAAGAAAATTGCCCACTCCCTATCATCTCATGCAAAGACACACAAGGAAAGCCAGGAGTTTGCAAGAAATCTGCTGCAGTACCAAACTCTGCTTTAAATCCCTTTGAAGTAAGTTATATATATCTACATAGAGGCAGGATACAAATCCGAGAGGCAGTCACCATTTGTCCATCCAGTAACCTCTTGCAACACTCCCAAATCTCTGACTTAGCCTAGAAGAATGCCATGGAGCACCCTCTTCCCCAGCCCACCACAGAACTCACAGCTAAGAGATTTGGTCCAAAAGAGTTCAAAGCAATAAACCAGTTAAACCAAGCCATGCTGGAGGTGATGTTGAAAATAACACAGGTCTTGAACTGGAGTCATTTACATGGCTGCATTTTTTGGTGTTCTCAGCTTTCTCCACAGTACTGGACAGATTTTTCCTGGGGCACAGAATGGTCTTTTCCTCAAAATGCTAAATCAAGCCAACTTGCAATAGAGCTGAGCTCTGACACAGCTATGTGGACTAACAAGGAAAGCTTGTTAGTTAGCTAAGCTAACAAGGAAGAATGATCCCACTGCAGTATGGAATCAGCCATAAATATAAACCCCAGTGGTTTGTATATTTAACTATTACAAGTGCTCTGCTTTTGCAGATTAAAAAAAAAATTAAATTAAATCTGAAATAAAATTTTTTAACAAATAAATAAAAGCAAGCAAACAAACAAACAAAAAAATAAAAAAAAAACCCTACCAATTAAAAAAAAAAAATCAAAAATGTTTATATTTCAAAGGATGAGGCAGACGAGTACCCCTATGCCTGGAATGATGCTATCTTCTAGAAAGATATTTTCTGTAACATCCTGAATGCTGTCCAGTGGTGTTTATGATCTCCCCGAGCACTGAAATGGGTGAAGACACAGCAAAAAGGTAACTACAAGAAATTTACAAGAAAAAGTTCGATTTTTTCCAGTTCCAAATCCCAAACAACAATATCATTACACATCTTTTGCCAAGATGATATATTGTTTTGTTACACACAGTAAACCCTATCCTGGTCACATTAAGATAACTCTTAAATGACTCATCCGTGTAGCAGCTGACCTAGGGCATTTTGCTTAACTTGCATGAGGAGGGTGTCTTCTGGAGAATGCTGAAAGACAGAGGGAGCTTTACTAATTGCTATAGTTGCATGCTTGGGGTAATTTAGTTGAAAATGAGCTGTGTAGTGTTTTCATGTGCCTCCAATATTGCTATGTCTCACAGTTCAGGGAGAAGCAGGAAGTCACAAGGAACCTACAAATTAGACAAATTGGATCAAAGCTAAGAAAACCATGTGCAGATTTACCTGTGACAACCTGTTTGCCCGACACACAGGCAGTGATGAAGCAAACAAGCAAAGCACTGGCATATGCTGCTCAGGAGACAGCAGTGAGACAGCACAGTAGAAAGCAAAGTTTATTGCTATGTCCTGTTCCTAAGTACCATCAAAATGTTTTCATATTTCATCACCAAGTGCGTGCACTGAGCATTAACACAGTGGCAGAGTGGCACAAGTTAGAACTGGGGATGAGGCTTAACCACCCACCTCTACTGCCCAGGCATGAAACAGGTTCAGAATAATATGAGATATGTCTGTGCCTACTCTTCAGCCTTAAAATACAAAAAATTCATCACTGGATTCTTGAACCAGGTTTAAGATCTGCAGAGCCCTTCAGTCTTAAACATCTCCTTTTTTTATCTGCTAATAAAATGCTAAGCCTTTGATTTGTGATTACTTAGAACTCCAGCTGTGCTGGCCACTCAAAGGCATAAGGGACAAGGGGCAGAAAGAGCAATGTCACTAAAAAAGAAAAGCAAAACCAGAAAGCAGCCAAAGTCTTCCAAGAAAGGCTTGTCTGCTTACAGTGATGGCTGCCTGCTGTCTTACCGACTTGAAAAATCCTGGTCCCTCCTTTTCACTTCACAAAGCAATGTAGTAGCCATTGCTACAAGAGCCTGTGACCCCCAGGCCCCTTGAAGCCCCCCAGCCTCAGGCCCGCCCAGCACATGAGTCACAAGGTTGTCACATAGCAGAAGCAGAGAGAACCCTTTCACTCTGATGCTTCTTCTCAATCAGCAGTCAAGGGTTGCAAATGCCCTTCTGCCCTAAGGGTTTTTGTATGGATGACCAACACTGCACATAGAGCATACAGCCTATCACCCAGGGCTTATAAACAAGGTTATTATGAGCCACCAGTGTGTCTGAAGAGATGCATTCTGCAATAGAAGGCACCTTCACATCTACCCAGAAAGGATCACTGAAAGGATCACATCTCCCATGTCTCTCACCATGGACCACACCTATCCCACCCTGCTGCCTGTGGGCTCTAAACAGACCCCAGGCTACAGCCTGTGGATGTTCCAACTGAAATACAAATTGGAATTGATTGCATTTCATATTTTATATATCATGTTTCATTTATCATTACTTGAAGTATTACTGAATTTCCTTGGAGCTGTAAATATCTTGAACCAGACTCCTCCCTTGTCAGGAGACAACTGCAGCAATGTCTCTCTCTGGAAGGGTCAGAGATTTCTCTAGAAGCTGTGCTGTATGAATGTATGATAAATGTGTGATTCGACCTCTCACTATGTGCACCCAGAATGCTGCAGTCTGTGGCAGATGCTTTAGGTGTTGTATTCCTTCGAGATGTAAATTGAAATGGCTTGCCCAGGTACCACCAGGTATCAATGGATTCATATGGAAGAGGAAAATACTTCCCACCAGAACTCTCTTTGGTAAGACCAAAGTTCTCAGAGAAAGTTTTGAAAAAGTAAGAAGTTATCAGAAGAAAAGGATGGTAGAAAAGCTGAATCTCCTTCAGAATAATTCATGTCCTTTTACTTACCTTGAAAGATAAACATAATGACTAACATTAGTGAACAATTAGGTAAATCTCTGAGATTGCTCCACATGGAAGCAGCTTTAAAGGTCAAATGTTTTAATCCCAAGAGAAGGCCTAAAGATTAAGCAAAATTGCATTGTCAAGTGCTTTGGAAATGGCATTTTCACAAATGGAGTCTCACTTCTGCACAACTGGCTGCATGTGCACCAGTGTATGTGCTTGTGTATGATTGTCATTTCTGTAACAAAAATTATTACATCTCTACACTTAGAATTTTCTCCTAGTTCTTGATATAAATACTGGCAGATGTTCCTACGTTTGGTGCAGAGAGATTAATCTTTGGCAGGTTGCAAACTTGTAAGTTAAATGAGAACAGGTAGAATCATGGGAATTCCAGCACTGGGTAACAGACTTACATAAAATCTCTAAAATTAATTGCAAACTTTTTGAGTTACTGGAACTGGGAGGGTTTCTGACAGCTGATTGAGGTCTCATGTTGGACAATGTCCTGGAAGACCATCCAGAGATCTGACTTCTGTCAGCTGTGGATTTATATCAGCCAATATTTCTGCAGCCTATGACAAAAGCAAATCTTACACTACATCCAAAATGTACATTCACATATGGTTTTTTCAGTGCTAAGACAAGCTCTTTACATTAACCCTAACAAAAAAGGAGGATTTTTATAGTGAATTTAGTCAGGTGTCTCATCATGTGCCTACCTATTTTAAGGAGTCTAAGTAAATTTTTAAGAATGAAGTTTTTTTTTAACCTTCATTGCTGCCCAAAGAACTTTTGATGCATTCTCAGTCACAAAAGCCTCAACATAGCTCATGGGCTAGAAGGTGGTCTTTTTAAAGTAAAGGGTAAAACATTTTCATAGACTTAATTATATTTTTTGGCCAATAAGACAGAGATAAGTCTACTGAATGGTCAATGACATATGTTAGGAAGTTCCACAGAGAGAACAGATATGCCTTTTGTTTGAGGTCAAGGACTCCAGTGTCCATATTGATTACCATGCCAACAGCTGTGCAACGAAACTCTTGCTTTCTCAACACTATGTGAAGATTAAACTCTGGCTTTTGGAAAATTGGACTATTTTAGTAACTGTTTAACATTAGACCCAAAGCCAACAGTATCATCCCGAGTGTCCAAGCAACTCAAGGCACCTGATTGTAGATCTGAAAGGCAGGAACAGAACAGCAGAGGCAGGACAACAGCTCCAGGGCAATCCAGCAGTGAGATTAAAACATAAAACTTGGAGTAATTCAATAGGCAACATGCTTGTCATAGTAAGAAACTGCAAGCCATTTTAAACAGTGGCCCATCAGAAAACTACCACTGAAAGCATAAAAAAAAAGAATTATCTGAATATTAATAACAGTCAGAGAAAATTTCTTATTTAAGCAGCTTTCTGTTTTTCAGCCAGCTATAAAAGAATGTACCAAAGGTAGGAGAAAGCCATTATCATTTTGTGCCACTTTTATAGACCTGGCACAAATCAAGACGATCTCTGTGAGGCGCCACTAAGATTTCACCTATAAAACTGTCTGCCATTTCAAAACACTGGTAGAAGTGTCAGACAAAAAAGGACACTTAAAGAACAGAAAATTACTTAAATGGCTAAAGAAATTAAATTATGATTAATATATTGAAGAAGCCCATTTATGCTTCTGTAGATAATAAAAAGGCCAAGGGGGAAGTAAAATTTGATTAACTGCTTTCTGTATCTCATTGTGTTTCATGTACTACACTGCAGAACTAAATGGAGCTTCTTCTGAGTGTTTTCTGATCATTATCAAAACTGCAAATACAACCTTCTTTCAAGAAAAAACAATCCTGGCTACTCAGAGAAAAATTATTTCAAGCAGTATATTCAGCAATGAGAAGACAAAAAAAGCATTTCTATAATAAACAGTGAAAAGAAGATAACATAAATCTTCCACTATTAATTTCACTGCAATCATATTCAAACTAGCGGCTAATAGAACTTTACAACACTGAATTAGATTCTAGTAGATGATTGGATTTTCTTTGTGTTACAATAATCAAGTAAACTAACACACTGCAGTTGCTGAGCTCCTATTGTACTCTGCCCTTGTTTCAAAAAATTTAGAGTTCTGCTTGGGGCTGTGATTATTTATACATTCACCTCTTCACACCTTCCAAACTATTAAAATTATATTAGGTATATCCAGAGCCCATGGATTTTTACAGCTTAGGAACTTTCCACATCAGCTTGCACATGAGGAGAGAGAGGAAGGAAGTTCAGAAGCTAAATTGGAGCATTTGTGTGCCATACTAGAAAGGGGCTTCGAGGTCTTCATGGAGTAAAACAAAGGAAGCAGAGTTTTCTTTACAGTTTCTGTTAACAAACACTCGCGTATATGCAGACTATCTTTACCTTACATATCCTGCAGAACCAACTGGAATAGTGAGCTGACCTGAGTGGAATTTGACAATCCAAGCTACTTTTTAAAAGCTGTTGGTTTGTTGGGGTTTTTTCCTCCCTCAGAGACTGCATCATCATCATCCAAAACTTTTCTAGTACTTGTAAGATAACCATTTTAAAATATACTTAGATTAAGTTATTAGTAAAATATCAGATTTAGGGGATAGTCTTGCACATTTTTTTCTGCCTTTTTAATTTCATGTCCTAGAGTCTAAATATTTAAAATATAAACTCTTCTTCTGTGGTACTGCAATTCTCCACTTTTTGGCACAAGATATGCAAGTAAGTCCCAGTTTATATCACTGTACAAAAGTTCCATCTAACTTTGTCTTGCACCCTGAATTTAAGGAAAGTTTTCCAGTCAATTTAAGGTTCTTCAAAATTCAAAAGGAAAAAGTGTATTAAAAAACCTTCAACATTAAATACATAAATAAGCAAATATCCCCAGGACTCAAAAATCTTGCTGAAAGTCACCTGCAGTCCCCCATAGTTGCAATCCTGGTTTATATAAAACCATTTCCAAAGAAAACTTCTGTTTTAAAGGCAAAGGGAGAAAAGTCTTTTTTCAGGCAAGAGTAGGAAGTGAATGCAAATACATTATTCCAGGCAGCTACATGATTTTTTCTTTTATGCAGATTTACAGCACTCACCATATTTCAATCCTCATTTTGTTGTGCTGTCTCTCATTGAAAGCCCATCATCCTTGAAACTGCTCAGACAAGAAAACCAGGACAACTATAACACTTGATCATTCCCATATCATAATCTCAGTATAAACAGAATAGCAAAAATATAAAAATACACTCAGCTCTTACATTAAAATCTAAGGAAGGTATTGCCCTCTGTACCAACTACAAAGACATACCCAGATAAAGACCTCAAGGCAGACAACGTTTTTTCACCTGAAATGCCGAGCACTTTCCCACACCAATTCTGCATTAGCTGCAAGTGGCATGACAGCTTCCTCTGTCCCTCCACTTTCATTCCTTACTGTTTGTCACTGTTTGCTATTCCTGAAGGGAGGATGCAAAGAAGATGGAGCCAGGCTCCTTTCAGTGGTGCCCAGTGAAAGTATCAGAGGAGAGGGGCACAAACTGAAACACGGGAAGCTCCCTCTGAACATCAGGGAACACTTTCACTGTGAGGGTGGCCGAGCACTGGCACAGTCACCCAGTGGGGCTGGGGAGTCTCCATCCTTGGGGACATTCAGAAGCTGTTTGGACACAGTTCTAGGCAGCCTGGTCTAGGTGACCCTGCCTGAGCCTGGGGTTCATGCCCGGTGACCTCTAGAGGTTCCTTCCAGCACATTCTGAGATTTTGTTTTGCTAATCCAAGAAATTCTTCCGATACTCGTGTGCACCTCTGTGAATGTTCCCTGGTTAATGGTGCAACAGTACTGAAATAATGAAACTGCAGCTGATGAAAGCCATATTAAGAGACCAGAACAAGGAACCAGTCCCCTGTACAGCAACCTCAGCCCATGGGCACCTTATTATTAGAGCAAATTAGGCTAAGAGCTGAACTGCAGGAAACTGATTTATACAGGGCTGTTAGTCTGTCAATAATAGGGTAAAATACATTTCTTCTGAGACGTATGTGTCAAAGGCCATTTCCTCAAAGTACCTAATGAATAAAAGGGTAGGACAGTGCTGTCATTTCAGCTTGGATCAAAACTCACTTTTTATGTACCTTACAGGATTTTTTAGAAATGTAAGCATCAACAATATTTTGTTATCTAATAAATTAGGCATCTTCATTAATTTAAGTGAACAGTGCAGAAGTCTAAAGAAAGAGATAGTACACGCATAGATAGTACAATCTTTTCCACAAAATATATTTTATACGCTGATGGTCACACTGCTACGATGTATAAAACTATGTAAATGACCGTGTTATAAACTATATTTCTTATTTGACATCTAAATCAGGTGTAAATTAATCAGAAGTACCAAATTATTTTTATAAGAAGAGTGACCACAAATTAAATACCACCACTGAAGAAATTATTCTTTAAGTAAGCTGCAGCCATGAGAAAAGACTGATATAATGTACCCGGAGTGCTTCTCATTTACACACCTGAATTATAAGGAAATGTTCTACATTTCCCCTTGGGGAAGAGGTGAAATATGCTCCACTGAGCTGGAAACTCACTGCTCTTGATTTTTCTGCCTCAGGTTGACTTAGATATTCCCCCTGTAAATCTGGCAGACTCATAGTGGGAAGTTCCAAATACATAATACTCGCATTTGTCGATGTCATGTCAAAGTCATGCTTTTTTTATTTCCACAGGTGTGTATATACATATACAGATTTTTACATACACACACACACACACACACACTCACTCTCCAGTAACATTTCATTCTGCCTTCTTCCCCGTTTCCCTACAAGGAGGTTCAGCAGGGGCCAGGGACTGCAGCACGCCAAGCTTTTAGGAACCATTCCAGAGCCCCAGACACAGAGCTCAGCCTGAGCAGAGGGAGGGGCTCCTGCCTGCCTGCCTTTGCTGTGCCCAGCATGACTTCCACTTCCACTCCCACCCCTTCCACCACAGCTGTCCCAGCTGCTTCTCCACCAAAGTAGCTTTGTCCATAGCATTGGAAAGAGACCAATTTCTCACTCATTTATTCTTGGCTCTCTCACGCTTTGGTAATGCTGATTGAGGTGCAGACCTTCACAGCAGATCTCTCGCAGGCCAAGAACCAAAATAGTCCAGGCCTTGTTCCAGGTTGCACCAAAGTCCTTAAATGGTTTGGCCTTGTTCAGCACTTCATCACTTTGCTTTGACGCATATGCCAGACTTCAAAAAGTCACCACTAGTCAGCATCACATGTCCAGACAAACAGATGTAACCTATATTGTCACCAGGACTGTCTGGAAGAAAGAACAAATGGTGCCAAGCCCTCTTTCCACTACTTCAAGACATCCTTTGACTTGTGAACAAAGCTCATCAAAACAGTGCATAACTACCCTACACTGGTAAATTATTTCTCAAGGCAACTGTCATATTCTTAGGACATGATTTTCCTTATGACTTCCATTTTTATTGCTTCTAGATTGGACTACAGTATTTCTGTGCCAAGTAACAAGGAAATTTTGTAGTGTTCCAAAGGATAAAATTCAGTGAAGGTTCTGTTTTACACAAAAACCCTCCACCATGTAAAATCTTGAGCAGAGAAGACAAAATTAACAGTATCATGTGCTGCCACAAAAGAAAACTCATTAAAAGAGTTATCCTTCTCAGCATCTGTTTTACAGATAGGAAATTCAGGCACAAATTATTACAAATATCTAGGGCCATATATACTGGTGTATACTGGTGTTGTTACTACTAGAACTAATGTATGTAACCTGCCCTTCTTGTGCAGCTGTAAAATATTTCCTCTAAACCCATTGTCTCTTACTTTACTAACAAAGTTATTCTTTTTCCCCCTATTGAAAAAGGAAAAAAATGAATATATAAATCTTGCATCTGAAAGCTTAAAAGTTATAGCACAGCCTTCCCCCATCCAAGGTCCTGCTTTTCTCCCTAAATCACTTTGAATTCTAGACAATCTGGCTACATTGCCAACACATCAATTCTACTTTGCATGGCTTGATTGCTAGATTTATTGAAGCCCATATAATTAAGTAGGAGCCTTTTAGTCTGAAACCCATATGCTGGGAGTGCAGAAGTAAGCATGTCTGAAACTCTTACAAGTTAACCATTAGTAAAATAAATATATTATTTTAGATCTATAAAACAGTTATAGAGAGCAGGCTACATTTAACCTTATGGAGCACAATGGGCCATGAAGTACAAAGCAAAGATCAGTCTTCCATGAAGTTATAAATGAGGCTAAAATACAGACAGACATACTGACTCCTGGAAGATCCAAATTTAGTCAATTATGAGTCTTGGGTAGACTAGAATAGTAGCTCATTTTTCTGCTAGAAGTAGCTAATTACAGATTCAGAACAAAGTTCAGCAAGCTATGCAATTACCAAAATACAGACAAATTGAATGACAGGTATGGTTCAACTGTTATGCACTTACCAGCCTGCCAGGAAGATCATGGAAAGCTGGTCTTGGCATGTGTAGAATTGTTCTAAGATAGTCCCCAGCAGAGTCTCAGCTTACAGTCATTAGTAGCACCAGTGACAGAGTTTGGCCAAAAGAGATATTGCTTAAAATAAGGGTTAATTTGGTGTTAATGAGTGTTTAGTTTGACAGATCTTGTCTGGACCAGAATGTGAACACTAGTTTATTAAAGCAGCTGTATAGTTTTTTTTATTATTTCTTTCTTGCAACCTTAACACAATTCTAGAGATTTTATTTTTTTTTACATTTCAAGATTTCTCTGGGAAATCTTACAAAAGAAATTATTATACCAAAAATCCATAAAATTAGTTGCAGCAAGGTGGTGACTGCTGTCACCACTGTGCTTTTAATGTAATTCATATTTTGCCCCTTTCAGTAGTATTTTTGTGTTAACATTTTAGAACCAAAGAGGTCACCATGATTCGCTTTTAATGAACTAAAAGTGAAAAAGTTTAAATTAGTTTTGAATGTCTTTAAAAATAGTTTGTTGTTTCTCTAATGAACAAAGCAGTCACCTCTTTATGATACATCTTAACTAGCTTTTTTTAATAATGTGAACTTACATATCATCTAGAAAAGGGAGGACAAAAACAATCCTGCTAATTTTATAGCCCTGACAAATCCCCCTGAACAAACCCGCAGACCTTATGGAAAAGAGTATGTCCCAGAAACTTCTCAGAAGTTATAAAAAGAAACAGATAAACTTTCCTTGTTCTAAATGAAACTGAATGGTTTACATTTAGCACTTTTAAAACATAGTCTTATTCTAGCTGTTCAGCTAGAACCACGAAGGTACCGTGAATTCACGATATTTTAATTGGGGTAAACAGGCTGTCTCAACCTAAGGCTTCCTTTATTGAGTCTTCTGGATACCACTCAAAATGCACTGAAAGCTGTTTTGTTGGGTTTATCAAATGAAGGATGCGAACAGCCTTGTGAACATAAAGAAAAAGGAGGGCAAGCTGAAGCAGAACCAGGCTCCCACTTTGCTCCCAGAATATAAAAGAATCCACAGCCTCCTACAATGAGCATTTTCCTGTGTCATATGTTGAATTCAGAAGAAAAAGTAGATTCAACACTAACCTTGAAAAGTCATGCTTCTTAAGCAGTATAAAAGCTGTTCTTGGTAAACATTTATTGCAAAAATAAATATTGTGTATTTGTAGACAAGGTCAATAATATTAAGATACCTCACATATCACCAAACTAGTGTGCTATTTCACTCCCAAAATGTATAACCTGCTGCGAATTAAATTAAATCACTGATCATGATGTGATGTGAAAAGTTCATCCCAGGATGCATCGGTCGTATCTGCGGCACAGCTGCAGAAATGTAAGTGCTGGTGGACAAAGCACCAATGAACACACAGCTGAAACACTGTTTTGTACAATTCTTGTTGTCCACATTCAGGAAAGATACTTGAAACTGTACAAGTACAGAGAAAGGTTACAGAAACAACAGGGTGCACCAAGAACCCATCGCACCGTCTGGTTTAGCCTAGCAAAGCGAAGGCTGGCAGAGACACTCCTGTCTGCTGTGCAGAGCAGGTGAAAGAGGAGCATGACCACAGTGTAAGAGCTGTCTGAATTTAGGAGTGCTGCCTGTGGAGTCACAGTCTGCATGAGATAAGCCCTGAATAGGTTCAAAAACAGTGAAAAGGTTCTAACCATGAAAATGAAGAGTGTACCACGCATCATCCTTCTGAAATAAATATTGTGTGCACCAAGCAGTAGTTATTGAAATATTTGCACAGTTTATAAGAGGAATTTTGTTATGCAATTCTTGAGATGGAAGCCAAGTAGAGTTTTTTAACAGGAATGAAAATCTGGTGATAACTATTAAGGTTAAAATGTTAAGAGCTAACTCTGCAAAGAGGTTCTTTCACTGTAAGTCACAGCCCACTTGGAAACAAGGTTATATTGACCAGGAGTGTATGGCCATGCTGCAAAGGTTTTCCAAACCAACCAAAACATTTCTTTCTCATCTGAAGAGAAAAACTACAAAGATGCTGTCAGCTTCTCTGAACATTCAGTAGTAATCAACATTACAGGACAGCTAGTCTAGCACTATGCTGGGCTCTTATACTTAAGATTTCAAACCAGATGGGCATCATTTAATACTCAAATATTAGAGTTTTCTATTTGCATTTTAAGTAGATCATCTCAGTTCTGACTCAGTTTCAGACAAGTGGTGGCAGTGATATTAGAATTTATGGAAAAGCAAAACAAAAATGAGTTACAAATTCAATGAGAGGAAGACATATTAAACACAAAGTTGAAAATTTAAAAACTTCGCACATTAACCTGAAACAAAAGGCAGAGAGCTTTCATCTAAAGACAATATTTCACTATGCTTAGGAAAGTTCTTATAATAGAATCATAGAATATACTGAGTTAGAAGGGACCCACAAGGATCGAGTCCAGCTCTTGGCCCTGCACAGGGCAGCCTAAGAGTCACAGCTTGAGAGGGTTGTCCAAACACTTCTTGAGCTCTGTCAGACTTGGTGCTGTGACAGCTTCCCTGAGGAGCCTGTTTAGTGTCTGACCACCCTCTGGGGGAAGAACCTTTTCCTAATATCCAACCTAAATCTCCCCTGACACAGCCAGAGCTGTTTTGTCAACCTCTGTCACTGGTCACAAACAGCAGAGATCGGTGCCTGCCCCTCCCCTTCCCCTCATGAGGGTATTGAAGACCACAACGATGTCTCCCCTCAGTCTCCTCCTGGCTGAACAACCCAAGTGACCTCAGCTGATCCTCCTATGGCTTCCCCTCCAGACCCTCCAGCAGCTTCATGGCTCTCCTATGGATGTTCTCTAGTAGTTTCAGATCCTTCTGATATGTGGCACCACAAACCACACAACATTCAAGGTGAGGCCACCCAGAGCAGAATGGTACAAGCCCCTGCCTTGCCTAGCTGGGCCTTATGCCCCACCAAGAGCCCTCCTGGCCGCCAGGGCACTCTGCTGACTCATATTCAATCTGTGTGTAGATCCAGGCTTGCCCCATTCCAGGTGCAGAATCTGGAACTTGTCTTTGTTGGACTTCACATGGTGGGTGATTGCTCAGCCCTCTAGTTTGTCAGGATCTCTCTGAAGGGCCTCTCTGCCTTCAAGGGAATCAGTGACTCCTCCCAATTTAGTATCATCAGCAAACTTCACATCTCATCTAAATGACCTATGAGGACATTGAAGGGCATTGAAGGAGCCCTGTGGAGCCCCCCTAGTGACAGGTCACTAGCCTGATGTCACCCCATTCACTGTAACCCTTTGCCCAACCTATGAGCCAGCTGCTCACCCATCCCATGATGTGTTTATCCAGCTCTGAGCTGGACATTTTGTCCAGAAAGATCCTGTGAGAGACAGTATCAAAAGCTTTACTGAAACCCAGAAAGATTACATCAACTGGCTTTCTTTGATCAACTAGACTGGCTACCTTGTTGTAAAAGGAAATGAAATTTGTCAAGCAGGATTTTCCCCTCATGAACCCGTGCTCACTGTGACAAATGACTGAGCTGTCTTTCAGATGTTTTTCAGTAACTCCCAGAATGATGATCTCTGTAATTTTACCAGGCATCCAAGTGAGATCATCAGGCCTCATCAGGCAGGATCATCCCTCTTGCCCTTTTTGAAAATTTGGACACTAGCCGGCTTCTAGTAAACTGGTACTTCTCCAGATTCCTGAGACCTTTCAAAAACCATTGAGACCTCAGCCAGCTCTTTGAGTACTCTTGGATGAATCCCATCAGATCCCACAGACATAAGTAATCCAAGTGTTCTTGTCAAAACCAAAAAGTGAATTAAATGCTGGGCAGAAACAAGTGATAAAATAAGATCTTATTCCATTCTACTCCACCAGAAAACAGCTGATAGAGCTTCAGAGAAAATCAAAACAAACCTTTTGGTTTTACCATAAGCGTTTGAGGTTTGCTTCCTTCCTCCTCCAAAGTAAACTGCCCTTAAGCTGAAATCAGGCACAGATTATATTTACAAATGGATTTTTAGTCATCCGCAGAATTCTGTCCAAGGTCAAGAATGGCAGAAGCCTGATAATTCATCTCTAAGTCTGTGTTTTACAAGTGGTCTTCATTTTAAGCAGTGAAGACATCTGCTTGTACAAAGTGACTCACCCAGCACTCTTTTGCAAGCATTTTCTCTCAGACAGCTTTATTGGTTTTCTTTGCATTTAACACAATGTTAAGAAACATGAGAATTTTTCTAAATTTGTTAAGCACATTTGAAGGAGTATATGTTTCATTAAGATAGCATCCTGAGCCAACACTAACATCACTCAGCTTCCACAGTAATTTCTGACTCACTAGGAAATATACGCACTACAAGTAGCTCAATACTGTATTCTAACAGCTACTGGCGTGCAAGGCCACAGCTGACACTCAATAAATGTTCTAACAGAAATCTGAGGGAAGCAGCAAGAAAAATAAGTTTTCCAAGCTTTCTTATAATTATCAGCCAAAGTCATTCCCAGTACCAAAGCATTGGCTCACATGAATTGTAGATCCAAAGGCAAAAAGGCTTATTTTACTGATACACCAGATCCAATAGCTAAACCTGTTCCTTAACAATCAAAAACTGTTTGTTCTCCAACCGGTAACAGATAAGATGTTGTATCTTCTTTTAACTCAGGTGTCTGTGGTCTAGATCAGTGCTGTGGCAAAACTGGAGATGAACTAGCATCACACATTGCAGGAAAAATCCTTCAACATTTACAAAAGAAATTTTAAAATTAAGCAAATTCATTCAGCCTCTTCTAAAGCAATTATGCAACACACTATAAATTTGTGCAGTACCATCTGGTAGGAAGACATACACTGCACATGTATCCATTATTCGCACATTTTCACACTGTACCGAGCCTCTGGGGGAATATATCTTACCATGATATTTGAATTGGAAAAACATCATTTAAGGACTCAAATTTGAAAAGAAATGGTTTGCATTTAAACGCAGTTACAGAATTAAAAGTTAAACTCACAATACAAAGTAGAAATTATATGTACATTATCTATTGAAATGGGTCAGAAAAAAAAAGATATTGGCATCACCATTTTCATCATCTGGTTTAAGTGGTTACATTTCCTATACAGACACTGCACCAAGTCTGACTTAGGTCCACTAAATGGACTTCTGCTCTTCAATAGCTGTTCAGGGAACATGAATTCTTAATTTAAGCACAAGAAAAATAACTAAAGGAACTGTAAATATTAGTTAGACCTTAAATTCATAGAACTGAAGCTTACTTGATTTCAAGATCTCTTTCCTTCATAGTGCAGACGTGAATTGGCAGGTGCAAAGCCAGGCACAGGGACAAAAAGTAGAAGAGACTATAAGACTAGAAGAGACACAAGACAGAAGGGAAAGAAAGGCTTCCAAGAGGCATGAAAAGATCCTTTCTTCACACAGGATTTATCAGAAAAATGGCTGGTATTACCAAGATCAAAACACAGGGAAATTCTGTTTCTCTGGATATAGCCAGGTTCCTGAAAATAAAACTGGACAAGTGAGACTTATTCATCACATTCCCAAATGTATTTGTATCTAAACACACAGGATCCAGCAAATTTCGGAGTGGCTGCAGTATTTACTGAGCTGATTAAGCCATGTTCTATAGATGCAGTTAAGCATCACTGGTGAGGTTTGTAGATATGAATTAGAACTTTATGTGCACTAGCTGAGGTTATTTAATACAATAAACTACCTTTAGCAGCAGATCTAATAGGAAGATAAATCATTTTCCTTGGATCACTCAAATCATCCCCTCATTCTTTTATCTTCATAACTCAGAAGCAGAAGTGGATTAATGCTTGACTCATGTCTTATTCAAAAGTAGAGAGCAAAGGGCAGAAACAAACAAAATTTCATTTGAAAAATACAGTTTCTATTTACAGGCAAGATCTAAACCAATTTCCGACACAGACTTTCATAAGCTCCTTTGCTATAAAGATGAGTCTCTTTGTCAGCAATTCTCTTTCCTCAGTCATTGCACAAGTACAGTAGCCCAACACTCTCTTCAAAGGATCATGCTGAAATTTTGCACTGAAAAAACAAACATAAGGAATTTGGGTTCAGATAAAAATTACTTGGCTTACTTTCCTGTCTATTTTTACACAGAAGTTGAGAGAAAAAAAATTATTTCAAGGAACTCAGTAAAAAATTATATATGACATATCTAGAGCTATTTCCTATTCAGATAGTTGTCCCCAAAAGTATGGAATGAAAATTAGTTTTAAATGTTTTTTGAGATAATGAACAGAGCTTTTCACCCCTGACCATTTTGCCATTACCTAATATCCAGTTTATACTGCAGAATCCTACAAAGAGAATCACCACGGGTTCCATACCTATTGTAGCAGCCTCAAGGCTAGCAGTCTTCAGAGCTTTTTTCCTACCTACAGTGAGAAACTGGGCAGGACCAGGTGGCAATTTTTATGGCTGTTTAACTAACACTGATATATTTTTAAAGCAGCTTATGTATTTCATCTGCAAGCAGCCATTACTTAAAATTAAATGCATAGCTTGTAATTATTAAAATAGGCCTCAGGCATTCTTGGTGTAGAGTCATGAAAATTGAGAAGACTGCGAATGCGTCAGAGAACCTCTAGTGACTCCAGCCTATTTCTCTACAGAAGGCTGCTTCACACTTTTTTACAGAGTAACGAAAACACTATGAGCAAGCTCAATCTCATCTGTTCAAGAAAGTGTAAAATACATTCTAGAAGTGTGAGAAGAACCAGTGAGAGAACTGCTGGGATCTTCTCACTGGGTGCCTTTATTTGAATGTCAGCAACTTTAATCTAGATCACTCATTATATAACAGGACCCCACAACTGCAGTGATATATTGGAAAAAGACCTTTTCAACCTGGTTTGTGTTGCTCCTCTATTAGTTCTTAAAGCTTGCAAAGCCCACTCAGGAATAACTTGCACAAATTCATGAGTTTTATCATTAAACACCCCTTTAAAATATCACTTAAGGTCACAGCTAAGACATGAAATGTTACTTACAATGCACATTTTGTTTGTCTAAGCATATTTGGCAGGTAATCTCACAGTACAGTGAGCTTCCTTCATCAGCTCAGGTTTAATTGTTTCCCAACACAGACTCTTTTCCTATTAATGCTTTTTGACAAATTCACTGCACATTAACATTCGTTACTTGCTCTCTCATGCAAAATGGGCCACTATTTCTCAATCCCACTAACTTTTCAAAATGAACTAGTTTCCAGTTCAGACAGGTGCGGGTGTTGGCACTGCAACATTTGGGATATTGCTGAGTACAGCTGATACAGTTACAGGCTTGCCAAGCACAGCCCCAGTCAGAGCAGTGAGCAAAGCAGGGTCTCTTCTTTACTGGGGCATCACTTAAGAAAATACTACCTGCTGTTGTTAAATAACAGAGAAAACGTTTATAGATGACGTTTTTGAGCCATCCAAATGGAACAGAAGAGGCTTTGAGGACTATTACTGCATAACCCTTCAGTGAAAGGTTTCAATCAGTAACTTTCCTCTAAGTGTTCCACTGCACTATTTCTGCAAGCAGATAGCTTTCCCTTTGTCTTGCTGTTTCTTCAACTCAAGTGAAGTTCCTAGAATTAGACATGCTTTCTCTGTCCTACCAGGATTCAGTTCCTACTTGATCCTAGACAAGGCTTTCAATCTACCACTCAAGACTTTCTCTCCACGAAGGCTCCAACTTCCTAGTCAAGAGGATTATAGAAAGCAGATTGTCACTGAGAGTGTTCTACAAGTCCACCCATCTCTACCCCCAGCCTGGAGTTGACAATCATTTCTGAAACACAAATAGAATTAGTTCCCAATTCACTTTCTTGCACTCCAGTTGAATATTACAAGCCTCTGGCTATTGATCAAAAGTCTCAAATATTAAACACAAGACTGTGAGAATCTTTTAGGAAACTGCAGGAAAGCTGTGTGAGAGAAGGATAACTGAAGGGAGGTGAGCTCTCCTGCATGACATGTGATACTGGTTTGGAGTCTGTAAAACTTGAATATCTTATGAGAACTTGCACAGTCAGCCCTTTAAAGCTATGGACCCCTCTTCACCTGCAATGTAAATTGCACATGAAAAGCACAGCTGTACTAATGGAACATATATTTGTGGGGCAGAAAGTTTAAGAACTAGGGTCCTAGACAAGGAACGTAAGTTTGCACTAGTTCCAAATTCTCAGCAAAAGCAAGTTACTAAGATGCTCTTAAAAACACCTTTCTTAATTTAAACTGTAAAATAAAATTTCAACCTAAGTTGATCCTTCATCACAAGAGTTACTGTGTCATTAATGCTAACTCTTGGACAGTCTTCATTTCATCACATTACTGCAGAAGGCAATACCTGAGATACCTACAGAGCCTATAGGTAATTTTTCATGTTCTCTCAACTGCAAATTAAGCTTATTTATACATATGAAAACATGCTCTAAAGAAACAGATGGGAGCTTCTGTGAGAAATATGCACATAAATTTTAGGTTTCATGTGAGCTGTAGATGAAAACAAGCATACTGCCTCAGATTGAAATCTCCCAGCTGTATTGATTTTTCAGAATGGAACATGACTAGAAGTTATTCACAGATGCTCTCCTCCCGCAGCAGCAAGCTGCTCTCCCTCCTCTCACGGGAAAAGGTGCACTGAGGAGAAGAACTACAGATGAGCTGGGGAAAAAAACTACTTTAGGCATGAGCTGCAATGGATCTGACTGAAGAAAAGCATTTGCTCAGAAGTCCAGGAATTATTTTTTTAAAAATCCAAACAGTTTCATCCCTCTTTTCCTTCCTCATCTCACTCCTTTCATCATATATGTACATATAACTCCACTATGCGACCTGCCTCGGACAGCAATCCTGTCATAGACAGCAACACTAATCATCTCCTGTCTGCACCCCACCCCAAAAACGTCTCAGTCCCAACCATAAGCAGACACTTCTTTCATTTCTTCATTGCCCAGTCTCCCAAAACCTTCCCAAAAATTTTGCAATGGGGCTTTCTCCTCCCTCTCCTAGTGCCAGTGTCCAGGCAGGTTCCCTGCAGCTCACACGGTGCATTCCCTGAGCTGGCTTCTACCTCGGCAGAGGAGAACTGAGGCAGTAGGGCTGACCCCAGGCAGGCTGTCACACACACCAACACAGCCCGCAGGATAAACCCAGTCCAAAACCCCACAGCTCTTCAAGTTGTCTTGTCTCCCACCTTCACAAAGGAAAACGTCACCCCCTGCAAAGTTGCCAGGAAGTTTTTAAGAAGGGATTGTGCAACCAAGCATATGCAGTACAGATATAATACTGGAAAACCAGGTATGCCCCAGGTTTGGTAGGATTATGGATAGGAAATCCAGCTTGGATTCATGGTACTTGTGATTTACACTGAGATGGACACATTTGACCTCTTGCGTTTGTTGGGTTTTTTTTTTGTTTAGATCCATGACCTCATCTGGCAAGCATCCCAGTAACTGAGCATTTAGGGATGCCTACTCAGTGAGTTAACCCGTTCTGAACAAAACCCCTGCACTCAGGCATCATTCTGGAACAATCTTACTCTCTGTCAGTGGGATGTCCACGCGTACCCTGCATCAAGCAGCGAGTTGTAATAGTCTACAGGAATGGCATTCGTGATCTTAGGACAAAAGAACATTCATCAGCACAAAATTCTGAGCAGAAGCATTTGATACAGTCACGACACTCTGCCAAGGAAGATTTACTTCTTTAGTGAGGCACAAGATTGCAACTGCTGAAATTCTGTCTCCTGGGCATTTGAAGTCTAGAGCACCTCCACAAACTCTAAAGTTTACTCCACTAGAAAAACTAAAAATAAACCCAAATATAAATGATGTGGCAGACTGACATTCATAGATCCTGAAATCTAATATACATCAATGCTGACCTAGAACAACCAAAGCTGCATTGTCATTTCACCACTCATGGCTTGCCCTATTTAAGAGATGCACTTTACTGGTGCTAAACTGTGAAGAAAAACAGCAGTCATAATTGTCATCACAATTATAAGTCCTTTTTATTCTTACTGCATTCCTCTAAACAGACCAAAATGAAAAACCTTTGCAATTCCCTCCAAGGTTATTCTGCACACTCCCACACAAGAGAATTCCTGGGGATATGGATCTGATGAAGTTATGAATCACACAGTTTTAGAAACAACCAGGAGACCCTCAAGAGTTGTTACAAACAGAGATCAACAAGAGTTTCCCTTGTAACTGCACCGTGACAGACTGAGTTCCTGCCCCAACACACCCCAGGGCTGCTACCATCAGGACTCCAGCAGTGGAACCAGTCACTCAACACAGAAAGGTGGTGCCTATGCCCAGAACCAGGACATGTCCCACACCTGGAGACTCCCATTCTGGTCTTATTTAAGCTCATGGATGAGACCCACATACTGGATGAGCTGCACAGAACCAACATCCCATGGCTCTGAAGTGTCCAGAGCAGCTGCAGCTGTAGTAGGAACTACATCATAGCAACAGACTGATTCAGATGTTCCTGCTGGAGAGTACTTTAGTTTTTCCATGAGACAAGCAGTTCTGAGAGTCCCTGAAGTCTGCAGCTGGAAGCCTCACACAGGCAGCAAATGATGCCACAGCAGAGAAATGCTGGCTACTAAGTCATCATCTTTAGAAGCAGGAGCCACGGGCACAGCACTCCTCTGACACACTCACGCCTCGTGGCAAAAGAATTAGCTCTAAACTGGGTCCTCAGTGTAACAAACCAGAGGATTTGTTTTGTTCACCTTCAGCACAGAACAGGGTGCAAAACATTCCCTTGCAAAGGGGGCTCTTTTGCACAAAAAATTCATCTTCTGCAAAATATTGAAGCCAAGTCCCAGATTTCAATTTTTGTAAGGAGTTTTGTGGTTAGCATCACACCTAACATCAGTCATCCTTAAATACTTCAAGCAGACATAAATTGATATTACACATCTTCCTGAATATTCAGATGATCAGATAATCAAAGTCATCTCAGAGGGATCATTAGGAAGTGCGGGTCTCATTTCTAAATTGTAACTTCCAACCACTACAGATCATTCTAGCAAATATACCCAACTATTATGTTTATCCCACAGCTTAAGTCATTTCCCAAATGACTACTGCAGCCTCCAGTTTCACTTATCTCTTCAGCAGCACAGTTATGTATGAACATATTAATTATAGCACAAAGAACAAAGTTATTAAAAATATCAAATAAATGGGATTTATTCATAAAAAATAGTTTATATGAGGTAAGGCATTAAGTTATGACATTAAGTTTAAAGTAACATCCATTTTCAATTTTAAAACCCCTCTTTAAAAATAAACCTAAAATTATTCCATAATTTTTCATTAGCCTTAAAGTTCTTCTTCCACACCCTCAATTTCTATTTCAAGTTTTTAAGTACAGAGGATGCATGTTAAACATGTCAAAAGAAAGCTGCTTTTTAAATCAAAATACTTCGTCTGAACTAAAGCATGAGTTCTTTTTTGCAGAAATCCACTCTCTCCACTTGAAGGCAAACTTTAGTGCATCCTGATACACTGTCAAAAACCTTGAATGTCAGAAAAGGAACTCACATCCCTTATAAAAACTGCCTTCTGTTCAATCAGCCTTGACTTCACACTGCTTTATACCAGCATTTAACCAAAGTTTGGAAACAGATAATAGTGGACAAAGTGGACTGGATAGCACACAATACAGCTAGGAAAATTTGTGGAGTAGTCTAGTGGAAAGAAAAACTAAAACTATTTTTACCTAAGTTCTTAATTCACATTAAAAATTGAACCCTACACCTGCCACAGAACAGTCTCACTAAGTCTGGCTAATCTTCAGGGTAACTGCATATGGAAAAAGGAAGATTCATTTACATATCTTAACACACAAAAAAAAAAAAAACAGCCCAGAGAAATAGTCCCATATACCACAGACACATTGCTCCAAAATGGGCTCCTGAAATAAAAGAAAGAAAACTTGAAATTCTTAAGAAATAGGAACCAGGAAAAGCTACAACCAGAAGTTTTACTTTCCTGATACTTGTGTGCCTTCCCTCTACTCCCCATTACGTAAAAACACTTGAATGCAACGTGCTTAAAGCAATCTCACCCAGTAATCTCCAACAGAGAGCTAAAGGATGCAGGAGCTTTTTTACATACTCTGTCTTCATGTCATCACCTAAATATTCTACAATCCATGGGTAACTGCCTGGAATGAAACAGCATGTTCTACTCTGGATTTGGGACCTTGCAGCTTTAACCAATTATTTACATAGTCACGAAGAACAGCTTGAATTTTGGAGATGCTGCAGGAGACCTCCAGCAGCAGAGCTGTCACTGGAACTCCTGGGAAGAGGGAGCAGGAGGGTAAAATGGTGTTGGGAGTCAATTGGAGGAGACCCCTTGCCCAAACAACCTGTGTATGGTGTAACTGGGAGGTAGGGCACTACCAGAACTGACAGCAAGAGAGAGCACTGGAGTCCAAGATAAAGGTGGACTCTAATGACAAGGAAATAATATTGGAATTTTCCCCACTTTGATGTGCCTTGGCAGAGGAATTCTGTGCAGTACAGAGCCCGGAGGCTCTCCATTTTGCAGGGAAAATGAAAACATTTCTAATGCTGAAACAAGAAATGCAGAAGTATTTTAAGGAAAGTCACTGAAACACAAAAAGAAGAAAATAATAATCCAACATTTTCATGCCCTATTCTATACATCCTATCTAAAAAGCAAACTCCCACATACAAAATAAGAGAAGGATGGACTCTCATATTATGTTTTACAAGTTCAATTAGGAATATAATAATCCTCACCTTTTTTTATTACATATTTTAAATAATTAAGCAACAAAAGTTCCAGATACCCATCTGCAGTATAAAGCTGCAGCTTGTGCCCTCAAGGCAAGCTCCATGTAGACCAGCCCTGCCTGTGTTCTCTGATAAAAGGCAATCACTTTGAAGGAACTGTCACCATTAATGTCACTGTAACGAGTGCTTTTGACATGTCACCAACTTGAATTGCCAGAAATAAAAGTTGGAGAAAGCAAACTTCACTCTGCTTGCAGAACACTTTGTTATGAAACCTCTGAAATAAAATTTCCACTGGCCAGGTGCTGTAAGGTCCCTGGTCAGGTCTGTTCAAGGAAGCATTCAAGTACCTGTTTCCATGTCATTGGTTACTTTCCCTAGAGTGAGCTGTGGAGGTGCAAGTGACAATTGTCAAGTGCTTCTGCTAATTTCACTTAAACAAAGCAAATGAATCATCATGTCATCGTGCTCCCGTGCAACCAGAGCCAAATGGGAGTTTCAGATATCTTTCTAGAATTTATTTTTAATAAATAATTCCACCCTAGAATTCTTCCCAAAATTTAGCCACATCTCAGCTGCCTTCCCTTGCCACATGCCCTGTTACAAACTGCGAACACTGAAATATCTGAAGTTCTACCTCATCTCAGAGACTGTAACACATCTAATTTTCAAGCACCTTGCCTGTCAGTGTGCAAGCTGTAAATCCAAAAACCTTAGGACAAGCATTACCTGTCACCTGTGCTGGCTGGCAAGGGCTTGAAACTTGCTGTCCGGGAGGTACCAGGCTGGGTAGTTGGTTCTCACCCTCTATTTATACTTTGACTGACAGTCATGCCTAGAGGGAATCCCTTCCACTAAGCCTAATTGTTTTACTGAAATGCTGCCAGACACCTCCATTACACCCCTGATGTGCCAGGAGGAATTATAGCTTTTATTTGCACTTTCCTGAAAATAGCTCAGTAGTGCATGCCAAGATGGGGATCCAAACATTATTCACAATTTGGAAGAGGCAAGCTATCAGTTGTCTTTAAACAAAGCACTGTTCCATTTTCTTTTAAGAAATTATTCTATATTCCAAGAGAGGGACAGTTAACCGGGACTACCACTTCAAGGGTATTCCAGATAAGAACAATCTCTTGTAAAGACCTAAATTTCCTGCCACAGGCACACAAACAGGAGTGATATCAGTTGAGATCCCTGTTTAAAAACTTCTTTTGTAAGTAGTTGTTGATTTTTCTTTTATGTAGACACTGTTTTCACCCTTCAGCATGAACCAGAAGAAAATATCCTTGAAGTGGGAAGTGCTGCTTAGATTGCAGTGCATTTGCATACAGCATGCAGCTACATTAAATAATGGTTTTCATAGCATGAACTATGGAAAACATTTCTTTTAGCAATTATAACACCATTCATGTGGTAATCAGAAAATGCATTTATGCGTATGATGAAGGTCAGTGCTTTTGCCCTCTCTACAACAATACCTCACACATCTATTTTTTCCTCCATAACCAAACCTTTTCCCATAGTCTCACCAATGCTGCCATTTTAACTTTGATGGTATAGGATAATCTAATGTTATTTATCATTAGTAACAAATAGCAAATTTAAAGGGAAAATATAACACATCCAATAAAAAGAGGCAACAAGATACATACTTCTGGGCTAAAACCAACCACTCAATACCACGCTACTTGCAGGACTTACTTTGCATGCTGGCACATGGCAAAAATTCTGTTTTGTCTTTCTCCTAAAGACACACTCTGTTATTATTCCCAGATGGAACACAAATTTTCTCTCATTGAAAGGCATGGCCAGCACACAGACAACCCTGTTTGCTTTTTAATTTCACACACATCCACTGCTGCATCAGCCAACTTCAGTTTGCTAAGCCTCCTTTCAAGGCTGTTTGCTTTGTTTCAGATTTCAAAGCACAGTGATCTTTCCTCATACTGGGTTTTGCCCAGTGATTTTCCTGTTCGCTGCTCACCCTTCTCAAACTAAAGAACAGAAGGAGAGCCAGTGATGCAATTTTTGTTGCACTGTGTTGGAGTCTTATGTACCAACAAGCAAAATTTTCTGGTTAATGTTACTTTGTGCGACACAAGACATCATAACTTCCCCTAAACAGTTCAGTAAATTGGTATTATGCAAGGATAATAACTGGAGATCAGGAATGGTATTTATTTCCAATCTTTCATAGGCCAGTGGCACAGAGATAAATAGTCTTACAAATACAAAAGGAATAAATACTTTGAAAAGAAAAGCATCATTCAAGATTCCAGGTACTTTCTGCTTTACTGAATGACATGTACAGTTACAATTTAACTTGCAGTGGATTAATGCAGCATCCAGAGTTCTTTCACAGAGGAGAATGCAAATGCTTCCTGAACAGCTTACACCAACACTGCTATCACTTTAATATGTTTCAGCATATATCTCAGGTCAACTGATCTACCCTAGTAATGTGTGTCCCTGCAGAGAAAATAAGTGTTCTAGATTTCTTCTCAATGCACAAGCAAATGTGTACACGATGAGCTAAGGAGAAATAAACACTAGTCTGGATGTTTTGTCTTGTCCAGTAATCAAAGGTATGTTGTCCACAATGAAAGGCCAATCAAAGTTAAAGGACAGTATTTAATTACCTACCCATTATTTCATAGGTACTTGTTGCCATACTGATGATTCAGACCTGAAAAATGAGGTTACTTGAACAGCCACTGGATTACAAGTCTACTGGGAACACTTGGTAACAAAATTAATATTCAAGCCTGGTATCCTATTAGGGCATTTGTTTTCATTTGGGACTTCCAACTTATTTACCTGATAGACTTTTTGCAGTGGAAGACAGTTCACAGTTCATCACTTAAAACTTCATCAAGGCAGTTTCCAAAGAGAATGAGATTGGTGCGATTTTAACCAACATGGCAAAATGCCAGAGGAAAATACAGATTTCCAAATACCTGGTAGGGTCAGTAACAGACTAGTTACTGGACTAGGAGAAAACGGGAAAAGTTAGTAAGTGCCAGAGTGGGAATATGCTGATGTCTGCTGTTTCAACCCTAAAATATTACCAGTATACACAAAAACTGTCTGAGCAGAGAGTACATGGAATGAGGTAACACTGCAGCACAGCTCAACTGTCCACGTCTGAAGTAACGATAAATTAAAAAGTGCTGTAATTCCCAAACCACAGATAAAGTTTGAGAAAGAAGATTTACCATCCCCTGGACAAAGTCCCAGCTTGAGCTTCAGACCTCCTGGTACCTGGAGGAGCAAAGGAACCTGCCCCACATAACCCTTCTTCAGGAGTCACACCTGCAACCTTTCAAATTCCCCCCGTCACAGAAGTACTTCGATAACACCAGCACCACTTTTTGAGTCAATTTATCACTTACAGGCTCATTAACCACCTCTTAAAGACAAGAGCAGGAAATAAATACTTCAACAGAAGATGACACCAAAGAAAGCAACTCATGTATCAATTGTTCATATGTGAGCAAGAGCTATTTACACACTTATATCTGCCTTGGTATTGCACTTCAGTCCTTTAAGGACTACAAATTTTCCTGCATATCCATTCAGACAGTTACTGATCAACTTACAGGCTTATTCTGAGAGCAGCCAAGTTTGAAAATCAGGGTCTGATTTTGAGATCATGTTTAACTTGGACTAAAATTAGCAATTATGAATGCACGGAGGTCTTTTTCAAAAGCACCACTGAACATAAGAGATCACACTGCTCATTTGCTGATTTGCTAGATGTTTCTTAATGTTTTGCTCTCTTTGCAGCATGTTGATCTTCACTTTGGAAAAAACACGGGGCGAATTCTGCAAGTTTTCTGTCCAAAGTAGCAGACAAAGCACAGCTGCCATTCCAAGGCATTCCCAACGAAATTGAGGCAGGAGGCCGACTCTCACTTTTAAAGCAGAGGCAAATCATAGGCAACTCATCTGAGGCCCTGAGGGCTTCTGTGTGCCAGTCCGACTAGATCAGATGCAGCAAAAGAGCAAAGAAATGGAAGAGACAATATAAACTCAGAATACTTTTCCAAAGCTCTCCCAGCAAAGTAGGTCTAGAACAGAGAGACAGTGGCAGCATGGGGGAGGGATCAGGGGAATCAGGACACAACTGACTTGAAGAACATAAGCCTGAGAGTGGTCAGAGATGGTGGTCCTCTCAAAGTCAAAAACTGAAGCCTCAAGTTGATAAAAGAAACAAGAGGTGAAAAAATCCAAACGTGGCTTTGTTGGTGGACGTGGAAGCAGTTCCAGGAGTTTTGGCTGTGCTAGCAGCACAACTTTGTTTCATGACTCTGCACGTGGTCTCATCAGTAAACCAGTGAAAACAAACACTGAGTGATAATGCCTTTGCTAACTCAGAGGTTAAGGCATGTGCTTCAAAAAGAAACTGCTGTCTGGCAAGGATTCGCAAGACTACACTAATTCTTCCAGCACTTCATATCTCCTGGTTTAATGACATGTGTACAAGGAAACAGATGTATCCTTTTTACCTCAGTCTCATTGCAAAGAAAAATAAAACAAACCAAACAAAAAAACCACATGCTCAAAAAAAAAAAAAAACCCAAAACACTCAAAACACTAAAAGGAAGGATGCTATTCTGATTTTTTTTCTTTTTCTGTTGCAAAAGCACAGCTAGGAGTGCCTTAAGCTTTCTGAAGCACTTTTTTTTTTTTTTCATCTGCATTGGCCTTTTCTTTCTACATGGTAACATATTTTCAATAATAAGCATTTTTTAACAAAATAATTGGCCTCTGAAGGTCCCTGAAAATGAAACAGCTGTAAGAGCTAAAGAGATTAGAATTCCAGTATTAATGAAGTCTGCAAAAAGTGTGAATTGCTTCAGGGAAGAAACGGGCTTGGTCACTTTGAAACAGAATTTTACCCAATTTACTGTTCAACCTTTTTTGGAGGAAAAAAATACAAACAGTTCTAACCATTTGTTGTAGACCATCTGCAGCATTCATTAACACATCATTTTAACCTTCCTCTCCAGCCACAGCAAATCATTAGAAAAAAGATTTTGCCCACTTCATTGAAGTGTTTCAGGAAGAATATTCTATTCCTGCAAGGACATCGTTTCAGTTCTTTAAATACAGCCACAGAAAATGGCAAGAAAATAATGCAGCATAACTAAACTTTTACAGTCTTCCTTTCCTAATGTTCTGCTGTATATCACAACCTGAGAGCTTCTCTCAGGTACTGAGAATCCATTCCTCCACAGCTCGAATCTGCACAAAAATTATAGATTCTGAAAAGCATTGCCTTCTGTAGCCTTTTTAAACAGCTATTCAATAATAAAATCAAATTCTCAGTGATAGTGACACTCACTTCCAATTGCTCCACAAGGCCAGATACAGTGTGTTGTCTCTGAAGAACCCTTCATAGCTGAAGACTCTGCAAGCTCTGTGAGCAGACACCTGCAATCGTCCTTTCCTCAGGACAGTAGTGAAAAGAAAATATCACTGTGCTTATATAGCAATTTCTACTGCCTTGACCAGATTCCTTACAATAATCACATTATCATCACCTCGTTATATTCATGCATATCTATTAGCTCATGGCACATTCCCCTGCGTGTCATGGCAATCACTAGGAACCCTTTCTCCAGAGCAAAAGAAAAAACTAAAATAATATTTTAGTCCATGAAACAAAGTTTTAAATGAGAGTCAGAATAATCACCAAGATATTTTTCAGGGTCAAAACCAGTTGATTGGTCTAGAACGCCTGATTATTTACAGACAGAAATGCCACCACAGATTTGCAACAAATGTCCAGCACAGACATTAAAAACCTGTAATGTTTTGGGTGTCCAGCTGCAACTGCAACCTAGACTGCCCACAAATTTAGGTCATATAAAGCACAGCACAGCATGTCTGACATGCAGACATCATCACTCGCAGCTCAGGCTGAGACTAGAGCACAGAACTCACAAGGGTTCTGTTATGGATACTGTAACCTTCCAACCATGCAGCTCCAGGGCTGCTAACAGGTTCTCTTTTTCCCTAATAGACCAGGATGACAAGCAGCAAACAGCACCGTTTTTCCAAGTGGAGAGTACGTCTTCATAACATCTCTCTTGAGAATTCTGTTGCTGCCTGAGGCATAAAAGAACAAAAGGCAGAAATACCCAAAGAAAAGTCAAGTTCTCCTGCTTCACATAAAAAGGTAAAGATAACATTTCCCCAGAAATTAAAAGTATATTCTTTTCTAGGAGATGAGTCTGTAAAAATTTTTAGAACATAGTTCACCATATTCCAACAAGAATCCCAAGGCCAGTCTGTCTTTCCAAGGCTGATGAGAACAGTCCTTGACTGTCTGATAAGGAGCACATCAGCATCCTACTCCTCCCACTCACCTTTACCAGATCTAACATTTATATAAGCCTGCCTAGATTTGGAGGCAATATTATAGTGTTGCATGGTTTTCTCCATTTCAAGCTTTTTGTGAATGTAAAGAAGAACGTAGAATTAGAAAGAACATGCTGAAAGAACATGCTCATCCTTCTTCATTAACAGGTTTCCATCATAACACCAGACAGCTTCTTGCCATTCCTGAGCTTCATTTTCCATCTAAATACCATCCACCACTTCCAATTTCCCACCGAAGTTTCAGTCCTCTGACTCGTTTTATGTTGTTGTATCAGTTTTTCTTCATCCTGCATCCAGCTACTATGTCCTCCTCCCAGACTCATTTTTACTAGATTAAATGAAACCAACTCGCCTCATCTCCTGGAGATGAGGACTTTCATTCCCTGGTCACTGAAGTAACTAATTTCTAAGCTCATTACAGGATCAGGGCTTTTTAGAAGGTGGGAGCCTAATTGCAGACAGTATTCCAGAAATTTCTCTATTTCCTGCATAGTGAATTGTGTCTATTTCTAATAGCTGCACTGATAGAAATGAAATACAGGAACATCCTTCCAGCTTCTGGCCCAAAAACTTTTGCTGCATTCAGCCAGTCCATAGAAGATGTTACAATTTGGTTAATGCCATTCCTGTTTTACCCAATTATTGTTTTCTAAAATACATCTTTCTACAGCCTGAAAGATGATAAATTTATTAATACTTCAAACTACAAAATTAATCTAGAATATACTAAACTATAAATTGTGGTCCTGCAAACAAGCAAAGCATGTTTGGGCTGTATTTTTAATCAAAAGACAATGCAATCCAGTGAATTCACCATGCTTCTTTTAGCTGTAGTCTTAACCTCAAAAAATTTCCCATCCTGGTCAACAGACATAACTAATCAAAACCTAGAATAAACAGCCACAGTGAGCAGCAGAGATTTTAATCCTATCCACCCAGTCATGGAGAGAGCTGCTAAAATCTGGGTTAATCCTTCCAATCCTTAGTCAGAAATGAAAGTCTGTGCAATTGAAATAGTATGCCAGAATTAGACTTGCTTGTGGTAAGGATTTGATTTAGCCAAAAATTAAGATTTTAAATAGCTTCAGTTAAAACCAAAGTCGTGCATTTCTACTGACAGATATTATAATCCAAAAGAGTTGTTGTACTGAGACGAAACTCATAACTCTTCTCTCCATAGGAAATTAATTTGGGACAAATCCCAGACACACTGATTTTCAGATAGTTTTGTCAAAAAAAAAAAGGAAAAAATGAAAAAAAAAAATCAGCTTTTCTCCAAAATTATGATGACAACTACAGGACTGGAATGTCATGAATAAGGTACAGTCACTAGTGAGGAAGACACTGAAATAAAGTCAATTTTTCATATTGACCTTAATATGAAGCAGATCCTCAAAAAAAGCGCAATTTTAACTACCTTAAATTTGTTACTGCACTCAAAAACACTACATACCCATTAGACATAAAATATGCATCCCATAGCTATCTATCTGTATTGGGCAGGGGATTGACTCTATTTTCAGCAAGCTGAGAGATTACACATGTCAACACAGAAAATTTTAAAAAGAAGGGAGGTTACCACTCTCCCAGGAGCCATTTCACTTGAAGCCTCTTCATCATTTGATTAAAGCCTGCAGAAATCTGTAATATTACAAATAGTCTGCATTTGCTGCTGCAAGTCTTGAGACTTGTCTACAGACAATTTATGTCAAGGCTGAATTTTATGGTTGTTTTCTCGTTGGAGTTACATCGGAGATCATTTCAAGACCCAGAACACCAGTGATCCCCTTGAGCCTACAAATGCCATGTCTGTGCACTGGTGTAACACATCACACTGTGCAGTCACCACGGGAGGCAAAAGCAAAGTGGCAGCAAAACTCTCAGTTACAAATATTTAAGGTCTATAGTAACAGAATAATAGAGGGAAATATTCAGTTGTATTCTCCATGTCAAGATAGCCAGAGGTTTCAAGCAGTTGCATAAGCATATTTCTGTAATCTTTGTTGCTCCAAAGCTGGAAGCTTTTACTCAGGCAAGGCTCTTTGAAGTTACTTTGGGAACTGGCTCTCTGCAGACGGAAAAAAACAAATGATTAAACCAGCTCAATAGGGAGCCAAGCTTACTGTACATGCTTGATTTAAAAAGAAACTAAGGGAAGGAGAATTTTTTTTTTTAATACAAACTAGAATGCTTGTTTAGAAGGAAAATATTCCACCATCTGAGCTGAATTAGAAAAGCTGTTTAAATACCAGAATTTTTAACTGGGTGGAATATGCAAATGAAACCTCAAAATGACCCAGTAAGACAGAACTCTAACTATCAAAACAAAGTTTAAATAAGTTACCAGGTTTAATTCCAATAAAACCAACGAGCTTGTCAACAGGGTATTTCACTAGCAATCCAGCATGTCATGAGAGAACACCCCAAGTGCAGCCCTTAACAAACCAAATCATTCCTTTAACTAGAGATTGCTCTTCTAAGCAGAAAATGCTTTAAGTCTATTGTGTGCTTGGCCTTTCCATCTCAGATATTAAGAGAATATGTCTGCATCTTTATAGCTGTTACATAAAGAGCATACTAAGCCCCTCCTTTGAAAGCCTCTCTGTTATCTCTTTACATGGCAGCATTCAAATCTTCAGGAAAAGCAATTAAATAAGCATTAAAGAACTAACTGTTTAAAGCATTTGCTTACTTTGCACTTGCTCTTCTTCCTTTACTTCCCAATGACATTAATCACACCAAAGTCAGGATCCCACAAGCAGGATTTTTGCTTTCCATGTAGACTTGTATATGAACTGCATGCTATCTTTTCCTAGTGGAAGTATGCTCCTCAGCTTTTAGAAGTGCCTTTGCTGACCTAGAGAGCTTTTTCCTGCATAACTTATTTAAAACTGAGGTTTTGAATGCCTATAACCTACTTTATACAGTTAAAAAATGCAGTAGAGTGCAGGAAATGAGCAAAGTTCATTCTTATTTTAGCTTAAGTTTTCCACTGCTTTCAGGCAGTGTCCACTGAGGGCTCCACTGCAGCTTAACAAATCAATAGGACCAACACTGGAATAAGGATTGCTGAGGTGGGCTGTTACATTTTATTATTGTCTGAAATCTCTCACTATTTGAAGATCTCTGCCTCATACTGTGAAAAAAGTAAATCAAAAACCAGCTTCTCTTAAGCCAGGAGTCATCCTGCACCAGGAAGGAACCAGAAAGAATAACATAAAACAATTTAAACAAGCACACTAAGGATTGGTAAGGCTTTCAATGACCAGTAAAGACACACATACTGCAGGTGACAGCTGGGTCCACATAAACTTCCTGCACATCCATTTAAATTTTTATTCAGCGATCATGCAATGTGTTTTTTATTATTTGCACCTGTCCTAAGTCACCTATTTAGTGGCATTTTTTCACTGATCATTGGATATTTCAGTTACTCTTACACTATAAAATAGTGATGAATAGCAAAGAACAACAGGAATGTGAGAGATTGCGAGCCTGAAGCCTGAGAAAGGTAGAAAGGGTGTGACAATACTTTTGTAGTTGTTGAGACTAGTAAAAATGACAGGATAAGTATATCTGGAAATGGCAATGAAGATCATTTTTTGTCTTTGCCCAACCCAAAGTGTGGAGGGGATCACATAACTTGTATTTTCCCCTCCACAAGTAAGCTCACCCCACCAAGAGCCAAAGCTATCCTTGCCTGGCTCTTCCCCATGTTGTTCTCTGCAGACACTGTTCATTTCCAACCTCATGATACAACCAGTCACTTAGACAACATCAGGATTTATGTCACTCAGGATCCATAACTTTGTTCAGTGCACATAAGAACAATTTAGCTGGTAAGTGCCAGTGAACCTGAGTCTCAGAACAGTATTTTTAAAGTAACAGCTAAACACAGTCACATACAGGGGACACTGCAGAACCAGCAACCACCTAACACTGGGAAGAAATTTGCTTTCGTATTTTTTTTCCTGTCAGTCTGTCCTGTCCACAAGTATTCAAAAGGCCCTAATGGGAGATGTGAAATTCAGAATTGAATTAAATTATAAAAGGGATTTATGAATGTATTTTGAGACTCCAGTTCCTAAAAAGTACAAGGTAGTAGGCACTCCCACAAAGCACCTGAACAGAGTGAACATACATACATAGAAGAAAGGACCTCTATTACTACAAATCAGAGAATTATTGAAAACGCTTTCCATTTTTTATAGAAATGAATGCTTACACAGAATAGCATCAGTAGCCAGCCAAGTGCACAGCAAAATGAGGGGAGGATTTTATTTCAGGAAAGCCTATAACAGACTGACCCTGTCTCAGAGGTTATACTAAAGGAAAAAAAACAAAAGCAGTAGGGAAATTTTGAATTGCATTAGAATGGATACAATTAGACACTCCAATACATCAATTTCTAGATGGTTAACTACAGCCCAGACTCCCCACATTGCAACAGGAAAAGCAAGCACCTCCCTGTACAAGTATGTAAAGCAGTCAGTGAATGCAGAAGGAATGACTTAGGACTGAAAAGGATTGCACAAAATCCCAAGGGCAGGATCCCTGAAGAGACAGAGATGGAAACTGTTCAGAATTTTGAGTAATTCTGGTTCTCTCATACTGTTTCCTTCACAAAAGGTCACTTCCATCAGGAATTTTTATTTCTGGTTTATCACCACCTCAGCTCCCCACCAACATTGCTCTAGCTCACCTGGTTCAGTTTATACGCCTTTCTATTATTTCCTGCTTATTAAATAGGAATAGATTTGGCTTAAACTCATAGTTTTTACTTTGTTCTTGGGACTCCAGGGAATTTTTATTTGCTCCAATGAAGATTATCTTGTTTGGTGAAGGAGGCTGACAGACAATGTCCAGGGTAAGGAAAATCCAGTCTAAGAGCAAGTGAAGAAAGCAAGTACTTCTTTTTACAACTTCAGTACCAGTTTGCTGTTACATAGTTAAGGGATGGAGGCTTGAAGTTTCACATGCTAAGCAGTTGAGCCATCCACAACATCCTTCTCTGGAACCCAGATTCCAGAAAAGGAAATGTCAGCCTTTTTGCAGTTAACAGCAGATAAAATGCACATAAAGGAGAGAGGAGATGATGGCAAAGAGATCAAACCAAAATAAAGGACAGGCTTAGCTTGTTTCCTATAAAGATAATGTGACTGCTGAAAATAAACCAGACCATCCTAAATGGTACTTGACTAGAATACAGACACTTGTCATAAGTCTTGCATCTGGTTTCTTATGATGAATTCACAAGCCTTATCTTGTCCCAGTGAGGTACTTCACATAGCTCTGATGCCTATGCCAACACAATTTACTCAGAACTCTTAATTAGCCTCACATACAAAAAATAACATGCAATTTTTCTGGTAATTATATGTTTCTGTAACTCCTGAAAGCAACTTGTTACTTAGAACAGATTACCTTAATTCTATTTTCTGTCATACCTAATTGTGTTGCAAATTTTGTCGAGCTGAAAGGTGGCTATGAAATCCTTGCCCTTTCTTCTTTCATAGTGGTTCTACATACACAGAGTGTTTCCACTAGACACAAAATCAATGCAGTGAAAACTATTGCTAATTTAGTCACACGGAGAGGCAAGCTGCTCAGCACAAATAGACAAAACTTTGTAGCAATAGTTACAGAAATCTTGAACCAAAAGTTAGGACACTGAAAACAAACTACCACAGTCAAGAAAATAAAAAAAAAGGGAAAAGATAAGCAGCCTTCCACCTGACAATCCTTTGAATGAAACATGTTTATAGAAACATCTTGCTGCAAGATGCACAAAAGGCAGGTTATAAATAGCCACAAACACTGAGCAGAGGCCATGGAGCAAAACCAGCACTGGTGTTCTCAGTCTGCTGCAGCAAGGAGCTTGTGACAAGGAAACAGCTCAGCCTATCTTCCTTAAAAGCCTAGAAGGAAATTCCCAAGGGACAGGAAGCCCAAAACACCGACTGAGGGAGGAGTCATCTGGTAATGAAGCACCTCCCCAAGAGAGCTTAGCCAAAACCCAAATCAAGGGATACATAAAGTTAAAAGATATATGGTCTCGATCTGAAAAAAATCTGCTTTATCCAAACTACTCCAAAATGGGTGTATGTGATCCTACTGGGAAATGACACTACTGTAAGCCAATGCAGCACACCAAAGCACCAGTACATGTAGGCTCCATCCTGAGGAGTAGATAAATTAATGTACGTGAAAAATAATAAAAGCATGAAGATTACCACCTGTTTTTATCTCACTTTTCTTTCTCCATCTTCAGCAAGGGAATCCAGGAGAAAGCAGGGAGAAGACCCTCCATATATACCAAAAAAAACCAGACCTCGATTTCTCAGGTCTGATCACATCCAAATATGAAACAAAAGATGACGTACAAAAGAAATAGAGATTGTTTTGGAGCCGTATGCAGAATACTACAGTGTTTTAGTCAAATCTCATCCAGAGCCCTTTGATGTGCTTCTCAGTGTGTTACAGCCAGAAGGAAGTGTATGTGTGCTTTGAACTTGCCCCGTCCAATGTTAATCTTGCTAAGCAAGATTGACCAATGTACAGTCAAATGGAGTTTTTGCCATGCTCTAGAAGTTTATGACCAGTTTGACCTCAGATGTTTTGCTAGATTTCCTAATTTTAGTTCAGTGTCTGTAGCTGTTGAAGAGGGGAATAGAAATGGATTACACAAACCATCTACATATATACATTTATGAATGATTTCTTTAATCTGCAAGTGAAGCTAAAAGAATTTGTATTCAAATGAAATCTTAGTCACAAATTTGGACTAGAAACTGTTCCTTCTTCAAGATGTTTAAATCATTCACAAAGGTTGATCAGGGAACCCTGTGTACCACTCAGCCCAGGATCCCTCATGGCTGAACCCCGGACAAGACAGACCCTTCTCCAGAGGAATTTTGCTCTTCCCCAAATAAGAGACGACTTGTACACCTAGAACCTCCTTCCCTTTCCAAATACTGAGGCTTTTTGATCACTTAAGCTTCATGTGTATGGAAAGTACAGGGGAAATTGCTATAGGGAACATAGACAATGTTAACTGTGTATCACAAACTTACAGCTGCTGGGCACCAAGCGACCTCCACCTGCAACCTGGAGTATCACATTTGCACATCAGCAAAACTCATTTTCCTGTTGGTTGTTCAGCTTTTATGCTACATTTTTTCTGCACCCCTCAATTTTTCTCCAAAACATTCCCCCTTCTAACTCATCTTTTTTCCTTAGTTCTGGTTTCACAAAGCCTTCAAGTTTCAACTTTTCCCTGACCCAGAATATCTAGTCTCAGGACAGAGGAAGATACATCCCACATTTACCAAAGAGCACAAAATGTTTTCCTTGAAAGAGAGGGGAGCCCAGAGCATCCCCCATGAGCAGCATTGTCTCTCCAGGGCCATGAGAGCCCCAGCTGGCTGTCCCCCTTGAGAAGGCAGAGGGGCCCCGGGCTGCAGGGTGAACACACTGAGGAACTGGAGCTCTGCACTCAGAGAATTAAACCACATCCAGTTTTACAAACTGTGCCTCCAGCTTCTGCACCTCAATTGCAAGCACAGGCATTTTCCTTAAGGACATTAAGTCTAAAACTAATATAAATAGCCAATGATGCTGCTGCAGCTTTATGTATTTATTTCAGTGAACTACAGAAGAAAATATCTCAAGGATTTAAACAAACAATATGGTGACAGATGGCGTGGAGACAATCCAGGCTGGGCTCCCTCAGTAAAATCCACAGAACTTCATAGCTCCAGGGAAGAGTGGAGGCAGGGGAAGGAGGAAGGAAGAGGGGAAGAGAACGAGTACACACAAACCAGATGACCACAGATTTGTAAAAAATAAGCTACAGCCAGCAAAGTTTTTCTGTGCATCTATACAAAGCTCTTTTTGCACCATCACCACGTAGGCAGATCTACCCAAGTCTTCCAAGAAAGATCAAAAAAACTTATTAAAAAAAGCTTCAAATTAAATGGTTAGTTCAAATAAGTGACTAAACACACTAATGAACTGTCTATTCAAATAATCTAAGCATCCTCAAAAATAATTAATAGATGAAACACAAAATACGTTTGACATTATATCAAAGCCCTTCTGTTCTGTACACGGCATAATTTTATACTTTCAGGTACATTCTCCAGATATATTCTGATTTCCAGAAACTTCCCATGTATTTTGTAATCACCGATAATTATTTTATAGCTTAAAAGGAGTATTTTTTAATTTTGTATTTGAGAATGTTCTTGGGAAAACAAATTCCAAAGATGCCACCAGGAATGACTGCAAGCAGAAAATTATGCTGAAGGTCTTGTGTCCTACTTTCACAGCCCAAGAGTCTGCTGTGTTATAATTACCCATAGGCAGGCAATAGTTTGGAGAGACTGCATGGGAGATCTACAATGGGGACTTGGTAGCAGGTTTAATATGTTGTTGCTCAAAATAAAGACACTTAAGGATTTATGTTTTCAAGAACTGTAAGAACAGTCTGCAGAGAAAGAAAACAGTACCTTTGAGATGAAAATGTATAGCTTACTGCAAAGGACTAAAGTGAAGCCAAGCACTCCTCTCTCCTAAATGGGTGGTGTATAGAAACCAACCCTGCACCCTCAGCTCAGCTGCAGCTGGAAATTCAAGCAAACTAAAATAGCAGGAACTTACCCACACCTACACTGCATGAAAAATCAAGTAAACTCTAAAAGACTTCCATGTCCTACAACCTGCTCATTAGTTACAGAAATTCCTTATCCTTTCAAAACTACCTTCCTTCTACTTTGGAAAATTAAACTAAATATCCCTCCCTTGAGCTCCATAAGAATGACAGTTCAAGTCTACTCTTGCATTATTCCAGAAATTCATCCATGTTTTCCGTCACTGAATTAAGAGGGATAAACTTATGTGGACAAGAGAATGAGGAATAATATAATCACCTCAGAAATAGCTAGGAAAACCCTTTAGAAAAAAGACTGGGAGAAAGAGAGCAAGAAAGCAAAGCTCACATCATTAATAAAATGCTCCTCTGAGTTCCAAGACCCAGCTGAAAGCAGCAAACACAGGAGCTGCTGGAGCTTTACCTTCTCCCAGCCATGCCAGTACAGGAATAGCAATGTCTAAACCAGCAGGCGCTATCCCAACCACCTCACCCTCACACAGCACTGCCTCCTGAGGAGGAAAAACACGGGATGTTATATCCACTCACTTCATTCACCTCAGTAAGATAAATCTCAGGCACATTTTTAACCATTTAATGCCACTGATCACAGCATGTATGTGTAAAAGGTACTACCACAAATTACATTCTAGTTCTAAAAATCTTATGGACATGGTACAAGACTTCCTTAAAAAGTACATATGGATTGGCTTTCATGGATATGGACAAGTAAACAGATTTGCAAGGAGGTCAATGCTACATTTTTATTGCAGCTCAAAATAAAAATTAGAATATCTGAAGGTTATTTTTCCCATAGGGGCCTTCATACAGCTAGAAGGCAAGAAAATCAAATTCAATTGCTTCTTTAGATGAGTCAGAAGCTGGAAATATTGTGTGCAACAGACTATGTAGTAGTGCAAGCTACTGTGTCTAGACCTGAAACACCAGTTTTATGAATACTGGTATTTTTGCACTAAAGTATTTATTAACCTCCAGTTTAATCTTTCAGTCTTTTGCAGTAACAAAGCCAAACTGAATATCATGCTCAGACACACAGTACCATACACATGCTAACATCAGCCATCAGTAAGGACAGGGATAAAAAGTTGTTATTATAGAAAAGCTTAGATTTGAGATTTTCTAGAATGAAAGACAGAACCGCTTTTACAAGCCAACTAAACAGGCTGGACAGAAATCTACATATATATATGGCAGACATATGAATTAATGAGCACATTCTAGGTAGTATGACCACCAGAAAAGATTCTACAATAAAAAACAAATACAACATACCCCCCCCCCCGCCACCATCTCCATCAAACGAATTTGAAGGCATTAGTAGTTGAAGCACATTTACACATAGTACAAAAGCAAAGTGTGACTTTTGAACTTTTTTGGTCCTTTAGAGAATCACTGCACCATGGAGACATTTGGCAATGAAGCTGGAGGATGTGTGGAAGAACTTTAAGATCATGAACAAAATCACATACAGATAAAGAGAGCATAAATGCTCCAGAGCCAGGAGTCTGGGTGGGCTCTGATCACAGTTGCTTAGAGCTCTGGTTTGCACAAGTCCAGCACAGTTTTTTGCATCTCAAATGAGCTAAAACAAAGCAATTCCAGCTATACCTATAATGAGGTGAAAATTACAGGTAATGCAAACATCCACAAGTATTTCAGTAAAGTACCTAAAAAATCACCACCAAAAAGAATGAAAGATTTCAAAGTACAGTTTCACTCAGTGCTTATTAGCAATTAAATGCCTTATTTATGAACTATCCCGGCAGTGCTACAGGGCATGGGGGACCCATGGGATGGGCTGAACATGAGTCAGCAGTGCTCCCTTTCGGTGGCACAGCCTAACGAGGCTGCGGCAGCAGCAGCACAGCAGCTCCTCCAGGGAGGGACTGTTCCTCCCTCGGGATTCACGAGGCCCTATCTGCAGTCCCCTGACCTGTTTGGGGTCTCCCCATACAAGACAGCAACATATCCAAGCAAGTCCAAAGGACTGCAAGTGCGGGCTGAAGGAACTCTTCCCTCAGGAAAGCGACAGGTAAGGAGCGGTGTAACTGCAGCCTAAAACTGTACTGAGACAGAGTTGGACTCAGATTCACAGCAAAAGAACAAGAGCCTGTGGTATCAAGGGAAATTCTAATGAGATAAAATGAAAATATTTGCATGGTGAGAGAGGTTAATTACTGAAGCAGATTGCCCAGGGAAGCTGTGGTATCTACTTCCAGGGAGATATTCAAAACTTGACTGAATGATCGGATTTTGATATTAGCTCGTCACAGAGCTAGGGTTGGGTTAGACAACCTCCAGCGATCCTGTCTAACCTCCACAGCTCGCACAGAATCATTATGCAATAATATATAGTACTTACCTTTTGGAAAAGCAGTTAGTTATTTTTCGTAACATTTCCAGATCTGTTTCAAGAAGTATCACTTTGTGATAGCCCACTGGAAAATTACCCTCACCTTTAACGCTTCTTGACTACGTGTTATAAGTGAGTGCTTCCACCACAATGAAATGGCTCAAATTACATCTTTCAGAAAGACTTCTAGAAATATTTAGGTTTGCAATAGGCAAAAGAAGTCTGGTTCAGAGACACTAAATATTCCTGGATGTATTTACAATATGTAGGGGTATTTATTCCCCACGTGTGAAGAGGCCTTCACACAGAACTAACCATGATGTTCTGTTTTTAAAAAAAGCATCACAAATACTATCATTATAATAATAGCATGTGGTGAAACAAAGGTAACTATGTTTGAAACCAAATCCTTAAGTCAGAAAACAGTTCCTAAGTAATGTTTGAGTTGAAATGTCTCAAATGTCAAGAGAAACAAGATGAATAAACAGTCAGTCTGTTTTCAGCATCCTCCAAGGGATGCTGATGCACAGCAGGCTAGCACAGATGCCCCAGACAATTTTTGTCTTGTTTCAGTAGACTATGCCACATCTGAATGCATTCGAAGTGTGTGGCAGAACTGGGGACCAAAGCCAAGGAGCAGTTCATTGGCAGGAGAGTTCCTGCCAAGAGCAGGTGATAAAATCAGCTGGAGCAGAGCATGTGGCACTGTCCAAAGGGTATCTCTGCAGCACAGTTAGGATCCGATAAGTGCCATACACCCCAGTAAGTTCCACTGGTTTGTTGGTAGGGTTTTGACAGCTGATGTCACATGAAAATAGTTCAGCAAGGTTCAGAAAACATTCCAGTTTGATTGGCTTCACATGCCTATTTTCATCGTCTGAATCATGCAACATCTCTCCTCAGACGGTGCAGGCAAACTCTGAGCAAACTGGAGCAGAGCTGGGCCGGCAAAGGAGGCAGTCTAGACAACACACCACTCACCCCAGATGTTCAGACAGGGACTCAGTGCTTCAAAACCTGTATGTCCTGCATTAATCACTGCAAACTCCAAATGTGGGCATATCCCATCTTTAGAAATATAGGACAACTTTTTTTTTTTTTTTTACAGATAGGGCTCTTCAGTCAAGATTCACATTGGCATAGTATTTATTAGCCACAAAGAATATGGTAGCTTATCTCCTCTGAGTCATTCAGTGAAGTCTTCAGCAGTATAGGGCATTATAGATGAGTTCTCATCCCTGTGCCCTCAGTTTAGTTCAGTTCAGCATCACATAACCACCTGGCACAGACCTCATACAACAAGGACATACATGAAATAGCCTTATTAGAGTGCCAGAGCACTACATCCACAAGCAGGAGTGGGACCAGGCATCTTTTGCATAGCCAGGCATCTCAATGCATAAGACAAAACAGGGGACTTACTTAACAATCTTCACAATTCAGCCAACCCCTATGTGTGCCACCTAAAATCCTGACAGTGACTTGAAAGATTTCATATTTGCAATCCTTCTCCCTCAGACTTCATCTCCCCTGCTTTTATGACAGCACTGTGAATTTCAACTTCATCTCCCAGGAATTCATTCCTAAATGAATGGTTAATTGAGTGACACATGCAAGTCTCATTACTGTGATGTTCCAAACCCCATTGCAAGACACTGCACATTGCAAAGGTCAGGTTAAAAATTAAGGCAATATTAGTTACATGAACAAACAATTCCTTCAGCCAATTCAAGCTACTGAGGACTGCTCTGTTAGATTGTTTTAACACACAAAAGACAATTTTGATTTCCCAAATGGAAATCTTAGATGCTAAATTTCAGCAAAGTTTGCTAATAAAACTCTGATAACCCCTAAAATCAAAGACAGTGTGATATAATAATGATAATATTAGCATGCAATGAAAATAGTAGTAACTTAGTGAGACAAAAAAAACCTGTTTCATTTTCTAGAGGCTCTTATATAAAAGTAAAAATAGATCTGTATCAGTAACAGCCTGCATCTGCTACCATGAGTGAAGATGATTCTGTAAGGATTTCTTCCAGTGTTTCATCACTTAGCACTGGCTGGGATCTTCAAGTGTTCTTACACTGGCAGAGACAGTTATGTGAAATATGTTTCAAAGAGAAGCACTAAATACATATAAACCCATCTTTAAAAGACAAGTAAATCTGCACTGTAATTTAAAAGCACATGAAATAACTGCCTCTGTAACTTGGTCACTGCAATTGCATTGAAGATAGCAGCACTGACTGTAATGATCTTTCTGTATAAATCAAGATGACAAAGCCATTTTTATAGGATCTCTGCCATAATTCAACACTTATTGTCCTGCCCTTGTATGACAAGTTGTAAAGGAAGACCATTCCAGATACCAAGAGAAACAGACCTCTTATCCCAACAGAAAAAAGAGTCTTTTCCAGAGGTAAAAAGTTTCAAAAGTTCAAAGCTGATTCCTCAGTCATAACTAATCATTGTCACTTTCCTGGTTCTTTTAGCACCTTCCTTCATGAAATAATATATCTGGACCCCTTCCTTTTCAGATGTGTTCAGAGTCACTCATAAGAAATAATAATAGTCAATTAATAAGAAACCCTAAAGTATGGAAATATCAGGAAATAAGTTACAATTAACATTAAAAATTCTCATGTGCTGGCAAACCAGTGACTTCTCACATCTGCTCTCCCTCTTTGAGCTCTCCTCTCTTACACCACAGTGGGAGCTCCTCTGTCTTTCCGGCGAGGCAGAGTCCCCAGCAGAGCTCAGCCCCGCACTCAGTGCCTGTTTCAGAAACAGCAGCAATCACCTCACAACATCAGTGCTGTAGTGCCAGCAAGGAGTTCTTAAAAATTGTTACAACATTAAGGAACTTGAGACACATGAGTCACTTTTGCGCTTCCAGTCTCACAATAGATTACATAAAGATAATGTTTTCCAACAAAACCACTTGTCATTATCTCCAGATTTTAGACAGCCCCTTACTGGATTTTCATGAACTATAGTAGGAAGGTACAAGTATCCAGTTAGTAAAAATGTAATTCAATAAATCTATGGAATGCAGTTGGTTCAAGTGTGTAAGACTACTTAAATCAGAGACTGTAGTAGATCACTAAAGTCTGGCTTATTATTGACCTATTATTACTGTTGTCCTCAAATACATTCAGGTCTATTGCTTGCTATTTCTTATAAGCACCACACAACAACTGCTTATAATTTTACATCGTATCCTCAAAATCATTTTATGAACCTACTATTATGAGGTTATTTTTCCATTTATTTATCATATTAGCTATTAAAATTTTTTAACTGACCATCATTCAATGTGCTGGATAGTGAAATCTCATTAGTGAGATTTTTATAGTGTTAGAAAGTTGAGTTTCAGGCATGAACCCCAAAGTATTTCTGAATATTTGATGAGCCATCAACAAAGACACCGTTATGCTTTTTTTTTTAACTACAGAGAGACAATTAAGAGCATCTGTTTTGAACTGCTTGTAGCGATTATTCATGGTCAAGACCAACACAATGAAGTACATCAGAACAGCAACAGCTCTTAATAAATTTTCCTACCTTATCTGCCATTATCATGGAGGCCCCGCCATGAATTCCAAGAATTGGAATAGAAGTCTGAGATGAGATAAAATCCAAAATCTGAGCTACTGCCTCCTGATCAGTGTCATCTCCAAAAACCACTCCATGGATCTTGGTGCCTGACATCAAGTCACAAACATGTGTTATGATGCTCTTAGGATCAGTCTGGTTCACAAGAAGGGTCACTACATTGATATCAACAGTCAGGTCTGCTGACATTTCCCTGGTCCAGAGAGCTCTGATATCTCTCTCTGTTATATACTTGGTCCTTCCCAGAATCACTGCAATGTTCAGGATGGGATAATTTTTCTCTGCTCCACGAACAAGATCCAAAGGCGCCAGAAGAGCTTGGAGTACCAGGAGAGCACAGCCAATTTTCCTCATCTTTGCCAGCTTTATCCCCTGTAAAAGTGATCACATTGTATAAGAACAACACAGAGAAAAATAATATATACTGTATATCTTCAATGAAGGTTTTAAACAGAAAGCTTCTGGGCATAATGCAAATTTTAGCAGCTTTTTATAATGCATTCTTCACCTTAGATCCAAATCAAGCCTCTTCTATCCCATCAAAAACTTGGCTTGCTAATGACAATATTACAGCTGGGTCTCCCACAAGCAAGGCAAAAAATGCACAAGTTCAGAGAAAAGAGCCATTAACATTCTTCCTGGATAGCCAACAAATTTAAAATGACTGACATCATTTAAAAAAAAAAAAAAAAGGGACATTCTCATCCTTCTCTTTAACCTTGCTGTGCTAAAACACGTAAAGCAAATCTATTTTCCTTCATCCTGGACATCTATTTTAAACTTTAGTCACAGTCTAAGAGGGAGAGGTATTTTAGCTCAAAATGAGAGAAGTGAGCCAGAGGTCTGCTGGAAACCCCAGTCCACATACTCCTTACGTCTCACAGCGTCCCAAACCCACGCTGTTTTATTTCTGAAGATCTCTCCTAGGCAGCCTCTGCTCAAGGAATCCTACTGCATTTCTGGAACAGATTCAAAAGCAAGATATTCTATCTTAATTCTTTTCCATCCTCTCATGCAGCATTCAGAACCTGAGCCTCTCAGAACTGCTGATCTCGGACAGAAAGTTGTGCCTACTGTATAAGGGGAGGGTGCTCCATAAATGAGCATCACTGCATTGGTTACCTCATGTCTTCACTGAATCTCTGTAGGGGGCTGAATATAGACGGAGTAGGACGGGGAGAGAGATGAGCCACAGAAGGGATCTGTACTATCTGAAGGAGGGAGAGGGAGAGCAGGTCTGACTCTGCAAGATCTCCCCCTGTTTCTGTGCCCCGAGGGATTTCCACCCCCATAACTGGCTCTCTGCTAGCTGCAAGAAGGGAGTCCCTGTGCCACATAAAGCCAAGCTTGTTGCAAAGCGTCACGCAGAACACACAAGCGGGGCTGTCCAATCAGGGCGGCATTTTTCAGATCTCCCCTCTCATCCTGCCAGCCCTATCTCCATCCTCAGTCAGAGCCGTCTGCTGCTGAAACACACGGCCAGACACGGGCTTGCAGCATCACCACCTCCTGCCGGGGCACACAAGGAGACGAGCACCCGGCAGCGCACTTAACCGCACATCACTGCCCTGCGCTACCCGATGGCACTGCGGGCCCGGCTCCCGCCGACCGCCGCCACACCAGCGGCGGCACGGAGCGCGCTGCACCAGCAGAGCTGAATGCCCCAGCTTCCCCCCGAGCCCGAGGGAGGCTCCCGGCCCCTCCGAGCCCCCGGCCCCTCCGAGCCCCCGGCCGGGGCACTGCACTCGGCGCTGCCCGCCCTCAGCGGCGGCCCCGGGAGCGCGGCGCGAGGGCGCCCCCCTGCGGGCGCGGCGCGCACGTACCCAGCGCCTCAGGAGACGGAGCGGCGGCGGCTGCCGGAGGTGCCGGTGCTGCGGGCGGTGTCAGTGTCGGTGTCGCTGCAGGACATGTCGCGACCGCGGGCATGTCGCGCCCCTCGCTGCCCGGGCTCAGGGGCGGCCTCCGCGCCGCCGGCCGCACGCGTGATCCCCGCCGCAGCCTGCGAGCCACATCGCATCCCGGGAGGGCAGCTACGCGGACAGGGAGACAGGCAAGGGGGGGCTGGACACGGTGTGGGGGACGGGACGGGACAGCGGAGGGAGAAGAGGAGAGGAGGAGAAGCCGTTAGTCAGGTTGCAGATTTGACAGGAAAAAAAGAAATATACTTCAATCGCATGTGGTATGCAAACGGAAATAAAGTGACTGCACTCAAAAGTTGCCCCCCTTCACTCAGAAACAGATTTCAGCTCTTTGCTAAAAGCAGCTCCGTGAGCCCACAGCTGTCCGGGATACGTCCCTCATCTTATCCAGGTCAGGAAAATCCGAGGCTCCCGACTGCCCGTTCGCTTCCAAGTGAAATTGACGGGTTTGAGCTCTAAGGGAAGAGACATCCAACCTGGAAAGAGCAGCTAGAAGCAAACTAATTAACATGATCTTGGCAGGTTCAAAACAAGCATAACCTGGAGCGCAGCTAAAGCGGTATGGGATAAAGCTCTTTTTGCTCCTGAAACGGAACAGCTTCATTCCCAATTTACCATAAACAAACCCAGAGCGACACTCTAGCAGAGCCCGCCACGGAATGCTCGATTGCTCTGGTTTTCTCATTCACAATTCCCAGTAAATATGCATGAAGACAGCTCTTCAAGCAGCCCCTGCTCTATGTAGGACGCCGGCGCGCGAGGCAAAGCAGCCGGCATTCCCTGACCGGCCCCGGGTGCAGGGGGAACTCGGAGCGCAGCCCCGCTCGCTGGGAGCCGGCACCGCCGGGAGCGGCACCCGGAGCTCCGCGCCCCTGCCCCAGCGCTGGGCGCGATCCGGGCTCCCCAGAAAGGCGGTACTTACTGCATTCTCCCTCCACATAGTTCCAGTTTAAAGATCCTCAAAGTCATTTCAGTAGATTCCTTTGCAAACAATGAAGTGGAAAATAGGTCCCTTAACGCCTGGATTTCATCCTGCAACTTGTTCCCACCGCGGTAAATAGCAGCCCGGCAGGTCTTTATCGCTTGAAATCCCGCATGATCAAGTTTTAGCAGAGCCATTGCAACTGAGATTCGCTCTTTACTTTTGGCAGGAGGCATTTAAGCGTCTTCATTTTTTTTTTTTTTCTTTTCTCTTCCCTTTTTTTTAAATTGCGATATTGCCGCAGCAGTTCCCCAGGACGGCAGGCACGGAGCCCCCGCGCTGCTCTCGGCTCCTTGGAAGCGGCGGGGACTGTCGGCACGGGCTCCTGGAGGTGCGGCGGGCTCCACCCGGGGCCGCCTGCGCGGCGCTGCGGGCTGCGCCCGGCGCGCTCCGCTCCGCCGCCCCCGGCACCGCCGCCCTTGCAGGGACGAAGCTCAGGGCCGCCTTGTCAAACCGAGACCAGCCGCGGATACTTTGAAGGCTTCTCCGCCACCCCACCCCCCCGCCCCGTTCTGCTTGCACAAGCACCAGCGAATGAGTCAGACGCAGGCAATCGGGGGAGGGGGTGTCAGATCTGGGGGAACGGCGAGAACACCGGGTTTGGGGCACAGGAGTGGCAAACTCGAGCGTTCTCTCCGCAGTAACATCCCCAGCGAAAGGTTGGTAGCCCGGGAAACCCCAGAGTGTTCTCCTTTCCCTTGATGCAGGGGCTGTCAACCAGAAATCCCTGCCGTGGGGCTCAAGGGAATGAATGTGGAGCAGCAGCTTACACGCTGAAAGAAGCCCTAAAAGCTCCAGACCACAGCCAAATATCACAAAAAAGCTCTGTAGAAGTTGGCTCCATCTGTGCATCCCTGCTGCTCCATCCTCCTTTCAACATCCCCCATTTCAAAGCCTTGAGCCTTGTTTTTTCATCTCCTATTCCCCTCTCGCAGCCCTGGTGTCGGACCCAGCTGGCCTTAGAGCAATTCTTGCCTCCCTGCCCACACCACAGCCCACCAATACCTTCCTCCACTGCACACTACTGTGCCTTCTCCCTCACTCCATTGCTCTCCTGCTCTTTCCTTTCCACCATCCTGCTCCAGCTGCCACAACTTATTTGGTTTTGCACAAACGAATGTACCAGCTAAGTACCACAGAGGGATGGCCTCTTCCGTGCTCCATCCTTTACAGCCATGTTTGTTTCTACACTGAATACTTCAGAGTAAGGCAAAGTCACACGTTTTGACAGACCTCCCACTCCTACACCAGAGGAAACTTTTGGGTTCAAATAGGATAATGCCAAGTGTCCACTCACTGAAGTTTGCTTTTCACTACATTAAGACACAGGACGCCAAGAAATCTCTCCCAAAGACATTTAACAACACATCAGCTTTACTGGCCTTGACAGTCTCATCATTGAATTCCCCAGTAGGTCTATGCCTGGCTTTTTTTTCTCCTGTGAAAGATCTCACGTTCTAACTTATTTAGAGATTACTTCCTCAGACATTACATTACTCTTTCTAAGCAAAGCAATTAAGCAGCTTCAACTGCCTTTTTTTTTTTTTTGTTTGATGTTTTAATGCATCTCTGCATTTCACCCTGGATGCACATTTTCCCCCTGTAAATATTACAGTGATGTTTGTCACGGTTACTGGAGATGAGGTTGCAGTTTCATCCTTGTGTAAGGGTTATTTCAGTGTTATCATTCAGGAGATTTACTGGAACAGCAGCAAAAGCAGATTCAAAATCCTCAAATGCAAGTGAAATTCACAATGGTAAAAAATTGCAGCTCTAACGTTAGCACATGTTTAAAATATAAAAAGGGACATGGTGTTTTTGGAAAATACTTAGCATACAATACACTATGTACAATACACTGTCAGAGTCTAATGGTGTGAAAGACCAATACAAGAAATAACCGCATTTTCTAACTTCAGAGCTATATGATTTTCATTAATCTAAATTTACAAATAGTTTAGCATTATTTCCAAATATTTTTCCTCAATTACTCTCATAAAATTTTGTGAAATACCACAATAAAACAGTCCAAATTCACAAATTAGAATTAAAATAGAACATATTAAAAGTTTGTGCAAACACAGTGGGATTAATCTTGGCAATGCATACGCAGTCTTCCCAAAAGCCTCACCAAATTCAAGCGGATTACTGCCTACAGAATTGGGTAAATGCTGCAAAATTAAGACTGCTGCTTTAATAAACATTCACACTCCATCTCTAGGTATATTTGTACAGTTTTAAATTAAAGAGCTTCAAACATGGTAAGAAATCAATTTCACTCAGCAGAAACAAGAAAACAATACCTATAGTGTCATAGCATATAAGTGTCCAACCCTTGTAAATTTTTTTTTAAGGGAACACTTACTTCAAAAGCAGCATAACACTAACCATCCCTGCACTTGGGGCACTGAACATTTTCATGGACATTTATTCTGGAAGGATTGATCCCTAAATGATTGCCTTCTCTGTATGGGCAGCTCTGCACTTTTCTAAAAGCAGCCACAAGTTCAAGAAGTTTGGAATCATGTATTCTGAGGATATTTTCCACCTGGAGTTTCCCTATCAGGCCTGCCTCCTACGTAAACACATATTTAAAGGTCAGGAACTTTCTTCTGACTCTGTTCCTTCTAAAATAACATTAAATTGCAAAGAGGTCTCCTCTTTCTGAAAATGACCTGTTGCAGAGAGCACTTGCCAACAAAAACAAGCAGCCAAATTATCAGGTACAAGCAATGTTTCCAAAGCAGGGTCCAATGATCTGGCACAAGGCAGATTTCTGCCTCTGTTGCTGACTCCTTAATGAGTGACACTAACTTGCTCTCTATTTGCTTTACTGTAGCAGCTGAAAGATGCTTAACCTCAGACATGTTAGACAGCTAAATTAAAAGTCAAATTTAACCTCCAGATTCCAGAAAACAACTCTATAATTTTCCTCTCACTTTTAGAAAGTGCACTAAGTAAGCTAAGCATAATCATGCTCTTTAAAAAATCAAAATTCTTCTCATGAAATTACACCAATATTAGTCCAAAAAACACTTTAATACATTCAATGTCACATTATTGCCACTCTACTATCAATAGAGGTCTTCTTTGCAACAGTTTGACAATTTGAGAGATCTTTCAAACAAATTGCAGATTTCCTCAATAATCCTTGCAACATGAAAATTCCATTGCACACAACTTCGTAAGTTTTATGAAACAAAATGGTAGTGAGGTATTACAGGTTAAGGGAGAGAAACTCACTTGGAATTCCTTCCAAATTTAAAAATGTTTCTAGTTCCAGCAATAAACTACTTTTACATTTAGGGACTATTGCTGTAACTACTGACAATTCATTCATATGCTTCTAATCTGCCACAAATATCTGAATTTCACCTACCCTGACAAATCTCTCCAACAGGAATCAAAAGTGACATTGAAGCAAAGTCACTTTTCAGTACCGCACAGGATCAGGTCGGAAATGAAAACCCTTGACTCAACAAAAACTTAATGCATAGCAAACAAGGATACAGTAACATAAATTTACTCTTGGGAGGCTGAAAAGTTACTTACATGCTAAATGAAATCAAAGTAAAAATAGGAAAGAACTCAATTGTTTTCAAACTTGCTAAAACATTTTGTCACAGATGGCCCTCTTATTGAAAACTGGCATAGCTCCTCATTTGGCAGTGCTCTTTCTTGCACAATTTAACAAGTCATGCATGAAATGATGGCCTTAAGCTACTCTCCGTTTTGCAAAGGACATGAGCTAGCTGCCATGGAAAAAAGAGGAGGCAACATCACTGAGTGGAGCTTGAGGCTGTTACAGCACTTCAGCTTCTCTGCAAACAACCCCCAGCAAGGAAGGAACACCCCAGGGGCAGCTCAGCCAAAATTGCTTCTTTCTACCTCACCTCTGATTATCAGAGCTATTCAGGACTCACCAGGGTTGGGTCTCTGTCTCTTTTGTAATCAATTCCCCATATAATATTAATCTTCAGATGTATTTTCAAACTCTTCTATGCAGCTCCCAAGAGGAATTCTTTTTCTGGGGGATCACTGAATTAATCAACTCTAACTCTAAGGGTCAAAACAGAATTTCATAATGAACTCTGTACTTTTTAATTAAGGCTTCTCTATTAACAAAGATCTGTGTCACAGCAATGCAGTCCTGTACACTGTATCAATACCAATCCCATTACACACTGAACTGCAGAAGGCCAGCGCTTCAGGGAACTGAATCAGGTAAATACTAGTTCAAGACTGCTTCTCTTATGCCCTTGCTGCACTCCCCCATCAGAAACCGCGAAATATTAGTATATTTCTAACCAAATCTTCTAGGAACACCCAAGAAAACACCTGAGCTCTGCATGGCCAGCACAGCCTATTCATTAATGCCTATAGCAGTGAAGGAACAGTCAAAAATTGTAATTTTTTATTTAGGGCCAAATTATGATCTCCTAATCCTCACTGAATTTAGTAACTAAAGTGGTAAGCCTTTACAAACTAGAATTTTTAAAAATACCATTTGAAGCCTCCTCTTCAGTAGCCCTAAGCCATACAAATCTGCCCCACATATCTATTATGGACAGCATGAGGAGCCTCCCAGACAACCAGTTACTAGTATTTGTCTACCTAAAGGATGCTCAGATTTTGGAAGTGCATAATGACAGCTCTTACTTCACATGGAATATCCTATGTGGACCCACATTTGAGGTGGTCTACCTTTACAAAGACTTTATATACCTAAAAAGACCCCTGTGTATACAGCTAATGTATATTGTCAAATAAGTTAGAGATTACTATAATTTTGATCTTTTGATGAAACATACTCCTGTATTAGGTATTCAAGGGGCTGGACAGACTCCTTAAGTTTGAAAATAATAATTAGAAAAATATCTTATGAATCTTGAAGACAGGTGAGCTTGTTGTCTTTACCAATATTAGTATTATACAGCAAACTTTTATTGAATATTTTTATTTCATATAAAATTTGTTTTCATATGAAAAGAATTACTACTTGTGACTGATAAGAGCCAGCAGTGACCCCTCACACATTGTTCATTGGCAGAACTTGTTTGCCAAAAGAAAAGTTGTACTGAGTGGGAAGCACCAAGATGCCTACACTGCATCTGCTTCTCAGTGCTTCACTAAGCAAATTCTTATGGAGTTAAGGCTTTTCTAAATCTAGAAAATCAAATTTAGTAAAGGTCAGTGGAAGCTTCTTATCAGCGCAAAGTTACCTCAGCTCTCACTGGGAGATATTTTTAAGACAAGTAGTATTTTGCTCCCTGCATCCAACCCATCTCTCAATTGTAGGCACTGGCTCTATTAAAACTAGGTGCTAAAGGCTCATGAGACATCTGAGCCAGTAGGAATAGATCCAAGATAGAAAAATCCCCCTTGAACTTAAATTACAGTTCCACATGATGAGTCAGAGCCTTCTGTCACCTATTTCTGCCACACAGGCTACATGGCTTTAGTTCATATACAGGAATGCTATTGAGCCACTTGAGTATGAGTTTTCTTTGAAGTGCAATTATCATGGTGGTTTTAGGTCCTGCATTTTGTCTGCTCCTGCTCCAAAGGAACCCCATTTTTTGCTTTCTGTAGAAAGAATGCCTCTTGCTTTTCCCTGCCCAAGGAGAATTCCAGGCTGAGATAATAATCACAACTGGGATTATTAGCAGATCTAATTAGTTTCATTCTATTGTATTTGCAAACCTTGACTTAATCTTGCTGGTGGAAACAAAGAGCAAGACAAAGGGGCTTTTTTAATAAAATAACATATTAAAACACATTTGTCTCCCACCTAAAATGCAGGCTTATCTTACCCATTTCTATGACCACATTTCTAGGAACTGATAGCCAAATCAATTACCATAGTTCCAAAATGTCTTCCCAAGAAAATCAAATGCTATTTCACCTACCTCTAAACTCTTGTCTGACTGATGGGTAGCTCTGAAACCTAAAATAACTGGCTTCTGCTTCTTATGGCAGGGGAGGTCATATTGGATGGAAGAAGGAAGGATTCAAGGAATTTTTTAAGGCTGCTAGAAACACAGGAATGTCTCCTCTCTTGTCTACTTGTAAGGTTACTCATGGAATTAACCCTTAGGAGGAGACATGCCTTTTGTTTGTGGTGGTTTCTTTATGGTCAAAAGATACAGGTTTAAACAGGTCTTTCTCCAAAAAACTTACTGACAAGAATCCTATTCTTCCCTCCTCTCCTGTCCTAATGGGACAAAAGACAATAATTCCTGTATGAATTCTGAAAAGAGAGGTCAAGGACTGGGAAGTTCCTAGTTCTCCAGGTGACACAGAATATATTCAAAATTGCTTTGAGAAAGAATTTGAGTTCAGAGGCTGAGATTAAGAGGATCCTATAGGTGGGAGCCTCAGTTACAGCTGGGAGGAGGATGCTGACTGTAGATTTGCTGCTCTCTGATCTTTCCAAGCTGGGTCAACAGTCAAGAAAGTCCTATCCACATTCAATGACAAAAGTAACTTGCACAAAGATTTGTGTGGTTTTGATATTTGAACATAGATGCCTAAATGCATTCTAAATTTTTACGCACATAGGTGCATCCTCTCTGATAAACTTTATAATAGCCATTAAATATAAAAAGCCCAAAAAAAGTAATTTTGTTTTCGAAATAAAGAGCTTTTATGATTTGCTGGAATGACTTCATCAACGTGACTTCATCAGAGCAACTTAAATGGAGACAAACTAAATCTATACTTACATTAATGACATTCTTTGCATTGAGATCAACTACTTTTTTAAATACCATTGGCTAAACAAGATCTGATATATCAACACAAGTATTAAACTTCTGAAACTCATGAGACAGTCAAGTATATATTTTGAACTATAAATACCCTGTTTTGTTTTACCTGACCATCTACATACTGTACAAACATTCAGCAACATTCAAACACATGGAGGACTGGGGGTTTTTAAGCAACAATTATATACAAGAATCATTAAAAATATATAAACATCTGAAGGTATTTCACCGACTTAATTGAAAAAAAAGTCCCAGAGCCACTTTCTGGAATTAATATACAATTGCTAATTTTTATAAGCCAATTAACTGTAATCTCACTCAGCAGACGGCTGTATGCTATCTACCCTCACACAACTATTTCTGTTCCCACCAGTCCTTTCTATCACACAGATTCCAAAATAACTGTGATATATGTAGGAACAAGAATATTTCTCTAGCTTAAAGCCTGCCAGATCTTATCTTTCATCTGCAAAGATCAGACAGATTTCTTGCTTTCTTGATTTTAGCCAGAAAGCTAAAATGATGGAAGATAACCAAAAAGAGAAGACTTTCTTTTTAGACTGCCTTGCTGAGTGGGGAACAATGTCCTGTTCCAAGGTACACAACACTGGATAAGGGCTCAGGAGCAACTCCATCTGTGTTTACGTTGTATTGCCTTCACCTTTACATACACCCTTCTATCAAAATCCAAAGAAATGTTAGTATTTTCAGGACAAACAGCATTTTCTTACGCAGTACCCCAAGGAGCAGATACTGAATATAACATCGATATTCTTTGAAAAATTTCAAAACACATTGGGTTTATATTCACCCCAAGTATTACAGTAATAACCACTTAACTTTAGTGATCTCACTGTTGCCCTAGCTCACAGATTTGTTTCATGGTTCCAAGTTTTCTGTGATGCCAGCCTGAAAACTTTAAACATCGTATTTTTTACCAACTGACTTTTCATCTCTGCTGGTTATCAACATTCATCCTTGAATGCAGGTGAAAGAGCTGTTCATCCCAAACACTTCAAGGTTCAAAAACAAAATGAAAAATAGACTCTATGTTTACTCTTTGCAGAATTTTCAGCTTTCATTCTTACCCCAGTTGAACAAAATGATTTTTAGTAACACTAGCTCCTAGACTGGCTGTTTACTCCAAGAGTAAGTTATAAGGCTGACAGGGGTGAATTTTTTTTTTTCACTAATCCCATTTGGGGGATGGGACAGGGACATCTTAATGCTCTGAATTAGGAATTGGCTCCATTTTCAGACAGGAGGCATGGAGTGGGGTTTAAGCAGTTCATTTTAACCCTTCATTATTTTGAAAATGTCTTCCTATCATTTACAAAGGTTCTGTTGGTACCTTACCTTCTGCAAATCTTTATCAGCTCCACCAGTCATCGGCACACACAGCTGCATAAGGACATTTACAGATGTTCACCTTAGCTCATCTAGAACATCTGTTTCACTTACTCAAGTTCTGTGTCCTGAAAAACACTGTGGTATTTGAAAAAGGCAAAATTCCCTGATGCTGACAATCCTGAGAGCTTTCATGTTTAGCATAGCCAGTTCTTCCCAATTTAGGGTCATTAAAACATCACCATCATCACTTACACAGGCACTTCCGAGTTCAGTATTACTGAAGAGACTACAGGAGGATAGAGAAATGCCCAAAGGAAATGTCCTCCAAGAATCTTAGTGGGGCATATTCTGAAGAAAAAAAAAAAAAAGAACACCCAGCCATGCTCTTAATGACAAAGACTTCTATTCCTTAAGAGATCACCCAAATTATCTATATACAAAACTATACTATCTCAAAATACATCTTGTCATGCACGCAGCATAACGTATATACTCTAAATATACCCCATCACATCAGGCAAGATTGCTGAATAATTCTGATAATTTTTCTTTTGATAATTTTTCTTTTATCCAACCAACCAGACTAGGTCCATGAAGGTTTGGTACTTTAAACACACGTTAAGCTTTCATTATTCACTTAGAAGCTTTGAGATAATCTGCTTCTTATCTTGATCCACACCTGTGTTTTGTCTGTGAATTGTTAACTCAATGCAGTGGAGCATTGGCAGGTCCAACGTCTTCACCAGCACAACAGCACTTTAGTAAGCAAAACTGTATTTTGCTCCTTGAAGTTCAATTAACTGCTGAGTTAAACCTCATATCAAGATCATCAATTAAGGCACTTAGACTGCTGAGAGAGGAAAGCATAGGCAGGAATAAAGCTCAGTTTCTAGGGATAAGTGAATAGTATTTTCTCAGATTGTTTTCCGAATAAGGTAATTTTTTAAATGTGAGGAATAAACACACACTAGATCTGACAAATCAGCACAGATCTGGAGACTTTGATTTTATATATAGTTCCATAAAAGACACTAGCTTATAATATGACAGAACATTAAGTCAAAATTCTAACTTGTAAACATAGTAGTATGAAGCACTCAATTTCTAAAAGAAAGACTAAAAAGGTAATAAATTTCTTCTTTAAAAGGCAAATGATTAATTGTCTATAAACTCAGCAGATATTTTACTGATAAACTGCACCAAGGGGATTACTGCAGAAAATAATTGTTTGCCTTATGTTTCTTATATTGAAATTACTTTTTGTGTATTCCTGCAGAAAAGAGCACAGGTCATTACAATTTGATTTACCATTTAAAATAAAGTCTGAGATGACAGTTGTTCACTTACACCAAGATGCAGACTCAGCCTACATAGCCATGTCTCAGCCCATGGCCTGCAGCAGCTAAATAAACACACTGTGTCACACACAGATACATTGCAGCAACTACAGAGAATGCGGAGAACACAACACATCCCCCAGAAGGACACGCACACTGAAAGACTGTACATCCATCACCTTTGCAGCATGTGATTGTTAATCTAACCATATGAAATCATGGCTATTCTTAGCATCGAGTACGTCACCATATAAAATGCTGCTCTTGAGGTGTCATATGCTCAGAATAATTTACTTCATTCACAAGAGCTTCTGAATAGTTAAAGCTCTGGCTAAATCCCAAACTTCCTCTATAACTACTCTTAGCAAGCTGAACAGCATCCCAGTGTTCGACCTCCCTCTGAGAAAAGGAAAGGGAACAGCAGGATATAATCCTCTCCCTAAAACGGGTGGAAAGATGGTCTAAAAGTCAAAGGACATTAAAACTACTCAAGGGGACAAAAAGCAGCTCCATAAGTTGCCTTGCATGGCAATTACCTAACAAATGCTGCATGTCACCCAAGAACAGCAGTCTTGCATAAGCACAGAGCAACTGCACACTGTACCTTGTTCTATAGGAAAGGTAAACTTAGAACCTCCAGTCAGCTATTTCAGCAGTTACCATGCCTTCCAACTGCAGCACAACGATGACTAAGCTCGTTAAAATTGTCTTCTGTACAGGTTGCTTATAGATTCATTGGTACTAATTCCACACAGTGAGAATTCCTCTGTTCCTATGTGCTGCAAATGCCACTCTTCGAGTCTCTTACACTTCTGTAGGCAGCAGTGAAATGATTCATTGAAACCTTAAATTCCGCTCAAATCAAACATTTAATATTGTCTCAGGCTAAGTTTAAAATCCAGGCCTGCAGCTGTACTGCCATTTCTCAGCTGGATCTAGAACACTCATCTATAATGTTTCCCAGCTGGACACTTCATTATAAATCCTGTTGCATGAGCTAAGGAAAAAAATCTCTGTGGTTCTGTCCAACTGTCAAAAAAGTAAGTTCAGAATGACAGCAAACATATGACTAGGGCATATTTGTCCTCAGAGAAAAATTCTAGCCACTATATAGAAAAACTCCCCCATCTGTACTAATACTTAGAGAGAATCGGTTGGATAGAATACCAAGGTAAAAAGATTATTCTACTCAACTGCATTATTTTGAAAAATAAAGTCTATCCTACATGAAATAGTCCAAAGCTACATTAAGCATAAGCAAGTTATTTTAGCTTGATTCTGCATGGAAACTACATTCAAAACTGGGTTGAAGACTTCCAATGCACAGCCATACTTATATTGTTTACACAAAAACTATTTGAGAAGCTATCTACATAGTGTCCACATCATTACTTTGTCATGGTATGATCTGTAACTACTCTTGAGTCATTAGCAGCCTTGATTACTCAGTAGGCATCTAACCACAGGAAAGGAAAACAAATCACGTTACCTCGTGCTGATTTAAAAATTGTCACTGGTGTAATGTGATGTAAACTGACAATGCATTGCAGTTCCAGCACTGCATTGCATCAGAGGTGAAACAAGCAGGCAAAGAAACAGCCAGAGCTAAGAATAGCAAATTTAACCCTTCAGAGAGAGTCACAGTAAGTAGCAAACATAAATTAGGCAGAGCATAGATAGCACTGAAGAAATCCCCTTATTTAGGTCTTTAGCAGACTAATCTGCTGGGGCATGGGAACATTTACAGAACATAACAGCCATGCAGTCACAGCACATGTGCACACGAACTGCCTTCAAGTACTCTGAAGTACACACACAAGCAAAACAACACACAATGTTTCCCTCCTCCCCCCACCCTGGTAAAAAACTACATCTCAAACCCTTTCTGAATAGAGACCAACATTTCAGTTCACTGCCTGGAGTTCTGAAGTGTTTTGCTTTGTCAAATGCAGCCCCGGGATTGCTTTATTTCTCCTTATGCTTTTCTAATCACTTTGTGAAGGCTGTGGGCATATGCTCTGACCCTTGTCATCTACTTAAGAGCATTCCAAGTTTCTAAGTAGAGCTGTATCTTCTTTCCCTTTAAAAGTTTACAACTACATCACTGTCATCATAGCCTGCCTGCAAATTTCTGGAGGGGAATAAAAACAAGGGACAGAAAACAGATACAGAGAGAGTATCCCTCCTCTCCTCGATACACAGAGCTCAAATAAGATTGTTCAGGTTTTGGCTGCCATTCCCAAAGTCATACCTGAGTTTGTATTTCCATTCTATAAGTTCATTCATTATACAAGTTTTAAATTCATGTGATTTTTCCTGTATGAGATTTTGAAAAAAGGCTTGAAAAGAAACCTAAGGTACAGCCAAAGCAAGCTGAGTTTCACTGAAACACAGGCTTCAGCTATTTCACATCTTCTTAAGTGTTAGTGCCATCACAAGCAATGAACCAAGTCTTTATATGACAAGACAAACAGAAGAATCTTTTTACCAACCACTTTTATTCCACTGCTTCAGCCCTGGGACCATGGATTAACTTCAATGTGTTTGAGTTTGCACCTCAGTTCTGAAAATTGCCATCACTTTAAATAGGTGAAAAGGCACCATGTGGAAGGGAAAGATGCTGCAGCACATGCCCAGAACATAACCTGGCTATAACTCCTAACTCTTCCACATCACATCCTTTTCTTCCAGCAGATGAGCATTTCTGTATGTGCAATCAATGTGAACCAAATTTACCCTGCCTTTACAAAAACATTTAAAATTTATGGCTGAGAGAAGCAAAGTGATCTCTGTGCAAAAGTCAGGATAGAAAAGAAAAAATTAATGTGTGGAATTTTCTCTGACTAGAGAGATATTCCCCACTTGTTGTATTTCAGCATCTCACAATCTCTTGATACAGTTATGCACAAAACTCTTGCGATGGAGAAAAGGAGCAAATGTTTTTCCATCAGCTTTCTTGGTGATGAGTCAGTCTCCTTTTTCCTCAGCTTCTTTATCCTTACATAATATTACATAATAATATAGAAGTGTTCTATTTCCCATCAAGGAATATCTTGCATGTTTTTAAACACATTAAAGCAGATTTACTTTGAAGCTTTGAATTGTTTGTAGCTTCCCCCAGAAGAAGCATTGTAAATATCACTGTGTAAATTTCAATTCAGTGGTTAATGCAAGATAGCAAAACAATTTTGTACACTTTAAACCAAAACTTAACTTTGAAGGAAATGCTGGGATATTAACCCTTAAACAGCTATCTAAGCAAGATAACATTGTTTCAAAAACATCAGGTCAAAATTATTTACATAACAACTGGACAGTTTAAATAGGATTAAATAGCAATATAATACTTTTGGCTGACCCAAATCTGTATCTACTGAATAAATAAGTGGCCAGAAAAAAAAAGTATGTCCCAGTTCTACTCATAAGTAGAACACATTAAAAACTTCTTTCTTTAGGTACCCCTTTTACTGTCCTGACTTCTCAAGAAAAGTGCTGATCCTGTAGGTTCCCAGCACCTCCAGAGAAGGTTCCTCTGCCTTCCTCATTAAGTATTTTGAGGAGATCAGAGAGAGGATTAATTTCTGTTAACCAAGTACACCATAGCATTTATCTTACAAGCCTTACCAGCTGGGAGGGCAATCTCTGTGCACAGACTATTAAATACCTTTCTCCATCATCAGGACATTGTTGGGAATGTTAACCACTACCTCTGATATCAGAGAGTATCAATAAACAAAATTGCACTTAAGGTATTTGTTGTATAAGAAACTTAGTTTAAATCATAAAAATATTCCCCAATGAATCCAGTTCAAATTAATAGGACAGATCCTATGTCCCAGGGAGAGAAGGCATAATTGGTACAGAATTTCAGTCAACAATGAGCTCCACGTTAAAACATCAGAGCAACAGGAGCAACGTCACCACAGCAAGTTCAAACTTTGAAGTAAGCAAAGGGAAAAGATTTCAACATTTTATTTTAATCAGCTTATATACTTTTAATAGAGACCTAATGATATAGCAACTCCAAGATGCAATAACCTGATCATTACAGAGAGGGCACAAGATGGGTTTATTTATAAGATTACCATGGACACTTACAACACATGTGAATATTTTTAATTGTTGTGATGCATTATCACAAGAAATTAATCTACCAATGAGCAGATTTTCCTTTTATGTAGTGACACTGTAGTAGACCACTGTACACTGAAGGAGGTCAGACAGTTTCTCTTTGCCATGTTCATTTCTGCTCTTTCAAATCTGTAACAGTATTTGTAGATGTCACCATTCTGCACAAATTGAAGGGCAAGACTGAGCCATAAGGAATTACTAGTGCTTAAACCTACTTGAGAAGGTCTGTCCAACTTCATTTGGTAAAGAACAGTAATTTGTTCTCAGCTCATGAGGTGCTGGCTATTATGTTTGTAATGGATTATTCCCCTCTCTCCATACTTGGAAGGCTGCATTTAGAGTTTTTTGTTTGTTTGTTTTGTCCTAGTTTCATTATTATAAATTATTACGTTTGAATCAGCTTTTGACCTAGATCCTAAAAAATGGATATTTCCAAGCAAGCCTTCAGAGCTCACATATTCTCAGTGACAGCCACAATTCTGGGACACAAGCTTAGATTAATGCAGAGAAGGGGGAAAAAGTATCAGGAAGTGGGTAATGACATTTCTTCCAGCTAATCTGAAACTGAAAGGGACAAAGAATGAACACAAAAACCACTAGACTTGTAATGAAGAAACAGGCAAAAAAAAAAAAAATCAGTAAATCAGCTGTATTTATCACTAAATAGCTACAATCCAGAATGCTGCATTCAGGGCCAGAAGAAATCTCTTTGCTTAGCAGGAATGAGGAAAGGTCTGCAGCAAGAGCCTCCTGTTGAAAAAACAAACTACATACAACTAATTTTCAGAACTAACAGGATAGCAGAAAGTCATCTAACTTTTTGTTCAGAAGCACAAATTTCATCAGCTAAATAAGTCAGTTTCCACACAATCAGTCCCAATACCCAGCAGATAAAACAGATGGGTCACTGGCCATTCACAGCCCATTTCCATGATATGCATTCTTGAGGTCTATAAATAACCGAGTAGGGACACCTGCTTCCTGGCAGTGCAGTAGAAGTGCCTCTGTTCTTTTCTACTTTCATCATGTTCATTATGGATAAACATAAAAAGAGATAAACACAATAAAACAATAAAAGTTTTTTCTTTCCAAGACAACACAATCTGCCACTCCAGCCTCAGAACAAGCAGCAAACATGTGCCACCCATTCACTTGGCTGAAAACGGTTCATCTCCCAAATTAAACATACTCTGAGGGAATTCATACGGGGGGGGGGGGAGTATTTTATTTTCATTTTATTTCTCCTTCTAGTAATTGCACTGAAATCACTACTAAACTGCTACTTATCCTTCAAGTATGTGTATTCATTCTACTAAATGTTACTTAGTTTATTGTTTAAAAATTTTAAGCCAGAAAATGTCATTCTGAAAAAAAAAAAAAAAATTGGAGAGTGACTCTGGCCAGTAAATTCATTCCTTCTGAAAAACCTATAGGAGCCACCGTTTAGGGTAAAAAGATGGATAATTTCTGGTGGACCTGCCAAAGGCAACTGTGGCCTTCTGTTGTGGACACAAACAAGCTGGTAAGACAACCTGCTCTCCCAGGATTTCACCGTTTATTCCGTTCCAAACAACTCACCCATGTCTTTGTGACATTTGTGAACATTAAGCATAAGAGCACATGAAATCCACTGAGCACAGGCAATTAGAGGAGAGGAAGAGATTTCTGCCACTGAACACTGTTAAGTTAAAGTGTTTCAGCTGGGCATGTTCACAGCTGCATCGCCCAAAAGCAAAAGCCAAGAGGCAATATTCTTTCACAATGCATACAGTCAGCACTACCTGCCACAAGCCCTTTCTATCTTCTTTATTTCTTTTATTCCAACCACTTGTACCTTTTTTGCAGATCTGGATAAAATAACTCCTCCCTCTCAAGATTTACAACCTCAAAACCCATCCACCCTTCTTCAAGCATCTCACCTCCCACTCAAACATCTTTTTGCTTTGTTTACTTTAGATGCATTTCTTTCAAACTCCCTAACATGTTTTCCTTATGAGCTAATCAGCTTCATTTTCCTTTTGGTTTGTTTTCTTCTCCCAGTCTTTCTCAGTATCTACCTACCCTTCTCACTTCATAACAGAAAGAATATGCCAGAAATTTATCAAAAGGCTTCTCTTCTGGAAAATAAATGTTTCCATAGGGAATACCAGCTTCAAAAAAAAAAAAACCCAAACAAAATCCACATTTCCTAATTCCGAGTCAGAAACAGTGCCCCAAAAAAAGAAAACACTTGAACAATACTAGCCTAAAATACAAAACCTTTGACTCAAAGCCTCATTTTACACAATGCTGAAGAGCCTGGCTCCCAGTTTCAGAGATCTGGAAGATGGTTTACCTCCATGCAGAACATGAAAAAATGTATCAAAGTCTGAAACCAAATTATGCAAAATGAGAAAGCTTCCTGTCTTGCTATACTAACAGTTAACTACAATTTGAAATGAGAAAGAAAAAAGGAGAACCTAGAAGGGAATAATCAAAATCCACAATCTTCACAGCCCATACGGTCAGGAAGAATTTAGTCTTCACTAATGACTCATGCGAGTCTCCCTATAATCCCACTCCTGCCTTCTTCTCCAATGTTCTATGTACTGTATCTGTTACATGTATTTTATGAATTTTCTTAAGTAGAAACTTATTTTCTAGCACCTAGCTATGAACTTAAAATACAAATAAATACATCGAACAAGCTCCAGACAACTATTTCTGTATTTGCTTCCCATTTTGCATCAGAAGTTGCCCTCAGACAAATCTGTCCCACACATACAATCAAAGTAATTTCTGCCATCATTTGGGCTGTCAGCCCAATTCCCTGCAAAATTAAGTGACAATGCAACTAAACCCCTTAAGACTAACTAAGTTTAAAAATGGCCAGCATACATTCATTTACACCACCAACAATGGCATTAGACCAACTCAGAGTCACAGACTGATGCCCTTCAACCTGCAAGGAATTCTGGCCAAGATCAATAGTAATACCTTCTATTACAAAATATAAGCTTGATTTTTCTGCCTAATTGTTTGAACAAAGGGTAAGTATTTTTCCTTCAACAGAGTCACTTACAAAATGAAAAAAGTTACCATCCTATTACCAAAAAGAAAAAAACTTGTCTTCACATTGACTAATAATTATACTGAAAATTTAAATGCTCCGATTTTCACAAGTGCAGAGCATGAATGTCATAGTTAGCAGTCAGTTCAGGTAATTGTGATTGCTTTAGACATTCCTGATCCAGTACTGATTCAGCAGCACTAGAAAACATTTATTTACCACTAAAGCAGTGGGAGACAGGTATAGTGAACCATTTTAATTAACACTTATTCATCACTACAACATAGATAAAGCATTTTCAAAGGTTTATTTTCCAGCTCTGTATGGGTTCATTTTTAATGATTTCTTTGGCTTTTCTAAATTAATTTAAAATAATTGCCAACCTACATTTAATATAATGTCCTTATGGTCACTGCTGAAATAATGTTTTAGAATGAAAGATGGATGATGACCTTCAGTGAACGGTGGCACTGAGCATTGCCCTGGTGCATGATTCACACGACAGACCATTCTGCAGCTGAATTTACATTGCCTCTGTGCAGTGCTAGGGACACACAGTAAACTGCCACTGACTAATGGGCAGCTTCTCTATTTTATTTGCAGGCCAAGTAATAAAGCAAAGGGGAATTAATTTGCATTGCCCAAGGATTTTACTCCCTAGCTGACTTCTCCTCTCACTTGGATGCACTTACCTATATGGAGAGGTACCAATAAAGAAAACTCTCTGGAAAAGGTTCATGAATATTACAGGTTCCATAGTCAAGCCCTGCAGTAACTGATAAAGCAAGAGACACCAGAGCACAAATCTCCACTTCATAGCCATCCAGACCAAAAAATATTAGGGACACCAACTTTATATTTTAGCTATGCATATAATCTGAGGCAGTAGAACTCAGTATTTCAAATCAGAGCTTCTTCTCAAATTCAATACAGATTTCACCTAAGTAATAACTGAAATGTGACACCTTGAGATTTCTATATAGCCTTCCTAGGAAAGAACTTGTACTTTCTCCAGACCAGATTTTATGTATTTTTCAGGCCATACCTTACTTGGGGCATGATTAGATTTGTGGGTTTTTTGGGGTTTTTTTGGCCCAGGGTGGGAGTTGGATGTTGCTTGGGTTTAGAATTTTGATATTCACCTATTTCAATAAAAGAAATAGTAAAGATCTCTACAACTACTTATTCAAGCATTAACAAAACTTGGATTCACATCAGTCAAGAACACTGATATTCAAGAGACTGATTATAAACTCATGCAGAGTCTAAGAAATTAAGTACTAATTCCTATTTATGGTTAGGCCCTCAAATTTGAAGCCTATTTAAATTTAGTAATTTGCCTCTCTCTACCGTGTATTACTTTATTCCACAGGCTTCATTCTGTTGCTAGTTACAGCTTAGCTATTTTTCACATTTAAGTATATAATTATAAAGTGACCTTCTTCCAAATGTTGCACCAAGACCTTTAAGAAGCATGTCAGAAACTACTGTCTCATCTAAAGTATTTGAGCCTTGCATGAAATGTAAAAGCAATGGATTTTTGTATATCAGAGTTAATTAGATTCTTTATACTGGTATGAAAAGGCACATAATACCAGATACATTAAAATAAATATTTAATTAATTGCTCTTTCAGTTGTCTTTAGTAAGGGGTCAAAATCAACATCTTGTACAAACCTCTTCCTCCTTCTCTTGTCCTTGTGCCCACAAACCCACAGTTCCAAGGAAACCTAGAGCCTTGTGCAAATACCATAAAAGTAGCTCTGTCACCTCTGGAAAAGGTACACCACACACGTTCTGGTGATTAGATTTTGTTTTCTTGGATAGGGTAAATGTTCTTGCCACTTCATGGTTTTTTTAAAAAAGTGTGAGAAGGCCTTAAAAAACTCCAGATGTTCTAGTGAGCTTCCAACAACTGATGCTACACAGTGTAGCCAGAGTTAGAAAGTGTCAGTGATGGCACATGCTACATCAACTTCAGGAATCTGGTGTACAGAACCCTCCATAAAAACGTTACAAGTTGTGCAACAGTAGAGCCTCAATGCTTATTTATTCTCAAGAGAATTTCTGTCACAATGGCTAACCCCACAATCACCGTCAATTAATTTACATCTTCATAGCAAAATCAGAACCCAAGCAAAGGACAGAGCAATAGAAAAAAAATGGCCAAAAAACCAAACCCTGAATGTTTTGGATAATTTCCAAATTTAAAAAACCCACTGAAAATTAATGTCTGAATGCTCTGAACTCCTCTGCTCAGAAAAGAAAATGGATGGGAGGAAACTCCATTGATAAATCAAAGCATCTCTACCGCTCCCACGATCTGAAGTATATTGGCACAACTAAACCCACCTGACATACCTTCAAATCCAAGCAGCCACTGTTTCCTTCTAGAACTATGGTAACATGAACTTTTTATTCCTGAAACATTGCAATTCTCTGTTTACACCACAGAACTCCAGTCTAGTCTCCCATCAGTCACCTCATCCTTAGCATCAATCTTTGAGCAGCAAGTTAATCTATAAACAAACTGCTTTATTTTAATTCTGGCACTAAGGCACTAAGATGAGTCAAGGAGGTTGGCAGGCAGTCAGTTTTTCACTGACCTGTAAGCACAACAGGAATTTTAATACCCACTTCACTCATTTAGCTGACCCAATCCTCAACAGCACATTTGCTAATTACAGTTTTAAATCCTGTAAAGTAGTTTATCCTTTATTATAATAGCCTATTACAAACACCGAGCTGTAGTGTTGAACATTTTTGGAAAACTGCCTCACTACCAGTTTTTCAGACAGTATCTGCAGTTCTTCCATAAACATTAAAGCATTATTCTCTTCTCACAGCACATTAAGAAAGGATATAATTAACTTTGTATCAAAAGCATTGCCAAGGTCTTCAAGAGTGGTTAGCATTTTTTTAATGAGATATGAAAAATAATATATTCAGGATTTTTCCTAAAATTAAGATCCCTTTTCATGCATTTCCAAACAAGCTCTCAAGAAAGGAAAGCACAGAAGAATCACAATTGTATTTCAAATAGCTCCTAGCATGTCCAGATTAAATTAATAAAGAGATCAGAACAGACATGTCAAGAAAACAAAAAGCATAAACAAGGAGATGCAAAAACTATTTACAGACTGTCTCTTCTCTGCACAATTTAAGGGAAAAGGTACTTTTACTGTCTCCTGTATCTCACACTAGAGAATGTAACTATGTTGGCACACTCCATATTGAGTCTCAGGGGTTTGTGTTTGACCTTGAGGTTTTGGGGTTGGGGGGGGGGGGTCCCATTATTGAAATATATAGGAAAACTGAAATCAACCTCCCTTTACATTTTGGCTCTCTCCAGCCACCCCCAGACAGGTAGCAAAAAGCAACCCCCCAAGAGCAGTGAGCCAGCAAACTGGAGCTGTGAGGATGAAGCCCACACCTCCTACTGCCTTGGGAGCAGCTCTGTGCCAGGCCAGAGGCTGAGCTGAACTCAAAACAATATTCAGCAAGAATCTGTTGGCCTGCAGCAAAACCAACATAATATTACCATGGCCAGTCAGGGATCACTGGCTTCATACGAACCCATCCTTTCAAACCTCAGGAGAGGTCTGCACTTGTCTTGGTCTGTCTGGAGATCAAACAGGAGGTGCTATTGCTCGCCTGGTTTTAGTTACAGCTTAGCTTTGTGCAACTGTGTGGTCTAAGACCTATTCTTACAGTAACTGCAAGATATTCCCCTGAATAATGTAGCATAATAACAGGTAGTCATGCATTCTAGAATAAACTATTTACAACCCTAGAATAACAATGTAGTATAGAGTAGCTCAGGCACAAGATGACAAAGGGCTTGAAAGTACAAGAACAGGAAATTAAAAGAGATCTCAACTACATTCAGCTCATGAATAGTTGATTACTGGTCCTTAAACGCATGCAAGTTTCAGAGCTGGGTAAAACCAGGTATGACAAAAAAACAAAGAATAAGCATCCAATACACATGTATGCAGCATTTATTACTTTTGGGAAATTCATCTATAATGTGGAATTCCAGACACATGAAGAAAGACTAAGGAATAAGCATGCACTAGAAAACAAGATCAGTCCCAAGAGAGTAGTTCTACAAGAAGGGAAAAACACCATCAATATCAGCTTCCTTGGTGTGAAATGTTGTCAGGCTGTCACTTCCCTCCCAATTCTTGTTGAGGAAAGCTGCAACTGTTGACCTTGAGACACAGAAGGGTGGCAAATGGATGAATACAAAAGCAGGGGGAAAAAGAGGCAGATACAAAGGTGCATGGAATAGTAAGTTTAACTGTATTGAGACTGAGACCTTTTCTACAACAGTACTCTCTCTGAAATACTTATTCCTAGGCTAATAATAAGTCTTTGATTAGACTATCAAGACTTTAATTAGGCTAACAATAAACTCCTGGCTTTGCCTTTGCATATGAAGTGTTTCTTCAGATCACAAGCTGCACAAGGTGCAGTGCAGCAACTCATGCACCCAGAGGGAGAGTGCACCAGAAGGAACAATTTCAAAAGGGGAAATCCTGAGTGCCAGCTTCTATTTCAAAGCCTCCTCATAAATTTCTACTTAAACAGCTAAATAAAATAGATCATTTCATAAGCAGTTGCATCACTGAAAATAAATGTTTTAATTTCAAGGTTTTTCTGCATATGAATGAGGTATCTAAAAGTAGTTAAAATCACATATAAAGAGCTGTATTTTTATTACTCAAGAAAAAGTACACAAACTGCTTATTAGCACCAAAATTACACTGACTTAACATTTATCTCTAAATGAAAATCTGGTAGCAGCTGTGCAGTAAAGACACTTATTAATAAACTGAAGTTAATTTACTTCCCTAGTCATGTGCCTATAAAGTACCCATTTTGGAGATACACTTAAGTATCTCTTGATTTTCTTATGCTGCCAAGAAGTTTTCAGAAAACCAGTGACTTGCTGATCTCTAAAAAGTGGAAGTTTACTAGAAACACTGTCCTTGAAACAATACCTGGGCCTTTTGCAGAAATACCTGGCAAATTTGTTCTGTCTCTACACAAGCTTTCCTACTGTTTTTGAGAGAATGGTGATTAGCACACATATGAGTATGGGCTGACATCAGCATTTATACTATCAAGTATAAAAATTAAATACAAGCATGGTAAGCAACAATTCTATATTTTCTTGACAGCAGTCAAATATCAGTAACACCTGATTATTCAAAATAGTATTCAGGTTAGTGGATTTTTTTTTTTGCAGAGTACTAGAGCTAATGGGCTTCTGTTTCTACAGGCACATCCATTTTCTCTGCAAGGAAGTTTTGTTCAAGCAGCTCAGTTTCTGTTTATCCAGTTACTCAGCTACTTAAGCATCCCTTCAGATCAAATAACACTGCACAATGAAAGTAACTTCAAAATTATTGCCAGAGGTCAAGATACTTTAAGATGTGCAAGGAGTATGGGCAACAGGACAGTACAATATACACAGACCAGGGCTTTCATTAGCATACACAGGAACTACATAGTTTTTCCATATATATGTCAATAATGAAACCATAAACAAAAATAAGGTAGTCATGTGTAAGGAGACCAACTTAGGACAGGCAATTCCATTTGGAAGATTTAGAATAGTAATACCAAATACTATATTTGCTGATCTATGCCTTTTTATATGCCTGTACATCTGTGGCACACTTGTTTTGTGCTCTCTTAGAATATTACCCATCCAGAGCAGGGCCTAGTTACCTACAGAACACTGGGTCTGCCAGTTCTGGCTACCAGAGAATTAGGACCCACTTACAAGCATAAACTTGTAAAGTTTCACTGAATTTCAGGAGACACTGGAGGTGTGTACAGTGAGAATCCTACAGTTAAGGATTCCTGGTGAGAGACAGTGGAGATCCTTTAGCCTACCTATTCTCTGAATAGGATGCAAGTGTTCTGCAATTCAGCAATTCTTTTTCCAGAAACTTCACCTTACCATCCAAGATTTGACCAAGAAGTGGTGGAAAAGAAGAGGGAAACAGAGGAAGGTAGAAAAGATATTTAAAGAAAGGTTTATTTTGCTCACCTGCCACAGTCCTAGTTCACAGCTTCACTGCCTGCAGGTAGGACACTATGCAAGCAAGGTACTGAGTCAAAACATACTTCAGGAAATCCTGTTCTCCAAAATATTTGATCCAGAGAGTTTCTGAAATAAAAGAGTAAATCTTTTAAGTGCAATAAGTACTAAAGGATTTTCTTATTACTCTATTACTGCACACACAATTCAAATACCTGAGGTTCACAAACTGCAGGCAAGTTAGCACCATTGATACATTTGAACAAATGCTTGAAAATTATTCACTCTGATGATGCCATGAGGCGATTTGACTAGAAACAAACAAAAAAAAACCCACCAGAATTCTTAACATTATGGCACATTCCACAGCTCTGTAACTGTTCTATATAGAAAAGTAATTTTTTTTGCCTAGAACAGTAAGTATATTAACTAAGTATCTGAAAGTAGGATGATACAGCAATCACCTTTAAAGATCTCCCAATGCAGATTACTATTCAAGTTTAAAAAGCTGAAAGCCACGGGAAACAACTGCAAATACAACCCCAGGATGAGCCAAGGACTGCACAGTGCTGTGTTATGACACAGGAGCTGCCACATGAGCTGTCATGAAGGAGGCAGTGCTCTGTCCTCCTCCCCCACAGACATTAAATGAAAATTTAGGACAGGCTGAAGTATTTTGACAAAAGTGCAATGCCAATCTTAGATGTGTATTACAAAAGGATTCCTAAAGCCTTGCTCAAGACAATTGCATTATTTATATAAAGAACTAGATTACTCTGTGCTATATCTTATATTCATGGAATAGAAGGCTGTGAAAAACGCATGCTAATGGAATTTTATTAACACTTTTTATTTCAACTGTCATTATCAGTGAGGTCTACCGGACTAGCACAGCCAAAATCTTCTTCATTATCTGCAAATATATTTCATCTAGTAAATGACATAAAATGAAGTAGTAAAGAATCAAACTTCATTAGAATTTGCAGTTAACAAAGCAACTGCTAAGCTTCATTTGAACCTCTGGAAACCACTGCACATTCTCCAAAAGCAAAAGCCATCAAGTAGGAGCAGCAAACTGTATTTTTAGTAACATGACAATTTATGCACAATGTTCTTCTGCAACCAAAGCTCTGGAAACAAGAATAAGTGAAAAAGGGAAAGCTATAAAAGAAAACACTTAATAGGGGGAAAAAATGATCAGGAAGTACAGCATTGAAGAATTAATAAGCACAGGGAAGTATAGGCAAAAAAATATAGCTGCTAAAATTTGGGTGAAAAAAATTTGCCAGGGACACCAAGCTATTATAATAATGGAATACTTCACCCTTTGAGGTCTACAAGAAAATGACAAAATTGCATTTTTCCCTTGTTCTATGGAGTCACAGTAAAATGATGACACAATTAAACAAAGCAAGGAGAGAACACTGAAAATATCACTGAGGTATCTCTGTTTCGCTATCAAATATTTTCAATAATTCATGGGCAAGTTAATTTAAATATTTTAGAGATGTTATAATCAGCCAACTCATCACTAGCAAGTCACCACAACCCTGCAGTCACATCTGAAGTAGCTTTAATTTACCAGCAGATAAGTAATGAACTAACACTTTAAGTTACATTATCAATGTTACAACGTTTCAGTAAAATTGGGACCTGGTTTTTAGTCTTTTCTATTATGCATCTCATGGGGAGACACATGGTAATTGTACTCAGTGTGGTTATGTCTCCATTCCAAACTGACCAATAGACCCAGTTTTGACAACATTTTCAATCCTTCCTCCACATGGAACTTCTTTAGGGTTTGTTTATTCTACAGTGGCTGCTGGCAACAAAATATGGTACACTAGTCTGGCTTCTGGGTTTTTGGTTGGTTGGGTTTTTTAAGGCCCACCAAACCAGCATAAGACTGAATCATTTATCATGTTAGTTAAATTTCTGACACTCTCTATCAGAGATCTGAAGTTCTATTTAACTCCTCAAACCACCCTCCCATGTCTCACAAGGAGATGAGTAAAGCATCTAGTTTCATGAGTAAGCACATAGCTAAAGCCAAGAAATTTAAGTAATTGCTCATCTCTGCAGTGTGTTAATAACATAACTGAAGCATGCACTGCACCTCTGAAAATGGAGGCTGGGCAGGATCAGCTGCCAAGGTCAGACTACAGATAAAGCCACCATTACCAAAAACCACAGTTACTGAGCTAGAAAGCAAAATTTCAAAGTGACATCCTAAAGTAGTGGTACTTGCAATGTCAAAAGTGGTAAAATTTAGCCAATACCTACATATAAACCAAATGCTTAAAGGCATTTATTAGCTGTTGTATTTGCAACCCCATTTCCTGTCCCAGTCTCCCAAATAGAGGGCTTTGCAAAGCATAGCCTGCACACCCAGAAAAAGCCTGTCTCTGCCACTGCCTTAGCATTTATCTTCACCTTAATGCAGAGTAGTTAATAGGACAGTTTGATGTATCATTTGGACAGAAACAGCTGAGCAGATAAACCTGTTCTGAAAAATGGAAGCTTTTTTTTGCATTGTGTAATTAGAAGCAATAGGAAAGACACTGAGAATGACCTCATCAACTGAGGAAATATTCTATTAAGCATTTAGGTTAAAGCACATAGGCACACTTGCCTCAGAACGTGGATAAAGTGTAAAGGCAGGGAAGAAAGCTGGATGCAGTACCATGGCTAGCTTTTCTAACAAAATAAACAGGACATGAATATAGTAAGTTTTGCAAAGTAATATTATTTATAAAGGCTAAAGTCTTCCTTATTGAAAACTCACACATTACTAAAAGAATAGAATAGAGAAGCAAATCATTGGCAAGAAAAGTTCTATATAACTGCTCTTGAATGAATTTCATCAGATCTAAAGTTATCCCAAAGTAGTGCAATTTATGTTTATAGAGTTAATAATTTCTGTTACAGTTTCAGCTGAAATTTCTAAGGCTATTACAAATACAGATTGAGGTATCAGGTAAGCTGTGATAAAGTTCAGCACTTGCAAATTCTGATCTGAGATCAAAGGCCACAGTACCATTACAGCCTCCCGCTTTCCAAACATCTACTATTATATTCCTCCAGCTGTTACAGCAACATACCAAATCACATATATTGTCCTTAGAAAACTGTTCATTTCAGCACAACTGTAGACCTAGAAAGGGTGATTATTTTATGCAAATGCCAGTATTTGAGAAAATCACAGATTATTAAGATGATTTTCATTCTCAAGTTACTATGCAAGGAATTATTGGAAAGATAAAAAGCCATTAAAGCAGTTCACATCCAGAAATGGATAATTTGCCTCTGCCAGTTTTGTACTTCGAAAGAATAAATAAAAGAGAAATTGGTCATTTCCACTGAACCTATCATATTCCAGTCACCAAAGCAATTGGCAAGGTACAGTAAGGGGTGGTCACTCCCCTCAGGCCAGGGAGCAATTGCACAGCAGCATGGCCAACAGGGCAGGGGTCTTACTAACCAAAGGCAGCACCCAAGCAAGAGAGCAGGCAAATCTAGGATGGTAACACAGGTCCAAGGTGAAACCAAGAAATTGCTCTGCACATGAGGATCAGGCCAATACCAGGACATCAGCCCAAGGGTTAGGGTGCTGCTCTGCAGCACCCACAGCAAGACAGGGCACAGGCACAGCCATGCTAAAGCACTCCCACCAGCCCAAAGGGAAGAGGGGCTGAAGGCTGGGTTTAAACAGAGCCTGGGCCTGTGGGCGTGGGTCAAGGCCTCAGGTGAAGCTGCTCAGGGCCATCAAGGCTTCAAAGCATTGACAGCAACAGTCAAAGCAGCAGTTCTAGAACCTCCATTTTCCTCTTTTCTGACTTACTTATTTCTCTTTAAAGACTGCCTGCCTTCTAAAATAAGGCAAAGACAAGAATCTCATTTCGCCTTTGATATTGCAGCTATGGCACACTCTGGTGTGTCAGCTTGTTCTGACTCATCTCCATTTAAGTTTGTCCTGGATACTGTTTGCTTGCTCCACTTTGCACTGTATTTGCCTATAATTTACTCTCTCTTCATCTATCAAAATCTGTTAACCTTTCATGGTCTTCCAATTTCCCCTCCACGTATTGTCCATTTGTCCATTGCTGTTGTTGCCTACAGCTACACTCGATCACTTTCTGCCCTAAATGTTTCCTGCCATGATCTATCTTTCTTTTCTTACTCCATTCTCTCTTATGTATGCTGAATAGGAATATGAACTTCTTAATACACAGGTGAAATATAATTTGGGTTTGCCTCTTAAAAATAGCCTTCTTCAGGGGCACTTTTAATAATACCCCAGGAGCAACCTGCTGATTCTTAGCTCTCAATACCAATTCAGATGCTAAATGATGCAGTAGGTGGATTTTTCCCCACTATTTAAAATAACCAATTGTTAACACAAGTTAGTTTCTCCCACTTCCAAGTCTGAGATACATTATAGTATATTTCAAGAAATTAAAGATGTCACTAAATAATAACTGAGCGAATTCACATTTCACCTTCTCTTAAACTTACTGTTCAAGTGGCTTTGAAAGCCCCAATGCTATTTCAGCATTCAACAGACAAAATTTGTGACTATCTCATATAATAGCATGGGTTTGAATGGCCTGAAATGATACCTTGAGGCAAACTCCAGAGCTTTGCTATGAACAGCAAGTGTTTTTCTAACGGGAATCTTCTTTACAAATATGGACAGTCACACATAGTAGCCTTTGTATCTCTTCTGAGTGATCAAATTTCAATCACTAAATGCAGAAAGCATTCACATTAAAACAAATTGTAATGTGCAGTGGTAATTTATCTAAGGCAATTGAAAAGACTTTTCTCCCTGAGCTGTTCTACAGATCAGGGATTAGAAGTCAAGACCTCTATTTCCAGATTTGTGCTCAGCCCATTAGCCATTGTACCTCCATCTCTTTATTTTGACAATATAAGTGAAAGAACATACAGTGCAACATAACACCCACAGCATGCAGTGGTCCCAACTCAAAACAATGGCCTGATAATGGAAGATAAAGACACTTATGATTCCACCACATATCCATTTCCTGGATTGTTCCACAGTATTTCCCAAGAAAGCTTTTTATGAGACACCACATGTAAGTACTTGCCTTACTTAGCCCCCTGTCCACAAGAGTGATGTCTGCCTTGGAGACCACATGGCTGGGAGACACTGAGCCCCTCAGAGGAAGGACTGTAGAGCCTTTGCACAGATCCTTTCACTTCTACACCCAAAGCAGGACACAGTCTCTCAAAATCCAGCAGCTCTGGTATCAGGGTTCTCTCTGTGTGAACAGGCCAACCATGCAAATCTGATTCAAGGATATCTTTGTTATGACACTTGTCTGGTATTTTTCTAGTAGATAAAAGTTTTTTGATGTAGGTGTTAGTGGGAGATGAGAAATTTCATCAAACAGTCATGGTACTTTCTCAGTCTTTAAAAAGAGGCGTAAGTCCTTCTATCAGCATTTTGATCACCAATTTATACAAAAACCATACTACTTCTTTTTACTTTAATACGTCTCAACTTCTAAGGATTTTTTTTAAGACCATTTCAAATACTAGTACTGTTTATTGTCATTAGAAGGGAGTGGGAAGTATCTATAAACCAAACAGCAATCAAAAAACAATTAAAATCATTGTTCCATTGTACACAAAAAATGCAAATCAGCATAAGACCTAGGGGTCATGCTCATAACAACCTCCCTACTTTCCCAGAGACAATAATCATGTCTCTCCTGCAACAGTACAACAGTATCATTATTAACATTTACCTGAAGGCAGGTCACACACAGAGTAATTCCCCTTTGCTAACAAAGCCTACCCAAGGCAAGATGGACTGGCATCTCCACATCCTGCAACTTCTGGCATGAATGTCTAGTCAAGTGGAAAAGATGCAGGATCTAAGCTGTGAACAACAGGAACACCTTGAACATAACAAACATACAGATACAATGCTAAACCTGTTTCAACATACATGATGCAGTGCCAAGTTACCCATTCTAGAATCATGTGTTGCCTTTTCTCCATCATGCAAGGCTCAGCCTTGAGATGCCAGAAATTCATTACCTACCAAACTGCACAACTTCAAAGTAAATACGTCAAACAGCAAAAAAGCAGGTACCTAAATCACATTTCTCCTTCAAAGGCCACAGTGACTTTTCTGGAGCAGCAAGTAGTCCCATCTAGTAATGCTGTGTGACACTGCTGCCTTGAGATTTGGTTTCACAGTAACTCATGGATTTTGCTAACGTTTCTTAATAGATCTTTTCACTTGCATGCCAAATGTCACTGATCTGACCAGCCATATTCAAGCTCAGATACATTTTTTGAGTACACTCTACCAACTAGTTTACTCTCACTCAGAGCTACAGTCCTGTTAACACCTTTTCTTCTCTGGTTTTATACTGCCTGTGGCATTAGTCTAAATGCATGGTAAACCCTGCTAACACAGAGCCAGACACTTAACATCTTAAGGGGTTTTTCTGCCTTGTTAGCAAATTCATCAACACAACACACCATCAGATTGACTCCAGAACTGATGAGAAAACCAGGAAGAGAACATAGCCAAGTTTTTATCTAGTTGGAAGGCAGGGAAAAAGAATTACCATTCCTTCCTTCCTCCCAGCAGCTATTAGATCAGCTTAGCCATTCATGCGTTCCCAAAACAACCATGATAATGTATGTCAGCATTACCACAGCCTAAATCATCAGCCTGTCCATCACATGTGTGCTGGCTCTACACTGACCCAAGAAAGCTGTCTTGGAAAAACAAGAAGCACAGTGCACATCCTCTTAGTCAGCTCCCTGAACAAGCTGTGCATGGATTATACAGGTGCCCTGGAAAGAGACCATGAGACTGTGTCACATGGAGGGAAGGGAAAGGTGGAACCACGGCAGTGTTGACTTGAGTTGGTTTAAGCTGTTGTGTAACAATGCGTAAAACTACTTATTTAGTAGCTTAAAGTGATTAGAAAATAAAGACTTGAATGAATCGGATTCTGTCAGGCTGGATGCATACACAAAAATTGCACAGACAATCTCAATACAAAGGTAGGCTACCCTCAGGCTTGATGTTTAATGTTACCTAACTTATGGTATTAAGGACAAGCCACAGTGTGCTTTCTAGATGAGACACAAGCCTTTCAGTTCAGGGCTTTATTTCAAATAAAAGTGTGTCATTCGCTGCTGTTTTCCTAGCCAGAAGCCCCAAGTTTTAAATGGCTGTCAGATATATTTGCCAAAGGAAGCAAGTTAATGACTGAAAGATTAGATGACTCAGAGGAAACAGGTACAGCAATAAATCAAATATATGAAAACATGAGAAAATTATGAGAGGGTCAGAAGTTCTTCAGCCTTAAGCACTTCCGATAGTGCTAGGCCTCCCCAAGGAAGGCAGCCATGAAAACCTAAGATAGAGGCCATGAGACTCAAATTCTCATGCGCATTGGTCATGTAAGCAAAAACAACTCAAAGACTTGCCTTGTCCCCAGCCTGCCAGCAACCTCATGAACCCACATGCTTAAGCAAGACACTGTGCCAGTGTCATGTCCTTAATAAAGTTGCCATATCCCAGTGGCTATTTGTCACCCCCACTGCATAGACTACTCACCCTCCAACTGAAGATGGCCAAAAGAAACCCTAAACTTTGTAATTTAGAAGACTTTTACTCATTATACTCTAACGTAGATGGAAAAGGTATAGTTATTTTGAAATCCATGCACATGGATAACATGTCTTTACCACGGCTTACTGGTTCTTGCAAAATAAATGCAAACATACTCTCATTTGCTTCTATCACCACACTAACAGATGTTGAAGGAAGACAAAACAAAGGAACAAAACATATGGAAAAGCTTGGAAGCTGGTCCCTTCAGACAGATCTGTGGAGACAAGTTTACCTTGGAGCATGCCAGCATCCACTACTGGTGCAACAACAGCTCTCAGGGCTTCTGTTTGGGAAGATGTATGAAAAGTGATTTAAGTGTGCTGACAAAGATGAAGAAAATAATTTTTGATATTACAGCCTATGAGCACGCAAATAGAAGTAAATAAAGGAGTAAGAATTATATAGAGAGAATATAACATTTTCTTAAGCTGACATAGTAGCATCATGAGGCACTTGTACCATTTTTCATTGGTATTCTCAGTACTCCTGCAGTGCACAGTGCAGTTCATTACTGCAGTCCTGGGAAGGTCAACAAAAACAGCACAATGAACTCTCAGTGATTTTTATCCTGAGATCCCAAGTCTGTAATCCAGACAGTGCTGATTTTAAGGCATAGTTAATTCTGGCTACACAACTACCAAAGTTCACCTTCCATAAAATTTCGACTCCTGGCATTAAAGCCAAACACAGACTTTTACTTCAACAGATCAGAGAAGGTATTTTTTTTCATCTCTCACAAGTACAAGAAAATGAATGCTTTTTCTCCAGTGTGCTGTAATGCAGGTACATAAAATGCCTTTTGTTCAGGAAAATGTGGTCAATTAATCTGATTGCAGATGTCACAATGTTACTGACTTCACAAAAAAATTCTGTCTTTTAGGGATGACATCAATTTTCAATGTGTTACTCTGTATGCATTTAAGTGTAAACTAGAATGAATAGCTACCATTTTATTAAATATTTGCTGAACTTGTTTCCTTCCTTGTACATAGATTTGAGCTGTAACTTTCTCAAATCTGGGAGTCCTTGTATGAAAGAAATGTGTGGATTTTTTCCTGCTGAAGATAAAGGCAATTGTCAAGTACTGTGCTTACTCAGTGAACTGGTCTGGTTTTGGTTGGGTGGGGCGGGGGGGGTTTGGTGGGGTTTTTTAAACAGCAGTGGGATCCAAGAGTCACTTTGCATTTAAAATTAGGGTTTAAATTTAGTGGAATAACTACTGATGGTTATTTAGTTAGGTCTGACTCCTGTCTGCAGCTAGCATGGGGAAAAAAAGCACATTAATACAGCAGTTACCGGCTACATCCAAATTTGTAGATGGGAACTGATACTTCTGGAAGTACATTTCATGTAAGAAGTTCATATTTTAGCTGGATAATGGTACACCTAACACTCAAGATAGAAAGGATAACAAGTATCAAGTCATTAAGGACTTTAATGTGCTAAAGCAAATAATATGCACCACAGAAAACCTAAAGAATATGCTGGAGAGCTCCATGAACTACTTATACTCATTAGTAAATTATTCTTGAAAAAATTGGTGGAGCTCCGGATTATTTCCAGAAGGAAAGCAGAAGGAAGATTAGTGTTCTGTCTTTATGGAAGGCAATAAATGGGACTGTCTAGGAAATCATAAGTCATTTAGCCTCCAAGTGCTGTTCGAGCACACGTATTACAGAAGGTAATCAATAAACACAAAAATAAAACAATTAAGCAAAATTATGCTACTTAGCACCATTTCAAGGAAGGTTACTTAACATGTCCACTGACTTTCTGATGATATATGCTTTCCAAAGTTTGGAAACAAATATCCACACCCTACAAATTTATGTAGGCAGGCCATTCAATTATTGATTATTAAAAACAGTTATTTTCACTCTTAATCTGGCTAATTAATATAATTTAAAATTAGTTTTCCATTAGATCTCTTTGTGCTACTCCAGACCCATAATAAGAATTTAGACAAAAAAGTCAAGAGTTGGTAGATAACAGCTAAGTGATTTATCAGCCCTCTACCACCACCTCTCCACTTATTTCCATTTCATTTCCCATCTCTCAGCTTACTTTATGACACTTAGTGCCTGTTAAAAACCAACAAAACTAATTCTAAGTGAGGTGCTTGACAGGCAAAAGCGTCATCTGAAGATCTGGACTGCGCTACTGTATAATTCAAGTTCTACTCTTCTACTTCCTGTTTAAAGTTTATTTCCTTTCTCTATTTTCCTTGCTTCAAAAGGTAAGAACAAAAAAAATTAAATACATATTCTTATCAAAAACTTATACTACACTGAACAGGACTTTTGCAGCCAGTGCAATTTGTCACAGTTAAGGAGAACAGCTACATATTTTCTTTTTAGTAATACTTCAATTGTCTTCTGACTTAAAGCAAGACTATATTGTCAAATAAATCTTCATATATCATCTTGCATCTGCCAGCTCTTTATGTGGAAAGTATATTTTTACATTTTGAGTGGATTCAAAATTTATTAGTCATATTTAAGCATGGCAGCTAAAAGCAGAGGAGCATTATCATACCCTCTTACAGAGATGTGGAGTTGAGGGGAAGAAAGGTTCTCAGATTTTCTGCATGAAAGGCTTTTCTTTTTCTCTGGTTATTTATTGCCTTTAGCTCAGGGAAACAAGTTTTTCTCTAGCTCTTAGGAATATTTTACATAGCTTTGTGAGGTTTTTTAAATCTTTTGGACAACTATAAACTTTAATGTACCTGCTAGTTCATTCATGGCTGTTAAGAATCATCTTTTGCTGTAAATAGTTTCAAAACTCGTGCTCCCTAAACGAAAGAATACCTTTATTTTATTTGCATTCCCTTTGAGATGTTTTTCAGTAAAATAAGAGATGACTCCTTTCACACCCTGCTTCCAGCCTTTGAAGAAAAATCTTATATCCAGACCATGCAGCAATTGCACCACCTGATGGACCTACCAATGGAATCCCAATTATCCTGCAGATTTTTCACAACAGCAGGTCAGAACTTAGCTTCACTTACCAGCCTGATTAACCATGGCTTCAGCAAATTTTTTAGTTAAATTCAAGAACAGAAGTGTACGTACAGAACAGCATGGAGTAGATACTGCTGGTATTCTTGATGACCTGCTTGTCATTAGAGTTGGTAATTGATTGACACTACGGTGAAGCACAGCACACACAATCTGCCACATATTTTTAATACTGATTTGGAAAATGTTTAGAACTGTCTGTGACTACTGTGGGAAAATTAATTTTCTTTGTTTTGGGATTTTTTTTCAGCATATGTGAACCACAGTAACATTCAGGAACTGCATTAAATTTTATTTAAAATGTTCTTTTCATCAAATTCCTGTCCTAAGATATGATCTTGTTATTGTTTCTATTTTTCCCTATAGAGCAGAGCAGACCATTATAAATATGTCAGAATTCTGGACTGAACTTCTGGTGTTGGGGCCTCTGAGGATCACCCTAACTTCATAAAAATTACTTTAAACCCTAACTTCAGGATCTTGGTTTAAAATGTGGTCAGAGCTGAAATTTTCACTACAAAAATGGTGAAAACTTTGGGATTTGGTCCTTTAAGAAGGGTAGCACGGACTCATTCATTAACTGATAGCCTACATCTATATTTTTAGCTATGCTTGGTTTTGCTTCCTCTTACACATTGTGTGAGACTTTTTGAACTGATTGGAAACTGACAATCATCTGCTTCCTGACTAATGCATATTCAAAACTCTCTGGCACTTTTTAAAACTGCAGTCATTAAAACACTTGGCTAGATAGGTCATATTAAAAAAAAAAAAAAAAGAAAAAAAAATCCACTGTATTTTTAAAGACCTCTCTAAAAAAAAGAGCAAACAGAAAATGTTTATGTCTAACAAGAATCAAAAGCCAATCTATAGTAGGAGGCAAGACAAAGTGGATGAGTGGTAAACAAATTTGTCTAATAAAATGTTCAGTAGTACTCATAATTTAATGAGACATTTTAAGCCTGTTAAATGTCACCTCTTGCCCAGAAGATGGAGCATTGTGCTAAAATATTACAAACCAAAAAGTGTAAGTGAACTTCCCAAATTATAACATTATCCCATCAGACCTTTGGCAGCTTCACTTTTGCTGAAGTGAATACAGCCCATGGGGTAAACAACACCTCAGTGCTCTGGGAGAAAAGAAGAGGGCCTGGAAGTGCTCAATCTGCTCTGAGTCCACTGTCACACCTTGTCCTTCCAGCCAATCTCTGCCACTGTGGAGCAGGCAGAGCGCTAGGCCAAACTTCCTTCTTTTCTGATTCTTCCCCCAGCTGCCCCCGCAAATGCTGCCCAGTTACAGGGATATGATCACTCTAGAAGGTAATGAAGCATCTCCAGTGCGAACCCAAAGTATTCCTGGCACCTCTCCTGAGCTTCTGCGGGCAGATTCAGAATGCAATGGTCTCACCAGGCATCAAAATTCATTTGGAGAAAGGCTTCTGGTTTTCTTTCCTTTGAAAGGCATCTAATATAAACATGCAATCAATGCTTTAAGAAATGACCCTACATAAACAAAATTGAAATAATCAGGGCATTCCCTTCAAAACTGCACTACTGCTCCGAACTTAATTGCTAATGGAGACAGAAGTCAAAGTCTGACCTCCAGTCAGGACACCGAGGAGACTCAAGTGCTTTTACCTACCCCCAGAGGACAGAGAAGAGGAAATGGCTGCATAAAGATGAAAAGTCAACCCAACTTCTACTGATACGTGTTTATAAAATTTCTGCTCGATTTTTAAAAAATCTATAAAACACCCATTTAAATAATGTATTTGATGCAGTATGTTGAATTACACAAGATTATCATGCCTTGAACACAACACAAATGTAATACAGTGTATGAGTTTGCTAGTGAATAAGCTTGGAAGCTTAAAAAGAAACAAGTTCTAAAAGCAGCAACTTGATATTCTTCCCTGCTGTCTTTCAATTTGTAAACCAAAGTAGCAAGTAAAAGGTATTTATTATGGTTCAATTCAGAAAGAAATGAAAAACAGCATAGAGCAAAACAAATTTTAGTAAAACAAAGTTTATTTTGCAAGGCTGGTAGTAATAGTGAAAACCAGCAAGTGTTCAAAGCCTAGCCTGCTTCTTAGAGACTTTTATTCCCTACTCAATCTACTGTATACCTAAACTGAACAAGTCCAAATACTGGCTCTTCACCTTAGCAAGCAGAATTACCCTTCTGCTGCTTACAAACACTTGGTAAAACATTTTCTTCTTAGATAGAATTAAAACACCACTATATTGGTCCTAGGGCGGTGACTATATAATTTTTTCTCTCCTTTTTCTTTTTCTCTCTCTCTTTTTTCTCCTAACTTCTTGAAATCTATTGTAAGCCAGACTAAAAAATTCCAGTCAATGCCTTAGTAAGTGCCTTGTGTTTTGCTAAATTAAAGTTTGCTAAGTTGTGGTTTTTGAAGTGCCTTACTTGTCTGGGTGCTGGTTTAAAATTTGTGAAGTACCCTATTCTACCTTAATGGTCTAAAGTTTGTGAATAAAAGCTTGTTATTGAACGTCCTGAGAATGTTGTTGTTGCTCCCAAATGAATGAAATTAATGAATGAAATTCCCCTTAAACTTGCTGAGTGAGTAGGGCTATAACAATCACAAAGCAACAGAGCTTCTGAGGAACTTTTCTATAAACAAACTTGCTAGTCTATAAAAGTTATATACTGAAAAAAAATTCCAGTAGATCTACATGGCCTTGGTCCACAGAACCACACTTTGGTATATGAGTCTGATGAAGCCCAAAAACAAAACCATTTAAGGATTTTATTTATTTCACATTTAGCTTGAAAGTAAAAACTAGTGTCTAAATTCAAACAACTTGATGAAGGAAGGGATTACAGGAAAAGGAAGTAACTGTGGGATGAGTACTAAATGTATTTTAAACTAAAATCCAGACAGCCTGAAAATAATTTCTTTTATTATCTGGACAGAGCTGACCACTCCAGTTCATTAAGTGTTTTCTCATCCAGCCTTCCAATAACCTATTTGTCTAAGGAATTTCTAGACCTCGACTATACCCAATAGAGCACCAACATTATTTTTATTTTGTAGTTATTTTTTACAGAGGAACAGCCAAGATGAAGTCACATGAGTCCCTCTGTATGTTGGGTGTTTGTTTAATGGCCACTAAGGAAAAATACATGAGATTTTATACTCTAAATACTCTTTCCTAGGAAATAAGAATTGACATGTAAGATTGTAGTCAGAGCAATGATGGAGCAATTAACGAAACTGGAAACATAATAAATCATTCTAATTAATGGAAATCATTCATGTCATAGACCTTTCAGAGAAAAATAAAAATAAACCCCAAGCCGCACTGTATTTCTGTGAGTTTTTGACTAAACCCAGCAAGACAAAAAATTATGATTTGAAAAAGGTCATCCATCATTCCTCTGTGCTGCTACTTTTCACCTAAGGATAAAACAACAAAAAAATCTGAATGCAAATGATTACATTTTTAAGTGTTCAAACAGCCTTTCATCCCAGCTTTATTTACCAATGCTACTCACAGTGGACTGCCATGAGAATTTCAAATAATTTTCCATCCAAAAAAGCTTCACAAGCTCCTTTTGAGCTAATAAAACGCTATGCATAGTTATGAACAGAAAATAAATATGTCCTTAGATTTACACAGCCTCTAAACTACCACTCTAATTTTCATTAATAACTTCGAGTATATATGTAAAGACATATTAAATTAATGTTACTATTGAAAGTGAATGGTATAATTTTATAAAAATGCCAATATTTTAGAGAGGTTAATGCTAGTGCTCCTACTCTCAGCTCCTCACAGAGTTATGCAAAGCTTCCAAAGACCAAACGAAACCAGGGCAGAATCTTTTTTTGTACATAGTCCCCTTTATGAATGCACATTTGAAACACCCTCACTTATTCTGAAGATTTAGACCACACAGAGAGGGCCATCTGAAAAACTGTCACAGTAACAAATGCACTCAAAATATTGTTTCCAAATCAATAATTGGATTTATCATTAGTGCCCCACAAGCATTAATGCACTACGACACCGTTAATAAAATGTCAGTGTTCACAGTTGTAGACTACTCTGATATGCAAATAACAAATCTACTAAAATGAAGCATCTCAGGAGCCTCTTTTCTTACTGCTATAGCAAATGTTTCAATATAAGCAATAAATCATAAAATGTTCACTGGGTTTAACAGAGCAACAACATTTTTAATGTACATCCTAGATATCCTTCAGCTGTTAGTAGCCATTATACCCTAATTTAGTTTATTGAATACCTATTATATGGCAAAATGGAAAAGCTTGAGGCTATGCTGTGAAGAACACCTAACCAGCATATCCTGGCATTGCTGATGAAAGAAACAGTTCTGTATGTCCTGTCATCCATGGAAATAAACAAATTAACAAGGAGGAAACAAATGGATTTATTTTTGTAAACACTGACAAAGCAATGTTCAGCTTTTACAATTCAGGTTTTGTGAAAAACATAATGGTTTTTTTTTTTCAAAATTTTAAGTATATTTCACAGTATTTTCTGCTGGGTGAATACATCTTCATGTCAGGAAGGTAGCGGGACATTACAGAGATGGGCTATCTTACCCTGGAATTTCACAGAGGAATTTTCCATGCCTAGAACCAGCTTAGGACAGCTGGAGCTTTGCCACTGCCACTGCAATTCATCTGTTCCTGAGAGAGGCCCTCTGGGTCTGAGATCCCAAAGTCTGTGCTCTCTCGAGCAGACAGCAAGGAGCTACAGCCTGTGAAAACTTCCAGGACTTTCTCTTCCCCAAAGCCAGCTCTAGTGTACTGCACAGGACAAACACTAGACCTGTACCTGTTACAGGAGTTTGTGCATGGAACAGGATTTGCCAATGTGCTCTGCCAGAGTAAAGAAATGCCCAGCTTGAACTATAAATCAATATGTAACAATTGCATCTGTTTCTTTCAAAGGAGCAATAAATTATTTTAGAAAGGAAAACAGCATGCAAAAAAATGTATTCTGACTTGTCATAGACAACAAGACAAACACTATAATTCATATCCCACTCAGCTTTTTAGTAACACTCATTTCTAGCAGGACAACTCCTGTCACTGGGATTTGTCATAAGGAAGCTGTATTTCCCTAATTTCACCTCAAATGTGTAAGTATCTCAGAAAACTTCCTTCTAAATTCTGTGTCCTTTCTCCCAGATCAACCGGCTGGGGCAAAACACATGGAATTATACTGAGCTTGGCCCCAATTCCAGTCCATGGCCCCCATGCCCTCAGGCCCTCACAAAGCAGAGGGAGAGTTGCGCTCGCCCGGGGCGAGCCTCCACAGTGTCACCAAAAACCGGGAATAAAACTCCTTAACAACAGTGTAGGCTTAAGAAGCAGGGCATTACTTTATTACAGCGCCGGATGCACGGGGGATATCACCGCCTAACGTGGGTGCAGGGCACAGGAAGGTACACTCATTTATTAGCCAGCAGTACACTAGCTGTGTGGTTACACACGTGCTTACGGAACCTTCCACGATCTTCCTCGTGGCCCTGATTTTTCGCCCTGGTTCTGAGAGCTGCTCGTGTTTCTGAACAAACTGGATTGGGCCGCCTGGGCTCGTTACGGAACGCGGAACTTTCCACGGCCGCTACACAAAGTTCCATCGAGTGCTGCTGCCCGAGCGCTTCACTACAGCGCGGGGTCCGCACCCTCCCCGGGCAGCTGTTCACAGCCCCGCCAGCCTCAGGGGAAAGTTCTTCCTCCTACTGAGGTGAAACGTCTTGTCTTTTAGTTCATGGCCACTGTCGCTGGGCACCACTGAAGAGTTCTTATAGGTAAGAACTGGTGACTATGGCTAAGGTAAAGGCCGAATTGGTATCCAGCCGCTCGTGCGACTTTCTAGGGTAATCTGGGGAGTCGCGACACGTTGCTGGCGGCGGCGCTGAGGGGCAGCAGCGGGCGGGCACCCCACGCGAGCCCCGAGGGGCCGGCCGCCCTCGCGGCCCGGCGGGTCGGTCCCCTCAGCACTCCTGGTGCGAGCCGGCCAGTCCCGTCCCGCGGGCCAGGGGCAAGGCGGCGGTTCCCGTCCTCCTGAACCGCGCAAGGTGCCCGGGAGGGCGCCGGATGCGAGCTGAGGGAGCGGCTCAGGGCACCTCCGGGCCGTGCGGCCTTTCCCGGGCGGCCGCGGGCCAGCGCTGGGGCGGCGCTCGCAGCCGGCTCCGGGCTCGGCCCGTCCTCCCCCGTCCGCTCCTCAGGTTCTTCTGCCCAGCCCAGCCTCCTGTGTGCCCCCGGGCAGAGGGGACGCGGAAGACTATGGCCAGGGCTGGCCGCCTCATTCTGTAGAATCACGGAATCATCCGGAGGGAAAGAGACTTTTAAGATCATCCAGTCCAGCCGCCAACCCAGGACCACCGTAATCACCCCTAAACCACTAAACTGTATCGCCCAGCACCACATTTAGACGTCTCTTAAACGCCTGCAGGGATGGTAACTCCAAAACCTTGGAGCCTCTCCAAACTCCTTGGCTTTGCCAGGGCCAAGGAGGGTTTGGTCTCAGTGGGTCATGCTTGCGCAGGGGGCTCTGAGGGCAGTGAGGTGCAAGCACGGGCAGGAGCAGCAGCAGGGTTTGCTGCCTTAGGGTGAGCTGTGACCTGTACCATCAAAAAACGTGGCGGCATTACACCAGTAAGCTGTTGTGAATACCCAGAAGTTTTGCTGTAACAAACCTGTGAAAAACCCAAAAGGTGGTAGTGGTCGCATTGATGTGAGGACACCTTTCTGTATGGAAGGTGAATAGAAGACTACTATGTAGGGGTTATGTGAGATTTTCACTAGAAAATTAAACACGTGTAACTGAAACAGGTATCTTTAAACCTGCGGTCACTGGCAAATTGGTGAAAGGGTGACAACAGGGTGGTGGAAAAGTTGTCAAAGGGAAAAAGCATACAATACACTTAATTCACTTTTCTTTGTCAGAGGCCATGGTATTTGCAGCAGAGAATGAACAAGCACTGGCTGAATCATTTTAATAAAATCTTCCTGGCTGCATAGCAGAAAGGCAACAAATTAAGGAGTGCAATGAGAACAAGACTAGGGAGTTGGCTCAGTATCTCCTTGCTCTGAGGCCAAAAGCCAGGCCATTTTAGTAGTCTGAGGAGGCTGGGACCTTCTGTGCAATTTGCAAAAACAGCATCGGTATAGCATATGATGGAAAACCTAAAAACTATAGAAGAAATAGAGGAAATTCTTCAATTTTTTTTTAGTATTGCTGTTTCCTGACACAGTGTGTTCATTGCATCTTACAAGGATGGGGCTGCAAGTGCCACACATCCAGAAGAGAAAAATTAGTGTATTAAGAAGTGTTTGGAAAACGTGGTCTGCAAGAAAATACTGAATACGTTGGAAAAGGAAAGACTGAACAAAATCTAATCTTCAGTTGGATAAGAGAGCTTCTGTGCAGATGCAGGGAATAACTTTATGGTCCTGGAGGATAGGATGAGTAGTAACAGGCTTAAAATGCCAGTCACTTGTGAAGTGTGAATTTGTGAAGACTGCAACATGTCTTGGAGTGGCTGTGGAGTTTCAGGTGGTGTTGAGAATTTTGACAAGTGCTTGCTAGGGATAATACAGGTATCATTTATCATTCCATCGGCAGGGGAATGAGCCAGTGACCTAGTGGGCACCAAGCTGCTCTGAGTGCTTAACTTTGTTGTCCTAACTTCTCAGTCATTTGGTGTTGAATCATGTGGAAAATAGAACTGAATCTTGGTGGACAGCAGAGACAGACACTCCAGATGAGAAACAGGTGCCTTTACCTTTGAAAATGAGATGACAGGTAAACAACATTAAGAGTACTTTTAACTTGCTGAAGTTAAGTGGAAGCAATAGAACCAACACAGCTGTAATTTCTATCAACCACATATTTATGTTTCCTATGAACAAAGGCTTTCTGGCACAGCTCGTTTGTGTTCTGTGCTGACCTGAGTACGACTGAGAAGTCTGAGCAAACAGCACTGGGCACTGTTAGTGCAGCTCTCTGCATTTTTCTTAGTGTTCTATCCATTCTCTAAAAATTTCTAAAACTAATGGGGGAACATTCTCACTTTGAATGAGACTCACACTTTTGACACTCGTATTTTTGACAACTTGATGTTTTCGTGCTCTAAAATTATTTAAAATAGGATTTATTTCAAAACCATAAAAAATAAAGACTTCCAATATGAGTTACTTCATGCATTTGGCTTTAAAATCCAGTTCTTTCTTACAGCACACAGAAAAATATTTGCAGAAACATTTGAGAGAAAAAAACCCCATGGATCTAAGGAATCAAAAGGAAGCAAAAGAAATTAATAAAATAAGGAATACTTCAATAGAGAAGGAGTTTTTATATGGCGTGCAAACTAGAGATTATTTTTTCAGTCAAATATCTTAGGTCCAATCTGCAAAAGGAAGGATCGTGTCAAAAGAAAGGTGTTTTCTAAATCAAATGTGCCTTGGGTGCTAAATGAAAAACATAACCAGTGTTCTGAACAGCAGTCAGTGGCTGACAAGAATGTTCTTTTGGTGTAAATGTTGCTCAAACTATTACTTACAGTGTCAAAATCCTGTGCCTGAGATAATTTGCAGCAGAAATTCAGATGCAAACCAACATTTAAATGCTGGGGGGCAAGGTGGGAGGAAGGCAGATGATGAAGACCAAAATGCCTAAACATTCCACCATATATTTTTTCCCCCATGAAAAAGGAAAAAAGATGTTTTTTTAAAACTGATTTCTGCAGATGTTCTGGCTTACGCAAATCTCAATTTCCTAATTAGGGTAAACGTTTAAAAAGTAATGTGCTTAGCTCTGTACCAAGTAGCTTTGTAGGGGAATTGTTGCTCCAGTATCAACACAAAGTTGATAGTGACTGTAAGGTATTACCTCACTGTAAACACTAGAGAATAATTTCCCCTATGAAATGTTTCTTCTGTAAATGTAGGAGGAGAGACATTTCATTTGATGGTAGTAAGAAGAGTGTTTCGCAATTGAAGATGGTTCTGACGTGCCTCTGAGGACAACTTCTCAGCTGATAAGGCTTAAAGAATCCCTGTTCCTGGGAAAGGTTTTCTGTGATATGTCAAAAAGCTCTTAAGTAAAACAGAGATGAGAGGCATTGGCCCAGAATAGAGTAGGAAAAGCCCTCAGGCATAGCTCAGTGTTACTTCTGCAGAAAAAAAAACCATTGGCTTCTTTTACTTGTTTGTTTCAAGGTAGAGAGCATGTTTCTGTCACTGGAAAATGAAAAAAGGAAAAAAGGGAAGTGGGTAAAATAGCTCGAAATAAGTATCTAATGCAGTTCAGAAGTGAGAAAATTAATAGCAGCAATTAATTAATCAATAATGTTGTTTCTGTCCTCCTCTTCCCTCTTTGGAAGGCTTTTGTCTGAGGTTTTGGGGTTTGTTTCTCTTGGCACAAAATACTATGTCCCCATTCTATTTCAAAATCAAACTGCTGCAGCAGTGAAAGGTGGAACATCAGTAATTTAAGTGATAGGACGCCTCCCTCCACTCCTTTCCGTTGTAATTATTTATTAAAAGAAATTTGAAAGGTTGATGGTGGCTTTTTTTTTATTTTTTCCCTCAGGGGACACTGAAAGGAAGCAGGTAATCCCAGTAACCAGAGGAAATACCCAGTCTAAATGTATTAACGTTGCAGATGAAAACAAGAAAAAGAGTATTTGTACAATGGCAAAAAATAAAGGAAGTGTTCTGGCAAAGGTAACATGCAGTGACTGGAATGTTTGAATTGTTTTGTGTTCAGTAGAAAGCTTGACTGTATTATTTTCTGGTGATGTGACTTGCACTTCAATAGTTCAGCCATGCTGTAGTGCTTAGAGTATTTTTATGACTTCTATCTGTCACTGAGACATATTAATTCCATCACTTTCTTCCATGGAACTGAACTTCCAGTCTGGTGCTTTCCAATGTATGTTACCCCTGTGACTCCAGTGGTCAGTCCCTGGTGGTGCAGAGGGACTTCTGCATAGAAAGGTGGGGGTACGGTGGGGAGGAGGTGTGGACACAGAGCTTAGGTAGTGTTTGGTGGTAGTGGGAAGGGTGAGGAGCCAGACTTGGGGGAAAAATCAGCAGGCAATCAGCAGGACTGGGGAGAAATAGTTTTGCACATGTGCACACATGAGAATGCAGGTGCTACTGAATTCATTGATTACATGCCAGAAGTTTTTGGGCGAAGGGAAATTTCTGTTTTAGCACAGAGGCAGAAAGCAAATACTTCATGTAGGGAATAATGATCAGGAATTTTTATGTTTTTTAATGGAAACCTTTTTCCCTAGGAAATACATTACTTGTAATAAAATCTTTATTTTCCTGACATTAAGATGCACTCTAGTCCTGCTTACACAGACATTTTTTTCCTTGTAGCTGATATCAAGAATATATGTCTGATGTGTAAAATCAACAAATAATTTTAATAGGAATAATTAAAAATATTTATAAGATATTGAAAATGTTACTATTCATCATTATATAGCCACTAGAATTTTTTTATTTCTCAGGTTAACAAGCTTCACTTGCTCACGAGTACTGTGCTTGAAAGTTGCCTCTCAGCAATTTTTGATCATCAGTCCTGTAGAAAGTAAACCCCTTAACTTTGTATGTAGAGAGATCCTAAACATTTTTAAAATGCTTAAAGCTATATTTTGCACTGCTAGTGGTAATACAAACACACTGATTTTACCCCTTTAAATTTTACAAGGTAGGCATATTGTGACACCTCCTTTGTGTAAAGTGACTTAAGTCCAATGGAGAGTGCCAAGGTACAAAATTCTGTGGTTTGTACCTGCCAGAAATGCCATATAAACAATAGAAAGAAAAGTACTACTCTTCCTGGAACTTTGGAAAATTTTAAATTTAGCACTTCTTTCCTGTAGGCATTTCAGTGAGTTTAGATTTTTAGATTTGTAACATGGCTTTTCTTCATTCTAGATTAAACTTATGACTGGTGAGCAGAGGAATATTTTAAGTAATGACTTCTTTAATCAAGAAATAGAACGCTTAAAGGGAAGAGTTGAACAAGTAGAATGCACCAGAACCCACGAAGACATAGTTAAAACATCACTAGTAAGTTTCTTTGCATAACTGTGATTCTTTTGTGTGAATCACATATGACTACTACCGTACCTTAAAGAAAGACCCCAAAAGTATGCAAGTTTTTTATTTTATGCGACAAAGATAAGTTAATAATAGTTCTGTTTTCTATTGCAATTCTTTCACTGTCTGCTCTTCATACAACAGTAATAGATAACTTCCTTATTGGAGGTGAACTGTGTTAAGCCCTGCTGTGTTTGTTCTCTGTTGCAGAAGAAGGTATCCGAACTGGAGAAGGACATAAATGCTCTCCTGGCGCTCCAGGAGGAAGCCACCCCAGCAGTAGCTGTTCCTCAGGTGGGATGCAGATGCAGACAGCCAAATGGGCATTAATGCCTGCTTAGAAATTAATGGGTGACTGGATGGTTACACTGAAACCTTGTGGCTGTCACAGCTCCCTTGCTGTTGCATTAAGAACCAAAAAAATCTATGTAGAGCTCATACAGGTTGATCTTTGAGAATTTGCTTTGAGACTACAACATAGTTCTTTTCAGTCTGATTAAACAAATTCAAAGGAGGGGATTTTGATGACTCCTGCTTTGGTGCTGTCCTGTTGGAGACACACTGGAGTTTTTCTGCTGAAGGGCCCAGACCTCTTTATTACAAAGTTGAAGTTCCTGACAGCATATTTGCCTCTTTGAATTACTTTGCATCATCCATTTAGCTATTCCCAGCCCATTGCATAGGAGCCATGAACTGCACGTTGAAAACTAATTTCTTAGGCAGTGAAATTGAAAATATGAAACAATAAATAAAAATGTCAGTAATATTGCTACTAATACAAGAGCATTTCTCCTGGGAGGTATTGATGCATTAGTACTAAAATGGTAAGATTGCAAAACATCTTTTTTTGTGGGGACATTTGGTTGTTATGGAGAACAGGAATTTCTCATGTCCTTAGACTGATTGTATTTTGTTATGCTGAAATTCTTTTAGCTAATCTTACAGGAGGTGTCGTTCTGTGAATTGTCAGCCTCCTGTTTCATGGTGACCATATATTTCATATAAAAAAATCTTAGAGAAATGCGGTTGTTCAAAAGAAGTCTTTAGAGTCTAAGACTTCTTGTTCTTTCACATCTAAAAGTGTAAAAGAATTGCATGTGACAAACATGCAGTCTTGTCCTTTTGTTAAGGCTTTCACATGTACAAAAGCAGCTACATACATTCTTGGCCTTTTCCCAAAAACCGAAATATAAAACAAGATAAGGTTCAGTGAGATACTTGCATGCCTCAAGTTTTAAAATTTAATTTGGGGGTTTTAAAACAAGTTTATCTTTAAGTGTGAAGGTTTTAAGATATGTGATATGTCCTCAAGGAATTAGATTATGTTCTAGATAGTTTGCTGTGGATCATCAAGCATTGCTTTCACTTGCTTGAACTTTTCGATATATAATTTTGCATTTTTACAATAATTTTTGGTTGTTGCAAGAAATCTTAGAGAACAGATAGGGTTCCACTCTGCCAGTTGGTACGTAGTCTTGGATATACTTGAGTAAAGAGAAACCTTCCACTGAAATTCTGCTTTATCAGAGTGAAATGAAAGAAAGAAAACTTGAAGTGATTGATACAACAGAAGAAAACCACAATTCTAGTGAATGTAAAAAAAAAAAAAAATTAACAATAATTTTCCAGCAACTCCCTAAACTTAATGCCTGAGGTATAATTATGTAATAATTTATGTACCCTTAAGGAGAAGATAATTCTGTGGAATCAGTCCATGTCCATTGCTGTACTGGGTTTACCTGCCAAGGTTTCGGTAGCAGGGGGCTGCAGGGGCGGCTTCTGTGAGAAGAGAGCAGGGCTTGGATCAGTTTCATCGTGTTGGACGGAGCCATTTCAAGCCCACTCCAAAATGGACCTTCCACTGCTCAAAGCTGAGGTTAAATTGTGGATGCTGCAGGATGTTCAGGACTTCATGGAAAGTTAATCTTTTTTAAAGACCTTTCCAAGGGAAAGAACAGTGACAAGTTGGGCTTTGAAGAAGGCTTCTCTTTTGCCACCAGGAGGCTCCATTGTAACGGGATTGGAACACTAAAACATTTTTCTAAAGAAGCAAGTAAGGAACACCAGGAGACACCATCGTCAGAAATAAACACACAGAAACCCCTAACCCCAAAACCTGTTCCAGCTGTCCTTCCTCTTTTATCTTCTTTTTTCTCTACTTGGTCCTTTTTCTTCCTTTCCCTCCCTCATCCTCCAAATTTGTGAGGCCTAAAAATGTGTAAAAACATTATTTGACAAAAGGATTTAAACTTGTAGCTTTTAGGGTTTTAACTTCCAAAGCAGATTTAAGTCTTCCAGTACTGATGCTTTAAACATAAGATTTTTATGCTAAAAAGAAAATAAAAATGTCTAAAGTGACATTAAAAAGCCTCTCCTTATGGCACATTTTTAACTTCTTGCTAATAATATACTAAGAAAATTGAGTCAGTGAATCAGTGTATACATTGCATTCCTACCCGTTCCTTTGTAACAGTATGTGCCTACTTGGTTTAAATGAAGTTTTCTGAACTTTAGCATTTGTGACAGTAGCACAAGCTTTGTTCAAAGTAGTTTCACTATTGCAGGTTTTTGAAGAGAAATGGAACAAAAGCTTTTTTCTTCAAGCAGCAGCAGTAAAATGGACCAAAGCCTGCACTGTATGATAGAGTTTGGGTATCACTGGCATTGTCTCATACTTGCAGATATTTATTACAGCAGTTTAATTTCATTAAGGCACCTACAGTTTTACTCATCTGTGCAATGTACAGCTGTTTTAAAACTAAGTAACTAAGTACATGCACAGGTTTGTGACATTTTGGCTAAATTTTTTGGGAAGGATTAAAAAGAATCACACACACACTTTCCTTTAGAAATCCAGTTAGTGCAGTAAGGATCCAAGGTAAACAAATACCCTTTAAATGCTGTGGGAACCTCTTCAGCATTCCTTCTGATAGCACAAGGAGATTCTAAGTTGTTACTACCAGTGTGTAAGGATTGTTCTCTACCTTGGGAAAACCCTACTGGACAGATAGAAACCAAGGGTCAGCAACATGCTGAATATTAATCCATGAAGGTCAGGTAGTCTGGGCCAGTGCTGTTGGTCTGGAAACTGTACAGACAGCAGCAATTCAGCTTATAGATTTAAATGAAGATTTATAGATTTAAAGGAAGTTAGTATGAATATAAAGTATCTGAGTGGCTTATTTTTGTTGTTGCACTAGTAACTGTTTTTGTCTCGGTTCACAGACTTTCAAGCAATAGCCAGGCTGCCTCCAGGTATCCACATCTTGCCAAGGATCCTTCTTTGTCCAGTGCTTCCTGAAGGATTCAAAGACCTTCCTCAGAATTGTGAAACCAAAAGAGGCTCATGAGCAAAGTCTGGAGGGGATTGGTCTGTCATGGACCCGTACAGAAATTGATCCCAAATGTGCTTCCCTATGCAGTTATCACCTGTGTCTGTTCCATTTAAACCTTAGTAGTGATTCTGCTTCACTCTGGAAGAAAATAGGCAAATAATGGCTTTGCCACTTCAGTGCCTTGCTGTCTATCCCAGGTTATCATCCCAAAGACAGTTACTTTGTCATTCAATGAAAAGATCAGTTTGGATGTTACAGACTATTTGGTGATACACAGTCTGTACCTGCTTTAAAAACTCTTTAGGAGACTCAGTACGTTACCAAGTGGTCTGCTACTGCTAGTAAGTACTAGACTGTTACTTGCAGTGAGTATCATATCAAAGCATTATTTGTACTCCAGACAGTATTAATTTCATGTTTCTTACTTGTTATAGTCTGTTACGCTATTCCATTAATTCTGTAAGCTTGATTCTACAGCCTTGAAAATTGTCGTCATTTTAAAACTACTTCCACATTTCATCTTATTACTTCAGAGGTGATTATTCCACATATGAAAGAAATGAAAAATATAATAAAATTTTCAGCTTCATTGTTTTATTTCAACGATTTTAGGATTCTTAGCTGTCTTTAGTGTTTGGAAAGGTAGTGGCTCATCTTACTCCTATCCTTAGAAATTACAGGAAGAATTCTTTTCTTTGGTCTGTTTAGCTAAATGGCACAAACTTCCATAATGCTCAAGATAAGAATAGAACAGGTCAAGCAGTCCCTCCATTATTTTGAACACATTAAGAACCACATAAAATTAATTGTTGATGTATGCTGGGGTAAAAAACAAGTTAATGTCTAAGCAGCACAGATCCTATCACCTGCAACACTTTTTATAAGATACAGCATATCAAAGTAATGTCTCTTGTCCTGAATACAATACATAAATAAAAACAAACTTTTTTTTTTTTTTTAAAAGTATCTTGACATAAATATTATGGATTGCTTTTCCAAGACTGTTTCCTATACTGCAGAGTCTTACTTGCTGGGTGAAAAACAAAGGTAGATCCACAGCTGCTGGTGAATATTTTAATAGTTGGGACTTGCCCCTTTTATTCATTATGATTAGAAGGGAGAAGTTTTATGGGGTTTGGGAAGTTATTTCTGTGGAGTTGGGGAAGTATTTTGAATGGATCTGTACAAACCCATGTGTGCTGGTAGCACCTCAGTGCAAATCCAAAGCTTGGACCAGAGCAGATACAGAAGTCACTCGCCTGTTTCTCACATTATTTGCTCATATGGTCAAAGGCACTCAACCTCATTTTAAAATATATTACTGTTTCTGAAAAATGCTGGAAAATAACAAAACCCTTATAAGTAATAACTCCTCAGAGCATTAGTGGCTCTTGCATTACTCAAGACCTTTTTTTGACACCATACATTTAAAAATTCAATGCACTAATATTTTCTCTGGTTACCCTCAAAGGTCTTCAACAAAGGACCAAAATAATCAGCTTGTGGTTCTAGTACAGGCAGGAAGAATTTAATTTTACCTGTTCACACAAATACTCAACTATTTCTCATCCAACATTTTGTAAATATATCCCAAGCTTAAAGACAAGGTCAGATTGCTAAATGTATTGAGTTTGCTATTACAGTACAAGAATTTGTTTTAACTTTATTTTCATGTACATTCTCAGAATATATAGAGCATAGAAAATGGTATATTTTAAAGGCATATAAGGTAGAAAAAAAAAAAAAGCTAAAATATGTTTGTCCTGCTCAAACTCTAGTTCAGACTGGTTTGTATTTGTTCACTTGCTGTGCAGAACATTCCCATCTGTTCTGTGTGGCATCATGCATGTGCTGGTGTTTGTACACAAGTGGAGGTGTTGTACATCAATATTTGTTGTGTGTGTGCTTTTCAGTTTATTAAAGGGACAGAGCTTTTGCTGTGGAATTAAACTATGTGTTCATGTGTATCTACATCTTTATTTTAAGTATTTGCTCTATAAATTACCTGAGCATTATCAAGGCAAGAAACTGAAGCATCTCTGCAAGTCAGTGGCATAAAAGCTTAAATTAGAATTTTTCAGGAGTGTCCTCAAGATATTAGAGCTTTAACCCATATTTGCCTAAGAATTTCCCTTATTGTTTCATGGTTTAACAAATGTAGCAAAATGCCTAGCTACCAGTCTATCTACTTTAATCCTTAAAACTGCATCTGTTTAAGACAAATTCTGCTTGCTAGCAAAAACGCAGGTTTTGAACCTGAAATGTATTTAGCAAACTATAGAAACACTTTTTTAAAAAGTAGGGTTACAATTCTTGAAATTCAGAGCACCCCCACTAAGAGGAAAAAAACTTGACAAAATACTAGCATCATGCTAGACTGGAGAGAATGCCTTTTCTTCAAACTGATTTGGGTTTTTTATTATTACTTTTACTGTGATGTCCTGCTTGCTCATCCTAATTTTTAACAGTCTTACTGGGCTTTCTTTGCTCCCAAAAGACAAGCAGTACCTGCTGAAGCATTTCAGGATGCTGAAGGAATGAAGATGGAACTATATGACCTGTCACTCATGTTGGAGACAGTTCCTAAAAAGCTATGCACCTGAACTTCTACTTTGTAATAAATCAAGGACAAATCTGAAGAAATCAGATAAAACTTCATTATCTGACTACATTAGATATCAACTGATGTAGTAAGTATTAACTTCAGTAGAGCTACACTACCTTATGATACTGAACTTGTTCCACTTTAAGTGTAATACCTCATTTAAAACCTATTTACTTTTTTACTGCCTGTGTATTGGGCCAGCTGTAGTGAATATACTGAAATAAATAAATAAATGGTTACAGCTTTTCAAAGGTCAAATCTGTACTTAAGCATCAAAGCTGTGACTAACCGGAACAGGCCACTTCATTCATTCTCCACACTGATCTCCAAACTCCATCAGCCAAAGGCAGCATTACACTGCTGAGCAGCTAAGCCTGGTATTACAGCAAAGATTTAGCTCACAAAACTACTGAAAAATAAAAACCACCAAGTCATTTTATCCTGAAAACCTATCCTGGAATTCATAAGCACAGTAATTGCATTCTGATTTGTTTAGTAGCAGTGTTCAGTTCCAGTAAAGTCCACAAAGGAATTTAAAATGAATTCTTTAAAGGCCAATTTCCTAATGGGCAGACTCAGGGAATGCTTTTGTACAGGACACATTAACCATGAAATCACTACGTGATAAAAGCCCAGTGTAATAAACATGTTGAGTTTGGCTGCAAAAACCTATATTTGGCATTGCTTGATCACTAGTCTGCTCAGAAATCTGCAGATGTAGGCACAGGAATGCTTTTTTGTTTCCCTTTTCTCCCTCCCAGAAAGGCTGCCCAGGGCTAAGCTGAAGGGATTCAGGACTGCAGTGGGGAGTTCTCACTGCCCCAGCTGTGCCGGGCCCAGGATGAACAGAATTGGCTGATAAGTGCTCCCACCAAAGGCTCTGTGTGCTTAAATTAAATGTGAAAGACAATCAAGAGAAACATTTGCTGGAGTACAAAAAGGACTTGTTTACTTTTGCAAAGCGAGTGGTTTTAATAAAAACTTGATGACATTTACTGCACATTATAAAGAGCAGAACACTGGTCCTGCGCCAGGACAGACGCTCTGAGTGCAGCTTTGGGCTTTATAATTGTTTGCTTTTTCATTGTGATCTGGGCCTTGTTTTTTACATACCCTTATATTTAACATATTTCAAAGGGGTAGATCTGGTCCAGGAATGTAGTTAGTATATTGCTTACAAATTAATTTGCATGGGCTTTATTTGTAATCTACTAGAGGCCAGGAACAAACTGTTAATGTCTAGTAAAGGAAAACCATTTATGATGATGAAATATTTAAAAGAAATAACTTGGCTCTATCTTGCTCCGACCCCTGACCTGGAGGTGCCAGGCATTTCATTTCACCTGCTGCCTTTTTTTTTTTTTTAATTGTTTCATATCAAGAACACAGTACATTTTTAGAGAAACAATACCTTTACTACAAAACCACGTAAATGATTATATACAAAATGGTTACTGGAATTTGGTTTTGTACTGCAGTGACAGAAATAACTATGTGCTGACATTTATTTACGCTTCCTTAATACTAAGTACATCACTCCGCTGATCAGGGTAAAGGCAAACGCAATCCAGGCTAAGATGAAGGAATAGCCATATTGGCCTTTGGAAACTTCCATTCTATATCCACGGCTCTGGTGCAATTCTTCATGCCTGTCTGTGTAAATGGAAGCTGCAATCATAACACACAGACCTGCAGGAGGAAGAAAATAATAAAGGTTAGCACCTTAAAATAATATCAGTACACACAACTGTTCACTGTCTCTCTTCTGTCACCAATGTCCTTTCTTTGCAGACACTCGTTTTCCATCTTCAAACTAACCTGGAAGCATTTCAAGACATATTTTCAGTTTCTTTGGCATGCTTTAAATTTGAAGTGCTGTTGTGTATCTATGTCATTTGCAGTGAACAGAAAATTATTCTGAACATCTGGGTAGTTTTATGTCTGACAAAAAACAAATAAGTACTTGCCTATAATGATTACAGAGTTATTTAATGTGTTCAAGAAGTTCAGAATCTCAAATTCTTTCCCTTCAAAGTTTGAATTACTTTATTCTGAGCAGTGATGACATCCATGTTTTACCTGCCTAAATATTACAGAATGGAACACTTCTGTTTAAACAAATATGAAGGATAAGCTATGGCCTTAAGAGCACTACAGAGTTCTCATGCAGCTCATTCTTTCTGAAACCTTTTCTCTCTTCCCTAATTTCAGAAAAACATCATTAAAGTCAAAAGTGTTGAAAAATCACTCACATGACAGGAGTTGGATGATAGAGGTTAACACAAATCTTTCTCCTTGCTTTAGACGGAAGAGTTGAAGAATAAAAACCAGAAATGCCACACAACAGAGAATCGTAGACAGGATCATGGCAGCCTGCACAGCCTGAATTGACTGATACTCTGCAAAAACAAAGCAGCCTTGATTAAAAATAGTTTCTCTCTTTGCCTACTCCTGCAAGGAGTAAAGGGGCAGAGCTGTGTTCTATAAGCAGGAGTTCAGCAGATGCAGCAAAGCAGTTGTGTGCATTGCAGGGGCTGGTCCTCCTCTGCTTCCTTGGTATTAATACAGCCAGTGGTCTAAAGACTTCTAAAAGCTCCTCATCAAACTGAACGAGAATACTGAAGAGACTACTTCTGCCACACCACATCTTTTGCTGCCATCAATGTTCTAGAAGTACAGTGAAGCCGCCAGCTATCCCAAACAGCTTCCAAATGGCAGATCCCAGCCTCCCACCAGATCAGGAGACAGCTCTGTCCAGGAAGATGTAACCAGACAGGACATCCACCCTTGGCACAAAAGGTTCCTCTCATTCAGGTTTTTCATCCTGTCAACTACTTCACTCTAACTGGGAGGTGAAGTACCCAATACATTTTTAACCATGTGCAGCTGCTCTGTGTAAATTTGCAGTCCTGCTGTAGCTGAGCTGTGCCACACAGCTGAGCTCCCATGGCCCCTCTCCTCCAGCACAGCCACGCTGCAGGTAGGAGCCCTGGGAGCAGCAGACACACCTCAGTCACCCCTCATCTCCCCAGGGTGGGTACCTGACTGCAATGGACACCCACTAACACAGAGAACAAATGCAAACCCTTAAATCCGTGTTAGCTGAGATACCCTGTGTGGAGTGGATCAGCTCACTGCACATTACAGGCCCTAAACCAACCTGATGCTTGGAAAACAAAATTACTTCATGGGTACACAGGTCTTCAAATTATGTACCTCTTTCATGTACACACAGATTGAAAGTTGAGCAATAAACAGAACATTTGAGAATACTTCTAATTTTTGTAAAGCAGGATGTTACGCTAGGCTGTATATTAAGACCTCTTTGTAAAAATTTCAGCTTGCAAAGTTTTCTTCCACTTTTTCCCCCTGTTCTTGTTCTCAGAAAGCAAGTTGAAGACTACAGTCAGTATTCTTAGGTTCTTTAGTTCATTTCTGAGGCAAATTCTCTCACTTCAGATGACTTCACCGTTGTTACCTATCTAATTTTTTAAGAACTCATTAGCAGTCATTGTTAGTTGTTTGCATTTACTCTCTTGCACTGGTCTCTTTTAAGTGCACATGACAGTTCCTTCTGCTTTCCTCTCACAGAAACTGTTAGAACAGTTGCCTTTCCAAAATGAAAAACCAGTATTAAAGTTTTTAGAATACCTGCCTAGTTAGAATATGCAGATTTTCAAAGAATTACATAACTGCCCCTGCAAATTTCGTAGCAATTTCACCAGATCTGCTGAAGGAACATAGACAGAGGCATGGAAAGACACTCACCATTGAACTCATCAGTGATAGCCATACAGGTGCTCATATTCATGGCACACATTCTCCAGACATCTGTAGAAAAGTTATCTCCCACCCACCAGGCCTGCAAAATAAAAGTAAAGGACTCTTACAGGGAGAAAAACCAAACAAAACCCACGAAACTCCTTCATTGTCCAAGTGTTTACTGATCAGATAAATCAGCTGGAACAATTTTCTGTTCATTTTTGGATACTTAACCACTCAAATGATATGTGATATCTCATGGCATTTTGGAATAAAGGTTATATAATTACCTGCAAGTAATTCTCATTTTAGACCTCTGTGAAGTAGGTAAGGGAATCTTAAACATCCCAAAGCACAAGGGATTTCCACTATTTGGTCAGAAACTTTGGATAGTGAGTGATTGCTCACTCCTTGAGACACGTAGACAAAGTGTGCTTTGTTCACCCAGACCCTGTTTAGGATGCACACCTCTCTGAAGGTACAACATGCAGGAAACAGCATCACCTGTGAAACAGAAGTCCTTTATAGATGTCCCGGTTCCTGCCCCCGCCAAGTGATCAATCACAATGCACTGCAGCTGTGCTGAGGTACGTTATGGCATCTGTCTGGTAATGGCTGGTGATAAATTAAGATCCTCCTGTGGTATTTCTATTTTGAGGTTTTAACATTCAAGGCAAGATGGTACTGCAGTGTCTAAACAGATTTTTACAGTAGCCTGGAAAATAACAAGGTCTCCACAAGTGGCATTTCCTCAGGAAACCCATTCCCATTCCAATAGCTACCCAGGCCTTTGTTTTGACTAGAGCTGCACAAAATACGACTTTTCAGTACCATTCCTGGTAGGATCTGCTGCTTAAATAGACATTCCAGAAGCCTCACAGCTTACTGTGCAGCTTTGCAAACAATACTGCAGTAAAAACTGTAATATATTACGGTAGCAGGCATATGGGTAAAAGGAACACTGTGTTTCAACAAAAATAATTACTTTCTCAGGATGCCATTCATTTGGATTTTACAGTCCGAGTTCAATATATTATTTTTCATCTCTGAACTCTATCTAATGTAGAGATACATAATAAAAATTCTAATAGAAGATGGTTGCATGGGTAAAGTTTTTACGTGTTCAAAAGTAGCTAATGACACAAAGCAGAGTGCATAGGTTTTACTTCTGTAATAATTTGGTTTGTGCATAGCAGATTAGAACTAAAAGTAAGTTGCTTTGCCCACTGTCTTTGCTTTCTAAATATTCAAAGGAGTAGCGTAAGACAACCTGCTCTAGTGCTCAAATAATGACCTACTTCCATGGAACAATCAATCAGCTGACTAAAATGTAACATCTGAGTTTGTAAAATTTTGCAATAAAAAGTTGTGGGTAACACACCATTTCACTTGGAGCATAGTCTTCACTAAACAGTATTTTCAGCAGCAAATTTTTCAATATCAAAAACCTGTACATACATCAGACCTCATATAAAGATTCCAGTGCACAGACTGCTGATCAGGATAGTGGTCTGTTTTGGAAAATGGAAAATTCCATTAAAAGCTAGATATAAATATTGGAGGGTAAATTCTTTCTGATCACAAGAATAAAACGGCAATTTGAAAATAATGCAACATAAAATATTCTAAAACTTTGTGCTGAAACTGCTTCAACTTCATGGACAAAGGTATGTTCACGGTGTCTCTCATGATTTAACTGGGCATCTGGGACAAACACTTGTGAGGCAAAGCATGCCTTTGATGCCTTCTCCAGCCACCTAGAAACAGAGACTAGACAAGAGTAAGGGAATAAAGATAGGTATTTATTTGAAGGGCCTTCAAGGTACCCCCTGGGGGAGCCAGAGGCTGCTTCCATAAAAAATGGACCCCAAGATGGACCCCAGGTCACGAGTTCTTCACACCTTTATAGGTTTGGTTCATTTGCATACCACGGTTAATTCTCCAATTAAAGCCCCAGGTCAATGATGTAATTCCCCTCAGCTTGCTCCCCCTTAGAGGCTTTGGGTTACACATTTTGGGCCTAGAAGAGCCTGGCTGTCCTTGAAGGCAAAGCCTGGAGAGGCTTTGTTATGTCTATCTTGCACGAGAGAGCAGAAATTCCAGGCTACAAGGAGCTTAGAGTTACACTCTAAGCAGCACAGAATTTGAAAAGTACAAAAGTTAAAACCTAAGGCATCACCTTGACTGAAATTATCCCCACACATTAATCATCAGCCATTTGACTTCATGTACTTGACACAAAAGGACAGTGGATTTTCCCCCCCTCTCTCTCCCTCATATCCAGCTGAACCATGCCCCAGGGCTCCACCCTGTAAATACCCTCTCTGGCCAAGTCTCTCTCAGGGGAGAGGATCTGCTGCATGCCTTGAGCTTACAACATGATGCCATACAAATGTATGGCACGTGCATGGATAGCCTTATCCACCAGCAACATTCATATCCAAGGCATTTTTGTTACAGAAACGTCTAAGGACACCAGTGTGCCTAACAAACTTAGGTCCTCTCAGAAAGCAAGTTGAAGACTGCAGAAGAAAAACTCAATTTTTATGAAGTAAAGAAATCCCTGTGTGTTTGAGAGAAAACAAGAAGAAATGACACTTACATTGTCAATAGTTGAGATGAACAGCAGCGCTGCTGAGGTTATGTGAAACACAATAATGAAGGCCAGGAGAATCAACATCCTTGCTCTGGGGAGGCTTTAGGGTGAGATAAATCTGTTGAACATAAGAAAGTATATGAACAACCCTTAACAGCTGTCAGTGGATCAACCTGCAGTTATGGTGCTGTTAGAGACAGGAACATCAGATGCAGTTTGAGTCCACAGGACATGTTCCATCTCCAGGTACTTAGCTGGCATCATGGCTGTTAAAATGAATCACAACTTGAAATGAAGCCAATAGGTGCATTTTGCAACCTTCCAGCGTGATGGCTGCAGTGAATAAACACATAAAGAAGTTTCATTCTGTGTGCTTCTCCAGCAAGGATGGAAAACTCCTTCATGTTGGCTTTCAGAGAAGTGCTTTTCAAATTACAGCCTCACGTGCAATGATGCTAGAATTTCCACTGACTGTAGTAAGGTCTTGTTTCAATCATCCTTCCAAAGGAAGACCCAGATTTCAAAAGGATGCTTGTAGAACAAATTAAGTGCATCAAGAACTACCTCGTGCATTTAGTAACACCTGTGTTGTACCTTAGGTCTCACATCCTTTGTTCATACAGTTATAAGTTTTATCCATTGAATAATGACTAAGGACTACCATTTTCTTCAATATATTGCTCCCACTGCTAGGGCTGAACAAACCTGTTAGTCACATAATAATACAGCTAGTTATTTTATTTTCAGTCACTTAATACTCTCTGTAGGCTACCTATTACCTTCATACCTTATTTAACCCACTTACTACAGTGTCACATCTCACGTGAAAAAAAATACATTCTCATGTGCAAGAGAATCAGAAACTGTATTTAACTGGAATCCCCAGGAAATCTGTGGGCACATAACAAATAGTTTAGGGAAAACTACTGCTACTAATACTCAGAAAAATGCAATTGCTTGACATATCTATTCCTTCTTGGACAGAAGTTCTTGCCAATTAATAAGTGCTATCAGGAATCTGCAGTCTTGCAGATCTTTGCAGTTAAGGTGCACCATTCTGTGCATCATCTGCATGTTATCACTCATCAGTATATTAATGCGTATTTCTCCCTTTCCTTTGCTTTGGACACATTCTATGATGTCAAATGATGTCACTCACGTAAGACAGTAAATATCCAGAAGAAAGGACAGCTATGAATTTTTTTTTAAGACTTCCATGATTTTTTTCATATCTAACCCCCTCTCTCCTACTGCCATTTACTGGGATCGTGAACTACGTGAATAATTTAACCAAATAAAAGGACTACTCTGACAGCATTTTTAAAGCAGCTCCACTGGCACTCTCATCAGAGCAAATAATAACTACTCTGCAAAACTTTAACAATAAGATAATTGACAGCATAATAACACAATGAATAGAGACCAGGAGTTCCAGACTAATCCTCTCCATCTCCATCTCTGTACTGCACTACAGGGTTACAACAAGCTCAAATGCAAACAGCATTAAAATGCTTTTGGGAAAAGTAAGTGGATAGCCTTACATCCGTATCTAATTGGAATGACTGAACGGGAAAGCCAGGTCAAACCCCAAAATAGGAAAAGCAGCTACTCAAGTGTGTATTCCTTCCCATTTCCTCTTTGTTAAACTTTGCCTTCTCAGCCACAACGAAGAACAGAAATTGGCAATTTCCTCCAATGAGCTGATTCTACAGTATGACTCAAGGTCCTGTGAATCCAGTTCTGCTTCTAGAAATGTCATTCATGGCTCTCTATCGAGCCTTGCTTGACTGAAAGGAAGGAAAAATGAAAAGAAGATATTTTGTGGGTTTGTATAATGCCACATCAAAATATTTTCATTGTGATATGTACCAGTTTTTGCACAGCACCCTCTTGTTTTGTGGCTGTTTTTTTTTCTTTTTCATTTCTTGCACAGATGGTATCTAAGCATTCAATAATGCAACAATCATCTGCCATATAAGGAGAGAGAACCAAATTGTACTCAGTATTATTTTAAGAATAACAATACAATTTCATCTTATTACATGAAGTATCATAAAGTGAGACCAAAAAATGCAACCTAATTAAAACCAATCTTGCAAAAGCAAGACTCGCCAGCACAGAAGAATCCACTTTATCTTCAGTCAAGTGAATGTTTTAGTTTTACTGTTTTCAGCCATAAAGAGAAGTGTTTCAGACAGGATAGACAAACTTGTATGGCTGGTGAGGAGAAGACATTTTTTGTTTTACCCAAATGAAGTCAAGATTAAATGAAAGAGATTTTTATTTTGTCTTTGCAAAGAAAAAAAAAGACAATACGAAAGGTCTGATGTTTCTGTTACGAAGACCCCTCCTAACAACCATCTTTAGATACGTCCTCCTGGCTTGCTGGCAGGTGCTCCCTTCACAAGCTGCTACAACTTCTGTGCATACAGTGCTACAACAATGACACATGGATACAGGAATGAAATACACTGGGGGAAAGGAAGGAGACAGACCATTTCCAAGTAATTAATACCAGGAAAAGACAACAAGGTTATCCAATCTGTCATGCCTGAGCGGGATCCCAGAAGCACACAGACCTCAATCACTCCTACAAACTTTCCCTTCCCATGGAGACCAAGGAGTTTCTGTGGTTCATCCCAGCCTGTGCAAAGAATAATGAAGGGAGGAGGGTTTTCCAGAGAAACTCTCTGTGATTTGTGGGCAGGAAGCAAAGAGCAGCGCCCCTCTTCCAAGATGCAGCACAGATGCTACTACAGTATCTGCACCCCTCTCTAGGCAGAAATTCTGGATTTCATCTCTCAGAGAGAACTACTAATCCTTGTCCATTCCACACAATGCTGGAATTCGAAAGCTTACTGTAGAGACTCAAGATTCCTCCTCAGCAAGAAGCTCTTCCCTCCCCGATCCTCTGAGGACAGCCTGCCTGGGAAGCTCTGCTCGCAGCAGGCAGCTCCTTTCCTCTCCCTATGAGCAAGGGAAGGACACAGTTACAGAGCACTGCTTGCATTAACATTCAGAAGTCTTACTCTACTAATGTATTACTAATCAAACACTGTTAACATGCTATTCTGCACGCTGGCTGTACTCCTTTTCTTATTTACCAGGAACGGTTTCCTGAGCAGAGTGATTTTTCACCTTCTCTCATTTGCAGTCGAAACACGCTATGCTCTCAGGTCAAGGTGTTCATGATTTTTAAGTACACTGCCTTTAGGCATGGATGAAGACTGGGATGATGCAACAGATATTGCTCATCATTCCCCAAAGTGGCTTGAATTCTTTTAATAGTTTTTACACACACACACATATATATGAGAAAAGATTTTTGGACACAGTACAGTTACAATGATGGAGCCACTCTTCTCAGAAGTACATGATGAAAAGACTACAGGCAACAGTTACAAGTTGCAACAAAGAATATTCCAATTGTGAAAAAAGTATTAATTATATTCAATGAGCATGATTAAGTACTGGAACAGGGCCCATGAGGCTGTGGGATCTCCATTCTTGGACATCTTCCTGACTTGACTGAAGCAAGGCCCAGAACGTCCTGATCTAACCCCCTGCTTGGAGCCAGAGTCTGCACTAGAGACCTCCAGAGGCCCCTTCCAGCTCAGCTCTCCTGTCAATCTGTAGCTATTTCAGGAACCTCCCTGTACTAATCTCTAGCAAAGCTCTGACAAAGAGAACATAATATTTGAATTAGCTCATCACATGTGCCATTAAAAACAGATTCAGGGGTTATAGATGTCGACGTGAATTCTTTCAATTGCAAGCCTCAGCATTTAACACCGCTTCACAAGGTATGGTGTAAGGCAGAAGTGTACAGGTACTGCTGAGCTACAAGTGCAGACTGCCACTGGGTCCAGAAAGAGTAAGCTACAGGAATCCCACTGAACACATCCAGTTTTGCTGTGGTAATAAGGTTTCCCACAGATGCTGTTAAGTTGCAGGATACTTACACAAAACACATTGAAAACAGAAGGCCAGTTATAGTAACACATTTTTTTCAATTAGTGCAGAAGAATTGTTTCTGGGTAATGCTCCAGTGCTGCTCCATGTTACACTAGGAGGATAAATGCAGCAGTTACACTTCTCTTGAATCTTTTCAGTAATGCAGACTTGGAAGCAGTAGTTTACACTTGCCATGGCAGCGCCCAATGAGCTTTAGAAGAAGAGGCTAAGAAAGGCCTCTGCTATCATCTCCTGGACATGCAGAGACAAATACCTTTATACAGGATAAGACACTACAACCATCACAGAACTGCACAGCAAAATAAGGTATCTAGGCCAGGGTTTCCAACATTTCTGTGCTGTCGCAAGCAAACACATTTCAAAACTGGATTGTCTCCCTATGTCAAATCACACACACAAACACATCCCCTGCAGAAAAGCCTCAGTTTAACTTTAGGATAAAATTCATCTTTAATGTCTATCAGTACAAAGAAACATGACTATTTAAGTTTTTTCTGCTGCTTAGTACAGCAAGCAAGCAAAAATGAAAATAGTCTTTGACAGTTCTTAACAGAAGTTTTATCACTGCTTTCCAACCCAGATGTCATCTCCACAACGTATGCTTTCCTTTCCTCCCATGCAGTTCAGCTCTTCTGCCAGGCTGTTTCTCATGTTTGTGCATATTTGATTTTTGCAACCGGTGAAACGCGTATGTATGTTTATCCTGAGCTCATTTGCATTGGAAAGGCTGGAGCTTACAACACTGGCTGCTGCCCTCATTCCCTAAGATCAAGTCAGGGTTTTTTAATCATCTTCATCTGAGCCCATGTATGAAAAAACTTCCACACAGACAATCCTGGTTCATACTCTTAGAAACAGTGTGAAATCTGGGCAGAACAGCTCCTGCTCTGCACAGATCGAGGCTGGGGGTGTGCAGACTGCTCAACACCCGCATTTGGTGTGCTGAAAAGACACACCCAAAACAAGGGTAGAGGATCCTGCTAAACAAGTTACCATACCTGCAGCTCTCTGCACTGAGACGTTTCACTGCAACTAGAACAGCAGGTCTTTGGGCCATCAATAAGCATTCAGTTCAGCTGAACTTTCATGAGGTCACTGGTGTAAAACTGAATCAAAGCAAACCTTAATTACCAATTCTTCTGCCCCTCAGTGCTATAATTAAGTCTGACTATGTGAATTTAGAAAAAAAAGTTTGTATAGTTGTAGCATGAGAAGTCTGTCATCTTGTGATGCATCATAAGTTGTTTGGATTTACATGTTTTGCTCAGAATTCTTGTGCCACATCTCATGGTGTCTCATGACAGAGAACTCAGAAGTTTGCCTGGACCATTGTCTCTAAACTTGCATAAAATTCCCTAGTTTATAAAGAACAGAGCAATACTGTTAACTTCCTTTTTTTTTTTTTTTTTCTTTTTTCAAGTATGAAGTGTTCTGTTTTTCTTGTGTGATTCTCAGAACTGGAACCAAAAGTGAAGTCTGAAGACAGCAGACTTTCTCCGAAGCCAGCAAGAGCTTTGAGGATTTCAACAATCCTCTAATGCCTAAATATCAAACAACGTAAAGGACGAGAAAATCAGGAAATGGAATACCAAGAGAATAATTACACCAGTTGAAACAACTTACTCCAGTTTCTTTACTTCCTCTGTCTGAGTTAATTTAACAGTTGGGAACACCAACACTCTTCATGTTCAAGTGTACATTCAGATTGTGACCTGTTTGCATGCTCAGGTGTCACCCAGCTAACAGTCAATATAAAAACTGAATGTCCTCCTTCAACCAGTCTCTGCAGCCAGTCACAGACCTCCAAGAAGCACTGGATGGCTCTGACTACACCTCTACAATACTGAATGGGGACCCAGGAGGGAAATGCAAAGTACAAGTTAACAGTCTACACAGCAGATGGCTCCAACCCAATTTCTTCCTGGTATGAAGCTAAGCATGAAGAACGATGTGTGTTCTACATGAAATAAAATTTCAGGTCCCTGTTTGATGCTGGCTTTGGAATCAAGAGGGCTAAGTGTCCTGTGAGCCCCTTGATGGCACAGACACCATCAGCTCTTTTTGTTTGCTTAACTGAGAACACACTCAAGCCCACAGCTCTTTGTGCTACCTATTTTATGTGGAAGGAAAAGAGATTGTCACTTACACTTCCACCTGCTTTTCAAAGTCCTTCCTCACAAAGCAAGGAAATCAGAAAGAAATGAATCAATGCTCCCTGCACTCAACCACGGTATGAAAGCAAAAAAAAAAAAAAAAAAATCAATACAGCAAAAAATTAATCCACACTCTTTCCTAATGCTCTATTTGAATTAGAGTATTTATGGCTTTTTTAACACAATGGCAGAAAATGAAAGTAGGGTCATCCTATCAGATCTAGATTTATTGGTGCCCTTGCAGCAGGCTGTGTTAAGACCCAGCAACCTCCAGCACAATTACAGCAGTCAACTTGTTGTGTTTTGATAGTGAAATACAGGGGCTCAGAGACAAACTTGCAAGACACGGTATGACCTAGTTTTTATCTATTTTCTTCCAGAAAATCATGCCTTGCAACCAAAGCCCTGAGGTCTGCTCTTTGTGAGCACCACAACTAAAACAAATGTGCACCTATAGCTTAATAGCTTCTGTTTTTACAGTGTTTGGATATCTGTCCATCCTGCTGGTACTGGTGCAACTGCCTGAGCAACAGCAAACTTAAGAGTGAACAAGCTCATGTTCTTGGCCTCCCTATTGGCGGTGGGTGAGGGGATGCTCAAGCACCCTTTCAGCTCTTTCTCAAGCAACTTCATAAACAATAAATCTGGTCTCCTCTTCAGAAACCCCACCTAGTTACCAAAAGTGACTGTGATTACAGGTGGGTTTGGCAGATCTCCAGATTTCCTCCCTTCTCACCCTGTCCTCTTCATTAGATCTATGCTACCAAGCCAGAGCTCCAAAACCTAGGAAATTCTAACCCTGTTGTTCCATATGTTTCCAAACAAAACCAAGAAACAAATTGCATCAAAAATGCAACATGCTAGCTTTGAGTATGAAGACCCAAAGAAGCTGATGTGCCTAATTTCTTAGGAATGCTTTTAATAAAGTTTTGACCTAGGGATGCCAGCATTGCTACCACTTCAGTAACTCTGTCAGTCATTTATTTGCAAACAAGTTTGGGCTGGGTTTAGACTTGCCCTACCACTCCTTTCACTGTGGCCCTGCTGTGTGCACTGCAGAGGAAAGTCACTGTGCCATGAAGCCTTTGTGGGCAGACTCAGCAGAAGGAAACCAGCAGAACCTATGGGAAAACAGAAACACAATGCCCTGTTGTAGGGTGGGGAAGTGTCACTTACAGGGAAAATGAGCCTTGTGACATCTTACCTGAAAATCCTACAATATAGCCTGAAGCTTAAAAACTTCAAGATAGATGTATTCAAATGCTCCAGCAAAACCTGGAAGAGAGACTACCAGCCACTATATGCTGAGAAGACAATTTAGCAGGTACAGAAGGCAGCTGCCTACACAGACAGACATACTTGAATGAAAGTCTTTCAGACTTCATCTTCTAAAAACTGCTTTTTAGAGGGTTTTATGTGGTCAGCAGAAAGAGAATGTTTTTCCTCCTCCAGCAGCACAAACCACACCTTCCTCAAAAATAAATCTTTTACACGTTCTTCTGTTTCCCTAAAGCACTTTTTCTTGTAACTATACTTTTATATTAGATAATAATCATCTCATATTTAAGATGTTCTGTTTCTGCATCTAATCCCAACGTAACCCACAGTGGTGTAAGGTAGGCTGCCAAATTACTAAAGAACACCCAAAAGGGTTGCAATTAATCTCTGATTCCCATCATAGTCACCCGCTCTTCCACCTTCAGTTTACACTGAGCATCACATGCCTTTAGCAAATGCTAACAAACAAACAGTCTTTAATCAAAGACACCCCATGGATCAAGAGATCAGTTCTCAAAGGGCACATATTGTTTGAGAAAACCTAGCAGTAATTTGAGAGAAGTAACTGCTTGTATACTGCAGTTTCTGGTTTCTCACAAAACATAAATGTATTCTGTCAGCTTTCACAAAGGCATGTGCAAAACATGTTATAAAATGTTTTTAACTTGAAGTATGTATGGGTAGAGCTTAACTGTATTCTTAGAAAATGGAAGAAAGCACACATCATTTCAGGTGTTCACTGCATCCTCTCTGTTCAGCCAGTTTGCTTGTGCACCAGATACCACTTCAATATAAACAAAGCTGTGCTGTGTATTAAAACCTTCATAACAATCAAGCAGGTCTAAAAGTACTTAAAGCTTGTTTTCCTAAGCTTAACAAGACAAGAACTTCTCGTTCTGACTTGTTCATTTTCAAAGATCAAGACAGAATGAGGATATGCTTGCAGGTCAAGGCAAACACATGGAAGGAAAAAGAACTGTTTAACTTAAAATAAATGGCTATAAATCAGGTGTGAGCACATTTAGGATGTAAATTACAACTCTTAGAGCTGTCACATTCTGGAACAGCCTTATAATCACCACAGCACAGAAAAAAGAGAGCCACCTCCACAAGAAAGTATTTCTGTGATGCAGGGACTGTGCTAGCAGGGCGACAGACCCGGTGTCCTCAGAGGACCCTGCAGCTCTGCTCTCCTGTGAAACCTCTCGACAACTTCATTGAGGTCTCTGTGTTCGCAAGAGGCTTTTGCATGACACCCGTGCACATGGCACTGCTGAATTCTCTGCCATGCTCCAAGGGCTGCAGGCAGTGCTGGAGCAGTGCTGGGAGCAGTGCTGGCTGTTGGGCAGTGCAGTAGTACCGTGGTGATCATGACAACACACAGCCAGCTTGGAGGGATGATTTGTTTCTCAGGTGGGCAGCAGAGCTTCCAAGAGTGAGCACAGCCTGTGCCCCTTGTCTGAGGGTGACCTAAGGGCCACCACTGCTTGCCAGCTCTCTAGGGCAGCGGTCAGGAACCACAGAGCCCTTTGCAGCCTGCTGGCACAGCCCTGCCTCTGGCTCAGGGAAGCACTGGCTCCGTGGAGCTGGGACAATGACACGGGACTGTTCTGATAAGCTATTCAAGCTATGAGAACCCTCCTGGGAACCTGCTCCTGAAACAAACAAACAGCTGAACTGAGGTGTGGCCTAGCCTCACGCCTGTTCAATCACTATGTGGCCACATTTCAGTGTCGAGGTTGTCCCTGTTCAATACCATGGCAGGGCAGGGAGTGACAGACCAAGTAAAATACCGGACCTTTATATCGGGTTGACAAATAAAATGTGTCCTCAGTCTGAGTCGATGAAAGGAAAAAAAACAAGCACACCCGCAGCATTGACTACACATTAAAATAGTTCTGAGCAAATCTCAGACCCTGGGCTCTACTGACTACAGATTGCTGCTTATCCAAAGATTATTCCAGATACAACAGAACAGCTCGAGTGATTTATGATGTTCCACCTAATTAACCAACAAACAAAGGCAGAAAAGGTCTGTCTTTCCAGATTGAAAGCAATGCGTTTAATTCCGTAGAAATAAAAGCTGATATTGTTTTAACTTTGGCAGATGCTCTGTGGAAATTGCTAGCAATTAAATGTGTTGCATTCACTGTTGTAAAATTTTCAAACTGCTTGTTTTGATTTGGCTTTGACTAGCTCTGTGTTGAGAAATTTTGGTTTTAGTTATTTCAGAGTTTACACATCATCTATCAAGAGTGTGAAAACACATTTCTATTGGTGGTACAACAGTTGGTTATGAAATAAAAAGCTCAAACTCTCCGCAACAACTACTACTACTTTGTTTGACAGCAACATTGTAGCACAGAATTACATTTAATACTCAGCCTACCTCCAGATTGCAATTTTTACACGGTAATTTGTAATCAGTGCAATAAAGTTGCCATGTGGACTCTGCAAGTCCAGGTAGAAAGATTTCTACCTCTTGTTTGAGCACACTCAGTGCACAGCTCTTCTACACTAGCTGCTGTATGGGAACAGCCCAGTCCCCTCAGCCCCTGGGTCACTTTGCTCTACCCTGCAGATGCACCTTGACCAGGCTGGACAGTGCCTGGGTCACTGCACAGACACAGTGCCAGGTAAGGGCACACCAAGCACCCTGACAGATGGGCAGGCTCAACCAGAGCCCTTCAGTTCTTCACAGACTGTTCTGCAGTCTCTGGACTTGGTTTTGTTTCTGCCTTTGAACTAAGCAGCGGTTTTGTTGCTTTTGTGAATTGAGCACTGCAAGCCCTGGAGAGAAGGTGAGTGTGCATAGCTCACCTTGCAGCACATGCACCTCAGCAGAGACATGCAGGGCCTTTGGAAGGTCTCTTTCTGTCTGGAAGAAGGCCAGAATTTTGATCTATTTCAGGACACGAAACACTGCATTAAGCACCCAAGGGAGTGTTCATACTGCCCACCTTGGCTGTTTGCGGCCCATGCAATTCCAAACATAGCACAGTGTTTAAGAATCAGTGAAGCAAACCATAAATATATATCCTATAGCCATCTCTAAGAGGTATTTGAGTCAGTCCACTTTCTGCTCCACCTACAGACTCCTGTGAAGATCTCTACACAGCCAGAGGGTTGTATTTTAAGGTCACACCCAAATTATGAGGCTTCACCTGGCATGCACATACCATCATTAAGCCTGCCCATGAAACTTCATCGGCAAAATAAAAAAGTGTAATTACATTTTCCCCATTCAGTGGAGAAATAATAGTTCCTTTGATGGATGAATTCGGGCCATCAGGCTTTCTCCTGAGTCCCACCCAGGAAGATACATTTTCTAATAATTATGATGCTTATCTTCCTAATGAAGTCATAAGCATCACCTGACATTTTGAGATATATTTTACAAAATTATCTACTCTCTAAAACAATAGTTTTCAACAAAAAACCAGCAAAAACTGAAGCTCCACTGCAAAGATCATGGTTTGCCTTGAGCATCCAAAAAACAAACAAACCCTAACAAACACTGAACAGCTCCATGAATGGAATTCCTTAGCGCTGTGCTTATGTTCTCCCTGCATTCCCTCTGAGACCGATGTGATTTCAATAAAAGCTGTGCATTCCTTTCTACTTTCAAATTTGGCTGTGCATGGATTTTACATACAGTGTTTGCTTCACTTCAGAGTAAATCTCTTTCTTATTAGTTCCTGTATAACACAGTGCCTCATTCTGCTGGGTCTTCTTCCAACAGGAACATGGAGGAGGACCCGGAAAGTACATCTGCCAGCTAGCAATATAAAAGATCTTGTCCCCAGAGACCTACTTGTCTCTTTAATTAAACACATTCTTGTCCTGATTTATGTGGAGGTGTCATGTCTTACATGATGCTCAAGACACAATTAAAATGTGAAGTGACAGTGGAAAACCAAACTATATTCAAGCCACTGAGATGAAAAGGGAAGAGTGTCCTTGTGCTACCATTGATCGCATTTTTAAATGGACAGGGAAACACCATTATGAAAGGAGACAGCCTACATCTAATATACTTAGCAAAAGTAGAGGAGGAAGGTCTTGCTTCTCTAAATAACCATATGGGACTCATCAGTACAACAGTCTTCTAATCGCTGAAGGAATGTCAAACCTGAGATGGGAAACAACCTTGAGACAAACAAGACAACAAAATAAAAGCCATAATAATGGAAGTAAGAGAAAGACATAAGGCAACTGTGAAGCAAGAGATGCTAATAAATCAAGAGGGGTCAAGTGCATTAACTGAAAAGGGGTGCAAGATGGAGATGTGGGCCAGCAACAATAATTTCTTCTAAGCGATGTGGGCCAGCAACAATAATTCCAGCATCTATGAACTGAGACAGAATCTTTGTCTAAGATAATAACGTTGCAGCAGCCTTCAGTCTTGACGTGCTCAGTCTGTTGAACAACTTCCTTTATTAACAAGGTTTTAAATCTGTGTAACCAAATAAAACTCACTCTTTTTCCTCACTGGCAAATCCACAGCATAATCAACACTGTGTGTTTACGATAGAAGTCTTTCCAGACCACAAATAAAGAATACACCACTAGTAGTGTCTTGTCTACTGACTCTATGTTGTTTTTATTTGAAATTATATTATCACACCATTTTCCTTCCCAAATGAGCATACTAACAAAAAACTGATCACCTTCTAAGAGTCTTCATGGTATTGCTGCATTTCAGCTCCAGTTAAGGTTGATGGCTATTGGCAGAGCAATTCCTGGACTCCTGGCTGGGCAGACAGCTACCTGGTAACATCCCTGTCAGCCACGCAGCTGGCATGATACAATCTGTACACATCTTTATTTAGCACAGAGGATGAATCTTCCCTCAGGTATCCCAACAGTCTATTTCCTAACTCAACTCTACAAGTTCACAAAGAGATTCAGAGAACAGCAAAAGTTCCTTCTTTCAACGTCTTTGAAGCAAAGGTGAAATCCTTAAATCTTATGCTGAATAAACTCTGTCAGCTTCTGGTGGCCATGTTTACCATGTGCCTTTGTTTCCACTCCCACTTTGATTTCACCAGCTGTGGCAAGTACTTATAGCCCAGCTGCATTCCATAGGGTGGCATTTGTCACACACTCTGTAGCAGGACTCCCCAGCAAACAATTCCTCTTTCTTCCCCCAGGAAAACTCACGCCCAATAGTCCCCTACCATTTGTGTGGATTCCTCCCTGCCCACATTTGCAGCCACCTGGCACCTCAGCCCCAGCAGTCCAGCCTCACAGCTCTTTCCTGAATTACACGGACAGCAAGGCCTTCAACATCTGAGAGCAGGTCTGGGTGAAGGAGTCATTACAGACTATTTCTATTTGACAGAGAAAACATCTAATAGGCAGGTGAGAAGGCTTATTTTATAGTTAACCCACCAGCACTGTAGGTACAGAGTACATACAGTACATATGAAAGTAAATTAAGAGAAAGAGCTACTTTTTGTTTTTCTGATGATGAGCCAACCATAGCTGCTTACTTCCAAAGTTCCTAAAGAAAACTCCAACAAAATTCAGTGTGGATTTCACAGCCATTCAGTGGGTTTCTTCACAGCCTTGTGTCAAGTCAGAAGATACTTATAAGATGCTCTACTGCAATAATTACTGATCATTTACATACTAGGAGGAGAAAAAAAAAAAAAAAAAAAAACCCTTCCTGCACCGTGCGAACAAAGTATTCCTGTCAAGAAATGAACGGAGAGGCTAAACTGCAGGTTTCTTGATGGCAGCATTCTGTAAGAGCAAGCCCTGGGTAAGTCTGCTGAGGAGCGGACAGCAGTGTACTGTTCTTCCCAGAAATGTCCAAACAAGGAGCTGACCTCTCAAATTCAATACTCAATATTGCAGACAACCCACGTTACTGAGAGCTGCCTGTCCAGTATCTGACACACAACCTCCCCGGTGTAAGTGGGGCATTACATACGGATAAAAACCACCCGTGAGTGGAACTGCAGTTTGACTCAAGTGGAAAAATGTTCAATGCTGGCAAAAACTTCATAAACTGAAATCTGCACTGAATTACATCTAAGTGTATTTTCCTTCCACTGCGCGGGGAGGGCGGGAGCTGCCAAGAGCTGCTACAGCGTTACTGCAACACACGCGAACTCCACTGAGAGTTCATTACAGAACAGAACAGAAAGGAACTATCCCGTGGAGAGCGCGAACTTTCTGCTGGCTTGGCCCAGCCTGGACTCACTGGCGAAGAGCCCCTCGGCCCGCCCCGTCCCGCTCCCCGACGCCCGGAGCAAGGGAGCGGGGCCGGGGCTCGACGGCAGCGGGACCGCTCTCCCCGGCCGGCCCAGCGACGGCGCGGCACCGCGGCCACCGAAATGAAACGTACTTCGTAGTAAACAAACGCGTGCTTTTTATTTGTCCCCCCTTCTGGCAGTTCCTTCCTCCCCTAGCCAGCGACGCTGCCCGCTCCCCTCGCCGCCGCCCCGCTCCTCCCGCGCCCCCCGCCCGGCCGAGGCTACTCACGGGCGCGGGCCGGCGGGCAGCTCTCCGGGGCTGCGACCGTCTGGCGGCGGTGCCTCCGCCCGCCCTCCTGCGGGAATGATGTCAGCGGCGGCTGGGTGTGGAACCAGGAGGGCTTGCAAAAGTGCCCCCCGGCCGCTGGCGGCGGGAGAGGGGTGTGAGTGTGTCTGCGAGAGTGTGCGGGCGCGGAGGGAGGGAGGGACAGACGGGGCGCGCACAGGAGAAACTTTCCCCGCCCGTTCCCACTCGGCGGCGGGCGGGCATCCAGGCGCGCCGCCGCCCGGCCCTCCCCGGGGGCGCTCGGCCCGTCCCCGCAGCGCTACCCCCGCCGGCGCCCGGACAGAGCGGGATGAGCCCGGCGCACGGGATGCCAGCGGCCGGGCTCTCGTCCCGCTCCCCGAAAGACCCCCGCCTTCCCTCTCGGCTGACCCTCCCGGAGGAGTGACCGCTCCGTACCGAGTGCGGGAGGCGGCGGGGCCCCGTCCCGGGAGCCGCGCACAGCGAGGGGCGGCAGCGCCTCCCGTCACTGCGGGCAAGGGACGGACGGCAGCTGCCCGATAGTAGCCGGGCGACAGCTTTTCCCAGGCAAGACAGGGCGAGGCCCAGGGCGGAGCCCTCTCACGGGAGCTATAGCGGGGGAAAGCAGCCGCGGTTCCCAAAGCAGCCGGGGACAGCTGCGGCGGCCGCGCCCGGCGGGCAGCCTGTCCCGGGTAGGGGGCCGGGACGGCGCCATTTCCAGCCCGCCGTAATTGAGCCGCTCCGCCAGGGCCTCCCGCCCCCTCAGCGCCGGGCCTTCAGGGGCGGGCCGAGCCCCGGCCCTCGGCGGGACGGGCCGAGCGGGACCGGCCGTCGGCGCCGCCGCTGAGGGACGAGCCCGGGGCCCCCCGGGCGGCAGCGAGTGCCATGTTAGGGCAGAGCCGCCCTGGCCGGGAGCCCGGCGCGCCAGGCTCGGCTGGCTCCTGCCTGGGCTTGTTCGTCACGGAGGAAAACGTGTGGAGAGCTGAGGAAAGCTCCGCTGGTAAAGCCGGGCCGCGGCAGCGCAGGTGAGAGCGGGGTCACTGCCCGCGCCTCACGGCCCTCGCTCTCCCTGGGACCAGCCACCATCGCCAGCGGCAAACATCGGTCACCAGCTGTGCCCGTTTCCAGCTTGGTTTTTGTGTGGCCTCCGTCGGCGGGGCGATGGTATTTACCGTCTCTCACAAGCAGGCTGAACACCGTAATTCGGCTTTTTGGCTGCCTTGCAGATTTGAGTGTTGGTACAGCCTCTTTGCTTGCTCAGAGGGCTAAAAGGTCTCACCTGCCCTTACGACAGTGTGATGTTGGTGAGGAAATCTGGCTATTGCCATGTGATTGCCAAGCTGTCTGCTTTACGATGTTTTCTTTTGTGTCTTGCCCTCTGTTACAGTTCTGCACAAGCTGCTGTCACCATTTGCTTTGGATGTTACCTAAAAATCCAGCAGACCATGACTCTCTGTTCAGACCGTACATGCAAATTTGCGAGCAGTATTTCCCAATCCTGGAGATTACCTGTTCTGTAAGAACTGTAGTGAATTCCAGCAGCACCCTCCCTATTCCTAGAGTCTTTACACAAATAGCAACTACTATGCTGAGCAAAAACACTGTGTTGGTCGCTACTCAAGAATCAGTACCATGACCTTACTTCATTGCACTTTCATTGTTTCTGAAGTGCAGAATTAGTGCCCTTGTACAGCTGTTAGGAATCTCACATCTTGCTAAAAAGCAAAATTATAGGAACACTATGAAAGAGTTGGTTTTTCAGCCTAAGTGCCACCAACTCTACCAAACACCGCAAGCAATTCAGCTGGGGTGAATGGCATTTGGTGGCACCCTTATTGTGTCTTTTGCACTCTGATATTAGCTTCAGCTCTGTTGTAACTGCCAAACACATCTTGTGTTCACAACTCACTTTGGAATCATGCACAATAATATCCAGTGCCATAAACAGTCCCCACTCTTCACTAAAATTTCTTTTTCTCTATACTCCTGTATTCCAAGTTTCTGGATAGGAGGGACTAACACTTAAAGTAGTGGCTGCTTCTTCATTTGTACAACACCTGTTTTCTGGTAATGCCTTGTGGTTAGACTGGAATGGGAATTCAAAGTGGCTCTCAGGGGAGATGTTCATAGCTCTGGGGCTGAAGGAGAAAAAATGAGAAGCTTAGGAGTATCAGTGGAGAAGACAGCCCTGTTAGTCAGTTCCCAGGGATTTCAGGAAAGTGGTACCTCAGGCTGAGCCAACCACTAAAAGCATGACAGCCTGACTTCCACTGAGCTGAAGCATTAGAGCTGAAGTCACTTAAACATTCCCCTCACACATAAGTTTGCCAGTGGAATATGAAAAGAGAATACTTGATTTTTAAACCAAAGATGTTGCTTACAACTCAAGGTACTAGAAAGAGGTTAATTGTGCTTCATCATGTACTGCTGATAAGTGCAGAATACTGTCCCTATAGGAAACATTTGCTGTTAAAAATAGTCTCCTTTCTTCTCCCTGAATGCCTCATACTTGCATTTTTAATTGTTGAATAGTTGTCATCCATATTTTATCTTAGCTAGAAGCTAAGAATAAATATTTTTAAAGCAGTATTAACACACTGCCAGATGACTACAGGCTTTTCCTGGAAACAAATTATCCAGGTTCTGCTTTTCAGGCTTGTGTTGGACTGATGTGCTTTGAGTGAATTTTTTTTCCCTAATGCAGTGCTAAGTACCTGAAAGTGGTATTGACCTTTTTCCTGCCTTTCCCTTCTCTCATTTGCTTGAGGGATGATGACGTGAAGGAAAATGTGTCATATCCAAGTACCCCCTTCTACTTTGCTCAGTTGACAGCGAAGCTGTTTGAAAGCAAAGTCACCAACAATAGAATTCCAAGTGTGCAAACACAAGACAAGCCATGCCATTCCATCTGCTTGTCTTACCATGTCCTAGACAGTATCTTTGAAAGCAGCCAGAATTCATAAATGAACAGATATATCTCTCCCACTTCCCACTACCAGTCATCGTGCAGTGAACACAATTTACCTGTGTATTTGAGATAAGCCTTTTTTTCCAGTAGTTATAATTCCCTTTTTATGGATGAGGAACTTTCAGAGCGAAGTCTAAAAGTGCAGGCTGAGTAGCCATCATGACCAAGAGAGGCTGTATAATGGAAATACAGCTCAGATATTGATCTTACTGGCATAGGGTGCATTGGATGGTGAAAGTTCAAAATGAAACACTGAATTACAGACAATTTGCAGATATGTAAATGAGCCAGCAATAGAAGTATTGATCTCATCAATTTGTAATATAACAAGTGGAATAATAAGTTGGGGGTTTTTTACTCACAGTGATTACAGAGCTACAGTTTATGCTTTATCCTGTATCTGTCAAGATCATGAACAAGTTCAGGTGTTCTGTAGCTAGCAGGGATCAGGGCATGCTCTGTGCAGTAAGAGGCTGTTAGTAAAAACAGGCTAACAAGATCTTTGGATGTATCTGAACAGGAATACAAGTGAACCTGGAAGACAGACCTGGAAACATGGAACCTCATGATTGCCAGTGACTCCTAGAAAGAGAAGCCTTCAGACTGAGGGAGCTGCTGATCAGTAGGGTAATAGAGTAATTACTTGTCCAACTGTTAAATGGCTTCTGATAAAAATATCTCTGCCTAGGCAGGCTGTAATCTGACTTCTCCCAAAATGGAAGTACTATGCCAAAACTCCTGATAAGAGGAATATAAGGCACCATCCTCTATAGGCATCCTTGCAGTACCAATCCATTAGTTTGCTGCAATGAAAACCCATGTACCAATGAAAGACTTCTAGCACAGTAACAAGACTGACACTGTATTTTTCCTAAAGAATCTGTGTAAGAATCCTCCAGATTATTGATTCAGAGTATACAACACTACTAGACCCTTTCTGTGCTTACTTTTCACAAAGAAGTTACATTTACTGCCGTGTCAACGTAAGTAATTCTGATGAGCTGGTGCTGATGCGGAAGTGGTTTCATCAATGAAAATTAGTTCACATGTAGGCTTGTATTAATTTAAAATGAAAGATTGTGGGGGTTATAGGGGTCACAGAGGGGCTACTTGTTCCCCAAAGTGCCACGTGAGAGAAGCACCTCGGGTACAGTCTCAGCTGTTGCAGCCCCTCGTTTGCCCTGTGCAGCTGGAAGCACTGGTGGTATTCAACCCCACACCTTAAGCCGGATAGCTCAGTATTACCAGAGACAAGGAGCCAAGGAGGGCCCAACGCCGCCCAGGAATTCTACAGAGCTGGTTTATTTCATCCACAGAGGCAAACAGGTGGAGGGAAGGCGGCAAAGAGGAAGATACATGGCTGGACAGCCCTTACATAGTGTTCTGAGGGCACAGGGGCGGTACAGAGGCAGGGCCGAGGAACGGAGCCACTGAGCAGAGGGAAGGGGCAGGGAGAGGGCCAGGGCAGGAAGCAGCCACACAGGCTGCTGGCAGAGGTAGTTTTACATTCACAGCCTCTGGGGGTAAGGCTACATTCCAACCGCGAGGGCTGGTGGGAGAGGCTTTTCCTTCAGATGTCAGAAGATGCATTTTCAGATGTGTAGGTTTTTCCACCAGCCGGTCTCAGCCCTTTTCCCTGGCTGACCGGCTGGTCCAGTGACCCCAACAGGCTTGTATGGCAGTGCTGCCATTTCTATAATTGAATAAATAGGAAGTGTGCTGTAGGATGATTTTACCATTGGACAGTTTCATAAGGGGCATAATGGAGAAAACAATGAGAAAGAAAAGAATGACATGGACTTTTCCGGTTTCATGGCTTTTTAAAAGTCCATCCAAAGGAGCTGCTAGGCCATAATTTCATTAGTCCTCTTAAAAACCACTGAGCCATAACAAGGTTCTCACACCTTTGTCCCCTTTTCCTTTCCCTCTGCTGGGATCAGAAGGTTCTTTGCTTTCATCCCTAAGAGCCGTGGTATGCTTGTACAAAGTGTCTCAGATCTGGACAAACCTTAGTGTATCCTTGGTAAAGAACCTGACTCATATACCTCTTCCCACTCCAGCCTTGTTAATGTTTCCTCCTCCCCCTCAAAGAAACATTGGGAGGTTAAGCAAGAGCAGCAGCTTCCCAACAATTCTTAACTCCTTGAGAGCTGAAGTCCTTGTTCAGGCTTGCTGAGTCTAGAACAAGGAGCTTGGAAGGAGTTCTGACAAACTTAGGAAATCTTGAGGGATGAGAATACATTTCCTTTTTTCTCCTTCCCTGCTTCCATCAGTTACTGTTCTTCACTGCCTCTTGCACAAGTCCAAAAATATGCTGAAAATTAATGTCTTTAGTTGGCTGCAGTTAGGTTGTGCTGAAACAAGTGAAAGACTTAGGCATAAACAGCACAGCTTGTCAGGGAGCTAGTTCTGTGGTTTATAAACCAAATATATATAGGATATATTAATTCAAATGTTTGTTTACCCTGCTGATCTGCAGGATGTGCAAACCTGTGGAGATGACATTCAGTAAAAAGGAAGAGCATCCCCTTCCTTTCTTCCCCACTGTTGGGTGTTCTCTTGGAAAATGCCCTTTTTTTATTAATGTTGTAATTACTTTAAGAAAATCAATAAAAAATTCTGGCAAAAAGTTGCCAAGGCAAACTGTAATGCTGCCCCTGGAAATTTTATTACTGGATCAAATAAAGCTGTTTTCCAGTGCAGTGATCATATTATGAGAACTTCCTAAAAGCAATGCCTCAGAAAATGGTTCTGGATGAGAGTAGAAAAACCATTGAGTCCAGGGACCTTTAAATCAGATGGTATTTTGATGCTGTTGGCTACTAGGTCATGTCTCTTTAGCCCATTTACAGAGTTTTTGGCCAGACAATAGTAAATTAAAAATTAGCTCTGTAACTGGATCTTGCTATTGAAATTCTTTAACATTAGGATTTAACAATCCTAGCTTTGTTTGGAAAAGAAAAGGAAATAAATTGGCAAGGACTAAAGGCAAGCTGCAACAAAAAAAAAAAAATTGTGGAGCCTCTGAAGTACAGTACAGTATATCAAGGGCTTAATACATTACAAATAAACCTGTGTGTTGCTTCCCATCCTGCCAAAACAATTGCAATAGCAACCCAACCCTCCAAACAGCTTTACAAATAAAATACCATAGAAAAGAACTTCTAACCCATCACTCTGCTAGAGATGGGAATACAGGAGACTAAGTTGTATTATTACAGAGAGGTAATAAGGACCTGGTCACAGAAAACTTGCTGTTGTTTGAAATCTGCAGGAGTGTGCAGTTAGTGGCAGGATTAAGATTTCACTGTACAAACAAAATCCAAAAGAAGGTCAAAGTACCCTACAAGAAGACACTATTTTGAAAAGTAGACACTTGAACTGCTTAGGGGAAGAATATATTTTGTCACTTTGGCTATTGAGCTTGTCATCCAGAAAAAGCCCAAATCTGTAAATCACTTTAATAATTTAGAATTAATTAGAAAATATGGTGTTTGCTTCTCCAAGAGAACTACTCTCTCAATACATTCCAAATAACATCACATATTTAGAATGTAAGGAGTTAATAGATTTTCATCTGACCTGTAAAGTAAAATAAGCTACTTAGCATTTTTATTTCCTACTAGTGTCTAAACAAAAAGACTTACCCATTTGCAGCCAAAACTTGAGAGGCAAACACTCCACCAGTGAGGACACTGTTTCTGCATGGATCTGTTCTGCAGAGCACACATGTAAATAAACAGCTTGGAACTCTGAGCCATCAGTGGGATGGTTCTGCTTCCGTCCCCATGAAGCAAACCACAGCATTCCAGCAGAATTCTCACTTAAATAGCAAGCCTGATGTGCAGATGCACTTCTCCCCATATGAGTTTGTGCACATGTACAATGTATGCTATCAAATACATACACATAGAAATTCAAATCCAGGAACTGGATAATTTGAAAAGAATTCTTGGGTTAGCATATTTTCTGAGGACTGGCCCACAATACGAAGTTTCCAATTATATGTATCATTTGGAGATCCATCTTTGTTTATTATTATGATATGTCTCCATGCATGCAAGTGTTAGCTCCTTCTAAGTGTCTATTAGAAAAACACAATATTGTTACTCCTACTGAATTCTTATGTAATTCTAAGTATTTTAATGGTCACTTAACTAAGTCCCACAGGAAAGCAGTGCAGAAAAGGGAGAAAACACTTGCTGAAGTCAGTGGAATATGCATTTATCTCTTCATGACAGCATTGGGGTGCTGTATGAGACATGGACATGGCAATGAACCAGATTCTGCCTGCAGATATGCATTTTTTTAATCTCATTTACTTAAGTGGATGTTGCCGCAGGCAAGCTTTGGACCTGTATACTCTTACACTAGAAATTGTTTTCATAGTGATTACAAGTATTCATACTAAATGGGCACAGCATGAGCCCTTATCATTAATAAGAGCTAACCTTTTAGTGGATTAAAATTTTAATAAAAAACATAAATTGAAGTAGTAATGATTATTACAAATTTTTGTATTTTAAATCCTACTAGGTAAACAGTGCATAAGGGTATCAGGAAACAGCAGTGTGTTGTAACCCTTGCAACATTATTACAAGTCTCAGGCATTCACTGTTTTCTCAAAGGCAGTCATAGAAATATGAGAAAGCCTTTTACCCTCATTTTTTTTTTAAAAAGGAAGAAAATGTATTTGTCATCTAAAGGAAGTTCGAAACTCATTTTTTGAAACCTATAATTCTTTAAGCTTATCAATATGTTGTGGCCTGACACAATGTTTTTGAATGTAGGCACTTGCCAATACTAAGTTGTTATAATAAGGGTTTTCATGAAAAAGAATTAATTTCACAAAGCAGGTGAATCTGTATTATAATGGCTGGGATTTGTGTATGTATTCTGGTTTAACTAAACTTTGGGAAAGAAGCAAAGACTAGAGCATTGCAGCAGACCGTAAAGATCTGGTTTGATATAGAGGGAGTGAACAAGAGATACTGATTAGTTTGAACAAATGGACTGTTAGTGACTGAAAGATTTGAAGCTGAGGAGAGGAGTCAGGTCAGTCTGTACCAGGCTTGCAGAGCTGGGTGTGTGCAGCCCTCCTCCCTTTTCCCTCTGGCCCAATTCCTGCTTCCACAGGAAGGAAACACACACGAGTCAGTCAAAAGGAAATCCGAGTGTGCTCCTCCAGGCTGGCCAGTTCTCCAGAACTGACACCTGCTCTTCATTATAGCAACAGATTAATTGGGCAGTTTAGAACAGCATCACTGGGAGTGATCTGGACAGTGTTAGGATTTAGATCAAGGAGCAGGATTTTGTTGAAGGAAAGAGCAGCATTCTCAATTTTAAGTAAAAATTATTAAAGTAGTATTTTTATGTTTTAATTTATAAGAAAGTATCATTAGGATGTTCAAGAAGTGAGATGGAATCTGTCCAAATAAATTTTAGCCAACTGAAGGTCCACCAAGTACTCTTCTATGAAAGCTGGGGAGAGCTATAGTTATAAGGGCATAATCTCAACAGTTTCTTAATTCCTCAGATTGTAGGTTATTAAAAAAATTAAATTGTCATATTATCAATATATGGGGCATAATCTCCTGCTGATGGGAGTCGAATTCTCCTCTAGAAGCAAGTGTTTTTCTGGGAAAATTGTCCTGCAAACAGGACAAATTAGCTTGTTACTCATTTCCACAACCTTGTAGGACTGCTGTAGTCTCACTGCAGTGCTGCTTTGCAGTAGGTGGTGGAAGGTAAAGGTCTTGTCCTTAGCAGCCTTTTATGTATGTGGACGCTATTGTAGCTAGCAGATCAAAACAGCCCTTAGGTGTTGTGAAAATACAGACAACTCTTTGTAGGTGCAAATGGTTGTGGGTTTGGTGGGATTTGGCAACATTCTGTTGTCAGCACAGAAACTGCTTGAGTTCAGAAGCTGTACAGGACTCCTGAATTGTTCCTGAAAGAATATGTGAAGTCTGTTGGGATTAGTCATTTATCCAGTGTGTGTTATCATCTGAGCTTCCCCATTAGTCTCATCTATTGATGTTTTTTATTTTGAGTTTCTTCATTCAGGTCGGGATGGTGTTGTCCTGGAGAGCTTGTCACCACATCATAAGGAAGCATTGCACTGCCTCTTCAGTTTATGAACTTCTGGGTTTAGGTATGTTTTTGTATTTTAGCAACATTTTCTGGTTTGAATACAGTATGAATGGAGTGGAGACTGGATTTTTATGTGTCAGTTCCTCCCAGTGGAACTGCTCAGTGTCTAATGCTGCAGTACCTGTTCTGCCTGAGAGGCTGCTGTCATAGTGGGGCACCTCCAGTCATCATCCCAAAAGGGATTGGTTCCTCTCCCTCTTCACCCACATGTCCTGTTTTCTTAGACACAAGGCCAGCTACCATTCAAGCTCTGTTAGTGGGGGCTAGGAGGAAGCTAATACTGCCCATTCAATTCAAAGAAGCTGTGCTGATTTTTTTTTATTATTATCTATTTAGAATTAAATGCAGCTGGTATTCTGCCATCACTATGAACAGGTTTGACTCAACCTGGTAAGAGAAGCTTTCCATTTAAGCCCCAAAAGGGCACATATATGCAAGATCCTAGAGTAGTGCTGAGTTTTTTCTTCTCTCTTAGGAGACAGGTCATTTCCCTTACATGAGAAGAGCATGATTTTTTCTAATCATGTGTTACAAAGGCAGTACTGAAGTTCAGAAAGGTACGGAGTATTTGAGAACTTTGAGCTTTCTTTGTTGCTGAATTCTTCTGAATGAACCATATCAAGCTATTTATTCTCCTTTCATTGAAACCCTATTCCATAGGCTCTTACAGTTGAAAAAAAAATGTTTCTGTATCTTTTCTCATATTCCTTTATTATGCACAAGCTTACTGCCACCACAGTGACTTACTGCCCCAATTTATCAATACCTTCCCAAAACAACATGTAACGATCCTCATTTAATTTCACAAGTATATATTAATTTCCTCTTGTGTTAAATCTGGAGTCTCTGTCCAGCTCCCCTTCCTCTCCAGGTTGCATGCATTGGTTGCTGACTGCCCCAGTAGCAGGCAAGGAGCAAAGCAAGTCAGGGCTGCTGAGGCAGCTCAGATGAATGTCCTGCCACTGGCTCTGGGGATGCCCAAACATCTCCCTGCCTTACTGGCTCAGCCAGGCACTGAGATGGTCCTCACAGCAGGATAAACAAGGGGTGAAAAGGAACTGTGGCCCTGAGGTGGATATAAAGGAATGAGAGACAGTGTGTAGTGAAGGTACACAACACTACTCATTTTCTCCACTGAGGCTGTACTCTAAACAAGGAGCTTCTATTTTACTAGGGCAGTCATCAGCATTTTAAAAATCAGCTTCATCTTTGGAGTTAACTGCACTTACTGTGTGCTTCAGGTACAAGCTTAATCAAAACATGCACAGCAAGAACTCTTATCTCTTTTTGCAAACCACAAGATCCTGTATAGTATCAGTTTAATGTCTTCAGCCCAAAGCATGGTGCTGTGTGCTAACAAAGTGCACTTGCAAATCATTGCTAACACCTGAGAACAAAAATTACTTCAGTTTCCCCACTAAATATATATGATATAAATAAATAAATATATATATATATATATTAAAAAAAACCCTTTCAATTCAACACTTTTTTCCCCATAAATAAGAGTCCAGCTATGAGTGAGGGGTGTTGTGAAGTTCTGAACCCATATTCATGTGCATGCTGAATGCCATAAACTGCTCATTGCATTCTGTGCAGGATGATTCACTTTTTCCAACTGCTTCAGTGTTGCACATATGGAATCTGTTGTGTGCTGTCAGCCAGTGCTGCGCTATGCTTCATCCCCTTGTGTATATAAACCATGCTGAGTTGTTCAGCCATTTGTATAATATCCTTATTTCTGCAGTGTTCCTCTCAGGACAGAGGAGGCAAGGCTTTTTGATACTTCATTTTACAATCTAAGTATGGGATCTAATAATATATTAAACTTTAGTGTAACAGCTGCTCCAAAAACACAGGACGTTATTTGATGCCGTGGTAACTTGGACAGTTTTACTTCAAAGCACTTAGCTTGTGATCCTAAAATTGTTCACCTTTGAGACTGTGTGTGTTCTGCTTTGGGTTTTTTAGATATAACAAGATCATCTTTGAGCTTTTTAATCCCCTTCAAATTTTGACCGTCACATTTGTAGAAGATAAAAGCTTCTTCCTGTGGCATAAGGTCTTCTCATCTGACTTAACCTTTTGGTGTTTCGCAGATGGGATTAAAGCTTTTATTTGCATCCAAACAAAAGTTTAAAATAATTGACTGTCAATAAAGCTGCTGACATCTGTTCCAAAATCCTCGCGACAGTTTATAGATAGCCAAGGCTGATTGGCACTGCTGCTGAATTCCTGAGGAGGGTGGGATTGCAACCAGATCCAGTGGGTGTGTTGTGAGGAACAAGGGGGCCACATGGATGTGCATCTTCGTGTTTCTTCTGACATCTAACCCAGCACTACAGCAAGCTCTCATTTTTTGTTCAAACCTTTGGATGTTGCAGTTTTTAGGCTTTTTTTTTTTTTTTTGTCTTTACTGGAAGCAATAGCAGCATCACCTCTCAGATTAAGCCTGGTTTTCAAACTCTGTGTGACTAGCTTTTACAATCTCCCTCCTTTGGCTTATGTTTGTGACAGACAAAACACTCCCAACTTCTTGCAGCTTTGTCCAAACAGGGAATTTGCAAATACATGCTATAAATTAAGGCACAGCATAATGAAACTACTCTTAAAATGTTGAATCAATGTTGTGCTGAAAACATGGAAGAGTGGGGCTGGAGAGTCATTCCCTCACCCTCCTCCCTCACATGACCTAAAACCAGCCTGACAGGTGAGAAACAGGCTTTCTGGTGTGGTTTTTTAGCCTGCTTTGATAGTGCCTGCAGCCCTGCCAGGTGCAGGGTGTGGCTGCATGGGAGCTGAACTGCCTTGTGCTGAGTTGTTTATCTTTGCTGGGAAACCTGCCTTTACCAACCTGTGGTAGGGAACTTTGGGCTTAGACATTGTGCTCAAAGAAGACCACCTGTGGTGAAAGGAGTCCCATCTGCTGCAGTGGAGGTATATCAGTTAATACTGAACCATTAAACCCATAATGAAAAAATAAGGATCTATCACATTTTTGTTCTCTCCTAATGGCTAAGTGTAAATATTATGGGCTCCAGTAGCATGTGAGTGAATAATGCTCTCCACCCTTCCAAAAGCAGAATTGTAACTTTGTGAACTTCCCATGTACTTACTGTTTCCTGCATTTTTAGAGTAAGTAGTGATGTGGGGTTTGGAGGGGTTTTTGTGTATATCTAAAAAATCCCACAGTGCTAAGACTAGACTTGAAGGCCTCATTTTCCAGGCCCATGACCAGCAGTACAGCCAGCTGAAAAACAATTCCACTGTATTAAAATCTGTACTAAAGTACTGCAGGACCTTTACTGTTAAATGGGCATGTCAGTAGATATTGGGATGCAAAATTTTTATTTCATCAATTAATTTTTAATATAAACAGACTTCCAGGTTTTTTTTGTGTTAATGGGCTTGAGGACATTGATACCAGCCCTGAGGAAAAAGATGTGGGGGTTTTGGTGGAAGAGGAGCTCAGCCTGACCCAGCGATGTGTGATCGCGGCCCAGAAAGCCTGACATGTCCTGGGCTGTAGCAGGAGGGGACTGTGCCCTCTGCTCCACTCTCCTGAGATCTGCAGAGCTGCCTCCAGCTCTGGGCCCCCAACACAAGAATGATGTGGAGCTGTGGAAGCAAGTCCAGAGGAGGCCATGAAGATGCTCAGAGGGCTGGAGCACCTCTGCTCTGGAGCCAGGCTGAGAGAGCTGAGGGTGTTAAGTCTGAAGTAGAGAAGATTCTGAGGAGAACTTAGACCCCTTCCAGTGCCTAAAAGGGCTCCAAGAGAAATGGAGAGGGACTTCTGGCAAGGGCATGCAGTGATAGGACAAGGGGTAATGGCTTTAAACTTGAAGTGGGAAGGGTTGGATTTAAATATAAGGAAGAAATTCTTCCCTGTGGAGGTGGTGAGGCACTGACTGGCACAGGTTGCCCAGAGAAGTTGTGGCTGTCCCATCCCTGAAATTGTGCTTGGAGTAACCTGGTCCAATGGAAGCTGTTGGATCTAGATGATCTTTAAAGTGTCTCCCATCTCCCCCTCAGTCTCTTATTTCATCTCTCATGGAAAGTAAGGAATACATTAGAATAGAAGTTTTCATTTCAGAAAAGAGAAAGAAAAGCAATCTCATTTTTCTTTTCAGAAACATGAAGAAAGCAGCCTTGTAAGTTCATCCAAAGACATATGAAACACTTTTATAAATTATTTTATATAGTGTGAGGAACTGCAGGAGCCTGTTTCTTTTGAAATCTTGCAGAATCCAGTATTGCCTTTCAGATCTTGATCTTGCAGTGGAATACTAATGTGAACTCTTCTGGAGAATTTTCCTAATGGCTTTACCTAAAATTACTACTTTACATAGAATACGTAAGAGAAAATACTGACTTGTCAAAATTCAAATCATTTTGTGGGAAAAAATAATTTTCTTGAGGTTTTTGACAGGGAAGTAGCTTCTCAGTTGAATGAGAGATCTTCCACTGCATGTGCCCCTCTCCACTGAATTTGGCTGTCCTTAAGTCTCTGCTTGCAGTTCTGCTGGCAGCCTTGCTTGGTAACTAATGTGTGTCAGGTTTTTATTCTCACCTACTGAGGTTGTTTCATTTCTTATCTGTGTTAGAAATGCTTCAGGACAGAACTGAGACTGAGTGTTTGTAGTCTGCTTAAGCAACTGCTCTGGTTCAGATTCCTGCCCTGCTGTTCCCAGCATATGCCAGGTATCTGCCCTGGGAAGTGTTTGCCAGTTATCTGGGAGCTGGATAGAGAGGCTGAGGATAAGGCTCCTGTTCAGAACTAATGCACCCAATTCACATTGCATCCTTCCTCTGAGCAGCCTGTCTCTGAGGATGTTTTTCCTGCAGGCTGGATCAGCATTTACATGTTTTGTTTTCTTTCCTGTCTTCCACAGAAGAAAAAAAACACCAAAAAAACCACCAACAAAAAACATGGAGAACAGGGCACTCAAATCATGTGGTGTAAGACCACTGTCCTCTCTGTAATGAGCATGATCACCACCACCCATCCAGTCTTAGGCACTTTAGTAAGATGCTGTAGTAGGATGCTTTCAGGGTGCTGTCAGCTTATTTCTCTCCTTTTGGACTCCATCCCAGCATCAGAGGCTTGAATATTCAAACTTCTTCATATAGTGCTAGTTTTCAAGTTCAGAAAGGTAACAGCTAATACTGTTTTAATTGAAGTCACATGGTAGAATAAGTTCAATAATTTGGGAGTGCCTGATACTTTCTGGCCTTTCAAGAAAGATGCAATCTCTTGGAACCATTTGCCTTGCTGTCAGGAGGACCTGCCAGTGAGCTGGTTTATACATTTCAGCATTTCCATTTTGCAGTTTTTCCAGAAGATACTGATTTTTTTCCCCCTTTCTTAGATAAATAAAAGTCAGACACTTGAAATGAAACCAAAGCAAAGGAATATGAAAAGCTGACTGGAGCTGGAATGTTTGCTTTCAGTTTGTTGTTTCCTGTTCTGATCATGAAATTTGATTAAAACTTGGTTTAAAGATAACAGCAACCCCACAAATTAATGTATGGTGTAGTAATGTCTGCTAATACTTCTTTTGAAGAGGGGATGATTATAAACTCTGGTTTTTAGGGTTTTTTAATACAGAGGAGACAGTTGCCAAGATCACAGTTCTTGTTCTACTTTTTCTCTTTTCCTGTTTTGGATCAAGCAAAGAATGAGACTGTACCGTGTAGTTCTCACTAAAATTCACAGACTAAGGGTTTGTTTTTTTCTGGGGAAAAGATAGTGAAGGTATTAGTCTGGAGGAAAAAATTGTATTCTGCTGTACTGACACTGATTATACTGAAAAAATATCTTTAAGTAAAAAGACCGATTTTATGATAATTTGAAATTAAAAACGCCATTGATTTGTTTATTAAGATTCCCCTACTGCACAAGTTTGTAATCAGAGAAGACTTGTGAGGAGACTTTAAAGAAAGGCTGATGTTTTTCACAGAAGAGTGAGAATTCTACAAAATGGTTCGTTTGGGTTGGAGTTTTTTTTTCCCCTAAGTCATAGAAACCTTTATTGTAGGATCGTTTTTTTTTAAAGCAGTGAATTTGTGTTTGTGATGCTTAGCAAGACAGGAATATAACCTCCTAAAGGCATGTGACTGGGATTAAACCCAACATTTACTGTTCTCTAGGTGTATGAGTCAATAGGGTTCAATACTTCTATCTTAGTACTTTCTTTGACAATGGATTTTAAAATTCTGAAACTCAGAATGAAAGAGGAATTTGCCCATAACAGATTCTGCTTTTAGAAACTTTGTATTTCTGCAGGCTATGTTCACACTTCTGTCTAAAATTCAGTTGTCCTTGCTTGCTTTGGGACAAATCCTCACAGCTCTGCCTGTCTCCAGTCACTGATTAGGAGAAGTTTAGTTCAGTCTTGAACTGTTGCATTTTAATGCCTGCTGGCTGCAAATCAAACGTTTTATACTGATAACCACAACCAACTTCATCAAGCCTTTATGCATGTAGTGAAACACTACTTTGTTGTTGTTTCTGGTTGGTTGGGGGTTTTTAAGTGGAAGAGAACAGGACTGGGCTCCTGTCTGCGTTGCAAAAGCAAAGTGTGGCTTTGATTGTGTGTGTGACTGTTGAAGGACTGGCTTAGGCAGCAGGTGTGGAATTCCTGCAGGAGGGAACAGCATTAGCATTAAGACTCCTACTGGTTGGTTTCTAGATAATAATTACAGAGTGAAAGTTGTCTGTGATTGCAGGAGAACAAAGAATGCTTCCATGCTCTTTGCCAAAGCTCCCCCAAAATACCTCCCTCAAACTTAATATAGATTTTGTTCAAAAATCAGGCTTAATTTGAACCCACAGCAAAGAGACTTAAGCCGTGTGTAGCAGTGCCACCTAGTGTGGACTATTAATCCTTTGTTTTCCAGAATTTTACTATTCTTGAACCTTGAGTTCTGTAATGGTTCAAGAAAATAAACATTACCTCTGCTTTGCAGAAAGTTCTTTAAAGGTGATTCTCTTGACATCTGGGCCAGATTATCTTCTTACATGAAACAAGCTCTTACCTGATCACTGTTTCACTCCTCTTTGCTGAGTTAATGACAAAAATAATTTGAAGTTACCCATGCACAACAAGTTATTTTATTTATGTCATGTTTAGCTTTTGAATTGGATGGACAGGTAGGATAGAGCAGCAACTGAATACTACTCTTGCTCAGGAAATACCAGCCTGACATTGTGGATTTTCATCGAGGATTGATAATATTGTAAAATTATTCATGAAATAAAGTAGCTCTTGTTATGACAAAAACTGGTAGAATATGTCTGTCAGTCTACATAAAACTTGATTTGGAAAGTGAGGGAGTAGAAATAAGGATTAGATTACAGATTCAAGCAATAAATGGTTTATCCTGTGTGAGAACTCTGAAAAGAAATGGGTTTATACTTGCCATGGGTCTTAGCAAATTGTTGTCATTTATAACTCTTAGCCTAATGGCTGTTCTTGCTGCTGAATTTTGGCTCCTGACTGGCAAAGAATAGTTCTCACAAGTCTGAACCTTTGTTATGACAAATACACAAGGCCGTGGAGTGGATTTTTATTTTCACTATAATCCCTCTAAAGATAGACTAATGAAATCTAAAAAAGTTTTTCTGGGTTTTCACCAAGCTTAGGAAAACAGACACTTAGTTCTGTGCACCTCTAACCTAGAGGAAGTTCATCACTGCAGCTGGAGCTGCTGGGAATTGCATGTTTTTCCTAGATTCCCAAAGGAAACACTGTCGGCCAAAGTTAGAAATGGCAGGAGGACAGAAAGCAAAAGGCACAGCAGCTGGATTTATACTGACATAGTATTTATTCTGCTTTGCCTTCCAAATCAGCTGCTGAAGCTCTTTTCTAGTTAAGAATTGTTTATTTAGTGCTGTCTAGCTCGATACACAGAGACACTTCTGAGGCCACCCAGGGAATGTGAAAAGCCCTGTCTTGAGTGGAGGTGTGCACGTGTGCCCTCTTTGACTGCTGATTCCAGACATGGGAAGGGGAGAAGACCAGCAGGATCCTTGAAGGGAAGATTTATATGAAAGGCTGTTACTGAGAGGATAATTTATAGTGTATTGATACTTAGTGTCTTGGGATGTTGTGCTGTACAAATAGCAAACTACTCAAAGATCTTTTCAGATAATGCTGCCTTGGAGTCCTTTCTTTGAGGGGAAAATGAGATTGTGACTACTCCAGTGCCAATATCACTGACACAGGACATGGTGAAAATTAAGTGAGCAGTTATAACCAGCAGTCTTGTGCATGGGCATATCTCGTGTTACTCAAGAAAATCAGACCATGACTTGAAAACTTGGGCACCCACTAGACTGTTTTTATTCCTAGTGGATATGAAGCAAATCTGTTCACAGTACTTCTCTACTCACAAGGGATTTCTATGATTTTTGTTAGTTGGACCAAAGGGCTGTAGAAACAAAGCCCCAAATTATATCAAGAACATTCCGTCTCCATAACTTTGAGCTGCATAACTCTCAAAGGGGACTATTGTTTTGGCTGTTATCAGTGAAGAGCATGGACAATGTTTCTGACTGAGATGAGCTTGGTTTTCACTCACAGCATTGTAAGGGGCTTATACTATTAGCTATAATCCAATCTCTTACTGTAGAGTTTTGGAAGCCTTGGAGTGGAAGGGCATTCAGGTAGCTCTAAGTTTACGTAGCCTAAGTTATCTGTTGAAAGTACGTAAGATCTATTAAGACATCTATGGCCCTGTAGCTGGTGATTCTGAGCAAATGCTGTCAAATAGCAGGAATATTTCAGAGTGCTTCCTGGCCCTGATTGACAACTGATGGCTTTGAAAACCAAAGTTGTTGAGTGGAATCTGAAGCATTTTGGAAGAAGCAACACATTTGCTGTTAATAATTGTGAGTTATCTTACTCTGATTTTACTTACTAATCTAATGGGGAGTCATGGCTTATACAGAAAAGCAGCTGGTCTTACCTTGTCCCTTCCATCCTTCTCTGTTAATATGCTTCTGTGATCTGTGGTTTCTGTCACCAAGTGGTAGCGGAACATTTCAGGGGACTCCTTGTTAAAATGTTAGCGTTGCATCACAGGCACCTTTTCTGTTTTTCTCCCCTGGGTTATGCAATAAAAAGTTTTGAAAGTGCAGCAGAGGTGGAGATATTAATGGTAATGTCTTCCCAACTCTGTATTAGCCAACTTGGTTTGTTTTGGTGCTGCAGTCTGCATTAGCTCTTTCTGCAGACCCCTGCAGGGCATTCTTCTGCCACAGTCAGCAAAGCCAGCAAGCTTTGGAAGGAGATTGCTTGAAAACCCATCTCAGAGCTTTGCTTCAATTCTCCAGGGGCAACCACATCAAATGGCAAATGTACTCACATGGTTGGTTTAGATCCAGGGTAGATCTGTGGATGCCACACTGACAAACACAATCAGAGGTATGTGTTTTGGCCCAGGGAGAATCAAAACAAAACTAAACTGCAAGGGCAAGTTAGGCAGCCTTCCAAGGGAGTCCAGGATAATGACTGGTGTGTCCTGTATCTCACTGGCCTTGCATCACCAGCAGCAGACATATGAGCTACTCTGAGGTGGTGTTGTGCTGAGGGCTGCAGTGAGGATTTCACCTGGTAGGGTATAACTACAATGTTTGTTTTATTATTTTGTAATATTAAAAAGCCTCCATGGGAACCTAGCAGGAACCTCGTGATTTGAAAAGTTATCAGGTTGTCAGGTATTCTTGAAAGCTGGAAGAGAGGTTTTTCATTTGCTTCCTTTTAGATGAAAGTTCTCTGTCCATTTAATTCCTGATGGTGTGTTGGGCTCTGTGGCCTTTTCCCTTTTGTTCTGCTCTTTTAAGCAAAATACTGATGTAATCTTATCAGCAGTTGTAGGCCTTGACTGTTTTTAAGGATTTTAAAGGGAAAGTTCAGATAACGTGTAGACATGAAGGTGGCAGAGCCAAATTTGTGTGGAGCTGAATCTTTGAGGCAGTGACAGGCATTAAACAGGGAACCTGGGAGGAGCTGGAACTTTGCCACAAAGTTTGAGTGGCAGTGTCTAAAAAGGGAGGCCATCCTTCCCAAGAAAGGGAGCAGTTTAATTCTGACTACAAATGAAGTAAAGCTGTAGGAAAATTAATTGTCTATGTCTGTTAGCAACTGTACTTGAATATTTCACAAGCAGATCATAATCTGGTCATTTGTAAGAAACTTCCCCTCATGGTCCTCTGAAATTCAATACTTAGCAGAGCTGTTAATGTCCAAAAATCGAAGTGAATGGTCCTATGAGGCTACACTCATGTATTGATTTTGTAGTTTTATGAACTTACAGCTGTATATAAATGTTATATGTTTCCCTTTCCCAAAGGCATATAAGTAACTCTGTTCTGCTCTTGTCTGAACCAGTTTTTTGCCTTTTGAAAATTGCATTCATTAGCTCAGATATGCCAATTAAGGAATTAAAAGTTTTGACAGACTTCTCTTTGTTCTAGTTCAATATTAAGGGAAGCAGTGAAAAAGCCAGTAGATCACACTGAATAGGAAAGCAACTGCAATATATAGTCTGAAATTAATGCCCTGCTTAAAATCCTTGTGGTTTCCTGTATGAAACTGGGAAGGGGGATTTTCTGGAGGAAAATTGCTTTCTATTTAAAAATTCCTTCTGCAGTTTTCTTTGTCTGAAAGCTCTACTGCATTTTGATGGTGATAGAGAAGTTCAATCTCTGCCATATCTTATTCTGCTGTAGTATAAAAACCCAAAGCTTCTCTAGTTGTTAATAAATTAGTATAGACACAAAACCCCTTTTATTTTATAAAGAACTTAAGATTTCATATCAAATAAGCCTGAAAAATATTTTAAGCTGAAAACCAGATTTTTACTCTCCCACTGGTTAACAGCAGAAATACAATTGAAAAAACTAGATTAACATGTTCCACAAAAGACAAATATTCCCTGCCTATCACAGCAGAAATGGGCATAAACAAAAGGAGGCTGTGCCAGTACTTAGAATGCACCTCTTTCTTCTGACCACATTTGGGTTTTTTCCTCTGGCTGATGCTTTGATAAAAATGGTTGTAATAAGACCTCATGCTGACTTCAGAGAGAGCTACCACAATCCATGTCCTTGGCTGATCTCCTGTTGCCCCAGCTGGGCTGTGACCTGAACAATTTGACTGTTTAATTTTTTTGAGTGAGCCCAGCTATGGCATTGATATTAGAATTTAACTTTATTAGCTTTGTGTATAGGCTCAAGCATCACTATTGCCTCAACATAAACGAGCAGAATAAGGTGCAGCTGGGTAACTCCTCCCTCTGACTTGGCATTACTTGCTTTCTATGATATGATATCACAGTCGACTTTACACTGCCTAACTTAGGCATGGCTGTGCTTTGATTTTTTTTTTTTTTCCTTATGGCATTATCATATCCTTAGTCACAGCACGTTACTTTGAGATGCTGCTGTGCATTCCAGTTGGGTGGAATTTAACATTTAGATTTTTAGCTAAACTTAACATCCCTAGAGGCTTTAGAGTTTGAAGGCTTTTATTTTTTTAGTTAAAGAATTGCAATGCCAGTCAAGCAGTTTTTTTCCCAGGCTGTCTGCTGCTGATGGGAAGTGGCACACTCAGTTTGTTGATAGCATAGGGTAATGCCCTGGTAAAGGAATTGCCCAATTCAATGGGAGAAACTGAGGAGCACCTTGATTATTAGTCAGCTATGTTATGGGAACTATTTGAAATCTTGGCTGCTACTCCAAGGAACTACTTAATAAAATAAGTACGATTCAAACAACAACTCCCCTGCCAAACCCCCACCACTCCCACCTAGAGAAACCCAGGAGTGATACTGAGAGTGTGGACGGGGTGAATGTATTCTGACTGCTCTATCCTGAATGGGTCACAGAACTGCACTTCCACTTCTTTTTAGTTAGACAAGCACAGTTGTGTTTATTATTCTGAATATAGAAGTCAACACACTTCAGATTTCTGGAAAACATTCAAGGATTTGTATTCCGTGCAAAAGGCTTTAAAACAGAATGTGCTGCTTGTTAAAAACAGCCTATCCCAGTTCCCTCTACAGCCAGTACTCCAGAGCAGGGGAAGCCAAGCCAGTATTGCTGAGAGGGAAAAATAGAGGGGGAAAAAATCTAAATAACAGAAATGCATGTGCAGGATTGTCACATGATACCACTGAGAAACATCTGTGAATAAAGCAGAGTTAATCATTAGTAATCAATCCCTCTGCGAAGGAAGTTATTTTCCAGTGTGTCAGGTAATGATACACACAGTCCAGGCACTGAGTAAGCAGGGTGGGAAGTAACTCCCACTGTTTATTCTGATCTTTTAGCCATAAGTGCAGCCTTCTGTCAGTTGAAGTTTTTTCTGAAAAAGTGCAACTTTGTCAAAACAATCATAAATAGTGTAAAAGGAGAAAAATGGCAAAAAATGGGAGAAGCCACATAATCACACAAGAATTTGGTCTGTTTCACATGTTTTGACAGTGTATTTATGCTACTAGAGGTGGGTAAATGTAGCTGAATCTTATAAGCCCTTCCATGCTTGGTGGGAAACTGTGGCAGTTCTCCTCAGGTTTTAACCCGATTCCTTGCCTGCCTGTCATCTTACAGATAGGGAGTATTTCTGTGGGAAGTTAATTTTAATTTTGATAACTTTCTGCCATAGTGCCAGTGAGTCATGGAATCAGTGTCATTAGCACTTACAGGAAACATGAGCAAGTGCAGGGATAGAAGTATACTTGAGCATTGATGCAGTCAGCGATTTTAATATCTTTTGAGTTTTTATCTTGCATTTTTAAAAACACTGGTAAGATGTATTGGGTGAGGGAGTTTTCTTTATAACATGTCAGAAATCTTATAACAGGTGAAGCTATCGAAGTTTGCAAAAGCAAGCAAGCCTTTGTAAAAATGTTATAAATGAGATTTCCATAAATCACAAATTAGACGTGTATGCTTGTTAATGATGAAAATTAATCAAGTAAAGGTGACTAATCTAGCAGCAAGCTTTCCCAAGGTACTGAATGCTCTCATTTGCCTTTTTGAGTATCTTGTGGAAAGCAGCAGGAAAATCTTCTGCATGTTAGGTAAATCTAGAATGGACTAGAGCAGAAAAGTAACTTAAGGGGTTTTTAATTCTTTTACCTTGCAATACATCTGGACAATGTGTCTAGGTAAGTTTGGGAATTTTCGCAATTCTTCTGTTCTGAATTTTTTAATTAGTAAAGTTCCTATAACCCAAGTTTCTTCAAGCTCTGCAGTTTAAAATGCAAGTAGCTCATGGCTTTTAAGAACACATATGAAATGCTGTAATAAAATCTGTCTGTCTTCATGTGTGCTTAAGGAAATAAGAGCAAAGTAACTGAGGTTTTGAACTTGGAATCATGTTTCTGTTTATTGTTGTAAGTCGACCAGCCAGTGAATAGTTTAAGTTCATTATGCTGATGTATGGGATGTGTTGAGAAACTCTTGATGCTGTGTTTGAAACCAGGGCCTTAGTAATTGTAATATTTCATCATCACTTTTCAAGAGGGGATCAGTGGCAAAGAGCTATAAAAAAATATTGGCAGCCTATTGTAGAACCTGAATGCATTCAGGTTCCAACAGCACTGATAATGCAGGATCTCAATCCATATTTCTGTTTTATGGCAATGTTGTGACCTGGGCTGGTTATTCAGGGTGCTCAGACTGGGCCAGTTGAGAGCATTAACAAATTTCAGTAAGTTAACATGAAACCAGTGATCAATGTTCAAAATGGTCTAAGACATGGAGGGAAATAAAAGATGAATTAGCAGTAATTAGTCTCCATTGCACAGCAGCCTTGAAAATCAAACTAGAATTTGGCTGAGGGGACTGGTTTTTTGTTGTTGTTTGGCTGTTTGTTGGGTTTTGGTGGTTTTCTGGGGGGAAGGGTTTCATGGAAACATGGAAACACTATGGATGGGCTCTAATCCAGTGGTTATCTAACCAGGCATCCCCACTCCTGAGGTTTCAGACAAGTCTTTCCTGCTCTCCAGCCTGGGGAAAGAAGTTTGTCTTTTTAGCAGTATGTCCTGTTTGGACAGCCCCCACTTTCCTGCATGAGCAGGAATGTGGAAGCTTGTAATACTCCTCATGGGAAATATCTCCAGAAGTGCCACAGTTGCTACCAAAACATTTAAAATTTTTATCTGACTTAAACAGGAGGTTTAAATATAAATAATTTTATAATCTTCAATAGAAAGAAGATGTGGCAGAACTAAATATAGTTTAAAATAGATGCAGTTGCTCCCAGAAATTACCCAGATATTTTTTTGTCTGTGCAAATGCACAGTCCAGGTCCTGTGACAGCATCCTAGAATATATTACTTTTGTCACACCCACCATGCTCTCTTCCCCTATAAAAAAAGATTTCTAAATTTCCCAAACTACTTCCATATGTTATTTTTACTTTTAAACACTCAAAAATTTAGTTTTAACACAGCACTTAAATCTAGGAGCCAAAAGGAATGGGTGAGTTTGCTTTCATCAACATAGTAAATTACTTTTTCATTTCTGTATTTCTTTACTTATCTTGCAAATTTTGTCGTTCAAGGTGAATTTTATTATTTGATTAGTGGAATCAAGTCAACATACTTAATATACAACATACATACAGTAACTTCTTCCATATGATATGTGGTTTAATGAGCTACTTAGTGGTGACTCATTTCTCTGCCATAATCCTTTGCCACTGACTCTCAGTTGCTGTTGTTGAGCAAGGAAAAAGAAGGCAGCAGTGGTTTGGATACCAAAGCCTTCAGGGAATAGTGAGTGGAGGATGTGCAAGAGTATCCAAGTAGGAACTGAGAGTGGAGGCCAGAGAAAAAGGTCCAAAAGCAACTGAACTTGTAATTGAGAACATAACAAACCCTTAAATAAATCACTGTGGACTTGGTACTTAAATGGGACTCTGAACTACAATTTTAAAAAACATAATGTTTTAAACATAGATGTATCAATCTTTGTGATTGCATTGACAAAATAACTGAGACATTTATAAGCTGCATGTTGTAAAGGAAAAGTTAAACAGTTGCCAATGAAAATAAATTGCAGTGCAGTGAGATAAAACCCCTAAAGTCAACACTCCCTCGCATTAAGATTAATTAGTTGCCATCAAAAACATCAGAGAACAATGTGCATGGGCTCACTTAGGTCTTCAGGGCACGTGGGAGGATTAGTGACATACATTAAGTGTAATCATTTTCATTGAGCAAGCAAGAATCTTCTTTTCCTTATCACAACAGTGATCCACCCCCTTTCTTTACACACTTTCCCCCACGGACTCTTCACCCGTTTCTTCCATCAGTCCTGTTCCGCCTCCGCTAAGGAAATGAGGAGTCTTGCTGCTGTCTGTCTCCTAGCATGGAGTTGTAGTAGATAGTTCTCATATTACAGCCAGTAGCTAAATTGCACTTCTCAAATATTACTTTAAAATCCACCCACTAGTATGCATCCAGTGCGTTTGGACTATCCAAGGTGGAAACTGCTATGTATCCACAAGATTCTGGTTAGATTTTTAGTATGTAACTAAAGCTTTTTTTAATAGTTAGAAGATCAGTAGATCAAATTATTAATTAGCCTTTCTGTCTCTTGACAGGTTCATTCAGTGTAAAATTTCTGTATTGAACCTGTTCATGCAGATACTTAGGAAATATAAAAGATAAACACTTTAAAACTTCCGATTTATGTTCTCCTTCATTAATAAACTAATAAATAGCTTTGGATTTACTCTTCTACCAAATGGTATGACTCGTACCAAAGATTTATGTTTTTTCTACACTCTACATTTGTATGCATAAAAAAACAAGTTTTCATCATCAAATGGAAGCACTATGAAAACTTAGGTAAAGTTTGTCTTCCATGAACATACAATTCCAATGAACACTTGGATTCTGGTTATTATTTTCTCTATTGGCTTCCTTTGAAAACAAATCCATCCTAGGCCAAAGACCTGCATGATAACCTTCCACAGGGTTGGTCTAAGTGCCTCAGTGTTCAAATCTCCAATGATGGGTGCACTCTGCTGGAACTAGGGAACTGCCAGCCATCATGGGGAATGCTAACACAAGGAGGGATGTGACTTTGCCAGGTGCAGATTTCACTTGTGAATAAGGAAAAAGCAACTGGTTGTGTAGCTTTCAATGACAAATCAAAATTTATTTCTATCACTTTCAAATAGGAGCTTTATTGTAGATGCTAATTTAATAAAAGTTGATAGTGCTACTTTAGGTGACTGGAGTATACTGTCTTAACTTCAGTTCATTTAATACAAGATAATACACTTCAATATTATTTAGTGTCAGCAGGGAATAACATACTTAAATATTGTGGCTGTGTATACTGTATTGTTGAATTCTAAATGGCTTTGCTTCCTTTTTTAATTTTAATTTGTTCATGTTGTTCTTGACTTAGCTCCTGTTATGATTGTTCAGTAAAACAGTCCCTTATTATGAAAACATTAGTAATGGCTTTTAGATGAATGAGGGGAAAAAACAGATGTACAAAATATTACCAAAGAGCTGTAAATATTTCATGAAAGGAAGACACAATTCAAGTGGAGTAGTTAATGAACCAAGCCATGATGGCATTAAAAATACAGAGCTGTGAATGTTCCAGTGTGACAGTACCCGAAACGTTCGGCTTGTGGCAGGGCCAGTAGCGGATGTAATACTGCAAAGTGGAAGTGAAACCCCACTTTGCATAAGGCACTTGACAGAAGTGATCTTTGACTTGCTGGGTGGGGGACTTCTTGATCAAGAGAAAAAAAAAATCTTTCTTGTGAATGAAGCACACTCACACTTACGGGATTAGAGATACAGGTGGAAAGTACTTCTGGCCTAACCTCTAATGTGAAGTAGGACTATTGTTGTCATTAGATTAGATCAGATCAACCACAGCAGAGACCTGAAAATTCCAAAGATGAGATGTTTCTCCTTTCCATCCAGAGGAGAAGAGATGGCCCTGCTGGAGCAGGGGGTTTGGACAAGATAAACCAGATCTCCCTTCCAACCTCAGCCATTCTGTGTTAGGGGAAAGTGGGGCACACCTTATTTGAAGGCTCCTTCCTTTAAATGTTAGGGAGGGAACACACATTCACAGGCAAGTATATCATCTGTATGATTAATGTTGTATAGTGACCCTCTGGAGATAAAATGGTATATTAAAATGTGTTCAGTTAAAGAGCAGGTACAGAGATATGACTTCAAGTGCAGTATGAACCTGGAAGAATATTATCCCTCTTGAAGATTGCTTAAGCTAAAAGAATGTACAAAAACACTTTATAAAGTCAGAAAATCACCCAGGCAGAGCAAATGTTAGTGTCATTCGAGATGGGACCAAAAAATGAGGGGGAGGAAATGGATGTTGTATGAAGTGAAGAGAGTGATATCTTCAGCTCTGAGCCACCTCAGCCACCTCAAACCTGAGTTTCTGTTTCCACAATAATGTCAAGTTATTACTAAAAGTCAAAATCTGCAATTTAGTTGTACTAAATCCCAACTTCTCCCATATCTGTTCCAGGGACATGACTCAGAGAAGTCTTAAGACATCTGGGAGAATTGAACTGTTTCAAATATGTTCTGTGTCTTACTTGTTGTTTTGGTTTTGATAACTTTTAATTTCCTACTTTGTAATCAAGAATGTAACCCTCTGCCTTGCTAGACTAAACTCGATTGCCTTTTTGGATTTGTCTAGCATTAATGATAGCCTTATGCCATAGTGCCAAGTATAAAGCATCTTGCCTTTTTCCCAAAATAGCTCTATTTGTTATCATGTTGTGGAGATTTGAAATCCAGAAAATGTTCAGGAAGGTAATTCAGGGTGACTTTCCCCCAGAGCTGCAGAGGTTGATTTGGTAGCTAATAAACCCCAGGGTTGAATCTGAGGGAGAAATACCAACCAGTAATCATTCTCTGATAAGGACCAGGCAGAATACAATTCTTCTGACTGCCACTTCATAGATCTCGCACAGCACAATTTATTCCCCATTGTAAACCCCAGGACTGGCAAGGATGTGCAGAAAGGGAGTAGTTTCTATTTCTTGTTTCCAATGACTTTTCAATACCTTTGCCTGATCTTTTAAAACAATGTAGACCAGTGAATTTCACACATTTAAGACTAAATTAAGCAGAATACTCAGGTAAAGCCTTGTTGGGAGGTCTGGAGGAGCAAGAGGTACTGAATGATCCTATCACTGAGTGAAGCAGTGCAGGAAATAATCCTGTTCTTCCATCAGAACTGTATGTGTGTGAGCAAGTGCTTACACCCCTGTACCATGCTCTTCCATGGAACGTCTGGTAAGGAATACCTCAGGGCAAGATTAAACAGGAACAGTCTGAAGAGTGACAAACAGGATGGTTAAAGAAAGTTGTTTTCATCTCCCTTCTTTTCCTTCCCCCTTATGAAGTTTTTTGCTTACCCTTTAATTTCAAGCCATGTTTCAGTGGACAGAACCTGTTGTGGGAAATAAGCAAACATGCTTAGTTTGCTTGCAGGTGTGCATTCAGTGGTGCTTATCAGATCGGTCTAGGCACCCAGGGGTTTTATCCCTCATTAGAAAGAATTCATATGTCCAAAATTAAACATAGGCATTGAGCAGGAATGCAAATATCTGCTACAGATGGGAGCTGAGGGTGGAATATCCCTGTGGAGGGAACCAGCTGGATGAGACTGCACTGAGTTTTAAAGAATAGAGAAAGTATACAAGAGTCTGAGATACAGTTAGATGCAATGAATCTTAATTTTTCTTGTTCTGGGACCTAGCCCTTCTATAAGAGAGGACTGAGTAAAATGCATCAACAGATACAGGAATTCCTGGCTTGCTGGATAAGACTGACTGTTGTTCCTTTAACCTGATGTTAAAGGTGACAGATTTCTTGGTGTCAAAGAAAAGCTGATGGGCTACAGATTGAAATCCTGAAAGACAAACTGTCAAAAGGGTTATATTTTTAAAAAAATATTTTTTTTTTCTGTGTTGCACTTCTGTGGGGATATTTACAATTGGAAAAGAACTCATACTTGTGGGATCCTGCAGTATCACCAAATATGTTGTAATATTGTTCACTGTAACATCTTGTGTGCATTACTGCTGGTAATGCAAATTAAGGTTCCTGCTCTTTCCTTTTAAGAAGAAATTTAACCCATTGGATTGAAAGAAAAGCCCTGCATCAGGTCAGCCTTGCAGGTACAGGTAACAGTGCAGAAGTAGTCAAGTCACAGGGTATTAAGGAGTTAACAATATAGGCCCCTGGACTGCAAAACTGCTTTTCAAAGCCATAAAACAAATCCTATGTCAGTAAAGAAGATGGCAAACCTACAGATGGCACAAGAGGATGATGTTTCCCACAAGTTCTTGGACCATTGCAATAATTGTGAAATTTGCTAAATAAAAATTTTGAATTTTCCCGATTTCCTGTGCTAGAAAAGACATCTGTATGTCTGTCTCAAATCTCATCCTTAACTTCCAGATTTGTAACTACAGAGCAGCTTCAGGATTTTGTTGTAATTTCTGTGGCTTTTCTTATAATTATTACACAGGTAATTTCTTGACTTGCAAGTGACCTGCTATATGTCGGGGATCTGTATATATTTTGACTGCTTTTTCTCTATTCAGCTGAGGAGAAAGAATGCAGCCCATAATATTTCTCTCACAGAACTGCAGTTTGAGTCCTGGAAACTGCATGTATTTCCTGAGAAGTGATGTAACTATAACATCATGGCAATCAGTAACAATACTTCTGTTGTTTGAAGCATGAGGTTTTCAGACTGTTAGGAATGCTGCTGTTGCTGCTTCTTTTAGTTATTTAATTTCTTCCAAAGTCAAGAAACAATTTATATTTAATGTATACTAAAAAGGCAGCTGAACCCTGATCTTAGTATTTGGTTTGAATATTGTCTTAGTTTGTGATTCTCCTTTGAGTTTACAAAGACAGTAGTGCCACTCTGGAAATAAAAACAAATTGAGTTTAAATTAGGTCTTCACTGGATCACTGGGTGATGTGTGTGTCATCTCATAGGTTTTTTCTCAAGTATTGCATTTGTGATTTGTTAAGTGCTTTTGTTTTGGGTGGGTAGAGCCTCTTTATGATCAGAAAGATACAGGATATAGTGGGCAGCTGGAGTCAGGCCCTGCTCCTCGGGGGCCCCTTTAGATGTCTTTGGAGGCTCAGTGTTTATGTGTTTGCTCTTTTCTATTAAAACCAGGCACTTTCTCTACCAAATCCTGCTGTACAGGGAGCAGCAGTCAGTAATTTAATGGACCCAAAGGGAGAAGTTAAGATTGTAGAAGCATTAGGTTATAGAATTTGTCAATCTAAGAAGTAGGCCAGTCATCACAGCTTGTCAGTACAGACTACCCAAGGGGTTTTATTTGATTATCTAATATATATATGCATAATTGTACCACTGACAGTGCCAATTTTGATGTAAGGTTCTTCCAGTGGAAAAATAAAAGATCTAAGGGGTTGTTTTGCAGACAGACTATGGTTATGTGATGTGCTATTAGGATTTGCATAGGAATATATAGGTAATATGCCAATGGAGGCTGCTGTGCCTGAAACTGTCCAGTGGTATGTACTGACTCACCGTCTCATCATGCTAACAGCAAGTGTGGAAGAATTGTAAGGATATGCCATGTTTATCACCTCATTATTGCATATCTAGCAAGGGCCAGCTTGTAAGCAGTTTTATCAAAGGGAATATAGGTAAGAGTAAGTTTCTGCTTACAGGTAGACACAAAGGAGAAAACCCATGCTTAAGAAAGGATCCCTTCAGGCATGTTGAGATCTGTGAGGTGTCAGATCTGGAAGACACAAGTAGACCTCTGACAGTACAAGGGGATTGATTCATTGTGTGGTTTGTGTGTAAAAATCAGATTTTAAGCACAACCTAGGGACCATCTATCTTACAGTGATGCTTTGAAAAACTGGACACCTCATTTTGCGGTTATCAAAAGCAAAAAGCAATTTAACTTAAAGCATATCTAGACTCAGTCTCAGTGCTGCTTCTCCAGGGTGATGATATCCAAGGGGCACAGATGCCCCCTGCCCCTTTGCAGACAGCCAGTGCTGCCATCTGGGAGAGGTGGCAATGCTCTGTCAGCGAGGGGCTGCTGTGGGAGCTCAGACCTGCCCGGCTCCTAAGCAGGCCCCTGCTCTCAGGCAGGACTCAGCGTTTCACTGTGACCTGAGGCTCGCAGCAGTGCTGTGGGCAGAGCTGCAGGGCAGGCACAGGGAGCAGAAGCCCCGGCCTGGGAGGTGTGGAACAATGCCAGGTTCTCACTGCTGCTCCCTCAGCCCTGAGTCACAGCTGGGCACTGACCTCAGGCTGGCCAGACTGCCAGTTCTGCTTTGCTGTGAGGGCAGTCCCCAGCAGAGAATCACTGGAAGGGTGATGAGTACTGATTTTATTTTCTTTTCCTTTTTGTAAGCTTTTAATGCCCTGTGTATTTGGGGCTTCCTTTTTCTTTTCAGTTCTAATTTCCTTGGTGTAAGTAAAATAGTTTTCTTCTTGCTGCTTTCCTTGTCATGGGTTAGGCATCATATTTGTAACAAAATTAATATCTAGTTTAATCTAAGATGATACTTGGGTAACAGTTAACAGAAAGAGCACTCTTAGAATCATAAATCATACAATCATCAAGGTTCGAATAGACCTTTTCTTTCAGAAATGAGTAAAACTTCAGGAGAGTTTTGGGGTTTTTTTGTTGTAGAACAAGATCCTAGGTAGTGGAAGGTGTGAAATATATAACATTTTGGTGAACTAATCTTAGTTGTGAGTCTTTTCTAAAAACAACAAGTTGTAATACTGGACAAAATGGCAATGCTATACGTGGTGTAATAGTTATAAACTTGAGTCTAACCTCAAGATCCTGTCTGAGTAAGAATTGTGAGATACTCTTCTTGTAACCTTTGCCATTAACACTTTCAGCTTTGTGGGTTAATATCAACAGAGCCCAGTCAGGCTTAGGACCTACAAAAACATTCTGAAACATGCAGAATGTAGACAGTGTGAACCAAGAAGGGGAAGGACAGGCTTCAGTTCTTTATGGAATGCTGACTGCATTAACTGCCACAAGGTATAAGGCTCCGTGATCTCTAGTAAAACTGCACAAGCAGTAATCAGTTAGATACGAAATGGATGGTTTGGCTTGTATTTCATCAGAGGAATGCAAACTTACAAAGAACAATAAAAGGAGTTAAATAGCAAAATCTAGGTTTAATTTTTAGTTTTGCTGAAAGGCTTTAGCAGAAGACTGGAAAGTTTTGTCTCAGGAGGCTGTGATCCATGCTCTGGACTGACTAATAGTACTAGAGTTTTGTTTTCTGAACTAACAATATGAAATACCTTTTGTTTAGAAGATTCTCATATACTTTATAGATGAACCTTGGCCAGTGCTTCTTTTGAACAGTGTGTTTTGAATGATAATTAGAGCATACAGCATTCGAGATCACCTTTTCTGTGCTTTAAAATTCTGGAAGAGTGCTGTAGAAATCCAATGGGATGATCTGATTTTACTGGTGAATGTATGTCTTAGACAGAATTAAGTGGCAGAAATAATAAAACCTTTAAAATCCTCAATGAAATACACTTTATATAATATTCCCTGAGAGAAGCGGGATGCTATAGTAATTATTAAAAGGTAGATAAGCCTAATAAAGAATGAGTGGGGATTGACAGGCATACTATTCCATTATATGTTAGCTCAGTCTAAATCCCATAAATCCTGGTTTTCTTCTACTGAAAGAGAATTTTTTTTAAATGTGTCTGGGGGTTGTCTGTTCCCCTAGCCAACAGATGACAAGCAGCTCTTGGAATTTCTCTGTGCAATGTTAGATATCTTTCTGTCACTAAAGTTTTTGTCCAGTTTACTTAACCTGAAAAAAGACCCAAATCCCACCACGCAAAAGTAATCTGGTAGCAATGCTATTGTCCATTCGAAACTAAGCTCTAATCAGAATAGAATGCAAAGATGGGAAGGGAAAACAGGTAGTGAGTAGAAGGAAATCAAAGAAAGTGAAAGAACGGAGCACCCTTCTGTGTCTAAACGTGATTATTGGAGGGCAGTGAGACACTTCTGCTGAGTGAGAGTCACTTAGAAATTCATAAACCTGGCATTACAATGGTAACTCAGTCTCACCTAATTACTATCGCTAGGAAGAGATGAGCAGTCAGCTATTCAGGAAGAGGAAACCTGTTTTTTATTTGTAATTGCTTTTGTTTATAACTGATGGGAGCTGTTAACATCTGTATCCTCAGGCTCTGATAGTCCATTAGCGAGCTCAGAGGAATGGCTAAAACGGAATTGCAGCTGGGAGGAGCGTGTGGCAAGACAGCGAGGACTGCCAGACATCCTGTAATGTCATCAGCACGGCAGCCTCCACAGATCTGCACTATATTCCAAAAGACATCCTTCAAAACAAACTTTAGCTCTCATTATAGATCAAAAATAAAAATGTGGACAAATCACCCCAGACATTCAGTGGCTCGTAGTATTTCGAGGACTACTTTGTTCTCTTCAGTAGTGTGACACTTTCCTCTCAGTGAGTGCACTGCTTGCTGCTCAGCTGAGCCACCCAAGTTTCCAAGACATGAGGAGCCTCAAAGATAGCATGACAGCCTGTGAAATCCAGTTTGATAGTGCTAAAAACATGACACTACCTGCAAAAAAGCCCCCTGATGCTTCCTCCCCCATCTCTTCTTAGTTCTGGATTGCAAGACAGCCAAGAAAGCATTCCCAAGAGCTCTGCTCAGTCTGAGTCATTTGCAAACCTGTTTTAACTTTTTTAACAGATTTTAAATAATGTTTGAGACTATGCATCTGCCAAACAATATAGTGCAATTGTTCCTATAAAACTTTTTTTTTAAAAAAGGTTGATTTCTTTTTTTCTTATTATATCTTGCATGTACATCTTACATGTTTGAGGAAGGAGTGAGAAAGCAATACTGCAGCCACTTTTCAGGAAATGGCATTGGAGCCCTTGTACTTATCATTGCAGGAAGCTGCAGGAAGCCAATTACCAGGAAGACTAAATACAGAATATTGGGATTTTGATATATACACCATAGTAATTAGGCAATTTGTACTGGTTTAAGTTAAGTTTTCATTCTGAGGGGAATCTGACTCCTGAGAATACCTATAAGCACAGAAGGGAATTAGGTCCTCAGAATTCTGCTGAATGCTCAAATTCTGATAAACAGCCAGCTTCCAACTTTATAATCATCAGCTATTTGAAAATTAATCTTTTCCTAGCAATGAACTGTCCTAAATGTTTCCCACTTAAGCTGTTATATAAATATTTGCATTTCTTCAATGATGCATGTTCAGATTTGCATGCTGCTGGTTTGATTCCTTATTATAATCATAGAATTTACATAAATATGCATGAAAGGCATCATCATTTCCTCCCCTGTGTCTCACATGCTTTTGATTTATATACCAGGGGAAAGATGCACACTGTGCAATTCTGCTTAAGGAGGGTATGTTGCCTGCCTTGGCATCACTTACAGTATGGAGGCAGGATTTATACGCTGCTCTTCATCTGTGTTTATTTGGACAACTCATTGCTAATGTAGGTGGCCCTCCCTCCTGAAAGTTTTTCTAACCTGAGTTTCACACAGACTTACCAGAAAAGGCTTTTTCTCTTTATGTGTGTATTGTGTGCTGTACTCTTATCTTTTCAAAATGGCCATAATACAAAGAGGATGTGCAATTAGTTCAGAATGTGTATGCTCTCCACTTTCCTTTTAAGCCTGTGAGGACAGATAAAAGACTTTTCTAAACTACCAATGGATTTGTTTGCCAAATGCTTTCCAGATGAGTACAGTGCGGGTGGAGAAAGCAGGACTTTTGGCTCAACACAATTCCTTTGGTTCCTTTCATATTTCTTTCAAAACAAGCTTTTGTTTGTTTTTTAAGAAACAGGAAAAAAAATCTTGGCAAGTAGAAGGCATTTAAGAGGGAAGATTAGTTTGTGTAGTATTGTACTGAAAAATTGGACATCTTTAGTTTTAGAGGGATGGAGGAAATTGCTCAAGGATTTTTTAGACTCTCTGAAGGATTTTATTTTTTAAATACATGGGTTTTAGCTTTGCTAATGTTGAAGAATGTTCGGTATGAAGAATTCTGAAAATAATAGAATTGTCATTTTTATTACTTATATCACTTTTTTCTCTTGTCCCCAGTATGTAAGAGGCCACTTGTTCAGTGCACTCTGGGAAGCAAAAATGGAAACAAGCTACTACTTTGTTTTCTGTTTACACCCTGACATTTCTAAACAAGAGAAGAATGCAGAACACTTGTAGAAGAGATTATTTTCTTCTAATTTTGCAAGGAATAACAAATAGAAGTTTGATGATTTTGATTTGGTAATGATGTGTTATATGAGAAATATGCAGAGCAATTAGAAATGCCAAGAGAGTCAGGCATTTTAAACCTCCCTACCTGGTATAAATGCCAGACTGTTCTTCTTTCTGACTAAAGCAATGTCACATTTTCTGCATGTGACAAACTACTTCAGCATTTTGATTGTTGATAGCTATAGCACATAAATCACAAGGATTGAAGGCTTCAGTGGGTAAAGGAGCAATTAAAGAAGCAATTGACTGATCACCAGTCATTAGTGAAAGTGGAGGACAATTAAACAAACCAACCAAGCAAAAAACCCACCTCATTCCTGTATAGGCTTGTCCAGAGCTGGTTCACAGGTTTGGTGCTGAAGGCCTTTAGCAATACTAGAACAGGACTTTCTTTTACAAAAATGTGTCCCCATCATGGTACTCCAGCCTATTGCACCTGGAATGAATATTCAGCACCCAGGAAGAGAGGCTTCAATCAGTTTGTGTGTGAGTGATTCTCACTGATGAGCCATCAGTGTCATCTCCTTCTGCCCACAAGGGAAGGATACATGTTCCTTTTTAAAATCTGTCCTTTGCACGATTGACCCAGTATATTATCCAGATCTTCAGCTTCAGCATGCCCTTGAAGTGCTTTAATTCAGACAGAACTGCGAACATAGAAGTTTGGTACAGCATGATTGCTTTGCTGTGAACAAGTTTGCAAAACCAATTCAAATGTTGGTCCCACCCTCAACACATTTTTCATAAGTCTTTCCAAAGGACAGATTAGTTCTTTTGTAGTGACCTGGGAAAGAACTGTAAAGCACCTCAAGACAAAGAATCACGGGCTAAGACCATGGTATGCTGTTTGCTGCACAGAAGCAGGCAAGTGAGGTATCAGGATGGACATAATAAAGCACATATGGGTTTGCAGTGAGCATGCTTAGCATATCTCTTTACCACAGAATGAACTGTAGGTCTGGAATATTTCATTGTCAGTGCCTAAGACTGAAAAATCAGTATATTTATGCTGTAGCTAATGCTGTTCGCTGTAATTCTTTCACTTCATTACTGAGACAAGTTGAAAAGCAAAGGTCACAGTTTGCTTAAGCAGCCATTTCTGAGTTCATCAGGCAGGAAGGAAATGCCTTCTGCAGGAATGTATTTGGATGGTAACTATTGCATGACAAGGTTGGAACAGATGATCCTTGAGGTTCCCTCCAACCTGATATTCTACTTTAGTGTATATGACAAAATTATGCTGATTCCTGTATCTCCTTTGAGCATCTTTCCCTGCCCCTGTGTTGCCACTGTGCTTCCAACCCCACCCCATCCCATCCCGTGCTACTTGTTCCAAATTATTCTTCCCACTTGGTAAGAATGTTTCTTTCCCCGAACTTGTCCTGCAAAGGTAGCAGTGCACCCATTTCCTTCTCTCCTTAAAGCCTTTTCAACACTTCCTGTGCTCTGGCTGGCTTTGACAGGTCATGCTTTGGCAATCACTGCTGGCTTTGACAGGTCCATATGCCAGGGTGAAGTAAAGTCAATGCATGGCTGCAAATCAGTGATGGAGAAAAAGTGTGTTTTCATTGGGTGATGAAACCATTTGATCAGTGACTCCAAATATATTATCCCACTATTAAATGAGTAGGTCTCAGTAGTCTGTCTTAGCACCACAGATAAAGGGAGTTGGCAGGAGGATGCTGTGGAAAGCTGTGGAAGTTCAGAGTTTGAGTCCACTTTAATGTCAGTAAGAAAATTGCAGCTACTGAAACAATGGGAGGCAGATACAAAGAGGCTTGGCCCTCTCTCAGGCTACTTCAGACTCCATGCTGCTTAGTTGCTGAAAAACTTCCAGGTTCTGTTCTTCTAAATCAAAAAATCTTTCCTCATGAAAAGCAAAGCTGTAAGGATAATGTGTAGAGCAGTCTAGGAAAGTTCTAGCATGTACTGGGCAGGTGCTGGTTCTATGGGGAAGAGGATAAAAGGGGGGAAGTTTCTTCTAAAGCCCTGTATGTGCAGAGCTCAGAAAAACAAGTCTGCCACCATCTCATGGGTTGCTCTGCCTTCCCTTCACTGCACCTTGAATGTTCCCCAGTTAGAGAGTCCTGCCTCTGCTTTGCAGAGGCAGATATCAAACATCCCTGACAGCAGGCTCAGTGCCTCGTGCCAGAGGACTCTGCACAGCTACAACAGCTCTATAATACAAAGTGAGGCCCTTAAGTAGGCAAATCTGGCTGCACAAACTCTCTTGTAAATGTTGTCATCCTGAGAATAGTTCTTCTGCTGCTCTTGAAATATGGAAGATAAATGAACATTAACATGCTGGAGCTATCTGTAAGTAATAAATCGCAGTGTCTAAATGTTTATGTACGGAACTTGTGCTTGCCAATGCACAGCTCTGATTTATCTGCCCCTGGGGAGAACCAGGTAGCAGTTCTTTTGCATAAGTGCTTCCAGCTGGGGTACAAAAAAATGTATCATTTAGGGCTGTCTGCTTAGCAAGACTGTCAACTTTCCTGTACAAACTGCAGATGAGGGAAAAACTAGTATTTTTCCACCCATCTCTGGATGACCTGTTTAGCAGTAAAGCTTTGTACCTCACTTGCACGTTAACAAACAAGCCAAGCCCACTCAGCAGTCTCCCTCTGACACAACTTTTCTGCTAGGCCATGTTATTCCCAAGTTTTTCTTTCTTATAGAGTTGTGTCTTTAGTAAAGTGCCATTGTTTGCATAGGCACTTCTTGTCTGTGCAATGTTCAGAACACAGGAAACCTCAGCTATGCCAAAAATCTTTAATGAAGTATTCAGAGTACATTTTTAAAGGCATTCCCCTATCTAGCTGTAAAACTGTAGTCTCTCTGCTCAGACTAACAGCCATGAGGACAAATATATATACTGATAATTTTATTAGGCAAATCAATTCATTTGTGCTCAGTCCAATGCACAAAACTAATTTTGCAGTAAGTACTTGGACAGATAAACTCTTTCTTTTTTTCCAGTAGACTCAAGGAATCAGCTCAGCTTTAAGGATCTGGAAGAGAGAGAAATATTTGGTAATTTTGATACAGGGCATCCATTAGTAATTAGTCATAAACTCCCTTGTTTAGAACGTGGGTTTTATGTCGCTGAATTTCCGTAGCATCCCTGAGCCCACGTAGCTTGGGGTGACACTTTCCAGTTACAAATTTCAGCGGGAAAGGCAAACGCTCCTTGGGACTTGCCCTCTTCACAGAAGTCGGTCTGTGCAAGCCTTGAGAGCCTGTGTGGTGCAGACAGCATTTGTGACACTGGCATGGGACAGCTTTGTCCCCAGGTCTGTTTGGTGTGTCTTTTCCTACATGAAGCAGAGGCATGGGGCTGCCCTTTCTTTTGCGTCCGGGATGTCAGGAGGGAGGGGCCTGGCAAGGGCTATGCTCAGCCTTAAATGAGAAAGGTGAAGCGGGGACACAGAGCCTGAGCAAGCAGAAAGGAGGAACAGCGGGATGAGGAGCGCTCCCAAGGAGAGGGGGCAGGGCAGAGTGCATGGAGAGTGGCACGGAGCAGAGCTTTGCCAGAGGCACGTCAGAACAAGCCATTGCCACTTCAACAGCCAGTTCAGCAACTGATGGAGGTAATGCAGCAACCACAGCACCACGGAGCTCAGCTCTGGCTGTGAAACATGTACAGAATCCTTGCTTAACACTTCAGCAGCTCAGTCCACGGGCTGGAGTCGCAGCAGCATCTGCAGTGCAGGAGCATCTCAAAGTGCCTGGACAGAGGGCTGGGTTCAGCTCCCCAAGGCTGAGAGCAGCACAATCCTTCCTACAGCGTCTGGATCCCTGCACCTCTGCAGTGCACGGCAAACGAGCCCAGTGGATGCAAATAGCCATCCCGAGCCCATTTTCATGTTTACCTTGTTTTCCTGCACGGCGTGTTTGCAAATGCTTGCGAGTTAAACACAGCTAGGAGTGCGTAGGAACACGAGGGGATCACGTAGACAGCCCCGGCAGCGTGCCAGGCTCCGGGAGAGCCGGGCTGAGACAGTTATAGGTGGAGCTGTCTGAGATAGCTGCGAGTACGAGTTTCACAGACTTCTCTCAGAACATTGCCTGCAGGGCACAGATGTGATAGGAGGGGATGAATACACTCCTGTCTTTGTTGCATGTTTGTTTTTGAAGTTGAGCTTTTAAAACAATGTCACTTCTCCTACGGTGCTTTCACTACATCACAGAACACCAGTGCCCGGGTGTTTAGCCGGAGTCTTGCCACATCAGCTGCCTGTTCAACCAACCTTTTCCTTCTTGCCTGCTAAAGCAAGGGACCGATCGGGATGCCCAGGCCACAAGGCGCATTGTGCAGGGTTCTTGCAGGGGTGCCTGTGCTCTCGTCCCCCTAAGTGTGCTCCTTGTACCAGTGTGTACTGCTCAGGAGCCCCAGCAGCAGCACTGTAGCTCCCTGCTCCTGCTGTCCCAGCTCCTCTGCTTGTGAGAACTGTGACAGTCTTTTACACTCTGCAGAGTAGGGACCCGCTGACTCTCATTGTCCCACCACCTTCCTGACCACGCTTTGCTTGTTGCCCTCTGTGGAGATTATTTTCACCACCATCTTTTGTTAGTGTAAAGCCTGGTTTTCTCGGGCTGAATTCTCTTATGAATGCTTGTTTCACAACATTAGGAAATTTCTCATAAAAAGACAACTTGTGTCTTGTTTATTTAGACATATTTCCCTTCAAACTTTTCCACTTTAAAAATTCCATTCAATATTGGAGGCTTTGGTGATAGTCCTACAGTAGCAAATGCCTTAAAAAAATTAAAAGCACGACACAACAAAACCCCTACAAACAACTGATGAGGAATCTCTCGTACACCACAGGTCTGCCTTATATTAAATACACCACATCAGCATGGGTATTTTGTATAAGTTTGAATTTCTTTGCATTGGCAAATCAATGATGGATTGCCTTGGTGTTTATGAATACTGAGAGAAAATCCAAACAAAAGTTCAGATTACTGTGTCATCTCCTTTACTTATTTGTCCAATATGGCTACAGGAATGTTATCTGTGTTTTTAAAAATAAAACCCCCTAAGAGATCAAAGGACATCATAGGAAGACTGGATAAACATTTATAGATTCCGGCTGAAAAAAAACTACAGCTATAAAGCCTAAATACTTAGGAGGGTCTTTCCTTCATCAAATAATACTTAGACCAGTCTGACCTGTATCTTATTCTCCTGACTAAGTTTTAATAGAAGGCTTGGTTTATGGCATGGTTTTCAGCAGCCCTGAGGCCAGGGAACAGGCCTGAATTGGTAGTGCCAGCAGTTATTTTATGACTTGAGCAGACATGTTCTTACATGATGTGGGATCATAATCAGTGATACTGAAATTCTTTAATACTTCAAAGCAATTTGCATCATAAAAAAGATTTTCTGTTTTATATCATCTATAAATTCAAATTCTTTATTGCACAGTAAAGCACTGGTCATTTGTTGTTGGTTATTTGTTCTTCATTGTTGGAATTGGTTGCGCCTTTACCTTCATAACTTAATCCCTTGATTTGAAAAAGCCTGTTATCCATTTGGGACAGGTCTCCTTCTTAAAAGAATTTGGGGCTACAGAAATAAGCTGAAAATGTCAAAGTACTTTGTAAACTACTGCTTTGGTGTCAGAATCCAGGTCCAGAGCCATCTGATTTGCTTGTGTTTGTCACTGGTGCATCTACTTTCTCTGTGTTGCAATTCTCCTGAGGCTCTTCTGCAGAATGTGTTGCCTGTACGCTTTCTCTTGCAATGATGAACAAAAATATGCCAAAACCCTCATGTGCAGTGACAAGCTGGTATCAGAGCTGCTTGTGGTTAAAAACTCGATCACCAGACACACAGGTCTCTTATTCAAGGGTACAGGGATTTGAAATTCTATCTCTGCTGAGCATAGTTTAGATGCACTTTGCCATTGTTTCCAAGAGCTGCCAGGAGTTTTGTTGTATAAGGAAATGCATGATCATGATGCTTTAAATTCATGCTGGTAATGTTATGGGTGGGAGGGAAATCCCAGAAAATCCTTTTTGGTCAGTGGCTATGTTGTATTAACCATCCTGCCCCTGGGCTCACCCTGTCTGCAGTCGTTAACAGCTCCAGGGGCTCACTGATACTGTCCAGTTTTAAGAGGGAGAGTGTATCATTAGACCATGTTCTGATCAGTGATAGTGACATTATGTCCATGTAGAGTGTAGATCTCTGAGGGCTTTTGTGTGTTTCTGCTTTGCTCATATTCTGAGACAAATGTAGTGTCATGGATTGGGGATGTGTAGGAGTTCAGATTATCTTTATATTCAAATTCAAATTTAAAAGGCCCAAGGACATGGGTTTGAAAAGGTAGGACTCAATATGGTATCAGAAATGGGTCTTCTGAGAGATTATTTTTCCAAGTAGCTAATACTTAGGTTTTTGTACCAGAGAATGAGCAATACCTTCTGGTTAAAAACTTCCAAGCTGACACATGGCATGATGAAGGTCTTTGAAAAGTCTTGTCATACAAGCACCATCACATATATTGGTTGACTGGGCACACCACCTGTACAAATTCTGCTTCTATGCTGTTATTTTAATTTTTTTTAAAGTGCTACTAGTAGAGTTAGGTAAAATAAACTGCCTTCACTGTAATCAGTAATGTTATTGCACCCAACTGCTGCTATCATTAATGAAGATACTGAGAGCCATTGTTTTCTTACTCTATTTGGAATTTGAGTCCATAAACTTTTATGAGCTATAGTTTAGATAATGTTAGGAAATGGCTTGTCTGGAACTAAAATTATCTCATTGTTTCAAACAGGCAGGGACAAGTTTTGGTCTTTTCTACATTACTCTATTTGCTAAAAATGGATCTTATCTTTTAAGTGTTATGGAATTGCACATTAAATTTCTGGATTTATACATGGAAATGCAGTAGATCTGGCTTCTTGATGTCTGTGGCTCCATATGAGTACAATAATTAATGATCTAGTTCACAAGGAGAAATATCAATGGAAAAAAATAATGTTATATTCTCTTGGGGCTTTTTATAAGAGATTCTCAGGTTTGTCTGTGTGAGTATCTTTATGATTGTGAGAAATGTGTTTCCTTTGACGTATTCCCATCACAACAGGGATTAACTGCATTCTGCAGACTGAGTGTAAATTTGTTTACTCAGTAAATCAGTGGCAGAACAAGTTTTTTCTTCATTATCCATCTATCTTGGCTTCTAAGGAGAAAATAGTGAATTATTTCTTTTGGGATTTATATAGCTGTATAGCCAAAGTCCATTAAAGTTTCCTCCTTTTTAATAGCCTAAATAAAACCCTTTACTTCTTAAAAGAGGGTGTATGCTATCAACAAACTGAAATGTGCTGCATGTGTGGATACCTCTAATAAAAGACAAGAGCACTTTTTCCACTGAGGGTTTGTTTTCACTAGGATAATACACTTCATATCTTCTGGTCAGTTATATTTAGGGAAGAAGATGATTTTTATACAGTGTTGTTTTTGCAGTGCTCAGTGAAGATTTGTTCTTGCTGCTGGTAGGTGAATCTCAGGGAATTCCTGTACTCCAAGTGATGCTCTCCAAGAACAGCCCAAGTTGTTGTGGCCCCCTGGGTTTAGGCAGCCACTCTGAGTAGGAATTCACACTCTGAGCAAACACTTCAGTGTTGTTTGCACTGACAATGTACCAAGTGAGGTCTCCACCCAAAAGCAGAGTCAAGATTTTGGAGAGAGCATTGCTGAACAAAGGCACAGTCAGGAGGGAGCTGGAATTTGTAATGTTCAGAATTATTGTTCAGCCCTATCATCTCCATCCCAAAGTCCCCAGATTTTCAAATTCAGACTGGCTCTTCACTTATGTTGATTGTTTTCAGACAATGGTATTTTTTTTCCTTCTTTTTTTCTTCTGTTAAGAGTGGAAAAAAAAAGTGAGATCCCTTAGAAGTGCCTCCCTTCTGCTATATATTTCTTAATTGAGTTCTTGGCATAAGGAAGGGAGAAAATATGTCTAGCTATTAGAGTAGCTGTGTGAACTGGGAAAGCCTCCAACTTCCAGAAATATATTTAAAGGCTTCAAGAAGATCCAAATTTCCAAATAATTTTTACTCCTTTGCTTGGTCAGCTGTCAGTATTTGATAAATATGATGGGACTATTGTCAATATTTAACAGCTCAACACAAATATTATTCTTCATACACTGTAAAAATAGTATATGAAATGCAAATAAAGTGCTTTATTTCACAGTTTGGTAGTAACAGAAGCAAGTGATAAAATCTCCCTTGCGTCCATACAAAGGCATAGAGAAGGAGAAAAATGTTACCAGTGGAAACAGTTGTCCCTGCTGGGAAACAAAACAGTGAGATTCCTCACTCCTCCCTAAAGTCATGTCCCTGGTGGGGTTCTGTGATAGAAGTTTGTTGTGGAGTGTTTCTGGGTAAGAAACAGCGAGGTAGGACTGTTAATTCAAACCAGATCACTGTGCAGTCTGCAGAAACAGAGCTCCTCCTGTATCCAGCCACACATCACCAGCACCCCTTGAATTGTTCTGCAGTCAAATATTGCAATACAAAACTCAGTTACTTCTGGAACTTTCCCTACATTCAGAAAACTTCATCTCAGAAAGCCACCAGTTAGCATTACATTGCTGGATGGAGCAGCCTGCCCTCTCCATAGCCATGTGCAACCTTACTGTGGCATCATCCTGGGAAAAGTCAAGATGCAGCATAGTCAGTGTGAGATGGGTTTAATGAGTACCAGAAAGAGGCCTGGATGTCACTTCCCAATTTTGTGTTCCAAAATGGTTTCCTATTATTTAAAATCTCTAGAAACTTTATTGCTGTGTGAATGGTTTGACACAATAGCCAGGAGACACAGCTCTTTTAGCTGCAGGAGAGAATCTGTGTGTCAGCCGTGCTGTGACAGCCCAGGCTGGCCACAGGGACGTGCAGCCCAGCGGCCTCTGTGAGGCCACTTGTGTTGGTAGCCTGATTAAGCCACCACCCACACAAAACAAAGGATAAGGAACAGGATAAGGAACAGTGCCAGTTTATTCAGGAGACTTTCAAATCTATCATTGTTTTGGATTTGGCTTCTGTCCAGTGTAAAATGCATTTTGCGTGTTCCTACAGCTGCCATGAAGAGAGTACCCCGAGGCAGTAGGAAGCTGCTCAATTACTAGTAGTGTGCCACTTATTTTGTAAATGAGTGAGTAAATCCAGGAAGAAATACAAATAATAAAACTTTATTATTCCATTTTGTCCAAAACAACCAGGATGCTTTACCAACTAGTTCTTCCTCTAATCCTTTACTATTAACACTGTAAATGTGTTTCAGCTGCCATCCAGAAAAGTCACATATCAAAGCCCATTCCATCCTTCTCCTATCCCCCAGAACGAGGCAGAGCTCCACTGAAAACCAGAAAGCTGAGCAGTCTTGACCTACAGACTGAAGGACAATTTCAGGGCACTTTAAGAACATCTGTTCCTGTACATTGGTTCCATTCCTAATGTGTCTAAACACTCTCATCAGTCTCAACAGAGCAATGGTCCTGTCTTGGCCCAGGAAGTCCTTTAAGATCCAATAACGGATAAGTACATACCTTTAAATAGGTAAGAGCTTAAAGACTTGGGCAAATATCACATCAGTCACAAACAGTCCTCATAAATACACAAATTTTCTTCATAATTATTGTATGAAAAGTCAAATTAAGAGCTAGAGATTAAATTATTCCCTCTGAATGAACACAGGCTACATGTGTACCTGATGTGGCAGCACTGGAATTGCCCTTCAGCCTCTGTGAATCAAGTTTATTCAACCTCCCCTACTTCCAATCAGCAAATCTAGCATTGCTAGACAGGAGGAGAGTGTGAGCATGGGGTAAGCATTTAAACTGCACTTTTCCAGACAAAACCAAACACAGATGGCACATTACCCTGAACAGTTAAATGCTGTGTTGTAGTAATTCTGACAAGTATGGTGTTTCAGTTTGACTTCTTTAGCTAGAAACTCACGTGTCTTACAATATTTGTCTGTTATTTTGTCATGGTCTGATTCTCTTAGAATAAGTCTACTAATTCTTTTTGAATTAGTAGCATCTACAGCTGAGAATATGAGGTTATTTAAAGGAAAGAAGCTTGATGTTAATTTTCAGTAGTTTATAGGACTTCATTATTTGAGGAAACAGAGTAATTAATTCTCTCCATCAGGAAATATTTGCAACTTTTATATCATGCACTGAAGTACCAAAGGTTACTGTTCAAGTGTAGCTGGTGAGCTGAGTGGTGCTGGGGAAGACTTTGTGCACACTGACACTTCTTGTCAGTGAAGAGAGGGTTTGCCTTCACAGGAGTCATCTTCCAGCATTGATTTGGGGAGGATCAGCAGCTGCAGAGTATCATACGCTTCTTGCAGGCATCTCTTTAAAGCCTGTATGATGTTTATAGTGTCAACTTCAGTGGCCTGAGGAAAGAGAAGGGGACAGGTTACTCACATAACTGCAGCAGACCCTCACCACATTCCTATTTTTAATGCAGATAGGTCACACTCAGTCAGGGTTTGTACAGCTGGCTTGGACTGAGTCAATATGAAACCTCTGCCAATCTGCTTGCACAGCACCTGTGAGAAGTGAGGATTTCTCACTTGTATTGACTTCAAGAGTGGATTAAGCCACTCTGCTTTGACAGATCTCATCGCTATCTTCACTTGCAGCCTCTCACTGGTGCAGCCTCTCGAGCAGCATCATGGCTGTTTTGAACACCTGTAGAATATATTTGTGATGGATGGTACTGGCCAGTGTTGGTGTAGTTCATGATAGCTTAAACTTGTGGGGCAGGATGTGATAGTCTAGATTTGGCACAGACACGTGGTAATCAGAATCACTTGTCAGAAAAACCCCTGAATATGGAGCTTTGAAATCAAGAGTGGATATTGGCACAATGCCTCCAGCGGTTTATCAGTGGAGATGTGGCAAATCCTCTTGCATAGCCATTGAGCTGGTAAACTCTTCATACTGACAAAACTGTGTTTCTGTTAATTTTTCCATGCACTAGGGACTGTAAGAAAGATTGGCTTTTTCAGAAACCACTTTTAACTGATTTTGGGACAGTCACAGTTGTTTAACTACAGAAAAACTAGACTTTATTAATTTTTTTCTGTCTAACCCCTTCAACTATAAAGTTGGCAGCACATACAGGGAACAAGCGCCAACATCAGCACTTCCTTTAAAATAAACAGCAACTCAGATAACATTTACATGTTACAAAGAAGTGGTTCATTTGATACGTTCTTTCTCTATTGCAGCCGAGCTATAAGGCTGAATTCTTCTTCCTTTAAACCATGAGAGAAATCAATTATTTAAAAGCAAAATATCCCTAGAAAGTGAAGTAGCAAATGGTTTTACTTTCTCAGAATTTTGTCTCTTAGAAAATACATTTTAAGGTGTGAGCTCAACCAAAAATTCTGATAGGAAAAAAGTGTCCAAATTTCAAATACCCTGTCAAGATTACAATTTCTAATTGCAGATCTGATGAACATAGCTTTCAATGATTTGGATCAGCTAAAGCATGCAGCAGAACTTGGTCTGGATTAGGGAGCTGTAGTAGCATAAAATTTGTATGCATTTCAGGAAGGACAAGATATTCTAATTATCTGTCAATATAACTACTTCTAGTAAACACTGTACTTGTATAAACATTTGGATTAAAATATTAAAAATCATATTAGAGTGACAGAAAAGTTGCATGTATGTTAAGCCTAAAACACTTCTGAGTATCTGGGGGACATTTTATGAAGCTCTTACATAACCTAGGAGCTATAAGGGGTTAGATTGACTCAGAACCCCCAGGTACTTCTGGGTTTTAAGGATGTCATATTAATGTCCTTTCACTCCAACTGAAGAAAAATTCAGAGACATTCTAATGTTCTAGTGACTTCAAATGAAATTTCTTTTTTTTTAGACAGGACCCTTTAGAACACAAACAGCATCCTGGGCAATTGTGGACAGGAGGGATAATGTAACACTCTGCATTTTTGATCCTAATTAAAACATGTTTGGTATTTTGGATATATGAAATCCTGATGACCATACTCATATCAATCCTAATTTGTAGGATCCAACAGTTTTGTGGAAGATATCTTCGGGGAAGACATGGAAAACAAAACTCAGAGTGAGTATAAAACTGGAGTTGTATATTAATATGTGAGACCATCTTGTTTGTTCTGTTTGTTTGAGGTTTTTTAATAAAATGATTATACTAGCTAAATTGCCTACCTAAGTGATTGTGTGGTGGTACCAGAAGTGACAAATGTACAATAAATGTAGCTGCTAAGTGAATGCTCCAGTGTAATCAGGAGCTTTTCCTGGTTTCTTGCAGCTGCACTCCTGCACCTAGAATAGGCATGATTTATGTGATATGAAAAGCCATGTGAATAAAACTGTTCAAGTGGACATAAAAGAATTTGGATCCAAAAAAATATTTTGTGACACAATGAAGCAGAGCATGAAGTTTAAGAAATCTAATTTATGGATGTGCCAAAGGAAATGTCAAGATCCTATTAAGGAGGTATGAGGTTGAAAAAAGGTACATTACGTTGTACATTTACGGTTTAAGGAGTTAGAAAAAGTGAAAAGATGCCAGTACAATAAACTATGATTTATTGCCATTTCCTTGTTTAAATAGAAGCTTTTTTGAGCTGATAAAACAGTTTAGGAAAATAATAGAAATACTCACTTGAAGCATTATGTACTTCAATAATCTCACCGTATGTGAAGCTGTTGTATCCAGTAGGATTTTCCTAGAGACAAAAATAAAAAGAGAATAGTTTTACACTTTTCATAAAAATATGCAAAAGTCTCAGACATCTTCACATATATCCAGAAAGAGACAATGCCCACTGTCCAATGGATCATAGCACAGGGATCCCCAAGCTGAGGCCAGCCTGTGCTGTGAAGCCCCCAGCTACACAGCCAATATATGTGTCAGATGAGCTGATCTGTGCCAAGGTAAGAGTGGAGTCACTCAATAGTTGAAAATGGGTTGAGGCAGTAAGAGATGCTGCCTCATTCTTATTTGCAATTAACTTTTTAAGGAGCTTGACCATTAGATGGTTTTTTTGCATCATAAGACAGACTTGTGTCCAGGATAAGATGTTCTTAAAATATGTATGTCCTAAAGTGAAATCTTTTGTTTCATACAGAATGGAATTAAAATCAATTCCTAACTCAGACATGAGACTGAATCCCAGAGGTTATCAACCACCAACAAGCAATTGAACTCTTAACTGTCCTGGGAAAGGGATTCCAAAGACAACTGCACACACTGAACTTCTAAAGGGAACTAGCACATTGACATTTTGGCCCATTATTTCAATTATTTCAAGCTTCTTGGATTTTACTTTTTTTCTCCTGGAATTTGAATCACGATGTAATGAATGCAATTCCAATCTCATCAAACTGATTCACACTGTCATTGAATTTTCTGTTCTTGAGTGGCTGACGAAGGAAGGGATGTAGCAGTCTGACCTTTACTTACTGAAACTGAGGTGCATCGTGGCAGTCTTTCTGTTTTCCCCTGAAGGTGTGTTTGAACACTTTCAGTGGGCTCTCCTTTGCCTTTATGGGCCTCTCCAGTATCATAATTTTCTTTTGTCTGGAAGATTTCCTGAAGTACCTGAACAAAGCAGAACTTTTTTGTAAGCCTCACACGCATACAAAATCAGAACCCACCCCTGCTTTTAAACACTCCTATTGGAACTTCCATCCTAGCATGTCATTTTGCTTAATTTAGGGGAGAAGACTACTATAATCTCATATCAAATGGATGAATTTGTATAATTTTGGCTTGCTCTTGCCAGTTCTCTAAAAGGACATATGGTAATCAAATCTCATAGGAGAGCCAGAAGGAACTGGCCATGTACTCACATATCATATGAAAGCATTTAATGAAGTTCTTCCTGGAAAACAGGTGAAAAGCTTCCACCAAGAAATGCACCATCTCTTTCCTATTATAAAACTATTAAATTTGTAGGCAAATTGGAATATATGTTTATTACAAGAAGAAGAGAAGCATTGAATTACAACTGTGGGGGAAATTATAAATGTGCTTTTGTGATAAAGCCATTTTCATAGAGGCAGTGTTTATAGCTCTACAGGATCTCTTTCCATTTTGCTTCACTATTAATTTTTCTCCTAAGTAAAAAAATCTACTTCTTGATCTATGAACATTTTGCAAAGGTGAAATTCCAAAAAACTGTCATTTTCTTTTAAACCTTCATTCAATTCTTTTGAGGACATTTGCTGCAAGAACATATGAACACAAGTCATATTTTCATACTGAAACTTTCTCAAAGTTTTGAAAACTCCCACAGGAGCTGTAGAAGGGAGACCAGCTTCCTCTAAAGACTTATTTTCTGTAAGTGGAGAAGATAAGGAGTGAACATCACCAAAAAGGAGAGACACATGGAATTAGTATAGCATAGTTTTTGGTTGCAGTGCGTGTTATCATATAATTGTACTAACCCTGAGAATTCTCTAAGTGCTTCTTATGTGTTCTAATCTGTATGGGGAGAAAAGGAGAGAGAAATTGCAAGGGAAAAGTTTTGTTCAGTATTAAAAAAGAAAGAAGGGGGAAAATGTTTATATTTCCTAGCCTATTGATTATGATGTTACCCTCATTTACCAGGATTCATTACAGCCAGTGTGGTGAACCCATTCCAGCATTTCCTGTAGATAGCTTTAGAGTGGAAGAGGTCAAATTGAACTAATGTAGTTTCTCAGACAGTTTACTAAAATCAATGCAACTTGAATTTCAACAACCACTAAAAATGGCATAACGTGATTTAAATTATGCTGCTATTTAGATCTGGTCTACACACTAAGTTGTACCAGATTTGCTAGTGATGTGTGTGATTTGAAAATTGAATTAGTTCCTGCTGCTGAAAGGTTATTTATAGACAAAACCCAAAGAGTTAAGAATGCCAGAAGCCTGCATCCCAGTCCAAATCCTTAAGGGCTTGTTGACATGGTATAGTGGAGCAGTGGGAAAGATCTCCTGGCTAGCACTGTCCAAACCCACTCAGCCCTTACAGCAAAGTAGTTTTGCAGTAGATTAATCACTTTCGGCCCTGAAGCAGCAGCCTGGGAACATGACTGAACATTTGAAGCCACATTTCCACATTGTACTGAGCCCTTTGTGTCCAGACTAGGTTCTCACAGAGCTGCTTGAGAGAGCCTTCACCCAAAAAGAAGCCTTTATTAATTATAGACTGCAGGGAAAAAATCTGGTTTGGTATGGAGAGAACACAGTATGGAAGAAAGTGAAGATAATGGCAGTAAATTTCTCCCTATAATTTAATTCTGCAGAATTTTCTTCTTAATCAGATAATCACTGTAAGCTAGCTGTGATTTAGAGGAAATATTTATGTAGGTAATTTAGTGCACTTTGGTAGCTACTTGCTTTGCAGAGGAACTACTTACTGTAAGAGCATTGTTGGAAACATTGTTTTATATGTTGTCTTCAATTTAACTCGTTACAGAAAGAGACTTAATGACATTAAATATTGATTTTACACCATGCCAACATCCTTCTTTTTCCCTGAGAACACTAAGGATTTGGGTCTTCTGCTGCTGAGAAGCGGAGTTTGAGTAACCTGTGTGATGTCAGGACTTGATTATTTTATATTGTGTGTTCACCTGTCCATTGCAAAGGTGAAGTCCAGCTCCCAGATAGCACTGGGGAGTAGATGTGTGTCAGGGAGAGGTTTACGAGCCTGTCAGTTCTATCCATTGCTCCCACTGTCCCCCTTCATTGCTAACCAAAGCCAGCAGCTTGTGGGGATGTACCAAGCCTGTGAGGCAAAGAATCCCCAGTGCTTTCAGAGGTCACCCACTGCTCAGCAGGGTCCTCCTTTCCTGTGTTTATGTTACACCCCCTGCCAGCACAGCCGTGTTTCCCATGCTACGCCTTGATGCCTGCAAGGGAGCCAAAGCCTGGTCTGATGTGGTTCTGTTGTGGGGACTTGTGAGGATGTTGGCCTCTTACATTGGTGCTACTTGAAACTGCGAGCACATTGTAAACACATTCATTTATTTTCAATAAAAAAGTATAATTCAAAGTAAAAACAATGCAACAAAGCAGCATGTTTCTCAGCCAAGTAAGAACTGGGCACAGTTATGTCTCCATTTTGGAAAGTATTGAATGGATTATTTGTTTTCTACTTCTAGAGGAAGAGAAGACTTCTCGTGGTTCAGGTTCTGGGTAGGACCTTTGTGGTTCAGCCTTTGGTCTGTATTGGTACTCACTTTCTCTCTTGGGCAGCAGCTAGAAATGGTGATTCATCTTCATGAAGCAAATCTAACAATGAAACAGTGCAATTAAAACAGTCCAGAGCAGTTGGTTAGCAATGAACCGGGACACTGGAACCAACTCCCAGAGCGATGCCTCAGGTCACACACCTGCTCATGTTATGGTAAGCATGTAATGCAGTCACCATGCTGATACTGCCTGGCCTGTCATCATGAGCCTATGAATTTAACTGATTTGGTGAATGGCAGTAGGTTACAGGTTCTCTTACACTGAATTATTCCTAATGAAGTTAGAGAAGAGGATGAAATTAATGTTTTCTGCAAGAAAATGCCTGCAAGTACTTTATACACAACTAAGGAAACTGGTTAGTGCTACAGAGCAAACTCCTTATTCATTCATTTGCTAAAAAAAATATTGTTTAAGCCTGGCTGTGAACACAAAATTGAAATGTGTTAACTATGCACCCATCTTTAAGCCTTGCCTGGCTGCATGTAAGTGGATGTGGGTTAGCTTCATCGTGCATTCTTGAATATCTTTTTTTAAAGCACTGACATTTAAGACACACAAAGAAAAATGGCCTCAGGGGAACCACCTCCAATGCATCACAGAAGCTTTGTTCAAACAGTTTTCGATTACTCACGCTGACCACACATTGGCTGAAATAGTTTAGATAATCTGCTGTACAGAACGGATTGGTGGGGAGGATCACCAGACAGCATTGCACCAGCCCACGTCATTTCTGGATGACCTCCAAAGGCAGGAAACAAACACAACGAGTGCTGAGCAGCGTGTTCCTAGGAGAGCGTGGGGAGGCATTGGCCCAGCAGCTGCCCCGCTGGAAACTTTCCCTTCCAGGACATGAGGAAAGTTCTGTGCTGCAGCGGCCTTGGGAGCATGAAGAAAACTGATCCAGCTGCTCTCTCGTTCCACCAGGCTGTGATTTTTGTAGGCTGGATACAGTTAGACTGAGAGCAGTCACACAAGTTCCATCAGGTACTCAGTGTAGGTTTACATAAAACATAAGCTAAAATGCTGCAGCCTGGCTTTGTTTCTTTGTTGGTTCTGAGGTCAGCTCACTGTTTACTATCTGAATGCAAAAAGCAGCAGCCAGGTAATGTGGTGGGAGGAACATACTTGTGCCATCATCTCATTTGTAAATTCCTTTAATATTTTGCCTCTCAGTCAGTTTTGCTAAATATTTTCCACCCATGTTTCTATATTTTGTCTGAATTATTTTGTAAAATTTAACATTTGTTGATATTATACTTGACTGAATAAATAGTGTACTCATGACTGATTTCACAATTAATTTTAGGATTTATGCCACATTATTTTAAAGTAATACTATGATAACTTGCAGTATTTAGACTGCACGCATAACCCAGATCTCGAATCTGAAATTAATTTTAACCTGACCATTTTTACTGTCATGTCATAGACACTTTCTGAGGAGTAACTACTAAAACAAAATACTGTATGCTCTTCAGGTAGAGAGTAAAAATATAGGCAAAAAAGAAAGTGAGAGTCAAATTCCCTCCTATATTAATATAATAAATTGCTTTTTCACACCCCAGGGATAAAAAATCCCCAACACAATGAAGCTGTTTCTAAAAGCATTCTCAGTGAGCTGAGTGGAAATACTCAGAATCGTGGTGACTTGTTTATTGGAGTGGGTGTTTATTTTTTCATTATTTTATTTAATATGTACATGTTCTTCTAGTATCTTTCTGATCCCTGTGCTCCCAGCCTTGGAACAGCAAGGCCTGCAGGAAGGGTGGTGCTGGGCATGGCAACACCTCTGGGCACAGGACAGGTGCTGGAGCCGGCAGGGATAATCTTCTGTTTAGACATGGTACAAATACTGGACTAGGTAAACATGTCACTATCTACCTGCTCTGACTGATTTCCCAGAGCTAATGTCCATAAACATCCTGCCCTATTGGCTACTTCCAAGAGACTGAAGCCAAGGTAACTATTTATGCTAGTATTAACTTTGTGGAAAGCAGATGCAGATGTATTTATGAGGGCTGGCACCACAATTAAAGATTTTCCTTCTTTTCCTAAGGATCTGGGTAGTTTTACACCAAATCTAAAATTTATTTACCATAACATCTTTTGGCATAAACTGACACTGGGACATGTTGATGGCAATGTACCACCACCCTCTTCTACACTGACTTGTGCACACACTATTTTCTGTTCACCAGTCTAAAGATGTGGTCCGAGAGCAGCTCTGAGTCTGAGCAGAGCCACAGGCTGTGATTAAACTCCTCAGAATGTTTGCATCCCCAGATGGCCGCATGCTGTGAGCCCAGTGATGATGAAATACACAGGAGCTGTAATGCCTTCTTGGGTTTGTGACCTGACCCTTGCCAAATACCTCACTGGGGCTCCTGGGCTTCTGCCTCCAGCACCCCATATTTCCAGGGTTCCACTATCCAAACTCTGGATGAACCTCCCATTGTTATGACCAAGATTAAGTCCAGAATCAAGTAAGATAAATTAATCATAGACTTTTATGTGCAAGGGATATAAACAGAAGAAAATGTGCCATTTCAACATAGGATCATTTTTACTCTTTACTCATTTACCCTTTTATGTAGTTTTTGATTCTTTCCTTTTTCAGGGTACTGATTTTAGAAACAAATGGTTGCAGAAGGGTCCCTGTATGTTGTTTTGGGGTTGGGTTTTGGTTGGATTTTTTTGATCTGGAAAAGATTTTGCTGTTTCACAAATTAGAAAAATATTTTTCCTTCCAAAATGGGCTCCAGACCTCATTAAAATAACAGCTTTTTTTTGCTTCCAAGATAGCAAATCATTACTATTTTAATTTTCCTCTCATTTTATGGAACTAGTCTGCTTAGCTAGGAAAATAATTTTCAGAAATAAGGATGTCTCTGAGAGTAGCATTCATTGCTTGGGAAGTCAGTGCAAAAACAGCCTTTGCAAGATCAATATTTTTTAAATAGAAAACCTGAACTTGTAGCAACCTTTATCTAATTGCTATTAGAGGAGAAGGGAACAGGAACTGTAGTAGCTGCCTTGACTATAACCACTTCCCAATGGAAGAACAAACTGTGGTAAAATTCAGGAACTAAGCCAATGGCTGTCCTATTGAAGCATATCCTAGCCATGCTTTTTCTCCAATTATTACAGACTGGAGAAAGAAGAAAGGGTGCTCCATGCTGCTTGCTGATGGATAGCGGTTAAATGAGCACTCATCCACACTCACTTCTGCCCTCGTTTGCCTTCTTCCTCTTGTTCCTCTGATGTATAGTCAGGAGAAAGACAATTAACAGGACTTATTACCATGTAACTTTGCCCAGAGCTTAACCAGCAATGTTTTTGCTCAGTGAACCTATTGCATTTTCCTTTTCTTTTGACAACACTGACCAGCCTGAGTTCCGCCTCACCAGAATAAGCTGTTTGCTTCCACTCTAGCGTTTGGTAATTCTGATGTAACTCCATTACTGTGGAGTTTGTGATGAGTAAACTGTCTCTGCTACGGATGTGCCAACCAGTAACTCAGCAGAAACAGCAGCAACAGACTTCATTCTTCTCTGATGTTTTTGATCCATGTATACTATACAAACGAATTATTCTTTACACAAATACAAATACTCCAGTTTCTCCAGGTAGTTTATTATTGCTATTTAATGCTGTAACAGTATAGGCATATAGCTACTGGTTTTTTCCATTATAATCCAGTTGTCAGCAGTTATGTCATAGTGTCAGCTGGACTCCATGACAAAATCCCTGCTTGTGGGTCAATATCTCACAATGCACTTGTGCTCCCTCATGCCAGAAGTTATTTTATAAAGGGGCACTTAAAAACAGTAGAAAACACCAGTGGAAAATGTGAAGTAACTGTTCATACACTTAAATCCATGAGAAACTTAGATGGATAGCCAATTCCATCTAAGTGGGATTAAGTGCTGTAGCTGGTCAGACCATATACAATCTAAAGTACACAAAAAACTACATCTTTTGTGCTTTGTAGATGGGAGGAGAAGAAAAAGAAAAAGAAAATGTATTTATGTGCTGTGAGCTTACACATGTTTAGCTGGTTAGCTTGAACTTTCCTAAGAGTCCCTAAAAATAAACTGAAAACATCTTAAACTACTTAAGACAAATAGAATTGCAGGAAAACTCTATTGTTTCCAAATGTGCATTTAAAAAAATGAGGGAATGTGAGGCTGCTCTGTTAGAGAAAGAATCTTAATGGAAAAACTTATAGAACTCTGAGTGAAGCTGGATGAAAGTAACAGATGAGTCTTGCTGCTTAACAAAATTTTATCTGTCAGTACAAACGTTAACTTCGGGTTGACTTAAGAATATATGTTTCAAAATTCAATTAATATACTTCCAACACATTACTTATTCTAGTGAAAACTTACTGCAAAGGCAATACAGAGAGAGATTAATTAAGGTCTGTCTTCTGTGCCACTTCTGCTTTGTATAATAGGAAGACAAGGGCAGAACAAATGTTTGGAAAGTTCACTGTGACCCACTTTGAAATATCAGACTGTTTCTGACCAGAATCAGGCCAGCATTCAGGCTAAAGATATGGAAATGTATTTATCAAAAGGCAAGGAAAACTTGGAACTTAGGTGTACTAATTACATTAGGATATACTAATTACATTCTGTATGTAAATACTTCTAAATTTTAGTTGATTTAGGGCTCTTCCCTGGCTGTGGCAAAATAAAAGTGTAAAAGCTTAGTCATCTTCTTCCTATGAAACTGATAAATGTGCTGTTTGTGGGCCTCTTTTTTGCACACTTTCCAAAGTTTGTTTAAGAAAAAAAAAAGTACTATTTCTACATCAGGAAATGGCCAGGGAGTATCATCAATTCATGTAAAATAGGAAAAAAACACCATCAAAGGCATCTTTCCCCACTTTAAATATCTAAGTTGCAAATGAACATAATCAGTGTGTGATTCTGGATAGAAGCTGCAAGGTTCCTTGTAAAACCCTGACATCTGTCTGTGAGCAAGCTCCTCTCAGACGGGTGTGAGCCACAGGCAGTTCCAGGGAAGGGAATACAGGTGTATCTTTTGAGGAGGTGCTTTTTCAGGAAGTATGCAAACGCTACAGAACATTTCTATGCCTTTTGGATATAATAATATGCAGCTCCCAACTTTTAGTGAATTTTACCTCAGTTGTCTTTGGAGCTTTTTCTTTGCATCTGCTACTTCGGCAACGTGATTATTAAAGCTGAAGTTAATACTGATTAAATGATTCCACCTCTCCTCAGATGTGCCCTCCAGTCCAACTCTGCATCCTTTCAGAGAGTGACAGAATTGGCCCCTGCATGTTGAAAGCACCTGATATTGTCTCCACTGAATTTAGCCCATGATGCAGGAACTGAAACACTCATCAGGGATTTAAAATAACCTGCAGCCTGAGCCCCTGGCTTCAAAACTGCTAGTGTGGTGTAAGCTACTGTCTTTGGACTTGAATTCTCCATTCTTTAATGCCCTGCTTTGCCTGCTAGATCACTCATCTCTTCACCTAAGTGTTCAATGTACTCTTATGTAAAGTACAGGCATTTTACTCACCAAATTGAAACACTGAGACAAATACCTGTCTGCATTTAGTCTTCTTTCTCCACCCAAAACTTTATTATAAGAATTAGGCCTGCACATTAAACTTTGCAGGGATAAGTCACTATTTTTTGAGTTTTACATTTACTCTAGATTTCTATTGAACACTGAGAGTAAGTATTAAGGGATGCAAAAAGAAAAGGTTAATTTTGGTTTTGTCAGTGGTGTTTTCTCAGTAGCCTTTTTTCTGTTATTTGTAGGGTATTCCTGTCTCCAAACCGAAGTACTGACCTGTCTCAGTGTCGGACACGAACACGCAGATTCAAACAGCAGGTAGCAGCAGGTCAGCCACCGAGCAGAGCGAAAGGACTCTGCCCACTTTTATTATCACTCTTTTATACCTCTTTTAGAACAATCATACATTGGTGGATGAGGTTAACACCTCAAGCATTTTACAGGATAGGAACACAGTCTATCACCTTTCTCCGCCTTGGAGAAAGGAATGAACAACAATCCAGAAGTTCAGAAAACATCCTTAGCTGGTTAGAAAAACAAGAGCTATGTTTACAGAAAATGCATGAGAACTTCTACTACAAAAGTAAAAACATAGAGCACTGTGAAAACCAGGGCAACACTGACCTTCCTAAATGATTTGGAATTCCTCAGTGCTGCACGCTTATTTAGGCAGCTGCCCTGAAAAGCTTCAGGTAACCAGCCTGATACAATAGTGAAGTGTATAAATCAGTGTACTGAACCTGAGCTGGCACTGCTTACAGCTACTGAGCCAGACAATTTCAGTCTGCTTACTGCAGGATATTTGGGTTTGGGGGTTTTGTCCCCTCTCTATGATCTGATGGATTATATTCATTTTCTCATCAGAAAATGAAATTTCTAAGTAGGTTTCCATCTTGACTGTCTGAAATACTTAGTACTTAATCTGTTCTTTAACAGTGCTTTTTCAGACTGTAATTTATTGATCTGGGTCTGTTGAAGCAGAAACTTGCTCTGCTCCTGAGTGCTGCAGGTGTGTCTTAGACTGCCAAATGGGTTCAGGAAAACATTAATGAAAAATGTCATTTCTTTGGATAATGGATGGTGAGAAAGGAAAAGGTCTGCAAAACTTATCCCCATGAATCTGCTTTTTACTAGAGCTGACAAGAATAATTTTATTCATTGCTAATCCTAAAAGTAAGTAGCGGTACTAGAGTCAGCAGAATGCCTGCCAAGTTTCCTTCGGATATGCCCTCATTTCAGTAGTGAATGAGGTGATCTTTTAATGAAAAACAGAACATAAGTAAACAAATAATACCGATTATTTTTTCCTCCTTCCAACTAGACAGGGTCGTTATCATTTGAGATTGTGAAGTACATTCACCATTGGAGTACTGCTGTGTTAGTGATAAGGGAACTGACAAGGCATTAGCACAGAGACACTGCCCTCTATTGCAAACTGCTCTGCTCCTGCTACTGCTCTTGGATTGATGAGACCAATGCTAATCAACAGTTTTAGAACGGCATACAGTTGGGGCATTTTAGTTCAGTAATTTTCTGTCAGTCTGTCCCACTGAGGCTGTGCCAAATGCACTAACATCGCAATAACCCCCACTCTTTTGCAGACAGCACATGAAGTCTGTGGTAGACAATGGAGTGCTGTGTGCTGCATTGCATTGACCTGCACCTCAGCTGGATTTTTACCTGATTTGATGTGGGTTTGTAACCTGAAAGGCACAGAACAGTGTAAATCCAAACCAGAGGGGCCACTGCCCAGTGGAGTTGGAGGGTGAGGAGCCAGCTGCAGCACAGCTGTCTCTGAGAAACCAGCTCAGTGCACAGCCCTGCTGGATGCCACTGCTGCCCTCCAAAGCGGCCCCTGGAAGCAGGCAGGGAATAACTGACGGGGGTCGGTCTCACATGGAGGCAGAGCAGGGCCATGCGAGAAAGAAGCCACCTCTTCCTCCATCATTCTCAAATGTAAGGGGAGGGCCTGTGCTCAATCAGGCTACTACTACAGCAGGGAGGACGCAAAGGGAAGGCTACAACAGCCACTCATACTCATGGCTCAGCAGCTTTTTCCACTTCAGGGTGAAAGCTGATGCTGTCCAATGTGATCCTCAGGTTAAAGCACTTCTCATTATTAAAATGGGCCTGAGTTTTTGTCAGAAAGATCCTGCTCTGGGTCATGCTGTGCACATCTGTTGATGCTGAAAAGGGGAAAGACTTACCTTAATCTAAACCATGTTAAATGCTGTTGTGCTAAATAACTAATTGTTTTCATTAGCTTCCTATAATGCTTCATGTTAGAGTTTGCTGGCATTTACAGTGGCTTGAAAATGCTCATTGCTGTAATTTTGGCTAGAGGGAGCTGCTCTACCATGCGTCTCCACTGGTCTCCTGTGGGAGTTCACTGAAGAATAGTATTTAACACACAGCTTTTAATAATGTTTGTCATTTTAATGACAGACAACCACAAGGGTGAAAAACACCAGGTAGCTGTGCAGCAGGAGGGGAAGCCTCCATCCAAAAGGAGGAGGTGTTCAGGGGAAACCTTCATGCCAGCACTGCTGTAAGTGAGAAAGAAAAGGACTTTCCCATCTTTCCTGTTTTGGGGGACAGATTCACTTAGCATAATTCACATTGTACATTACTGGAAAATACGTTTAAGCATGTCTGCTCATCTTGATCACAAGGAGGGAAATACGTTGCTCCATCTCTGCTTTCTTACTCTCAAGGAATTTTTGGTGTAACTTCATCTCCTTTGGCTCTTCCAAAAGCAGGGAAGTTCTGGCAGGCATTGGGCTAGAATCAGAGTAATAAGGATAAAGAAAGACAAAGCCTGGCTTTCCAAAGTATCAGGAAGACAGCAGATATATTGGCATTTTTGGTAAATATTGCTGCCTCCTTGATGGACTTGTCAATTGGTATTACCATCAGTCTGCCTGGATAGAACTGGATCAAAGGTGGCAAAGAAAAGCCACCCTAAAACACTATAAAGCCTGTTGCTTGCCCAGAGAGCCCCATACAAGGAGCCCTCCCTGGCTCAGAGGAAGAGGGGTGCGGAGGAAGAAATTCACTTTTCCTTTTCGATGCTTTTTGTGGGGAACGTTCTATATAACCTTGGGAATGGGAAATGATCTGTTGGACCCAGAAGAAAAATATTTGGACACGTATCTCAGTTTAAAATGTGGAAAGTCTTGCTGACATCAGTGAATCTAATCCACATGTTGGACAGGAAGCACAGACCTAGAGTGCTGTACTGGGCTGTGGTCTCACACCAAGCCAGTTTTTTCAAGGGCAAGGTACAATATGAACTTCTCAGATATGTCTTACTGGCCAGTTCCTCCTACCACAGACATTTGAATTTGCTTAAACATTTGACTCCACTTCCAAACAGCATTTTGTTCATTAGTTTCCCATGGAAGGTAATTACAGAGCAGTAAGTGCAGGAGTTGTACAACTATCCAGTGGTGTTGAGCTTTTACCTGAGGCAAATATGCTTGAAAGCTCCTCAAAGACCTTAACTAAATGTATTTTCAGATTTTTTTTCTATTTTTTGTTGTTGTTTTGGTGGGGTTTTTTGTTTTGGTTTGTTTTGGGGTTTTGGTTTTTTGTTGTTGTTGGTTTTTGGGGCTGTTTTTTTTGGTGGGGTTTGTTTTGTTCTGTTTTGGTTTTTTTTGGGTTTTTTTTTTTGTTTTTTTTTTTTTTTTTTTTTTTTTTTTTTTTTTTTTTTTTTTTTTTTTTGTTTGTTTTTTTTTTTTTTTTTTTTGTAGATTGACAGTTACTGGTTTTATGTTTGGCTTGGTTTTTTTTAATTCCCAGAGTGCTCTTTCTAAAAAGCTTGCAGTTGTTGAAGTGCTGTCCCAAAAAAGATAACTTTGCAATATATTTCTCTCAAGAAGACAGATTTAACACCAGGATGTGCTAGTACCTTTCCAAATATTGCCAGATACTCTTTTCTATTTCCAGGGTGAGACCACCTCAAATAATAACTTACACACTCGTATGTTAAAAAAAACAAGTTTTGGGACTAATCGGTCAGAAATGGGAGTCCTTGAGACTCCCAGCTGTGCTCAGATCAGGAGAATATCCTTTTTACAGCACCTGGGCTGTGATGTTAGGAGCAGAAGAGAGGACAAGGCTGTGCTCAGGCAGCCATGGGTGAGGGAGGGAGCAGTGACTAGGATAAGGTGGCCAGGAATGGGGTCCACACTGCATCACAAGCTGGTGCACACTTCCTTGGCGTGGAAAATTATATTGTTATTTTTTACGTACCAGGCACAGTTACTATCTAATTGCTCAGATGTTGATTGGCCGAGTTAAGGCAGTATAATCTTCCAAATAAATGTACCCATGAAATTAATGGAAATTGTCTATCAGCAAGATACAGAATTAATATACTCGGAATTGCCATGAAGTACCGCGACAGCACGATTTTACTGGAATGATACATAATCACCTGGGTATGAAACTTGTGAAGCTCAACAGTGGAGTGCATTACTGTGTAATACTTTCCTTGGCAGCGGGACAGCGCTGTGCCGGGAGCCGGCCCAACGCTGGAGCGCGTCTCCTTCCAGCGGCCGAGCGGGGTACGGGCACACAGCCCCGGGGCGGGCCAGGCTGCGGTACCGGGATGGCTCCGTGCCGCTCCTTGTCACCTGCTTCTGCCTAAAGCAGTTCTAGTGCAGAAATTCCACCCTGCCTTTAAAAGAACGCCGCTGTCAGAACTGCATCTGCCGCGGCTCCGGGTGCCGGTGCTCGGGCTGTTCGCAGGGCCGGGTGCCCCCGGGGCAGGGCCCGCCGGGGCATCAGCGGACAGAGGCCGCCGTGACAGTGCCACCGGGGCTCTGGGGCGTCACCGGCTCCTCATTGCTGCCACCGGCTCCTCATTGGTGCCCCCGGCTCCTCATTGCTGCCCCCGGCTCCTCATCGCTGCCCCCGGCTCCCCCGGGCCCTCAGCGGCAGCGCCCCCCGGCGGCAGCGACTGGGCACGGCGGGCCCCAGGCCCCGCCCCCGGGGGCGGCGGAAGTGACGCAGCGCTATGGCGGAGGCGCCGGGCGCACCGGAGGGTGAGCGGCGGGGCCGGACGGGGCGGGACGAGCCTCCCGCCCGCGGCACTCGCGGCCCAGCTCTCGCTGTCCCTTGCAGAATGCCCCGGGACCGGCAGCGCCCAGGCGGGCAGGGCGGCCGCCTGCCAGGGATGCCCCAACCAGGGGCTGTGCGCGGCCGGCGCGGCCGGGCCGGACCCGGGTGAGTGCGGCGGCCGTGAGGGGGCGGCTCGGGGGCGCGGTGTGGGCGCGCTGACGGCGCGGTGTCTCCGCGGTGTCTCCGCTGTGTGGGCGCGCTGACGGCGCGGTGTCTCCGCAGCGGAGGCGGCGGAGCTGCGGGCGCGGCTGCGGGCGGTGCGGCACACGGTGCTGGTGCTGTCCGGCAAGGGCGGCGTCGGCAAGAGCACCTTCAGTGCCCTCCTGGCGCACGGGCTGGCGGCCGACGAGACCAAGCAGGTGGGCAGAGGGCGGGGAGGGGACGGGCGGTGCGGGACCCGGAGCGGGCAGGGCCGGGCACCTGCGGGCAGGTACCGATCGTGCGGCCCTGCTCGTTAAAGTTTGACTTTCCTGTATGAACCCCGCTGGAGTGATTTCATTGCATGAGATCGCCTTTGGAGACAGCCCTGTGCTACCTTATTTCCAGTGGGGCAGGTTGGCTGGTTTGTTTTCCAGGTTGCTCTGCTGGACATAGATATCTGTGGGCCATCGATCCCTAAAATGATGGGACTAGAAGGAGAACAGGTAAGTGAACACTCAGACATGTTGTTTAAGGGATTTCTTCTCAGTTTTTCATTAGCATGTTCAGGTTTTTTCGATGTAGAGCTTCTAAAAGGAGTACGTAATGGGAAATGCAGGGCAGTGAAATGGTAGGGAAATTAGGTGAGATGGAGAAGTTCAGCGTAATATATTTTGCAAAAGCGTCATCTGCTTTCAGGATGAGCAGTTCTGCAAAGCAACTTTCATTGCATATCAGCCACATAATGCTGACAGCTTGAAACTTGAGCAGTATTAGCATGATGCACTTTATCAGCCCTTGAATATTTCTTACAAATACAGAAAGTAATGAGTAAACTTGCGTAAGAGTTGAAGTTACTGTTCACTTATTACTGAAGATCTGTTGCTCCTGCAGTTTTTACCTCAGCTGCCCCAATAAAGCAGGATTGTTCCTGCAGGCAGGAGAGCTCTTTGCCCAGGTTTGACTTACGTTCATGTTTTATGTAACATCTGTATTTATTTCTATTGCAACTTTCATGTATCACTTTAATTTTCAGGTTCATCAGAGTGGATCTGGATGGTCTCCAGTGGTGAGTCGGTGCAGCTGTTTCAGAAAGTTCATTGGGTGTTTTTGGGTTGGGCACCATCTTCTACAGTGAAAATTAAGTGAGGGAGGAGCAGGGGGTATTCCTGTTATCTAATGACTTCAATATCCAGATTCTATAGACTCTACAGATATGGGACATATATGTCCAGATTCTATAGATCTATATAGCCTGTATCTATGTTCTATAGAATATCTAGAGAATGCTATAGAATATATATCCTGATTTTATAGAATATAGACTAGATCTGTAAAATTGAGATGCATGTTGTATAGAATATTTAGATCAGAGTGTTAAATTTCTTTTTTTAACAATAGTAATACTATATTTCTAAAATAGTTTTATTATCTTATATTTACTAGCTTTGCTACTATGGGCAATAAATATAAGTTACTCAGGTTTGTTATTTTCGGGTATCATGCAGCTGTGTAGTGTGTCATCTTTCCTGTGTCAGCCAAGAAGTATCTTGCACCCAAGAAAAACCTTATTAATCTTTAGAAAATGTAGAGAGGGTCTTGTAAGAGTGTTGGTTGTCTAAAGATCACCTGTAGTGTGCATGCTGTTGGAAAGGTAGCTGGTGCTGAGAGGGGAAGCTGCTTTTATCCTTACATTGTCTCCAGTGATTCCATAAACTGCTGTAACAATTTCATTTTTTCAGTCTTAGTGTAGTTGGTGAGTGTTGCACAAGAAGCAGTTTTTAATGCTCTATGATAAAAGATAAGGTTCTCTGCCTTTATTTCATTAATGTCCTCCCCCTCACCTGCTTTTTTTGTAAAATAGAGGTTCAGAGTTGGCTTCTCTACTCTTCCTTCACTGTTCTGTTTCTCTACTTCTCTTGAAGTATGTTGAAGAAAACTTAGGTGTCATGTCAGTGGGGTTCTTGCTTAGTAGTCCTGATGATGCTGTCATCTGGAGAGGACCAAAAAAGAATGGTACGTATTGAATGTTTTCAACAGTAATTTACATAGTTGAAAGGTTTCAGCTACATAAATGTCATGATCTTGTTTAATAATGTAAAAATAGGGTAGTAAGATAAGACCCTGAAATTTGAAATACAGGAAGATCAGGAAGATACCTTTTTCTCTTCCACATTCTTATCCTTTCCTCTAGGGCTGATCAAGCAGTTTCTGCGTGATGTGGACTGGGGTGAAGTGGATTACCTGATCGTGGACACGCCCCCAGGAACATCAGATGAGCACCTGTCCATCGTGCAGTACCTCAGTGCCACCCACATCGACGGCGTTGTCATCGTCACCACCCCCCAGGTATGAGCCTAAATTCCACTGGGGAGGCATCATGGCACTGAAAGGCAGTCCTTGAGTTACAGGCTGTTGATTTCACAGAAATCTAAGGGTACAGAATCTCAGGGAAATGACTTTGTTGTGTTGTGCCTGCAGCTGGCTGGTCTGTGGGTTGGGTGGGTGTCTCAGTGGAGCTGGGTGGGGATCAAAGTGGGTCACTAAACCACAGCAGTTCACAATCAAAAGCTGTTGTGATACGTGTGGTGAAAGGAAATGCAGTGTTTCACTTCCTCCTTCAGAATCAGAGTTCACATCGTAGTGGATCTGTAATTTACTCACCAATGGCTTAATGTTCAGAAGAATGTCCCTAAGAAGCTTTGTTTTTAAGTGTAAGCTGTGCACTCTTTGACACCTGTGAAGTAGGCTCCAGGTGACCCACCAAAGTAGGCAGCTTTGTCATGTGCATTTTCAAAAGAGAAATCAGCCCCTGGAAAGCTGAAACTAAAAACACTCCCAGTTAGAGGTTTTCGTGTCTGGTTTGGAAAGGAACAGGAGATGAACCCAGTACAGGATACAAAGTATTTCCACAACAGCTGAAAGGATAGCACATGAAGGAAGTGAAGTGTTGAGGACAATACCAGAGAGGTGGTAAAGGAAGAAGAAGAGAACAGGAGAATGTATGAGGTCAGTCACATATGTGAAAACTCTGAGGAGAGAATAAGATATTTTATACATGACTTGAAAAGAGGTAACAAGTGTAAGCCTGGTGATTCTTGTCCTCACTCTGTGGAGAATACCAAGGGTCCTGTAAAATGAAAATGTGAAAAAGTTGCATTTAAAGAAGATATGAGATAAAGATAGGAGATAAAACATAAATATAGGTGCATCTTGACTAGAGTCAGATTTCAAAACAGAACCACATCCAATAGGCTTGAGCTGTTCTACCTCCTCTTTTGCTACTCAGAATTGTTGATAGAGCTCATAGCACAGGTTTGTACTCCTAAAAATACTAAGACAGCAGTAATAATTCATTATAAATTAGCTCTAAGGAGGTAACTGAATGGATTCAGCATGAAACATTACAGATTAAATCCAGTGTTTGCTAATATTTGTAGGAGGTGTCACTTCAGGATGTTCGGAAGGAGATCAACTTCTGCCGCAAAGTGAAGCTGCCCATCATAGGTGTTGTGGAGAACATGAGTGGCTTTGTGTGTCCAAAGTGTAAGGTAAGGCTGGCTGTTTATTACAGTGCTTTTTCCTTGGCATTATTTGGATATAAAACATTGCTCCAGAAATGCCTTATTCTCAGAATTGCAGTATTTTAACTCTAATTTTCGTGTTGTCCCAGAATGAATCTCAGATCTTTCCCCCAACTACTGGCGGTGCAGAGAAGATGTGCCAGAACTTCAATGTTTCTCTCCTGGGTAAAGTGCCTCTGGATCCACAGATAGGTAAAGTTACTGCACTGCACTTAAAGCAAGTTGTTCCTCCTATACTCATATTACTACTGGAAAACCATGACGTGGGCACTGATGTCTCTTAGCACTTTTAGATAGAATGTTTTTTTGAATCAAAAATCACTGGAACTATGACATAGCATGATGTGGAATGAGGGAAGTGCTGGGGTAATTTCCTTTTCCTTAATCAGTTAAGATTATATGCTGCATCTTTTCAGCTTTGTAATCATACTTGAAATACAACATGTCTTTCTCTTTGGTGTAATCACCTGGAAATACAGACTGACTAAAACCATAACCACTTGAAAGAAGAATATTTTGTAGAAGTTAAGTACTAAAAGTAGTGCTTTAACCTTACTGTTACTGGCACTGCCCACACTGTCTTGTGGGTCACGAGGATGCATGGTTCTTTGCCCACTAGCTGTTATCAATTAATACCTGAATTAATGACATCAAGGAGCAGGTCAGTACTCCCAACTGAAGGTTTCTGCTAGTACTGTTCCTCTGTCAAACTGTACACTGTATTTCTAGTCCTATTACTGACATCAGGACTTCCTAAAAGGAATAGATGCAGGTGGCTGTTTGAAAAGGTGTAACTGAAACAGGGTAAAGGCCAAAAAAAGAAAAGCTCATCTTTTCCTGTTGCTTTGCTTCTGTTTTTCTCTGTCCTTCAAGGAAAAAGTTGTGACAGAGGCCAGTCTTTCTTGGCTGAAGCACCGGAGTCTCCAGCTACATTATCTTACAGGAATATCATTCAAAGTGAGTGTGAGAATGACTGTGCAAATAAATCCCCTCAGTTCCGAGCACTGCTGCAATATACAAAGGTGTTAAACAGGCTTCTGTTACTCTGCCACAAGTAATAAAATCAGGAGAGGTGCACAGTAATTCTGAAAGTAACAGGTGCAAAGACCATGTTTGCTTCTGGGCATCGCTTCTGACTGGCTTTTAAAGCCATAACAAAATTGTATTTGATAACTGGTTTCAATGTTTGACTTCAGAGAAGTCAAACTTCCATTTTCAGAGAAGATGGGGTGTCCTTGTGCTCAGAGAAACCTTCTGAGGCTCTCTAGTAGGCGTGTGGAGGGGTGCTCACCATAACCCAGTGGGATGCAGCTGACTGATCAATGCCTCCAGTTGTAACTGTAATTACACAAAAACCCCATGCAAAAACTCCCTAAAGAGCTGGTGCTGTGCTGTTTAAAAATACTGCTGAGAAACACCTAAAGCCACTTCCAGTGTAACGAAGGCCGAGCTTCAGATATTTGTACCCACAGGGGACAGATGCAGCAATAACACACTCCTGATGTACAACTGAAATCGTACTTATATTATTTTTTCTCCATCTTTGTAGGAATTCAAGAATACTGTGAACAACAGCATTTTCAAGAAGAAAAGATAATGTAATCTGTAAATGGAATAAAAATGTACTTCATGTTTAATTATAGAAAAGTAACTTATGCCTTGATTTAATAAAGGAATGTATTCTTTTTGTATACTGCAAATAAATTCTTAATATAAAGGTTCGCTTTTGTTTTTTCCAGTAGTTCGATTCTTGTAGTTCTTCCCTCACTAGAAAGCTGTGAAAGGGAGTCTGCATCTGGATTATCAAGTGCATTCTGCCTCCAGTGTCATGGTACCAATAACTGTGAAAGTAGCAGTTGAAGATGTGAGTATACAACATACATTTTATTTAGGAGGTTGAATATAAAATATGCTGGGTTGACACTGGAGCATGTGCAGCAGCCTTTGTCCTGCCTGCTGCACAAGGGTGAGCTGTAATGCCCATTCTCTCTCCCTGAATCACATCATTTAAGTGTCTCAATGGAAAAGTGGGAAAGCCAGGGTAGTATTATAGTACCAGTGCACTAAAACAAGATTAATGTTTTAACTATACATAACTGCCAGCTTCACACAAGTAGTATGTGAGCATGGTACCTGACTTTTGTTTTATTCTATTTGACCAAAAGCCTGAGCATTAAACAATAAACATTCAGTATCTTTAATCACTAAGAGGCCCACTGGGATTGTCAATTCAAAGTTCTGCAAAATCAGTATTGTGTACAAGAGGGAAAGGCAGTTTGATTTTGTTTATTGTAGTTCCAAAGTTAAACAAATTAGCATTGTCTTTTCCTTACGTGTAATTCTTGTTCAAGATAATCCAGCAGTTTGAGGTTAGTTTATAACTTTTCTGAAAGCAGAGTGCTCCGTGTATGTGCTCACACAAAACAACGTTTTGGTGAAGCTTTTAAGTAACAAAGGCTTTAAACATCCCAGGATCTAAAGACTCAAACACAAATGACTTTATTTCATGCAGGCATAATTCTATAAGAGCTTTATCTAAATATCTTCCCATGAAGAACAGCTTTTATGAATTACTTTTTTTACTGCTCATCCTTTAGCTCTTCCTGGTTTGGTTACCTAGTGCCTGTCTTCCCATGTTCTTCAGTGCCATCTTCTGAAATTCTCCTGCTCTGTCCTGTTGAGGGAACAGAGCACATGTGGCTGTAAGCACAACCTGGGACACAGGGATCTCTTACAAAAGCAGGGTGCTGCCAGCTGGAAGCCTGAGGGTAGAAGGTGCCTCTTCCAGCTGTGCTTAAGCAGAGGCATTAGAATTATAGTAACTCAAGGATTTAACTTAAGGACATTCTTCCTGGAGCTTGGAAGCAGCTCAGTTGTGGAGCTCAGCAGGCTTCCAAACATGGAGCCAAGTGACCTGGGGTATGGAGGGCCCTTCCATGTGACACTGCCAGAGAGGCTGGGTGGCTAATCAGGATCATCCTGGACTCACTGCAGGAACTGAGACCTGAGAAGAGCCAGCACCAGCCATGAGAGGTAGGTTGGCCTGTGCTACCCCACGGGCTGAAGCTCAGTACTTACTCTTGGGAACATCAGCGGTGCCAAACAACCTTGAGGTCACTCTGCTGATGGTTTTTTGTCTCCCTAACTTGCAGTGGATGTAGCCATACAAATTAGCCGTCTGGAGGGAGATCCCAGCAATCACGAGAGCCTGTGGACAAACAAAAGTTCAGCAGGGACAAATCCATGGCTATGCATTGACTGTGTAGGATATACACGTGTGTGTGTGTACACACGATCCAGATAAACATGTGCTGTAACAGCACAATAATAAATGTTCAAAGACATCCAATCATGTCAAACACAATACTTCCTTTCTACAAAATACCTCTTTCTATCAAAACACCAATACCAGTTTTGTCACTCTGTCTCTTGAAAGACTTCATTACTTTCCTTAAAGCACTTAGTCAAAAAAATTACCTACTCGACCAATTCCAGAAACATTTCACTTTTTTAAGCCCCTTTCGTATCTAAAAGTTTTACATCCAGATACATGGCACACCTGCAGGCCTGTTTAACTGACAAACAACTTACTATATACAAATAAGCTCTATAATTTACAGATTTAAAAAGAGCATCCACAGATAAGATTCCTTATCTAGCAGTGACGTGCAGTGAAAATAATCAGCTCTTTCTGTGATGCTTCAGGTTTAGCAGCAGGTGGAACCAATCTGACTAATGCAGTAACTGATAAAAATGTTTCTCTTAGCCTTCAGAACCAGTTTCCCAGAATTGATCTTATTTTCATTTGTGTAACTTGCCTTTTACAAGCACCTGGGCAACCTGCCTCCTGTGCCAGTTAGAGTTCTCTGTCTCCAAGCAGCTTTTGGCTTAGCAAACAATCCGCTTTTCAAAAATAAAGGTAGAGCCATGAACAAAGAGTGCTGGTTTAATTTTAACTTCTGCTTGTTTAGGGGCACCAGAAAGCAGTTAATGATTGGCAATTGATTCATGCCCATAGTTGAATTTCTTGTTTAACTGAATAATAATATGCAATCTTGACTGTTACTGGTTATGTAGCTGCACGTGTTGGAGGTGCTTTTTATCTTTCCAAACTGAATTAAGAAATGGTACTGAGCATGGCTGGGAAATTGACAGAATGAATAGTGTGGGAATTATCCAAGCACTTAATGTTTACAGGGGAAAATGTGAAAATTTCATAGACAAAAATATCTTAATGTAATGAATATACAGGGTAAATTTCCTCTTGTATTTAGAAAAAAGTGTTGGGGTTTTTTTTAAGTAGATGACTTACAGCTCAATTTATCAAGGCTTTAAGAACTAATGATGCTGGTTCCTTCAAAATGGAATGGTACCAGAGATCTAATATCCTTACTTTTAAGAGTAAGTACATTTAAGTTCCCAGGAGACCTAAAAACCTGAAAACCAACATCAGTCGTTCATTTTTTGTCCACTCCTATTAGTTTTATTTGACTGAAATAAGTTGGGGAAGAGTAAGTTGCTACAGTTAAAAAAAGAAGGCCATAATTTTGCCCACCACTTGAGGTTCTTTAGATGAAGGAGTTGACATCTGATAACCCAGTAGAAGTGCAGCTAAAAATTACCAATCCGTTCCAGAGTGCATGCCTTGACTGAAGAAAACTCCTCGGGATTCTTTGAAGCTGCTGGTGGAATTTTTGTACTGTTGGAAGATTTGGTTCAAAACTAACCAACTAACTAACTAACTATCTGGGTTCTCCCTCTACCAAGATTGTCTTCAATAACCCCTGACTCACCAGCCATTTCAGCTTCAAGGAGAACAAGGTGCTAAAGAAAAACATTGTCCAAATCACTGGGCAGATGATAAGACCGAGCCAAAAGATTCGGGCTTCAGCTTCAGTTGAGGGAGTTATTGTAGGCACCTGGAAGAAAAAACTGAGACTGTTAGTCACAACATCAAAACCCACAATAAATGACAAATGAACAGAGGAGGAAGCTTTCACTTCTGATACGCATAGAAGATTAACTGAGAAGCTCATGCCCAGTTTCCTTTCCTGATGCCCTACTGTACACGATAGCATTTGCATCCATAGGATTTATCAGTTGGTTCTAGTTCGGACTGGAATTCTCATAAAAGTGCACCTTTCTTTACATTTTTCTAAAAAGATGCAGTATCTTAGCTTAATTTAAATCTTGCATGAAGCTTATTTTCCAATTATATGAACTAATACTTGGGTTTTGCTTCTGAACTCTGCTGACATTCCATGAATTAAGAACTGTGGCTTTGAAAATGCCTTGTGTCATGCTAGTGTTGGGGATACTTTACCTGCAAGAGGCAGCCTTATGCCCCGTGCTCTGTCTGTTCTTCAGAGAAAGCACAAAACTTCAGAGCAGGCTGCAAAGCCCTGCTTACAGATTTCTTCAGGTCAGCACAACTGATGTGTCTATCTACACTGAGGGGCTCATCATTCATCACACTTAAAAAAGAACAAAAAACGCCCTAAAACAAGAGGATTGTTCACAAGGTTCTGATCTTTCCAAAATTCAAAATTTCACTCTAACCCTCAGACTACTCAACAACCTCTAGTGCCAACTTCTGAAACAGATCATCACAGCTGGAAAAGAAAACCCTCTGGACTCTTCCACTCTGAAAACTGAAAATCTTTTTAGTTGATTTTCAGTATATTGAATTTTCCATGTATTCTTTTGTGCAGGGTTTCCTCTATTCTGTCTTCAGGCCTCCCTTAGAGAAAGCACATTTGTGTCCCGTGCTCGGGGCAGCCCGGAGCCGCAGCCGAGGCTGCAGAGGGCACTGCAGCCCCGCACACCGAGACAGCCCGCCCCGGCTGGGGACACAGCTGGGGGGCTCCGAACGATGTCCCTGTGAGCAGCACCTGCTCCTGCTCTGCCAGGCTCAGCGGCACTGTGGAGAGAATGTCAGCAAGTGAGAGCAAAACCCTGAGCCTTGACTCTGGCAGTGATGCCAAATACCATTCTGTCGGGTTTTTTCCCCTCCGTGTGTTTGGAGGGCACTGGCAGTATCAGAATGCTCTGTGATCCAGGTTCTCTTTCCCACCATATTCCATGAATGTGAATAAAATATTAACTTCAAAATACTAAATCTGAACTATTCCGCATTGCTTTCCACATAGATCTTTCCTGAAGAGGATTCTGTGTTGGGATTATCTATATGGGAAGATGTGTTTATTACAAGATATTCTCACTAGAAAATAAAATAGAACTACTAGAAACATTTCATACCTATAGCACCATGGTATGAATATTTATTCTGCTGATCCATATGGTGACAATGTTGTGAGACCTGTTTTGTTCTGAATGCTTCCAGGATGTGACAAACCAGTGCTTGCACCTGAATACTGACATTGTTTTCTATGGAAGCTGGATAAAAAGTAACTGTTACAAAGGTGCTCTATTTGTTACTCTATTTGACTTGGTATCAGCTTTACAAATTTCCTATGGATTCTGTTTGCCCTGTGCCTACTTCTATTAATATATTTACCCTTTTTGCTTCAAACATCCAGTGACTTTTTCCATCTTCATCAATCTGGTTCCACCAACGCAAACCAACCAAGAGTCTTCCTGTCACATTCTAGTGATGAAACCATTATTTGCATTAATCAGTAGCACAAGTCACTTGTCATTATAACAGTTAAAAATAGAAAAAATAAAAACGACAAGCATGCTCAAAAATCATCTTTTATCAAATACTAAAATTACTTCTAAAAGCTGTACCAGCTTGAGTACGACAGCCATTAGTGATGGGTGAAGTTACAAATTTAGAGGCCTGTTCTCTTTCAATATGACCATTAGCACAATAGCACTTATTTAGAGAAGTTATTATAGGTTGTATCTTTTTCAAGTCAGTTGGACAAGCACCCAATAAACAAATTTCCCCAGTAAAAGAGGAATACTGAGAACAAAAACACACTGAAAAATGAGAGATTAGTGACAAGCAAATAGGCTGTGTGGGATCAAGGAAACAAACCAAGAAAATATTTCTGCACCTGGATGAACACCAGAAGTTGGTGAATATTGGAGGTGCATCAGTGTTTCACTTCTACAAAACAAAAGCCTCGTTCCACACATGGAGCCCCTGGATCCTGGGCTGGCCTGACCCACCTGCCTTCACGGGATTAGGGTACCAGAGCTAAAGCTGAGCTTTCAGGAGTCTTCTGCTGTGGGGTTGCAGATCTGTAGCCCCTGCACAGGGTTGCAGATCTGGATATCCTTGGGCATCCATTACTGAAAACCAGTATTACTTTAATTTTTTTATTAATATTTTTAAGGGGGAAAGCATACAAATAAATTACGTATGGCAAAGCAATTTTATCACCATACTAGTAGACCTTAGTAGTCAGCCATAGACAACATGGTGCTAAACAACTAACATATGTGGACATCTTCATTAAAATAGGCTAGACATTTAATAAATCAGGAGATTGCAAAATTTTTGTCAGATCTGACATTATCCAAATTGAGAAAATTGACTGACAAAAAAAAAATTTTTTTTGTTTTAATTAATGACAAACAAAATACTTTCCAAGGTAATTACTATTCAGGGTCATCTTACCTTGACAGACCAAAAGTCAAAGGATAGAAGGAGGAGAATTGTGACAAAACAGGCAACAAAGCTGTTGCTGAACCAGTCACAGAACAAGTAGGTAACAATAGCACTCACTCGGAAAAACAGGTGGAAAAAGGTGGCCAGTGGGTGCCTAGAAAAGAGGAAACACAGCATACTTGAGATTATGGGACAGGATGGAAAGTTACAGTACTTGGTGACAGTGTAGCACAACGCAGCTATTTCAAGTTTATAATGGTATTTTGGTTTGCAGGTCCTATTATTTCAATAATGAAGATATACAGCAATATTATATATTGATGTATATCTTCATTATCAAAGCAATGGTAATTTCAACAGCCAAACTTTAGTCTAAAGCTAAAAGACAAATGTGGTGTTCCTGTCAAAACTTTCTCAAAGACAGAACAAAATATGGAGCCTTTCACCAGATTCTTTGGTACTGTGTGAATGAATTTAGTGGTTGTGTGCAACACAGTACCATAAAATCCTCATTGTTTCATGAAATGAATCAACATTGCAAAGCCCAAAAGAATTGGAAAAGCTCTTACGCCTTTCAGAACAGTTTTGAAAACAAAATATGAACTCTAAAACTAAAAAGAAATTGTAGCTGTTTGCTATATGACAAAATGAACTTTCATATTTAATGTCTAAACCCAAACACATCCTTAATGTATGAACTTTCATATTTAATGTCTAAACCCAAACACATTAGACAGGCAGAATGATTTGGGAATCTAACAGTTCTTCTGAATTTTTGCTTATTAATTTCACTAGTATTTACGCTTTTCCTATTGAACAAAATTTTGTCTGTAACAAAAGAAAGAGAAATTTCAGTGAAATAAGTAACTATGTGACATGGAGTATATGCCTGCACAGTAGGATGGGTGGGCTGGAGAATGCTGTAATGAGCACAGTACAAATTTCAGGGAAACATATCAAGTAAAAATCTTACTCTGGAGAGTTGTTTGTGTTAATGAAAGTGAGAATTACCTACAGGTTCTTGCAATTAAGTAACTTTTTCCTTGAAGCTTACTGAATAAAATATCTGGATAAGATATTTAAGTCAACAATTGTCTCATTCAGCTCCTACCTCTCTGTGAACAATTAACAGTAGTATGGCCAATTAACAAAAGTATGGCCTAGGATATAATCAACTATTTAACTATGTTATTCTATTATTGTGTTTAATAAAATGAGACATATGATATATACAGAATTGCTTATTATAAACTTAAATTATAGTTACAGCAGTATAATAACTATTGCAATTTAAATATCCTTATTGTTATATTATTACTCTATAGCTGTTTAACTGTTCTGGTGTTTATCTTTCTCCAATAGCAATACTGTGCTTGTAGTACGCACATGACTGGGGAGGGAAGAATGATGCACAGTTGTAGTTTATATTTACTCCTGGTCATGCCCATGAGAACTTCAAACTTTCCAAAAACTTCTTCTGACTTAGAACTGAACATGTGACATTTTAAGCGACAGGGGCTTTTTCTGCTATAAGCTGCCAGGTGGGTGGAGGGGATATTGTGAACTGGCTAAAACAGACAGCGCCTTGCTGCTTCAAGCCTTGATCTTGGTCAAGAAGATGTAAGAACCCATTGTGTAAGTGGTACCCTTGTGTCATGAGCAGCTTTCATAGATCACAACCCCAAAGCATGCCAGGGTTGCCTGAGCTCTTCTAATGGATCAGTGCTTCAAACGTGGCAGTAACTTTGGAGAAGTCATGTTTCATTTTGGAAGGCAGATTCAGCAGTATTACTGGATTACAACAGGATTTGGATGCTGAATTTGTTCCAATATCAAACACTGAAGGGTATTTACTAGGAAAAAAAAAAAAAGAGCAAGAAGTTCTCATTTATTACAGTGCCAAGCATTTACTGAGACTATGGAAAGGATAAAGGAAACTGCAACTCTGCACTGGCTCAGCTTGGCATACATTTGCTCCTGAAAGCACAGCAACCCACTTGCTTGGACTTCTAGTTTTCCTGTTGCATCTAAACATCCACTAATGTAGAACTGGAGCCTCAATGATTGCCATTTACCTTGTTACAATTACCTCTGTTCAGTTTGTGAGTGTGATGCCTGTCAGGATAGGAATGAGCTGTAATCAGTTTAGTTGCATCCCATGTTAAAGAATCAAATTTGGGTCAGGCCTAAGCTATGCCAGTGAACTACAGGAGAGTCATTCCAGGTACCTGCTCAGAAGTGCCACAGCAGCACTATACATGCTGGGTTTTGGGGGTTTTTTCCAGGTTTTTTCTGTCTGATATTTTAAAACATATTGAGGCAAATTTTGAATAAATGGGCTCTCTTCTCTGGCTTGACCATCATGTTTCCTGGCTGATTTGTAAAAGAAGCAATCATATGCTCCCAACTTCCAGATCCAAAGTTCTGGTACTGCAATGAATTTAAGTTATCTTTTTCCAATTTCTTAGGAAAGTAGCCACTAACCTTTTGCTTTTAAAGAGCCCTTTTGCACATACCTCAGAGAATCACAAAAGCACAATTTGTCATAGCCTATGCAAATTCTAACCAAGTTCAAAATACATTAAATTGGGATAAAGGTAAAGACAAATGATGATTAGAGGGCATCTTACTATGCCCTCTAATAAGATAACAAAATTTTGCAGCACCTAGTTGTGTTCCAGGCTCATTTGCACAAGATTCTTCAGAAATATAAAAACAAACGTGTGACCAGTGTAAGCAGTTTCATTTCTGCATTCCATAGCAGATGAATTTTCAATACAACATCATCTTTTAATATTGTCTTGAGGGCAAGAAAGAAGAGCTGTCTCTAATGAAACCAGTGTCTACACAAAGTGGTTCACAGAATAGTATGGTTTGCTGATACTTTACCTGTGCTGTATTACTGAGTGGCATGAACCAGGAGGAATCTCTAGGATCTCTAGAGTAAAGTACCCGGTGCTGTGGACCTCCTACAAACATTTCAGAGTAGTTTCACTTCATGCTTCGTCTAATCTGGTCCCTCAGACAGAATCTGTGGCTCATGTGATCAAGGTACTACTAACTAAGCTGTATTTCCCAGCTTAGTTGAATCCTTAAGGCTATGTTCTCCAAGACTGCACCAAAATATAAACCTTCATTTAAAATGTGTGCCGCTGCTAAGATGGAAAACCAAGGCAGTTCTGGGAAGGTTAATCTTATGTCATGGCTGACTCAAGTAGTTACAACATCCAAAGCAGTGCAAGGGCAGAAATGCTTCACTAGACACTAGTAAAAGAGAGTAATTGTATTGTTAAGTAACACATTTGCTTGTTATCTCAGATAATGTTGTGTCAGGTTTAACATCTATTATATTTCTTTGTTCACACCTACAAGAAGTATTATCATTGTAATGGACCAGACCAAACTGGGGCAAGGTAGAAGAAAGCAATCTAAATCAAAGCTGATTATATACATTATTGATCAGTGCATGCCTAATTCCTTTTGACATAAAACTCTTCCTTTCAGTCTTTGATTGGAGATTCATCAAAAGCCACTGACTGAACAGCTCTGTTACCTGGGACCTCTGTGTGGCCAGAGCTGCAGAGTGACACCTCTGATGAGGAACCCAAGGGTAGACTGCTTAGCCTGACAGATGGGATGGGTCACGGGGTGGGTTTTCTCGGGTAACATCTACAAGCATAAGATATTTTATATTTCACACAACATCACATCCCGTGGTAGGAAATCATGACAGTTTTATTGCAGCCAGCCGTGCACTGCAATGTCTGAGCACTGCTGCACAGCGGGCTTTGCTGGAGCTGAGAGCCCTCTCCACTGCTCCAGCTCTAACTAAAGCACTGTTTGCCTGGGGTTTGGGATGCTGGGGTTTAGGTTTTCATTTCCAGTGACTGGGTGATGCCGGGCAGCGGGGCCGGGCCTCGCCTGCTCCAGCCCGGGCATCTCCCAGACAGAGGCTCCGCAGCCTCCCCGGGCAGCCTGTTCCAGCGCTTGACCACCCTCTTTGTAAAAATCGGAATGAAGTGTTTAAATGGAGTTTTTTGTACAGCGGAACAGCCAGTGCCGCCCGGGCCCGGGCGCCGCGATGCTGCGGCCTCTGCGCCGTTACCTGATCCGCGCTTTCCGCAGCGCCAGCTCCTCCTCGCTCCCGAAATCCAGGGACACATCCTCGGTGTCGTCCACCAGCGCCTGCGGCGGGAGCCCGTCAGCGCGCAGGGCCTGGGGGAGCCGCGCCCCGCCCGCAGCGCCCGCCGCCCCTACCTGCTTCATCCCGGCCTGCGGCTCCAGGGCCCGCAGCTGGCCCCGGGAAAAGGGGCCGGGCTCCGGCCCGGCCCTGCGGGGCTGCCCCTCGCCACAGCTCGCGGCGGCTGCGCCTCGCCGGGCACCGCCCGGGAGACCCCGGGTTCACCCGCTCCTCCCTCCGGCCCTGGGGCGGGGGTGCTTGTGGCCGCCTCCGGCCCTGGGGCGGGGGTGCTTGTGGTCGCCCCCGGCCCTCAGCGCCGTCAGCTGTCCGCCCCGAGGGCTCGCCGCACGCACCGGCCCGGTCACGGCCGCTGGGGTCTCATGCTCATGAGTACAAACCCCGAAAGGAAGAAGGAATGGAGGGAAAGGTGAACGTACATGTACAAATACGAGAGCACACCTGCGTGTCGCGTTTGGCGCGCACCCACCGCCCGGCCAGGGCTGACCCCGCTCCCAGCGGCCCAGTGCCTGTGGCGGGCACAGCTCTGAGGGCAGGCGGTAGCACCGCAACGCTGTGGATGTGCCACTGGTGCAGTGGAGATAACTCGGCCCCTTAGAGCCACTGAGGTCACTCGGCTTGTTCAGCCTGGAGGAGACCGAGGCAACACCTCCGTGTGGTCTTCAATATCCTCACAAGGGGAAGTGGAGGGGCAGACACTGATCTCTGTAGTGATCAGTGAAGGGACCCAAGGGAATGGCCTGAAGTTGTGTCAGGGGAGATTTAGGTTGGATATTAGGAAAAGGTTCTTCCCCCAGAGGGTGGTCAGGCACTAAACAGGCTCCCCAGGGAAGTTGTCACAGCACCAAGACTGACAGAGCTCAAGAAGTGTTTGGACAACCCTCTCAAGCTGTCACTCTTGGGCTGCCCTGTGCAGGGCCAAGAGTTGTAATTAATGATCCTTATGGCTCCCTTCTAACTCAGGATATTCTATGATTCCATGATAAAAATTTTTCATGCTTTAATTTAAAATGCAGATGAATTATGCAGCAGAGTTAAGGAAGTGAAACAAGACAACCAAACTTCAGGACAGGGGTAAGGGTTTCACAATAATGGGGGGAAATAGTCTGGACAGCTTAGTATGAAGTCACGGAGGGTCCAGGAACATCTGATTAATCACAGCCATGTGTAGATCTGACTAGCTACTGGCATTAAATAAGCCTGCAAAATAATAACTCCCTAGTCTTTTCTAAAACATATAACTAAGCCAGATTGTATCTGTTGAGTAAGTACAGAAGCTACTGAGGTGAACATTTCAAAAATATCAACTGGAAAGCGGCTTTGTGCAAGACTTACTGGAACAAAGCAATATCTAATAGGTAAGAAAAACTGATAAGCTATTCTTAGTAGGATTATAATTGTAAGGGAGGAAAGGTGTGCTTAATGACTAATGATGTTAATATTTTGATTGTCATATTTTGGCCTTGGTAGTGTTACAACAACTTGTGTAGTGTGCTAGTAAGTGCAATAGACTGCCACTAAAAAACTGAATAGGCACCTGTAATTTGATGGGATGTCTCACAATAGCCTACAATATTAAAATACTGAAGTGGGCTTTCACTCTCCAAGGAGATACAAACTCTTTGAGAGCTTTCATGAGATACAATTATTAAATAATTATGTGCATACATGAAGCTGACCTCGACTTCATTTCCTGTATCAACACACACTTCTGCTTACAAGCCATATATTAACAGTAACTCAAACACAGCCAGCTTCTGACTCGGAAGCAGCTCCCGGAACTCACTGACAGAAGCCTTCAGCAGTGCAGGGAGCTCTTGCATCTTCCTGGCTGCCAGATCATTCACCTCAGCTCCTGCAGCAGCTCCTCTTGCACCTCTCAGGGCAGTTCTGCCAGCAAATCTGATAGTTTGAATTTAGTAATTCTGTAATGTTGCTGTATTGTCCAAGCCGTTGCATTTTCATTCTAAGGCACCAGAAAATAACTGTGCTATGTCCCTTATCAGATAAAACAACACCTCGATGAGAGAGGTGACAATTAGTCTGTCACTGCATTAGGTATCTGATTTACTATTCTGGTGCTGCTAACTGATTCCCTGAGTGATGAAATAACTGAAAAAGAAGCAGAACCTGTGTCTTGTGGTTTGATTTGAAAACAGATAAGTATTTCCTTTGTTTTCCCTCCTTCCAGTGCTTATCTCCACTGGCTCACTGTAGGGATTATCTATTTTCCTAACAAAGTCTGTTAGATAATCCCACAGAAGACTGTCACTGTACTGTGCAAATGGTTTTGGTAAATTCTCTAAAAAGCTATATGAAATTATGCTGTGGGATTATTCAAGGTATTTTATGGCTCATCATTTTCTTTTGCAGCAAGTTAGGAGCTCAAAAGAATCCTTGGTCCCTAGAGGAGTCATTGGTCAAACCAAGAATTTCTTCATTTGGGGTTTACTAGAAAAGACTTCTTCCTTGTTTTAAAATAAATGCATCCAAGTGAAACCTCATTAGAAGGTTCCAGTGTTTTCTAGGATTTCACAGAACAAATCTTATCTTCAACACTTTTTCTGAGTTCTAACTTAACTGCAAATTATTTGAGCATTGGAAATATTAACAACACCCTAAAGGTGATGTAAGTCCTCAAATACTGCTTCAACAGCCCCAGATGAAAAGACAGTTACACTGAATTTATGAATCGTGATTTAGTTTTCAGGTTTTTACACAGGAAAACCTAGACCATTTATAAAATATGTTAAGATTCCTAACATATTAATTATTTTAATTAATATTTATTAATTATGTAATTGCAGACTGAAGCATATAGCATAAAATAGTTTAAAAATGTATCACTTGCTGCTGTGTCCTTGCCATTACCTTACAGGGAATTCTCTTCCCACGATTAATAGTGGCATTTCTATTGTAGAGCACTATCAGAGGCTTGATATGAATAACTGAAAAATCTCTTTCATTCTCTGTTTCAACAATAAGTAGAACCTCCTCTAAGATTAATATTGTGTTTTATCCACATGATTACCAAGAAGTCAGCTGATTTCTCTTTTCCTTGGAACACTCCCCAGAATCTTGCAGAGACTTATCAGAGACTTCCCCTGTAAACTGCCAGAGGATATTGTGAATAACTTGACTGGTTTTGCTCTGGTTTAGGCATCTCAGTGGGGTTTACAGTCGAGTACTCTATTCCTCTGAATATTGGAAAACATTGTTAATCCAGTAAGAGTTACCTCACTTTCATTCATCATAGGTACACTTAAAAGGTTTGTTGGTGCTTCAATAAAATTTTTATATTTGGGTGTGCTAGGGCAAATCAGAGAAGGTACTAAAGAGATTAATTTCTAATAGCATCACTTTCTGATTCATTTATCGAAGGTGATTTCCTGCTTTGGCCCAGAACCAATTTCTGTGGATTTTTTGGCTGTACATATGTGAATTGTTGTAATTGGAAGCTCAGTATTAACAGGGGAGAAGCCACAGGATTTACTTGAGGGATCAGGACAGTTTCCTTTAGCTGAGTGATTTATAACAATAGACTCTCACTAGAGATCAAGTTCTGCCATCAGTAAGAAATGGGTAACAGACAGATATGTCAAAGCTGAGGATGTTTGAGCCCTCAATATAAATGGGGATTTAAAAAAAAAAAAAAGTTTGTATTGATCCTTCATTTAGTTATGGCTAAAGAGGCATCACTTTTGAGTATGTGAAGAAAGGAGTATAAATTCCCATTACTGCACAATAACTGATTGTGATTCTAAGAAGTGCAGTAGCAACTGTATTCCTTTCAGTTAGGGAAAAACCAGGGAAACATTACATATTTTATTAAAGACTGTATTTGATCCTCTGTATTCCCTGTGTGGCTTTAAGGCTTTATTTAAATCATGCTGCAGGAATCTCTACTGCAGTTACCAGGGAAAAGAAAAGCTTGGAAATTATTGATTTGGGTTAAAATGGGTTTATTTCATTATCATTTTCCTGTTTAGACTGTGCAGTTGTCACTCAGAAACATCCAAAACGAGGGCAGATCAAGGCAAAGTCATCAGCTCTCTTCCAGCCTGGGGATGCATTAACAGCATTTGGATGCACATTTCTCAGTGTGTTTAGCTTCATACATCTCTTCATTTGTTCAAAGCTTTAGTCACTCTCAGCTGCAGTTCTTGGTATTTGTTACTTTCGCAAATAATCTCTTATTTCTCAGATTGGGAGCTCCAAAAATAAGGAACTTGAGCTGTCAAAAGTTTGGTTTAAGCAATTTCATAGATCCACTGCAGTAAGCAGAGCTTACCCCTGTGCCTTGGGATCCATTTCCCAGAATGGCAGTGGTTTCGTCAGAAGAGGTGCTTGGAGTCCCTTCCCTCCTTTGCTACACAAATTTAAAATGCCTGTACACTCTCACACAAGTATCCAATACCTCTCCTGCCTTAAGCCTCTATAGTCTTACTGAAAAAAAAAAAAATAAACCTATTAAATAAAAGACCCTAACAGTTATCAAACAGTTGAGAAGCTTAGTACAATAGGAGGTTGATATGAAAAATTGAGCACTGTTTCTTCTGCTGGTTTATCTGCAGAAATAAAACTTCAATTGTCCTATGAAAGCTGAAGTTGCTTATTCATTAGATTTTTTACATGTTTCCTTTTTCTTTTGTTCCCCCTGGCTGCTTGTAGTACCTACATAGCCTCGTTCAGCTCCCTGAAATGCTTGCTGGACAGTTCTTCAACCACTTTCACTGGCAATTTCTACTTCATCTTTTGTTGTGGGTGCTGTGGCTAAGCAGCTTTTGCTATACTTGCTTGCACTTGTTTTTCTTGTTTATACTAAATTGGTGTCAGGGAGGTGGTAAAGGCAATTACTTTATCAGAAATAAACCATAGAGAACATAGATAAAATACAAATTAAGAAAGGGTTCTTAATCTAGTGATGCAATGAAATGAAAAACCTGTACCTACCATTCTTTATTCTTTTGACCTGGGAATTTTTTTCAAGCAGCCTGTGGTCCCTACTTCTATAGCATTATGTTTAATAGTGTCTTTCCTAATATATTAATACTTTCTTTTCTAGTTCAACAAATAGCTTCAGCTTCCTGGTATTCCTTGTACTGAGTCACGGAGAACTTGAAGGGATATCTGAGGAATTAAAATTCACAAAATCTGTACTATTTCTGTAGGTTTGAGTGGTACAAAGAGGAGGAGGTGCTCAGAATTGGTCTTTAGGTCCCTAGATCCCCCAAATAAGCTGCAGGGACATTAAGTGCAGGGACATTAAGTGCCTTGGATGGGGTCTGACACACTGACTGCTTATTCTTTACAAGATGGCGCCAGGTGCTACTGGACATAACTGACTCTCAATAGACTGCACAGCTCTGAACCTCTCATAGAGTCAGGGGCCCAGTCTTTTGGCAAAACTGAAATCAAGGTTCATGTCTGTGGCCTGTGAGCCCCTTTTACAACCAAGACCATGATTTAAGAGACCACAATTTCATCTATGGCCTGAAAGGTTACAAGCCTCAACCCCCCAGCTTAGAAGAGGAGGAAGCTCCAGGCTATGCTGGTTGTCTCCACAGCTATTCCCATGAAAGCTATTCTGCCTGACTTCCCAGCTGGAGGGTGTTTCTCCTGTGTCTGGGTCTGAACTCATGAGCCACACATCTTTAAAATCTATAAATAATCACTAGTTAAAAATACTGAAATAAAGCTTGGAAGAAGGGCAAGAAGCCAAACCTATTGGTTTCTCAGAGAATGCACTGACGATCTGGCTCTCATCCTTCATGTAAGGCAGAGCAGCTTCAGCAGAAGGGTTTGAGAGCTCCCCTTCTCCCCAGCAGAGCAGCCTAGTGACCACACTGCAGAACTGTGGGAAAATGGACCTGAAGCTCCTGAAAAAGAAGGTGTTGTGGCCTTGTCTGTGATACCACAACCACTGTGTGCAGTTAAAATGACAGCACAGCTGCTGGAATGGGGGTCATGGTAAGTGCTCCGTCATTAACTAATGGCAGAGCTGGTGTGTCTGGTGTGGATTCTGATAGCTTTTGTGTCTGGTGTGTGTTTTAGTTGACAAAGATCAGAAATGCTCTAGGGAAGCCCCTAAAATATGTGGTTTCTTCAACTGTCAGTTTATTCTTTTTGCCCAGTTTTTTTGCTTCAATCTGAAACTTGACACAGGCTGTGGTTTTTTGCACGCATCCTTTTCCTTGTTAGCTGGGGTTTGCATTTGTATGCTGTTTCCCATTCTTGCTCTATTTTATTTCAGTGTAAGGGAAATTACAGGGCGTTTATGTCACATGCTCTAGTGTTCCAGTGTACTGGATTAGTTCTATGGATTCCAGGGGTGGTGAAAGGAAAGTACAAATTTCTTTTATTTTCTTCTTTTTTTTCTTTTAATTGCTCTTAGATACAGATAAATGAGAAGTCCTTCTGTTAACAAGATGAATACTGTTGTGCACTGCCTGTCCCAAACTACTGCTACGGAATCTGTGCATTTGTGGTGTTCACGGACTACTTGAAAACCAAGGGAAGGCATAAGAGGTTTTCTTAGTGTCTTCTCCTCCATCTATAGTCCAGGCAGCTGCCAGCTGCTGGTGGAAATACTTGCTCAGAGCTCCAGGACATAAGTGTGACTGGCTGTGAGGGGATATACTAATGGGAGAATGGTAGACTTCTTGTGGAGAAAGAGCTCCTCTCCATAGGATAGTTCCCTCCAGAAGCAGACAAGCAAGTGAGCAAACAGCTTGTGATACATCATCATGATTGCCACTTAAACATGAGAAAAGCAGATTTTCTGCAAGTGTTTCACACCTTAAGCAATTTCCACCTGCAAATGTGCCCAGGCAGTGTTCACCATGAACAGGAGATTATAGGCTTTTCAACCCAAACACAGGATTGTTTCTTCCATTATGTCTAGACTGGAGACAGATCAAAAGCAAGATGGACTTTGAATGGGTGTTAAGATACAAAGATTTCAAGTTGGTTCCTGTTTTACTCCTCCCATGTGTTCTAAGTATTCCTGAAGAGTTTTCCATCAAAATCTGCAAGATCATAACTCGGGAGAAAGCCTAGTTTCTACAGAGCTGTCCCTGGCTTTTGCTGAGCTACAGGCAAACATACCAAGCAATAACATCCTAAGAGTATTCTGCGTTTGAACCCAAACCCGATTATCTTGTAGTTGAGGCCAAAAGAAGGGAAAGGGGACTAGAGAGGCTTAAGCTTTGAAAACTTGGTTCAAGTTCTTCTGCTGCTACAGTCCTAATTTGCAATAATTAAATGTGATTTCTATTTCTGGTTTTGTTTTTGCATTTGTGGAAACAAAAAAATCTTACTGTCTTGACACCAGATAAAATCTACCAAGGTTCATGACATACCCAAATGCCGCGTGGTGAAGGATGTAGTGTGGCCTGCATTGGTACCCTTTCAGCTACCTCACTGCCCTTAGGAAAAATAGTGACATTAATTGCTGGCATTTTACTAATATTATTGGGCTCCAAAATTAGCTGTAGACTTTGCGCAGCACCGTATTTACTTAGAAGTGATACTTCCCCTCAATGCAGAGAAATCAAAAGCACAAGTTCTCCTTTTCAACTCACTTTCCTCTTTATAATGTGTCACAGCACAAACAATGTGTGTGAAAAAGAGAACTAAGTCAGGCCGTGCATTTTTACTGTTTGGTGCTTCTTATGTAGCTATTGCTTAGGCATGCTTTCCATAGCCAAGGCTTGTCTTTTCTTTTGGACCTTGAGAACACTACCATGACAATCCCTAAGAGAGATACAGTTGCTATGAAACATCTGTCTTATCTGCAAAAGCTGCATGTGAGTTAAAGAGAATCCATAGAACAGGAAGGGAAAGAATGCAGTAAATCAAATTAGTGAACTGCTGATATCTATATATTGTACAGCTTGAATCATTGTATTCAGAAAATTCAAGTCTATGAGGAATCGCTCAACAAGCAGTACCTCAAAGCTATTCACCCTGGATAGAAGGAATCCTGAACAAAAGTTCTGCTATGGAAACCAGTTTTTGGCCAGAGAGGCCAAAGACAGTAGCTGACTGGAGAACCAGAGTTCAGATATAGAGCCATCATAAAAGGAATTTTCAAGGAAGCACAGTTCCTTGTTCATAATACAGTATCGAAATCCATAGGGACTTGGGAGCAATGTCCATGAGCATTAGAGAATGTGGTCCTCAGTGAATAAGCACCAACCCATTCCTGAACTGTGCAAAGCAGAACTGCAGGAACATACTTTGGATAAGTCTCAGGAGCCACTGGTTACCAATGTTGTGCCTTCCATCATGCATACACACTCACACAGGATTTCCTCAGCAGCTCCAAGGTTTGCAGCTCTTTATGCAAACCTTTCTATGTCTGTTATGAAACTGATTTCCTGTAGGAAAGTAAAACTGTGATATTTTAGAAGATGTTTTCAACATAAAATCTCTGTCTTTTAGAGTGCAGGGGTGTGGTTTTTTCTCTAGAGCTTGTTTTAAAAGCTGTCTGATCAAACCTTTTCCTTACTTCCTCACCTCAGAAACTAGGTGTGCTTCAAAGTCCTCCAGCATCCTTCCACATCTACATTTCCAGTATCACCTACCATATTTCTTCCCAAATGCTATTATGAGCCTCAGTAGTGCAGCATGAACACTACAGGTGAGACACACCAAGATAACACACTGCAATGCTGCAACACTTGCATCTTCCTCAGGAGGTCGTTTTCTTAAGTGAAGTTAGGAATTCAAGAGGTTCAGAATTTCCAGTCTAGTAGAGGCAAAGACAGATTATGGCCTCAAATATTTGTGGTCTCTCCGGGCTTTGGACATGCATCCTCAGAGAGCTGACGGAGCAATACTGAAAAGGAGAGAAAGATTGAGCATGCAGACTAATTAGCATGAGAAGTGAGGGAATCTTTTAACTAACAGAAGATAGAATACTAATTAATAAGAAACCTATGTAACTTGTAGGCAATGAACATTAATGCCTTTGTTTGCCAAAATGTATTCATAATGAAAAGTTCTAATAGCTATGGTGCTGGTTTTGTGAATTTGCCACCCAGCCTCCCTTTGTGTGCAGAACTGCAAATAAATCAAATAACCTTGACTCTGTGTGAGGTTGGCCTCTCCCACACCAGATGGAAAAAAAACATTTTGGGACAACAAAGGCATGGATGAAAATACAGGAGGAAATCCTCAGGATACAAATTAAGATAGTTCATGTGAGGGCAAAATACTGACCTCTATCATCACATGCATTCAAATTAATGCCAAGAATTAATATTTTAAGTGTAGAAAACCATAGAAAGTGGCCTAGTATCACTTATGCTGGTTTTTCCAATACTACTGAGCATATTCTGTCCCCTCCTTTGGTAGTAGGGTAGTGTCCCAGTCAACATCAAAGCAAAGAAGCTGATGGTCACCTTAGGCAGTTCACAGATGTCTCCCTGCCTTTTTTTTTCCAGTCTGCTTTTCTCTCTAAGACCACCTCTATAGACTATTCCATTAGACAAACTATGATTTGCTCCAGCAATTCCTTTCTGCTCCTTCCAAGCAGCTATGACTGTTGTACAAAAAGTACAGTCAACCAGTCTTTGCTGCAGATGTGCACTGGAATCACAGTAGTAAGCTGAACTCTTGTTCTCCGAACTTTTGTTCTTGATGTGTATAGAGATTGCCTCATGGATTTCAGCCTCAGAATCTGGTAAAGAAACCTTTTTGCAGGGCTGCTGAAGGAGATTATCATTTGAGGGATTGTGCTGCACATTAGAATAGGGCTAGCAAACAACCCTCTGAAATTTTGTTTGATTTTCTTATGCAGTGATTGTTTTATTGTCTCCTATGGAAACAGAGCACTAAACCAGAGAATCTGTATTTGTGAGCCTTTCATTATTTGAATGCTGTTTCATGCTCTGAATGCTGTTATTCTGAGATGTTGCTTTTTTTCTAAAGTGCAACACAGCCTGGATGTGAGAAAGCCTGAAGAAGTTGGTGTCCTGCAGCACAGATCAGGCTCCATGTCTGTGAATACTGGGAGGAGATCAGCTGTTCCCAGGAGGGAAACAGCTTTGTCTCTTCTCAGTGTACGTGTTCCCATGGAACCTGGTGGAAGTGGATCTCCTCTGCAAAGACAAAAGTCTTACACAGGTGGGCAGCTGCTTTGCTCATAGGAGCTGCTGCCTTGTGCAGAAGCCATTTCTTACTGGCAGCTGGTTAAAATCTCACCTTACTGAAGCAGGGAGTCTGGATGTCATTGTATTCATCAAATCCTATTTCCCTACCCCTTCAGACTCTGGTGGAACTTTTCTTAAAAGCTATAACCAATGGAATAATACTACAAAAAGTATTTGTTCATTCTAGAGTACAGTCTCTTTTATAATTAATTTCTAATTTGTGTAGGTCAGTGCCTGAAAACTAAGCCAGTAAGCTTGCAGATCACCACAGAAGCAGCTAGAGGCATCGTGAGAGGAATGCTCATGAATGAACTTGGTTTTCAAAAGGTTGTTTGTCTTACACCAGGTAGGCATGGCAAGGTAAGTGAAGATTAGATGAATAAACATTCTGTCGGATGCTGCTGCAAGCAAATTGTGAACACCATGTGTAAGCCAAGACAAGCTTCTGTTTCATAGAACATCCTACTTGTCATTTTGGGCCAATAGCAAGAGACTCTTGCATGAGATGCAAAACTAATTTTGTATTGGTAGAGTCTGTGAACATGGGAAAGATACTTTCACTTCTGTTACACCAAGTGGAGCTGCAGGGTAAGTGCCCATATGCTGCTGGCTTTATTCTTACTGATGGTCTGTTTAACAGCATGGCTTTGCAACAATTTGAACTGGAATGAAAAAGGAGAGGATGAATATGGGAAGCAATAGAAATTGTTACTGTCAGCTCTCATCCAGTTCTGGTTTTGAACCAAATAAATTGATCTTTTCCTAATTAGTGACAAGATCAAGCTCTTCACAGCAGGGACAAGTGACCAGTAAAGGTAACACTGCTTGTTGTCCTCGTGCTGCTAGAAGGGAGGTTCCTCTTAATTTTCCTCTGTGGAATTCCCCCTCTGAGTGTTCTGGTCCTTCTTATTTCCTCCTTTCTACTGTCACTTTCTGTTAGCCCTGGGCAGGGCTGGCAGTTCTCATCATTTTTTGGTACTGAATCCAGTGTGAAAGAGCAGGAACCTGTCCAGTTTCTTAAGGTCAGTTTTCCCTCAACCCTTGAATGCATGCTTTTTTCATGGTAAATTCATCTTATCTTGCTTTCTGTACCTATTTGTAACTGCAGTGTGTCAGTATTTGGACTTGTGTTGCTTGAAGTATTAGTAGGATGATGTCTGAATGTGGGTGAAATTTTAGGGACATTTTTGTGATTTTGTTTTGTGGCTAGCCCTGCTACTTGCTGAAAAGGTTGCTGTAGTTTGTTTCAGACTTTGTTAAGAATATTCTTTTTTTGTATAAATGTTGTGCCTATGGAAAGTGAAACTGAGACTCATTGAAAGAAACTGGCTTATTTCCATTTTTTCACAAATCTAGCAAAACAACCTAGAGCTTTACTTTCCCATTGAGCTGGGCTAAAATTCTGTCTTGAAGAAAGCCATTGAGTTAAAATGTAGACAAGTGTCTGCTGTGATGTTTTACTTTATCTCACTGCTGGGATGGGAGAGTTGGGCACAGCTGTAACACAGGAGACAATACTGGACATGAAAGGAAAATTCTGCTCTAAATCACAACTCTGACACCTGCAGGGCACTCATTACAGCTCTGCCTGAACTTGTCTATCTCCAGCACCAGACAAGTAACATTGTTGGTTCTGAGCTAAGCTTGTTGAAAGGCAAAAACTCATTTTACCTGATACTTACGCTTTTTTTAACTTCTTTAAACTCATCTCTAAGGGAGACAAAGAATAATGTGGCTGGATATAGATCAGGGGTTTTTTTCTGCACCATCTCTGTTTTTCTTTAATTTTAGACTATAAAGTCTGTGGAAGGTAATACCATTCCATCAGAAAGGTAAAGGCTTTTAGCAAAAGTAGTATCTCTTCTTGACCTGGGTAATAAAATAGAAAAAGTTAAACTGGCTTTTCAGTGTATACGTTTTTCACAGATCTGAAATAGAAACTAAAACCTTCAAAGCTAAATATAAATTGAGCTCCATTACCTGCATTTTATAAATAATTAGGGCATTCCTGAAAGGAAAAATCTCTGTGGTACCTGTGGAGCAGAGGAATTGTTAGTCATTTTTTTGGGGAGAGGAAAAGGAGATAAGTGATTGGAACGTGGAGGGAATTTCATCCTTCTTCACTGCTGGCTTGCCCACCTCCCAAAGAACCTTGTCCCAAAACATTGACTGCAGCAAAAGCCAGGAAACAGCCCTGCCTGTGGGGGAGTGCCTTGTGCACCTGACATAACCTTCGGGGGGCAGAGAAGAGGAGAGAAAACTTTCTGAAGTTGGTGAAAGAAAACAAGGCTATAAAATTGTGGCCAACAATACTGAACTTTTCAATCAAAGTACTGATGTTTCACTGGACTCCTTAGTTACAGCTTGATATAACCTCCTTTTTGTCAGCTTGTTCACTCAGACTCATGTGTAGCACTTAATGGGTCTGGGGTATTGCAGGAAAATAGGATTTGTTCAGCAATCTTTGTATCTAATTTTTCAACTTCCTGTCTCCACAGCAGTCCCAGTCTCTAATTTTTCTGTAATCTAGAACTTGGAATGTTATGAAAGACTTGGATGTTATGTCATCCTCTGGTTAAGAAGTGTATGATTTGCATGGCACTACTACTCTTTTCTATGAATTATCCTCAACTTCCTAAACTGGTCCAAATGTTAAATTGGAGGGGGATTTCCTCTGTTCCTAAAATGACTTTACAAATTTTTATTTTCTTAACCTCTGTACTCATGTGGGAGATTTATTGCCAATTAGTTCATATGTCAACAGAGGTTTGGGAAGGAAAGCCCCTAACGACTCTCCTCAAATCTCCTCTCCTTTACCTTTTGGCCTTTATAATCCTTTTCTTCTCTAAGATAACATTTGATTTCAATTAGTAGCAGACCCCATGGCCTGGAATGTTTAACATGTTGACCATTTAAAATATAAGACAAGATGAAATCAAATTATTTGGGAAAAATAATGAATCAAAATGACCTCCATTACCTTTAGAAATCTAAAATGCCCCATCTAACTCTTGTGAGTAATATGTGATTTATGTGAACACCTGCTCCTTCTTTGTTCTTGTACCGAGATGTTCACTGTTTCTTTCACTACTTTTCCAGAATTTTTAATTCATGTGATATCACTTGAACTCTAAAAGAACACTGAAAAAAAAGCATTGTGAGTCTTGGAAATCAACCATATTATCATGCCAGATATGCAGGATGCAGAGCTAAACCAAATGCATCCTGAGTAGAGACCTGGCAGTGTCAGGTGTGCCCAGAGCCACTGCAGAGGTGGCACAAAGGGCACACGGAGCTGCCGAGTGTGGTCGTGCAGCCAGAGCGTATCAGCTGCTGGGGAAAGGAGGTGTTATTTAAGGATTTAAAGAACAGTATTTGTCTTAACCAGCGTCCAAACCACAAAGGATTGAACTCTCTGAATAGCATGGAAATACATTTGGAAGTACGTCCTGTCTCACCCCTGCCCAGCACGTGCCCTTTGTGCGTGGAAGCCTCGCAGGTGGCCCTGGGGACTCCTGTCCTGCAGCTCCCTGCAGGCTCTGCCTTGCTCCTGCTGAGAGCTGGCTCTGGCCTTCACAGCCCTAACACAGAAATTAGCACAAAATATTTTAGTCCTCTGGCATGAAACTGTGCCAGACACCCATTTTGGCAGCATTGGGTCCCATGAGACCCCAAAGGGAATGTAATATCAGTAAACTAAGTTAAAATCATGTATGAAACAACAGAGGAAGTGCTGAGCAGTACAGAGCTTATTCAGCCTTCACCTCAGACAGGACTGCTGGGATGCTGTGACAAAAAAAGGGGAAGCTCTGGGAAAGGAGTCACTGTTGTAAACAAGCTTGGTAAAGGTCTGGTTTCATTTTGTGTGCTTCAGTTACAATACGCAGCAAAACACTTGCTGTCCCTGATGTGTAATTTTCCTTGCTTCTGACTCCTCTCCATGTAGAAATTTCCATCTTTCAAAAACTTGCTTCTTTATTCACAGTGTATTTTCCATGGTGGAGCCATGTTTTTAATGCAGCAGAATACAGCTGCTATTAAAAATTTGTTGGTTCAGATACAGGAAGAAATCCCAGGATCCTAAATCCAGTGTAGTCAATAGAGAGACAGCTATATAAAGATTTGTGTCAAAACCAAAAATTAAAGGAAAAATACCAGAGTAAGCTGAAGGCCAGTCAGACTGGTGAAGCAAAAAAATGGCAAGCAACCAAGTTTTTAATTTTTGAAAGAGTGGCAATCTTCATCTTCTTAAGGTAGAAGAGTATGTTTCTCTCACTCCTGTGCACCTGAGTGATACCATCTTTTACATTCTAATTTTAAGCTCTGTAGCCAGACTTGGCTCTGGCAAGACTTTCCCTTGGTTGCTTCCTGACTTCTTGACCATTGTAGCTGAAAACATTTTTCCATTACTTATGAATTTATCCACAGAGTGATGCTATTGAAAGAAAAATTTAAAAATAGAAAAGCTCTTATGACTATGAATTAATTAAAGCTTAGTATTTCAATGAAGATTAAGTAGGCCTACTCAGTCTCTTTCCCTAGGATTTGCCCTGTTCTTTGTGTGCTGTAATCAAGCAGTTTGCCAGTCGCCGAACTGGGAGTGATAGATTTGGCTGTCTTGCATTCCCCTTAAGCCTTCTGCCCGATTTCTTCTCTGATTCTAACCCCAAAACTGTATTGACTTAGAGGTAATTCTTCAACAGCTTTATTCACACAGTCTGGCAACTCAGCATTCTGAAAGGCCCTGTTTAGTTTGTCTCTTGATTCAACAAATGGAAGGTGCAAAACAAAGTGTTGCAACAAACTGAAAGTTTAATTTGGTGTGTTTATAATCTCATTCTTGGTTCTCATGCAGGTTTCTCAACTTCTGCTTTCCATTTATAGCATGCCAGGCAATAATACCAAATTTTTGTAATCTTGGCAATGTAGTGAGGCCATAAAACATGGAAAAGGAGAACTATCTTAGTGCAGGCTATTTCTACTCATGGAACCACACCTTGTTCACCTGCTCTTCAAACTTCTGGCTCTAGATTTTGGCATTTTCTGCAGCAAAATGCAGAAATATCCATTTCCAAGCTGTTCAGAGGGACAACCCCAGAGAGGGGTAAGAGGAACGAAGATGATTTTATAACAATACAGCACATGGTACTGTGTGATGAGGTCTGCTCTGCCTTCTTTCATCACAGCTGCAGTGTTAGCTATATTTCTCTTTTTCCTTGTTGCAGGTAAGTTTCATGGTACAGTAGTTGCTCCATGTTTGCCCACCTCAGCAACAGAGACAGATGCAAGCAGGGACATCAGTGGCATCCTGCTAAGGGCAGAGTATTTGAGAGCCATTTATTAGTTATTCTTCATTGCAAAATATGGTGCTTGATGCCAGGCTGAAACTTTCCGTGGTTGTGGTGTGTGGATACCTATTTTAACAAGATATAGTCTGAAAAATTTGCTGGGTTTTCTTTTCATCCTGGCATTTCAGCATTATGGTGGAGTAAGTCTTTGGATCACCAGCACAGATGGCATTCACACCAGTGATCTGTAAACACTGAAGAGCCAGTATTTGGGTTTGAAATAACTGGATAAAGATGATGAATAAGTAACATGTAGTGTTATTCTATACTTGTGGAATATCCAGGAGGAATGTTTGAACTGATTCTAGTGTCTGTTGCAGTAATTGGAGGAAAATAGAAGGGAATTTACAATGATGTGGAGGAAAAGATAAACTTTATCAAGAAATGTAGCTTCTGGATTCATTCTCAAGAAATGTAGCTTCGTATTCACCGCAGTCTTCCAGTTTCCCTGTTACCTGCTGGATTTGTGTATCATTTACATCCTGGTAAGATATACAGGGGTTGCCACTTATTCAATACTTGGCACTTTTGGTCCAGGTGGTCAGACTGCAGTATCCCACTCGTGTCACTGGAGTAGAAGATAGGTGAGTCCCACTGCAGGCTGTCTCTGGATCTGTAAGTAGCTCAGGGTTATAACTCAATGCAGGTCTTGGTAAGAAATGCCAGCTCTCCAGCCTCAAGATCTGTGTCTTGCCAACAGAAAACCACAGTGCAGGACTTGTGGTTTTGACTGACAAAAGCTGTGGCTGTGTCATAGCTAACTGCTGTGCAATTTGTTTTCAGACAAAGAGATAAACCATGGATTCATTATTTGTGCCTGAAAATGGCTACCTTGATTTACTGCACAGTGATATTGATCCATTGCATCTGTATAATTTCCTTGATCCTAAGCCATCTGGAGATGAAGAAGGTGACTTCTCTACAGGTTAGTAAAACACTAAAAAATGCATGATTGGTTTAGTCCTCATGCTGTAAGTTATTGCCATCTCCTCTCAGCTACAAAGCCATCTAATGGCAGTTTGTCATGGTGACTTGAGTTAAATTCTACAGGCACTTGGTGTTAGGATACAGTAACTTTGTGTCTGTACATACAATGACTGCTTCCAGAAACTATCATGTTTTTAAACTGTACATATTTATAGCATCCTGCTCAGTCAGTCTAAGAAAACACACTGTACTGTCACTCATCAGGGCATGACAATGTCTTTCATTTGGATATCAGTCCTGCAGGTATTTTATTTGCAAATGTTCCTGTCATCAGCTCGCCAAGTGTAATTGTCAACACTTCTGTGGCTTGAAGCCAAAAGTTCTGCAAAACAGAGACTTTTAGATGAGTTTGTGATGAAGACAGTCCACAAGCAAACAGCATTTCATTGCCTTCTAAGGTCTTAAGGCACCAAAACAATGGACTTGTATTACGAGATGCTGTTTTCCAGCTCTTGCAGGCACAGTGATTTTATAATTCTATGAAGAGGAGAAAGCAGAAGGGCCAGGGTATAAAGATGATAATTTCTTGCACTTCAGTTTCTACAGATAATCAGATCAGAAGGTTGCCCTGGCTCTTAAACTTTGTGCTCCTGACTTTGTGAGGAAGTTGTGGACTGTTCTGCTCTCCCTGAGTAGTATTATAGAAGTATGAAAGTGTATCTGTGGTATGAGGCATTAGCTGAGCTTATTTTAAACAAATGAGCTGGACCATAGATTGAGAGCGGCAATGAGAGGAGAACAGATGTATGTCAGATATGAAGTCTCATAGCTCCCAAATAGGTGGAAAATGTTACCAAATTGGAGCATCGTGGCTTTCATGAGTGACCAATGCCAGTAGGCACACAGGCAAATCAGTGGAAAACTGAGCATCAGAATCTGGAATCATCTTTGTGATTGATCATATCCCAGGTTGGGCTTTTCCCTCTCAGCTTCTGACTGTTTAAAACAGGTGCAGGAGTGTCTCTTGCCCCATGGCCCCACTTGCTCAGTGACTGAAAGTAGATGAATTAGGGGTCAAGACTGACTCTTGTGCTATCACAGATGTTTCACTGATTGGAATGTTTTTTAGCCTTAGCAATGTCTGAGATGACGTAGGTAAATCAAACATCATCAGGACATAGCACCAGTTACGGGAAGCTGGGCTTCTCTGCTGTGAAGGTGTTAGCATGGTCCCTGGCAAGGTTTTAGCCTTGGCAACTAGCAGCTTCACAGGCAATTTGCAGTGCAATTCAGGGATTAGCATGGAGACAGCATTGTTCTGAACAGGGGATCTGGATGGTACCACCATATTCTGAAGGACAAGAAGGTTTAATAGACTGCGTGAGTCTGGGTTTATTGTCATCTAATGGATTCAGAAAGTATTTCATTTACTAGGAGAGATGAGGTCTCAGAGTTTAGCAAAAGAAAAGTGCTGACTTCCAGGAGACTATGAATTACTGAGTTCAGTTCTGTTCCTCCTTAGCCAACATACAATGAAAAGCCAAAACCTTCTGCTGAAGTAACAAATCTGCCTGTTCTGCATGTCCTGCTATCTGGCTTCTTTACTGGTTGGTTATGGCATTCATTGAGACCATGAATATTCCTTTTTAATTCTAGATCTTGAAGTTGATGCCAGCAGCTATGAACAGTTACATAATGTGGATTTCCCATGTGAAAACGGAGATGCATTGTACCCCTGTTCCAACACCACAGATGCATACGCTAAAATAGGTATGAAAGCAATTGTTGTTTTTTAAATAATTATTTTACAATCACTTGATATAGCTATTTCTTACAAATTCTGTTCTCAATCTGAAGCCATGGCATTTACTCAAGTAGCTTTTCCCTCAGGCATGGTAGATCTAATTTAGAGTACCTGAACCTGTGCGTTGTGGGGAAACTGATTAACAGTAGCTTGTGGTTGTTGGGGGAAAATCTCTCTATTAATGTCTCCTTCTGCTTAATACTTCCTGTCTCAACTTCTCCTTTCTTGTGATCTTTATTTCCTGAACAACAAGTTACAAGAAAAACTTAATTTAACTCTTCAATTTTACTTACACTGCAGAGTTCTGTTAATGAGGGTAAGACTACAAGAGTTTTGCTGTGACATTTACTGTATCACTACTGTGTTCCTCTTTTTTTTTCATTTGTTGCTAGCTGAATTAGTAGAATATGTGCTCAAGGATCAGCAGGAGAAGCAGGTCGAAGACATTTTTGGTAAGATCAATATGGCAAAGACTTATTTTCTCCATGACAGTGTTCTGGCTGACATGTGCTTCATCCCCCCAGTTTGAAGACAAGTATCTGGTATCTTCTTCCTTCCCTCTGCATACAGTGTCCCAGGTTTTCCTTGGAAAACTGAGGATTTTATGCATTTTTGCAGGCCATTCTCAAAGATGACAGTTTTGTCTCTGACCAAGCTGCTGATCATGTCACCATGGCCATAGAATATGCACATCTTAATTGTCCAGTGCAGTAATACCCTCAAGTAGCATCACACTTACCCTGAGCACTGCAGGGATGATACACAGATGTTCCCAGAGCATTTTGCATGTGTACACACTGATTTCTGTCCAGGATGCACAAAGCTGCCTGAGGAAGAATGTCAAGTTTTACTTCTCGCCCTGATCAGTGCAGCAATGCTATAATATATATATAAAATATGTTATAGATATATATTTTATTTTTATATATAGTAAATCGGTCCCTCATCCATCCTTGACCAGAGACATTGCTTGGCTTGTGGTACCAAATCATTGTTTTGATAACAGCACAAATACAGGTATTTACTATTCCAGAACAGATATATCAATAGGTGGCTGTTGAGAAATCCATAGAATCAGAAGATTCACAGAATATATGTATATCCTGTTTTATGTTTGAGCAAAATAATTTGGACTAAGGTCAATCCATTCCTAGAATAATTCTGGCTGCAGGAAGCTCACATGGCTTTTCAAATGGTTTACACTGCTCCCTGGTGTGTTTAAAATTTGGGGCATTTTGCACCTAATGGCAATATTTTTATTGGTTTTAGAAAATAACAGGATACAATATTAGTACTTAAGTATTTTCCAGCAAACTTCACAGTTCTTGCAACACAGAGTATGAAATCTTTTTAGAACTCTTTACTCTGTCTCTTGAAGGATCTAATCCCTTCAGCACATAAATTGAGTAGTACTGAGATCACACTGTGACGTAGCTGCGATGTTTTATCCTTTGCTCATCATTAGAGCATTGAGAAGTACTTACATTTTATTAGCCACTGAATTTATGGCAGTAGATTAATAGTTTGCAGTTCAGAAATTAACACAGGGTGACAAAGTAGCATTCAGAGCTCTATGGGCTTTCTAAATCATATGGACCTAGATACATCTTTTTTCACATGATTTGTTTTTTATCCTTTATTTGGAGCATATCTCATTTTTACTCTCTGTTGGTGTGTTTCTCTTGTTTTTACTTCTTTCTGTAATTTTTTTAGGAGAACAAACATTGACATTTGGCCGTGTTTCATGTTTTTAGCAGGGAACCTTATTTTGGATGACATTGCTGCTGAAAACACTGAGAAATTTCCTGACATAAAGATGCAGACATGTCTTAAACGAAGTAAGTGTAAAACAGTGAGAATTTGAAAGGCTTTGTGCCTGAGTTCTAAACTTGCATTACAACCCCTTGGCTTTAGCACAGCCCCAATGCACTTGTCATGCAGTTCTTCACTGACACCACATGTGCTTCCTCTGCCTTTGTTCCTGCTCATGGGCCGGAAATGAGAGCAGCTCTTCCAAGCGTAGAATTTACAGTTCACAGAATTTGTTGTCCTGTAACACAACATTAAACATGTTATATTTCTTTGCATGTTTATCATCCTCATGACAGTGTTGACTTTGTTTTCAGTGTATCTATGGCTTAGCAAGCATTGGCTGAACAATTGCCTCTTTAATAGCAAGCACAAATCTTTGGCACAAAAATTTGCAGCCTAATTAAAACTTCACAGTCAGAGTGAAATAACATGAGGCTTTTCACATTCATTTTTATACACTGGACCTGTACCTGAAATAGCTGAATTGAAACTGATAACACCCTCTTCTACTTTAAAAAGTTAAAATAAGTTTCATGGGGTAAACTTAAAATTACCAAAATTTTGTTACTTACTATGACCTTTCTATTTTTCAGCCTTCCTAGGCTCTGTAGAGAGTTACTGTGATGCTTCAGAACCTAAATATAAGAAAATTGGTAAGTCATTGGCTGAATAGGAGAAAGTTATTGAACATATATTGTCTCATGTTCCAAAATCTCATCCTCTGTTAGGTATTGTAACTCTAACTTCTAGAAAGGTTTGCTCTCATAGATTTGGTGATTTGGTGAGTCATTTTCATGTTTCTGCAAAAATCACACTTTTATATTCCTCCAACTAATTTATTATATAAAAAAAATCTATGTCCTCTTATCTGCAGCTATTAAATTGTGCATCTTAGCATCAGGTAGCCTAGGAAAAGTTGGATCCTTATGCTTCAAAAGTACATGTTCCTGCCAGGTGATAGGAACATTACTTGCTTAACATCAGCAAAGGCGCAGTTGAGCTTTCCTAAATCCACATGAGAGAAGAAAGCAAAATAGTGGAGAAGTGGGTCAGTGCCAAATTTTGTAAATTTTATCTAGTACACCTTTTTTTCACTGGATTTTTGGACAATGTCTGACTTGGAACGAAGAGGATCAAACCCAGGACATGCGAAGCTATGAGCTGAGTCATGTTACCCATCAGGTCATAGCTCTGCATGTCCTGGGTTTGATCCTCTTCATTCCAAGTGTGACATCATCCAAACATCCTAGTGAAAATAATAACTGTGAAGAGATGATTTCCTGGCCCAGTCCATGCTGTAAAGTCGTTTAAACCAAAGAAAGAAAGGGAGAAAGGGAAATTTCTAGGCTTTGCACATCGTTAGACCATCTACAAGATAACACCTGGGACCAGCAGGCAGGCTGGAACTTGTTTGTTCCCTGGGTGTAAACTGGTGCTAATGTTCTTACCCAACTGTAGCCTAAAGGGGTATTTCAGGCAGAGATAAACCAGCAAAATACTCTTCCAAAATCTATGTGAGAGCAACCAGTTGTGACTATTTTTTATTGTGTTTTGAATATACATATTATTCATTGTATGCCAGCACACCTTACAAGCCTCCTAAGGGGAACTCTGACTGTACCAAACCCTAGGGGCCATGTACATGTCAGGCAGGGCAGCCAAACCAGTGTGTAACCTAGAGATCCACCCAGAGTGCTTGGATCTTGGGACTGCACCTCAGCACAATTCAGGTAAGGAACTGGCATAGACTGCATGAAAGTCGTAGACAACATACATGTGCACCATAACTGTGATCCAAGCTGGTTTTCCAGTGTTCTTGTGGAGTTCTGAGGGAGTGATGAGGGAGGATTGAGCAGAATTTAGCTCAGTTAGCTGTGAAAAAATATGTTTGCTAGCTCTGGGAAGGTTATCAGAGTTTCTACTTAACTGGTACCTGCTAATTGTAGTTATTTAGACATAGGTGAAGTTGCTGGCAGTCAGTACCCGTTAAAAGTGGAATACTTTCTATTTGCTTAAGTTCCTTTGTTGATTTGGCACTTCTAAAAGCCTTTTATGCCACACTGACAATAATAGTTTACCATAAGGAAATGGCACATCAGTGCCAAATAACTCATCCTACAGAACCTGCATTCCAGTCGAAAGTATCATTACAGAGCTAACAGGTGCTTTGTAAAGCTGCACTTATCCTTTTACTGGAAGTCCTTAGAATATTATCTGTTTCTCTACTGTCCTTGACCCAATGCAGGTGCTGAGGAAGGAACTTATACGTAAGACAGTATAAGTACTGGGTAGAAAAAACCCAGTTGACAAAAAATGAGCTACTTGACAAAATCAGGAGTTTATTTAACTTGTCACGAGTGCCACAGTATGATCCTGCAAAGGCAAATGCAGCAGCTCTTCAGAGGTGTAAGACTACTTACAGTAAAGAGAATAATGTGTACTAAAGTTCAAAGTAGTAAGCCAAGGATTATATTCTTTGAAAGGAATTGAATGAAATAGTGGCACAAACCCCAGACAGGTTTGTAGATCCTGATAAAAACATCAGACCACAGAAAGTGATGAAATACAGACTTACTTGTTGCAGTTAGACAGGAGAGGAAAGGAAAAAGCAAAACCAACTCTGAGAATAGGGGTGTGACAAAACCAAGGAAACTAGCATACTAATTCAAATAAGCGTGTCTTACTTGATTTGTAATAATCTTTTGATGAGCAGATGAAATTGTACAATGCACAAGTCTCTCTCCCCATATGTCCTGTTCTTGGAGGGAAAAAATGTGCTACAGACAAGATGAATCTTTAAAAACGCTGGTGTTGGTGACTGTTCTTTGGGAGACACTTAACACACACTAGTTGTCCTTACACTGTAGTGTCTGAGTAGGGAGTCAAGGTCCCCAGTTTATTGCTCTTGGGCCTCTCTGCTCTTGTGCAATATTGAGACAACAAACTGTGCGTGGAAAGTTGGTACAGCCAATGTAAGACCTTGTTATGTCTTATCTGTCAATCTTCCATATATAAGATCATGTATATCTGGATACACCTGTAAATAAGACAGGCCAGGAAAGATGAAGACAAAGAAAATTTAAAGAGTGAACTACTGAGAAGAAAAGGTGATCTGCTACAGAATTTAATAAATAAATTTTAGATTTTGAGAGCTAAATACTTTTCAGAAAGCTATTGTAAATTGTTCTTGCTTTTGGAAAATAGAAACGCAGCTGATCAGAATCAAGTGGTTTATTCTATCTACTGAGACCTCTTCTTTGATTCCTTTAACTTCTACCAATGAGACAACTTTTTCCTTTTGTTTTGCTGTTTTGTTTTAAAGTGGATGTCCCTGCAGTGTCTGCAGGGGATGGCAGTTTCTTTGCTATGCCTTTCAACAGCCATCCCGTGAGCTGCACCTCCCTCACTAACCAGCACATGTCCTTTTCTGTTCCTGCTGCCCATGGACTGGAAAGAAGCTTCATAATTTCTGGTACGTAGAGTACAGCTGTAGGTGTGCACTTGTGCACAAGGGGAAAACTCTCTTATAAATCTTGTCATGGATTATGAGCAGTGGCAAGAAAAACAGGTATGGCAACTGTTTCAGTCAAGCACTTAAAAGTGGGGCACTCACTAAAAGAATGAAAAATATTCAAGGGAAATTAAAAGGGCACTGCCCCTAATGAAATAAAATGAATCTTTCATTTATTTGGTGCAGGTTATAAGAGAACAGTTATTTACTATATGCTAATCTAAGTAATTACTTGTCTTAAGAATAGGAAGTCACAAAATTTTCATTAATAAGCTTTAATTTAGTTCCAATTTCTTTTTCACCCAGAGGTTTGTAAAGGACTGAGAGATAATTACATTTGCAACAGTAGAGCAAAATCTAGGCTATGATTTAGCTCATAAAAGCTGAGCAGTAATCTCACTGATGGGCTGTGTAGCCACCTGGCCTGGGCCATGCTGGGTAGCAGAGGGTGCTCATGGTACACTGGGAAGTGCTAATGACAAAGGCCCAGTTCAAAACCTTTCACTGCTAAGTCTGTGCTGGTAAGGAACCAAAAGCAGTGTGTAAGTTGGAAGCCTTGAAGTACCTGATGCGAGCTGAAACAGCATAAAGTAGCAGAAGAAATTCTGTCCCACCTACAAAAACTCGGAGCTATGGCTGATTAAATTGCAAGCACTGAATCATCAAAAAACTTTCCCAGTGTGGGTTGAGAGGGAGGATGCTTGTACAGCTTGCATGATGTGCAGTTATGTGGGAAGGATGTAGTGCAAAGGAAGGTAAAATTAATGCAGATACATACTATTTACACTATTTGCTGTTCTATATACACTATTTACTCTTCTCTGGATCTCTGGCTATACATTTACAGACTTTGCCTGAAGCACTTTTCCTTATAATAATAGAATTTCTCTTTAGACTATCAAAAGCAGTGACTCCTAAAAGCTGGGTAATCCCTTGTATTTCATGCTCATCGTACCTTGTAAGTGTTTTTTTTAATGGATTCTGTGGACCTTATGTGATCCTATGAATTCTCCACAGGGAACATTTGCCTAGAAGTTGCCAAAAGTAGCTTTTAGAAAGCTTTTTCCTTCTTATAAAGCTTTAAAAACAGAAGAGTAATTATTCTGCACTCATTTCAGGATTGTCAGAACCTTTGACCTCAGAGTGCCTGCCACTCGGTGTGAAAGGGTGCCAAGAGAATCCAGGCTTTGCAGGTCCTCCTCAGCAGATATTTAACTTTGTTCTTGAAAATGGCACATCTGATGTTATAGTATATCCAGGTAAGAGCAATAGCCTTTCATCCACATAAAGAGGCATAAAGTGCTAAAAAATCAATGCTGCCAACAGCAGCATTGATTAAATTCAGTTACTGATAGCTATGATATGCTGAAAACTATGCTTTGTTTCTTGCCAGTGCTGACATCTTCCATGGAAACATTCATATCTCCAAGTTTTCCAGTTAATTTATATGGTAAGTAGAAAATTGGGGTTTATATATGTACAGCACTTTGAACTGGGAGAGGAACCATATTGCTTCTTCTCAAAGTCAATTCTCGCCTCCAGGTTTTACTTATATTGACCTCATTGAGGAAAATAAAAATTGATGGCATTTGTATTGATCACTGGCTGCTTAGTCTGATCCAGAATGAAGTACAGATAAGGGTTGTAGAGCTATAGGTTCAGCAGCCAATCCAGTGTGTTTGCTATGACATCAGTTTCTGGAATAAGTCATGTTTAGTTAAAACAATGCAAAGTCCAGGGTGCTGGAGCACCCTCACAAAGTGAGAGATGATCTGATGCTGGCATGGCCTGAGCATCCTAAATGCTCGGTGCTGGCAGCCAGACTGCAGCCAGCTCCCATGGAAATCCCAAACCCAACATGATAACAACTTATTTAACTAAACAATACTGTAGCCTAATGCACAGAAAGGCTTTGCAGAAATGCAAAGAAATCAGGGCCATGGTCAGGATTTAACAGTCCCACTTAAGGTAACAAACTTTCCTGAGACACTTTTCTTCCAGCCCTCAGAAAGCTGTTGGAACCTGGAGTTTGGTATCAGTGTTGTTTCTGGTCCCTGTGCCCAGTACGGGGGTTTGTTGCCCTCTGGTGGCTTCCACCACCCCAAAAGCAAAAGTATAACTAAGTGGAGATTAAGAGGCAAATATCCCTAGGTGTCTTTGTAAATTGTATATGTACTGTTTATGTGAATAAACAGTGCTGATAATTCCCACTGATTTACTGCAGCACAACATACGTATGCCACAAGCCTTGGAATTCCAAATGAAGCAGCAGAAGAATTAGCACGTAAGATGCCAAGCCAGTTTTCTTTTCCTTTTTTAAAAAGTTCTTCACTCCTGACTGATTTGGCCAGTTTCCCATCTAAATGTCTCATTACAGATTTTTCTTCTGTTCTTCCATTCTATTTTCTTATTTAATAAAATAAATAGTAAATCAAAACCAGACGCTTGCACAACCCTTCTTTATTTAATATCTTTCTTACTGGAAGTCTGTGGTGCTTCCCTTTTAGAAGCAACTCTGAACTCAAACCATTCTGAAGGTTGCTGGCACACAGGGTAGGAATTAATTTCCAAAACCCTGAAACTCTAAGATTTGTATTTCTTTTAGACCACATTCTACATTAAGATAATCAAAATGTTATTATGGTATGAAACACATTGGTACATATTTAGGGAGATTTATCTGTTTTGATTTGGGTGATTTTTTGCACACTTCTGCTGTGTGTGGTTACAAAACTCTGAGGCTGGGTTTGTTACAGCCTCTGTCAATTTAAATTCTGTCTTGCATCTGCAAAGCTCTTCCTACCAAAAGTTGTCAAAACTGATACTCTGCAATTACCAGTGTGTAGAAAATGTGCTCTCTCTGAAAAATTCCCAGTTTCTTTGTGTAAAGCAGACACTGTTCATCTGACCCAAGTGCAAAAGTCTGCAGTAGTTTGAAAACAAACAGGTGAAAAGAAAGCAAGTCGGACAGCAGCAGGATTTTGTCAGGGAGAGTAATGGGTAAATACTGTTGCCAACAGTCACTTCTCTGTGAATTTCATCAGTGCTTGGTTACAAGGTGTAGAATAACAAAAGGAAGCTATTGCTTTTGAAGACATACGGAAGCACTGTGTGTGAACATGAATTTATGCAAAACACTGACATTTGAAAAGAACAGTGGATGTCACCTGCTAATGGTAGATCTGCTTCACGCAACTGTCAGGACACCTGTGGTTATGTTTGGTGCCATTCTGCCTCCCACCACGCACGTCAGCAGAATCCTACTTGCAGGAGAATTTTTTTCATTTTCCTTGTAAAATTAACAAAATATTTCTCTTACTCTGAATATATGCTGCAATGAACTTGAAAATTTGCACAGATCTTATTGTTAAAATTAGTAAAGCTGAATAATTTATTATCTAGGCATCTTCTTCAACTATATTGTTTTGTTTTTCCAGATTTACAAAAGTCTCAAGAAGTTCAAGATTCCATAATTCCTTCTAAAGAACTTTTCAAAAAACCAGGTAAGTTTAGAACTCTTTAACTTAAACCTTCCAGTATTTTTTGGAAAAAGATTCTGTGTTTCTTTCCCTACAGAAAAGGTACTTGTAGGAATCATTCAACAATTTGTGAAGCTGTTCTGAGGGTCTGAGCACAATTCCTGGTTTCAAGATGTTAGACTTGGCTTCTTTTAGATATCTAGCTGTAGTACCTGTGGTCAGTGTACTTAGGTGGTTTTATCATCTCTAGAGAGAGCTCCAAACTTATTCAGTTCATAGAGCTGAAAGTGTCTGTTGTGCCTGCACTTCTCAGCTGCAATTGAATGGGGTAAATCCAGACCTATGGTGTTTATGGGAATGCCTGTGCTTTCACCATATTGCAATTAGGCACTTAAAGCACCATGAAATGATGTTTGTGGACTGGTTCCTTCAGTCTGTGTGTGCTCTTTATTTCTCTAGAGCAAGTGGAAACATTCTGTTTATCACTTAAGGATTATTTCCGAGACACATGCAAATCTGTGACCATGGAGCGGGAAGTAAATCTGGATCACCTGTTCATTGATGGGACACTTGTTCAAAGTCAAACTGAAACCAGGACTGGAAAGAATAGTGCAAAAGCAATGGAAAAGGAGCTGGTAACTTGCAGCCTGCAAGAGAGGGAAAAGACAGCCATTGATAGAAGCCAAATATTTGAAATCCCACCGCGTAAAGACTTAGAGACTAAAGTGATTGTGGTGCTGGGAAAAGCAGGAATGGGCAAAAGCATTCTCATTCAGAAGATCTGCCAGGACTGGTCCAATGGAGAGTTTTCTCAGTTTGAATTTGTATTTTGGTTTGACTGCAAACAAATAAGCTTGCCTGAGAAGCAATACAGCCTGAAGGAACTACTGCTTGAATTTTTTGTAAAACCTCAAGAGGGAAGCAAAGAGATCCTTGAGTATGTATTGAAAAATCCTGCTAAAGTCCTTGTGGTTTTTGATGGTTTTAAAGGATTGCAAGATCACGAGAATTTTTCTCGTTGCTCAGCCAGCCAGCCTGAAAAGGATTTGTTCAGTATAAAGGAGCTGCTTTCAGGACTCATCCAAAAAAAGATACTCAATGGCTGTACTTTATTATTTACAGCAAGACCAAAAGACAAATTGTACCAGTGCATGTCCAAAGTGGATAAGACTATTGAAATAGTAGGATTTTCCCCTCAGCAGAGAGAATTGTACATAACCAAATATTTTGAAGAATCACCTTACTGTGATAGTGCACTGAAATTAATCAAAGAGTGTGAGTACTTGTTTAGTCATTGTTACAGCCCTGTTATGTGTAGATTTGTTTGTTTTCTCTGTGAGACAGTACTTGAAATGGGAGAGAAAAGTCTTCCTTCAACTCTTACTGAAGTCTTCCTGAAATTTTTTCAGCAGAAGATAATGCTTATGCAAACAGATGTTACAACCACACAAAATCAAGAGAGTCTTGCTATCCTAGCCCGTATAGCCTGGTGTCTTGGAGAAAAGCACCAAAGCGCCATGAAAAGTGATCTCCTTCCTTCTAAGGAAGTTAAAGAGTTTGCTCTGAAGTATGGATTTTTCCTGCCATTTGCACTCCCCAGACATTCAGATAGTGAAGAGGAGGAATTTGGGAGCACATTCTCTGATTTTGCCATTCAGAATTTCTTGTGTGCACTTCACCTTTTATTAGCAGAAGAGCTCAAGGATAAAAATCTAACAAAGTACCTGTCTTTTCTATCCAAGAAGAAAAAACCTTATAACTGGTTAGATTTAATGCCTCGATTTTTGGCTGGTTTGATGTTTCTCCAGGATGACCCCTACTTCTGCTCTCTTTCAAATGAGGATGCAAAACAATCAACCAAGAAGCAGAAAACACTATTGAAATACATTAGAAGGCTGCAGATTAATACTCTCTGTCCAGAGAGGTTGCTGGAGCTTTTACGTTGTGTTTATGAAACACAGAACAACTATCTTCTGCAGCATGTGGCCTTAAGACTCGAGTCAGACTTGTCTTTTCTGGGCATAGTTCTTATACCACCTGATGTCCATGTCCTGCACTCAATTTTGAAAAGGTCAAGAAAAGAGTTTTCCTTGGATTTGCGAAACAGCGGCATTGACATGCAAGGGCTGCAAGCCTTGGTCAGCCTAAGCAATGTGACATCGTTCAGGTTGGTCACTCTCTGTACCCCATTGCATTATCCATAGCACTGTGCCTAGATGACACTTCCATGCAACAACAGCAGTCACATCTGTTGGTTTTGCATGTTTTGTTATTTCACAGGGCCTCCCTCAGTGACACAGTCAGGCTCTGGAAATCTTTAGAACAGACAAAAGACTACGAACTGCTGAAAGCATCCACAGAGAAATTTGTTCTTGATCCCTTTAAGGCAAAGACAATGAAGGACATCAGTGACCTCTCCGACCTTGTAGAGATGCAGGAGAAGATGATGAATTGGTAGGATCATTTATGATCAAATCTTCTCTTACACCAGCAGTTCATGAAAACAGGGTTTCACTACCAGTGCTGGACAGTGGAGTTGCCTGCTTGTCCAGAGGAGAATTAACTAAGGGCAGTGCAAGCTCCTGGGTCATCTCAGGGGGTTCTCCTACCCTGATGTGAGGTGGTTGTCATGGCAGGGAGGAGCAATGACAGCACCGTGCAGAGCAGTCATCAAAACTGCCAATAATAAAGCCAGCTGTCATTTCTCTTTAATCTCTGGGTATGCCATCTTCCAATTGCTTTCAGTTACATAACTTGGGCTGATTCTTTCCCCCTATAGCACCTGGGCATAAATGAAAGCCTGTTTTGCACTGGTCCCAAATGGCCTGAGTCAGTCCTTTAGCCCAGGAAGTAAAAGCTTGTGTTACATGGTCTAGAAACCCTGTTCCATCCCTGCTGCTGATGTAGCTAGGGGATTGGTTGCAATTAAAAACATGCAGAAATAAAGTTCTGGTTTTGGGGTTTTTTTAATGATGACTTCAATTTTAACTCAGGTGGAGTATTTTGATTAAAATATAGACAAAACAGTTTCATGTTTGACAGAAAATAGTTGATTTAGAAAATTTTTTTTCAAGTTTTGTTGGAAAAAGAGCAAACATTTGCACTATGAAAGAGAATTATTGGATTGAAATTACTCAGTTGAGAAAAGGTTGGAGCAGAAGTTACTCTGAGGTTTCCTGGTTCCTCAGTTAGGGCAACCGTGGTTTATTTTCTGTAAAAATTTGCTAACCAATTATTTTTAAAGCATGGTTTTGGCTGCTAAAATATTTATCACACTCTGGTTCTACTGTGATTTATTTAGTGTGCAAGGAGCATCTGGTTGCACCCACTATGAAATTCCTGCCATCAGAAACCTCAGAAAACTCGAATTTGCGTAAGTGCTAAGCTTCTACTGATTGAGATGGTCATGTTTAGGGAGGAGCAGTCATTGATGTTGGCTACAGCCATTGCACTGATGTATAGTCAGCTTATGGTACAGCATTACGTAAACCCCATTTATTGCTATCTTGCTATTCTCTGAACTAGATTTATTAAGTCGTGGCCAAAACTCACAAAGCATAACTTCTGGCTCCTGCAGTGATACAGATCAATGGGGCTCTACCAATTTCGTTTGGTTTTAGTATAAGTTATCTCCTTACCACCAGGTGTAATCTTGTGCCACAAGGCATAAAACATCTTGACTGTGATCCAGCTACTTAGGAAATACTTTTTCCCCCAGAAACACTCAACTTTTCTATCTGAGTCTTCTGATGTAATTTTCTACCCTATCAGAGCTAAGGGCATGAGAGGATTACATCAGAGAATGCCTCCCAAATAAATTATTTAGCACCCTTTTCCTGGAAGACGGAAGGTTGACTTAGTAACACTACTTTAAAAGTGACGTTTTAGTAACACTTCTTTTTTTTCCTCCAAACTGTAAGCAGCCTCCAAGGCTATTCTATTGCTCAAAATATCCTGCCATAGCTTGTGAATTCGGTTGGGCAGAAATTGCAGCAGTGCAATGGAGAATTCTCATCAGACCTTCACCTGTTTCTTGCTCTGCAGCTCTAACCCAACCTGGGACAGCTATGCTTGGCCTCACTTCTGATTTTATGCTGCTTTCCTCCTTTCCTCTTCCTATTTCCTTTTATTTAAATTTTGTTCAAAATTCTAATCCTTTTAACTAGCTGAAATTGTTCTGATACCAAAGAAACTCAAATAGGTTCTAAGAGACAAATGCTTTGAGCATGAATATCAAAGTGCAATTTATGCTTTAAGCTGCAGTAAAATGTCAATCTTAAGTTAGACTGAATTGGCATTAGTTGGGGGAAAAATAATTTTGTTTTCATTTGAGTTATACTGAGATAGATATATATTTCATCTCAGGGTTATACTTAAAAACCTGAAAAAGGTAGAGAAAGAACAGAAATACAACCATCTAAAACAAGTGAGATGAGTCTTGCAAAGAGGAACAAAAAAGTGGCAAATGCATGTCCCGCTGCTGCTGTGCAAGCTCTGTCCTGCCTGACCTTAGCTTTGTTGGTCCTCATCTGGAGGCTTCCCAACAGAACTCCTTGGGGCAGGTGGTAGGGAATGGCTGCTTCTGAGGAGTGTAAACTGGTTTATATTGGGAGCTGCAGGGAAAGAACTTAAAAATTCATGAGTTTTGCTGCTTGTGAGTGTGTGAAAAACCTGCTGCTTCTGTATTTTCTTCCAGGCTGGGTCCAGCATGTGGTCTTCAAGGATTGCTAAAACTTGTGAAAATTCTTGCTGCATTTCCATCACTTCAGCATTTAGAGTGAGTTCTGCTAAAGATTAACTCTGCCAACGTTTCTCCTCATAAGCCCTTGATGATGGAGGAGCTCTTGTACCCAAGAAATACTTTCTTTTCCAACAAGACTCCTTGTTTGATGACCAAACTGAACAGCAGAAACATTCCCGGACTGTAACAGACTGAAAGCTGACACTCCCCATCCTCCCTCGAGACACCTGGTGGTGGTTTGTTCAGAACTCCTCAGTCCCTTCCTGGGGTGTTCCTGGGTGGTTAAAGGTTCAGTAGAGAGACCCCTGAGTGCTCCCCCCTTCCTGCCCCACCACTGAACTGCCTGCAGTGTCTTCTGTCTTCACTGGAGCTCCAGAACATCCATGACAAACCAACTCCCTTGTAGTTTTAAGCTCCTTTACACTAGAAACAATTGTACCAGCAGTAGTCAATGTTGTACCATGGCATCTGTGGGAAGGTTACTGGGTTTTGAGAGGTCCTTTGGCCTTACTCAGCCCATTGGCCATTTTTCTGTAGTGTATCTGACCTTTTCATGATATTTCAGGAGAACAATAAAGCATTAAAACTGAAATATGTCCAATATATCCCAGCATTATCTGTCAGATTAGAAGGGGGTATCTGAAATTGTGACTAGATATGAGGAAAAACTTCATTTTTAATACTCCCTCTCTGGAGAAAGAGCTGTTTAGGCACAGATTTACAGCCTTTGCTGGATTTTGTCAGTTCTGTATTTTTGTGTGCACAGGAAATCTCATTTCAGCTTAGCTGGAACACAGCTATTTCATAACCGTTTTAATAACCTTGCATATCAAAGGAAATGGGTCAAGCCATTCAACTAGTAAAAAAAATTCTTAGGCTGTAAATTTGGGCAGCAGAAAGCTGCTTATTAGAGAAACTGTAATTTGTGTCATGCTTCATGCTGATTGAGGCTACTGCAGAGAAGAAGCTTTTCAAGATAGAGTGGTCTCTGAGGTGAATAAACCACAAAAATTTAGATTGAAAGGGAAGTTAATTCTCTCTTTGTCGTCACACAGCCTCGATGCTCTGAGTGAAAATGGCATAGGAGATGAAGGAGCAAAAAGTCTATCTGAAGTCTTTCCAACCCTGACATCACTGGAAACGTTAAAGTAAGTGCAAGGTTAACAGTTCAGGGGAATTTTGAAAAGAAACAGATTAAACCTAGAGGGTTAAGGGACTGTGTGTTAACAATTATGGGCAAACGTATCCCATGGGCATGGAAGACCAGTGAGCCTATGGAGATTCTTAATGGGTACATTCATTGGACAAATAGGTTAATCCTTCCTGGCTTCCCTTCAAGGGCTCTGTTTTGCCCTTTTTGCTGCATTTGGTCTAAACAGACTGTCCAAACTATATTTTAAAAAATTGAAAATTAATTTCCCCCACATTGTAATAAATTAGAATAAATGTGCTCAACTAACAAAGTGGTCTCACTTACTGTAGTTTATCACAGAATAAAATAACAGACCTGGGTGCAGAGAACCTCGCTACAGCTCTCCCTTCCTTGTCTTCCTTAAAAACACTAAGGTGAGTAGTTGTATCCTGTTGGGCTGTATCCTGTTTGTAAAACATACCTAGCTGTCTCTGTCAGAAGCTACTGAATATGGAGCAAAGAGGTAACACTGTGCAGCAGCCAAGCTTTTGACTGCATTCTTGCATTAAGTCTTCAGAAAGAAGAGGAGAAGCAGTGTGACAGACATACAGAAGGGTATCTCGGGAATTTAGCAAGGACTGTGCTGATTTTTAAATCCAGTCCATAATACCCACTTATGAATCATGCCCTGCACATATGTGCACCCAGGGCCACCATCTTCTGCAACAAAGTTGTTTGTGTTTGCTGATATAGGGACAATGGTCCATCCCACTGCATGGGGATATCTGGCACAGGCCTGAATAAAGTAGGGAATGCAAGAAACCCTGGTGTGCAATTCTGGAGTAATTTGGGAATGGGGAAATCTTTCGAATGCTGTACCCCAAATCTTTGAGCTTCATTTTTTGGCATATTTTTAATTTGATCTAATGTAAACAGAAACGTTCTTTTTATCCATAGTATAATAGCATCTAGACCTATTTTTACTGTACCTGTGCTAGGTGAAGAAGGATGTGGCCATTTGCCTTACTTGATACAGGAAATATGAATGTGTGTTTTAAACTTTAACTACAAATAAGGATAAATTGAAAGTTAAGATGTACTAACCATATTTGAAAACCCTTGATCTAGTATCTGTTTACATTATCCATTATTCAATTGTGACTATACTGGTTTGGTTTTCTGCAGCTTGTACAATAACAACATTTGTGATTTTGGAGCAGAAAATCTGGCAAAAGTTCTTCCTGCAATGACATCTTTAAGAGTGCTAGAGTGAGTATGAAATCTTTTGAGATGTCCCAGGAAAGCTTACTTCCTTGAAGACTGAAAATACAAATGTTCCATGTTTGGTTTTCAAGGAGACAGAAACTGAGGAAAAGGATTTTGGGGAAATTTCACGGGGAAAATGTGCTTATGCACATCAGATAGATAGTGAGTGATTAGAAAGTGATTAAGGAACAGTTCACCATAAACCCAAAAATACTGATGTTAAAGTGGGAGATTAGCGTCATGGGGAGCTGGAGAATGACCAGAAAAAGGAATCCCTCAGATGAGTTAAAATAGTGAAGTTCTCATTCAACCTTTTGAGTTTATTATTACAGGTTTTTTGAATCAACAATCTATTTTGGGTTTTTTCCCTTTTTTCTTCCTTAACCCATCTGCAGATTAGCCTTTGATTAATCAAATTATTTTTTGTTTTGAATTAAATGTCTGATTACAGCATTTGATTTGAATTAACAAAGTTGTTTTTTCATTCCTCAGTGTTCAGTATAACAAAATAACTGGTGTTGGAGCCCAGCAGCTGACTGACAGCCTACGAAAATGTCCCCATATAAAGAACTTGGTGTAAGTCTCTTGACAGGCTGTTTGCTGTATCTTCATCCTGTAAAACTGGGTTAGAGATCATGCTAAAGCTGCCTTGTGTATTTGTCAGATTTATAAGAAGCACAAAAGAAGACAAAAGTACAAAAGCAGAGATGTTAAAAAACGTTGTCTCTGGTTTTCAGCTGCGTTAGTTCTCAGTGGTCCCAGGCAGTTGAGCTTGTCTTGCCTTAAACAGTTTACACTGAGCCTCCTTTTGTTAATCTTCCACCCTCCCAGAGAACCAGACCTACTCTGTGCTCCACCACTTGTGTTTGAGGGATGAGCAGCCATCATTAGAGGTTAAATAGACTGAAGCTACCAATACACCTTCAGAAGAGAGTTTGATGGAAACTGCGAGAACATTTAGAGACAGGAGTGCAGTTGTGCCCTGTAACCAGAGTCCACAAGGTTATGGAGTACTGAACTGCTTTTTTCTAAATCAAAATGCATTTTCTTTGCCCGATAGTTTATATACTTTCACAGCATGATAGTCGAAGGGAAAGAGAAAAAAAAAAAAGAAGAAAACAACAGCAACAACAACCAAAAAAACCCACAAACATACCAAAAACGCCAAAAGGAGGTGAAGCAAATTACGCTTCTTAAAATCTCTTTCCTTTCTGAATTTGTCCTTACAGGATGTGGAATCCCACAATTCCCTATGGAGTTCTCGAACACCTTCACCAGCTGGACTCCAGGATCAGTGTGTAGATTCGGAGGATTCCATAAAGGTAATATAAACCTTGGCTGCCTGAGACAACCAGGTTTGTTTCCAGGCTCACTGGCAGGAGGCACAGTTGCAGTGTCCATGTATCCATGGACTAGTTTGGAGATGCTGCATGAGTGGCACATACCAATGTCTCATCAGGCCCCCTTTCCCCGCACTCACCTTGCATCCCCCACCTCCCTGGCAGCTGCACTAGCAGACTGCAAGTGCTATATTAAGAAAAATTGACTTCTAGAACTCCCAGTCCAGCCCAGTTCAGTGACTGGCAGCTGCCCTGCTTACCTTCTCTTTTCTGTTGCAGAAAACTAAAGCTCTGTGTACTTCTCATGTTTAATAGATGAGTTCTGTACTCTTCAGAGCTTGTTTTGTGTTGATTTTTAGTAAGTCCTTTCACTTTTCCTTTGTTTAATACAAATGCTCAACAGCTGCTTGTCTCACTATGCAGCTGTACCTGTACTGTACTCCGAGCAAAACACTCCCTCCTACATTCCCTGTTCTCAGTCTTGTGTGGTTTAGCCACTGGCAGCCACTTTTACTTCATTGATTCTGCCTGCACAGTTTCAAGGAACCTTGCAGTTTTGCATTGTGAAGAATTTAATAAGTTTGTCAATGATTACCAGGATCTGACTGCCTTGATGGTTCTGGACTGAAGGACCTGCAGCCAGGATGGGAAGTTGGGGTGTTTGTGTAGGACTTCTATTTCCAGTTTTCTGCCATGTGCTTCCCCTTGTTCTTAAAAAAAATATGCAGGTTGCATCAATGAAATGATCCCAGAAGAATGAGATGCCAGAGTCAAGCCAGATATCAAATGTGTTCCATCTTTCTTTAGATGGCAAGAAAACAAATTGCAGTGTGATCACCAGCTGCATGAGCCATGCTTTGAATGGGCCTGGCCATGGAATGGCTGCAGTTGCCACTGGCTCTCTGGACCATGCCGTGGGCCAAGCTTTTGCATGACTCCTGCTCTCAGTGCAGTAATCACCAGATGTAGACTAGGCTGTTTGTATGGCACTGACCTGGCTACAGGCTGTGGGAGATTCAGCAGCTTCACAGACCAGCTTTACACAGCAGCAGGGAAAAATTGTGGTGCTCCTTACTAGCCCACAGTCAACTAAGTCTTTGTCCTGATGAAAAACCCTACCTACTTAGGACAGGAGACATTAGGGACATGAACACCTGCATTAGCACTGAGGATAAATAGCAGCAGGAAGTCTGGATCCTGTCTGCCAACCTTGAAACATCCAGCATCCACCAGTCACCGTTGTCTGTTTACAGAGCTCATCAAATCTATGATTTTGGTAATCTTAATGGTGATTAGTCTGATGGGCGTACATCTAATGTTCTGTTTTTATCATTTCACAGGTGTCTTAAAGAAGAGGGGAGGGTGTCCTCTGTGCTTTCCTGTCTTCTTGCTGCTTTATGAATTGGTGTTTTCATGTTTGTTGCAAAAAAGTCACATTTTTCGTTTGTTGCAAAAAAGTCACACAAAGTTTCTAAGTGATGCTTAAATTGGGTGAGTTATAGAGTTTTAAATGCTGTTCAAAGACCCAGCTGTATTTCTACTGAAGTGATGAAGAGTTAAGCAACATCAAATTTCAAAGATTAAAAGAACATCTGGATACTGTGACCACCATTAAAGGAGACCAGGAACCACCAAGATATTGATACCATAGAATTCCATCATTGATACATCAAAGAGCAAACTGAAAGCTGCTCAACCTGCAACATCTGAAGCACTGACAGATCAAATCTGATTGTTTACTTCATGGTGCCAGTGGCAACTGCCATCAAGTTTGGTCTGATGATTCTGGACTTTTAAAGCTCAGTGTTACAGATTTCACCTGTCTGTATGGCCTGATTTGAAGCACTAGGGTGAGGAGCATAAAAAGAATCATCAGCCCTAGAAAATGTTCTGATATTATAAGATTATCCACAATAATCTAGAAGTTGCTCTTTTCTTCATGCTAATAACCAATGCTGGCTTAAGGGATAGAAACATACCTTCTATGACTTGTTACAGAATCTTTCAAAAAGTTTGGGGAAAAAAAAAAGGTAATGAAAAGAAAGGAATTAAAAGCGAAGAACTATGACGGATTTTTCTGACATTATCACAGAAATCCAAATGGATAAAAATAGCCAGTTTATTGCACATAAATCCTCAAAGTGACAATCTTTGAAGGTTTCTACTTTATCTCAAATGAGAACTTTAAATTCATATATCTGGATTGGTATTTAATTTCTTAAATGCAGCTGGCAGCATAAATGTTTACAAGCACCAATTTTATACTTGACAGTGATATCACTACTGTGGTTTATGTGGCCTTCTGGTACAGAGTTATGAGTAACCAGGCAATCACAGACAAAAGCACATTTCAAAGCACTATCATGCTTATGCTGCTGGTCATATGTGGGCCAAATTTTCATCCTGCTGACTGCAACAGCAAACCAATTGTCTCTTTTTTTCTTTTATTTCTCCTCTGTGAACATGAAGAGAACTTAAAATTGTGCAGAGGCAATTGTCAGGTCAGGATCATCATTCTGGCTTCCTGTCCAGATACAGTCTGAGACAGAAGAACAAAAAGGGATGGAAAAAGCTAAGAATGCTCAAAATGCTGCAATTGGGAAGTCTCTACTTCACAGTTAGCTCAGGGTTAGTTCAGCAACCTCTTTGAAATCTCTTCTGGTAGGAAGCACTGACAATACTGGCCCTAGGATCTGTGCAAACTAGAATCTATCAACTAACCTCTCAAATACTCTGTTTCTTGCTCTTTAAAAAGTCCCTAATTTAAACAGTTCAAAACCACAATCTTCATTTCCAGCAAGTTCTACTCCTCTGCTTAAGTTTCAGTGCCTGCAGAATCTTGACAGCAGGGATGTGGACAAATTAAAGAGAGTGGACAAATTAAAGAAAGAAGGAAGCAAGGAAGATCTGAGAGCAGGGAATCAGACATAACGTGAAGGAATAGAGAGCAAGGTGGAAAAACTCTGTGCAGAATATGATTGTAATTAGAATGTATTCGTATTTTTCTTAACTATCTGCATGGTTCTTCTCTCTAGCCAAACTCTAGATATGGCCAAAACCATGGATAAAAAATCTTACTTATACTCTCCTCTTTGAGCTGCTTGAACGGGAGGTAGTTTGAGCCAAATCTTGTGTGATGGTCCCATCAGCCTGCGGCACTCCAGCCATGCACATCCACGGTGAGCCCTTGTCTTGGCTTCTCTTAACTAAGCTTTGGATGACAAATGCCCCCTTAGGGATATATTCTGCAGCTGCACTTTACTGTGACTGAGTCTGACAATGTGCTAAATATTACAGAGGCAGCTGAATGTTACAGGGTGCTGTCTGGACTGCTAAAATCATGTTGGGGGTACTGCTGTTCTCCAAGTTAGTGGGAAACGTGCGTTTGTAATATAAAGATTGTAAATTTTGATACAGTGTTTTGGTTGTCTTTACCCACCTTTTTTAAAGTATTAATAAAAGTAAGTATTCTGTTTAACTGTCCCTTGTAGTACCTGTTGAAAATTATTTTGATTTTTCTCTTGGAAATACTATGAAACCACACAGAAACTGTTAGCTTCTGACAGTACCAGGCTTGGGGCTTCATATTGCAGGTTAATGAAAAGCACTGTGTGAGTGCGACAGGATGATCCTGCTGGCACTTAACAGTTCAGTGGGCTGGAAATGGAGAAATAATTCTTAACAGGAACAGGATCTTGCAATGCCAACTGACAGACTGTAAGTTCAGGATCAGGAGATACAAATGTGCTGACTGAGGCTGCCTGCTAATAAAAGCAAAAAAGGATTTTTCATCCTTTCTAAATCTTTGCAGTTAAAAGTTATAAAATTAATCCTGGTTCAAAGTCTGGATATTCTTATGGCACCAACTTCCTCTAAAATGCTTTTGTCAAGTGAATGCCTTGTGTATAGAGACTGAATTCGCTGGCTACCCTCAAAGAAGCTGTTGTGATCAAATCTGTGTTCTAAAAATCTTTTAGGATGAGAAAAATGCAGCTCTCTTTATATCCATCTCTTTTTGTTGTCAAAGAAACCTTCCTAAAATGCCAAGGATTGTGTTATCATGGTAGCCAGAGCCTGTAACACTCTCCCCATCCTTTAAATGCAGGAAGCTGAGCTGTTCTGAGAAATCAGAAATCTTGATCTAAGATTTAGAATCTCCAATGTGACTGACTCGGGGAAATTTGTATTGCTTTATTGTGCACTGTGGCACAAAGCCACTGCAGAGAATTTATTACAAACTACTAGGTACTGCAGTAAGTACCAAAAGTGACAAACTGAACCATGTTCTTAAAATGGCATATGTGGGACCCTGAAAAACTAGTGAAGCCATCTCTGTGAACGCTATGAATTAATAATTATAGAGGCAGCAGGAATGCCCCCTTCAGTAGCAAAATTCAGCCTTTCCAGTGTTAGTACCAAATGGGCACACGAACACAAGCTTGACAAGTTTTTAAACTTGGTTATTCTTTCAATAGGTACCTAAATGCAGACTTATCATCCCTAAACGTACCTTTGTGTGTTAGAATATTGTGCCCTAAGTCACTTCATTCCTGAACTGCTGTCCAGGGATTGCATGGAACAAAGCACTTATCAGTGTTTAAAGGTCTTGAACTGCACCTGATGAAATGTATCTTGGAGAAACACTACTTGGTTCGGTGCCAGTGCTTCCCCTCTTGCAGAAGCAGCTGAAAATTGCATTTGGAGCACAGAATTTTGGGAACTGGGAGCTAATTTCTAGTGCTTAGGAGATAAACTGTGCTATTTGAATGCAACACACTGGGAGTATCAGGATACACAAGTTTATCATTGTTTCATGGGGGATCTGAAGCATCACCCTCTTGTTCCTTCATACTGGCTGTCAAGAGACTCCTGACACCATCTGTCTGCATCGAGGAGCCCACGCTGGGAGCAGATGGCAGACAGACTGCAGAGGACAGACATCATGCAAAGAGTGGCAGCAGAATTGTTTGTGATCTGCTTTATCCAGAATGTTCTTGATACATCAACTCAGTTTAACAACTGCAGTTACAAAAATCAGACTTTTCTAAAAAGCACAATGATAGTAAAACAAAACCAGTCCAATGCCTGCCCTCAATAACATGTGGGTTCCCCCCACCACAGTTCCTGAAGTTTCAGTTCAGGTCTGATTTTTCAAGTAGGTACTCACGAGGAGGATTTCCTACCTACTGGCCATTTCAGCAATTTGGAACTACTTGCAGGTACCTGCAGGAAAACTGGAATTTCCTTGAAAGCATATTTCAACTATTTTCTTTTCAAACTGAAAAAGAACAACTCCAACACAACTGCTTAATTTTTCATGGAAAAGGTCAGTCTTTATTGTATTGCTTTCACATCTGTACATAGGAACGTGAGCTTAAACACTCTGCAAAGTATCCTGTTTTAAATAACGAATACACCTGACATACAAAATTCACTCTCTGATCTATTTCAAAACTCTCATTTTAAATAAAATATCTTACTAGCACAGTTCTTGCCCTAATACTCCCTGAACAGAACCTCCTTCAGTCACTCCTGTGTGTTTTCCCCTGAGAAAGCACTGCCTTTGAACTACTGGCTGGTAGAATTTTCAACATGTGATTGTAAAACTGGCTTAAGCTATATGTAGAATGTGTCCATTTGGGTGACATGGTATTTATTCAAAAGTTTATCAAATCTGAATAACATCTTGATTTTCTGTTATAATGGAACATAGTTTACCTTATTTTTTCATACAGTCCATCCCAAAATGACCTATGGAAGCCCATTATGGTGCATGAATCACTGCAGTTAGTGCACATACAAGAGGCAAAGACCACGAAGAGAAGTCACAACTGACAAGGTCTGATGACAACTCTTCTTCTTGTTCTCTTGTCCTTATTTTCATCTCTACACTTCAGAGTATAGTTTCTTTCCAGGACTTGATCCATTAGCCTGGTCATAATCCATTTCAGGTGCTTAATGAATCTGTTTAAAAGAAGACACATACATACAGAGTAACCCTCCATATCTAAAATGAACAGAAAAGTCACTGAGTATGTGACATACAGCACCACGTTGTTGACTTATTGGGAAAAAAAATTAACAATCAAACCCTTTTGTGACAATGATAGTTCTTTGAGAAGTAAAGGCCTGCAGAACCTTTCAGAGAAATCAGTGTCACAGTTTCTGTTAACGTCAGAGCACACCAGTCCTTAGGAATTTTAACAGAGCCATGATGATATCAGTGTGAGGGGTATGAGACTAAGCTGTGAACCACAGTGCATCACATTCATTACTAAGGGATGTTTTTAAGAGTAAAACCAGCTGTGATATACAGTGGGGTAACCTATTTTATCCAGACTTGATATCATTAGACCTACTTATTAAAACTGATGTTTGAATTGGCTACATTATCTTGACTAGATACTGTTCCTTAGAGTGGATCATTATGTTAATTATGTATTACCTACATTTGATGTAGTCTCTGATTTTGGTCACCTTTTCTTCTACTTTAGAGTCACATTGTTCCAACTATTTTGGATCTACTGGTAAGTAGTTACAGAGCTAAAAAACATTAAATAACATTGGGGTAACTTCTTGGTCTTACTGCCAAGAATAAATTACTGTTACATTGCTTGATCCCAGTTTATCTAATTTGCCTTGAACTGAGTCAAAGTCTCCAACTGCTATTAGGACTTTTTACTATCATCAGAGGTAAACACAAGGCTGAGAAGATTTCTTTAAGCAGAACCAGAGCTGTGGATTACGAAGGTTCTGGGCACTAGTGACAGTATCCATCTGGTCTTGTGATTTTACAGACGACTAATTAGTATAGTGCAGAATGGTGCAGCTCTGAGAGGGGATGACTGGGGAAGAGTCTGTGTTGAGGAGGAGTTGAGGTACAGAAGACCATGAGCAAGTCCCCTGGCTGCCTGCAGCACAGAAGATTTCTGTGTTGCGCGCAGCAGGTCTCTGGAAGGACAGCTCCTCCCTCCTTCCCCTTTATGGTTCTGAATGAAGAGTGAAATAGGATGGTCACACATTCTGCATGAGCTTGGACAGAGAGAGCAATAGTGTCATTGACAAAGGCATTACAGGATACCAAAAGCAAACAGGTTGACACAGGACTGGGGGAAAGGCTCTTTTATGGATTGAAAGCAGATTAAAAGATTGGAAGCAAAGAATAAAGCTTGGTAGGAAAGAACTCAGTAGCAGGGTATACCAGGGACAAATTTTTATTCATCACCATTACTGACTCAGAGAAGAGGATGAACACGGAAATCTTCAAGACTGCAGAAAATAAGCTCTTTCAAGTATTCAGATCCTGTACTGATAGGAAGGAAATCCAGAGGGATTTCATAACACTGAGTGGGCAAAGGGTGGCAGGTTTGGAAAACATTTGCTAAACAGCTGGGCAGCAACGTGCCCTCTAACATCCTGCGTTCTGTCTTGTGGATTTGGGAAAGCACAGAGAGCAGCCTGCAGATTTTGGTCAGGGACATGTGCTCTCCCAGAGGTGGAACAGGGCTGTGGGATCACAGCCTGACTCATCACAACACTTCACATGTTCCTGTGTACCACTTACTGTAGATACCAGGTCAGAAACAAGAAGCACTTTTGTGTCCAGTGAGGCATTTCTGTCGAACGTCTGTCAGCTACAGTATCTGCTAACAGGTTACATCTGCTCAAAATCCTTTCTCTTAAAATGAGAACATGAAAAGGGGGAACAACAGCTCTACCAGGTCACTCATTTCATGTTTATCTGATTGCTTTCCAAGTGGAACTAAAAACTGATCTACAGCAGACAGTTCAGCGAGGTTGTTAGTATTCTGCACTGTAGATCAGATTCTAGTCTGACTTAAAAATAGCACAGCAAAATGTATTGGGCCTCCAAAGCAAAGTGTAAAGCTGCCTAATGGAAGTTCCAAACACTGCTGTAGGGCTGCCAGTCCAAGACTGTGATTTGTTGTGGCAGATATTAAATGGGGTGTAAATTACACGATTGGCCAGGATATTCTATCCTGCCTAATTTTCAGATTAGAAATCTGTCCCTCAAATTTCATGGCAACCTATTTTTAACAGACAATTTCAAAAATTTCAGAAAACAGTAGAAAATGAAGAGGTAGAAAATATTTTTAAATATTTTTAAAATCTCAGAACTAGAACTTTCAATACCCTAGAACATACCTGCAAGCACTGACCAGTATGGTTGTAACAGTATGAATCTAGCATTAACAGCTCAGTTGTGGTATCTTTGTTAATTCTGCCCTTGAAGTTCCTGCTCCTCACAATGCAGGCTGGAGCAAAGGACACATGGCGTGACTCTGTTTCACATCCTGACACTGTCTGCTGTCGCCCTGGTTTTCACAGTGCTCCATGTTTTTACTTTTGTAGTAGAAGTTCTCATGCTCTTTCTATAAACATAGCTCTTGTTTTTCTAACCGGCTAAGGATGTTTACTGAACTTTTAGATTGTTGTTCATTCTTTTCTCCAAGGCAGAGAAAGGTGATAGACTGTGTTCCTATCCTGTAAAATGCTAGAGGTGTTAACCTCATCCACCAATGTATGATTGTTTTAGAAGAGGTATAAAAGTGTGATAATAAAGGTGGGCAGGCCCTTTTCACTCTGCTCAGTGGCTGACCTGCTGCTACCTGCTGTTTGAATCTGCGTGTTCGTGTCCGACACTGCGACAGTCTGCTTTCTGTTTCCTCACTTTCTGCAGCAGTGTTTCAGATCTTGTGGCCTATTTGGGCTCTACTGCGTGAGCAACCCTTGGGGTTTTTTTTTCTGGTCCTGCAGAGTATTTAGCCTTAAGTCTGTGAACTGACCTGGAGTTCTCTCCAGCACTCGATCACTCAGTGCACATCATCATTTTTCACTGTACCATTATTTCCCATATATGGCTCCTACTTGTCTTTGCCCTTTTAATCACATATATTAGACACATGCTTGTGTCTTCGGAGAGCATCATTCAAACTATTCAGCTATTTTTTCTTTCCAAATCTGTAGCCAAAGTAATAAAATTCAACTGTGAAAATAAAGACAGTCTGACAGTTTCCCTGAAAGCCTGGAAAGATTTAGCAACTTGTGCATATTTAATCCTTTGGGATAGTCGTACTCCTTATAAGCTAGGATCATTATAGGGGACAAATGCAGAGAGTTAGAGACTAAATGTCTCTAAACAAATTATTCTTTTCTTCTATTTTAGGATTGGTAGTTATTAGCTGAACTATAGTGTCACTGTGCCCCTCCTCCAGAGGAAACAAACATGAAGAATTAAATTGGATTCGTTTCTTAATTCCTTTGACAGCTTAAAAGTGGTAATTGGTTATTGCCACCTATTGAAGCAAGTTTATTACAGAAAGCTTCATTTTTATATAAAAGAACCACAGACTTAAAAAAAAAAATATTTTTTAAAGTTACTTGTGGCTGTGTCCTTTAACACATACAATACTCAGGCCTGAACTATGTCCATCAAAAATTGAATGTCTCTCTAATTTCTATGCCTCGTTCTAATTCACATTATTAACAGCAGCATTTGGAAAACTTTTTGAAAAATCTGCTTACTCTCTTTATATTATATAAATAAATGCATTTGGTAGAAAATCACTTAGAACTGTCCATGGCTGTGGTTAATGAGTCTGTATGGACAGTTGAACAGTTAACTATGATTTTGTCTTCCTTCCATCTAGAATGGAATTCCTGTTAAGTACATGTCTCTTTAAAGCAGAGCTGTCAGGTGCGTTTGAACACTGGACTTCTATTAATTTTAATAACATCTAAAAATTCAAAACACAGTTCTAAAAATTGTAGCAATTGCTGTTAATCCTGTTGCTACTGTAACTCATAAAAAAGCCAAGTGATCTGGATCATGGAGTCAACAAATCACCTTGGAAATCTCCACAAAAAGGGGAAAAATAGTGAAAAAATGGCAAGCTAAAATAAGTAACAAACTGCTCTGCTAATTATTTTTAATATTTGAAGTCTGAAAGAAAGAAGTCAGGAAGTGGATTCTGATACATTTAAATGTATTCTGACAGTGCTAGCGACATCATTCTTCTGATGTGTCCTTTGCAGGCCATCTCTGTTTCAGAACAGAGGCACAGGGGTTGCTGTCTCATAGACACTGAGCCTGCAGTTCTAATTGGCATTATATTGATGAGCTGGGGAGTTATGCTATTTTTTTGATTCAGAATTTAGATGCTGGCATTCATTGGAAGTGCTGAGTCACAGGTTTTTGAGTGCTGGATTCTGCTCACTGAAGATAATCATCATAATTCATCTTATGAAAAAATACAGGTAAAGCATGTACTGTAAGATTACATAAATTCAGCATTTCTCATTCAGTTTTCATTATTGATTACTTTTGCCCCTTTCTTTCTGACAGAAGTACTTTGTGATGAGTCACATCTGATTTTATGAAAGTATGAGAACAGTCATATGTCCTTATTCCAGGGGACTTCAAATATAATAAATAACCTGGCACACTCACACTATAACAGTAGATGACACGAATGAGCTCAATGATGTTCAGTTCACACAGATAACTTCTTCATTTGAATAGGCCAGGAAACATTTTTCAGCTGCTGACTTAGCTGTCTGCCTTCAATCTCTGCCACCAACTATGCTCAGAAACTTGGACATCATTTTGCTTCTACTGAGTTTATTCAAGTGAGGGTTTTGCTGTGAGAGCACAGAGCTGTTCTGATCCACATGTTCTTTTATTTTTACATCTAAATTAGCCTTTCCACATACTGCAGAACGGCCTCTTGGGATTTGCCCCCTCTGTTTCCCTGTCACACGTCACTCACCTCGGGCTGAGGCACCGCTTTCCGAAGGCACGGGGGACGCTGCAAGGTTTCAGCTCAGACTAATCATAGCTCTTTGGTTGTTCTCAGAAATCACTGGTGAGTCACATGAAGAACCCTGCTCTTTAATGCAGAGTAGGCCTATGTATTTTTCATCACTGCTGGCAAAACAGACCCAATCTTCCTGCAGTGTCTTGTGAATCCTCAGCACTTCTGGGTGCAAGGGAAGAGGGCAGGTGGGAAACCTTGCCAGGCCAGGAGAGCAGGGGTTAACACTCACAGTGAACTCGGGTCACTGCAGGCAAGGCACCACAGGAATTTAAATCTTCCCTTTCAGTGCTTTACTGCTGCTCCCAAAGCAGAAAACGCAGCTCCAAATTAGGGCCCTCTTCTGCCTGCTTCGCTACTAGGGAACTGGTAAGGAGGAATGGCACAGCACAGTGAAGAAACCTGCAACCAGGATATTAACTCAACTCCCTTGTCATGGTGACACATAGAGTCTTTGCCTGGTAGCTAAACAATTATGCAATTTGTGGCCTGGTTGTTATGTCTACAATTATAATTAAATATATAAATAGATGAAACACAGGGAATTTTTTTTGCTGCCTGGGAAGTGCTTTAACTTTAGGAATTTGTGATTTGACTCTCAGTGGAAATCACCATCTATCATGACAGCTTCCAAATGAAAGATCAAGGCTGGAGCTGGTACCTGTGCAGAGCTCCATTAGCTCACAGTAGATATAGACTGAGCCTTACTTCTGACCTTTGAGAAGACCTCTACATTTTGACTTCTGCATATGGAGGGTTTTATAGTTAGAACATCAAGAAGTTTCCAGAGCAGCTTACCTTATTAATATGAAGGAAAATTTTAAGAAGCCTATTAATCTACACTGAACAGAATTGTGCTCATACCAAATTTTATGTTCATACAGTAGGAAAAACCCACTGAGGAAAATTTTGTCTGTTGCTCTCCTTAGGTCTTCCTGAAAACTAGATGCAACTCATCATGACAAATTCTACACAGAAAAAAAAGTTATTTAAAAGAAGTGTTTTTAATCCCTCTACTAAATGGCATTGGAGCGATAAGATTTGGAGTCTGGGGAAAGGTATTTTGGGGAAGAAAATGGATATGGTTTTTAGCATCAAAGATTTTGCTTACGTTATCATTAATTTTTAGGAATTTCTTTCCTGGAATACAGAGCATGTATATTATATGCTCAGCTGAGAAAGAGGAAGAGGAGACAACCACAAAAGTAGTCAATGTTGATTTGTGAGGAGGACTGTTCTGCTCCACACTTTCTATTCTAGCAGAAGTGATTCTAATCCAGTTGCTTGGAATGGACCACAAAATGCTGGCATAGACACTTCCATTTGCAGTGACTATATGCAGTGAGATTTCTTCAGTAGCAACAAAATCTGTTCAGTCCCTCGTTAGGATCCCACATGCCTTTGACCAAGCCTTGTTCAGCTGTGTTTGTGCAATGTTACTCCAACACCAAAAATGTCCAGTTTAACTACTGACAAAAATCAGCTAATATTGCTTTATATAGAATCTGACTAGAAACATTCAGGAGATTATTTTAACCTATATGAAGGACAGAACTACAGGAAAGGTTTGTTTGGGTTTTTAAAATTAGAATACTGCTTAAAATAGCTTCATGTTAACTGGTACTTTTATAGTGTGGACACCGAGGTTATATTTGTAACTTTATAACTGAATTTCCTATTTCCATCATTTCAAACAGAAAAAAAAAAGATATCCTGAACTGGTTTTCAGATGTACATACAATATTTTGCTAAAAAATCTACTGGCAGATTTGCTAACACATTTTAATTTAAACTGTGAATGTTTTCATTAACATACATTTGGCACAGAAAGTCCTAGCTAGAAATACTGATTTTTCTTCCCAAATGCATTTCAGTGTTTTAAAATGCTAAATCCTTACATTTCCAGAGTTTTCGAATCACCCAAAACTACAAAAAAAAATTGATCAAGCAGACCCTCGTGCTGCAATTAAAATGGGAAGAACGGTGAGTTTGTGGTTATCCAAGAGAGTGGTTTTAAAGGGCAGCAAATTAAGATGTATTTCTGGCTCGAGGAAGGTTTCTGAATTGTAATAAATATTAACCGGGATGCTCGTTTAAATTCAGGGCTGCTTTCAGGACCGGAGCAGCCAAGTCGCTGCCCGGCTATACACACAGCTCCCAGCAGCACAGCTGCAGTGGCTCGGAGGATGAGTCCCGGGGGGAGGGACGCTGTCCCCGCCGCGCAGGGACATGGAGCGGCTGCCGGGCGGGGGAAGCGCCGGGGGCGGCCCCGGCCCTCTGCCCGCAGCGCTCGCTAATGCCGGGAGCCGCCCCGGGAGCGCTGTCCTCGGCGGGACAGTGGGAAATTACTTACTTCCCTTGCGAGCTCTCCGCGTCTCCGCGGGCCTGCCCGGCGGCAGCGGGTCCCGGCTGCCCCTCTGGCCCCTGCACCGGCGGGGCGGGTGTCATTTGGAAGGGGAAGATGCTGCGCAGAAGGAGCCGCGGCGCAGCCAGGGCATCCCGGGGCCGCGGTGGTGCCCGAGCTGCGGCCATGCCGGGACGCCGGGCCCCTGCCCCGGGCCAGGCGGCGGCAGCGCTCAGTCGCTCCGGAGCGCCCCGGGGCGTCACTCCAAGTACCCGTCAAAGACATCCAGCTCGCTGTCCGTCTCGTAGAGCACGGAGCCAGGGTCGGAGAGCATTCCCAGATCCACCAGAGCCTGGTCCATATCCTCGGGCAGGAAGACGATGCCCACATTGAGGACGATGTACTCCATCAGGAAGGCATAGTACAGAATCAGCACGTTGACAAAGAACAAGCCCACGTAAAACATATAGGGCAGCACCAGCAGCGCATGGAAGGCCCAGGACTCCACCGAATCCAGACGTGCCGAGACCGCGGCGGTCATGCAGCCGTAGGGGCTGCGGGGGCAGCGGGCACCGACCCGCCCGGCCGGCGCGGGGGGCGGGCGGCAGCGGCGGGGCCGGGAGCGGTGCAGGACTGCACACCGCAGCCCCGGTGGCAGCAAAGGGCAGAACCCCTGAGGAACCGGATCCGGACCCCGGCAAGAGGCGAGCCCCGCAGGGGCGTGGAGCGGCCGGCTCGGTCCCTTCAGTCCCCGGAGGAAGATGCGCCCCGGCGGGCGGGCAGCGCGGGTTCAGCGGCGCTGCCGCAGCCCCGCTGCTGGCAGGAGGCTGCTCAGCGGCATCTCCAGCCCGGCTCCTGCAGTCCCGCCGCGGCTTCCTCCTCCTCCTGCCGCCCGCAAACTTTGCGGAAGGAGCCCGCAGGCGCGCTGGGAGGCCGGCGCGGAGCACCTGCCAGCGAGCCCGGCCTGCGCGGCAGCACCGCGCTGCCCGCCCGCCCCTCGCTCCCGCCCCGCGCCCGCCCCGCCGCTGTTTACCAGCGCTGCTGCCGGCGTTCGGGTCCCGCTGCGGCTGCACGGGGGCTGCGGGGGGCAGGAGGCGGCTCTCGCTGCCCGCTGCTGCCTGCCCGAGCTCTGCCGCAGCCCGGGCAGCGGGGCGGGTTGGGGTTGTGCCTTCGCCCCGAGAAGTTTCACCTCTGCTGTGACCGAGGCCCTCCTGGAGCAGCACTGCGGGCCCGGGCCCCTCTCAGCTGCGGTGCAGGTGTTTCCTTGCTGACCAAGGCTTTACCTATACCAAAATATAGCCGAAGGCGTGATTTTAAAGTCGGTGCGTTTTTGATACTGGCTGACAAACTCTTCAGCTTTTACATAGATTTAGATTATTTCTCTGGCTAAAGCAAAAAAAAAATAAAATCCCAAACTAGGTCAAGACAGTCAATGATCTCGTTCTCTTCGTTCTTAATTTTTAAGCCTATTGAAAAGTAAGAGTGCAGTCCTTACTGGAAAAACCTCAGCAAGGGGAATGTCACAGCCGAATTTCTGACGCTGCGTCTTGCAGCACAGGCGCTGACTCCACAGAACAGCTCCGTTAAGGCTATGGAAGCCGAACCACTAATGTCAGGGAGCAAATTTTCCTTTGAATTACAAAGCATTTTGGAGGTAGAGGCACACGTTTAATGGTTTCGGGGTTTTTTTGAGGCTGTGTTTACTCTCCCATGTCGGTCCAAGCGAGCCGCCCGCAGAGCGCGCGCGGCCCAGGCCCCGCCCCGCCCGTGTGAGGCGCAGCCCCGCCCCCCGCGGTGCTCCCTGGGACTCGCAGTCCGGGGGCGGGGCCGGGCCGGCGCTTTCCGGTGTGCCCCGGCCGCGCATGCGCCGTGCTTGCCGGTGCCGCCGCCGAGGCTCCCCGCCCGCAGCTCCCCGGCCGCCCCGCGAGGCGATGAGGCCGTAGGGCCCGCGGGCCGGAGCAGCCTCCCGCCGTCAGCATGTTCGGCCGCTCCCGCAGCTGGGTGGGCGGCGGGCACGGGAAGGCCGCCCGCAGCATCCACTCCTTGGACCACCTGAAGTGAGCGCGGGGCGGCCGCGGGCTCGGGGAGGCGGTGAGGAGGGAGGGTGGCAGGGCTGTGAGGGGGCTCGGAGGGGGCGGTAGCGGCCGGGGTCCGTCCGCGGAGCTGCTCGGGACAGGTTTCCCTCGGAGGCGGCGGCGGGGCCGGGATGAGGAGGGGGCGGCTGGGTGGGCGATGCTCCCCAAGCGCTCGCTGCCGTCGTCGGGGCGTTTTGGCACAGCTCTCCTGGAAAGATAGGGCCCGGGGCAATCCCCGGTGGCGAAGGAGCCTCTGTAGGCTGGTGTCTGCCTCACGGAAATCGGCCTCTCCGTCCCAGAATGTCTTCAGGGCAGACGGAGTTCGTGATGTGTCACACTCAGTGCTGCCATACGTGTTTGTTTTGTTTTTAATAATGCCACAGAGACTTCGGGTGGAGTAGAGTGCGAGGCGTGATAAATACAATAAATCCCATGTTCCTCGTGAGGGAGAACTTTGTTTGCTGGTGGTGGCTGAGGCGGGGAGGCGGTGCCGGTGTGTGCGCGGTGCCCGCTCCGCAGGGTGTGTGGGGATGTCGATAGCCGGCCGTGAGTCACGGCACCCGCGCCGAGGATGCGCCCGGGACTGCGGGGCTCAGCGCCTGCTGCAGAAGGAAAGCTTTGAGCCTGAGAGCTGTAACGCGTGTCTCCGGAGCCCCACAGCCGTGTGTTACTGCTGCCTGCGGAAGGTGGAATCGTTTTTTCCTAGCTCTGCCACTGGAGAGTTGGAAGGGTGGCAAGGGATAAAAATTTTAATTTCCCTGTTCCGTTTTAAGTGTTCTGCTATTGCAAGAAAAATGAGAACCACTTTGATAGCTTCTCCTTGTACTGAACGAGAAAAAGAGGTCATTAAGAGACGAAGCATTTTCTAAATGAAATCACTGTGAATATGTAGCTCATTGAGAAAAAGTGCCTGGTAGTTTTCAGTCGTCTTACAAGGAGAATATGAATGGGGTCTGACAGTAATGAGCAGAATGCCCTGTACAAGATCCGGGTCTTGCAGTTGCTTTATCAAGATGACTTATGGATTCTGGTCCTTGTCTCTAAACTGGAAAAATGTTCAAAATTAGCAAGACTAACTGAAATGCAATGCTTTTTACCAAAGACACAGGAACGAAGTCCATTAATACAAAACTAATGAGGCAGTAGCACTGCAGAAGTAATTTTGAAAGCAGGGTAGGTCAGACTAGTAAGTCGATGTGGTCTGGCCTTACAGAAAAAGAGAAAAGTCATGCTCAGATGTAAACATAGGAATGTTCTATTTAACATGCAAGGAGTAGTAATTGTGTACTACTCAGCATTAGTGGAGCTTTAGATCTGTCTGGCTTTGATATTTGACTTGAAGATAGAGCAAGAATGCTGATGCGTGATGAAATTTGAAGAAACTGAGTTTAAGTTTAGAAAAAAAATAGGCTGGTGAGAGGGAGACATGAGACTTATTTTCAGGCAAAAAAAATGTGTCCATATGTTCTGTTGGGTCCACAGAGAATAGAAAAATGACACCCTGCCTGATTTGTAGCAAGAGGGATTTGGGCTGTAAGTGTTGCGGCTTGTGCTTGACTTGTTATCTGAGAGTTGAAGTATATAGTTATCTACTAAAGTACGAGCTTTGGTCTGTTTGCTTTTTTGCGTGTGATTTCTGTAATTATGAATCCAAAATGGCAGCGTGGCAAGGACAGATGAGACCTTGGATCTGTTTAGACTATGTATATTTTAAGTGTTCGTTTATCCAGGCCGGATGAATTTCAGCTTCTAGCTAGATGCCAACAGGAAAGGTGAAATTTAGGTTCCAAGTGTTGAAGTGGGTAAAGTGACAGAAGGAAAAAAGGGCCTTCATTTTGGGGTCATGAAAGAAAATCAGTCTCAATAAGCTCACTTGATAAGCTGTTTACCTTTTCGTCTTCTTAGCTCATCAAAACCCCATTTTGTGTTCCATAGGAGCTCAGAAGAACACACCTGCTTTGCTATTACAGGTTAGCTCAGCCTGTAAAGGGTGTATTATGCTATGTTACAGGGGTGAAATCAGTCTGGGCTAGCCTTGTGGGAACATTTTTATTTTTAAACTTGCAAAAGTTAGAGTTTAGTCTAAATTGCAAACAATACGCCTGCTTAGTGATACCACGGAGTTCCTGCTTATTGTCAGTAGATGCTGAATCTTTCCCATCAGCTTTAATGCAGTTTGTTTGAGGCTTTTGAAATTTTACTATTCAGTCTTCCTGCAAACATGCCAGAGAATGGATTGGCTAAAGGAAAATAGTGAGGCTGTGAAGTGTTTTCATAGAGTCTCTTGATCTAGTGAAAACAGTTAAAATTTAATCCCACTTCTGAAATGCAGTCTAGAGAAGGATGAAACAGTGCTGCTCACTGCCTGGGTGCTTCTCAGAGAACTTGGTATTTTTGTGCGTCTTTGTTTCTAAGTCAAATTTTCCCCCCTACTTTTCTATGGTATTTTACATACCCCTGTTGTTACTGTCAAGCATGTTTTCCATTGTTGCTTCTGTGCTTGGTATTTTAATTGCGTTGTGATTGCACAAAAGGTTCCATGCCATTCAAGTTGGGTGCTGAACATTTCCCATGCCTTGGTCAGATGCAGCGTCTGTGACTGTGTGCTTGAAGTCTTTTTTCATGGGTGATTCATTTCCTGAGGTACTGTCCATGCTATGCATCAGGTTTCCTCTGTGAGAACAATATGCAATTACCTGGTTACAGGCAGAGTGAAGGAACAAGCATGTTATGGTCAAGTCCGGGCTTCTAAAATTTGAGTGCTTGACTTCCTAAACTCTCACCTGTTTTAGTGTCTTTTTGTAAGTAATAAGTAGGACAGTCATCAGTATGCACCTACAGTGTTCATGAGTTACTATGTTGCCCCTTTGAGCATAGGTTCTAACCATAAAAATGTTCTGAATTTTGTTTGGTTTGTTAATTTGCTGGCAACATCTCACACTGATTTTGGTGGTATTGGGTGCTTTGACACTTCCTGCATGATGTGTTTTTGTTTGAACCCAATCTTCAGATACCAAGATGACAAAAGCGTCCTCTCTGGTAGTTTTGCATTTTGAAGCACAAACCTAACCCCTCTGTAATCAGCATTTAGAGACAGCCTTTAAGGATTTATCTAAATACAAAAATTCTGGGTTTGTGTGATACTTTATATTCTCATGATACTGTATTCCATGTGTGTAAAGAGAAACAAGTATGTGTATGCTTTCTTGTTCATTTTCAAGCAAATAGGATAAAAAGGAAATAAAAAGGAATAGCTTGAAGGTGAAGCCCAGGTTTCCTCTAAATTCATCAGTGCCTTAGCAGATTAAGGAGTTTTGCAGTAATGCTGCTACTAAATAAATTAATTTGGAGATAATGTCGTCCTGACTATTATAAATTTCTTGCTTTTTGTGTTTGTAATGCTCTGTATTCCATAGGCTCCCAAAATGAGGTGATAGCATGTTATTCTTCCCACTGCATCCTAATCCTGAAATTCTACTGTTGGAGTAAACTTTAATCCCAAATTTGTGTAATGTAACTTATTAATGAGAAATACATGTTCACAGATGCAATAATTTCTATGTGACTTCAAATAAAAAGGCTAAAATATGTGAAGTAATATAGTATTAATTATTCTCTAACTGTCTCAGGAAGTTGTTCAGATTATTGTGGAATGAATTTATCTAATTGCCATCTCTTAGCTGTTCCCTGCTCCACTAACTGCTGCATCCCCAGCGGGGACTGAGTTTGTGCTCTGTCTTTGGTTTCACTGTCCTGATAATGCACATAGTGTCCTAATGGGATGTTTTTCCAGGGCTTGTGGGCTGTTTTAGAAACCCTGGCAATTCTCACAGGTGGTCAGACTTAAGCTCTCACGTCTTCACTGTGAGCCATCCCACTGTCAGTCTCCACAGAAGGAATCTTGAACCGTGATCCTCAGATTAATGGAAGAGGATTTGCAGGTGCCCTTTGACTTGCTGTTTAATGCCTATTAAGGTACAACATGTGACCAGGCAGTTATACCTGTAGGACATAGCTGAGAATCAACTTCTCCTGCAGTGGTTTCGGTCTGATCAGTGACTGTTTTGGTTTGAAAATGAGTACTGATTTCTGAGGCGGGAAAAAACCACCATGAAGGGGAGAGAAGGTTTTCTTTTCTGAAGAGAAAGATTATGAAAAGCCAATTTTTCTTCCTCCTCTTCTTCCCTGTCACCTGTTCTCTTTTTCCTCCTCTTTGCTGTCTGGTGGTGTATATATATAATATGATAATGGCTTTGGTAATGTGATGTAGGCTTTGTCACTGCTGATTTGGGGAGTGAGGGAAGGGAGCATGTAGTACATCGAGTTTGTTAAAGCTGTGGACTTCTGAGGGCTGTTTACCTCTTGGTGTCCTTGTGCAGTAACTCAGCACAGCAGCATTGCTGTTTGATAATTAAGTAATATCGGGACCAGCAAGCACACAGTGTTTTTACCATGGCAGCACAGAGCATTTTATCAGCTTCTCTGAAATAGCACCTGTTCCTGCATGGCTTGTGAGGACAGACTGTGTCTTGCAGCAAGTCCTGTGAAACTCTGACCAACTCAGTGGCAGATCAGCAGTTGAAGAAAACTCCCTAAACCAAATTTGACAGATTTTAAGTAAACTGTAAATATTACCAAAGTTCTTGATTGTTTGGGGGAGGTTTTTTGAGTTCAGACAAAAGGTTCTGAAGCTAGAGAATGTCTTGTCTCTGTAAGTCTGGTAAATAGTTGGACCAGCCTCACACATGTGTTCAGTTAAATGGCATTTTAGTCTCTGGCTGCATACTTGCCCAGTGCAGTGATTCAGTTTTTTAGTGTTGTTAAAATTGATGGGAATCCTGTTTTTTGAAATGTGATTTCAAGTCTGTGTTTTGACCTAAAGTCTTACTTGAAGCCATAAACCAGACACGCCAAAATTTTGTTTTAGAAATGCACTGGGTTTTTTGGAACCTTACAGAAGCTATGCAAAATTCTACTAATGAGATTCTTAAAATTTCAATCTGAATCACTGAACAAACTTTCATGGAATCCAAAACAATAATGAAAGGCTGCCCCAGGGTCAGGACACACACAGGCTATCATCACAGAATTAGATCCTGGGAGTTTTCATTAACTCCACTATTCATGGCAAGATTGATAATATGGAAAATCTGTCTTCCTTTCCAAACGCTTGTGAGTATATTGCACGGAAATCCTGAACGCTGAGATGTTACTCCTGGTTTTCAGTACAATTACAGCATAACAATATAGGAGCTGTGTTTAAGAATCTAAACTTGTGCAGTTCTAAAATGATGTAAAATTTCCCTCATGTTTTTTATTTCTTTTCAAAATTGTGCACCTTTCTTATATTTATCCTTTCCTTTTATTACTAGATAAAAGGAAAAAAAACCACACAGAGGGAAAAAAGTAGTGGTGATTTTTGTGCTTTTATTAGAATTTGCCTGCACCCCACCTCTTTTTTTTGTTTGTTTGGTTGTGGGTTTTTTTGGGTTTTTTTTTTGTTTTTTTTTTTTTTTTTTTTTGTGGGCCATAAGAAAGTAACAAGACAGAAGTAAGTTGGTACTTTGATGTAACAACTTATTTGGAAAAAAAAGGTGCTTCATTGAAGAGTAAAATTCTGAGACTTAAAATCTGAAAGGCTTGTGTTCTGTATAGCTTCCTGTCGCCTGTGTGATACAGACATACCCTTTTTTAAGCTTCACTTGTCAATCTTAAACTCTTGCCCTTTGCAATGATAAAGTGGGACTTTACCCCCTTCCCAGTTAGTATATTCTGTGCTGAGAGACCTGATGATGTAGCTTTGCCAAGGTGAATGAATAGTCTTTGAAAGTCCTGGTATTAAACAGCAAAATTGACATGAGCCTGTAAGGGGTCTCTGCAGGCAAGAGAAGGGATCAAACCTCTCTGGTTAGATCTCATGTGCTGCTTTCCCATATCAGCTACTGCATGCTTACCTGCTTCTTCTATTTCTATTTTTCTTGCTCATCACTCCTTTGACTTCAACATATTCCAAAGAAATTCATGTAAGAAGCACCTTGAGACCAGTTGCACAGTTTCTACTTCTATGTTAACATATGCATAAGCACTCATAACTCACCTGGCTAGGTGGGGATTTTTTGCCTTTGTCGCTTATTCTGTTTAACAATTACTTTTCTCTCTGCATCAATATTAGAAGGAAATTTTAGAGTTTTAAAAATGTTCAATGATTAGCCTTAGTGTGGGCATATATATGTGTCTACATTTTTACAGTGATGAAAGACAAACATGGTGCATGTGAAAATGGCAGGATAGCACATTACTTGTACTTACTTTTCCTTTTAGGTACATGTATCATATTTTGACTAAAAATACAACAGTAACAGATCACAACCGCAACCTGCTGGTGGAGACCATTCGTTCCATAACGGAGATCCTGATCTGGGGGGATCAGAATGACAGCTCAGTGTTTGAGTGAGTACTCCTGAGCAAGCTTGACTCTGCTTTTGTGTTTGAATAATGCTTGGAGCTGTACAGAGTTCTCATTGAAAAAGTTAACTCTTCAAGACTGTATTTTGTGAATATATGTAGAAAGCTGTGTCCTGTAGCAGACAGGTGAGCAGGTTCATATTCACGTCATTCAGGAATTTGCTGCTTCTAAAAAGTGTTTGGACTCCAGATCCACTTTCAAGTACAGCTTTAGTTTGACTCTCCATTCTTTTGATATGAAAACAAGCTCTAACCTATTTTAGGGCCCAGATTTACTCAGTAATCTATTAATATCATATTGTTTCAATTTAACCAAGATACCACAAATAAATATCTTATTCTAGCTGTGGTACTCAGAGCTGTCTGATAAATTGAATATACTAAAAATACAGTAAGAAAGGCCCTGATTTCTTGATTTTTTTTTGCATAATTTGAATTTTTAAGCCCTTTTGTTTATTTAGGGTTTTTGAAAGATATTCTTTTGTTATATAGATACAACTTTGCAAAGTAATTCTTCATAAAAGCAAAACATGCTGTTTGTCAAAGTTGCCTTGAATCATCCCTGCTCCTAGCCAAATTATGTTCCTGTTACATGAAGCATGTGACTTAATGACATCTTTATTTTATTATTCAGCTTTTTCTTGGAGAAGAATATGTTTGTTTTCTTCCTGAACATCCTGCGTCAGAAGTCTGGTCGTTATGTGTGTGTGCAGCTGCTGCAGACTCTGAACATCCTTTTTGAGAACATCAGCCATGAAACATCCCTGTGTAAGGACACACTTCCAAACTGCTTAGGAGGAAGTGATCAAGATTTGATTGAATTCCCTTTCATTCAATGAAATTTAGTCCTAGTACTCCTGCATAGAAGAAATATATGAATTACTAACAGTCTTTTAAATTGAGCACTGCCAAAAATGCGGTGTAAAATTACTCCGAAATACCTTTTAATGTAAATTTTCAGTGGTGCAAAAGTAGTTGTTTGATACAACAAACATTTAGCATATTTCAAGGGGTTCTTTAAGTCAACAAATTAGTTGTGATCTGTAATGTTCACTTGATGCCACAGATCATGTGGTGGAACTCTGGTGTGTTATTTGTACTGTAACTGTTCTGACACCATTGGTGCTGGCAGTCAGCCACAGGAGATTCCCTCAAGGTTTCTGGCAAAATATAAAGAGGATGGAGAATCAATAATTTGAAGAATTCCACAACTGTTATGAATGTCATCTTCAAGCTGGCACTTTAGGAGGGAGAGAGTTAAGTATTATTAGCTGCAGAGCCTACCTGAATCGAGGAAGATGGAAGTATATTCTCAGTTGTGTTGTTCTTGGGAGCAAAGACCTTTGTAGGGAGCAATTCCTTTATATTAATGCTTGAAGGCATCACTTGAGCTTTTTAGCTAAAAATTGTGATCTTCAAGCATCAGGTTGTTGCTTGCTGGCTGATACTTAAAGTACAGCCTGTTACCACAATGATTTTTTTTTGGTTAACCTGTGTAAATGTTTCTTACTTTTCAGACTACCTGCTCTCTAATAACTATGTGAATTCTATTATTGTCCACAAATTTGACTTTTCTGATGAGGAGATCATGGCATATTACATCTCATTTCTGAAAACTCTTTCCCTGAAACTCAATAATCATACTGTACATTTCTTTTATAATGAGGTAAGTAAAGGAAGTTGCAGCGTAATGATAAGAGGACTTTAACTAGAAATTGATAGCAGTGTGGCACATACTGTTTAGTCTCTTGTCTCATAATGTCTTGCTTTTACTTTTATAATGGCAATACCAGTGGTTGTGAATTTGTTTGTGAGGATCTCTACACAAGCATGGCTTTGTCCTCTTATAACTATAATAAACTAAAAATCTGGAAGCTAGTGTTATATTGGATAATTTCAGTAGTTCTTAAGTCTACTTCCTTGAGAATTCAACTTGTTTATACCTTGCTTGCTTGTGCTTTCATAAACAGGATCTTTTCTGTTGCATCACTTGGTTCTAAGGGGTTTAGTCAAAGTCCAAAAAGCTGAGTCAAAGAGTAAAGTTGAAATGGGTTTTTCCTTGCTGCACTCCACTTTCTGCCAGAAGAGGGCATGAAAGCACTGAGTATGTACACAGTTATCCTGGGAAGCTCTGATGCTTTAAGCAGTTTATTTTAATGCAGAGCTACAAATGCAGCTGACTGTGCATTGTTAAATCATTTTGATTACTAAAGTAAAGGTAAAAGTACCATATTCATACATAGAAAACATAATACATACAGAATTCCAACCAATGTTCTGGACATGTTTAATGAATAAATATTTTCTTTCTTCTTCCTTTTCTTTCCATCACAGCACACTAATGACTTTGCTTTGTACACTGAAGCTATTAAATTTTTTAACCACCCCGAAAGCATGGTCAGGATTGCTGTTAGGACTATAACTTTGAATGTCTACAAAGGTATGCTTTTTATATATTAAAAAAGGCATGTGTGCAAATCTTGTTTAATTTTCAGTTATTTACTTGTGAGGGTTTTCTTTCTGTTTTATAAGATTGAAAAGCTTAGCATGTTGACAAGTTTCAAATACACGTTTTGGCTTTAGTGACCACTGTCCCAAACCTGCAGTATGTACTTGTAAATAGTATTATTTTCTCACCAATGAAACTGGTTTTAAGAAAACTCAAAAGTGTCAGGCATACACAAGGAACATTAGCTTCCCTTCCAAGAGAGGTCAGAATGTGACTGTATTTAAAAAGTAAACAAACAAAAACAAAAACCCCAAACCCAAAGTGTTTTAAGAATATGAATAATCTTTTACTGATGAAATTGAACTTTCTAGTGTATGAAGCAGTAACCACCATCACTCCCTTCTGGATTAAAAGTGCATTAAAATGACTGTATAACTCCTAGGTGCTGCAGTCACTCCAGTCTCAAGAAGAGCTGGACCATTCCTAGAGGTGCTTAGTGAAGGCCAGGAGGCTACAGTCTCAAATTCCTGTGCTGGGCATTCCAGTAGGGCATAAGGAAAAAATGTAAAGCTTCACTGTGAGAGTAGTTAAGCACTGCAAGAGGTTTTCCAGAGAAACTGAGGCATCTTTATTGTTTGAGGTCTTCAAAGCTCAGAAGGGACCTCAGCAACCTGGTTGAACTTTGAAGTTAGCACTACTTTGAGAATGCCTACTCGAAACCCAAAGTCCAAAAGTCACTTCCCCCTAAATTTTTCTTGGGGTATATAACATTTTTAATAAACTGAAAATATCCGTGTTCTCTGTAGAAAAGCTGTTGTTTATTTTTAATTTCTACCTCTGAAATCAGCATGCTATAAGGTAGTATGTATTATGCAATATATTCATGCAGGTCTTCTTGTTCTTTAATACATTTTAAGTTAAATTACATGTTGAATTTACACAACTTTCTGTCAATTAAAAGAAACGGTTTGACAGTCTTCAAAGAAGAATATAAGGTCTTTTTAAAAACAATGAGCTTTGCAAATGACTGGATAGCCTGCATAGCAAATAGTGTCTTTACAGTGTTGGCTGCAACACTTTTTGTATGTTGAGAAATGGGCACTTGGTACTTGCCTTCTACTTCAAGGAATTGTAAATGCAAATATGAGCTCACAGAAAAGAGCAGATTATAAGCTTCATATCCTATTTGTGATATATTTATGCAACTAAGTACTTTTATGAAAAAAATTTACTTGTCTAGAATTTTCATTGAATGTTGTAGTGATATAAAGGTTAGAGTTGAAAAGGCACAGCTCAGATGTTCAGGTTCGATACTTTTCTGACTGCCTGTTTGCATATATTCTGCTCTAACACCGACCCTGTATCTTTTAGTTTAGATGCTTTGTGCTTAGCTTTTTAAACCCTTTTAGAGGATGCCACTGTCCCAGTTCCTAATCCTGTTAACTGTTGTCTGTTTCTTTTGCCCTTCCTTCACTGATGATTCCTGTGTTCCTAAATGCAGTGTCATGTAAGTCTAACTAGCTTGACTCTCAGCATTACTGCTTTATTCTTGCGCTTTTTTCTCTTCTTTTTGATAAATAATATGCTAAAAGAACCTTTCTGAATTCCACTAGATTTGTTTATTTTCAGACATATGTAAATATTGCAACATTAGGCTCATTCAAGCCAGCTAAGAACTGATGTGACGTTTTTATAGATTTCCATTTCACGCCTAAGATTGTGTCAGGTGTATACTCGTATGGAAAGCTAGCATGTAATCAAATTCAGAAGATATTTTGTTGTGTTTCTTAAAAAGCAATAAAAATATTGGTAACTGATTTTTCTTTTCAATGATTTCTCTTCAGTGGACAACCAGCCTATGCTGCATTACATTCGAGATAAAACTGCAGTTCCTTATTTCTCCAACCTTGTCTGGTTTATTGGCAGCCACGTGATAGAACTGGATAACTGTGTGCAGACTGATGAAGAGTAAGCTTTTACAAATGCTGGCTATTGAATGGAAATGCTCTCCTTATTTTGTCTGTAATAGTCCAGTTAAGTTAGTTTCTAGATATGTTCCCTTGTAGACAGTTCAGACTTTTCAGACTCTTTAAAGTTTTTTAGTGATTCTTTAAGGTAACAGTGCTATGTGCTTGATCTGTGCTGACATCCATACGAGTGTATTAGTGTTTGCAACAAGTCTTTTCTTCATCTTTGCTTTGTTCTTCTAAAAACAGCAGATATCCAGAAGACATGAAAGTTATTTTGTTCTTTTCAATCTTATGAACATTGTCTTTTTAATGTTCTTTTTCTATGTGTCATCTCATTAGAAGAGCTTCCTGAAAAGATTCTAAGAAAAAGATGTAAACTAGAAGGATGAGTTTTAATATGTGAACTGTCAGACCTGACATGGTGGTGTGCTATTCCACTATTGACTACAGAAATACTTTGTTGATTCAGGTTGTTCTTGGTTTGTCTTGCCACCCCCCGCCTTAGAGTGGGCATGTGTTTCTTGCTTTCTTAAAGTGAAGAGGTAGATATTAAATACAACACAGAATTCTTTCATTTTTGGAAAAAAAATCTTATTTTTGTAGTTGGCTTGTAAAAAGACTGGCAAGGGAAAGAAAAGCTTTGTAAAAACATGTCTTCTGAAAACTTGGGGGGAAAACTTGAAATGTGCATCCTGAAGAAAATATAGGCAACTGCTTGCCAGTTGCATTAGTTGACTTCACTGAAATATCTGCTTTGGGCAGTCTGCCTGAGCCACGTGATCTGTGGCAGGGATGCACATTAATTTTTTCCCCAAAGTGTTTTAAGACTTTCACAATTGGTCATGTATAATTTCTTATTTCTGCTTTCTTTCAGGCACAGAAATAGGGGCAAACTGAGTGACCTGGTAGCAGAACATCTTGATCACTTGCATTACCTTAATGATATCCTTATCATTAACTGTGAATTTTTAAATGACGTGCTGACAGACCACCTACTTAATAGGCTCTTTCTTCCCCTCTACGTGTATTCATTAGTAAATCAAGACAAGGTAAGCTAATACCTGCAAACAGTTAATTCTCAAAGGTGCTACTTGCTTTCAGTGTGCAAAGTGATTTGTGCAGTAGGTATACGATACTCTTGATATCTATGTGTGGTTTACATGAAACAGCTTAAATAAGGTGGCTGTAGAGGAAATGCCCTGAGACTGAATTCAAGAGCACAGCAGATGAAATTTTATTCCCCGAAGAAATACTGTTGTGGGTGACCTGGTGGTTAAAAGCTAACAGTAGTGGAGACAAGAAGAACTGCAAATTTGGAACAGGGTTTAAATTTCTGCAACTTTGGGAGATGTGTGATTTCCTTTTCTGGTAAGGTAACTTGTCTTCTGGCAAAAGTGGGTTATAATACAATGCAGATTTGCCATGATGTAAAAATCCATCCAACCCCAAAAATGCAAACTTTTGGGGTTGGTACTTGTTTCTTGTGTTTATAGAGAAGCTGTGTTTTAATGTGATACAGCTGAAATTATTTTTAAAGCATAGCCTTTAAATTTAGTGGAAAACTGGTTTTTAGTGAAATAGAAACTATTTTTTAAAACCTGCACAGGTTCCTGCATTCAGGTGTGGGTAGTATTTCATATTATCTGAATAGCTAATTTTCAGGGCAGTCTCCAATGATTATTAACCGATAAGAATTTTTTGAAGGAATAGTAGCATAGTGAAAACCAATGTACTTCTCTGATGCTCAGCTGTTTAAGTTACTGAAGTGACCATGACAGACAATAATTAATAGCAATTCTTTGAACAAGGAAGAGTAAGGGATATGCTTATTCAGAGAGTCTCCATGTCAAACAGCTTACAAGCAGTGATTATTAAAGATCTTGATGCTTTCCGAATATTTTGTAGTACAATGTGGAACAACACAAGTTTTGTTTTAAATAAAACATTAAGCCATATAAATGCTTTGTATAAATAAATAAGCATTTTTTCATAAATTTTTCTGTAGGGTGGAGAGCGTCCAAAAATAAGTCTCCAGGTTTCTCTCTATCTTCTTTCTCAAGTAAGTATTTTAAGTATTTATCCTGTTCCAAAACAAATTTTGCGGTACTGTTGTGATTTATAAATTTGTGTCGTTTCATAATTTTGGCAAAGCCATAAAAGAAAATCTGTCAAAAGAAATTTTTAACCTTTCAGTTTCCATTAAAAAAAAAAAAGTGAACATTTTGCCTTTGCATGGGCAGGCAGAGTAGCTCCTTATTTGAGTTAATCTCATTCTTCTGAGGCTTCCATTGCTCAGGGTAACCTTTAGAGCATTCCATGATCACAAACTGTGTACACCAGCTGACAAATAAAGTCTGATAGTCATACAACATGCTGGGACAGAACTTGGTACAATGGCAGATGAAATTTACCAAGATGCTGTATTGCATTTTGAATCTGCCTAAGCTATGGAAAATTTCAGGTTTGAATTTTCCTCTTTGAAAACCCAAATCCCAAAAACCACCACTACCAAAATCTCACTTTCTCACAATATTAATTTCATTATGCCTGTAGCTTAAATCTGTAATTAAGTACTTCTTATTTCTTGTTCTTATCAGTCCCACTTCCTTTTCTTTCTAGAATTTATTTTGAAATTAAGGTTTTACAGTAGATTTGTTGTATTGTAGAGAAAATTCATCTGTTCTCCCTTAGTCTTCTGTGCATTGCTATGAGACTGGTTTTCTTAAATTACATTCCAAAATTACATTACAAAATTCTTAAATTTTGACTTGTGTTCATAGAATTTGTGCTTTTTTCTTTGAACGTAGAATTTTTCAATACTCACTTTATTATGATTCGGCCAATAATTTCATCTTTTTTGCTGGAAGTATGGGGTTGGGGTTTTTTTCCTAGGAAAATATAATTTGATGCTCCTTAATTTAAACCTAAAAAATTGTGGTGATGTGAGGGTAATTTACCACTGATAAAACTGTGGGAGCAGCAGCTTCTTGTAACGAAAGGGAGCTGCATCCTACAGTTGTATAAGGTGACCTCTTTTAACGTCTTTGCTTTCAGTGGAAGTATCGACAAGGTATCACTTCAGGATTTATATCTATGTTCTTCATTCTGTTTAAGAAAGAAAATGGAAGTAGTCATAAAGAACTGAGAACAAATTTTGTTATCAAAATGGGATGTGATATAGAAAATCAAGCTACTGTTTCTGTGACTGGCAGAAACACATCTTTTCCCACCCCTTTTAACCTGGAGTTTGTCTGTGGTGGGGTGGGATCTACCAAACTTTGCTGACTTTCTGTTCCTCACAGCAGGCATATGCTCTAGGTGCTACTCTTATATTAGAGACAAGTGCTTGAGAGATTCGTGCTAGCACCTGAAAATGCATTGCTGGGACTTCTCACCCACTGTTCCCAAAGTGAGCATGTGCTGTTCTTGCACCAAAACGTGCCTGTGGACAGTCAAGCAACGCTTGCTGAATTGGCAGAAGCTCGAGTGCTTTGGAGGTTGTTCAAAGTACTTTTGAAGTGTGTTGTGTAAGGTTTTATATGGATCACCACTGCATGCTAGTAAACACTTCCCTTTTGGAGGTCTGGAATGGTTCTGACTTTAATCAGAAAACCTGTGGAGAACATTCAGCTGAATATTGTCAAAACAGTGATTAGACTTAATGACTTAGAAATTATTTAGGAATTTTGCAGCTAGAACCACTGATAAGGGATCCAGCTTTGATATTCCTGTGAAGAGAATGGATATAAGCTGACAGAAGGCTGTTGCAGCTGGACCTGAGCTGGTTCTGTCCAGGAGCCAGTTGCTTGCTGGCTCAGACTTGTAAGCCTTGGCTCAAAATAGAGTAGTTAGTGTAAACAGAGAACTCTGGTAAAGCACTAAAGCACTTGTGGTCAAATGCTTCAATGCTCCAGGCAGTATGGTCCTTCCTTCTGTGTTCTCTAGCCACTACAGAGCTGACATTGATATTCTGCAATTTCAGAGCCAGAAAAGCTGCTTCTGATCCAGCTCAGCCTAGTGCATGGCCTTTACTCATGAATCACTGCACAGTGATTGTGTGCATAGCACAGAACTTTCTGAAGTCTGGCCAGTCACTGGCACACAGGAAGGTCTGGGGATGCTGTGCACCATAATCTGTTTGTTTTTTCTTAAAAAAATACATTTCTGGAATGGTTTTAATGAGTTCCTTGCTAGAATATCACACAACTTTCCTTTCAAAAGTGTTGAAGAGAGTTTACACTTCTCAGAAGGAGGAAAGAATATGAACAATTAGTAAAACTGGGTAGCATCAAAGGTAGAGGAAGGTCACACACCTGTCTCTCCCATGTTTCAAAGTAGATTTAATGAGCTATCAGTGTTCCCAGTTGTACTTATAGGTAAACTAAAGATAGCAGTTAACATGGTCAAAAGTATATTCAGCAAGTGAAATTGTCAAACTATGTATTCTATAAATATGTCTGATATTTTTTTCTGTTCTCCTTTTAATAGGTTTTTCTGATTATACATTATGCTCCCTTGGTGAACTCCTTGGCTGAGGTTATACTCAATGGGGACCTCTCAGTGTTTTCTTCTAAGGTTGAGCAAGATATACAGAAAAACTCAGTAAGTGGCCAACTGTCTCTAATTTTTTTTTTTTTTAAGGCAAAGAAATTATTTGAAAAATAAAATCAGGTATCTGGAAACTGGTAAGCCAAGGGGGCTGAGGAGATGGAGGAGAGGAGGGAGGCAGGCAGCTCTCCCTTGCCTTGCGGCTTTGTCCTGTCGTCGATCTCCCCTGCATAGGGGTAGTGGGTTTGGAGAATCGGGGTCTGGGACGAGGGGGACAGGGTGAACTTAGCAACTCCAGGTTTTTCTTTTATTTTCCTCTGTGCCACGACAGCGTTTCTAATTATAATTAATAAAGGAATAAATTTATCAGTAGAAGAGTCTCCACTGCTTTTAACTGTTAGCAGTTTATCTCGGACCTCGGTCCAAAAGGTGGGTCTGGAGACATCGGAGGCAGTGGTTTTTGGAAAATAAAAGAAAATCCATCGAATAAACTTTTTTAAAAGCCCTTTGGAAAATTCGAATCCACCCTGCTTTAGGGAATCCCCAGCATAAGTCTCCCTCTGTGCCAGCGTTAAATTGTTTCCCATTTTTGAAGTGAAGTGCTGGGCACAAGCTTCACCCCCACAAGCGGCAAATATACAAAGAGAAAGAAAAAAAACCCCTGGGGACCTAAAAGGACAAAATGCTTACATGCAGTCTTCTCCGGTGTTGGAGGGATAATGAAAGGGTCACCAGGAACTAAAATCCGCTGTGTGAGGTCCTCTGCTTGGCAGCCGGACTCTGGAGATGGCAGATCCAAGAAAAATCCAGAGACGGCTCGCTCCCGGGGCGCAGCCTCCTAAAACGCAGGGCGCTCTCCGAGAGAGGCGGGCGCCGAACAAAGAAACAGGAATTGTGGACGATGGCAAAGTCCAGGCGTCTGCGGCTGTTTTGCCTGCAGCCTGTTCGGGCGCCAGTTTGCCGAGTCCCTCAGCCCCTCGACCGGATAGCTGCAGATGTGTGAGGGAGCTGTGGCGACTCAGCCGTGTTCTGCTGCCACAGTCCACCGGCGGCCGCTTGTCAGTGCTCACTCCCCTGGGGCAGTCCTCCCGAGAGGTTGTCTGGTGGAGCAGCGAGCCGAGGTGCAGAGACAGAGAAGCAGGGAGAGACTTTCCATATGATATCCAGGAACAGGTTTATTGCCAGGACGGGTCAGTGACGGATAAGCCCTGAATCAGGCTTCGGGGACAACTTTTAAGGGAGGGAGGTGTGGCTAACAGTGTCGGCTGGGGACCAACGGGAAAGCAAGGGACCAGGGACAGACAACTGCGATGTCCAAGAACAGCGTTTAGGAGGTAGGAACAAAGAGCCTTAGCTAACGAAATTACAGAACTGGGAGAATTTTCTAGAGAGAGAGGCGGTGGCTCTATATCTTGTCCTCGCCCCCTGATACACCCTCGGAGGATGGCTCGTCCACCCATCGGATAGCGAGAAACTGGTGGGCACCAGGAGAGCACATCCCGGGGCTGGGCTGAGCCACCGCAGCACAAGGTGTTTATGTTTAGAAGAAGAGAGCACCAACAGAGTTCAGCTTTTGTTGTTGGATCATCCTTTTGATGTGACACCTCTGTAATCCAGTCTTCTGTGTTCGGTTTTTGTCTGCCCTCGGGTAGAGAAATGAAAATGATTTAGCACAACTTTCCAGTGAAATTTCCTTGTGCAACTTGTAGTAGAAATGAGGAGACTTAGAAAAAATTCCTGGCTTATGATTTTCATCTGAATATTCCCAGTGTTTTAGCAGTGAAACTGATCATATCTGAAAGGTGTGCTTCAGTGAGCATGTGAGAATAGAGACCAGCCACAGAGTCACTCTGTCATTGCCCTTTTGCCTTCACATTTAACCCTGGGTAGATGTTCCTGGATGCTGATGCTGTTGGTACTGGTTTTCTAGGTGTCATGTTTATAATATTTTCCCTTTTGTTGTGGCTTTCACAGTTTGTGAAATGCTTACTTGTTACTTTTTAAAGGTCTGTTTTGGGGATGGTAACAAGCAGGGGGGCATGACCTTATTGTAAGAGGCCTCTGACTGTAGTTTTTTCTAAAAATTGAACATGTCCCCAGTGACTGACTGGCCAGCAGTTGCTGACTGAATGTTTAATTTATAACAAGCAACAGATTGGTTCTCATGCACCTGCTTTCCCAGCAGTGGCTATAGCTCTTGGAGTTTCAAGGGGGGAGATACGTTTCAACTTTTCCAAGATATGTCAACTTTTCCAGATTTCTTCCCACTGGGCATTGGAAGCTGTGTGGACTGATCTTTGCCAGTAGCTTTTGGGTTCTGGTGTTTTGTTCTGTTGACCTTGATATTTAGAATCTAACCTTTTTTAGAAAAAAACTATGGTAGAATGGTAGAATTGACTGAATGCTTTAAGGTAAAGTAGTCTCTTATTATGTTGGGGAATGTCTGACCTTCTGCTAGCTGCATGCTGAATGTTGTGTGTTACTTGTGCAGAAGCAGCTTTGTTACTAGGAAATTTGTGGCAAGAGGGTAGAGCACCAGTTGTTACAGAAGTGAGATTTTCTTTTCCTGTCATGGTTACTGTACAGAGTTGCAAAATACCTGTGGCATGTGTTTGTGTGCTTGCACTTATGCTAGGAATATTAGGGGTTTCCTATAAACTCCTGTTCATCTCTTAAATTTGTAGTACTATTTAGGTTGCTGCTCCTTACTGGCCTTAAAGATGTGTCCTCCCAACATGTAAACTGGGGGTGCTGTTGTACCTGAACAGGTGGTAAATAGGAGGGATGTTTGCCTTCTGCAACAGACCCTTAGAGAAAATGCCAGAGGTGGAGCTGTGTTCCAGAGAGTGCAGAGCAGTGGGTAAAAGGGAAAAACTTCCATGGGAGAAGCCTTAGTTTTTAGTCACTTCAACCATATTCTTCAATGAAACCATGGAGGGGAAAGCCTGTACTGTCAGGAGCCCACTGGTGGAGGTTGCTTATGTGCAGAAGGAGTGGGGTGCAACTTCAGCAGAAGAGCTCCGTGCCCAGCTTCCAGGGAGGGGAACCATCAAGGGAGCTGCTGTGCAGTGATGTGTGGGAACAACGGCTGCAGGCATTGCTGGGGCTTTCCTGCTGATACACAGCTCAGTGCAGGGAGGCTCAAGTCAGTTGTACAAGTGAAGGCACAGTCAAGTGAAGTGAGGCAGTTTCTTGTTGCTCTGTGATGGGACTTCATAGAGTAGGAAGTTGATTTTTGAGCATTGTTAGCCATTCCAGGGGCTGTTCTCTGGACTATGAGGTGAATCAGGATCACTGCAGGATTATTGCTGTGGTGTTCTCTGTTGCAAAGAAATTGCAAACTTCTACCAAAAGCTACTTCAGAAGTTAGTTTGAAATTGTTAGAGAGAAGTGATGAGCAAGTTTTTAAATTTGCTTTTAGTCTGAATGTAGAATTGTGTTTTTTCTTAAGTCAGACCCAAATTTATCATTTACTACTTCCTCTCTGTTCTAATTTGAAATGATAACCATCCTGATACTGTCCTAAGCTGCTTGTTTTGGGCATATCTGTGTATTGTGGTGAACTGCAGCTATCTCTAAACCCTTGCTCTGTACCTAACACTGCTCATCTGTTGTAACTGAGATGTCTTGATATGTTTAAGTTGAAATGTAACTGTCAGTTTCTAACTAACATGTAGTTTCTAAACCCAGAAGTAGGTAGAACCTCATATCTATATTCATCTTTCTAATGATGAATTAAAGTGGAATGAGGTATGATGCCATGATGATTTTTGTCTTTTCTTTTATACCCCTGTTATACCTTTCTGCAACTTCTGCATTCTTGGTGCTTTTTTGCCTACATTCTTGGACTCGTTTGTTAAGCTAAGAGACTAAAACATTTTAGAAGTTTCATAGTTAGAGTGCCAAAGTGCTCAGACCCCAAGGTCCTCTCCAGAACACATTTTGTAAACTAAGATAGAACCATCCAAGGGAAGGTTCCTTAGGAGGGGGGGCTCATTTGAGCCTCTCATTGGAGAATATTTGATAGATATGCTAATTAGTAAGACCTGGAATGTAAGACCAGAGCTAAGAGAGAAGGACTTGGCGGTGGCGATGGTAGGGTGCACAGAGGTGTATTCGACCTGTTCGCGGTGCACCTAAGGATCCTTACAATAAATACCAAGGTAAAACCCTTTTTCCCTTCTAACCGTGTTCGGCTCTTGATTTTTAAGACCAGGAAGGGCATCAGTATAGAGTAACGACTGAGATTACTAGAAGCAGAATCTCGTATCCTCTTGCTGGGACACTGAGTAAAGAACACAACAAAAAAGCTGAGAAGGGTCACAGTTGCTGTGTATAAATGCAAAATACCCTGTGTTATTTAGGGCAAAGAACAGTGGTGTTTGTCACAACAGGAACAAGTGGTACTGTTTACTGGAGATCAGTTTATGGAACAAATGACCAGCAGCTGAAACTGCTGCTATCTTATGAATTGGCAATAACCTACCCATGGAGATCTGCTGAGCATCACAGTAGTGATTGCCTAAGCTCCATTGAACAGGTTCTCCACCTCATTCCATGTTTTTTCCCTGTATTTCTGGTTTTAGGCATCATCAGAATACAAACCATTATCTCACAGTGAGAGTTGAGTATGTGTGGGCAGCAGAATGTATTTAAACTTGTCAGATATCACACTAAGGTTTACCTTACTTCCTGTGAGATCTGTTTTCCTGCATCATTCAGATGTGGGCCAGTTCTACCTAGTGCATGTTTCTTCTTTAACCTACTTTCTCCTTCCTGTAAAAGGTGTTACTGGTATTGCCTTATTTTACCATCACACATTGCACAAGATAAACCATTATTAAAAATGTGGTTGAAAGACATTTTAAAGATACAAAATAGGAGTATCTCAAGCTGTAAAATCAACTTATATAATAAACCAAATGCTATCTAAATTAATTTTAAGTCTGATTTTAGAATGTTTTAATTATATAGCCTTGTTGTATTTAGCAGAACAGAATATTTGTGTAGAGTTTTTTCTACAGCATTCCTTCTTGGACCAGACCATGGCTTAGTGTTCACGAGCACATCACTGTCTACTGGTCTCTTGTGTTGCTTTGCTCATGTGGCTGACAGCACATGAGAAATGCAAGAATGTTAAGTACATGCTTTCTCCATAAAGAAAGTAGCTACTAGATTCTAGGAAGCAATGCAGAAGTAAGAAGTGAATGCAGAAAGGGGAAAATGTGTTATGCAGCTTGCATGCTACTTTTCTGTTATTTCCTTAAATAATAGGACTTAAGGTGCTCTTCCCTTTTCTTAATGGCTTTTGTGACCAGAAGCCATCAATAAAGGTAACCTGGTCGTTTTATTACCTTCCTATGTTGTAGTTGGATCACACAAAAAATGTATCAGAGATGTTATCAGGAGACATAAGTGTAGTAAATTTCCTATTGTGGTGTTTTTTTGGTATTGTAAAATTCTTCCCACTATGTGGTTTGTTTCAGTGCCAAGTGTAAAGTCATTTATGCAATATTTCTATAAAACATTTACAAAATGTCAGAAGATTCGGAGAATTATTTTGGCCTTTTAACTTGTAGACAGCTTCTTCCCTGATCTTTTCCTAATCTCTTGTTTTTATGTGTAGATGTTCCTAACTTGGTGAAGGGAAGGATTTTTTCAAACTTTTTCCCCTAAGTTTCTTTGATGCAGTCATCCTCAGTGCTTATTGTGCTGTGTCACCTAAGGCAAAGAATGTAATCAGTTTGGTATTTACTCAAGTCTTGCTTCTTTTCTCTTGTTTGCCCTTAAATTTTTAACCCTTTAGCCAGTGTTGGCTAAATGTGAGGGAAGTATTGAGCTCTGGAAGGTAATGGGGTTTCTGTAGCAGTCTTGTGTAGTGTAAACCTGGCAGAAAGCTCCAGACCATGTGTTTCACTTCTCAGTAACAGAGATTTGGCTGAGCAGTGTTTATATTGTACTCTGGTGATCAGCTGACAGGCCTAGCCAGGGAGAGGGAAGCTCAAACAACACAGCTTAGAAGCAAGCTGCAGAATTGCAGAAAACCAAGTTTTTTAGTCCTCCTTTTTCCAGAGCTTCTTGTATTGTCTTGGTCATTTTCTATAAGAATACATTGTTCTGTGTGGCTGGGATGACACACTCTTGGAAATACTTAATTTCTTGGAGAAATTTGTCATCTAGATTTATTTTCTTGCTCTATAAATTAGTAATCAGGAAAATGAGATGTTGGTTTGCCATCTTATCCTGTGATAACTTTGGGTAAAGCATAAGTAAATTAAATCTAACAAATAAAATTGGTTTTCCAGACTTGGTAAGTCAATGCCTGGAGGCCCAAAAAAGGTTAATGACAGTGTCATTTGTTCCTAGTTGATACAAGACCTTAGTTTGATGTCAAGGGAAGCATAAGACTCCAAAAAACAACCCCAACACAAAATCTCACACCACAGAGCATTGGATTTTTGTTCTTGCTGCTGCCAAAGAACCTTTTAAAAGGGGGTGTTTCATATTAGTACGCTGCTGTCAACACATATGTAGGATTTTGCTGCCTTTATCCTTTTCACAAAAGGTGTCTTAATTTTATGTGTACTATCTGTCTCATCCCTTCAAAGAAAGGGAAAACAATTTAAAACATGTTTTGATTAAATAGGTGGTTCTGCATCCTCTTGTCTCAAGAAGGCATACTTTTTAATGATAGATCTTTGGAGATAATTGTGCTGATAACTTGGTACTACTTTTTTATATTTTGAAATGGATTTGAGATTTGTAAATAGCGTGCTAATTTACATTTTATGTAGCTGAAGTTTCTTTATCAATTACAGTTGAAAATGCCTTGCTGTAACTCAGTGTAAATTCTTCAAATTTACAGGCAAAGTCAAGTATCAGATGTTTCATAAAACCAACTGAAACACTTGAGAGGTCTCTTGAAATTAACAAACAGAAAGGGAAGAAGAGGATGCAGAAAAGACCCAACTATAAAAATGTTGGTGAAGAAGACGAAGAGGAGAGAGGATCTGAAGATAACCAAGATGACCTTGATAAAAGTAAAGGTACAGAAGCAAGTTCAAAAGGCATAAGAACAAGCAGTGAAAATGAAGGTGAGTATTCCAGCAAGAAAATGATGCTTACAGTGTAGGTACTTTTTTTACTGCATGGACCTAGTTGTGATTTGTTATGTGACTTGTTCTCTTGCTGCACTAGGTAAACATGGGACTATGACATTTGTTTAAGGCTTTGGCTGGATTTTTTTCTCATGTTAAATCATGCTGTGAGAACATGTACTTCTAATCTGATTAAAAGCTATGAAAGTGTGTTCATTTCTTCCTGCAGGCCTTGGCCCTTATCACAATGCTTGCCTTGCACCTCACTGTATGTGGTTGTGGGCACTTGATAAGCAGACTTGACAACTTTGTAGCTTGTCCTTTTGTGGTAAGGCAGAGCTGTAGCCACTTCACCTTTGCAGTATGGTCAGCAGTATTTTATGCATGTTTCAATGATAAAATTTAACAGGTGTGCTAAAAGTGACAGTACATGATCAAAGATGATATTAAATAGTTCAAGATTGAAAACATCTTTAACTCTTAGATTTTTTTTTTAAATTGGATGTTTTCAGAATTTTTGATGTCGCTCAAACCCAAGAATAATTGCTTTTATAGCATGAGTGGTCTTACTTTAACTGTTTATTTTATAGTAACTAACTTCTAGAACAATGTATATCAGTCCTAGTACTTACATTAAATATAAATTGAGAAAGATGAGAAAGGCAGGATTGCCTGCAAGCAGTTGAAACCAGAGTGTTATACTTTGGCAGTCCTGTCCAAACATGGTTGAGTTTAGATTTAAGTAAATGGTCTGTCTGAGAAGGCTTTCCGTAAATGGTGTCAAATAACTGATGGTGTATTGTCTAACATGATTTGAAGAAAATCTGAAATAATCTACTGTTTAAACTGGTGCATTTAGTTGTAATGTTTGTCCAAATTCCTAAGCAAGAGCAAGACTTGTTTATTCAACTGAAAGTCAGTAGGTGTGAAGCACTGGGGACCAGGTGTCCTGTTGGCTGCAGCTGTAGCAGCCTGTTTACACCTTCAGTGAAACTTGATGTCCACCCATGCCCCAGTCTCACCAGCTTTTTCACAAATCTTTTTTTCAGAAGGAGGTTCTATGGCTTTTCTTCTGTGGTTTGTGTGGGAAGGGAGCTTACTGTGGTTTATTTGCCAAAATGCTATGTATATTTTCTTTATGTATTTTATGTATATGTATACGTTTCTTATAGTGTTACATTCCTTAAAGAAATGTAAGCCAAATTCTTTACTGGGAAGAAAATGTGCCTCCATCTGTTCATTAACCTTTCTGAGGTAATGGTTATACCTCTTTTATATAGAAATGCATGAGATGCTTTTAATGCCAAACAGAAAATACAAAAGAGCTTGTGATAACTTTGTTAAAAATATCAAAGTTTGGTGGTATGTTTTGGATTTTTTTTAGAAATAGAGATGGTAATCATGGAGAGATGTAAGCTGTCAGAGCTGTCTATCTCTGCTGTGACAGAACAGAATACAACAGATGAAGAAAAGAGTGCAGCTGCTTCTGGGAGTGAGATAACAAACTGGAACAGGTATAAAGGAACTGTAAAACATTTTGCTGAATTGCTTCCTTACCTACCCTCCCCTTAAATCTTTTGCTTTTCTTAAAGGGATGTTTCAAATCTGCTTCAAGTTAAAATTACAGGGGTTCTTCTGGATCACAACTGTGTGAATTAATGCAAAAGTGAGGTGTAGCCTCTGTACTGATCAGTTTTGGAAATGATCCTGTTCCTTTGTAGTTTGTGCTTTCCTTTATAGCAATTGTGATGCATTAAGTTGGTTAAAGTAAATTACAGAATATTAACACAACGAAACTAGAATATAAATGTTTCCATTCTGTAATTTTCTAAACCTCTGAATTAAGCCAGAAGAAGTGTTCTTAATTGTATTTATGGCATTTGTTCATTTTGTATGCACCTATAAGGAAAAAAACCAAGGAAATTTCCTCAGTTCAGGGCTGAATTTGGCAGAATTTTAGTAGCAGTAGTTATAGGCAAACCCTTGTAACCTTTGTACTGTTTCCAGGGTCCATTAATATGTTTTAGGGTTACCAAAAACTTCTAACGGAAGTAGAGTTTATGAATGTTTCTGGGAGCAGAAACTGCCTTGACTTCAAAATTTAAACTTGAGTATATTAAGTACCCCTAGGACACCTTCTCATGAAAGATTTTGCATTCCTGTTAATAGAATGCTAAGAAACCAAATGTGCCTGACACAAAAGTAATTGCAAATGTGTCCATTGGGGAAATGCACATGTTTGATAGGATTTAAAATTTATTTTTAAACTTGGGAAATGCTGCCTGGTATTCCCAGAATTTCGTTCTGTCTCTGTTATGGCTTTGTAGTTTAGATTACATTCATTAATAAAGATAACATTTAATTTCATTGTAAAAGTGAAATTGAACCTTGACTTGAACTGGCTTTAAAACACATTGTTCTGGATTATTGATAATTTGACTAAAATATGTGCCAAATGGCTTTTAGAAAGAAATTGGCAGTGAGTGCATGGAATACTAAAGTGACTGGGATGCTCGGGTCTTCAAAAGTGCAGAATGCTTAGAAGTGAGCTGCCAGTGCATTTGGCAAATGTCTGCAGTTCAGCACTCTTGATCTGCAGATGTGATCACAGCATTCTGCATCTTTTCTAAAAATAAGCAACATCAAAGAATGTGCAGAACTAGAAATAGTTTTAAAATAAGGATATACCTTGTACAGGGCAATTCTGACCTTGTTTTGTATGTGATTTTTTTTTTTTTTATATCAGATTTTATTTTTTTTAATATATTAATTTTTTTTAATATCAGTTTTTTAATATTTTTTTTTAATATAAGCTTAACTTATAGCTTAAGATTTTGTGTTATTTTATATGCCAAATGTAGTGTTTGAAACAGCAGCTAAATTTCTGAAGAGACTTGCTCTAGTGTGTATAGTTTCTCTTTTACACTGGTTGGAATCGCTGAGCCTTGTGGATAAGGCCCCACGTGGGAGTGGAAAATGCAGTGATCTCCGTGCCATGCTGGAACTGAAGCTTCCATACCTGGCATAATCGTTAATGGTTGTGGTGACAGTGGTTGCAGTGTGTTGCAGTCTTCAGTTGTCAGCATACTCCACAAGAATAAATAATTTTAGGAACATTTATATGGCATTTGATATGCTTCTTCTATCAAGCCCTTAGTAAAAGACTAGTAAAGGAAGCAAATGCTTACAGAGTTAAGAAATACATTTGAAAATACCTACCATATAGCCTTTACTATGAAAAGTGGGTTTTTTTTTTTTTAGAACAGTCCAATAGTTGTTGAAAAATAAATGGAAAACAGCACAGATGGCAGTTAAAAATCTGCAGCTGTAAAAGCTAAGTCAAGCTTTTAATTTCCCTTAGCCCTTTTCCTACTGTGAAAGACAAAAGAGAAACCTTAAGTATTTTAGGTGTAATTTTATTTTGATGGGCCTCACTACTGGAAAGTTTAAGCTTAAAGACATGTTTTAAATTAGCTTCATTTTACAAAATGCTGCACAGCAAAGCTTTTTTCCAAAGCATGTCAAATCTTCATGCTATGTTGTGGCTTCTGTTGCTATTTTCTTAGCTGAAGTTTTTCTGGCTCTGTTGTGTATTTAGTCTAAACGAGGGCCATTCGTGAGGGGGATTCTCGGAAGCTATTTCAGCCTCAGGTTACTGTGACTGAGATAATGCACACAGATGCTGTGAAGAAGCATCTGGAATGAAAATTATATCTCTTGCTGCTGTAATAATTTTTTTCAAGTTTCATAATTTCATTAATCTAATTAGTATATGGGGGAAAACAATGAAAAATACATTAGATATTACAGACGTCATTTAATACTCTGTAATATTAATGTTAATGGAACAACTACTGACACATCAGCAGCTTTGACCTGGTAAAACATTGGCTTTAATGAAATTATATTAAATAGTACTTTTATATTATAGGTAAGGTTTTAGGCTGTTTACTGTCTGCTGTTTGTCTAAAAACAAACCTAGTGTTATCTTGCATTTAAGTATTTTAATATCTTAGTCCTCTTTGTTCTTTAGACCTTGAAACTGAACTCACTTTGTGGTGTGGAAAGCCCCCCATCTGAGGGTGACATGAATGTCATGTTTAATGCTTAGGAAACCTGAAGGCCCTCTTGGCTTGTTTTCAACATTGCTAATTATTTAGGTTGTTTTTCCTGGAGTAGTTACATTCTTTTGAGATCTGCAGTATGTGGGCAATTTGACTTAAGCACCTTGAGCAGTGTTGAACTTGGGCAAAGAGGGATCGCTGCCGGTGGCATTTCTGGTAGAGGAGCTGTGTAATCCAGGCTCCAAAATGCACAGGGACATGCTGCTGTGGCATGAGCTGAGCAGGGAGAAGCATGGGCTGGGATTCTGGTCACTGCCTGGTTTCAGTAAGAGAGAACACGCTGCTGAAGTGTGCCTGGAGCTGCCGGGAAGTTCCAGTGCATTGTTGTGCCTTGGGCGCCGTGGCTTTCCTGGGACACTCAGTGTGACCCTGAGGGTGCTGCCGGTCTGGAGTGGGTATTGAAGTGTGCTGTGTTCTGGTCTCTGACAGCCCTTCTGACCCCCAGGAATCACAGCAGTGACTTTGAAGTGCCTGCTTAACGTCTGCTAGGCCTGAACACAGCAAAGTGTGTTTGGTTCTGTGACTTTGATGTTATTTTAACGTATTTTCTTTGAATGTAATTTAGATAATATAAGGAATTTTTTCCTTAAACTGTTAAAGCATAGTTTAAAAGATAGTAATAAACCCCTTTCACTCCGGCTTCCACACTGTCATCTTTTGATGACTGTGACACTTCCCTGACATATCATTTGTTTGTCTGGGCCAGTTGTGAAAATATATTTAGTTTTCGCTTGTGCTCTGGACTTGTACAACTGACTGGATGCAAGCCAGCTTAAGACCAGAAGCCAAGCTGCCTTGCCATCAGGCCTGTGCTCATATCAGCTGAATCTCAGCCATATCTAATCTGTCCAAATGCCTTCTGGATTACACTAACTTTTGTTGTCTCTCCAGGGTACAGGTAAAGAAAAGGTGAGCTTAGCACTGTTTGTAACTTCCTGCATGTGTGTCATAGGTCGCACATGCTTAAACTCAGGGAAACAAAGCTCATCTGCAATCCAAAGCTTTTTTTTTTCTCTTCAAATATCCCCTCCTAGTTAATTTTTCTTTCCTGTAACTGTTGTTATACAGTTAGAATTGTTGTTTTAAAACAACCTAGCTTCCTCCAAACTTCTGGTAATAAAGCTTACTTGTAATAGTAAAACTTTTCAATTCTGCAGTCTGTTTTATACAACGGTGATAGCAGCTCCTCGAATTTACTTACGTGTACACTTAAAACAAGCTCTGCAATGCTTCTGCATACTTACTAAATAGGCTACAAATAACCCAGTAAATGTTTGAACAATCAATTCTTGGGTAAATATTATGTAATAAATCCTCTTAAAACATCAGAATTATTGTCAGAATGCAAATACAAAGCATGGCTGTAATCTGAGTAGTCTGCAACAGAAACTCTAACAGAACTCTTTTGTTATAATGCCTGAAAATGTGCATTACTGTAAATTTGCTTCTTCCATTAGCTGCATCTGCAATAAGGTAGTTACCTATTTTTCTATAGATTTTTTTTGTAACTGTTTCTAAATTACTCCTTTTCACAGGCCTTTTCTTGATATGGTCTATAATGCCCTGGACTGTCCTGAAGATGATTACTATGCCCTCTTTGTTCTCTGTCTTTTATATGCAATGTCACACAACAAAGGTAGGTGCTGTTATGTGGAGTTAACTGCAAGGCCAGGGTTGGAAGAAACTGTAAACTTCAATAGTCATCTGGTTTATGGGGTTGTTTATTGCCATTTGTTAGAACAGGGCAAGGAGATCCCCAGCAATCCATAACTGTGTATTGTTCTAAGAGGTCTCACAGCAAACCAGTCTTTTCTGAGAAATAACTTCAATATTTTAGAGCTATGTGTTAAAGATGGGATTAGTTTCCTTATATAACAAGTCAGAAAATTTTATGTGTGTTGGGGAGGGTACTAAATTGGGCTACTACCAAATAAAATTCCCATTTCTTTTAAACATATATGAACAGATTACTTAACTACCAAAGCAGAATTTAAAATCAGGCTTTGATCTTCTCAGCTTTAGCCATTATGCTCTCCAGATGTATGGCTTGACTTTGATTTGATTTAGATGCAAACAAATAATCTGAGAATCTCAGAAGCAGCAAAATTTGCATTTCACCAACCACTTTGCATTTCACCAACCACTTTGGGATTTGAGTGTCTTCACCCAGTAGGCCCCATTTAAGGCTGAGAATTTTCAGGGGTTCATCAATGTGTTTGGTCTTTGTTGTTCCTCCTTTTCCTTGTAATACAAAGTCAAAGCTAACTTGCCTGGTTTCGTATTGCCAGTTGTTCTTCTGAGAAAACTGCTTGATGTATTAAATGCTTGCCTCGGAGCACACTCCTGTTTTCTAATTTGCTTTATTTTCCTTCACCCCCATGAAAGGACTTGACTCAGTCAAGCTGGAGAGAATTCAACTTCCAGCTCAACATGCTGAAGAGAGAAATTCATATAATCATGTCCTTGCAGAAAGGCTCATCAGGATAATGAATTATGCTGCACAACCAGGTATTGCTTTTCCAGGGTTTGTTTTTCCTTCCAAGCTGAAATTTTTGAAGATGGAAAAAAGCTACTTAGCCTCTTGTCTTTGAGGGGAAGGTGACTGTTCAGCATGCTCTTTGATGAGCAGTATATAGATGTGGTTTGTAAAAGACAGCTATTGGCTTTTCCTTGGTTGGTGCGGAACCAGAAACTCTGGATTTGTGCTGAGTAGTTGTTTTTATACTCAGAACAATACAAGGATCTGTTGTCTCAGTCCCTACTTTCTGCACTTTTGAATAAACAAAAATTGAGATTTTTGAGTGGTTTCACCTTAATGGATTTCATCCTGAAGGTATGATCTGTTGCACTTTGGCTTGTCAAAATAATTCCAGTGGAGAAATGGTCTTGAAAACTATGGTGTCCTTTGCTCATAGCAGTCCTTTGGCTGTCACCTCTAGGTGGTAGGAAATTTTCCCATACTTCTTTTTAAACTCAGATTGTATTTTCAGTTCTGAACTGTTTTGCAGTAATTGTGGGGTTTTTTTCTTCCTTTTTTTTGTGAAATAAGGGTTACACTTTTTTTCCATGACCTATTCCATGAAAATTCGATTCTTGTTCAAGCCACACGTTTTCTCCTTGCACTTCCCCCTTAAAACTTCAAAGGGGTAGAACTGGTTTTCCCCAGAAGCCGACATACTATCACATCTTTAATTGTCTGTAGAATAAAAATCTGTTTGTTTGACTTGCAAAACTGAGCTATAGCATATTAATTTGCGCTGATGTGTCAGAGATGAAAAACACATTTATATATGAAGAGTTTGTACCTACAGCAGCAGGAAGGAGTGCAAATGAGGACATGCATTTATTTAAGTAAAGGCATGTCTGGGGAGGGAAGTGCTGGGGAAGGTGGAAATGGAGATTATTAAACTTGCTACGTGCTATGTAGAACATCTCATTTTCTCTCTTCAAGGAAAAGCTGTGCCTTGTTAGTGTGCTATATACAAAGCTTCCTTTCACCTTGTAACTTCATCCACCCCAAATGTCTGGGATCCTTTTGTAATTTTAGTGTAATTCAACCCATGCTGCAGATCGATAAAGGCATCAAAACCCAGTATTTGGGCTTATTTTTCAATAGCATTAATCTTTGCCTTCTTATTGAATGGCTTTAAATTTTCTTCTCCTTTAAATTACTCTTCGAGTTCTTTTTCTTTATAGCCATCAGGCATCAGGCAGCATCAGCACTCATCCCTGTCAGATGGAGGATGTGAGCAGAGGAGCAAAGTTTGACAGTTGTAGGAAGAGTAGAAACATTTAAGAACATGGGATGATGAGAAGAGCTATAACTAAACTGCTGCTATTTTGTACATTGAAATTTTCTTTTCATAGATGGAAAAATTCGTTTGGCAACTTTAGAACTTGGCTGCCTATTGCTGAAGCAGCTTGTGTTTTCTAAAAATGGCAGGATCATAAAAAGTGTTCACCTTCATTGTCTTGAGGTGAGTACATTCTTTCAAATTGCCAGTCGCTGCATTACTGGTGTCTGAGTCTTGTAATATAGTTGAATAAATTTGTTTCATTTCTGGTTGCAATAAGCCTTGATGTAAAATTTGAGCTCCTAGAACATCTTTGCATTGGTAACTCTGTTCTGTGAACATAACCTATGTTCTGTTCTCAGCTCTGCTATTTTAACTTGTAGCTTCTCAAGAAGTTTATTTTTTCTCTGAAATTTGTATGTCATCCATCTCAATAATGTAAAGAAAAGCACTTTTGAAGCTAATAAGCTCATGTAAGCTGTGTGTTCATAGGTGCAAGAACTGTATTCTATCAAATTCTGAGATTAAGGCTGTGAATCGGGATATTATTAGACAGTTTCTTCTGTATGAGATTTTGGGTGGGTTGTTTGATGTGACTAATAAGTAAGTGGTGTAAGTATTCCCTGAAATGCATTTTCTCTTTCCTAGGGTGCAAGGGAGGAAAGTGTTCATCTCCTTCGTCGTTTCTATAAGGTATATATGCAAAATGCTGTAAGAAAAAGGTCCTTTACATAATGGGGAACGTCTGCAGCCCAGTCTTTACATAGTGCCCAGAGCAGCACCTTTTCTAAGATGGGAACTCCAGATTTGTGAGAGAGAATAAAGTGGTTTTTTTGGACAATTCCTCTCCTTTCTGCCCTTCTGATACCACCCTGACATATGTCACAAAGGGCTGTTGAAAGACTCACAGAGTTTGTACTGGAGATCAGGTTTATCATTGACACTAATATGGAATATATTTGGTTTTGACATTACTTTTTGTTTGTGTCATATCTGAAATGATGATCTAAAGTTTTACTTAATCTTTTTTTCTTATTGGAAACCTTTGCAGTTTTTTACTTTTTTGTGTGTTTTGTAAACAATGAAAGAAATTGACTTTTTAGCCCCAGGCATTAACTTAAATATAAGGAGCAGTAAATCCATGACAGATTTCAAGTGTCTGAAATATCTTCCTATTTTTCTTAGAATTCTCTTGAAGGATGTTTGCTCAATGTGGCTTACAAAAAAATAAGTAACGTGTGGTGGGTTGACCCTGGCTGGCTGCTACAGGTCCACTCAGCTGCTCTCTCACTGCCCTTCCTCAACAGGATGGAGGGAGAATAGAATATCTCATCAACATAAAGAACAGGGAGGTCACTTGCCAATTACAGTCATGGGCAAAACAGACTCAATTTTACAGAAGTGAATTTATTGCCAAGAAAAACAAATTTAGATAGTGAGAAACAAAGACAAATTAAAACACTGCCGTCCCCCACCACTCCCTTTTCCCAGGCTCAGCTTCGTTCCTGGCTCTTCAACCCTTCTCCCCCTGTGAGTGGTACAGGGGCAATGTGAAGTAGGGATTTGGTGTCAGTCCACAGCAGCTTCTCTCTGTCGCTTCTCTCTTCTCACTCTTTCTCCTGCCCCAGTGTGGGTCCCTTCCTCCATGGGCTGCAGTCCTTCAGGAAAACAATTGCTCCAGTGTGGGTCCTGCAGACTGCAGCTCCTTCAGAGCACATCTGCCTGCTGCAGTGTGGGTACCTGCTCCACTGCGTTCCTCCAGGGGCTGCAGAGGAATGTCTCTCCCTTTCCCAAATGTGTTTTCCCAGAGGTGCCATCAGTGTTGCTGAAGGGCTCAGAAGTGCCCTGCAGCCCCGGCCTCCCCTCACAGACACACTACAGAACCAAACCTAACAAAGCCCCAAACAGCAAGGGTTCATGGGATGTCCATATTCTTTCTTTTGGAAGGGAGAAGAAATCTTTCTGGATATGTTTGAAGATGAATACCGGAGTATGACAGTAAGTGAGACCGCTTCTGCCCTGACAAACCTCAAACCCACATACAGCACAGGAACAAGAAAAAGTACTGATGGCTACTGAGAACGCTGGTGTCTTTATTGTTGGGAGTAGGATAACAAAGTGTGGGTGTTTTTTTTGTCTCTGAGAAGTTGTGTCCATACTTTAAATCATTTATGTGAAAGTTCACAGCTCTTTATTAAATAAACTTTCATTACTTTCTAAAATTGAGTATACAAAATTTACTTTAGCCTACTAAATGGGACACTGGCTTTATTTTTTTTCCCTAAACAATATGAAATCTTCCTGTCTATCTGAAGCCCACCAAGTTTTCAGTTTTGAGAAAGTTCTTTTTGGAGAGAAAAAGTTACGAGAAACTTTCTTGTGATTGAAGTAATCACAACTTTAAGTCAAAACTTAAAATCAAACCTGGCAGAATTTGGTTTTTAGTATTTGGGAAATATCTTTCCTTCTGTAATTTTCTGGAGTTTTTCCTGTGTTTTATCAGTATGGAAACTTTGGCAGTCTGGGAACAATGAGAGATTGCATTTAATAAATGAGATTGAGAGTAAGCACCTTAAGTAAGACATGGCATTGAAAATTCTCAGAATTTTAGAATATGCAACAATGAGTTGTATTTGAAATTAAAGAGGCAAATGCTTATTGTTCTGTATAGTAACCAGTGGAAAAATATTTTTATAGATGAAACCTATGAATGTAGAGTACTTGATGATGGATGCCTCGATCTTGCTACCCCCAACGGGCACACCACTGACTGGTATTGATTTTGTGAAAAGGTTGCCTTGTGGAGATGTGGAAAGAACTCGAAGAGTGAGTAAGACTATTTTTCTAACATTTGTTCATGACAAAATGATGCCAAAAGTGTTGAGCAATTCTAGGAATACAAATATTTTTCTTTGCAAACTGCTTGATTGGAAGCTTCATCCATAAAATCATAAAAGCTTGATGAAGACAGATCTGTGTAGAGTATAAAATAATTACCTGCCCCAGTGGAGAAACTTTTTTTGATTTCTTGTGTCTAGTCAATGCAACATGTTCTTGCACTGGGGTTTAAATTTTTCAGACCATGCAGGGAGCTACATACAAAGACATTTTGATGACTCTCAATACATTGTCAGCTTCCTTTGTGATATAGTACTCAGTCTATCTCTCAATTACGTTCTATAGTAAGAATCTCCATGGAAGATTGACTGGCTTTGTGTTGCTCATGTTTCTAGACATGGCAAAAAATTTAATTTTACTTGAGAGGTCATCTTGCCAAAGTAATTTGTGATAGAGATTTGAGAATGAGTAGAAAACCAGCAAAGTATCTATTTCTGTGACTGACACAATCCGTAGAGGTGATACTGACCTGAACGACAACATCCTTATTTCCATTCTTGGTTAATCAGTTCTTGGCCCTTATCTGGGTGTGTCCTGGAAGCCTTGCAGTGTCAGTAAATGTAAGAGATATGTTACTGCACAAAATCATTATTTGGAAAGTGCTGTTCTCTGAGTTTCTTTGCATTTATGTAAGTATATTCAAGTACTCTTGAGAAAAAATACGTATTTCCAGGAATCTTCTGAGAAGGTTTGTTTTCATTACTTATTATAAGCCACACAGCTTTTGTTATCACAGCAAGTTGTTTGATAGAATACAATGAATTATTTTGAAAAGTATTATTCTTAGAAAGCAGAAAGGCTTCCTGGAATTCTCTCTGAGGCATTTAACAGAAGGATACTTAGAAATGCACATTAGTGGGAAATGACTGTTCCAAGATTTTCATGTGCTGAATAAGGAATAGCTTAACTTCTGTTGGTGTAAATAAAAAAATCAATACAAATATTCCTGTAGATCCTTTGGTATGAACAGGTATCTATCAGCATCAGGAATTCCCAGAATGATTCCTTGTTGGTCCTGCTTCCCCAGTCACATTGCAATCAAGTTTTGGTGTCCCCTCAATTCCTGTGCTGCTTCCTTCCAGCCAGGCTGCCTCACCCCAGTTGACTTGTCACAACAAAATGCTGAACTCAGGTGTGTCTTGTGACATTGCTGCTGTCTCTTAACCTGCTGGGGTTCTGCTGATGGTTTAAAATGGAAGAAGATCTGATTCTGAGCATGCTCTGACATGATGCAAAAGAGTTCCCAAGTTTTATTTCACTAGCAAATGAAGTTGTCTCTTACTTTGATTATATTGTGAGTTCTTAACTGTTAGGATCTTACTTCCCTGCTATGGAAAGACCGTCGAAGTAGCAGCTCTTCTCCTCTTAACAACTTTAGGAGAAGTTCTCAAAAATCTCACTTTGTGAGAAGTTTTTGAAGTACTAAGAACACTTCTTCGTGGGACTGTAATAAGATAGTGGTGGGTTTCCCTGCAAATTGCTGTTTTCTTTGCACGTGGAACATGTATATAAATGAGGAAGTCAGCATCATAATGCATAATTCTTTACCATATTTGTTTCAAGTTAACCAAAAAAACCCAGAAGTCAGCCAAAAAAATTCTAGGCCACGGAGCTTCTGTGTTACTTTGTTGAGATCTGAGCATGTGTTAGGCACAATATATTGATATTGGTAGCAAACTGAGGGCTGTCAGTGTTGTAGGAAGCACAACATGGTTCCCATTTCATCTGATGTTCTTGTTTATTCTATTTTTTTTGCAAAGGCTAAAGTTCTAAATTTATTTTCTACTCCTGTACTTTGTTCTGCACTAAATATGATTGCATGTTTGGAGATGAGTGCCATTAGTTTTACAGGAAATGAATGTGATAAAAATTAATGCAGTCTAGGACGAAGAGGTTTGAGGGGGAAGATAAGTGAGAGCTGAGTGGTGGTTGCCCTCGAAATTAAAAAAACAAAACAAAACCTTGTTGGCTTTAGTTTTTGGGTTACCAGAAATGCCAAGACTTTCCTATTCTTGATTGAATTTGGCAAATTTTAGACCAAATACTGTGAATTCTTTTTGAAGCACCTGGTGGGAAAACTTCTGTATAATTTCAGTAAATCCACAATAAGTTCAAATGCAGTCTGCTTAAATGGGAGAGATCATCTCCTATTCTAAAGTGACTCTGTTCTTATGAATTAAGTAGTATTATCATATTTTTGCTAGACACCCTTGACATCCTTTGCTCCACATAATCATACTGCCCTGTTAGATTTCAGCATCATACCAAAGCCATTGTTTTGGGGTTATTTCACAGAAGAACCTGATATATGGCTTCCCTTTCCTCATCCCTGTTCTGCCAGAAGTTTCTGGAAGCGCTGCCAGTAGAGAGCTGGCCGAGCACTCACAGTTCTGCTTCACAGGAGCCGCTGTTCTGTTGATTTTAAAAATAGAGGGGTGAAGGGTTTTCCCTTGAAGCACTTTAGATTTGTTTTTCCTAATACTTCCTGCAATCTGGGAGTTTCTGGGCACTGCAGCTGTTCATGAATTCAATGCTTTTACTGTAAGGCAGCAGTTAATTTACAGTATGCCACAGAATTACTGTGTAGGAAACTCTTAAAAAGCAGAACACCGGAAGTAATAAAAAATGATTTTTCATTTGCTATACTGAAAATGCAGTTCTTGTAGGGAAGGAAGATTATAAATGGTGCCTTTCAAAATGTGGCTAATAAAATGATTGTTCTTTGACACTTTGGGTCTTTGCATACCATATGTCATGAATCTGTAAATCAAAACTAGCATATTCATTTCACAGAGCAGCTGTTGAAAGTTTCTTGGGACTGTTGCAGCTTTCAGAATGCTTTGCCCTGATGAAGACCTTCTGAGAATATAAATTCAGTGCTCTGAGAATGTTACATTACATGTGGCTAGTTTTGATGAGTACAGCAAATAAAAATGCAGAAATCCCCACAGTTTCTCTCTGAACTTGTAGACATCTTAGCTAGACTTGGCCAGAAAAGTTATTACTGTTTTAAGTTCAAAATGTGAGAGTCTATGAAGGTTGGTTGTGTAGGTGTCTGTAGCATAGAAGTATTGTAAATACAATCAGTCTTAAAATAATGATTAAAGAAAAAAATTCCGAGATTGTTGTTTTTGCTTAAACAGCTCCTGTGATAGGTTCCCAGTCACAGTTGGTGTGTGCCAGTGAGACAAAAGTTCTGCTGCTTCTGCTTCATTGACAATAAATAGCATGTTTCAGCTTCTTTCATATGTCTTTTTTTAACTAAGTTGGAAATTACATTCTACTTTCTCAATTTAAAATGTATTAAAATCCTAATTTCAGTTTTAAATGTATTAAAAAGATGTACTGTAGGACAGCAAACTTGGGGGTTGTAAAAGCCAGTATATGTTTGTAAGCTTGTTAAAATATGTAATATTGGGTGTAAAAATATTTTAATATTCTTTTCTCTAATTTCTCAAGGCAATCAGAGTTTTCTTTATGCTCCGTTCACTGTCACTGCACTTGCAAGGTGAGCTGGAGACTCAGTTACCACTCACAAGGGAGGGAGATCTGATAAAGGCAGATGATGTTCTTGATTTGAGTAAGTAGCCCCTCAATTTCCTAAATAGTCTGACATGAAAAAATTACTGACTTTTTTCTTCCTAAACTGCTCATTACTGCTATTCTTACTTAAACTACCTGAATTGAAGTAGTACGGTGTTGAAGTTCTACTGCGTATTGTAGCATAAAAATGTGTTTTCCAGTTTGTGTCTTTCATTGCCCAAACAAGAGAGACAGGGGAATATAATGGCATAAAGCACGTAGGATCCACATCATTGCACAGGTTCCATGCCTTGGGAGGAGACTTTGCAGTGGGGAAAGCATGACCCAAAAAGTTACATTTGTGTGCCTTTTTTAATTATCACTTTGGAGATACTGTTGATGTAACTAATTTTCCTCAATCTCTATTAGTGCAAGGCTTTAAAAATTCTTCTGAACGTTAAGATGCCTTCAGTGTTTATGCTTGTTTGTCTACAAATAGTGTCAAGAGGGGAGTAGAGGTTAACGTGATCCAGTAATGGTTTCATATTCTGCTTTGATTTGGAAAAATCCTGCAAAATTGTATCAAAATGGCTTTTTTTCCTTTTGCCTGAATGTAACGATGGTGTTTTATGTGAGCTTGATGAGAGAGAATAAAGTTTCTTGTAAGGAAGCATTTTTCATATTTTGATGCATGTATGTTGAATGCAAACCTTTAGGTGTAGGTGCAAGGTTGTCACCAGTATATATGGATGTATGTGTAGAGCATCAGGTAATTACACAGAAGATTCATTCCATATTGCTTGATATGCCGTCACCAGAATTATGACTACTGTTGCTTTTCCGTGGCTTTCTACTGTAAATAGCTTTGAAGCAGTTGTGATAACTGTCTGCCTTAAACTGCCTGTGAGGCTGTAGGTGTGGTTGTGGTCTTATTTAGTATCTCACTGTGTGAAGTCACTGGCAGCTCAAGCCTCAGTGCTTGGTTTCAGGTGGTAACAGGATTCTGTTAGTGGCAGTGTTTTTAATACTATGGCCAAGAGGTAAATGAGGATACATTTAAAGCTGTTATTTCTTTGCTGAAACAGTAAAAAGTAACATTATAGTTAAGTTTCTTTTCTCACTCTGTCTTTGCCAAGTATACAAGCTTTAAAAAGGCCATCACAGTCAACATTTTTTAAAAAAGCTTGAGAAAAGTTTGTAATGGAATAATTGAGGTTGGAAGGAACCTCAGTAGATCATCTAGTCTGACCCCCTTGCTCAAAACAGGGTGAGCTAGAAAAAGGTGCCCAGGACAACTTGTTGTCATATTTACGACAAAGAGAGTAAACCAAAATGTGGTGCAGGTGTCTGACCAGGGACATATCCTCTAATTTCAGCTAAATGTACTTCATGGGGACAAGGTGGATTCGTGCTTGGTTGCTTTCGTAGTAAAGCAGAATATCATCCCAAATGGGTTGTCTGTTGTTGGCAAGAGTTCTTCCTGTGGAATGGGAGGTGATGCAGTCACTATCTCCAGCCTGATGCTTATCTTGGGCTGCCAGCTCTGCATACAAAGGGCTAAAAGTTTTCTGTAAGAGCTTTTAATGTCTGCAGATGATTTCTGGAATTGTGATGACTGTAAATTATAAAATCACTAAAGATCAAGCCCTGAGGCAAATCAGGTGCATTTAGACCATCTCAAGTAGCTGTTATATTCATAAAGATTTCTTACAATACAATGTTTTCAGGCAAATGTTTCCATAAACACAGGCAACTATTTTCACTTAATTTACATCTTCAGCACTACAAGCAGCTGAGGTCTATGAACTCTCCTTCCTTGGCTGTATTTCCTAAAACTTGTATTTTTCTTGAAAAAGTCCAGAGAAAGCTTGGATCCATGTCATGGAGGTGTAGTGTCCAAACTGGTTACAAGCTTCATTTTGCATAAGGTGTAATTAGCCATTGCTGTTAATCTCAAAAAGGATGCTACAGTTCTTTGCAGCAGTGTCACACCAGGAAGCCATTCAGCCTGTGGTTCACTGTAATCCCCAGACCAAATCTGAATAGCACTGAAGTTTACTAGGTTTGATACTTTCATCTGAATGTGGTTGGGTATCTCTAGCTGTTTCATAGCATAACTGTAAGTATTCTTAGATCAGTTCATTGAAAATTTGTTTAAGCACATTTAAGCACTTTCTCTTCTGTTTTTGTCATCAAGGATGACAGTTTGACTCTTCAGCAACTGTGAACTAGAAACAGTCATGTAAATGGACTACATTCAGTTGTATAGACTCAAAGGATCGCTGTAATAGTTGCCTAGTAAATGAGTAACTTTCTGTTCTTTGAAAGACTTACAGTAATGCTTTACTTCAAAGTGTTGTCAGGTCTAAAATAAAACCTTTCTGTTCTGGAAAGCAACTTCTGCCCTTTGAGTTCTTGCAGTAGTGCATTTTTGTAGTTGGGCAGTTGAATTTGTACAGCAAGTATTTTAACCTGCTTGCTGTTTCATTAAAAACTTTGTAAGTACTGATCAAAAACTAGTACTTGAGAACTCCACAACTCTATTTCGTGTTGTGGCCTGTTTGTTGAATCTCCCAATATATTCGAAATTCATCAGCCTGACATTTAGTATTTGGAAGGGTCCTAATCCAAGCACTTCATGTCTTGAGAAGAATAGGACTGCTCCAGGAATTCAAGTCGACTGAAATAAATATGTTAATGGACTAATTTGGTTAAAGAATAAAAGAGGCAGTAAATAAAGCATACCAAAATAAGACATATCCAGTTCTGCCTGGTGTCTCAGCTCCTTCTCTAAACAGGAATAAATCTTCCATAGGTTCTTACAGTAATATTTGCCAATTCTGTATGGATTTCTTGAGCCTTCTAGGGCTATGAGGAAGGTAATAGCAATCAATCCTCATGTTAACTGAATCATGTCCTGTATGTATTGCATTTATTGATTAAGCTTGTTCTCTCAAATTTCAAAAGCTCACAGTAGATTCACGCTGGTTAGCATTAATTATCCTCTTAATTGTGTTAGGGTTCCATATTTCATGCCTTTCTTTCCTAAAACCCAACCAATTTTGAATGGATCCTGCTGGTAAAGGGTAGTTGGAAGATTCGTAGAAATGTTAGTTGGAAAGGACATCTCACTTGTGTTGCAGGGGGTTTTTGGGGGGGAAGAGGAGGTTAGTTTGGTTTTTTGAAGCTTGAAAACCCTTGGTGATACAAATTCCGTACCATTTCTGGGTAACCTGCTGCACAAAAGAATTTTTCCCACTTCCTGACCCTAATTTATGACTGTTGTCTACAGTCGTATTACCTGCCATTGTGAAGAACTGTACACTTCCACTTGTAGCTTATCCTGCAAATGTTTCTAGTATGAAATATGGTGTTAAATGCTTGTTTAGATGTTTGGATGAGTAAATAAGTTCTACTGTTTTGTGTAGCCTTCAGAATATTTTACTTGCTATAAGTTGTACTAGATGCGAGAGAGGAAAAAGACCTGTGTGTATGAAGTATGTGAATGAAAGTATCAATTTGAAGCAAAGGAGAAAGCAACTTTTAGTAGCATTATCTGCTGGGAGCTGGTACTTCTGGTTTAAGGGCTGCTTGATAGATTTCAGCTGGTGTAAAGGGGGTGATTTAGTCTCTTTTTATGAATGATGGATTTGAACTGGAATGGGGCAGTCAGGAAACGCCGGAGGATGTATTTTGGGGCTTGTTGGAGGGGTTCTGGAATAAGAGAGGGTATGTTTGCTCAATATAAGTGAATAAAATATATGGATAAAGGAAAAAATGTCACCTCATTTAACAAACATTGTCAAAATGCTGCTATGATTTACCTGGAGAGTCCAAATAATCTTGAAGGATGTCCAAGAGACAGCATAGTCAGGTTTCAGACCTGTACAAAAGTACCTCGTGTCAGGAGCTGAAGTTTATAACAAGGTAGAAGTAATGGCCTGCAGTGTGTAGGGTCTGTCTGCAGTTGTTAACAAGACTTTTTGAGACTTCCACTTAGTAAGAGAAATCAGCACTGTTGCAATTTCACCCATGAGATGAAAGGACCTTTTTTTCTGAAAGGTAATGAAGGTGGTAAGAAGAAAGCAAGGTACATACAGTACCCATCTTATATTTAACTTGTAAGATGTCTGAACCACTGTTGTTAAAATATTTCTTGCCCTTTCTCTGTGACTATGATAGGGAAGTTAAAATACGTTAAAAATGTGAACAGAAGCTTTAACCCTGTGTTGTCAAGATTATTACATTTTTATGTATTAACATATTCTGTTATGTAAAATATCCACACCCAGAATTCTCAACTTCAGCGTTATGTAACCTTTTTCCTTCCTTCCTTCCTTCAGATAACAGTGATCTGATTGCTTGTACAGTCATCACAAAGGATGGGGGTCAAGTTCAAAGATTCCTCGCTGTGGATATTTACCAGATGAGTTTGGTTGAACCAGATATTGCCAGACTTGGATGGGGAGTAGTTAAGTTTGCAGGCCTTCTGCAGGTAAGGGAAGTTGTAGTCTGGGTGGCCAGCTTTTCTGAGCTGAAAATCTGCATCTTACGTTGGACAAATAGTAAAATCAATATTTGCTTATATATTTAAGCTGTGTACCATGCTTACTTGATTATTGGTCTCTAGTCTTTTTTCTGCTTCCTGCCTTTTAAAACATTTCTGATTTTCTGAAGAAGCTTACATAGGTAACCAGAGACACAATTGCAGATGGGGTAACTTCCCTAATATACATTGGGCTGTGCTCATTTGAACACTGAAGTCACATCCAGTTAGGATTGTGTTCCAAGCACTTTGCTCAAATAGCACATTAATGAACTCACCTAGAGTTCTGATCTTCCCACACAGGTAAGGAGGGTTACAGGTTGTAATTTCAAAATGATCTGTTCAAAATGAATGCTTACTGAAGGAAGTTTCTCTCATTTGTCTCTTTCGTGCCTTGACCATCGCTGTTTGTGTTTCCTGAAAATTTGCTGTGCTCAAATAATTTAACTCAATCTCTATGAATACTGATTTCCGAAGAAGTAAATCCAAGTTGTACAACTTGCAGAGTCTGCTTTGGTTTTATTTTGTTGGGTTTTTTAACATGGAAACTGTCTCCGTAAGAGCTTTAATGGAACATTCATAGGGTTTTCTTTCAATGTTAATATTTAATCTGTAGTTTAGAAAAGCTGACTTTTTCTTTAACTACTTGCCTTCTGTTTCTCTTTAGGATATGCAGGTGACTGGAGTAGAGGATGACAGCAGAGCTCTGAACATCATCATTCACAAGCCTGCCTCAAGTCCTCATTCAAAGCCCTTCCCAATCCTCCAAGCCACGTTTATTTTTGCAGATCACATTCGCTGCATCATCGCCAAGCAGCGCCTGGCCAAAGGCCGGATCCAGGCTCGGCGCACGAAAATGCAGAGGATAGCAGGTGAATGGTTGTTCTGAAACAATTCTGGGAGACAAGGCTTGGCTGGCATTGCAAGTCACTCTGTAATATAATAAGGAGTGGTGGGCCACAGAAAGCTCTAAACCAGTTTCCAAGGAATAGTTTTGTTTCCAAGGAATAGATTTGGTTTCATATGTAACTTTGAGTTTACGAGGTGGATGTGTCACACTTTTATCGCTTGCTTCATGTAAAAAAATTTAAAGCAAGTTTGAGCCTAGTGTGGATCTACTTGATATTAAAAATTTTGGGTTGAATGTAATGCAAAGGCATTTTTTTTCCTGTTTAAAGCAGATTGTCTTTTTAAATGGCTTTCTGCAGTGTTCAGTTGTAACTAATGAATTGCTTTATTTGTTCAGGGAAAAACAAAAGGGTTTTTTTATTGTTAATAACTCCTATGGTTTTTTAAGTGCAAGGGGCTTCCTGTAATCCTGGGGGTTTTTTTCTCATCTGCTGTATTTTGAGGTTTCCTTAGTGTGATTGTGGTGTGGACAGCAATGTAGAAAAGGTTGCCAGAGCCATTGTCTCTCTTGTTTGTCAGTGAATTTGTAACCATAATTAAGAGGCAAATGAAGGCGAGTTATATTAAAATCTGGTTTAGTCTTAAGATCCTGAGCAAGCTATCAATGTTCTTGTCACCTCTTCTTCCTTTTATGTATTTGAGTAACAAAAACTATCAATTGTGATTAAACATAGCTCTCCTGGATCTTCCTGTTCAGCCTTCAACTGAAGTTATGGGTTTTGGACACAGCTCTGGAGCTGCCGCCCAACACCTCCCATTTAGATTCTATGACCAGTCCCGGCGTGGGAGCAGTGACCCGACAGTGCAGCGCTCTGTCTTTGCATCTGTTGACAAAGTCCCAGGTAAGATCAGCATTCATTAACAAGCAGTTTTTGCTTTGTGATCTCTATCTGCAGAATCTATGCTGTAATTTGTACAAGCAATGAAAAGCCCATTGTGATGTGTTTCTGAACACGTAACTCCAGGATGAGGCTTATGGAAATATTTACTCCAAGAGGAACAAGTAGTTACCTGGGTGTGTATTCTGGATATGTTGTGAGCAAGACTTCCATGGCACTTTCCCCATATGTCTTAATACTTTGCCTTCCTTACAAATCCAGTTAGTTTAAATCATGTTTTGCATATTCAGTATTTATGCAACACATCTGTCAGCTGTGCATATTTCCTCCCTTAATTTGGTTATGATTGTTTTCATGCTGGATTGTGAAAACAGCCAGGATGCTGTGCACTGCCTCGTTTCCTTCAGAGTGAGCAAGACAGAAAAGGGCCACAGCTATTCCTAAAACATTAGCTTGGAACTGGGATTAAAGGAATTATAAATCAAGTAGCTCTTTGCTTTTTTGTCTCCTTATTGTCTGTTTCACAAATTGACTTCTCTGCAGAAATTCTTTTCCAAGTGGTGAAATTTTTCCTTTTGGGTTGAGTCATTTTAAAGGGGAATCTCATACTGCTTGAAAGTACTTAACTGTGTTGTATTATACAAAAGATCTCATTACCACTTGCTGCCAGTCATTTCACAGAACTCAACATTTCTCTTTAAGTGTGATTCAGAGTTCAAATGCATGACTGAGAACGCAGGTGTTTTACTGCTTTCAGACTAAATTGGAGCTCGGTTTGCCTGAGTCCTGACTGGGCAACAGAAATTATAAAACCATAGATACTGCCAGTCAGGTGTTTCAAAGACAAGTGCATGTTGTGTGAGGAGTGTGTTTCCTTGTTTGACATGACTTCCATGGAAAGGTGTGGTTGGAAAAATGCCAGTATTACTGTTTCAGATTTCTCTAAGGACAGTGCACTTGTGTTCCTAACAAGTGACTTCATCTGCTAAATTGGAGGGGGCTATTGGGGATGATGCAACATAGTAGTTTGTTCAAGCAACCACGTACTTTATTTGAATTCCAGGAAATGTAGACTTCCACTTGCAGAGCCAGAAGAAAAAGTATTTTGAAGTGTTTATTTGGTACAAAGTATGAGAAATGAGGCACAGAAGTTAAGGTATTTCAAGTGCAGCATCCTTGAAATGCATTTTATGACAGATAATAATACAATAAAAATGGATTAATAATCCTGTTTTACATCTGATTACAAAGCAAGTATCAAATGTGAGTTTGTTCTTTTATCTTTGCTAAGGAATGAATGAGGTTTCCTCATTCCTACTGATTTTCATAGGAATCTGTTTGTGCTTGTCCCTTAATCAGACTTGCAGGGATTTTTACTTCAAGAGAAGAATTTTGTGGCTTTGAAAAAATTATTGACCAAGTTACAGTTAGATTACTGGCTTCATGTGTTCATTTCTTACTGCTACAGCTCCAAGTGCTATTTGAGTTCTGCAAAGCTCACACAGTCAGTTAATTTGGTTGTAATTTTAAGAAACAAATTATGCATTCCCTTGGTGATGATGTTGTTTGTAGATTTAAAGGAGAGCTGTGTTTTTGGCAATGTGTTTAGAATATTAATTACTATTTTTAGTAGGACCATGTTGGCTGCCAGTGCTGTACATCCAGTGTGCTTTTTAAGAAATTTACAACCATATAAATGTTTTCATCCCTCCTGCAAATTTCAGTCTGTGAAGAACTTTAATACAGCTATTGAATCAGTTCCCTAATCTCTCTTGTCCATGAATTCAGAATTTCCAAGAGCATTCATTACAGTTGTGTCTGGTTAAGTATCTCTCATAGTGCCTACATAAAGCACTGCCTATACCACTAGAGAGCCTGCAGTTACCTTACGTGTTCCCTTATTCTTGTCAAACTGGGCTTCATTTTCCTTCATTTTTTCACAGTCCAAAGTTAAAATCTTTTCTGAAAATGTCTCTTGGTGTCTGGGGGGAAGAGGGTGAGGATTGTTATGCCTTAAAACTGGATTTTGTACGAGACACGTGAAGGGTGATGAGAATGTAACAGATGATGCTTCAGAACATCCTCATGGACAATGAAAAGTGCAGGTTATCCAAGTGCAGGGAGATGCTGCAATCATCTCCTGCTGGACTGGGCAATTCTCAACAGAGACCAATGTAAGCAAAATCCTTCACTCGATCAATTTTATTATCATGAAGTCATGGCTATGAATATACTCCAAGGTCTATTTTAAGTTACTGGCCTTTGCTAGAATGTTGGAGCATTTCAGGGATAGTTTAGCTGTCTGGACTGTTCACCATCTCGTGTATTAGCTATGTATGAATATATTGTACTTCTGAAGCACTCTTTATGTAAATAAGAATTACATTGTTTTCAAAGAAACCAGCAGATTTGGTAGGGGCTCTGTGAACATAGGTCTTCTATTGAAAGTAAATAAATAATGACTTCCTCTTCAAGCAAACTCAAGAATTAGTTTCAAGTATCAGCTATTTTGAGATTTATGTGCCCCGCATGTCTTAAGGGAAATGTTAACGATTTCCAGCAAAAGGTACATCTAAATATTTTAACAAGTGTGGTTGTTTACCTACTGAGTAAATTTATTTTGAAAAGCAAAAGAAATCAATAGATTTCTCTTACTATGTTATCCATTTTTAATATCTTAGTTGATGATGATAAGGTTTTGAGGGAAAAAAGTAGGAAAAATTTTTCTTGTTAACATTAGCATGGCTAGAAAGCTATAACCATCTTCATTTTAAGGTCTGAAGGAAAAAAGTCATCCATAGCTTTGGAACCCTTTGTGTAGTATGAAGTAATATTCCTGTCATCATCAGATGAACCTTCTAAGTATTATTTTATTTCCTGTAGCTATGATTAATTCTGCTCACCTTCTCTTTGCAAGTATTTCCTGAAGGAGTTTCCCCATCAGAATGTTTTTTCTTGGTCAGTAGTTTCCCAAGTACAGTATTTTGAGTGATTTAGGCTTACCTTTCCTTCCTATCTAAATTAGCTTCCTGTAACACATTTAAAATCCTTCCTTTGCAGTTGTTTTGGGAAAGAAAATATGTTGAGATAATTTTGAAGCAAATGCTCCCATGTAAGGACATGAATCCATGAGTGCTGTTCTGCAGAAGCTTTGGGCTGGCAATTCTGCTAAATCAGGCCAGCTTTCCCTTGGAGAGTCATGGGAGACCTTGTTTACTGTTTTCTGCTATTTTGGTGAGGATAGAAGATTTCTTCTTCCTTGAAGTGCAAACCTTTTGTGTGTATAGAATGCTTTGGATGGATACAACTTTTACCAGCAGTATAAGGGAAACTAAATATCTTGATGTAAGCACTTGTATACCAGTGGCTTTAGGAACTGTTCTTAATTTCCTTCACTTTAACAGTTGGCTCTGCCTCACTTCTGTCATCACAAGTCCACTGGTTATTCCTTGTTTCCCCATACTAACTGGTATTTCAAACTATGAAGTGAGTATGAAAAACTTAATGTACGTTTTCTGTGATTAAAAACTATAGCACTCAGGGTCAGTGATACATGTAGAAGTTTTTCAAATTGAGATAGTTCAGTTTGTGGCTAACTTTTTGCAGACTGTCAGGCATCACTGTGTGTAACCTCAGTTTAACTTACCTAAATGATTGTAAAAGATCATTCAGTTTGGCTTCTGAAATAAAATACATGAAATTTTTTTACATTTATGGGATAATTAGCTCCTCCCCAAACTATTTTGTTTTTAAATGAAAGAGATGTCTCCTGCCTTGTTGGTTATTTAATTCTTTCAAGTGGTGTTCATCTTGAACATAATGAATTATAATTTAAAATAAGAGAGATTCTTGGCAAAAGTGACATTTAGATACCTATCTAAAACTATGATGCAGTGCTACAGAAATTAAGATAGCATTGCATTTCTGCAGGTGGTTTTGAGTCTGGTTCTTGGGTAAGCATGGGAGGTAGAAGGTAGGAGGTGGGACTGCAGATCAATTCATATTATTAACAGGACTGATGGTTGTTAGCTTTTTTCTGTGCTTTCTTCACTGTTGTTTTCACTTGTAGCACAGCCTGTCAGTGTGTTGCTGCTAACAGCATTGTCTTGACTTGTCATATCTATGTGTTAAAGCTTTCAGAGGCTTCTTGTAACATGTCCATTTAGACTGAGTTTTGAGTGGCTGCATCCTGTGTGGCACCAGCACATTCACATGCAGGAGATTCTCTGGGTGAATCATCCATCCAGTGCCGTGGGACATTCTCCATATAAAAGGATAAAGCATTGTCTGGTGCATTTGCAGTCTTAGCTAATTGTCAGATCCTTTCCTTTTCAGTGCTGACTATGCAGTGAAGGCAGCAGGTAGTGTATTGTTAGGTGTTTTATATTACACATTGTGGCTACTTTCAGTAATTCACAGTACTGCTGAAAAAGCTTTTGCATTAGTGCTTTCCCATGGGAGAGGGGGGAGAGCTGCAGAAGCAGAGAAGTTGTGTACCTCACCTGACATACCGCCCAGGGTGAAGACCTTCTTTTCTGTAGGAAGTACATCAACTTCTATAAAGCTGACTGGTGTCAAAACCTGAAGAGGTGGCTATAGGTATGTAGTTAGAGAAGGAGAAAGGAATGAATGCAAGATGGTTAGGAACTAAAAGGATGCTGCACTGAAAGAATTTGAAGAAGTATTACACTAGAAGCCAGAAGACAACTCATTTAAGAAGTGCAGTCAGACACTGTATAGACCTTTCCAGTCTTGAGACCAGAGAAAGTTTAGTTTGTGAGAGGCCGGATTAAATTCAATGCCAGCATTAGATGTGACTGATTAAAATTTTCTGAAGTTTTATCTAGTAAAAAATGTAGGTCTTCTATCCAAGATGGTTTTTTTGTTCACTTTTGACTTAACTATTTTCCATCTCATGTTAAGGTCTGTGGCCTGTGAATATATTGACTATATCAAAAATTTAAGAGTTTTTATATGTTTTGACTGTTTGTGCAAGCTCTATGTTTTAAAATGCTTTGAATCCCTTAAGCTCTACTTCCTTGTTCATTGATCAGCATTTGTAGCCTGTTCTCAGTAAGACACATTTCAAATTTTCTGGTTTCCAAGATAAAGGTGGGAGAGGGCACATCCTCTGGGGCACTACATGAGGGACCACCTTGATACAGGATTTGCTTTTTACCTTTTCCCAGTTTGTTCAACAGTTTAACTCTTTCAAGATAATTTTAACTTATAAACTTCACTGTGCTGTTTTGCAGGCTTTGCTGTAGCCCAGTGCATAAATCAGCACAATGCATCCCCTCTCTCGTCACCATCCCCTTCCAGTGGCAGTGGCAGTACAGGGCGCTGTGATTCAGTGACTGCAAGCTCGACATCCACTCCTTCTGCTGCTCAGAGCCCAGCAGGTATTCACTCACCATCTTCAGCCCAGGCACTAAGGGATACAGAGTAGCTTATTGTAAAATTAAGGTACTATGTTATTGAATTAAAAGCAGTAGGGCTTTATGGTTTTAGATTGTTTAATCAACTAAGCCAATTAAAAGCAAATTGTGCAAGTTTCAGTCATCTCTTCAGCTTTCTGGAGCTCTAAGCACTTGGCATCTTTCAGTAGAGATTTTAAATACTAGTGAAATAATGTCCTGCTTGTCTGACTTCTCTCCTAGCACATACAGTTTAGAATGTTGTGGGGGGCTTTTTCGTTGGTGGTTTGTTTTAACTGAAGTATTACTTTGAATAAATCTGTTATGTAAGCTGTTAGCCTTTCTAGTGGATAAGTTGATTTCCACACGAAGCATCTTTTTCTGAACTGGGTGACATTTGCTTTTGTGTGTTTATCTGATTCCCATGTTAATTAGTAACAAGGGGCCAAATATGAAATATTTGAAAATAGTTCTTTAGGCTGTTAATATTGTAAAGTTTTTGCAATAACACTCTTGTGGCTGAACACCTCCACGTTTCAGGAGGCTGTTTCATTGGTGCAGAAGAGGCTGCAATATAAATAGACTGACAGCGTAACTTGCACAACTGCAGGTTGCATGTGTTTACATTGGTCAGTATATTTAGTGGGTGTGCCTAAACTGGAACTTTTTGTTGCGTTAATCCTCCTTTCTGTGTAGTAATTGTAGAGAATCTTGTAATAGTGTCTGTTCTGAGTGCAAATTGTGTGAGGGAAAGCCTCAGGCTCAAGATTAAACAAGAAGTAAATCTAGAAGGGTGCATACTGAAATTCTTTCATGCTAGAAGTGACCTACTTCACCTCATTTTGGCTATAAAACAATAGAGGTAACTTGATTCTCAAGACCTTTTCAAGCAAGCCATCATTTTAATGGTCACTTCCAATGTTGATCAGTCCTTGGGAGGGTTGTTCTGGCTATGCCTTCTAAGACATGCCATTTTGACTTTATTTGGAATGCCCATCTATATCTAAAATTTGTTGCAGCCCTACAGGAAATGATGCAACCTTTGTTAGGTATTGAGTGTTTTTAGGTTTCACTGAACAGTGTCAGCAGATCAGTGTGCATTTTATGTTTAAAGTGAGTATCCCTGCAAGAACTACTGCTGGAAAGGATAAGGATAAGGAAAGGGTGCTGATGAAGTTAATGAACAGTAAATATGTAAAGCATTCTAGCACCCAGACTCTAGATTAAAAAGCATAAATTACCCTGAGAAATTAACATGTAGTCAAAATAGTCCTGCAATATATGTAATTTCAAAATAAAATTTGGAGTGTTTTTCTATATACCATCTATTCAAAACTTTAGAAGGCCCTCCTTTTATTTTCTCTGTTGGCAAGTGATTGCTCTTGATGGCCCAGGTAATACACAGTCATTGCACAAAGAAGTGCTGTCATTTGTCAGAACTCTCAGGCTGGATTGGCACAACAAGAAAACATTACTTTGATGACGTGTTTCTCCTTAGCAGTGAAAAAAGGCTCATGTACAGTGTCCTTTGCTGTATTTGAATCCCCTGTGATCAGGAAGAGAAATGCAACTACAGGTTCTTTCCAATAGTAACTAAGAGAAAACTGGTAAAAGAAATGAAAATTAGGAATATGTATTATTTTTGTTGGTATAAGCAATATGCTAGTTCATACAAATACCAAGCAAGACAATGCTACATTTCTGACTGAGGTCTTTCAAGCACATATAATCTGGCTTCTATGCCAGATAAAAAATGCATAGATCCAGAACACACAATTACTTACCAAGCATAAAAAGATAGTGAATTATTGAAGAATAATCATAGACTGTAGTTAACAAAATTACAGTCTACTTACACAGTGTGTTGGCATTTGTGTAACATAAAATTCTGTTTGTTTTTCCTGGAATTTAAAAAGCCTGATGACAGGAGGCCACTCACTGGTTTCCAAAAAAGAAAAACAGCAACAATAAACCCCAAACTCTTCCCTACCCTTCTCACCCCCAAAAATAAAAATAATGAAGAAAAACCAGACCAAAACCAGAGGAAAAATATTTTGAAATGCTTGGTTTCAGTATGCACTTTACCAGTTAGATTGCATGAACTGCCCACCTTGACGTTCATTGTGGCTTAATCATAAAGTATGTGTAAAATGTCATGTGTCGTGCAGAAAAACACTCTCTGGGTGCACTTTGATTTTTTGTTTGCCTGAGATCTAGGCACACTCATGTGATGCTTTAGCAAATGTAGCTGTGAGGATCCACTTCTGTGCCCTACCACTGAGCACAGTCACCTTCAGCAAAGTCAGAGGAAATGAACCTGATGATGTGCATCAGCTGCTTCAGTCCCATATCAGCAGCTTGCATTAACCTGCTGCAGGGATGACTTTTGAACTCAGCTTCTGGACTTTGTTCTGCTCAGAGGGCAGTTACAAAGAGGAAGACAGTGACTGTAGGTGCATGAGCAGGTATTTTGTTGCAATAGGATAATGCACAGTTGGTACTGAGGTGCATATATGTGGCTTAGGGATTTTGCTGGACCATATTTGCTCTGACCTTTAGGACCAAGAATCCCTGCCATGTATGTGATTGTTCAAAGGACCAGTGATCAATTCAGACTAATATATTGCTATTAATGTTTGAAATGTATTTGGTGCATAGTTGCAGCATAGCTTACAGTTTAGTTTCCTTATAAAAGAATCTCATTAATGCACAGAACCTGTTCCTAAAATCAGACTAAAGCAGTAAGTGTGCATAATTCTTCAAAGCTGCTGCCCTGGTCTGTACCAAACTGCTTAGTGCAGTTGCAAGCAATAATGAACAAGTAGTGGTTTAAAACCTGTGGCTGAGTGTCTGACAGTGTCTCCTTATCATAGACTAGTGAGAATTCTGAAATCCCTGGAGCTAGGTCTTTTGAGGGGTGTGAATGCAGGTAGGGTTTTCCCAAGCCTCTGGAGCTCTGTTGATATTTTTTGCTAATACTCAGTGTCAGATCAATACTGTGGTTTATTCTTGGGAAAAGGGTTTCTGCATTAACTGACTGACCAGTTTACTGCAAGTTTGAATGTTCTCCCTTTTGTAGTACAGACATGTAATTGTGATCTGTAGTGGAAGCTTGCCAGGAACGTGGCATGAAAGAGAAAGTCTGTTTAGCATGTGCAGGTAGCTGTTCTGTGGGCTTGTGCATGAAGAGAACTCTGCTGAAATGCAGTGCCATGAGCACTGTCTGTATTCTGTCAGGTCATCCTGACTCAGCTGGGATCTGGAAACAGTTGCTGGTATTCACCCACGTCAGTGTAAAACAGTGATTTTTCCTTTAGCTTAACCAGTTGAGGACAGTTGAAACTGAAGTGCCTTACTCTGCTGTGAAGCAGAAGAGACGACTTGCATGATGTGAAGTGGTTCCTTTGAGGAGGAAATAACCAATAGTTGATGAGCAGCAAGCAGTTACCAAAATCTGTTTGATGTCCCAAGGTAGCATTTGATTGCTGCTGCCATCTGTCACATTTGAGTCTGTCTCATTTCCCATTCCATTTTGAACACACACAAACGTGTAGGAGCTCTCTGCCCCTCCTTCCCTGCTCCTCTGTTTGTTCTGGCACCTGCCCAAGCTGTTGAGCATGAAGAGCATCCTGGGTTGCTCAGGAACTTCAGACAAGGCCAGACAAGATAGAGATGTCTGTCTGGACTTCAAGGAAACTACCTCAGCTACCTTCCTTAAGAGCAACATCTTAAAGCAAACAGCTTTTTACGCTGTGAACTTGTGATTATAGTGTCTTAAGCTACTGTCTGTTGACAGATTTAAACTGCTCAGGGTTTGATATATTTGAGATGATACTTGTAAATCTTCACAGAGTTGTTTCAGGAAATATGATTTGGAACATAGACAGCAATTCTTACATAAAACAGTGACAGATGAGAACAAAATAAAGACAAATTGCATGTTAGTTAAGAGAAAGCAATGTTACAACATAGAAGCTATATTGATGATTAAACAGCAAAAGAGCTTTCAAAAATGTGTCACAGGAAAAAGTTATGTTAATTCAGTGTTTTGTCAAAATAATATACTTGTTATCACTCCAACCTGCGTCCAACAGTCACACAGTGTTGCGACAACTGCTTTGTCATCAGTCCGTTAAACCCCTGTGATTCCTGAGTTTATTTGCTACCCTACCTAGTAGGTGTCACACTGCTTTATGGCACAGACATTTTAAAGCCTAGCAACTCCTCCATTTGCAGTGTTTGGGAATTAAGCTTAGCCCTTTACAAGATTACTGTTCTTTAAAATTGAAAAAGCAGAAATCATCCCTTAAAGAAAGCAGGATGCCTAGCAAGACAGAAAAACCAGTATCAGGTGTTCTGCAAGTGCTGCTATCAGGTTGGGGTTTTTTTGTATTTACATTATATTTTTTTTTAATTATCATGTCCTTTTGAAGTGTTGTTATGCATAAGGTAGAAATGTTCTCTTGTTAGGCAGATTTTAGTCATCAAGTTTCAGGGCTTAGAATACAGTCATGTCTTGGCTGCCCTTGCTGGAACTGTGCACTTCTTTAAAGTGCTTATTTTTATATATGCCAAGGATTAGATATAGAAGCGCTCTTACTGTAAGTTAGCAGTCTTCCAGAATTATGGATGTGTTAATGTCATCTATGTTGTATTTTATTACTTTTTTAAGCTGTTGTAACTTTTAAAAAGCAATTGGCTTCAGTACTTAAGAAAATGTTTACATCGGAGCAATAGATAAAGAGGACTTCACAAGGCACTGATCTGTGCCACTTGTGCTGTATTTCGTGCTTCTGGCAGGTATTGATGATAAAAGATCTAAAATAAGTACTAAGAGCTGTCCCTTGTTGCAGAGAACATATTGGATTCCAGTCTGTAAAATTAAATTTCCATTCCAAGGAGAGGATGATTAATCAAGCATGGAGAGCTTTATAAGAGCAGTGCCTGCCTTCCTATTGAAACCATCTCTGTCTTTTCCTTCTATAATCAGTAATGCAAATGTGGTTTGACCTCCTGTTCTATGATGCTCTAGTAATTTTCTGACTAGGTGAGGAAGTACTTTTGTTCTTAGAAAGTTTCTTTTCTAGGAACTTTCTATGCACCAAGCATCATCATCTGAACTGCTGCTATCTTTTCAAGCCCTGTGTTTGGCTTTATCATAAACCAAATGTAAATGCTAATGTTGGATATGAGAATAGTAGGGCTGAAGTGTTGTCACCTGCACAGCACTGCACCTCATAAAATTTATGGCAAGGGGAAAGGAGAATTCTGTGTCACCAAAATTTGTGGTAAATAACTTCTCTCAAGATTTCTAAAGCAGGTGAGTAGATTGTAATGCAAATAAATACCTACCAGCCCTCCTCGGTGTAAGTGCTGTTAGTATTGCCAGACATAGCCCAAACTTATGGACATTTTCACATAGGAAGCAAAAAATGAAATTCATTTAAGCTCATTTATTTCTAAAGAATGAATACTTCCAGCTTCAGAAGTATTTCCGAAACCTAGAAAGCTCTGGTGTGGTATCAAATTGTATTGAAGATACCAGCAGTTACGGGTGTGTCCTTGTCACTTATTCTTGTTGCTGCTCTAACATTTATCCTTTGTCTCCATTCCAGTTTCCCTTCCCTGTGTCATTGTTCAAGCCTCTGTATGATTTCTGGCTGTGTTTCCCTCTAGTAAGGTCTGGCAGGAAAGGACGCCGGCGGGTGTTCAGTCTGTCGGAGGCTGACAGTCACGGTGGACACTGGGTTTAGGCCTTCCAGCAGCAGCTGCAGCAGAAACTCCCGCAATACCCACTCAGGCAGGTTCCTCCATAAGCCTTCACAAGCCCATAACACTCAATAGAACACATTTGCTTTCCATGCTGACAGCAATGACAGTGAGGTAGGAAACTGAAGAAAGCATCATAATATTTGTCTCTGCATTTTGTTTTGGGAGAACTGTAAAGCAATAACGAGCTGTTTCTGAAAGCCTTGTCTGCAGCTTCTCCCATGTCTCTGGGCTCTCTTGCCAAAGGTGGAAATTGTGTTATCAAGCCTCCAGCTTCAAAGCAGCCATGTCTTCATTTGCACAGGGCAGCCCTGGCTGTAGTGAAATTTAGTAAGCACAGGCTCCTGAATGGACTGCAATGCAGGTCCTCGGCCAGCAGCAAGAAATCTATTTACAGTGCAGGTAACATGGACAGGCATTCAGCATGAGACTGTCCTGGACTCTGATGACACAAGCTTAATATTTGTGATCATCAAGCTATGGCAGATGACTTTATGGACTGTTTAATTGTCCTCACCTGAGGAGGTGAGGAGGGGGAGCAGATGCAAAAAAGTATGGAAGTACACTTCAGATGACCTTTGTTATATAATCTATTTTAACTTGTATCTAATTAATTTCTTTTGTTACTGTCATGGCATGAAGATACTTTACTCTGCTAATATTATATAAACACCCTTTTCCATCTTTATAGATTTAATTTGCAACTTTTTGCTTAATGTCTTGTTATTTGTATTTTTGTTATTTTTTCATAGTATGTTGCTGTACCAGCTTAGGACACTTCTCTGCGGGTGATAGTCATTCTTTCCTTTTCCTGTTCTTTTCTATCTTCTTTCACAATAATCCTTCTTAACATAAGTTAATATAACAGAAGTTGAGTGTTCCAGTTGGGATTTTTTGCTCTAATGATAATCTTGGTAGCATTAAAGAAGTGCTGAAAAACGTGTAAGGCTGCTGAAAGCTCTGCATCCAAAGAGAGCTACTAATACCCCAAAACTTGCAAAATTACACCTTGTTTTCAGTAAGTATAGTAAGTTTGGAGGTATGAAAGGCTGTTTGTTAGAACTCAATGTTAAGATCAGAACCATTTTAAGAAACTGACTTCACTCTTCCTGGTTTTGTTGCAGATCTGGCATATGTTTTGTGCCAGAGTGTACTTGCTTAAATACATGGAGGCTGGGGAGAGATAACTAGAAATGCTATTTCCTAGTATTAGGTGATAACCTTTTGATATTTAAGAGTAGAGCATATCTTAGTGACTAGTGGTTTTATCCAGGGAAAAATTACATTTATTTTTTTTCTTTCTATCCAAAAGTCAAACTGAAACAAAGTGTTGGGAGTTTGAGTTTTTTGAAAGCCAGTTAGTATTTTTATATGCAGTATAAAGGCAAGTTCCAGATAATGGGTAGAGAGATTAATCTGTAAACATGCTGGGTACATGAAGCTCTTCTAGGAGCAAGAGCTTGGTACCTGCTTAGAGACAGACAATTTTGTGAGCTCTAGACCATGTTCAGAACTCTCCTTCCTCCGCCTCTTTGTGTGTTGGGTTTTCTTTCTGGTCATTTTGGCAGGAGTGCCACCCTGGGTTACAGCAATGGGCCACTGTTCCCCAAAATACAGTGCCAGGGTGACAGAATTGAGGCTGGCAGTGACTAAGGACATGGCAAGAGGAGAGAGAGATCAGCTTCTAGCAATAGTAAATCACAGCTGCAGGGAAGCAGAGGAGAGCTCTAATCTTGTATTCTCTACAAATGCTGCCACTGAAATACTGGGCAGTATGTTCTGCCTACATTTTTTGATATTTTTGTCTTTATTCTGAATGGTTTTTGAGACTTTTGTGTAGAAAGCTTGGACTTGTTAATTCCAGATACTTTTTTTATGGCAACTTTTTTCAAATACTTTTTGTTTGTGGCATTAAGAAGGGAGTCACTTTAGCATTAACTTAGAACTTACTGGGAGGATCTGGGGACAATCCAGCATAACAAAAGAACATGTATGTCTTTCATGATTTCAGTAAATGCAAGTATTAAAAAATACTTTGATATTCTATTGGGAGAGGGGAAGGAATGATTTAAGAAATGAAGTGCAGATTCAGAAGTTAAATAGAACTGCAGTAGAAATGTGCTGTATATAACATTCTGAGCAGAATGCCATTGATTGATAATACTTTACTTACCAGAATGCCTCAAGTTTCTGAATCCTGAATTTTGGTGAATATTCATGCTATAGTGTAAGTAAGATGAAAAATTACCTTGGCAAAGAACATAAGATTTTATAAATTCAAAAAGCAGAGACTCACTGTTCTGTGCATACTGAAGTGTTAGTGTTTAGCTTGGAATTCAGAGAAATGAGGATGTATTTCATTGTTCTGGCAGTTCATTTTTCATGTGATTCTTGCATCTCTTCCTCTGTTACCAGTTACTACATTCTCACTAAAGCTTCTTGACAGCTAAAAAGAATCCGTAGGGTTACATTGAATCTGTCCTTATATTTTAAAAATAACCACTGATGTCCCTCTTATTTAAAAGGAGACTTTACCATCTGTAAAGTCTTGTTTTTATTAAAGCAAGAAGGTTTAGCCACCAATTCAGCACAAAGTACGTGTGAGTGGTTTCTGAAGTGAGAATACATCATTGTTTGGGGTTATCTTACCAGAAAGGTAAAAAAAAAAATCAATAATCTTAGTGTTACCCACTGATACCCATTCCATTCTCCGCTTTGTTTTTCTTTTTTTTTCTTTTTTGCTTTTGTCTTATGTTCATGCTTTCTGTTCTTTTCCAGGACTAATTGGAATCATATTGAAACGGAAATATTTTTAAGGTCACTGTGTATTAAAACCATAACCTAGTTCTTAGCTTCTGTATTCACTACATTGCCTTGTAGACTTTTCTGCAGATGCCTGTACACTTGAACACATGCTGTTTCTTACAAAAGCTTTAAAAGTGGTCTGTCTTGAAGCTGGATACCTGTTATTTTAATGGCATCTATTTTTGTAGTCTGAAAAAGAAAAAACCTGACTTTCCTGGGCATACTTGCTCATCTAAGGCTGTATCACCTCATCTCCTCCATTCCCATCCTGAGCCAAATGAACAGCTTGCTTGACAGTCCACTGGGATTTTTAGGGGGAAAGGACAGTACAAATAGCTATTAATGTTGGAGGGTTTTTTCATAATGTGGGAAGGTGCAGTAGCGTGTCAGTTTTCTGTAGCATTAATGCTTATTCTCAGTTTTATCAGTGTTGGATGCTCCATGCCTAGGAGGACAAAACCCGTGTCTCACAAGGCTGTGTAAAACAGGCCTCTTTTGCAGCACCTTTCAGTCGCAGTAAGGACATTATCCTCCTTCCTCTTCTGCCATAATTCTGCTTTCTGTAGTTGAAGTGTCACTTAAATGTGAATCTGGAGGATGAATTGAGAGAATGACTTCCAAATTTTTGTAAGAAACAGGCCACCTTTTGGGAAAGCTGGCTGTAGAGTGGTTCTTCAGCTTTTTCTTTTATTTCTAAAGATCTTCCTGGTATGGGGTAGTGGTTCATTTTAGTTCATACTAAATACTGGAGAGGTTTTCTTTCCCTCAGTTTCCTCTCTCTTAAGAATATTTCTAATATTGCTACATATTCTAATACTAAATGTATATAATTGTCTGGTTCCTAATTTGAACAGAATCCTGCTGGCATTTTAGGTTATGCCTTTACAATATTTTGGTTTCTTTCTAATTACTAAAAAGTGAATGTGTAAGCATAGTGCTTCACAGAACTGCATTTTCCACCCAGTTACTCTTGAACGTTCATGAGTAATGGTCTGTTGTTAGGCTTCATGTACATATTGACTTGAATATTGATTGTTCTTGGTGTTTTCTTTTCTCAGATGATGCTTCAGCTCCAGAGCAGCCTCTGATGGCCAGTTCCGGTCAGACGATGTTGACTGATGAAACTCTTTCCACTGTCTCAAAGTCCAGCAAAAATGCTGTAAAAATCAGTGACATAGAAACAGCCAACCTGTCTCCCAGCCTGATTCCTGCACAGCAGCCCACAATATCTTTAATCACAGATGACAACACGGACACACTGAGTGTGGAGTCGCTCACACTGGTGCCACCAGTTGATCCACACAGCATTCGAACATTCAGCTGCATCCCTCAGGCCTCTTTGCAGTCTGAAGTTGAAGTTGACAAGGTAAAAGAGGTAGAGGAAGAATGTTCTGACTAAAGCCACCGTGCAGACTGTAATAAACAGTGAAGGAAGTGCAACCATATTGTGATTTGTTTTTTCTCTGGGAGTGCAGATACTTCTGGAGGCCTGAGAGGCCTCAGGTCCATATGAAGGGACCAATTGATGACAGAGAATGTCAGCAGCTTTTAGAGCCAACATTGGATTCTCAGCGTATCTGAACTGGAGAAGAGATAAAAACCCCACGCTTTTGAATCTGGACTGGTTCTTTCCTACCATTTTCTGTTATACAAGAACATGAACGTATTTCAGAGGACCTACTGTCTTTCTAATAGGTACTAATTAATTGTAAAAGGTTACAGTATTACAGCAAAGTGAAGAGATTTTTGGATACCCAGCTTCATGGTACTGCATTATTATGTCTCTGAAGTGGGAGACGTGCCATTGACCAGAAAAAAATTATATATTGTAGGACAGAGGTAAAACTTCCATTTGAGTCAGGGTGTGTTTTTTCAGTTTGGTGTTTGGTTTGGGGGTTTTTTGTGGAGGAGGGTTTTTGGGGTTTTATTTGGATTTTTTTGTTTGGTTGGTTTTGTTTTTTAATCCTGATCTTGTTCATCTTTCGGAGGTCTGCACAATACCAGCAGGATTGGCCACTTCCAGTATTGTCTCTGTAGGACTCCAGACTTCAATATTATGTTTTCCGTATGTAATATTTATTTCAAGGCTTGATTCAAAGTTAAGATACAATGCTTGTTCAAATTAACATAAGGGATTTTTGAGACTACTTTAGTCTTTGCTTAGCTGGCTATAGAGGAATGTAAAATATTTTAAAAGATTGCTATAGCTTGTTTGTTCACTTCTGACAGTCAAATTGCTACACATCTGAGGAATGGTGATACCCCTGCAACTGAAAGACAACTTCAAGAAGCAGTTTTGCTCTAAAGAGATTTTTCAAATTTTTCATAGTCATGTAGGAGGAAGGTCACCATCTCTAACTGGTAATTCCTTTGCAAGTCTGAACTCGAAAGATATTGAGTAATTTTTTTTTTTCCTGTTTGGGATAATATCCCAGTTAAACAACATTGCTATTTAAAAGGGATTCTGAGTTAACATTACTTCCTAGATCCTGACACCAAGCTGACAGAAAGGGGAAAGGTGTTGATTAAAGTTTGGAATGTTCTTTGCTGATTTGATACATAATTTAACATGAATGGAGTTTAAGATTTTTCATCAATTCAAGTAAGTTAATTTAAATTAAGAGTAAAATGAGCAGATTGTCATTGCTGGTCTGTTTATAACACTGAGTTGGCAATTCCTCAAAGGAGGAGGACTGCTGTTTACTTGGTATTGATTTCAGTCACCACTGCAATCTGTTCCCTCATTCTGTCTCTACTAGCATTGAGTTCTTACCAAAGAGGTGAATCTGAAAAACTTACCACTTCCCAGTTGCTTATTGTACCTCTTCCTGGCTGTCATAGGGATTACTTGAAGTGATGTTTCAGTGGTACATATATGTATGAGATTGACTAATTCACAGGTACCACTTTTCTCACTTTTTCCATCTTCCCCTTCACATAATAATTTAATCTTTGCCAACCAGGTGTATGAGGTGTTTGCTACTGAATGCCAGTAATTTTTTTCCTCTTAATAACTTTTTCATGCAGTTTTGTTGATTTCTATTGTTCTGTGACTTCTACTTTCTCTCAGATTGAATTAACTGATATTCTGACCATTCCAGAGTGGCCCAAACTCTAAATGAACTCAGAGTTAGGTGTCCTCAGCACTGCAGTGGATTTTGTGTAAAAATTCGACATTGCTGGAGTAAGAGCCTACTTTCTGGATTTTTTTGATCTCATGTTTAGGGTGAATTTGCACTCATGCAGTCACTGTTGCAGCTAATGTGCATGTACCTGAACATCAGCAGCAATTTGGGCACAAGGACCACATGAATTTTTGTTAGCTGAACTAGTTGCAATCTAGACTTTCTCTAGAATGTTGCAGCATTACACTGTAGTCTCAGTAATATTCTGAAGACCCTTATAAAAATGCCTTATTTAATTTGAAAGCATTTTATGTTAGCTGTTAACTTAAAATTCTTGACTTAGATTTCACAAAATGCCACTGTGCAGGCTGAGTTCCCTTAAATAGAATTCATTTTAGACAGGAAAACCTTGGTCTTTATTTATCTATCTCATTTCAAATTCGGTTCTAGAAAGATTAGACCCATGCACAAGGAGTCTCTTCAATGCACAAGCATAATCTCACCCCTGGGCTGCACTGCACAAGAAATGAGGCGAAGGGGAAGAAAGTTGACTTTGTGCTTTTCGTTCCTTTGAGTGGCTTTTAAATCTCATGATCAGTTGTCTAGTGAGAGCTTCACAGGAAATGACTGAGATAGACACTATTATTAGGGAAATAGAAGACTGCTCTGGAGTCTCGAGGGGTGGTCAGGTGGGATATTTTGCAGCAGCTCTGTCCAAAATTCTCTGCAAAGATGGAATTACAGTAGGAAAGCTCTGACTGTACCAGCTTTACCAGTGTTGGGTTGTTACACAAACACTGCTGCTGACCCTAAACACAGACCCTAAATCTGAGTGCCACAGAAGCAATTCTGTTATTAAGGCGTGTGTGTCTAACATTTGTACTTTATGCTGCATTAGGAGAATTCAGAATGCAGAACTCTGGAGATGCCAAAATTATCTGCCATTGGCAATTTTTATGCTCTGCAAGTACAGAGTTACCCATTTACAATTCCTGGAAGAGTGTTGTATCTCTTCCTTATCAGAAAGTCTTACAGGCTGTTTCCTTATCTCCCTTTCACTTTTAAAAGGAAATTCACCTGGGCACTGCTCTTCTATTATCTATAAATCTTTGGTGCAGTTCTCCTGTGCTTGCCTGCTGTGTTGCTCTCATTAGCATGTCAGCCACAAAAAAGCCATTGATATGAGTCAGTGTAACATCACTCCCTCTAACCAAATCCAAGTATCAAATTGCAAATGAGAGCAGCAATTAATGGTCATTCAAAAGCCTCACTATTTCAGTGTAATACTGCAGAGAGAGGTAGAATCACTGTAAATATAGCAATGTTTCAGAGCAAGATGTCAAAATGTTGGAGATATGCTAAATTCTCTGTGTATTTGTAGAGGCTGTGCCTGTCTTCAGTCATGTTCTGTCAACATAACACAATTCTATTGCTCTCTTCCCTTTGTGAAGCCAAAGAAGCCAGGGCATACTGAATGTTACTTTGTTATGTTATGGTTGGTGTGTCTTATTTTACCAAATTCTACCAAACTATTGCTTGTTGAGCTACGTGTTGCCTTCACTGTTAGGTCTCACTGCTTCTTGCTGGTCCCGTTTGCTTTTCTGTCATCCAGTGTAGAGCAAAGAACCAGCTGAGCTTTTCATTTGTGAAGTGAGTATGGCAGCAGACATGGTAATTTGGTAAAGAAAGGGAAGGAGGAAGCACCAGTGCCCAGTTCTGATGTCTGCTTCACTATGTGAGTAATCTTTGCAGTGTAGAACTTGGATGGAAAACTCAATTGTTTTGCAGAAATTCTTTGATACAGAATTAAACCAAAGGTGAAGCTTCCTGTGCTTCATTTCACAAGCTGTGTATATTAAACCAAATTCATTAGAAATGTGATCATGTCTATTAGTACTAAAAGCTGTGTTTTGTCTTTGAAGTCATGAATTATATAAGCTATAAGGACTGAATTTGTATTCTCCACTGTTAACTCATGATAAACTAAAATTCTAATTACTTTTCCTTAAATTAAGCTGAGCTTAAAAAAGGAGATACAAAATCACACCTGCTGAAGAAGCTCCTCAATATTCTTTGTTTTACAACACAGTTGGAATTTTTGCTTGAAGTCACTTGGAAACATTGGGAATATCTTCCAGAGTTCATTTATTCTTTTGCAATATTGTTGCTAAAGGACAGGCAGGTATGTGATGTTTAAAAAAATCTTCTTCCATATCCAGAATTTAAGACTCTGTTTTCAGAGTTTAAGTTAGTGAGACAGAACACAGGAGGAAATAAGGTTCCTTCCTGGATTTGAAGTATTTTGGTTTGTAGAATTTCAAAAGTTAGAGTTAAAATAGTTTGTTTATGGCAAAATTTACCATCTTCAGGATTAAATTACTGTGATTTTATTTCCTAACTAAGCAGTAAGATATGAGTGACTGTAATTTCCACACTTCAAGTGTCTCGGGGTGATTACTTCAAGCAATCCCGGAATTCAGTAATTATCCTGGAATTGAGTGTCATTTCACTAGCAGTAAAATAAACTTTATGCTTTAAGACATAGGTAAGCTATCAGACAAGCAGATCAAACTGTATGTGTAAGGATTATGCCACTTCATAAAAGCAAACACTTCCCTCACGTGGTGCTGTCACACTCTGGTGTAATCCATCACTTCACTGCACCGTACAGGGAGCTCCAGGAGCAGTGGCACTGACCACCAGGGAGTAGTAGTCAAAAAACCCCCACCAGGCTAAACATTCTGCTGTTGTCTCCACTAACCAGCTGAAGTTAAATTGCTTTTAAAAGAACATTACCCAGATGGGCAGCTGCTGTCTGGGAAAATGAGTGGTTTAGTCCTGCAGTTGAATCCGAGATCTTCAGAGACGTCAGCTGGGGGCAGGGAGATCAAGACCTTTTGCCTCCAAGATAATTAGTCTCCTACTTTCAGACAGCCTAATGTAGCCACCCAAATACACGTTGAAAATTCTTAACTGCTACTGTCCTTCTTGAAGGATTTTTCTGGTTTGTCCCTGGTTCACCACCACTTCCCTACCCTAGGATATCACTCACCTGGGCACTGCTCTTCTATTATCTAGCAATCTTTGGGGTAGTTCTCCTGTGCTTGCCTGCTGTGTTTCTCTTGACATTTCCCAACATTTGCAGCATGAATTAGAAACAAATAGAATAACTCTTCCCATCTCCTATTGGATTCTGAAAAGCAGATGGTGATCCAAGCAGGGCTTGCTAGGGTGGGATGTTTTTAGGGTTGGGAGGGGGGAAGTGCTTGGGGGTTTTTCTGTTGCTCAGGACTTGAGCAGCAACAAAGACATGAGATGCAGTTCTTCACTGAGTCTCAAACAGAGGGTTCTTTCATATGGAAACATATTTTTATATTATATTTGTACAGAATTTTCCCTATTTTGATCTCCCAACATTTTTAGATTTACGTGTTGCTCAGATTTTTTTTCTTTTGCAAGGTGTTATAAAATATATATTTTGTGTTTGTTAATGTATTATAAATATAAAGCTAAATTTTGGTTGTCTAATAAACGTGCACTGTGGTGGTACCTGGTTTATTGTTTTGCTGACTTGAATTCATTGGTTCTTAATATGAAAAGGAAAAACTTGTTATTGTTGGGACTGTCTTGTTAGCATAAATAAATGTGTGGACCACATTTATTTTATAAGTAACTAAAAAGGGCTTAAGCAGGTAATGATTAAGAATACTTGATAACAAAAGTTAGAGTTAAGGTTCAGACTAGCTCACAGGATTCTTTTAAGATCATAATCTGAAGATTCATGAGATTTTTTTTATCTTGTTCCCCATTACTTTTGGTCATGGATACTCATAGTAAAGTGAGTTAAGGGCACAGTAATTGCAATCTGGTAACTTCAGTATGTATGAGAACATCTGAAGGTTAGTGTTTGCGTGTATTTAGGGACTGACTGTGGCAGAAATATTTACAATGAACATGAAGTTAATTTTTTTAGATTGAGAATAGATTCAAGTGTGCAAATTTATAGGCTATTATAATGTCTAGGAGCTTTTTTTTGCCCAGGGACAGCACTGAATATACATTGTCACAACTTCAGGAAACCCTCTGGAAGCATTACAAACTTCAGAAGATAACTTTGGGCATCCCCACTTGTGAATAGCTGTGTTGATATTTTTGTTGCAGACTTTTTCCTTATTTTTAGCTGTTTTGTAAGTTTGATTGTTTTCAGTGCAAAGGAGAAGAAATGTATTTTTCTAGAAGAATGAATGTACCTGGGATTTAAGCACTACAAAAAGCATTTAATTAACATGAAGGACTGTCCTCCTATGAAATACATTTCAAAAAAGTTATGTCTGAAATGTAGTTCATTGGAGGAAAAAAAAGTCCTGAACATGCACTTATATTTACATGGAAAAAAGCCCAAACACGGTGTGAATTGAATTCTGAAATGTCTTTCTACAGGCAATAAGTATTAATTATTTAATGTAAGTTATGTTAGACATTTGGAGTAAATGTGATAATATCGTATGTTAATTTAAAGAACAATGTAACTGTCTGAGAAGGGAGTGAAATTAGAAAATATTGGTGTATGTTTCTGAAATCCAGATTTCTATAGCTGAGTCTGTATTTGCTGGCATTGATCATTTGTTGTGGCTATTGAAAACTTGGACAAGAACAAGGAATAGACCTTTCTTTGTAAATGGAACTTGGCAATAAAAATGGTGTTACTGAGAAAGCTTCCTTCCCTTTCATGTTCTGTTGCTGCATTTGATGCACAAGCACATCCAAAAGCAGTGAAAGGCAAAATTTGCAGAACTTTGCTTTTATTTAGAAGAATGATATGCATATGTCAATCTCAAGCATTTTCATCTTTAAGCCAGGGTAATTTGCACTGTGTATGCAGGAAAGACATACCAGGACAGAGAGCAGAAACAAGCCTGGAAGAGCAATGGAAAGTAGATGAGACCAAGGGTTAAGAGTGGCTGGGCAACATCTAAAATCACTTTGAAAGTGCCTGTCATGTGTGATTTCTTCCCCAAATATATCCTTTCCCTCTCTGCCTCTTTCCTCTGGTGCATCTTGCCAGTTCAGTATATGGATTAAATCCAACCAAGTTATTAGTTAGGTTCTTGTTAATTAGCCTCTACATCTATAGGAATTCATCACAGTCAATATACATTCCTTGGGAAATGTTACTTCTCAAAATAGTCACTGCTCCAGCAGCTTTCTTAGGCAGAAATTCAATTCCATTGTACCATCAAATAAGCTAGATATCAGAGGTAGGAGACAACACTGTGATTTACTAGAAAATGCTAATATTAAAACATGGTGTATTGTGGAAAATGAGTTTACATCTGCTCCTGGCAGCTGAACTTTCTAAATTTTGCCAGTAATACTGCTTTAAGGATGCCAATTTGTGGCCAGGAAGTTTCCTTCCTTCAAGTCTGAAACCGCTTTGTGGTTCTGTATCCTGGTGCTTCAGTACTCTTGCAGCCTTTAGTCTTGTCATTTTTCCTGTGTTTCTGTATTAACCTTTCTAGACGCGGACACTGAGTCAGATTGAGTGTCTTGCCCTGTGTTACTAATGATCACAGAGGGAATGATGAAAGCATCCAAACCTCTTCTCATGCTGATTGGGTTGAAAATGAATGGGACAGAAATGCAGTGCTGCATTAGTCCACTCTTTTCTTAGTCCCCAGAAACATCTAAGTGTAGCAGCTTGAACAGTCTTATAGTGGGTAAATCCACATCTTTATCATCAAGATAATTCCAGCATAGTTACATAAATAAAAGTGAAACTCTGTCAATACGTAGGTCTTTGTCAAAGTAACTATTGTCTAAATAAAGATACGGAGATTGGTATCTTTATCTTTATTCTTTGATACTTAACCTTTGTTTCCATGTCAAGGAAGGAGTTCATTGGGACTTCATAGCTGCAGCTATTGGGGCAGAGGAAACTGCATTTCTATTCTGCCATGTTAGAGCTTGTGTGAAGACAAAAGCTGTCTTGGTACTTTCTGGTGGTCTTGAATATGTGCTGCAATTGTGAATGCGAGATTGCTGTTTATGTGAGTGTATTCCCTGAAAATTCTATTGAATTTTAAACTCATATGTTTAATCTCTCAAATAAGGAGAAGTGGAGGGAGTTGCAGCACTTGGAGTTGCAAATCTCCGGTGGCAAAATTGGAAGCAAGGTTTCAGGCAAATGTTCAAACACAGTTAAGGCAGTTGAGCTGATGGGGGAGTAAGTCAGTCTGGCTGGATGGCGTTCAGTTGTGTGTCTGCTTTTAGCCAAAGGATTTTACCAACAGCTTATCTGCAAATATGTCTAGGTCTTAAAATTACTACTGATTTTGGATGCTACTTCTCTAAAATGGATTTTATGAGGTGAAGTTTTAGATTATTAAGTGCCTTATTATTCAGACTTGAGATCTTTTGAAATAAGTTGAAAGCTCTTGCCTATCCTCAGACACTCAACTCTACAAAGCTGGGAAATGTGCTTGTTGAATGGAAAATATGGACCTCATAGTTCCATTCTCACTGTCTTGTCCCCAAATAAAGGTTTATATTTCACATAGGCCACAGTTTAATTTTTTTGGCCTGTTTGGGTGACTGATAAGGACAGATACTTGGGCTCTGTTTCTTAGTTCCGCAGTATTTTTCTCAGCTTTAGTATGGAATAAACATTGTGACACCAGAAAACAAGCTGTTATTTTGCTACAGAAAAAAAAATTTGGTTTTTGGTTAATTGGATTAAGACATTATTGTGTAAATTTGTCCTCATTTAGGGGTCATTTATTTGACGCAGATTTATGCAGCTGCTTGAAACTGCATGTTGATGGACCAGTGCATTGAGAAGGGAGATAGCCAGACTGGGTCACCACTACAGAGGTGCTCAGAGCTGGCTCTGCCTCAGCAGCCAGAGCTACCAGAGATAGAAAAAGGAGTTTCTGAAGGAGGAGAGAGGCAGAACCACCATAATGTCTTAGGAAAAAGGATTTCTAGTCTGCAGAGGGAGGTGGGGTCTACAAAGGGCAAAAACAGTCTCGCTCTTCCTAATAGCTAATTTGAGGGACAAGGGAAATGTCATTTTATAGTATTTTATATGTAATCATGGCCTCTGCTCAGGATATCGGTCACCTAACTGATAGTACAAAAAGCACATCACCAGTAAGAATATCAGATATAACTGTCCATAGCCACACTTGTGTTTAAGTCTTACTCTTTCTACATCACCATATTATCCTATGCAAACCCAGTTGCTGATGTGAGAAGGGCGTAGCTTAATTCCAGACTTCCTGGGAACAAGATGTGAGCAGCTTTGCTTTGCTGCTTCTCTACCGTGCAGTTCACTTGAATTTGCTTATCACAGTTTATCAGCTTCAAGGCTTTCCTGCGAAAGTGCTGTTGGTAACCACTGGCTGTTACATAACTTGTAATTCTTACGTAGCTGCTGAAGTGCTTTGGAGGGAGATAGGCTCACTCAGCTCATTAAATTTTGGTCAAAACAGGTCTTGCAAGCTTCTTTGAAAGTTTCTGAACAGATCTTCAGATTAGATGTTTTTTGAGGGAGGGATTCTTGTCAAATTTTGTCAAACCTCTTTGAATGACAGTCTTGGAGCTAAGCTTCCTCTGTTTTGTCTGAATCTGAAAAGAAGACCAGACCTGTTATGGGATATCAGAGCTGCCTTTTCTCTTGCTGTGTTTAGATCAGCTCACACTGCAGAATGTGTGTTATGCTGGTATCAGCAGGCTTCAGCTGTGCTTTAGCTTGACAGGACACTGGATAGGTCCTTTCTGTCCCTCAGTTCACCCTTTTTAAATGGGTTTACATCTAAGTTAGTGGTGCACTTGGGAAGCTTTGTTCATGATTGTGAAGTGCTTTGACGTCGATGTTATGCATTAATCTTTTTATTACCTTGTCATAAAGAAATGTCACTAAAAGCACCATTCCAGTCTTACTGCTTGTACCAGTTAACATAGTTCCTGCTGAATACCTGTAATTTTCAAAGCAAATAACTTTTGGGTTTTTGTTTGCACCATATCTCTGAGTTGTCTGAACAACTTCAAAATCATAAGAAAACTAGTCTTTCCCCTCACTTCTAGGAGTGTTTGATTTAAGATTTGGTCATAATTTGCAATGGCTTGCTATTGTTCAGCATGATTAGTTCACAGGAATGGGTTTGTTTGAAAAGCCTGGTTTCTTTTAAATTTAGGAAAAAAAAAAAAGGAAGGGAGAAAATCACCATATTTAAAACCTTTTCAATCTTTCCTCCTCCATAGTAATGATAGTACAGAAATGATTAGTCATCTTAGAAATCAAATTGAATGTGAGTCAGTCTTAGGATGTCGTAACTGTTTTAAGTGTCTGTTTATATATAGGCTAAAAGAAAGGTGAAATGTAAGAAAGAGAAAGAAATTCCTAAGAAAAGCAAGAAACTGTGAGGAGTTTGTCTTCAATTTAACCATAGCAGTATGATGGACAGACCACCTCTTCAAAAGCTTCAGTTGCACAATTATTTGGAGAAAAAAAAATGTAAGAATGGCACCATTTAAGACATGACAGTAAAATGCTGACTCACTACAAAGGAACATGGGAACACTTTTCATCTGCTTCAGTGGCAGCCAGGTGTCTTATCTGAAACTGATGGGAAGTGTAATCTGAAATAATGTGGAGGGGTTGGTGTAGGTGAGTAGGTTCCCCTTTGCCATCTCTGAGTTGGGACCATGACAAACTCTCCTCCTTTGCTCTGTTAGAGGGACGTGTTACATGTTGGTAGTCATGAAGAAACCCTTAACTGCTTGAGAGTTATCAGTTACATAGCACTGAGAGCAAGGTATCTGTGAGCCTAAGAACCTCCAACAAAGGTCAAATACAATATAGAACTGTTCATCAGAATAACTGAACAATCCCACTTGGTCAGTCTTTGCACAGAGTATCTGTCAAAGACCATAGGGAGTTTGGTTTTGGTACAATTTTTCATGTGGAGCCTGTTGTATTAGAAAAATTTATCAGGAACTAGCTGAGAACAACTGGAGTGGGAATAGAAAGTCTGTATGCAGAAAGAAAGAGAGAATTCCTTCTGAAGGTTTTTTACATATCCTGAAATGAAGAACCAGAAGTGGCCAGCAGTCTAGGTCCTATGAGGCACTACAACGAGACCTAACCAAGACACACTCATTAAGTATTTCTTACACCAATACATTAAACATTACCTGAATGAATGAAGGGAATGTATCTGAGGGAAGCTAGTCTGTTGATTTCTCAGTATTTTCAAGATAACAAATGCAGAAGTCACCACAACCTGGTGCTAGAATGTACCTTTGTCTGTTGGCAGGATTTCCTCAGCTTCCTGGTTGATAATGTACCATTTATTCTGGAAACTGAAATTTCTGGGTAGTCCTGTGACTAACCTTTTTAATATGAAACACTTAATGATGTATTCTTTCTTAATTGCTTACTGACTCTGAGTTGGGTAACCAGAAGTTGATTCAAGAACTTCTCATTCCCCACCATGATATGTCACAGATGTCCCAGCTCACACTGAAAATGCAATAAAAAAACCAGCTGTGAATTGAGTCAAACCCTATTACGATGAGTTTACAGTGTGTAGGGATGACTGGTGTGTAGGGTTGGGTGTGTGACTCAAGTGCAAGGCAGTGGCATTGTTTCTGTGCTAAAGATAAGGAAAGCATATCGCAGGCTGGTGGCTCAGAACTGTACATGAAGTCTGCGAATGACTCAAGAACTGAATACAAAGCAACTGCCTTTACTGATGACTGGTTTGAATTTCCAGTAGCAAGAGAGATTACATGTAATATCTGATCTTAAAACACATCTTCTAGACAAGACCTTTTTTCTAGTATGTATGAGGAAACTTTTCCATGTAATGCTAGTCCTCGGAATAATACGATGACTAAATAGATGTTTTAAGAAAAGTAATAGGACAAACTCAGAATGATTGTTCAGCCAGTCTGGATGAGAATAATCTGGAATATTGCCTCAGTTCCCAATAAGAATTGATGAAAGAGCAGTTTCTCATGGTTTGGTTATATATGAACTATCTAAACCAACAAAGTTTTGGGGACATTAAATGAATAAACTCAGATTTCAAGCTTTTTGATAAGAGAAAATGGGAATGAAAAAAACTATATTTCAGATATTTTAATGGGAATATTTCATTCATAAGTGCATTAAGAAATTTCCATGCAAGCCTTCCTTAGCCAGAATTACTGGAAATCTTGCAAGAAGTTATCTCCTCTGTCCAAGCAAGCACAGACACAAGGTGTCTTTCAAAGAGTTCAGTAGGATGCACTTTTCCTCTGAAGAGCCATTTTGGGGGAAAGGCTGCAGACAGACAGATACAGTGCTGACTAGGGATTTGTCAGTGTTAGCTCTTGTTATTCTGCTTTAGCCATGGAGCTGTGATGTTTCTAAATTGCTTCTAGATTAAGGAAACAATAGGAAAGAAAACCACAGTATTTCTCAACTCTCAGAAATAATGTTCCACAAATAGGCAGTTTTCAGACTTTGCAGTGCAAATACTCTGACTTTGCCCATGTTTGAGATATGCCTCAAGCCTCTCGGGCAGTTATTCATCTACCATTGTGATGTTTTCTGTTGTTTTGTTTTGGCTTGTTTTGTCTCATGAAAACATAATCCATCCCACCTGAAACCAGAAGGCTATGACATACTTCCACAAGTATGAGCTGGCCCTTGTAAAGATACTCTTGTGCACTGGGCTTTAGATCTGCAGCTGTACCCAGCTTCAGTCTGCCTGGAGAAGGAAACTTGTACCTCTTCACTCAGACACTCCTTTGTGAGAGCAAGCCACTGGCCCATGGTGTGGGGGGTTCATTTTGGAGCAATTCCAGATCTATGCACAGTAACATTTCCCTGTGAGATGTTTTATTTTTAGGTGCTTGCATTGCAGCAAGGAAGAGGCATCCTGAATTGTACTACCCACCATGCCAGGAAGCTCCTGGACTTTTCTGCCACCTCTTAGGCTTTGATTCTGCAGTTTCCAAGCTCTGTAGCTGACAGATCATCTTGTTTGTAGCCCCAATGATTACAGGACCTAAGTGTGTACTTCGCACTTTCACTCACAGGACCTAAGTATGTAAAAAAGTACTTTGCTGTCTCTTTTCCTTCACTGAGGATTTATTGCCTGCCAGAGAGCAGCCTATTTGGAGTTGTCCAAGCATACTCGAACTGCAGAACCACATTCCTGCTCCCATGGTATGGTTGCTGGCCTCCAATGTAAGATCCAGGTGTAAGATTTTTGTAGGAACATTAATTTCAACAATTTCATTAATAGAGACTATTTATTTGTGTTTGTATTAGTGCATTTACTTGAACAGCACTTATATTTTTTGCCTGGAGGTCGTGTATCATTTGGTGCTTGCAGGAAAATCTGCACAGCTGCTTGCAGTAAAAATACTGGGGTTTTTTAACAAGTAGATGAGTAAGGATGAACATCAGTACATGTGTGCATATGGACTCAGCAATTTTCACTTTGTATCTCTGACTCCATGTTAATTCAACAGGAGCTAAAGTAGAAAGCCAAGAGAGGAAGTAGAGCATTACCTGTTGCAGGTGTTTGGTACAGAACACCACTGGCCCGGTTCTGGTTCTCACTGCAGAATAGAGACCTGTGGACTGATCTGGGAGCCTGTTCTGCCTGCACAGCCACTCCAGAGTCTCCTTGGTTTCCCTTTTGCTGTTCCAGCTCCTCTAGGATGTGGTTAATTCTCCAATGTTGCAGTGCGGCTACAGGGCAATTACTGCTTGTGTGAAACTGGAGAGAAATGGGTGGTTAAGTCTGCCTCAGATGTAATTAAGTCTGAAACGTCTCAGTGGTCACATTAGAAACACTAATTTTAAGCTCTCTTACTGGTTTAGACCATAGCCATTTGTTACATAAAGAGGGAAAGGTTTGTTGGTGTTTTTTTTTTTTTGACTTTCAAATGATTTTCTGTGGGAACATGAACAAAACAGGGTTCTTCAAAGCATCAAGACAGTAATACCCACTACAGACTCCTTGGCCTGCCAAAATAAATTAGTTAAGAAACCTCAAACGATTTTTTGGAATGGAAAAAATATCTAATCATCCTTTTTAGTCCATTGGTGAAACAAGCCGTGCCTGCAAGCTCATCGTATGGGTGACTATTTCGCTATCTGTGATCCAGAGATGGAATTCTAATGTCAAGTTAGTCATACAGAATCTTAAACTGCTTCTTCTTTTGAGTGTGTCATTTAAATGTATTTTTCCATGCAGAAAAAGGTTTAAGAAGTCATTTTCTCCTGCCTTTATCTTGTAAGTTTCTATGTCCTTGTATATATTGATGCAATTCATTTTGGGTTGCATATGTTGCAGCCAGTTTTGATTAAATGAGATGGATTTGAAAGTACAAAAACATAAAATATGTTTTGGGGGGATGGGGAACGGTAGAAGTAGCTAATACAAAATTGTTGATAGGAGTATTTTTGCCATACTCAGTCCACTCGTGAGAACAAATTAAACAACAGAAACAAATTTAGGTTAAATAGGTGAAACTGTGTCCAGAACTAAAATACCGTAATTGATGTGTTTTGAAGGAGGACCAGAGCAGGGGGAGGTCTGGTTTATGCATTCCTAGCCTTTGGACACAGTGCTTATGTGTCAGGAGTTTTCTGTTCCTGGGAATGTTTGTGGCGGTACTTGAGGATTCCTCAGCTTGGAAGCATTCCTTGTCAGACTGCAGGCAACCTACGGGTAAAGACACTGTTTCTGAGAAACGGAAACTGAGCTCCTCCCTTCCAGGCACAGCAGAATGAAAAGTGAAACTATCACTGTCCCTTCAGGGATTTCAACAAACATGGTATAGAATAGCAGTTTGGGCTGTTACCCGAGTTGGAACTCAGATCTGGCTCAACTTTGACAGCTGGCTATTTACTTCATCCACCTCTGGCTCCCTGCTAATGCACCAGGTGAGAACCCTGAACACAGGAATCAGCAGGTGGTGAAAAACCTGACTGCAGATTGGTTTAAGTCTGAAATAAGTGTGTCATTTCAAAGTTAGCTCAGTTCAAAGTTGGGATTTTTCTTAAACCACCTAAGAAAAATGTATTGAAACATATATTCCTTTTTAAAGTGGTGTTTGAATTCCCTCCAGACTAGACAGAGACCTTTTATCTTAGCTAGCTTTGAACCTGGATGGGTTAGGCTGATGCAAACTTTGTCTGATGCAATTAAGGAGTCTAATTTCCCCTGCCTTGCAAAGCCTTTGCAGAAGTTACTTTCACTTTTATATGACACTACGTGCTGATGTGGTGATACCAAAATGTTCATTTCACATGTTATGTAAGTAAGCCTAAGTATCATAAACAGAACTGAGTTAATAATAGTCTGTCTAAAAGATGGCCCTACATAGGCATCTGTGAAGGCCGGGTGTCTGTGAAGATCTGTAATCTGACAAATACCACAGAGAGATTAATCACTCAGGTGGTGGGGGCTTCTGTTTCCCTTCTCTCCCCTGCCAAAACTGAATAAATTACTGAATATACGGCTAAGAAGACAGCACTACCAAAAGAGTAGGAGTGAGATGGCAAGTAAAATGAATGACAAATAAGTGGAAAGGTGTACGGGGCATAATCAATAACAGCAAAAGTCAGGAACTGTGTCTAGAAAGCTGGCCCTGGAGTTATTAATTTCCAGAGTGTTCTGTACACTTGTGTCACTGCATTTCCTGTAGTTCCCCTGTGGATCACTCACACAGTTCCTCAAAGCCTCTGACAAATTTGAGTGACAGGACAGGGTGTGAGGCTTCTTGCTTTGTTTTCCCCTCACCCTATCTCCACAGGGTTAACTTCCTGAATCTGGCACAGTGGAAGCAAAGACTTCATGGAAGAAAGTTTAAGTAATGACTGATTTTAATTGGGAACTAGATTGATTGCAAGGAAAATTATTATTTGGGATTGTTTTTCTGGAAATTTTCCTACAAATGCCTGCCAACAGATGACTGAATGAGCTTTCAGTTAGCTGATAAGTCAAATTAAAGACATGTCTTCAGTGTATCCTCCAGAAATTGAGAGAAGAGCATTTTTAGCTATTGAGAGAGTTTAGGTAACAAATACCTTAGGAATCTAGCAGACAAATATATTAATACTTGTTCAGTATTGTCCCCCTTTCCACCAGCACAAAGCTTTTTTTTGGAAAATGAAACAGCAAAGCAAAGGAAGCCAACTAAAATCTGAAGCCAGAACAACTGCTGAAGCTTTTTGGAAAACAACCCTTTGATATCTCTCACATCCCTGGGTTGCTCTCTGCAGCTTTCTCGCTGATCACCATCTTACTTCATCTGCTTGGTCTTCTGCAGTCTCATGTCCACACTCTGTTTAGCTAATGCACTTTGACATAGTTTCACAGAAAGGATTTAATCCTAAAACCAAAAAGTATTTGGAGCACGTGGGCACTGTCACATGGATACAGACCTGCTTGTCTTGTGCCCCTTCCCCAGCCTGGGGCTGTTCTGCCTGCTTGGATGGGACACTACTGGTACAGCACCTACCCGGGCCTGATGGTTTGGGGCCTTAGGCCTGCTCCAAAAAACAGGGCTCTGAGTGATCGAGTGGGAGGGGGTAGGATGGAATGGAGAAGAATGGAACTTTAATTTCTCTTTGTTTTTTTGCAGGTTTGTGGGTGTGAATTGACAATGGTCTGGAGCAGTAACGAAGGAAAGGGAGAGGTGTGAGGGAACTGTGGACTTCAAGGCAAACAAGGGAGGAAGCAGAACAGTAGGAGAAAAAAAGACAATGTCTTCTTGAGATACACCAGCCAGAATGTGCAGCTTAGTCTTAGAAGCATCCTCCTGTATGATCAGTGTGCCCAGAAAAGAGAGAAACAGGTATTTATGCATGCCCAAAACACTCTCTTTGAGTCAACTTGCTCAGTCACTAGATTGTTTTCTAGTCACTGAAGATAGGTCACAGCATTCTTGGGAGAGGAACATGCATTGGAGGTACAACTTTCAGCACTGAAGGGAAAGGCTTAATAGCAGTGGGAATAGTTAAACATATTAAATTCCCTTCTAGGAGTAGAGTTCATTCAGCTTCTTACCCAGGAAATGTTCATTTATGCTGTTTGCTCAGGCAGGCACCTCCTGAGGGCACAGTTTCAGCTGACCCATGTAACCAATCACATGCCATTCTCTGACAGCACTTGTTCTTTATCAGCCCATTAAGTGTGGGCTTTCAGCCAGTGAAAACATTGGATATTTGGCAAAGAATTTATAATTGGTAAGTGTTGTGGCTGAATAATGGAATCTGAGGTCTCAGAAATGATCAAGTGTGTCTGTTTCCAGCCAATAATCCCATGGAGACAACAAAATGGAAAGTGAAGAATACCAAATTGAAGGAAGCAGTATGCAGTGTTTGGATTTACTGCAGAGTATCCAGACTCTTTCCAGAGTTTGATAGTGCCTGAAGACCTTGTAGAGAAGGATGTCCTCTCCCCCTCCCTTGCCTGTGTTTAACAGGCATTGCCATGCCATCGTGCCTGTACCGTTTGGTCCTTCCCAGTGCAGAACACTTCTTGTGCTCTGACAAGAGGTGCACTTAGGGAACACATCTTCATAATCTTGAAATGGTTTGATATTGAGGACCCAGTCACATTGCTGAGAAGGGAGGCTGACAGAGGCTTGAAGTACACTTTCTGTAGGTGTGGCTGTGCAGAATTCTACTCAGTCCCACCATTTATAAAGTGGGCATCTCCTTCCTTTATTTTGGCTGATGATCTAGGATGTTTGTATCCAGCCATCAGCCACTTTCTGCTCTCAGGCAGGGATATCAAGACATGGCCGCTTTCTGTCAACAATGTTTTTGTTTTCCCCTCTCTTAGTGTGCATTTGACAAGCTTGATTTGGCATCTTCCATGTCTTGCAGCCTGTTTCCTAAGAACTGTCTTCCAAGCTTTTGACGTTTTCTGGCTAGGTGTCATCTTCCCATAGCAGAAATTCCTCTCCCCTCACATCAGTGTCCACTTGGTATTGAGAGCCAGCCTGTACAACTTACATGAAAAGCTTTTCTGCACTCAAGCTGGAGAGCCTGAAGATAAAGTGTTCCAGTGGTTCAGTTTATTAATGCCAAGTGGGTTGGCAGTGTGTGAGATTTTTTTAATATACTTTTTCTGGAAGGTTGCAAGAACTGAGGTGAGGCCTTAGTGAACTTGTTTACTAGCAAATAGTGCTCCTGTGACTGTGGTGAGGGAAATAATCTGCCTGAACTGTAAGTGGACGAAATAAAGTTCCAAAATACTTAATTTCTTCTTTCTTTGCCAGACATTTTTGTTAAAGAGCCACATGAGCTTTACTGCTGGCACAAGAGAGAGGTAGGGAGGGAGAGACAAGCACAAGACCACAGCATCTGGTCTGAAATTCACTTAAACTTCCATGAAATCTTACTCAAAGCTCTCAGCATGTCCCAGGCCAAGTGCCAGGCATGTGCTTTCTCTGAGGTACAGTCTTCACTGCTACTGCTCTCTGCTGCTTTCTTATCTCTATGATAAAGCCTATCATTCACTTTGTCACTGCTTCATCTGTGTCCAATTTAAAGGAAGCCTTTCAGAAGTATGATTTAGTCCTTGTCAGAATGTGGTATGTGAAGCAGTACTGTGGGCTGTAGCTTCCTTTTGGTTTTATCTATCATACAAATATTTGCATACAAAGGAACAGGATTAGTTCTGTTAGTCTGAAGAGCAGATCTGTGAGATTTGCACTGAGGGATCAAAACTGTACTTACAAACAGTCCTTAATGGCATGATGACAGTCTCCTTTCCATTTAAAACAAGGGCTCAGAACATATGAAACAGATTTCTCCTAAATGCCTAGAAGGGGGATTGAGAAAAGCAGAATGTCTTATTTTTGAATCACTGTATCCAGCCAGCATCAGAGCCAGCAGAGTCTGTATTCTTCTGCTCTTTCTGGTTTGTTTCCTTCTTTGGAGCATGAGGGATGGTCTGGGGAGGGAAGACACTGGCTCAGCAGATACAGGATTTGTGGTCCAGGGGCTCAGTTCCAAGTGCAAAAAATCATCTGTTCTCAAATGCTTGTTTCTGCACTAACATAAGAGACATAAATGGGCTGTGCAGCTACATTCAGGCTTTTCCCTCTGCAGTCTGAGCAGTGTCTCTGTGGGTGTGCTGCCCACAGAATCTAGGCCCAGTGCATTCGAAGCGTGCTGAGTTGCAGAGCACCCCTATGCCATGCTGCCAGTACATGAGCACTGGAGATGTCTGGCAGGTCATAACAAGTATTTTGCAAAACTAAACACAGGAGTGGCAACATGGGCACATCAGTAATGCATGTGCTATTGATTAGAGGTAAGCTTTTACCACTATGCCCATAAATTGCACTTAGTCCTCTTTTTTGTTACAGATGGGGTGAAGCTCTTCCCCCAGTGAGTGTTTGGCCCAGTCCTAGGTGTTAGAGCAACTTCCTACAGAGCAAACTCCTACAGAGTTGTGATTTGTAGTGCTGTTTTGTTTCCAGGATTGTGGCAGACTGGCATTGGCACACACAATGGGAAGGCAGTGTTGGACAAGAAGGAATTGCAGGATTTTTTAGCAGAGTAGTTTCAGTACTGGCCCTTGGGCAGCCTTGGTACAAATCATATCCGTGGGAACTTGCCAGACTGACTTTGCTGCAGCTGAACTGATCTCAGGATTGGAGGCTTCTTTGTCCAAACCTCTTTTCTCCCTCAGCTCAAAACAAGGCTGCTTCTATGCAGAAGTTTTTCCCAAAACTGAGGGGAGAGTTGTTCTTCCAAGTGTTTTCTTCCTTAGATGCTGATTAATTTAAAGTGTTCCTTTGTGTCACCACTGAACTGTCTTACAGCAGCTTTGGGGATGGGAAACCATCTGAGTTTCTTTCCAGCTGTTGAAAGATGGTGTAGGAGAGTTCTAGTAAATGCCTCAGGTTGTGTAAGTCAGACCCTGAAATAAGGTTAGCTCAGTGCAGTCAGATAACATTTTATGAGACTGTAAGTTTCACTTTCAAGTTCTTGCATCTACTGCTTTTCCCTGATGCAGTGAATGGTAGGGCACTTATTTAGATATAACTTTCATTCTCCAGTTTTGAAACAGAAGTAGTAATCCTAAATTTTTCAGTTTAGTTTAAAGAAATAAAAACTTGCTTTCATTAAATATAAAGATGGACCTCTTCTGAGTTCAACAGGCACATTGTTTTGGGTTTTTTTTCTTTTAATGTTTAGAAATATCTACTGCTGTGACATTTTCCTGTTGGCTCAGAATTTAAACAAACTTTTGTAGCCTTTTATTTCCCAGTAGGAAATTTCTGAACAAACCTTGCTTTGTCTGAGGCCCATCTCCCACTCTTTCGTTTCCCTGATGAAAGGTATAGCCTCATTCAGTCTCCTTAAGGGAGTGGATGGAAATCCTAAGGTCTTCGTTGTCTCCCACTAGTTGTGAGAGAAGGCAGATGGAGAACACAGAGACAGAAGTAAAGACAACTTCATTAAGGGGAAGGAGTAGATAACCTTTGGGATAAATAATGACACAAAGATTATCTGATAGTATATGGGGCAAAGGCTTGTTTGAATAGGGACAACCTTGTGGAAAATGGTTGATGAAGAATGGATCACAGGAGATCAAGTGCTCCAGAGAAATAAATCTACTGATGCCCAACTATAAACACTCTCCTCCTGCTACACTGACAGCACCAGCCGTAATGCAGAACTCTGTTATAATCCCAGCCTTAGAACCAGATCCAAAACCAGAATGGTGTCTGGAGAGCATTTCAGTCTTTGCCAATAAAGCCAAAAGTGATCTCTGGAGTTAAGAGAATGTTCAGAGCCCAAAAAGTGCTCAGCAGAATTGCACATTTGTGAGCACGGTTTTGAATTTAGGAACCCAAAATCTGCTATAATCTTGCTTCATAAACCTATATTTCTTATCTAGCTTGCTGGGGGGAGGGAGTTTAAATGTCTTATGAAAATGAAAACCTCATCCTAAGAAAAACATGGACATAAATTATGTAAGACTTCTTTTTTATCAAGTAGAAGGTAGGAAAGAGCAATTATGTGAATTATATGGTGAGAGGAAGTAAGATAATACTACTACCCATCTCCACACTTTTGTTCTTCTCAGTTTTAGCATATTTTGGAACAAGATGAGATAAATATCTGTATAACATGTAACTGAAGGACAGCAGGGAAGTAGCTGGAGAACTTTACCTTATCCTGTAATGGACTATCAACAGCAAGGAGGAAAGATAATTGCGAATTTCCTATGTATTCAGGTATTTTTTCCCTCTCCATGAATTTTTTCTTACCCCTGGTAAGGTGAGGAACTACAAAATGAGGCAGTCTTTTAAAACTGTACAATGCTTCTGACAGTGATGCATTGGTGTTTATACAGGAACTATTTTACCATAAGTACAGCTGTGGGGGGGGAAGGAGGGATACATACTATATTATTCCCTCACAGAAAAGAAAAATCAATCCATTCTCATAAATAATATACAAAATTCTCAGGAAGATCTAAATTGAATACACTTAAGATGTCACCAGGGTTCTAAGCCTCACTGGCCAAAGAGCTGGCTGGGAAGAGCTTTATTCAGTTCAATTACTAGCAAAATCTGGGTGAACCTGATCACCCTCACTGTCCATCACAGCCTCTGGAGAGAGGACAGCTCTTTTCCCTGGATAATTGAACAATCAGTGCGTTGCTGCAGTAAAACATTTGGGGAGGGCAGGGGGGCTGCTCCTACCTCCAGGAGATTAAGCAGCACAGCCAGGGGATGGACTCTAGTGGTAGATTTTCTGCCTTCAACTGAAACAATGTCAGACTTGTATAAAAGCAGGAATTGTTTGGTTTAATTCAAGAGTTGACATTGTCATTTACTTAACCTAAAAGAAGTTTAATGTGCTAAGAGCTTTAATGTTCAAAGTAAAAATTATACCAGGTCTTGTTTACTGGGGTTTGGGGTTTTTACCTTGCAAATCCAGTGTTAATTCCCCTATTTTATATCTGCCTTGCCACTTTTCCTCTATATTTGCAGGGCAAGATAATTGAGCTACAGGTTGTTATGAAAGGGCCGTATCCAATGGCAATATTTAATAGTTTGCTGGACAACTGGCTAATTCAAGCCTTGAGTACATTCACATGGCAAAGTGTTGACATTTTGCTTCTCTTGGATTTCAGTGCCCTTATCAGAAATTTCACTTATTGCTCCATAGCCTTGTTTCTGATGTTTGCTTTTAGTTTTCCTTCTAATGTTGTAAAAACATAAGAGTTTAAATCCAGCAGTAGAGGGGAAGTCAGTACATCATAGGCTTTCCATCACTTGTAGTTCATTTAATGCTTCTACTGATTCTGTGACTAATGGTCTGTGATGGCAAACTAGGAGCACATGGGCTCCCTGTGGGTCTGTGAGTTCAGGTGTTCCTAACCCAACCTCCTTTGAGCGCTATCTTGTTGGGGGTTGATGGTTTGGCTTTTCATGAGTGCTGAACTATTGGTGCTGGTCCCTGAGTGGTTAATCGATTGTTTGTGAGCAGAAGTTGTAACACAGCCGAAGTGACAGGTCATTAACTTTCCAGGGCTAATTAAGAAAGAGATGGGGCCCTCTGCCTTTTGGGTGATGAGTGTAGTGGGAGAGCAGCTCAGCCATTGACAGCAGACCTTACACAACTGCATCTTTCTGTGACTTTGTCCTGCATTTCTGAGCTCCACCTCAGGTCTTGTATAAATTCCTACACAGATGTACTTTTAGCTCCCTTCCTGTCAGTATGTAGTGGCTGAGCCTCCACCTCCTTTTATTTCCCCTGCTCACAGGGCAGGGAGCAGCACATCCTGTGGCTGGTCAAGAGCTAAGTAGCTGCTGGCTCTTGCCTCCCAAGTAGGAGATGGGTCATCCCAGACAAATCTAAGTGGAGCTGTTTGTACTTTTTCCTCTGAGATTAGATGTGCAGAGAAAACAAAAGTAGTTTCCCATCTCTTCACATCTGTGGGTATTCAGAGGGCTGGAGAGAGTGGGTAACTGGTGTTTTAAGATTTGTAGCAAACTGGATTGGAATCAACCAATCCATTGAAGCTTTCATGGCAGGAATAGGAGGCAGAAGAGGCAGCACAGTAACATGAACTATATTTTCTCAAAAAATCAAGACAAAAAAACAGTGTGCTTTGAGAAAATTCTTCTATGTGTGTCAGCAGCTGCTGAATTTAAGGCAAGGGAGCTGTTCTACTGAAATTTCCTGGCTGTCCTATGGAACTGCAATTCTGCCTCCACTGTATTTCTACTCCAGCTGCTTTCCTATCCTAGGCATCTTTCTAAAGTAAGCCGACACTTCCCTCCTCAGTCACCTCCCAAAAAAAACAAAAGCAAACAAATCCTCCATCATTTTCTAGAAGTATGCTGCAGGTGGTTTAAATACCAAGGGTCCTTCTATTTAGAAATTAAAGCCTTTTCCTTATCTCTGGACTGACAGATCTTTGACTAATGGACCTTTTTTCCTATAATAGAAAGTTTAAAAACTATTCAAAAAGACTTTGGCAAATATTTCTCTGTCAGGCAGTCATTGAATAAAGTCTCAAGTTGCTTGATGCTGCCCCTCCCTTTTCTCTTGAGTTTTTTGTATGCATTGCTTTTTGCCTGTAAATAACACAGAGATATTTGAAAAGGGAAACCTCTTTGAGAAGAGATATTGTCATCTGGCAGCTACCCAGGAAGGCCCTATTGGCTGTGTCAGTGCTGCATTTCCCTAAGAACAAGAAAGTCTAATGTTAGTTTAGGCAAAAAACCAAACTAACAACAACAAAAAACCCACTCAAAACCTCACTGTATTGTGTTTGCTGTTTAAAGGGAAAGGAACAGAGAATTGTTTATCTTCCTGTATAAGCAGGCATGGACAGACTTTAATGCTGTAGCTGAAAACACTTCTTAATTCTTTTTATCACTGGAGATCCTGTAAAGCAGAGGATGGTCCTTTCTGGCAGGTACCTGGGAGCCAAGAACGGGCAGCTGGAGCACAAAGAGCAGTGCCAGGTTTTTGCCTGTGCAGGGAGCTCCAAGTGCTGGGAGTAGAAACTTCTCTGTACTCTGTGCCTCTGCAGAGCCTAAGCCTGCCTCTGCCTTGGCTGAGTGCTTCAGCTCAGTGCTCACCACACTTAGAATGAGGAACCCAGTAGGCCAGAGAGTTTTGTGATGTTTATCTATGGGAGATGTCTGTCGTGCCATTGTAACTGCCTCTGTGCTCGAAAATAAAACAGCAGAAAACTCGTGTGCCTGTGTGCAAACCACAAAATGTAAATGAGTGTGTGTTGATGTCATGGTTCAAAACATAGCTGGTCAGCTCACTGCCACTAGTTATTTTTACTTGACCATGCCTAGCAACTGAAATAGTGCAAAAATTTTTTCTGGCCAGCTAGGCATCCAAAAAACAATGTCTACTCTTCCCACATCTTGTCCTGCTGATTTCTTAGTTGCATTCATGCTATTTTTCTAAAACAGCCTGATTTGGTTAGTATTACTTCATCACATATTAGGATGTGATATTAGGGTCATAAAAATAGTGTTTTTAAAGATTCTTGAAATCAGAAACTTCAAATTAGACTGAAATGGTCACAATAACTTCATGTAAATGTCCTCCTTTCACTTCAAAATGTTAAAAGATGTAGTACCAAAGTTAATTACATCTTTATCAGATGAGGTTTTTTCCTCTTCTCTCTCTACATATAATTTAATGGTATGTGCACTCACACAGCCATGGTTTACATGTAAGTTAGTAAGTCTGACACCTTCTCTGACCTCTCTTTATTACATAGAGGCTTATCTTGGATTTTCAGTTACATATTATAATAGGTAGTCAAAGCTGGTTTTCTGTTATTATTTTGAAAAATGTGGAAGGAGCAAATAGCGCAAACCTACTCTCCATTTTAGACAGGATTACAGCCTGAAAATAACTTAGTTTGTAGTTTGGATATAGCCAAAAGTTCCTTGTAAACTTAGTTAATTGTTCCTTTGCTTCTGGAAACAAAAGGAAACACACTTGGAATGAAATACTAAACATTAAGTTGGTGGCTAGGCTTGAATCAGATTTGAGAATAGTCAAACAGCAGTCCATATTAGAACTTGAACCCCTTGTTCTCTGCCCCATATTAAACTTCAGAAATCTGAAGCACAAATAAGGTAACGTTAAGCATGCACTTGAAAGTCAGGTCAGTATATCCATATGATGATTTATGGCCCAGCACTTTCAAAACCTTAATGACCTCTGTAAAGCTAATTTTCAGATGCCCCCTCATATAGCTACCCAGAGCTGTATGAGCTGCCACCTCCTTTCTCCTAGCTATATCAACTTTGATTAACTTTGGACTGTACCAAAGCCAGTCATACTTTGCCTACATCTTGAACACAGCAGGAACATGTACCCCGGGTTCTCTTACAATGTGTTTTCCCAAGGCACTTCTGATTTGCAGCAGGAGCAGGGGAGAAGGTTCAGAACTCAGCTGACCTGGAAGAAGGACATAATAGACTGTGATGAGAAGTGTGTGGAGAAAGGTAGGCTCATCCTCATATCCAGAAGGTAAACCCGTTTTAGGAGATGGCTTGGGCTGTTACTTGGTGTTTGAGCTAGAGATTTACAGTGTTAGTGTAGTTTAAGGAGACTTTAAATGTTGATTGTTATCTGGTGGATTGACCTTAAGAGTAAGGAATATATTTAGCAGAGACTTCAACATAAAAATACAGAGGTTTTCATTATTTCAAAATTGAATCATTGCTGCTGCTTCCTCTTTACTGGTTAATGTCACCAAAATTCCCTAGGAAATGTTTCACAAAGAAGTACTACCTGGTTTCTGTTTCTGCTCATTGTCCTTCTACGAAATAAGCAGTTAATTAGTTGCTCAGCTGAAGCATTTGGAACCACAGAAGTAGTATCTGATTCATCAGAAGGTGAAATTTGCTTTTCTTAATTGCTGTTATGTAATAAAATTTGACTGTTAAAGGCTTTGTAACCAAATCCCAGTCCATGATAAGCAAATACGGGAAGGCCAGGGAATTGTTGGAGGTTTAGATTGTCTTTTCCTGGAATGATAAGGAAATATATTTCTTGTTAAAGCTGGTGCAGCTCAGGGTTTTGTAATGGTTCATGACATTGCAAGGACAGTGCTGAGACAAGACCACAGAATGGGTCAGATTGAAAGGGACCACAGTGGTCATCTGGTCCCACTTCCCTGCTCAGGCAGGGTCACCCCAGAGCACAGGACACAGGATTGTGTCCAGGCAGTTCTGGAATATCTCCAGTGAGGGAGACTCCGCAGCCTCCCTGGACAGTCTGTCCCAGTGCTCGGTCACTCACAGTGAAGAAGTTCTTCCTCGTAATTCCAGCTGGAATTTCCTGAGCATCAGTTCCTGCCCGGTGCCTCTGTCCCATTGCTGGGCCCCAGGGAGCAGAGCCTGGGCCCTGCTCTGGGCCCTCCCTGCTCACACTGACATTGCTGAGGTTCCCTCTCAGCCGTCTCTTCTCGAGGCTGAACAGCACCAGCTCCCTCAGCCTTTCCTCGCAAGAGAGAGGCTCCCGTCCCCTCACCCCCTTTGTCACCCTCTGCTCCAGGAGCTCCACGTCCCTTTTGTCCTGAGGAGCCCAGAACCGGACCCCGCACGCCAGAAGTGTCTCAGCAGGGCTGAGCAGAGGGGCAGGGTCACCTCCCTGACCTGCTGGCACAGCTCTTCCTAATGCACCCCAGGATCCCAAGGCTGAGCACAGTGCAAGCACTGGGACTTGGAGGAGGAGAAGGGTTCCTGTTATTGACAAAACAAATGAAAGTGCTCTGAGTATGTTACAGTCCCCTTCAGGATCCTCCTGGCGCTGATAACCTTCTGTGTTCGTTGTGGGGTGATTTCCTCCCACTGTGTGAGCATTCCTTGGGCTCCCACAGCCCTTTAGATGCTCGTGAGCTGTAATTGCACTTCCAGAGAAAAGAAAGGATGAATTTTGAGGCTTGGACCAATTTTCTTCTGGCTTTTTTTTCCTGTTTATTTTGGATATAAAAAGTAAGCCAACAGAAATCACAGAGAATAATGCAAAGGCTGTTTCTCAACTTGTTTTTACAGGAGAAGCTGTGCCAGAAAGACTGCTGGAGAGTAGAGCATGTCACATCAGCCTACATGAATAGAAGATCTGCATATGTGCATATTTCTCTCTTTTCAACAAAGCATTTGAGCAAAAGCAATGGTCAGGAGAACCACGTAAAGCTACTGAAAAATTATTTGACTGTCATTAAGGATGGTTTTACTCTCCTTAACCTTCTTTCCTCAGCTGATTAATTGAAAAAAAAAAAATAACCTCCTTCTAACATTCTCTTGAGTAGAAACTGGTGGATATAAACTACTAAGCAAAGTCAGTGGGCAGCTTGTTGCAGGCTGTGTATTGTAAACTTGATATTCTATATCGTGTTGAATTGTTTATCAGGAAGGAGCCTTTCACCTGGCAGCAAAGGTCAAGCTGCTTCTGTTAAAGTACACAGAACACTTCCCACCTAGCTCTACTTTCAGTTATGCTGAACACTGTTAAGTATCTGAGGGAAGTCCTGTGAATTCAACAGGAGTTACTTCCCCTAAGTGGGAGCTTCAATATCTTGTTAAAGAAATCAGTGCAAACTGCAGATCACACTAAGCCAAGATAGCTGAGACGTTATCTGTGCTGACCATGGGGCTTCCCCACCCCGATGAGAGCCCATGCTTGTGTTCAGCACCCTGCTCAGTAAATTAGTTCTGCTTCTCTACCACGCAGCAGCTTGATAGACCTAAGACTCTTATCTCTTATACTACAGCTGATCTATTAACTTGCCCCAAAACCATTCAGTCCGCAGCCACCCTCCGCAGTTAGTGCTTTTTAAGTTATTGACTAAAAAACAGGAGACTGTCCGGACAGCTCCAAAGAGCCATTTTGCCATTGTTACAGTGCTGATCATGCAGCACTTCAATCAGAAAGTGTTCTGAGGAGACAAGTGGATGTTGCATCCTTAGCCAGCCGCTGCCTCACACCTTCCTGCTGCCATACAGCATGCTATAAGGGATCCCTGCATTCTCAATAACCTGCTTTTGTTGCAGAGGTGTTTCCCTGATAAAGACATTAGCAGATGGATGAAATTCCCCTGGAAACTAATACAAGCTTGTTATCCAGACATTCATGGATATCTATAAGATATCTCTATTTACATATTTTTGGGCTGTCAGCCTTGACAGTACCCATTAGTATTTTAACTTAAGTTCATTGTAAAGGTAACTGCATTTTTTGGCTCTCTAAGCTCTTGTTGGGAGTACAGCAGTTTTCTGAGAAGCTTGATAGAAACTTTGGCACCACCATACATAAAAGCAGGATATAAAACACTTTGTGGTGTGATATGGGTGTATGTTAACATACACAGGCATCTGCTCTGCTGGAATTGTGTCTGTAGGCATTACCATCCTGTTTAAATATTCCCCATATCAGGCTGCTTACAGGTGCTTTCTTTTGGAATTAGCATGGTTATGTCATATTTATCTTGGTGAGATGCAGAGCAGGATACACTCCCAGGCAGCCTGCCATGAATGCTAGGGAACAGAACAGAAAAACAGGCTGGGTGTGATGCAGATCTTAGCATCCAAAGCTAAAATTCTGCACCAAGCCAAATCAGGGAGACAAAAAGCCTGTGGGCCAGGTTAAAAAAAAAAAGGGGGGGGGGGGACGGGGATGGGAAATTGTCATAAGACAGACAAACTGTTGCTTAAAATGACTGTGTGGAACCACCCCCAGGATGCAGGGTGCCCAGAAATATCACATTGAAAGTGGCGGAAGATTCATAGTTACCAAAAAAAGTCCAAAACTTTATTGACTAGTAAGTGTACCATACAAAAATGTTTGGGATCCGTCACTGCTGATGCATTTGTTGTATGGCAGTTTTTTGGGAAATCAAAGCAGTCCATGATGAATTGGTTCCTTACATTATCTCTGTCTGTCTCTGATAAGAGAGAACTTCCTAGGGCAAGCCTGGAGGTGTACAACACCCTCAGTACTTTCCATTAGATCCACCTTCGCTGACTTTCTCAGGGTAACTTTGTCTCAGGCAAACTCTTTTCATTCTTAGCATCTTTCTTACTTCTTTACAGTTCATCATATCACTGAAATGAGTCCTCATCCTCTGGGAAGAAGAAATTTCCCTGCAATTCAGACATCTTCATAACATAGTAGTGTATAACAGATGGAGAAGTGTCATGTCCTACCACCCCAAGAGACTCCAGCCTGTGTGTTTCGTGTTACATAGTGCACTAAAAGGGATGTGAGACCCAACTCACCAGGGTTTTTTATGTCTCCTGAGTGCCTGCTGCCATCCTGTTAAATCGGTTGTCTTCATCCACTGAATGCTGCCTTCATCTGCTTCATGATAAAAGTCACTCAACACAGTGCCAAAAAGGGTTGTGGTCTCTAAAGAAAAAAAAGGGGATTTTTATGCCTTTATCCTCAAATCGAGGAAACTAAGACTCAAATTGCTTAGAACCTTTGGAAATCACAGAACCCTGGCTGGCTTTCCTGCAGGAGGCAGCATTTTTCTGCTCCCAATGCCGCAACAGGAGACAGATTTTGTGTCCTTAGCTCTTCTGCATTAGCAATCAGTGCTTGTCCTTTGCCTGCCACCTGCATGGCCACGTTACTTTCCTTCACCCTGGTGTCCTCATCTTCTACTTTCCCTTTCCCCACTGCTTGCTCTTGGCATCAGAGAGCATCTGCTTCAGTCAAATATTAGTAAGATGGCCACATTTCTATTAAAACCACTGTTGGTTTTTAAGAAGAACTTGAAGGAACCATAGAAAATTCTGATTATTCTGTGAAATGAGACTGAATTACAAAAATGCTTTTCATTTACTGGTATGGTGCAGCATGAGTGCAGCCACCCTGCAGGGCTGCAAGGATAGAGCATTGCACAGCCATGGGAACACCACCTTGTGTTGAGTTGCATCACACAAAACAAGCATTTTACAAGGCTTCTTGCCATGGTTTGCTTCATAGCAGCTCAAATGTGAAACCTGAAACATTTCATTTTTGAATGAAATTTTCTGAACTCAATGGAGAAATTTTTTTTAACATCCTACACCCGAAAACTGATAAGTTCTCTGCATCTAAACATAGAATATACAGGAAAGTGTAAAGATGTCCAGAGGAGTTTGGGATTACTAGAGAATTGGTACTAAGGAGTTTACTCCAATGCTGAAAAGAGATACATTAGGTCAAAATCGAAAATACTTACTTGGATTTTATTGGTATTGTATGGCACCTTTTCAGTACATTTAGTTATATCTCAGTGACTAGTGGTTTATTGTGGTATGTGTAGGATAAGCCATGATGTCTGTGTTGGTGTCAAAAGTTGCTGATGGCCTATGAGTGAGCCTTCTGCCTCCAGAAACAAGGGATATGTGACAGCTTAATTGAGAAATTAAACAGGATGGTCGAGGGGAAATCCTGGAAATAGTGAGCAAAAAGGCTGAACCAAGGATAAATCTGAAGCTTTAATCGTGTTTTCCCACTGATTCATACAGTAAAGGTTCCTGAGGAGCAAAAGTCTGATGATTCATTCAATTACTGACTGGCCTGCAGTGTCTTTGGTTTGCAATGTAACAGTAACTTGGGATGTAGTGAGAAGCCATGCATTAATCCCTCCCTGCTGCCCTCCTTGCAGCAGAAAGAAGCCAACAATATCGGTCGTGTTGAGACACTGCGGGGCACAGCTTAAACAAAGATTCCACAGCAAGTCCTTTGATTCTTGTTCTGTTTCTCTCAAAATGTAGCTGCAGAGGGAGGTCAGAGCACAAGACAACTTCATCTGAAGCAAGCAGCTGTGTGAGGGCTGCAGGCCCCCTCCCGTTGTGTGCCGGGGCCCGGCACTGACTCAGCCCTTCCCCTGGGAGCTGGGAATGTTTGCAAGGAGAAGTGTGTCAAGCCAGTGCTTAGCCTAGCTGCTCCCATCTGGGAACCTCATCCAAACACAAATGTTGGAGCTATGTTGGTTTTCCGGGCCAGCAAGTTAGATTTATCCCTGCTCTGATCTGCTTCAGTTTACTGGAGTCATTCAAGGACAAGTCTGACAGCACTGTACCTGGCAGAGTTGAACATCAGGTTTGAGGATGGGGAAATAGGGAGGTGTGGGAAGAAGAAGGGAAGATTGGGATGGAGCCTTTTTTCTTCATGTTGTGGGGCTGAAAGTGACGCAATGGATCAAGCGTTTCCAGGATTAATGAGGCTTCACTTCCTCCACACTTGACAAGTTAGAGTTTTCATGTTGAGGGGTGTACACATAATGCTTTGAATAATTTTTCATCATCTTACTACTATGCTCTTATGGATCTCCCACACCAACAACACACTCTCTGTTTTTCTCATTGGCTCAAGGCTTTGACCCCTATTGGGACCTCTTCTGAGCAAGGAAAGCACTGGCCTCGACTGCCAGTCACAATTCCTGCCCAAGTGCAGTGTCTGGGACAGGGCACAGGATGGTCCTGGTTTCCCTGTGCTTCAGCTGCAGTCTGCAAGGAATGCTTCATTTGTGGCAGATGCAGAAAAGATCAAAAACTCCCCCCTCCCATTTCAAATTAAAAATCCACATCCTTTTTTTTTTTTTTTTTAATGAATCCAAGCCAAACAAATGAAGAATTCTGACCAAGAGGGTGATTTTACCCACTGACCACAAATAACATTAGGAACAATGCACTAGTGATCCTTTGTGATACTCAGTCCCAAAAGACTGTGGCCTTTTCCTTATTTTTAACAAGCATATTTATGTGCTCCGAACCTCATCCACAGGAATGAAAACAGCATCAGCTGAAATTCAGGTGGTGTGAGCATGAATGATTTTGTCTGAAAAAAAAAATATTGTTTAGATTTCAAAGCATGTTTTACCAGTCATCTAAAGAAATCTCTCTTGCAGGAGAAATAATAGGCTTTGTCATTCCCCACCCCCCAACACAGGCACAGATCTCCTGTCATGTGAATGAAAAAGGCTCGATGCCCTGATGATAGAGATCCCAGCTTTTTCAGAATTTTCTCTTGGGTGAGAAGGTGCAAGGATATGTTATGTCAAGACCAGGGAGAATAATTTAGTGTTTGTCCAGGCATAACAATGACTTGGCGTGGGCTCAGTTCTGCTCAGCAGCTTCTTGTCTGGGGCCAGCCTGTAAACTCAGGAGCAAAATATCTAATCAGCTGGTCCAACTGCTGTAGGGTGGTTTCTTTTTAAAAACTGCCATCATGTTAGAACATGTGATTTATCTTCTAATGAAATAACATCCCCACCCTTATACAGAGACTGTGATGAGCCTTTTATAAATAACTTTCATAAAATCATTTACATGTGTCATAACTGTGCTGGAGGTTGCCAAGGCTTTGCCCTTCTCTGGAGAGAAAAGGGCTGAGATAGGCTTTGAGTGTGGGTGTGTTGTCACACCTTAAGAGTGTTGATTTGTGGTACATTTTTTGCATCCCAATCACCTGAGTTGGAACAGCTACAAAGCTCCATCAGATGAGTTCATGCACAGCAGTTCAAGGGCTGTCTGTGCAGCACTCTTTTCACTTATTTCCTTTTTCAGTTAAAATTTTTTTAAAGTAAGAATTAAGAGATAACTGACATTGTAAACACTAAATGAGCAATAATTGTGAAAGCAGGAGTGCCCCAGGATGCAGAGAGCAGGATACACATAGCAAACAAGCTTGGAAAGGAACAGGAGGTTTACAACATCCTCTGTCTTTCTTAAGCCTGCCTGTGCACATGATCAGTGAAGGTAATGTGTGACTGAGCAGACACCCACAGCAGTGTGCTACAGGGCAGGGATTAAACTGCTTCCAGCTAATTATTGGAGCGGCATCCTTTGGTAGTGCCAGCAGCAGGAAGCCCCTCAGTAACTCATGCCATGTTTTGCTGTGTTCCAGCAGTGTCCAGGGAAGATTTCCTTGCAGAGCACTACCAGCTGTGCTGGTGTCCCAGTTATGCATCTTTCCACTCAGGGTGGCCTATTTCTAGCCATCCTCTTGGGGCCCAGTGCCATCATAACTGGTGTGTCACGGAGACCTTGAGTTTCAGGAAAAGGGAACTGCATTTGGCATTCCAGATGTCAGTTTTTGTCCCTGTAGAAAAAAATTAATCTTCCCGCCTTCCCAAAATACAAAGATTAGCTGCTGAGGATCTGTCAGGTTGTCATTTAGCCAGGAGCTGATCAGATCGCCTGAAGGGATGTTTGTGTGTGCCAGGTGTACCTGTTAATGGCTTTCCAAAGAAAACAAGGGATCATCAGTGTCTTGAGTGGCCACCTAAGGAGTGGGACATTGACACATCTTTGCCATGAGCTCAGCAAACCTTTCAGAAGTGAGAGCAGTGTTAGCAATAGCAGTTTCCCTGGAAAGGAGATTCAAATTCCTGTTAATCTCATGTTCTAACACGAAAACTGAAGTACACCACATGCCTCTCCTACCCATGTTTTTCTTCTTCATCTCAGTCCATTGTTTTTCAGAGGCCAAGTTTTCCTAAGGCTACTTTTTCTTTGCTTTTTTCTTCAATTGGACTGATTGATTCTTTGTTTTCTTCTTGGAAATGGCCTCACTTTTCCTACCCCCATTTTTTTTTACCCTCTTTCTCTTTTCCTTCTCAAAAAGTGCAGCTGAAAGAGCTGGCATCACCACACAGTGCCTGCCTCTGGGATGCAGGAGAATGGAGGTGGCATCCCCTCGGTCTCTCCAGAGTCAGTGGAGAGAAATGAGCATTTTTAGGGCAGAAATGCTCTGAAGTGTGTTAGATAATGCTTTAGGTTGAGATGAGACACACCTAGATTCTTTAGTGTCCAAATCAATCAGGGACTTGAGTACATTTAATTAAATTTATATTTAACCCCACTCTTAGAGTCAGTTACTGACATAGTGAATGACTTGGGCAAGTCACCAACCTGTAAACAGAATAATATTGCGATTTTACTGAAGACTATAACTTGGTTAAGTTTTACTTTGGCTACAGAAGGATTTGGCTTTGTGCAGTGCTGTTATCCTATATTACGTCTGCCTTCTTTTTTAACCTTTGGACTCTTTTGCAATAGGAAGTTGTGTCATTTCTTTAATTGGCAAGGGCTGGCCCAGCATCTGCAGGCTCAGAGATCAGAGCTGGAGTTTAAGACCCCTCTCTTACAGGCCAGGGCTCCTCTGTCCAGAGAGCAGCTAACCCATCTCTTTCCAGAGGGCTGCTGCTGTTTTGGGGAAGACAGCAAGAGAGGATGTTGAACACTGTCCTCTTTGCTTAGGAGCAGTTTCTTGTCCTGGCTACATGGTGGCACTAAAAAGGTTCACGGCATCAAAACAGCCCTCCAACCTGTGACAGGTAGAGGCAGCAAAAGGCCAGGATCTGCCCCTCTGTTCTTGTCTCCTTGGGGGAAGGTGGGGATAGGACAGCTTGAAGCATTTGCAGGTCACAGAGTACCTGAACTCAGACAAAGCACAAGGCACGGGTGAAGGGCTGAGCAGAAGGCTCAGCAGAAAATGTGCCTGATGCAGTGGCTTTGGCAGCCTTACCAGGTCTCTCAGTTTCATTATGGATTCATAATATTTAGTGATATAAAATTCTCAGTCTGTTTTCAAAAGCAAACAAACAAATCCCCAAACAAAACCAAGTTTTTGTCAAGGAGAAACAAATGGCAGGTATAAACCATAAAGTCCAAGACAAAAAAAATTGTTGACCAGCAGGATCCAAAGTTAATTGTGAAGTTGCACAATTTTATTCAATGCTATCAATTTCTCGGGTCCAATTCACAGATGTTGAGCATCCCCAAGCCTCCTCTATTTTCTACTGTATTAAGACACATCAAGGTCACCCCATGATATTTTCTGTCTCACTCCCTGCTTTATCCCATTTTTAATTGCATTTCAAATCTGAGGTCAGCAGATGTGGCTGTGCTTGCTTTTGCACAATTGATGAACTGCACATCTGCACAATTGAAACCCTTCTGCTATTTTCATCCATGCTGATTTTTACCCAACAACATTAAGATTCTTCATTTTTATATTCCACAGCTTTACCAAATTCTTCCTTTGCCATGCAGTTCTCTGCTAGGTTTGTTTCTACCACACGTGATTTCCTCACAGGAACATCTTGACTTATAAAGGGGAGGGCAATTCATCCTTCTCTTCATCCTTTGTAGGTTGGGTTCACAGGTTCTGTAGGTTGAGGTGCTGGTCATGTCCTTGAAAAAAAACCCCTGCATGTTCAGTTCCATGCATGACAGATAAAATAACAGGATATCCGGTTATTAGTTTTCTTAAACACTTCTGGCTTTTGGTACAGGATGTACCCAAGGGAACGACCTTGCTCAGTCATCATTATGGTGACAGCTTCCTCCACCCGCCCTCTGTGGAGGCATCTGCAAGGACTCCCTGTTCTTTCACTTCTCCCCAAAAAGCAAGTTTGTGCAGTTTGTGCAGTCCACAGGTGCTGTGCTGTTTTACCAAGGTGCTATCTAGCTCTTGTATGTTGGACCACATGCATGTAAGTGGCCTTCACCTGTCAGAACATCAGCATTTAAATAAGACAGGATAGTTGTGATGTTGTGCAGTACTGCAGGATAGCACTTCTTAGCTTGTCAGTTAGATCTGCAGGACCTTTGACCCTTGTTACCCTCAAGATTTACAACTTTCAAAGTATGCTGCTGGAAAAATCTCATGCTATGATGGTGTGAAAAAAAATTGCATGAGAAAGAACAGCTTCTCAATGCAAACCCCTTTGGTTACATCTTCTCTCCTTTTACTTCCTCCTCAGCACCTGAGTAAAAAGCAAGCATGAACACTAAGGACCACAAAAGCAATTGTAGCACAGACAAGCTTCCCACAGTTCTGTTGTTGGCAACTGAGCCCCCCACAGCCCCTCGCTCACTCCCTCCCAGTGGGAGGGAGTTAAGAGAGTAGAAGTGAGAAAACCCGTGGGTTGAGATAAAGCCAGTTTAATAGGAAATGCAAAAGCCCCACACAGAAGCAAAGCAAAGCAAAACAAGGGATTAATTCACCACTTGCCATGGGCAGGCAGGTGTTCAGCCACGCCAGGAAAGCAGGGCTCTGCCATGCCTGTTACTTGGGAAGAAAATGCTCTCATTCTGAACATCCTCCCTTTCTTCTTCTCTAGATTTATATGCCGAGCATAACACCCATATGGTGTTGGATATCTTGTCACTCGGGGGTCAGCTGCCCTGGCTGTGCCCCCTCCAGGCTCCTGCACAGCCCCAGCCTCCTGGCTGGTTGGGGGGGGTGAGGAGCAGAAAAGGCCTTGGCTCTGTGTAAGCACTGCTCGGCAATAACAAAAACATCCCTGAATTATTAACACTATTTTCAGCACAAATTGAAAACACAGCCCCATACCAGCTAACTAGTCAAAACCAGCAAAAGTTCTCGCTCAGCTGACTAACAGTTCTTCCTACTGGAGCTAAAGGAGAAGCTGATGCAGAAGATGGTTTCTATATCCTTAGATTTTTGGCAGTTACAGGCACTAAAAATACACGTGAAAGAAGAGGACATAGTCTGAAACCAGCAAGGACTGCCTAAATTTGAGGTAGCAAAGTGACTGAGTTTCCCATGTATCATTTGGGAGTGGGCATCAGGACAGGCTGTGTCTGTTAGTGCTTTCTCCAGTTACATTTGAGCTTGTGGGCCCAGTTTTAAGCCCTAGTAGTTAGTCCTGCTTATGTAATTTACTCTGCTCATACTGACAGGTGCCTTTCCCCTTTCCTGTTTAATTATGTGGAAACATACCCTGACTATGAATATAAGTTAACTCCTACTCTATGCTACTAGTTGCAGCTGGCATATGGAGACAGCCTTGAAATCTTCTGTCCTGAATCGCCAGCTGTTTTTCCCAGGAAACATTCCTGGAATAGAATATATCAACATTTTCCTGCAAGACATTTGGCTAAATCATTTAGCACACAGTGCATATGGTATCTTTTACCTTATCTCTTCAGAGTACTCTCATATCTATCTAGTGAAATGCTGTTGCCTGCACAGAATGTACTCATTTGCTTGAAATTCTTGTTAACATCAGCTGAGCTCTGTGTAACTTGGGAACAATCTGTGTTTCCTGTAATCAGAACCTGCTTCATGTGCCTCAAAGGCACTTATGCCCTGGAATATCCATCCCACTAGGACAGCTGGTGGTAACTCAGTGCTTTTTTTGTTCCTGGATCTCCTTGAAAGAGGATGTATGGAATGCTGTTATAAACAGATGTGAAAATAGCTTTGAATTGATACCATGAATCATTAAGAGAAAGATCCATTCCACGCTGATGCAGATACACAGCCCTGCAGGCAGTGAAGAAAATGTTCTTTGAATGACAGTCCCTGCCACAGTTAGGAGTAGAACACAGGAGTAAGAAGGCTTGTGAAAAATTTGGGCTTTAGGTAACCAGTTAAACAAAGTATTCTCCCAGAGTGGTTGAGTCTGAAGTACATAGAAAGGTCATAAATAACATGCAAAGGATCTTGCAGCTGCCCAGGATGTGGGAAAATAAATGTGGCTTTTTTTCTAAAGATTGCGTCTATCTTTAATTCTGCAAGTATAGAGCCCTTGCTTTGTAGTTTAAACAAATTGGTACCAAAAGTTAAAAGGAAAAAGCTGTTCTCAGGCAGCATGCTTGCGTAAGAGGAGGTATTTACAAGAAGTATGAAGCTCTAACTCCTTTTGGTTTCTGCATCTTGTACTAGAATAGAGACCATTATCTCTCTAAGGGCAGAAGTCCTTGTTCATGATTGTAGGATTATAATGGAGTCCAGCAGCATCAGATGATTAGAAATGCACTGAGTTGGAGGTGCCTTAGGCTAATTAAGGTAATTCCTATTGGAGTGGAGAGCAAACTTCATATTGGGGCATATTCTGGTATAACTATTTCGACCAAGTAATTTTAGCAGAGTAAAACCAGGATTGATTAGACCAAAAGTTAGTGTGGAAATTCATTAGTAGTGGCAGACCCTGTAGCACAGTTTGTGCTTCAACTTTTGGTTCCTGCACAGTGTCTTTCTGAACAGTCCCCTCATAAGGTTCATGCTGGGGATAAAGCCTAACACAGGTAAGAGATTCAAAGCTGTTAGGAGACAAAGCTGAGAGCAGGAAGATGAAGAGAGTGTCCCACATGAATGACAAGTTTGTGCTAAAGTCTTTCTCTTTTCACCCACAACCAAATCTCTGACTCTCCATTTGCTAGCTAGTCTTGTTATTAAAGGAGCAGTTTGGCTTGAGGGTAAGACTTAAGATCCTGGGATATGTGAACCCTTTCATAACAACTTTGATCTGCAATGTGGGAGGTCTAAAGCCTGCTCTCCACACCTAATATCAACAAAAGAGTATAAGCTCTATAAACAGTGGATTGTTTGCTGGTGTCATTAGTTTTAGCCTAAAACCTTGGTCCTTAGCACTTTGCGTCTGAAGATAGGGCTCTGCTGTCACACACAGGATTCTCCTCACCACACAAGCTGGGTGTCCCTGCACCAAGCAGCTGCTGCCTGTGTTTATTGATGCTGGTCCTGGTGGCAGCTGAAGGGCTGCAGGCAGTGTGTTCCTGTCGCTGCAGCCCAAGCAGGGCTCCTTGCAGCAGTGGGCACTGCAGTGAGGCCAAGAGCTGAGCCAGCCCACAGCTGCTGTGGGAGCCACTCATGGTTTGCACTTGCTCACAAGCTCTGCTGTGTTCTGCTCTCCCTAGCAGCAATTTAGGAACTGGATTTGGAGCCACATGTTATCTTTAGCATGTGATCAAAATTGTGTCAAAATGTTTTTTATGCTTAGAACTGGAGCTCAGAACCCCCTCTCTACATGCAATTTTGAAGGCTGGTTCTTGAAAAGAGAAATGTCTAAAAGGAGAAGAAAATATTTTGCCAGCTCTGTGATTCTTAGCAGTGTCTTGCTTAATTGGAGAACATGTTCAGCAGATATCACTGAGTTAACCTCAGCAGGCTGCTGGGTGAAATTGTGCTTTAAAATCCTGCTACAGGTATACACTTTTCTTCTGACACAGTTCACAGCAACCCAGTATAGCATTCCAGAAATCCATTTAACTACACTCTGATATATTTTCTCCATCAAAATCTTTTATATGTCACTTACCTAATACACAGCTGAAGTTTAAGGCAGCTCAAGTGCCTGTGCCCTTTTAAGTTTGGGCCCCAGTGACAGAATTGTTCTGTTAATCCTCTTCAGGACTCTGCAGTATACATTTTTCTTTTATACTAAAACAAATAAAGCACATTTTTAATAATAGAATAATAGAATAATAGAATAATAGAATAAGAAAATGTTTATACTAAAATATATGAAGAAAGGGAATCCTTGCGTGGTTCATAGATGGGACATTTTACTGAGTGTTTTTAAATTAATATAGGATTTCATCCCATCTCAGACCAAACCACATCTAGTAAAGATGCCAAAGTAAACTAGGGATAATAGCTTTACAATGACTGTGTTCCCGTATGCCACTTCTTCCTTATCCATGGACTTTAATTTTTTCTGCACCTTCTTTCTTATTTCCTTCTTGCCCCTGTTTCGACCATATAGGGTTGATATTTTCTTTCAGTCCCCTCTAGCCTGTTGCTCTGGGGTTCTCTGCAGACACTCCAATGTCACATCTTCCCTTTTTTTCTCTTCAAACATTTCTTTTTTGCTTCTCTGGACCTATGTGTATTTCTCCTGCTCTTAAAATATTAAAGCAGTGTCCTTTAAGATATAAGTTCACTAAAAGTACTGTACATTAGTTTCATTGACAATGCTCTATAAAAAGCTGTTATAAATATAGCTTTTTCCAAAGGAAGTATAAACAATCTAAGAAATTGAGATCTGTCAGATAAAAGTATAAATATTCACCTATATTAAACAGACTCAGGAAACTGTGAATTGGAATATTTACCATGTGAGTGTTTTCATTTTGTGATTTACCAGAGCTCGACTTTGTGCAGGTTTTCTGCTCAATGTGATCTTGATACTAACTGAAGGTGTGTGTTTTTTGTCAGTAGGAGTGAGTGGCACAGAGTGCAACCTAGAGTGAAAATAGAAATTATGTTTGTCTATGGCATAGCAATAGGATTTCCCCTTCTCTCCAGCATGCTTCCTGATGCTCTTCCCAATAATTTTAACTACCAAATAAGGGTTATTCTGGGATATTTTCCTGAACTAGTTAAGCTCAGTGATACTAAACTATATTTTCCTTTGGTGATATTGAATTCTTCTCTGCCTACTCTTCTATTGCTCTTCTATTGCTCTTCAATGTCCCATCCAGACCATTCATCCTGGTTGTTGGTTTGTATTTACTACAGCAGGAGTGTTTGTTCAGGAGAGGAAGGGCCTCAGTAGTCAAGGGGAGTTTCAGCCCCCAGCTGGGGGATGCACATCTGAATGAGCAGCCAGCCAGAGCTGGCACCACCATCAGGCACCTCACCAAAGTGGTGTGGCTGAATGGCTGATGGGTGCTGTGAGTACCCACCTGGCTGGAGGACTTGCATGGGAGACAGGATGTGTGTGCATGCGGTGAAATCTGAGGTCACTGACCTCCTGTTCCAGAATAGGTGAGTGACATGAGTTCTGAGGGGTGCATTGCAGCAATGAATTGCAGCATTTCTGAATATTCCTGGTAACAGAGCTTGCATAAAATGCTCCCTCCTCTAACAATGAATCCATTTCCTTCTTCCCATAATCAACATATGTGTAATCCGCCTTTGAACCTTGTTATTGCTGCTAAGATGTGGATTGTGTGTCTGGCTGTTGCCAATTCCTGTAATTCATACTGCAGCACTGAAGGAGCCTGTCACAAGAACAATACTATCAATAGTATCGTCTGCCACTTTTCATCACACTGAGTCAGGACCACAGAGGATACATTTTTTCCAGTCTAGCTTTTTTTGGTCATAAAACAAACCCTTGTTTCATTACTGAGTAATTCTGGTGCTTAAGTCCAGAGTTTCCTCTCTCCAGCTAGTGAACGTATATATCTCCAGAAATGGGTAAGGGTTAACTGGAAATGGTGATGAGAACAGGGGATTTGAATATAGGAAGAAAGTAACATGTGAGTCAAAAATAAACTACTTTTTTAACATTAGTGAAGGTGGCACTTAAAATGCTTGCCGAAACACCGGATGGCATTCAGTGAGGCATGAATTTTGGATGCGGGCTAAAAATAGCTGGACTCAAGTCCTGCTTAAAGACTTCATCTTAGAATCTGCATCTTAAAAACTTCCAGCAAGAAGCATTTCAGCTTAGCCCCCGTCAGACTGGGCTGCAGAATACTGGGATGCATTTTGTTACTTTCTATGTTGCAGTTACCTCCAGAAGGGGGGGCGGGGGGGGGGGGGGGGGCGGGAATTCTCAGCATATAAACACTTTGCAATGAGATTATTGCTTAAAGAAAAGTTTCATGTGTCTGGATATGCTTCAAAATCCCCCTGTATTTTGAGGAAGAACAGTGTAAATATGAATCATTGCTCTCAGTGAACTTCAGTTCTGGAAGGCTGCCAGATGAGGTGGCTTTAGGGTCCTGCGTTTGGCAGAAATCAACAGAGTGATGCTTGCTTAGTTTGCTGAGCCTTAATGGAGCTATTTTGGGACTTGGAACTCCTGCTCATCATCCACACACGTCTGGGTTAAATAATTCTCTCACCAGATTATTTTCAATTAAGGCACTCTGTCTCTAATGGATTGTGGACACTGTAGAGTAATTCTGGTTTGAATGAACAGACACACAGCTAAGTGACTTACTGCTACATCTGTCTCTGTGTGTATTTCTGATATCAGATCATACAATCAGCCTGTGTGCAGGCTAAAGAGAAGTTGGCTGTTTCTTTCTCTTGTTTTCAATCCCGAACCTTCTCCCATCTGCTTGACAAAGATGAGTTGAAGTGTCTGTACTCTCCCTTGACACCCTATCTGGAATTCAGCTTCATTTCCCTAGACTAAAGGAAACATTACTACAATAGCAAAGGCACTTGTGAGTCAGCTGTAGCCTGCAGGACACATGCTTCTGGTCTGTCATTTCTTCTCACAGAAGATATTGCAAACCCAATAAAATACCAGGTATTACATGGACAGCCAGGCAGCACCATCATAGGGGAGAGAGAGAGAACCAGAGTGCTTGTGCCTGCCACAGGGAGGAGGGAAAGAAGGAAGGAAGGAAGCAAATGCAGTCCATGTGGTGTAATCATAGCTGCTGCTGTTTGACAGTGCCATCCTGATGAGGGTGTCTGCTTGTACAGGAAGGAGCTGTGAGGAGGAGGGAATTGGGACAAAGCCAGTTGCAGTTCTCTGGAATGGGGGAAAACCTGGCTAGGGTTGTGTAGAGCAAGAAATCTTAAAATACAAGCTGAGTGACACAGCTGCTGACTGGTCCTTCATGTAGGCAGTAAAGAAGGCTATAAAGAGGTCACCGTGCAGCTGCAGCAAAGCTTTCACACACCCTCAGCTGCAGTGTTCCTATAGGATACCACTGTCTTTAAAGAAAAAGGAAGCCCTTGTGCCACTTCTCTGACCAAGATTAATATGTATTTCTCCCTCATTTACCAACCCTACAGACCTGACAGAGAGACAGCCATGTCTAAATCTGCAACCAAGTTCTCACCAGGCCTTGGTTTCATTGAAATTATGTGACATCCTGAAATGCCCCAATATGGACAAGTTTCACTGGAGTTTGGGACCCTCCTTGTAAATAAAGTTTTGTTCAGGACTCTTTACACTACAGGTTCTTCAGTGAGAGCATTTTTTAGCCTGGGAATGATGGTGAAGATTTTGTGGTGACTGTCACAAGGCAGCCTCTTAGCCAAACTGCACACTTGTAAATTTTGATTGGTTTTTCTCTTTGTTTTTTCAGCTCTCTGCTTATAAACCCAAGTTTCCTCTACACAACAGCAGAAGAGTCTGAGGGAAAAGGAAAGTTACAACAATTTCCTCTTAGAAATCTTTTAACTTTAACCAAAAATATCTTAATCATAAATTATGTTGTGGCAGTGTTAAATTCAGTTATTCTTACTAAAAGAGATCAGTCCCTTAAAGGAAAGTTTTGGATCTTTTTTCAGACTAAAACATCTGTCTTTAGCTGCTATTTCTGCTCTTAAGAGTTCACTCTGTGATTACAACATACGAGGCAAATAAAACTTAAGGAGACAGCCCACACTAGCTGATGGTGGGGGGAAAAAGAAATATTTAGCAGAGTGACTTTTGTCCCATGGACAGGCCAGAGGGACAGTTATGTCCAGGTATATCTTACAAGGACAAAGCAGAGGGGCAACTAGTTGCATTTATTATTATGGTACCACAATTCACCACAAAGTCATCTCCATTTCTAATATATATATATATATATATATATATATATGTAATATTCCAAAGACAGACGAGCTAAATTTCTTTTTAAAAAAGACCCAAGATAAAACAAATGCAAAATTTGCCTTGCTGCAGTCCTTTGCCCACAACCCTGTCAATGTATTTCTCAGAATAGTCCACTTTCAGCTTTTCCATGTGTCACTTACACTGTGAACTCCATAGAAGTTTATGTAAGTCAGCTTCTCCACAGTACTGACAAAAACCTGGCTTGTCTCCGAGGTGATCTGGTATTTCAGATAACTTGGATTATGAAAAGTATCAGCTGTAGCACATTCACTTTCAGTGCTCAGGTCTTTTGAATTTGTGCTGTTCCCTTCCAGGGAGGGACCAGGCCACCCATCTGCACAGCTCCAGCAGCACCAGGGAGACTCCCCTGGATCTTCAGTGTGTGAGGCTCTGGCCCTGTCTGCTGGGAAAATTTGTTCAATTATGTCCAGACTTTTGCAATGCCAACTCTTCCTCACAAACATGACACTTCTAGAGGAAGAGGGAGGGGGGTTTCCCGAGGCCTTTCATTTATCTGTCATGAGGACAAGTTTCTTAAAAAGGAGTAGGATTACTATAACCCATTTACAAGCCTGTTAAAAGCAAAACAGAAACTGAAATTACACATGCAATTCTGTTAATGAGAGGTTTGAGGTAATTTTGTTTTAATTCAATGACCATTTGACAGGAATGAAATCCATAGACTCAGATCTGTGTTTATTTAGCGTCTCTTAGATGAAATAATTTTTAAAAATTTTTCTGAGTTTTCTTAGCCATGCCACTAACATGTCAGTTGAATCCCTTGATGAAAACCCAATGTTGATCTAAACCAATGTTACAAGTTAAGAGTGGAATGCTAGAAAAAGGCAGCTTCTTTACTGGAAACCCCTCATCCAAGGGCTATTTCTGCTGCACAGGCTCCAAGCAGCTGCTTCATGATATGACGTGATTATCTGAAAGGCTGTACTTTGGAGTAAAAGAGTGCTATTGATTTTCATTTTGAAGAGTTACTGAAACCGAAGAGGAAAGGGAGAGAGGGGTTGTTAAGTTCAGGTAAAGTAAAACAGAGATAATGACAGCTGCAAGGAAAGCAAGTGGATGGGCAGCCAAAATGTCTGGCTGCCTTTAAAGCTGCATAATTCTGTACCAGCAAACTTCGGGGAAACAGACAGGTTTGTTTTCCAGGAAGAGATAATAATGTAGAAACCTCTTTCTTGTGGCTTTCTTTATTCACATGGAGGGATGGTGTTAAAAGCCAAACGTGTAGAGAGACACTCCCTTTGAACTACAAAAGCACAACTATCCCAGACTCAGTTCACTAAACGGGCACTTTACTGAAAGTTACAGTCACTTATCATGTTGAGCTGACCTCCTGTACCTCTTTTAAAAACAACTATTTTAGCAGCCTTTGCTGCTACAGTACTGTCAGGACGATTCAAGTGTGCAGAGAGCGTGTCACTGGAACTGACATCAACATACATGTGCCACGTCAAATGTTTCTCTGCAAACATTTTTGAGCATATTTGGCAAGAGTTGTGCAAATCCAGTTAAAATACTTTTACTAGATGAGTATTCATTTCTCCAGAACCGTGCCGGGGAACATTTTGTTGATGTGCACCATAATATCCTCTTTCATTTCCGGTTTGTAGGTCACCTCTTGCTTCTAGTGCAGATTGAGCTGTCATTTTTTGTGTGGGAACAAATAAATCCCTGTTGTGTATTCCCTCAGTGTTTCTTCGGACAGCTGGGCTCTTTGGTGCTGTGCATGCTACATCTGAAGTACCTTCAGAAAGCACAGGTGTGCCAAGTTCTGCTCCAGGCAGAAAGAGACACATGTGTGACCCTGGCAGGGATCTCTGTGGCACAGACATGCATTGCTGGTCAGTGAACAGTGAAAAAGTTAATTTGTCCTGACCCAGCCCTGCCAAGGGCTGATTCTGTTGCGTTGAGTTGGGGTGAGACCATATTGTGGCAGAGCAGTTGGTTTATGGCCCTTTCTGTTCCCCCTCTAGCCCTCATTAAATCCATGCCATGTTTTCCAGCCAGAAGGAGTAACCAAAGCACAGCAGACTCAGCACCCAGCCTTAGCCCACAGTCCCTGCTGCCCAGGGAGAAACTAACAACTGCCCTGAGGGGCTCCTCTCACAGAGCTACGCTCTTGCCTCAGGTATGAAAAAGTTTTTAAAAAGTATTCTGCAGCAAGATGAAAGGACTTAACAGCTCCTGTGCAAGAAAATAAGCGTACTGGCCTAAAGCCTGCTCTTTCTTTTCAGGGATTTACCAACAGGCAGATTGCAACAATCATTTTCCAAATTATAGTAACCAACCACATTTTCTGTGAAAATGATTTTGGGTTCCAGTAAGTTAAAAATTACTCTTGTTTTTTCCTCTCCTTTTTCCTTCCTCTTCCCATTTTTCCAAGAACTCAGTATTGTCATGTTTGCCTTCTTTGAAGCAGTGATGATGTGCATGTACCAGTCATCTGAAGGAAGCCTTGAGGTAGTCCCTGCATGTGCCTGCTGTTGGCCAACAGGCTTTGGTTCTTTGTGCACTCAGAAAACTCTTTGGTATTTCTTCCTCTTCCGAGGCCTAAACCTCCACAGATCATTGGAAACATTCTCTCCATTGCCAATAGCTTTTGGATCAGACACTCAGGCTCTTATTCAGCTGCAGCTCTCCCCTGAGGAGAACGTGGTTTGCGCAAAGCTAAGGTTTGACGGCCCGACCCATGAAATCACAAATTAAATCCAACCTGAAGTAGAAGGTGTAATTACCCAAATAAAACTGGCTGGTTTTCTCCAGCCCCTCAATTAGTTTTTGCACAAAAGAAACTTCTTGTGTTTTAGGAAGAACTCAAATTTTTTTGAGATTTCTTTGAAAATCAGTTTTGTGGTCACTGTCAACTTTCTGCAGCAAATTCAGTGAGAATTTTGCCTAATTTGAAATATTTTTTGATTAGTCAGTGACATGTTTTTTCTCTTGTGCAGTCTTTCATTTTATTCCATAAGTATTCAGCCTTAATTACAGCTATTTTGTTTTATTTTGGGATTGTTGGTTGGGGTTTCGGGGTTCTTCTTTTGCTATGAAATCTGAATTTAATATTTAAAGTTTTAACTTACCCCTTCTGGAGAATTAAGAGGTAGGACATTTGTACTCAACTTTTTCTTCAGGATTTTCATATCAGTAAGGCACTTTCTGCAACAGAATTAGCAAAGTCCATCAATTTACATGTGTTTTGGATCCTACATGTCACATTATTAATGGACTCTGAATGATTTCTCTCAGCTATGGGGTATGTGTTTTCAGTTCAGCATTTTATTTCCAGTCTGATTCTGCCAAACTCAACAGCAGGTTCCTGCAACAGTTGTCCAGTGACTCTGGTCTGGAATGAGAAGTTTGTCTTTTGTTGATTTTCTGCATGACGGGTTTGCCAGTTTTGGTAAACAAACAGGAGCTGGCCCATCCCAGCCACGTTCTCCTGCTTCTGCTTTGCACTGGTTCTCACATTTCTTGGACACTTTTTCTTAGCCATTTTTTCTCCTTACTGTGACATGACTGGATTTTTTTTCCCCCCTAAAACAGCAAGTTGTCTTGGCATTAGAGGAGTCCAAGAGCCACCATAAAGGATCCATAGGATTCATGGCCCAGGAGCAGGGATGGAGAAAGGCCAGGTTGAGGGGGAAGCTGCTGGATTGTCTCAGCTGCCTGTGACACCACACTCTTGAGTTGTTTAAAAAACACTCTGTCTACATTGTTTCTATCATGCAAAATACACAGCCAGCAGCCTTCACAAAAAAAAGAGATAAAATTATAGAGAAAAATTTCACTTTCAGGAATTCAAAATATGCATTGGGACTGGTTTTACTTTACCAGACTTGAGTAGTTTTGATTTAGAGCAACTCAAAGAAAGGTTATACTGGCTGTTGAGGGTCCCAGCTGCTTGGACTAAGTCCTTCAGGTTACCTTTAACACTTTCAAAGGTAAAAGTAAGATAAGGAGTGGGGACAACATAAACAGTATGGACGTGTCTGCTTTTTCAGAGCTTTTTTTAGCCTGCTTACCAGTTTCAGCTTGGAGGATCAACCACTCAGTTACAGGAACAGACTGAGGGCACTGCAGTGTTTGTGTGGGAAGTGGAAAGAATTATCTGCTACAGCTAGAAAGAGGAGTAGGATCTGCCATGTGTGAATGGTTAAAGGAATTACCTTACAGGTCCTTGGATGAAATTAGTTCCTTTTTCACTTTCCATGAGTAAATGCATTTGGCCTACCAAGTAAGGACTTCTAAATGTAACAAATCACCATTTTAAGGAAAATCATGGAAATTTCACATAGCAACATCATAATGAGTGAATGGGCACCACCTTCCCAATGGTAACTGTTTCCATCATTACTTTCAAACGGTCCAGCAGTCTCTGCTTCGGTTACCTGAGTATATTCAGTGGCCCGACACGTGTCTTTGTGTGCTCACGCCACACCCACCTCTGTTTTGCTTTCCCCTCGCCACTGGCAGGGCATGTTTCAGCTGATACGGGTGCCTGGGACTCCTTCTATCAGCTTGCTCATGGCACAGAGATTCAAGCTTGCCAGGCAGTAACTGGGTGGCTGTATTTAGACCATTATCAAAATGACTAATGCCTGCTGAGAGCCTGAGTAGGTTGGCTCAGAACCAGCTCCTCCTGTACTACAGATCTTCTGACTCGTGCCAGTATGGACACAGGGTGAGAAAGTCTGCCTAGCCCTGTCCTTTGCTGTCATCCAGCTCCAGCGAGTCTGTGGTTGCCCCCTCCCACTTGGAAGGGACAGGGCAGATTTCACAACTTTTATAACAACAATTTTGGAAATCACACAGGAGGAGACACAGAGGGAAATGCCCCAATATTTTTCTTATAGAGCTCTCCTTGGGAAGAGGAGGGAAATCCTCCACTTTTTCTTACAGGTGAGGGTATGATTCCCTTCCCCTAGCACTGTATTTTCCAGCTTTTTGAGGGTGAAGGAGTCAGGACAGCCACCCTTGTCATTTTCCTGCCTCTTCCTTGCTTACTTGCAGCTGGGTTGTAATGTAGGAGTTTTACTAGGCTTCTGAAGCCAGCAGAGGTTTTTTTAAGAGGACTCCCATCCTCCAGATTGTCTGTGACAAATACTCTGTAATTGTCATTGGGTTGAAGAGAAGCCAAATGGTGGAGAAGAGAGAATGGGGTTGTGACATTATTTCCCTGTGTTGCCTCTGTAGAAAGTTCTCTGCAAAGCCTTGTTTTTTCATGTAGCGCAACTGAGCCCCTTTCTGCAGGAACTGTAGCTAGGTATTGATCAAAAATCCAGCTATTAGAATTATACTATATTAGTGGAAATTAATGCTTAAATTTTTCTCTGATTCCCAGGCAAATAATTTTTCCAAGAGATTCAATAATCAGATATGCAAATCTTGACCCAGATATGACTATGGCTTTTAGCTATGTCCTTTGGGATTGTCAAAATAAAACAAAAGAAAGAACAAAATCCTGAAATGAAATCTCAGTGTTACTCATATCAAGTGCTAATAATTAGAACAGAGCCTCTAAGGATCTGAGCACTGGCAAGCTCCTGAAATAGAAGAGCCACCACATTCAAGTTTATCACTGGTGAGGTGGCAAATGGAAGACTAATGTTCTGATCTGCAGACTGATTCTCCTGAATTAGGCCATGTGCAAGAAGAACTGGGGAGGACACATTTCTAACTTTCTTGTACTCCAGCAACAAATTTTCTATCAGTACTGACACCCTGCTTTTGTTACTGTCAGAGCTACTCAGGCACTTTACAAGTAGAACTGACTGGTGCAGGCCAGGTGATGTTATGTGATGGGTCACAGAGTGAGTAAATCTTTGTACTGAAATCAAGACTCTTGACTAGTCCTAGGAGGGGGAACACCTGTTGTGTCAGCCTGATAAATGTATGATCCAGTTCTGCTTTTTCTGCCCCTGCAATCCATAGCAAAACTCCCCCTTACTTCAGTAGAGATTTATGGAGGTATTTAGTTCTTGAGAAGTTATCTTTTTCATACTCTTTGTCTTGGGAAATGACTGTCTCAGGTGTATGGAAGGGCTTGGCCTTTCGCAGCATTTCACAATCAAAACATGAGAGTCCTGATGTAGTAGTTGTATTTGCCAAGTCTTCTTCCCCCAGCAGCCAAACAGATCCAGTGCCAGGAGTGGATTTGGTTTCAGTCCTTACTGCCTCCCTCAGAGGTGAAGGTCCTGCACTACACAGGCTTCTGTCACAGAGGGGAAGGCACTGTGGCCTGTGAAGGCTGTGCAACAGTGGGGCATCCCTAGGGCATCTCTGAGCAAAGAGAGCAGGGGAGGTCTGCAAGCTGCTGCTTCAGTTGCTCCTTTGCCTGAGAAATTCTGTGATTTAGTCATTGCTCCAGAAACATTTCTGAATTTTATTTGTTCACTGTTACATCCTTATTCCGTCTCCTATGCATACTCCTATGCAGTTTCCAGATGCTTAATTTATTTTCCTGGACTTACTCCTGGGTTATCAGCTCTATTTCCTAAAGTGGCTGAGCCAAAGGTCACAGACTGGAGTATTTCCAAAGCAGGACTAGTCTTTGCCAGTCTGAGCTCCAAGTTGATCATATGAGCATATTTCCTTCACTTAGACTTACGGTAAAACTGGTAAAACTGGACCAGATTTCAAATATTGACTAGTTCATCCTCCCCAGATCTCTTTGTATTGAACTAAACAGAGCAGAAAACATGAATTGATTAATAAAGCAGAAACTGAATTCAGTGGAAAGATGCTTGTTCCCCTCCCCCCCATAACAATAACATTAGAAAGTATTGTTTGATGATGCTCTTTCCCTTCTCAGCCCTTAATTTCCTGGAGGATCATATCTGACCAGTAAATTTAGATGGCCGTGACTGTGAGATATGTTCTTTAACTGTGGTAGTGCTGGTGTAGTTGTTTTACAGTAAATGTGTCATTTATTGTACATCCTGCATGGAATGCCATTGTTTGTTCTGTTTAGATTTTTAAACATTATGTCTGTTTAAAATGGCATTAATAGCAAACAGGATTACCACATTGCAATTTAGCTGTTAGTAGTTACCAAGAGGAGATAATATTTATGCCAGCTTTTTCATGGCAGGTCAATTATTTTGTTAGCACAGGCAACAGTATATTTGTATTGTGCAACTTTTCCTAGGAACTGAACTGTGCTGGAGAACAGGAAATCATGGGAAGCCGGATGGACTTGAATTAAAAGGAAGGGATTTGTTTTCCTTGTGTTTGAATGCCAGTGCCTGTTGCAGTGATTTACTGTACAATCTTTACTTCTTATTATGCAACTAAGCAAAAGAAAAACCTGCAGAAAATTAAAGTAAAAGTGAGTGGACTGTACCTATTCTTACTTTGAATTTAGTTGCTTTTCTCCTAATCAGTTTTGATGTGGTGCCACACCATCTCCACAGGTCAAGCCTCTAGATTCTGAACAAAATTTCAAGGTGCCATTTTAAAGAACTTCCTGAGCTACACTTGGCCAAAGCTGTCCTAGTACAAATGGACAAATGATCACATAACCCAATAGAGAGTAGTTAAAATTCAGCCACTTCTGTGCATTTTAGAACTACTGAGACCAAGCTACTTTCATAATCTGCCTGCTACATAAACACTTTATGACTCAGACTGGGGGAGTTTCATAAATACTTTGCTAATGGTTATTTATGCCTTATGAAGGTGCTTAAAAGGTGTCACTTCCTTCTTTTTTTGCTCTTCAATCAGCACATTATCTTAATAGAACACTTAATGTGGATTAAACTTGAATAAAAGGGACTGCATTCATTTCAGCTCAAGCACTGGAGGCTGTTAAAACTGACTTGCAGTCAGTTTTGTAAATAAAATAATTTAGTCCAATAAAATAATAAAGTCCAACAAAAAAATTTGGACTAACAGTAGCATAAATTGTATGGAAAATAATTGGCTTCTTCAAGTCCTCAATAAAGACTCAGGACTTCACTGTTGTCAGTGGTAGCAGAGCAGTTTTGGACTATGCTGGATTACATAACAGGCCTGAATCTTAGAGTTAGAAGGTCTAAATTAGGTGTAGAACTGTTCTGCACCTGAGACTCCATTTTTGTAATGGAGATTAGAGCTGGAAAGAGAACTTGTGAGAACCACCTGTATCCCTTTGCGGTTCTTATTCCCAGTGCAATTCTTTCAAAACCCAGCTCATAGTTTCTCTGGCTCTCTCAAATACACTACCGCCTTCCAAAATTTCACAGCCTTCCAGAATGGAAGAAATGGATTTTCTCTGGCATGATACAATCTTCCCATATTTCACACTGAATTTTTCTTTAGAAAGAAAATATTTTCTTCCAAAGTTACTTTTCAGCTCAGGTCTGTTGATTTCACTAGAGACTGAATTAGGCCCCTTTAATTAGGCCCCCTGGCTATAAGTTAAACCTGGCATTTGCTTCAAGCTGGCCCTACAGTTATTTTTTTTGTTCCACCAATGGCCAACACTCAAGCTACAACATTCATGAAATTACACATGCACTCATAAATTCACTCAAAGCCTATTTATACCAGCTTGGAATGTGTCTGTGGGTTGTGTTTAGCATCTATATGCAATTGCCCCTGGGTTTCAGCTGGGATTGTATTCAACATTAACAGATAATAGTTGATGTACTGCAGACTGTGTGCAGCAGTCAGCTCTTCCCCATCATGAATCAGAAGTTCATGTCTGGCAGATAGACTGTAGTATTTTATACTCCAGGGGGTCAGAAGAGATTGTTCTTCCCCACTAGAAATGCCACTGCTAAAACCTATCTGAGCTTCCAGGCCCAAAGCGTATTTTGGGATGATGTGAAATGTGCTGCATTTTAAAATCACCATCTTCTTAAACCTATATTGAAAGCACAAAGGAAATGAGATATGTAGGAGAGCAAGGAGAAAATAATATGGCTGAGAAAGGCAGCCCTGGACTGTGTAGTCCTCACTTGATATTTAGTACACAGACATAGCCTTACCTGTACTCTTCACTTGTGTCTTTTAATGCAGGTTTGGAAGTCCTAAGCTAGTTCAGTATCAGTGATTGAAACTGTCATTGTGTTCACCTTGGCAGTGAGGTTGAGTATGGTCTTGCACACAGTGCATAAATTACACTTCTCAGGAAGAAAGATTACCTAGGTTTAATTAGTTCCAAAGCATAATAAAAAGATACTCAGTGCAGGCTGTGCAGCTCACAAGGACAGTGTCTTCCTCATTAGACATATTTGCTTTAAGGGTAGATATAAAATAATACTTGGATATATGAGAAAATAATCAGCAAGTATTTCATGATACCTAGCTAGACCTTTGAACTTCTAGTCCCTAAAGACTCTTCCTAAATATATTTGTGTCTTACAGTAAGACTTCCAGGACTAGAGCATGCACTGATGAGGAAGTGAATGCATGGGGAGGTTTATAGTCTCAGAGTTTGTATCAAGAGACTTTTATTCCACTGTCAAAAAGATGTGAAGTTTGTTGTTGTTTCAGCAGGGCAGCTGTAAAAGGAGTAGAAAGAGAATAGGCCTTAATGAACTAAAAAATAAGCCAAACCTCTCTTTACTGAGTACTCTATTACTGAGACACTTGTAGTGCTGTCTAATGGTCAAAAAAAAAAAAAAAAAAGGTACACATTCTGTTATGTGCTGTGAAAACCAGGCTAAATTATACATACAGTTAACAGCTGGGGGGAGATTACAAGGTAAAGTAGTATGATGGCAGATAATAATTTGCTGGAAGAGTCCACAATGAAACTCAAACTATATAATGCAAGATTCCAGAATCACAAGGCAAGAGAAAATTTCCTTGTTTGGAGTTCAGAGTCCTAAGCCTCATTTCAGTAGCACTTCAGCCAAGGGCTGGATTTCCATTCTTTCCTATTTTCTTTTCCTATCCCAAGTACTTGTGTGCCTAACTGGATCATCCTTTGTGCCTTACAGCTTCAGCAGGCCCTGATGTTTCACATTCCTTTTCACTCTCTGCTCCTGAAAGAAAAGCTGGCCTCCTTTATTTGCACTTTATTTGCATTTTCTCCAAAGAAAATCCCTCTGACCAGTATGTTCATGGCTCCTATTCCTAAAATTCACAGCCAGAGTGGTATGTAGGCTATTCTTTCAACTTTGCATATTAGAACTTAACAAGTGTTCCAGGTGTGTTCTGTACGAAGCTGAAGGGCCTCAGAACTGTGGTGTCCCTGGCACAAAGTTGAAGACATTTAGTCTCACCAGTGCTTGAGACCTTTACAGCTGCAACACACAAATTATGTGAGATGTTCTTATTTAATTCCCAAGGACAAATGACACTGCAGCCTGTTGAGAAATCCCTTAACAACATCCCTAAATGGCAATGTGACCTGGACCATGACAGTCATGGCCCTAAAGACAAACAGGGTAGCTGAGAAGTTCACCCACAACAGCCCGTGAGGTGTTTACTGGGTCTGCCTTCTCAGGCTTTAGAGGAAGATGGAGGAACCACTGCCCCTGTGTGCAAACACTCATTTCATCTCTGAGCATCCTTCTAGACTCTTGTTGCCTCCGTTATCCACTCCAGAAGGGAGTGAAGTGCTTTGTTGGAGAGGTGAGGAGTTACAGCAGCAGCACGTGCACACCTCAGTTGTTGGGAGTGCAGCACAGCACTGAGTGCTCCAATACCCTGCATGAGCCTTGGGGTGCTTTAGATAGCTCTGCCCCCTGGGCCAGTAGTGATTTCCCTGACAGGTCAGACTTCTCTCATTGCAGCCTTTTTTCCTTTTCTTTACTGACCATAAACTCAGAGGAATCACTGTCAGCATAGCTGACAAATTAGAAGAACAATATTGGTTGCAAATGCCATTGTACACCTGAACCTTTGTAATTAGTATCCATAGAAAGGAAAACTGTAGCAAACGCAGGTTGAACAGCAGGTTGATGGCACGTTCTGTTATCACAGCTCAGCCTGACACAGCCTCAGCTTGTTCTGTGCAGCAACAGTAATGAGAAAATTTACAGCAGCCAGAAAACCTGGTATGAAAATCGAAATTACATTGCCAAATGTACTGGCCTGAGAATACTGGAACTGAAAATTTTTATTTAAGAAATGCACCATCTACTTTGCATATAATTGTACAAATATGGTGCATGCTGAACACATACAACAGTTAACAGGTACGTGATACATTGCAGAGCTTGGGCTACAAGAGTGTACTTGTGCTCGAGCGGACTACTGTGCTGTTGTAATGTCTGTGAAAAACTTCTGTTGGCTGCCAGTTTTACAGACATTGACAAGAATTTTCTCCTTTTCCTACAAAAACATAATGTTTTCTCTCTTTTTCAAAACAAAAAGACCTTCATTTGCATAAGATAGTGAATTACACAACACATTTAGTCTTAGGCCAGCGAGGGATTTACCGTTAATCACGTAATTGTTGACTGACTGTGAGAGATTAGATAAAGAAGGTTCTGTACTTGTAAAGGGAAGATCCTATCTCAAGCTGAAAAAGGCTTGAGGTACTGACATGTAGTTTCAGTTTATTTTAAACAGAAAGCAGTTGTATATAATACTCTAAATCTTTCACAGTTCACCTCATTTTACTTTGTACAGCTGGCCTTGCTGGGAACTAGGGAGAATGTGAAGAAGGGTTCACACAATGTCTTTTAGGCACCTAGTTGGCAGGTCCTGGCAGTTATGCAATTTTCTGAAAGCTTCTGATTTTCATCTAATTCATCTGTTTAAATTAGCTGGTGTGAACAACTCATCTGGTGAGAACAAATGGGAATGTAAGAGTGACAGAAAACAAAATAATTTCTGAAACATTTGTCAAAGCTATTTCTGAACAGATTGTGTATGCAGAATAGATGCCAGAAAAGCCTAGCAAGAAGGTTTATTGTTTTCTATCAGGGCAGAGCTAAGAAAGTAGCTACTAATCTTACTTGCTGTGTAGCAGATGTATCTCCCAAATTCATCCCAATGATAATGTCAGAGAAAATACCTCTCCTACTTCAGTTTCATGAGTCTCTAGGATACACCAGCTCCATCTCCCAGATCTCTCCAGACTGTCTGAACACTGATGGTACACTGGCAGGTCAAGAAATAACCAAATGAGACTATTACACTGAGTGTTGCAAAATCAGTAAGCCTCAGTCGAGTCTCTGTTGTAACGTTTTGGGGACAATATTTTATGTTCGCTTCTGTTTTCAGTGCACAGTCTGGGAACCAAAAGTTGTTCGAATCCCAGAGAGGATACCTAAAATCTCAGCCTGAAAGTTCAATCTGACTCAAATTCCAGTAATAATTAGTTTCTGCTGTAGGGAAGTTGTTTTGGGGAAAGTTTGGTTTGGGTGAAAATGGAACACAGTTACCAGTTTCAGTTTGAAGGGCACAGGGTTGATTTGCACACACTCTGCAGAGCTGCAAGGAATGGGGGTAGGAAATTGCACAGAACCTTGTGTACACAAAGCATCAAAACTGAGCACCCTCAGCCTGTGAGTTTGTTGGGGCTTTATCAAGTAAGAGATCTTTGTGATGCAATCATAGCTCTTGCATTTAATTTAAAAAATATAATTACTGTTATTTAATAAAAGTGTTTGTAGAAAAGTCAATCTTTCCCCTGGAAATTGATTTCAGTGGAGCTAAAATTTTTCTACAGATGTTTGAATGTTCTGATATGATAAGCCTGCAATCTAATATGGTCAACATTTCATTCTTTTCCACAATATGTGTATATGTTGTGACCAGAACAGATTTACTGAGAGAAACAATGGGTCTTTGGTATCCTCCGGATCTCTTTGATGACTGGATTTACCATTCTTCTGTGTGACTGGGAGCTACAAAGAATAACTGAAATTAAGAGTAACTGAGACTAAAATGACAACAGAAAGGTGATCCTACTTTGCGTTGCTAATATTATGAAGAATAACAGAATGAAAGAAACTGGGCAAATGGGGATTGTGGCACAGTTATTGCTTTATTCTGTTTGCCTGGTATTTCATCTTCACAGCGTATCTGCTCCTCTCATAGCTGAAGACTATAGAGTGCTTTGCTGTGCACAATCATCTATCACTCTTGTCTTCAATAGCTACATCCAAAGCAAGTCACTGAGCTGCAGACAGAAGGGAGATACTTCTGGCATGTGGCTAACTCAGCCATCTGTCAGTCAGTTTATATTCTGACTCTTTGGCCTTTGCTGCTTTGCCCTACTAGAGCAGTGGTTTGCGTGGGAGAAGTTGGGCTTCTCTTTACACTTCCTGCTGGTCCGTGTTTCTGTTATTCCATGGTGACACAAGGAGCAAATTGGACTAGGGTGTTGCAAATTTGGCTGCTGTACTGGGAAACAGCTGTGGAGGAAAACTACAGATCCAGTGACAGGATCTGAGTTATGCAGAAGTATGACAACAGACAAGTCAGAGGCGATGAAAGTCTTGAATGGCACTTTGTGGCAATTGGGAGAAATTTCCTGGAAACCTATGGCATGGGCAGTTGTTAGCTTACACTTTGCACAGAAAGCGATGTAGAGCCCCAATTAAATCCCTGTTACTCTGCCTTTGTCTCAAGTCAGTGGAATCAATGAACACATGCATTGCTCACACAGCTATTGACACTGTGAATGGAGGGGGGCAGCAGAGTCAGGGCCTGAATGCCAGCCCTGCACAGGAGAAAGGGCTGACCCTGGATCTGAGGAGAAGGTTCAGGAGATGGATGTGCTGTTCAGCAGAGGATTCAGTACGAGCTGGGTGAAGAGTATTGATGGCTAGATACGGGCAGCATGTTGCCCTAGGGGACACTTTTTTTCTTGTCTGTTGAAAATAGCATCAGTGCTGACTGCAGCTGAAGCCTCACTTCTTGTAAATGACTTCAATCATAACAGAATTAGTGTGACCACAGCCTCAGAGCGGGACGGCCCTGCTTGGTGTTCTACAAGCTCCTCCTCCTGAGCATTCAGTGGCTCTCCACAGCTTAAATAAACAGCTTTCTGAACATCTACACGTCTATTAATTGGCTCTGCTCGTTAGCAAGTGCTTTACAGCTGCTGCATTGTATGTAATTTAACCTACTCTGAAAGAAAAGGTGTTTCAGTCTGAAAGGCGAGGAGGCCTCAGTCCTCCGGCCTGTGGAGTCCCAGGGGCAGGAGCAGGGTTGGGCCCAGCAGGGCCCTGCTCAGAGCCCACCCTGCTGCTCTGGGGGACACAGGGTCCTGGGGGTGACACAGCCATGCTGCAAATGGTATTATTTTAAACCTGTCCCTTCCCCACTAACTATAAATATTGCAGCCTCTTCAAAAATGTGGCTTTGCTGTGCTCCTCAGCATGGCTCAAATTCTCCCATAGTCCTTTAACAGATTGACTGTTTACTTCACTTTTCGGCCACAGTCAAAAGGCCAGAGGAGAGAGCTGGGCAAGAGGGGAAGGGACTGGAATCACCACTCTTCATGTACTGTTTGGCAGGAGGGATTAAAATCTGTTGCGTGTTTTTATTGCTTTAGGTGCAGAGTACTGCAAATTCCCTGTTTGACCTTGCTGGAGCTTTATTAAAGCTGAGGATGAGAGATTTCTTCAGGAGATTCCCGCTGTGCCCTTCAGATGTGACACTACGCTTAAATCAGTGTACACAGGTGAGCAGACATTTTAGAGAGCCCTTCATTTGCTCTTACAGAAGGAAATTCAGAGTGACATTGTGAACACACATACTGTGGTTAGGAGTTCCTTGTTGCTTTGGAGCAACCTACATATACCTACTAGAAGGAGGACCTGCCTGGCCACTGTATTGTATGCTGGGGAGAGAGAGAGAAAGAAAAGGAAAGGAAGGAGAAGAAAAATAAAGCAGGCAAAGATAATGTAATTTAAAAATACAAGTCAGCTTTGTCTCCTGTTCGCTTAAGAGACATATTATACGATGCTGACCTTCTTGTCCTTATTAATAGTTTTGGTTATGTTTTTTTCTGAGCTATTCCGTATTTGCATTTCATATTAAAGACAAAATGAAGGTAATTAGGCATCTCATGTGGGAGGATATGGCTTATTTCTGCTAAACTTACTCTAAAGCAATAGAAGAGAGAGAGAGAAAGGAAATAGGTTTGTTTCTGCCAGGAAAAAAATGAAATGGACTCAACCCTTATGTTTTTCATTCCAGGCCTCTCAGTGGAAGCCCCTTACTGTGTATCTAGGTCTAGTTTTGCTTGGTTTTACCAGAGGTAGCAGAGAACCTTCTAAATTACATTGTGCTTGTTCTACCACTAATGCTGTCATGTGGACATTCTTCTGTGTAGCAGATATTAGTGTGGAGCTGGAAAAAATAGTATGGGAAAGGGATAAAAATCTCTGGCTGACAGCAAACCAGTTTGGCAGCCTTCATCCTACAAAGCCTTTTTTTCCAATTTAACAGTGCTATTCCCATTCAGGCAATAGCTTTGTTCCAGTCTTGTATCTGCTGCATAGAACAGCATTCACTACTTCCCAAATTTATATCCTTGCAGCTTCTGTGGGAAAATGCATCATTTGGCAACTTATTCCAGCTTTAGAATTAAGCAGAAATGCTGTCTGCTGTTTCAGGACTGATCCAAAGATCATTTTTAGGGAAGCAACACACCAGAAACTCACATGATACTGCCTGTGTGTTCTTTTTCCCTTTTTTCACAATGTCCAATCCACTGAGTGATCCTTAGTCATGTCTGAGGAGGAAACCTATTTATTCCAAAGAAACATCAATGAAGTAAGAGCTGATTTGGTAAATATTAAACAAATGATTTGGTAAGGATCACTATAGAACATACACTTAGTGTTTCCTAAAAGTGGCTTAATCTTTAAAAGGAATGTGAATTACAGCAGGGGGAGAGACCTTTTATCTCCCAAACTCTGAAGATGACTTCATTTACTGCTTGCAGTTCCTGTAAGCACTGTAGATCTGAGCTGATAGAGTACATTTCTGTGAAAGACTCTGTGCCTTCTTTGAAGTGATTTGGTTCAGCTGGTTTTCTAAGTCAGCTTTTCATGGATTTCAGGAAATGCTGAGGGAGGGGAGAATCACTTTCTCATAATGCAGGTGACATTTTGCCAAATCAGGCATCTCAAGTCATTCGCAGTTGCAGGTCTGGAGGCACTGTTTCTGCATTTCATGAGCAGATGGAAACACACCAGTCTAATGTAGTTTATCTTTCTCTGAACGCAGTTTAACCACTAGAAATTACAGCTGCAAATGTAGAGGCTTATGCTCTCTGGATCCTGTCATGGAGCTAAGTCATAGACTCTTTTAACATGTCAAATCTGTGCTCTGTAGATCAGGAGAAATTTAAGATGAGAAACATCTTTTTAGGTATGTCTGCAACTTTGTCCTTTTGTGTATGCCAGTTTTCAAAGAGAACTAAGCTATCCTTTCCCCAATGCACCACAATGATATTATGTCAGACAGCAACCTCTTCTATCTTAGGGCTTTGTACCTTTCAACAGAAATAAGGCAAACCAGAGTTGGTGCAGTTTGCTCAGCCAAGGGTTTGATTTACTCTATCAAAAACTATGCATCACTGCAGTCTCAATACTCTCAATTGTCCCTGCTCTCATGGATTTAGGAGAGATGGATTCCTGGGGAGATTCACCCTGAGTATATTTTCTACCAGCTTGCACCCTTCTGTTGTAGGCTTTTGCAGGCAGGAATCCCCTGCCTGCTGGACTAGCACTAAGACTAATTTGATAGGGCAAAGAAGCAGGACCACGTGGAGACCTGTATGCACTTACACACTCAGTTACGCAATTCGACTGTCAGCAGGATAGGTGCCAGAGCCTTTAAAACTAAAACCAGAGATGCTATTTTTTTAGAAACTGTGACAATAAAGTTTATTATGTTAATATCATTAAAAATATTATAAAATAATAAAATATTCTGCTTGGCAGAAAAATTATGCCAGGGTTTTAAAACCCCAGGTTTGTGCAAACAGTTTTTGTAAACATAAGAAGTCAAGTGTTCAGGTTCCATCACAAAATACAGTAAATTGCTACAAAAATAAGTTTGCTCACTGTCAAACATATTTAAAAACCCAGGGAGCTGGATTTCATTACACATCTCTAATGTGTCCCTATACAGTTAATGCTGCACTTATATCTGAAATGGGAAGGATTTCAGATAGTCCTTTAAAACAGGATTGAGTGGAATCTGATTTAAGTTCTCTCTGCCAAAAGTCTTCACGATGCTTTTCCGGCAGAGCTCCTGCAGCGGCTGCACCCGGACCCTGCGCAGGGGGGTAACCAGTACCTTCCTCGGGGAGCTTAGGTAATGTTCCAGCAGCTTAAAAAGACAGTCAAAAGTCTCTTTGCTGCCATCCAGGCTGAAACGCCCGGTCTGAAAGTTAATCCGGATACTGGTGGGCCCAGTCGCAGTCTTAACACTGATAGCAAAGAAGCAATTCTTTTGTGTGCTGTCCCTGATGAGGAAGGTACCCTCGGGCTCAGACTTCAGCTTCTCGTGGGCAGCACTGACAGTCAGAGGCCCCCAGTAGAAGCCACAAGCATCCAACAGGCTGCTGGCTCGAGTGATGGTACTGAAATCCGCTTGGGAGCGAAAGGTTCGGAAGTGTGTGTTGCCCTGTGCCTGCACAGTGCCGGGCCGGCCAGGGCCCTGGAAGCCTCGTGCCTGGGAGTGATCCCGTGCCGGAGGGTCAAGAAGCCGTCTTGGGTCTGCTCCAAGTGCATTATCTGCTGACACCTTGCTGTGCGCTACCATCCTACAGCCGAGAGCAGCCGATGCGGTCTTCCATAGCGTCAGCGGCTACGGCAGGGCGGCCTTCCAGCAGCTATTCTGAAATGCCAAGGAGAGACACCATGTGAGACAAATCCCCAGGGGCAAGCGGCTGCAATCGCTGAATGACCAACTCTTCCATTGATACACCTCCCACCCATTATAAAATAATAAAATAATTATTTTATTATAAAATAATTATAAAAAAATAAATAATATATAATAATATAATATAATATAAAATAATTATAAAAAAAATATAAGCAGGTAAACAACTGCTGGCTTTCTGGTAAGATTAGCAGTCTATCACTATGGCAAAGTCCAAAGCTCCAAAAATATTTAGTAGGGATCATTAACAGCTACAGAAGATAATACGGTTTCCCTTCTGTGAGCCCCTTTCAGAGCCTAGCAACTCAAATGACTGCTTTATGAGAAGTTCGCATGTACACCCTCTCCCATTCTCAAGTTTTTACAGAAGAAATCAACAAGGTTTTACAACTGAATTACCAAATTTTCTGCTTTCCCCAACTATGATGTCAGAACTCAGCAGACATATTTGTTGCATTGTGTTAAACAAAGAAAGTGGGTGAAGGCTATGTTTCCAGATAATTGGGGAAGAGAGTGAGGTGAGGTGCCATTGTAAGGCTGAAGTGTAACTTGTAGGGGAAGCCTGTAACACGGTCAATTTACACAGTCATCCCAAAACTTCTTTCCTCTCTCCTGTTAACCTAAGGCTCAGCCATAAAAGGCAATTTCCATTCCCCCAAGTTTCCCTTGGGACAGCAATGCTACAACCTACTAGCTTATACAAATCAACCTCTGTGAACCCTTAAAGCATTACTCTGCAGTCTCTCTCTCTTTTTCGTATTACATGCACTTTAAGTGGCCCAATCTAAATTGCTTCCTATTGATATATCTTTCAGCATGAGGGACTAAATTCATCCCTCGTGTTACTTCAAAGGTATTAGCAGTGCTGCACCAGGAATGAGTTTGGCCTGAAATGTCTGCCTCTGACAGTGTGGTTCAATACATCTCCGCTGGCTGCCTTGACCTTACTGGCAAGCATAGATTTTAGGATTTATCCCTATAGTCAGATATAGATCTGCAGCAGCAGCTTGTTGAGAAACCTTGAAGGATTCTCAGAAATGAATCCCTCAGCCGTCTCACAGTTCAGGGTAACATGCTAATGAGGATTTCAAAGAAAGCATGCCGCTGGATTCCTGTCTGCTAATTTAACAACTTGATGTTTGGTTTCATTTAGGTCATATTACCTACTCAAGCAACTACGAGAGTTATAAAATCCTTAAGCTGGCAAGAAAAAGGCTGAAAGTAGCATTGGGCTTGCTTTGCGCAGCAGAAGGAAACTGATGCCAGTTTTTCCAATTACTGGGCCAGGATTATCACCCAGTATTTAAAGTTAAAAATTCAGTTTCAGGACACCCTGGGGAGAAATAAGCACTAAGCCTGACATCTAAAAATCAAAGGGCTCCCCTAGCAGAAGCCGTAGGGAGCCAAGCGAGAGTTTGCAGTGCCTTTCCAAAGCGCACAGAGCAAACAGGGGACATGCAAGTCTTCGGAGCCCGAAAACCAGGGCAGGAATCTGGGGCAAGGGTGTCAGACTAAGGCGGAGCGGAGCCTTCGGCGGGACCCGGGGCCCGCCCCGGTTCGGCCCGGCTGGTCCCGGCGGCGGCGGGGCCGTGCGGGCACTGCGGGCCCGGGGCTGCCCCGGCTCCCACCGCCGGCGCGGGGCCCTGCAAGCCCCGCTGCGTGTTCGCTTTGGTGGTTATCCCACTGTTTTACACCAGGCACGACAGGTCTGTCTGAGCACGGACACTGAGCCAAAAGGGGAGGGAAAAATGTATTTAAAAAATAAGTAATTTTTAAAGGGCAAAGACCCCCGAAGCCACCACGCTCTTGCACATCTGGCAGGGCTCCTCCTAAATCTGATCTCATCGGTCTGCAGCGCCGGAGCCTTTCGGTGCACGTCGCGGTTTGCGAGGACCCCCCGGGCCAGAGACCCTCCCTTACCTCGGGGCGCCGCGGGTGGGGGCCGTGCCCGGAGCGCAGCACACGCTGCCAATCCCAATCCTGCTGCTAGTCCTGGTCCTGGCCCCGGCGGCCGGCCGAGCATCCTCCGGCGGGGGCCCTGCCTGGCGCCGCGGCGAGCCGGGGCTGCCGCGGGGCGGGCGGGCGGCCGAGCGGCACTTCCAGCGCTCTAGGGCTGCTCATCGTCCCGGCTTTTATTTAACGCGGAGGAGCTCAACTGGGCTCCTCCCCCGTCTTCTCGGAAAACGTTGTGTTCACTTTCGCTTTCCCAAAGAGTTGGTGGCACTGAGCCAGCTGTAGCACCAGCCCCGAGAACGCCCCGCGGGCTCCCCGCCACGCCGCTGGGGATGCTCTTCGACCTCTCTTCTCATGTCCGACTACGTTTGGGTTTACTCTTTTCTTGCTTTTTTTTTCGGACAGCTCCGGCGGAGCAGGCGGTGGCCGCGGGCACGGCCGAGAGGCGCTGCGGGGGAAATACGAGCACGGGAGCGCTCTGGGGCCCCAGGGAGGCGAGGGGACACTAGAGGTAGGTGATGGGTGAGGCTCTGACTGGCAGCTACCGCAAAACGTGGCGGGGGGAGAAACGGCAAGGAAAGCAAGCAAGCAACTAATGGGGGGAGGTTTAACGTGAAATTAGCTGCTCTCCTCAGAGCTAACAGGTCAGCATGGACAGAAGAGCTGAGCGGACTTAATGTAGAACTTGAATGTCCAAGAAAGGACAAAATATTAGACCAATAGTCTCAAAGTGAGAAAAGCATTCAGAGAAGCTCATGATCCTTCCACTGAGAAGACTTTAAAGATGCTAAATTGGGTTTGAGTTTTCAAAGCAGAATTTCCCTGGGGTTTTCTACAGAGTAATAAGAATTAAAAGTAACTGTTTAAATCGCAGCTGTATTTATAGCCTTGCCAGCAGCCAGTGCAGGAGACTTGGAATGCTGTTCTGCTCACCCAGGAGATTTGAAACCTCAAGTACCACACCAGTGTCTTATGTGCTCTCTTAAGCAGGCCCACTAAAGTGTGCTTTCTTCCAAAGAGGATGTTTCTTAAAGTAATAACCAACACGTTTTAAAGGCCAAGAAGTTCCCCTGCAGTTAACATGATGTTATGTGACAATGAAATGTCTCTGTGAAATGATTCAGGGAAGAGGGGGCTGGCAAGGCCTTGTGAGTTGTCCTTTGGGATGAAGTTGAGGGAATGTATTTCCTGCTTTGAGACTAAATATTCTTGTCAAAATCCAGTGTGGTCACAGACTGACTTTACCTGATGGCAATACAGCACCTTACAGTGATGGGCAGCCAGTGTTCCAGGTGAACCTGGGAATTTCTGATGATGCTTTAGCCACCAAAATTTACTGCTTATGTTCTGTCATGCAAGAGCATAGTTGTCATGAATTTGGAGAAGCAGTGTGCCATTAATTTTAAGACCTGGCACAGAGATTCACTTAATCACTTTGCAGACTCCTCTCACAAGTTTTGAGCAACATAGCTTTAGTCAAGGTTTGGTGTAAGCAGCTGGGGGAAGCTCATCTGCTTTAAAACTCATCTGTGTAAAGCAAAAGCATGAAGGAATGGTGGAACTGAAACTTCCCTTAGAATCTGAACATGCAATATTGCCGCTGTTTACTTTGGCATAGTGTGCTCCGTGCAGGAGTAGATTCCATGGCTAGTTTGGATATGGCACTGCTGGTGTTCACGCAAGTAGTACAGCCAGGCCTTACCCTTAACAGCTTAAAGTCTACTTAGCCAAGACAAAGTCCCCTTCCTCCCCCCCCCGACCCTTCAAAGAAAAGGGTTTTGAAGTGTTTAACTCTGTCAAGATAAGGTAAACCAGAACCAAAAGTACAGCTCAGATCCTCTTGACTCCTCCCCCAGTCCCCGAGGCGCCCAGCGAGCGAGCTCCCTGCTCCCTGCTGCAGCCTTCTCCTGCCATCCTTGTGGCTTTAAGGAGCAGAGTACCGCATGGCTGTAATGCAGCACAATGGGTTGCGTGTTTCTCACATGAGATGGAGTTGGCTGAAGGTTGTTGTAGATGTGCCAGGAAAGCTGTTTCACTCTCATGTAATTTTTAATTTTGTAAGATCACAGGGGAAAGAAAGATCCTGCAGGTGCACATGCAGCCTGTCTGCCATGGACTGAGTAGTGCAGCTGACAAAGTGTCTGTCCAAAAAGTCGTCTTCATTGAGCAGGAATGTGGTAATAATATTTAGTTGCAAAGCTTCAGAGCTTGGCAGGGCTCGAGTGGATAGGTGAACTCCCAGTCACAGAGGAAAGGAATGGAGTGAACCTGTCAGCTCGGACACCAGAAGCCAAGTGTGTCAGGCTGCTGCTTACGGAGTTTGACACCATCCCTATGTGAATCAAAGTGAGAATGGTCCGGGGTGCTCCATGAAGTGCTTTAGAAAGGCTTGCCCAGGAGAAGTGGGCTTCAGCTGTAGTATGTGAAGGAGATTTTCACAGTGAGTGAAGTTTTTGTGATAGGAGTTGAGGGTTTAATGTGAGGGTCCCACAAGTTTTCTTGGGAAATCTTCAGTTTTACCACTCATGTTTCGTTTTTGCAATCCTCCATTCCCATTCTTCCGTTTCCTTTCCTACATCCTCTCTCCCTCGACTACCCCGGCAGTGTGTGTGCCTTGGGAAGAGCTCCGTGCCAGCAGGGTTCGACAGGATGCGGCCACTGTACCCAGTAGAGGGCAGTGCAGAAATGGGAACCGGGGCAGAGCTGCTGGACAGAGCACATGGGGAAACATCTCTAGATAAAGGGCTGAAGTGAAAGCGCTGCTGCCAGTCCAGGTGATTCTGATCCGTGCTCTGGCAGCTTAATGAGCACTTGCTGCTTTTTGCGAGTTGAGTTAGACTTACAATCTGTTTGATAAGTAAAGCCTTCCACGTGAAATGTCTATTTTTCTCTTCTTCATGTGGAGAAACAAATTGTGTTCTCTTTCTTCCCTGCAGATGGTCTTGGAAAAGAAAAGCAAAATCTGGAAAGAAAATTTCTGGGAGACATTACCCATCTTCCTTTCTCCCTTGTTTCCAGAGCAGGAAAGTAAATGCTTTTGCTCTGAAGGTGTGTATCAGTAAATCTCCAAAAGCTAGGATAAAGAACAAACTCAGCTTTTGCTAAAAATAAAAGTCCTTAGCCCTATTTTGTAGATACCGTTTTGGAAAATGACAGAAAATTCACAGGAGTTGCTGGGTATTTATGCAGTAGGAGCATGCCTCACTGACTAGAAACAGGGCAAAGGCAACAGGGAATCTGTTTAGAAAGCACTGGGAATAAGGATGCCAGGTAAGGTCTGCCAGGAGGCAGCAAGAGAAAAAACGTGGTTCTGAAGATGGTTTTGAAGGTAGGAGAGTACTGTGTCTGTTGGGAATACATGAGACATTTGCCTGTTGGTTAGTTTTCCAAACTCCACACTCTTAGCCCAACTAACAGCAGAGTAATGCATGCAATGCTTCCTCTATTTGTGCTTCTCCTCACCCTCTGAAACCACCAGGAGGGAGGAGGTTGTGATAGCATGTATGGTGTTCCCCAGTATAAATTCCATTATGGGGCACCCCACACCCTGCTGAATTCATCCCCACTGCAGGGACAGTCCTGTGGGAAAAAAAAAAATCAAAAAACCTGAAAGGCTTAGGAAATCAGCAGGCACTCCCCATTTTAGCTTTTTACTAACTTGTGAGAATAGAAGCAGACATTGATTCTGTTATGAATCTGGATTAATTGGCAGGCCAGTGTGTCTGTGGGACAGCATGTTGTTTAGAGTTTGGTACAGTAAGTGGGTGATCAGTGTGGGAATTAATATAGAATTGCTATTTTCTTGCAAGAACAGTAAATAGGGTCACATATTTTACTATTAGTCTTTTGAGGTTAGAGCCTCTCTTGTGCTGATACTGCACATGGTAGCTCTTACGTGAATGTGTTCAGTATCTAAACTGATCAAATCACCAGCATCATCTTTAGAAAAAGGGAACTGAAGCACCCAGAGATTCAGTGATTTGCTTGAAGTCAGAGAGTGAGATATTCTGCAGAAGGGCTAGGAATGGAACACAATTCAGGTCTTCGCAGCCCTACACTAGAAACTTAACCACAATACCATCCTTCCTGTTTTAGTGGGTTTTGTTTTCTTCTCCAGAATCTGAATTTTCATTTAAATGAAACCCTTGAAATCGGAATTCTTTGATTTTGCAAGTAAATTAGACACCACACTGTCTCTGAGTCTGCTTTCAGATGCAGTGAAACCAGCAGCACTGAGCCAAGCGTGGACCTCTGTCACCCACTTTGACGAGGTATTTGGGGAGTTTGCTGCATTTAAACAGGACATGTCCAAGAGAGGCAGCTGTTGCGACGAGACATTTCCTCACACATTTTCATTCCCATACTATCCAGTCAATAATTTTCTAAGTTAAGAGGTAATAAAGTGGGCCTGGTGAATACAGCTTATCCTCTTATCCTTCTAGTCAACTCTTCCAGGTAAAACAGCTACAGATGTGACTCACTTTACACTTAGTTATTATGCTAGGTATCACTGAAGAACAATGTGTATCTGGCCAGGCTGTCAGTCACAGCAAATTCGTCATTATGCCAAGAACAAAATACATTTTGAGAATGTCACCAAGCCTTGATAAGCATCTACCTAGACAAGGGCAAGCCATTTGGTACAGCATTAATAAGTTCTGTCTGTTCTGGAATTCGTGCTGTTCTGCAGAAAATGTACAAGTCAGATCCCATCCAGGTAGGATGGATGAGAGGAATTTGTAGTTTTGTCTTCTAAAAAGGGTCACTGTATTAGTTGTTAGAAAGTGCATGTGTCTGCTGGCTAGAATGGAGAACTGTGGGGTTTGGAAGTTAAGCAAATTAAGCTTAATTACACAGCATCACAGAATAAGTTGAGTGGAAGGGACCCACAAGGATCGTCGAGTCCAGCTCCTGGCCATGCACAGGACTTGTGGACTAAGGATGAGTAACAGCACCTCTCTGTCCTTTAAGTTCCTTTGAATACTCCATGTTTGAAATATTTCACTGTAAGATATATAAACTGCTATTTTTCAAATAAGCAATAAATTAATTGTCTGAGGCTATGAAGGAAGTTTATTTTTCAGCTGGCTGTTCTAGAATTGTTTATTTTAAATGCTGTTAATTACTTTTTCAGGGGTAGTTAATGCTGGTTTCCCTGAGCCCAGACTAAATGGATCCTGTCTGATGTTCAGTGGAAGTTCCTTGTTGATATTAACTAAGTCAAATCAAGATTCGCATTAGTCTCATGAATTCAAATGCTGAGCACTTAACCACACAAAAATGTGGTTTGGGCTTTCAGCATTTCTGTAGTTTAGACATCCTTCTTGGGTAATTAGTTGAGTGGGGGAAAAAAAGGGAAAGTCTCAAATTGTTGGTAAAAATACTGTGAAAGGGCAGCCTGCTTTCTGCTGGTTTTTTCATCCAAATGACAAATTTGTCTTGTTGGATTGTGTGTGTGTGTCTGTATGAGCATAACCCAAAACAGATGAAGGAACTTTAGGTCCCTAAAAATAATGTTGGTGCTAATTGCAGAGGTAGCAGGGTGCTATTCAGGGGAACTGCAGCAATAAATACTGGGATGGACACAGTAAAGCAGAAGCATATAAAGTTAGTTGGCTTCCAGATACACCTACTGGACTACAGAGCTTTCAGTGGTGGGTGGAGGAACACAGATCCTGAATTCAGAGCCAGTTGCTAATTTTATTCCAGTCTGGGTGAAATAAAACACTGGAGTGATCCTTTCCGAAATGAGCCAGTACAGAGCTCTGCTCCCTTTCCATTGTTTCCCTTGCTCCCCAGCACTCTCTCCCTTGCTTGAAGCCACACTCAGTTTCTCTAGCTCCCTGTTCTCATGTCTTTTAAGATCCCAAGCCTATGAAAGGAGAGTGGTAACTTGGCACAGGAAAATCAGCTGAGATGCTGAACTGTGCTGTGGGTTTTGGAGCCAAGGTTATTGTTTGTATATGCAGTTGGAGTCCTCAGGCAGATACAGATCCATTAAATATGGGAAGTGGTTTCTGACTGTAAAGAGTGAACAGGAGAGGTTGTGAGCTTTAGGAAAAAATTATTTTTGAGTGGGAACCTTGAGGATAACAAGCAAAATATCAATTAACAATCCAAAAAGGTCTCCGGTGTATCTTTATTGCTATTTCAAAGGTATCTTCACTCTCTGCTTTTATTCCCATTCTTTCAGGCATTTTCCACCACTTCTCTTTCTTTTCAGTGCCAGTTTAGATTGTCTTAAATGGTTAACATGACTACAAATTTTCATTTGCTGCTGCAGATGGACAGTGTTGATGCTCTTTCTGGTGGTCCCACAATTCCAGAGGCAAATGCTGAGCTTCTATTGTAGTAAGTCAAGGATTGTGGAATCAGTTTCTGATGCATTTTCTTCTTGGGCATAATCAACACATGAGCAGATTTTTATGGTTGAGGTGAGGTAGAGGAAATGATTCAAGTGTTTCCTCACCTTTGGTTTTCAGTCCATAGAAACTGATTAAAATTCATTCTGAATATGGTCAAATAGATCCAAGTCTCAGTTCAATTTCTTTGAATGTAGAGAGATTCTGTAGTCCAAATTAAAAGGAAAAAAGTGGTCTTGTTCTTAAAATGAACAAAGACTTATGTGGTACTGTTCCAGAATACAGAAGTAGTGCACTGGAAGTTGAGAAATCAGAAGGTGATGGCAAAGCAGTGTTTTTCAGCTTGTCAGCCAGATCCAGGTGGACAATCTTATTTCGTTCACAATTCACTAAGACACTTTCAGATTATTTGGTTGGATTTGTAAAACTTGGAGCCATCAAGCCTGGATGAGTAAATCTGAATAAATCACTGTTAATACTCAGGGAAAAGATTTTCCATGGGCATGATATGCTGACCTCTGTATTCCTACTGTGCATGTAATTTATCTTAATTGACAGATCCTTTTTACAGTTGCAGTCAAATCCCAAATCATAAACCACCAAACTCTTCTGATGATGGAATACATTAGGTTCTGCAGTATCTCATAACTCCTATACCAAACAAGTAGAAACTACTGAATGTGCACCTTTTATTCTACTGTACAGAGAGTTCCAATATAGATTTTATTATTGGCTTGTGGTCTTCAAAGTACTGAGAAATAATCCAGATTTCTGTTCCTCCTCTGTCCCTGGAGAAAGGATAGGTCCTGACAGGTGGGTCAATAGTTTTCTTCAGAGTACAAATATTAATTCCTCATTTGCCAAGAAAAGAAAAGGAAAAAAATCCGCCATAATTGCTCTTGTGGAAAAATAATTGGATTTTTTTCTTCAGACATTTTCCCTCTCCAGATTTATTGAAAACCTCAGCCAATTTTACATGTGAACTCAACAAGCTGAGTTCAAAATTTATTAGCTTCACCATATTCCAGCTCCAGGAAAATTTCTAGAAATCAGGAGAATAAGCTGACAGTTTCTAACGAAAGATAAAAATTAAATGTATAATTTTTGGCATCTGGTGTTAAAGAAACATCATCCAACAATATTAATGAAGGATTTTCTAATTTTAGAAAGATCTTTATTAGTTAGATACAGACCTCACCACACACACTTTTGGTTTATTTAAGAAGAAATATTATGTTATGTAAAATTAGTGTAGCCTAGCATGCAGGCCTTGATGTCCCCTGTCAGTAAATTAGATAATTAAGAATATGAAAGTGGGAAGAGTGCCCAGCCTGGAGGATTTCCTGCAGGAGTTCTGGAGAGATCTCACGGTGAGTTGCTCTTGTAGGGAGGTTTTTCTGTCTGTGGTGACTCACTTTTCCAGGGCCACTCTGTCCTCTGAGAGTGCAAGAAGTCCTGTTGTCACTTACATTAAACTGGAAATGAGTGTTGTGCTGTGCTGTATTTCAACTGCAGGTCTATTTCAGTTCACAATAACGTCAGAAGAAAATACTGGCAAAATATCTGACAATGAGTCTAGAGGAAGCCTTACCCTTAGTCACATAAACTGAATTGAGCTTGCTAAACTGACCTTTAAAGCTTACTGGACATGTGGGTACTACCTGTGGCCTGAAACCACAGGTTTCTAATGCACCTTTACTCACAGAAAAGCCTTTTGAAAGGTAACAGGAGCTATTTGTACAGGGGAACAGTTTAAATTTGTATTTCTCCTTAGTTCTTTGCTCCAGCTATCCTGTACTGGCTCTGTCATATACCACTAGAGTATGGACTGAGTTAACTCTCAGTTTTTGCAGTAGTACCAAAACTGTGTCAGTGACCTTCAGGGTTTACTTCTAAACAAAATGATCTGTATATTCCTGACATTGCAGCCTCATACAACATAAATTAATACAGCCTTCAGGTAGTTGCTGATTTAGTACATGTCTAAGCTGAAGTTCCATAATTAGAATTCTCTAATCACCAGTTTAAAAATACAGATTAGCTATGCGATAACTTGTAAAGAAAAAGCAGATCTAATTCTTCCCATGCCAAGTGTTGGGGCTTTTTCCCTGTAGAACTTTTACAGGCAAATAGATGCAGTTAAGCACCTACTACAATATTAGCAAGAAATACCAATAAACATATGAATATAAATTTAATGTAAATTTAAATACTGTGCTCTCTCTCCTGATTTCCCATATAAATAGGTTTATATACTCTCTTCCTGAGTCTGTAAGAAAGGTTAAATTACTAACAGGGAGTACTTTTTGCAGTTAGACCCTTTGTAATCCTTATACAGTGCTGTCCTTACCCATAGCAAAGGTGGAGCAGGCTATAGACAAGGTCCTGCACATCCTGAGAGGTTTGCTGAGCTTCAGAGGCCAGCCAGACACCCAGAATTTCTGGGTAACTTAAAAATGCCCCAGTATCTTCCCAAGTCCATGCTCAGAATCTGTGCTCTGGTCAGGAGGATATTTCTGTGAGTTTAGACTTCTTTGCTTAAGACTTGGCAGGAGTTTCATCAGAGCCCTTCAGAAGATTTCCCATTCCAGTCTGTGTTCCTTGGAAGTGTCTCAGGAATCTTTTTCTTTGTTGTGCAAGGTGAACATTTTGTTCTGTAGTTGGTGCTGTTGCTTTAACGGAATGTGATGGATGTGCCGTGGCTATAGGAGGATGCAAACGTGACTTCACATGCAGACTTGACCTCTGCATCCAAAATGCTGCCAGTGGCAGTTGGGCAGAGATCTCCAAGTAGATGTTTTTAGCAAAATGGAAAAGCAGGATTGCACCCACAGTAGAGCAGTCCTGACCTTAGCTCTACTGCTAAAAATAGCCTGTTTTTGAAGAGATTAAAGACAAAAACATTCAAAGCTCTCTTCTAGATACAGTTGCATTACAAATTTTGAATTAGCTGAAAGGATAGCCTAACTCCTCCAGATTAATTCTGGCTTTTTATTCCTTGCATATTTTATCCTTACTTTCTTAGTGTCCCTTTTTCCCCAGGACAGTCATTGACCATTGGGCCACAAACAAGAGGAGCCCCAAATGGAGGCTGCCAAGACATCCATGCACTGGAGGGTTCCAGGTGTCAGGGCTGGAAAAAGCAGCTTGCCTGGTTCAAAGAAGTCCTCACTTCTTGCTTGCTTGCTCATGGGCCATACTAAAAATAGCTCACCACTGATACGGGTGCATTGTGGTATTCCAGCAATAAGTCATAGCATTCCACACTTTTACTCCTGTTTTTCTAGGAAACTCAATAAAAAACTTTGTCCAATACACACACACACACACACAACACACACACACACACACACACAGACAGACAGAAGAATGCATTTACTCTCAGTGGCTGCATTTACCATCAAAGTTAGTAATGTTTCCTGAAACTGGTTTCTGATCCCCCTGAAAGGCTGTGGGTTTTTCTTCTTTTTTTTTCTTTTCTTCTTTTTTTTTTCCCTTTTCTTTTTTTTTTTCTTTCAAAGGTTAATTTCAGGGAAACTGAACTACATACATGAAACTCTAAAATATCAACCATGCAGATAAATTGTGGTATCAGGGGCTTAAAGTGTGTGTGACCTGCCTCCAGTTCCATGAATTCCAGTGAATTCCCAGTTTCCTCTAGCAGGTGGCAGGCAGATCTGAGCTTGGCTATTTCCTGTTCATTTTGTACCAACAGGTGGCTGTGATGGTGGGGGAAGAGTAGGAGGGGTGTGATCTGGGGGGAGAGGGAAACACTGGACTGCAGCCTGGAGAGGTAAAACCCATTGCTGTTAGGGAGTCGCACTCACTGAGTTGTTTCAGGTCATGAATGAATTCTCTTCATGTGACAGACTTGCTGCACAAAATGCCAAGAGTGGTACAGCCTGCAGGGCTTTGGCAAACAGATCATCTCTCATGATTCATGCAGCATCCTTCCTCTGCTCTGCCTATGATGATCTCTCAATTGTGACCTTGAAAGGCAGGGCTAAAGCTGAATCTGGCTTTAAAAAACCCACAAGCAGAGTTTTGTGCAGCATAAAAAGGAGAAAGTGATCTCGACTGAAGTTGCCAACATAGCTTGCCAAAGCAATTCATGCTGGATGAACTGCATGTTTGTACTGGTTATTTAGAAACAGCTTTAAGAGACTTCCCTCTCTTAATTTCACTCACACCTTAACTTTGACACACTGACAGTGTCACTGCCAACTTCCCAGAAGTCCTGTGATTGATTCTAATTTACATAAACTATTCTGCATACTGCTATATGCAGACAGAAGTGGTATCTTCTTGGTTTTTGTTTCTTCCTTTATCTCCTCCCACCCCCCCTTCTCAGGGCTTGGCAAATATGACAGATGCCCTGTGCAGGCAGAAGCAGATTTGGGAGGCTCTGTGCATTTTTCTCCACTGGGTTTATCACACTGAGGAGCACCCCATGACGGGAGACAAGTCCTCATCACTGGGGATTTACTTGCCATTCCCCTTTGAAAATGGGATTTCAGTGCAGTCATGAGGCTGTGCAGAGAGCCCATCACTCTTCCAGAGAATCATTACCCCATTTCCTCTTCTGTTCTCCTAATCAGGAGTTTGCACTTCAGTAGAGCACGTCCCACTGCCTTCCTGCCATCCTGTACCCTGGTACACACACCACACTGATGGTACGTGGTTACAAAGCCAAGAACTGAAAAACTGGGCCCACTCACACATATGTGCACTGACTGACACAGGGGTGCTGGGGAAATGTGTGATCTGAACTCTCACAAAACTAGGACAGAATTGGCAGGAAACACAAGGAAGGCCCTGTCATAATTTTAAGGGCTGGAATTTGCAAACAATTCGATTTTTTTAACAGTTTCCTGTAGATAATTCTGTGTTTTACAAAGAAGAAACTTCGTTAGCATTCTAGAAGGGGTTCTTCATACTAACTCACTGTTGTTTTAATTATGTTAATTGCCAAAAAGATAATGTGCTGCACGTGGAAGAGAAGGACTCTCCCAGGTGCTGAATGTGGTAATCACTGAGTTGAGGCAGGATAGGTTGGCAGAACTGGGGTTCCCCCTGCTTTTCTGGACTTTGGAGCTCCTGCCTTACTTAAAATTAATCACAAGACACCAGAAGTGTTCAAATTTTGAAGACAAGTGCTTTTGTGCTACTGCATCTGCCTGTGCTCACAAGGCACACACTGCCAGTGTGCTGGTTTCTAAACAGATGAGCTGAGCAATGCAAAGCATCTGTGCAGGTCAGGGATGACTCAAACAAATGTGAGTCGATGGAGAGAAGGAGGTAGAAGGGGCATCTTCTTCCATCTGAAGTGAATGTATTGAAACCTCATGAAAAACCAACGCTAAACATACGTGGCCTTTTGGAAAGTGTCTCTGTGCAACTGCATCCACAACGTGTAGAGTGATAAAATCACCTACCGAGCTGAGTCGAATGGCAGAGCTGAAGGGGAGCTGTAAATAAAGTGGTAGGCGGTTTCCTGCTAAAACTCCCCTGCATGTCCAAGAACCTACTGTGACTCAGCCGTTGCAGTCACTGGGAACTGAGCACAGACACCCTTTTCTAGTTGGGTGGTTTTACTTCTCTTTTTGCACTCTGCCAAGAGGGGCTCCATTCATCCCTGGAGGGATTGAATTGACAATTATGACCCATTACTTTTTATTGTCTTAAGGTAATGATCTCACAGTAGTAGAACAGGACTGTTCAGACTTCTTGTCTGGTTAGCAATGACCCCACCCACACCTGCAAAATGATGTGTCTGCTTGGATCTTTCATGTGAAAGTTCTTGGGACTTATATTCACATACTTCTACTGGGCTCTTACATGCATCTCTTGATGGCCTAAAAATACTAAAATATTTGTTGCTTTCATTTCATGTGCAAGAATACTCAGAAATTACCTTTCCTTTTTTCTTTTTTTTTTAAGAGTATGTGTGTAAATATGCTGAATGGAAGGCAGATAATTACATATTTACCTATAATACATTTTCTAACGTACCTACTGTTCCTTCAAAGAATTAGCACCTATGGAAAGATGAACTGAGCTGGAAGAAGCCCTTATTAAAATAACAGCAGTAGCAATGTCTAGTAGCTTTTAGATCAGCAGCATCCAGTTTCACTTGCACTAGATTATTTTATGTCTGAAGCAGTCAGATGTCATTTTACTCCTCTGGGCTCATGGTTTTGGAACAGACTTTGCCATTGAGATAGTGCTTACCCTGGTCCATTTTGAGTTTGCACAGACAGATGCCTTTCCATGTGGAAAGTTCTGTACACACACATAACCTTGGCATTGGGAATTAATAAAACAGGTTTGGGAGATCTGCATGTTTCCATGAGCTGACCTAGAAAGGGCTGTTCTGTTCTTTTTTCCTTCTTTGTCCCATACAATATTTATTCTGCTGCTTCCTTCTTTACTCTTCTGTTCCTGTCTTGTCTCCTCTCCACCACAGTCCTTTTTCTTATTTTTTTTAATTTATTGTATTCCCTCTGTGCTAGTCCCAGCTAACTCCTTATTGGCTTCCTCTGTAACAGTGCTGAAACTTTGTCACATCTGATCTTTCTCTGTGTGAACAAATACTAATGTCCCAGGTTTAAAATTTACTCCAGTCTGTTTTTTCTGCTTTCCAGCTCGATGTTATCTAAGTCACCCTTTAATTTCTGTTTAATACCTCTTTTAGTTTCAAGATCCTGTCTGTCTTTTGCTTTCTGTCTGTCATATTAAGTAGATTTTGTACAGGGCTTTTTTTTCCTTCTGAGAATTGTCTACTTTCTCCAGAGTTTTCAGTTTGGCATCTGAAGGTTATCTGTGGTTCCTTGTTAGTGAACTTCCTTTCTGGGAAGTTCAGCCTCCTTGTATTCTGACTCAAGTCATTAACATCAAAGAACATTCTTCTTTTTCTTGCAAATTCCTATAACTGCCCACCTTTCTTCTCTTTTCTCTTCCCCAATCCTGTCCAGTGCCCCCCACAGCAGTGCTCTGCAGGGCATAGCCTTATCAAAGCTGACACCCAGTTGTTTTCCCTCAGCCAAGTCCTCAGCAGTGAGTGGTGGAGGAGTCGGTGTGTTTTGCAGCCCTCCCATCTGAAAAGCAGGAGTCAGGGTTTTTTTCCCCAAGTGCACCTGAGGAGGGGATATCCGAGGAGCTGGTGCCAGGAAGGAGCTCAGATTATTGCAGAGGCCAGAGGGAACTGAGGGGTGGCTGGCACTGAGGACCTGGCACGAGAGGTGGGGGGTGAGGGACGCAGAGGACACCGGGTCCAAGGACAGGGGGAGCTGACTTCAGTGGGTGGAAATGCTGGAGATGTGGCCTGGATGAGGGGACTCAAAGGCAGGAGGGGCTGGGACTCACCAACTCTCAGAGCTGGTGCCATCAGCTGGGATTCTGGCTTGGGGACTGAGGACACACAGTGAACTGCCCCATCCCCCTTCCTCCCAGTGAACTGCCCTAAACCCCTTTTTCTTCTACCAGAAATACTAGAAATAGTGTCAGTACATAGTACATCCACTTCCAAATAGAAGGTTTAACAGACAATCTGATCAATCTGATATCCACACTAAATGATAATTTTATTTCACCGGGTGACCAGAACTCTCCTCATCCTACTTCTCTTCCTCCCCCACATATTCTTATTTTAAGTGTATTAGTACTTAAGGAAAATTATGGGGCTGCGTGGGTGGCACCCCACAAGCACAGTGGGTGCTGAGATCCTGACTTCTGAGAAGAGCTCACCAGAATGACCAGTGAGGGCAGTGAGTGGGCAGAGCCCAGTGCTGCGAGTGCTGCACCTCCCAGCATCCTGCAAGGTGACTGCTGACTGGGGCTGTGACAGGACAGCCCGTGCCCACATCAGGGAGGGAAAGTGCTGCACCCTTACTGATCATGGTGCGTCACTTGCACCTTCTGCTACATCTGGCATGAATTTCATTTTGAGTTACTCCTGTGCATCATTATTTTCAGTATTTCCTTCACCAGAAGCTGGAGCCACAGAGGTGAAATTACATTTACCAGAACCTGTCATTAAAACTGACAGATAGTTCTCATTAGAAGTAAAAGAATTAGGTTTTGAACAGCACTGAACAGTGCCATTTTCAAATAGTCACATGTGGAGTAAGACTATTCATCAGAAATAGTAAAGAGAATATAATTCCAGGCATTCAAATGCATCTGCCTGTATACTTTTCCCATGTTAGAGCTGAAATCGAGCAAGGAAACAGTACTTGGGGGACAAATCCAATTAACCATGAAAAAGAGGAATTTACCAGAGGACTAGCAAGCCTGTTTTAATTTAAAGGGAAATGTGTGTCACTCTTTTGTCTTTACATAACACTGTGTGCAACTTAACACTAAACATTAGCTTCAAATTGGCTTTCGTACCACCTTGGATTACATTCACAGTTTTGGTCTCACCCATACTGTGAGGTTGCCAGTGTCTCTTTTGGCCATCCACATTTATGTCAATTGTTTATGGCCTCAAATAACTACTGTAAACTCCTGGACTACTCAGAGGGCATGCTCTGCCTTCAAATGCACACTTTTGTTGTGGCTTGGAAAACTTTCCACCAGGACTTCGCCTCAGTGTCTTCTCTGTCTTTTTCTTGTGCATATATTGAAGTAGTTTACAGGGACAGATTTAACAGGAACTTGGACTCAGCTTTTCAAAGGAATTAGGAGCAAAACCTTTACTTGCATACTGTGCCTGTCAGGTGTAACTGCAAGGGCTTTCTGCTGAAATAGAAAAGCCACACTGAGAAATAAGGGAAACAAAAGATAGCCAGAACGACACTCACTGGAATTGTGTCTGTTTATATGTGAATCTCTTGTTTGGAGGAAGTTCTTTTGTTACCTATAATACTACGCAAGTTCCTACAAGAGTCAGTTCAATTTTAGTATTACTCAATTTCTGAAGAAATCATTCGGTTTTGTGTTTAGAAAACTTACTGCCAAGCCCCCTCTGCTGGAGGGAAAAACCATGTTTTCATCCCTGCATGCTTTACATCTACTAAAAGCATTCCAGCTTATTACTGTGCAAGTAATTAAAGGCTCAGAGTTCACAAGATCTTAACTATCTTTCTATTATTATCTATCCTTATCTGTCATGAGTTGTGCTTTAGAAAAGAGTCTGGATGATCACTGCAAATTTGTTCCGATTTTTCCTCCTGAATGAGTCAGTGTGATGAAAATTCATCTTCTCAGTTGATTCTTTTATCATCCGAGTTATTTTCAGTAGTGTCCACCCTCTTCATCCCCCTCCTATATCTTGTATGTATTATTTACATCCTTTGTCAGCAATCATTACACACAGTTAGAGTGAACTCACATAATGCAGCAAACAGGAAAAATCTGACTGCAAGAAGCCACATGCTTTTCCAAGGCAATTCAAACTGCAGAGGTGTGCTTTGCTTGTCTCTCAAGTGTGACAAGAGCAGCCACTGGGTGAAAGACAAGATGATGTGCTGGTTAAACCACAATCATCATTTGTGTATGACAAATCGTTTTGCAAGGAGCAGCTTTACATTTACAGATTAGGATATAGGCACAGCAGGGAAAGAAAATCCAATAGCTTCAGCATTGAATGAAGACATGGATTTCAGTCCTGCTCTGAAACACACTGCCTTGTTCTAGTTAAATGGGCTAAAAGCCAGAAGTGTGTCACAACACTGAGCATTGCCCAACAAAAGTTTTAAGTTTCTGAGATAAAGTGCTGGACCTGTTTATGGTCCTCTGTGGTGTACATTGAGAGCACTTGTTTGAGAGGAGATCCAAAGCAGCCAGTCTGCCATGCAAGCAGCCAGTAAGGAACTATTGCCTACAGAACTGAAGCTTTTCCCCCTCTTGAGATTGTTCAAAAATCGGTCTCTGAAGAATGGCAGTCTTCTAAAAATGGAGCAAGCCAAGAGAACATTGCTGGGGCAGCTGATTAGTACTTAGACCTCCTCAGAATGTGGAAAAGTGAGACTTAGGTCCCTGCTTGGCAGGAGAGCAGTCAAACTTCAGGCTCTCCCTTTTCTTGCAGTTGTCCTAACAAGTAAGTAGCAGTCTCCTGTCATTGAGAGGGAATGAGGAGTATTTGTTAAGTATTTGGGAACTTAACAACTAGAGCAGTCACTTGTGGCTGGGAAACACTGGATTCTGGTGAGTTCTCTGAGTGCTGTTACTTACTGCACATTAATCAGTTATTAGATAAGCTACTTAAGTGGTATTTGAAGCTGAGATGGAATTCAGTGGCTCACCTCTGTCAAATCAATGCCCCAACCTGCAGGCCTAAAGGCAAGGCCCATTCTTTCTGTAGGTCAATGGCTCTTGAAAGCCATTCTGTGAACTAAAGCAAGTTCACAGGAAGATCAGAGAATGTTTCCTTCTATGGTCTGAGGACCTTTATGGTCTGAGGTCCTAATTTCAAAATAAGCTTGACAAGCCTGTCCTCAAGTCCATGCCAGGAAGGGGTCTGAGCCTGATTTCCCAAATTTATGCCTGAAGCACCCACATTCCCGCAAAAGATCTCACTAGTAAAGTGCTGGATAAAACTGAGAAGGTTAAAAAGATAATGATACCCCTTTAAGAAAGTGTCTCTAATGAAGTCTCTGAAGGGATGAGAAGTATTTCAAACCTCTGTTATTTAATTCAGTTTGAAAATACAGTGACAATTGTTCCACAAACACGAAACCAGCAACACTGAGGGAAGGAAACCATACCGAATTGGTGGTTTATGTTAAAAAATATATTTTTTAAAAATGTAATTGTATTTCAGATGAAAACATGAACTAATTAAAGTTTCCTAGAATATACTGTAAGTACAGCATGTAAGGTTAAATGATTATTCAGCCTTAGCTGCAGTAGCCAAATAAATGTTAAAGTTATCAACAGGTTTGGACCAGAAAGAAGTCTAAATAGCCCTGAGTTCTAGGGAAGTTATAGAACCCAGCCCATCTTTGGAAACTGATGCCCAACAAGGCAGAGGGTTAAAAACAAGTAGTCTCAGTTCTGCTGTATGCAACGTTTTGTCACTATGCAACATTTCCTGGCTGATGAAATGCAGCTGCAGTACCTCCCAGGTGTAAGTCATCTGTTGCCTTGTTGATTTCAAGGCAATAAAGAGGGCCCTTTCCTTCTGAATGAAAAGGTTTTATTGCAGGATCTGTGCACACTGAAGGCAGAAGAGAGGAAGGGGGGGGCGGGGGGGGAGGTATCAGTAAGTGCTTCAGTCCCAAGCAGTCGGTAACTAGAGTCAGCTCTGCAACAGGGAGCACCACCCTGCTGAGGCATTTGGACATGCTTAGGTACACCTCAGAGTTTCTAGGTCTGCAATCTAGGGGTCTCATCCCACCTTCACAGGGCTCTTGTGTTTGTGTGATCAGAGCTAACCTGCTTCCAGAGGCCAAACTGTGCCCAACCAAGCTGTAGCATGTAGTAAAAGTGCTGGAAAAACAAGCAGATGTTCCCTCCTGCCACTCAGTGGGATGTAGGACAGGGACTGACCCAGGACTCAACTTCTCTTTCCAGAGAGACTTTGTCTCTTTTCATGCAGCCTGTTCATTTCTTACCATCTGAAATGCACAGTCTGCCCATTTGGGCAGAGCTGTAACATGAAGACACAACTTTAGAGCTATTGAGTCAAGGCATTACTTATCCAGACATTTACAGATAATATAAATGTGTGAATGAAAACCAGAAAAATGAAAACCATGATGGAAACTTGTTCTTCAGTGTGAGCCTGTAAGAGACAGAGTTACCAGGAAAGATGAAAGTATTGCTCCTAAGGCATCTATCTGTAACTTTTCTGGTGAAAAAATAAACAATAGCACACTCTTCCCCACTCATATACCAGGAATTTAACCAAGCTTAGTGTAAGGTTACAGACTATAAGCTATAATTTGAGGACATTACAAAACATGAAAATTGTTTGGAATTCAAGGACAGAAATTCTCCCCACAGTTTATGAGTAAGAATTTCATGGCACTGCTCCTTTTCTGACTTTACTCTTTGCAAATGTTATCAGTTTGCAACACTCCACAGCTGTGTGACAGAGATTGCGGAAGTACCGGTGGAGGGAGCTTTACTGTTTTATGTCTGGGAAATGCAGCCTTTAGAAGGAAACGCATCTATCTGTTGTACAGATCAAAAGATGAATGAGAAAGATTCTCCAGTTACTTTCAGTTCTGTTTCCTTTGGCTGGAATTTCTGTTTCCCCAGACAGTCATGTGTCCAGCCAAAACCCAGGGTAGTACAATGACATTTCTAAGAAACAGAAGGGAAAGTTGCCACAAGCAAAAGGGACATTCACCAAACAGTGCCAGTTTTGAGTAAAATGTGGCACTATTTAAATGAACACTCCTGTGACTGTAAACTTCAGATATTTTCTTAATAAGGCCTGTTCCTCCCAGCCTTGATTTTGCAAGCCCATTACTTGGGCTGATACCACAGGAGGCCTGAAATGTGTAGCATTTTTCAGAAGGCACTGTGTACCCTTCAGAACAAGGAATACATCCTTCAGTCAGAAGAATCAGTGATTGATACTGAGCAGCACTGGTTTTATGAGCAGTATATACTCTTATTTAACTAGGCAGCCAGTGTTTTGTGAACTATCCACATGTATTCTGAATCTAACCTAGATACCTGAATGCTAAATTTTACCAGGCAGGGAAGAGCAGTGGAACTGGAGAGTGACTGGAGTAAGCCCAGTTGCATTTGAAAAATGTCTGCCCAAAGGTATTAATTCCTTCATCAATATGATTAACTGTTGTTCACAAACCTAGATGGAGGGATAAAAGGGACCTGGAGAGTATTTTTGCTATCCCCAGATACTCTCTCAAGTATTTAATTTGGCAGAAATGAATGTAAAACTGACTGCATTAAATGGCAGCATGAATGCAACAGCGAGTGTGCTTCAGCCTCCTTAGCTCCACTGGTGAGTGCTGGAAGCTCTTGTGGTCTGGAGTGGACTGAAACACCACTGAGTTCCCAGCAAAAAGGAAGAGCCAGAGGTACCAGAATGCAAATAAACCAATGGTCTGTATCAAATAGTAGGGTCAACTGTTAAGTCTCCCTCTGCCTTAAAAATCTATGAAAACAACAAAAATGAAAATACCTAACCCACATCTGTTAGGGTTATTAGTAATCACTGTATTATCTTTATAGGAGTCTAGATAACGTACTGGCAAACTAGAGATATCTGTAGGTAAGAAAAAGAAACTTGTATGTGCCTTTCACTTTCACCCTACACGATTTCTCATAAATGAAGCTGTGACGGGCAACGGAGCCCAAGATCTGACAAGCTTTGCCTTGCAAATCCAAGGTCGTGTGCTGCCCTTTTCCGTTCTCAGGTGTCTGTTGTCTGAAATTTGTATTTGTTCAAATTGTAGCAGAGCTGCAGCTCTTCAGATGCTCCTGTGTAAAATTTGAAATTACTTGCATGTAAGTGCTTGATGTTTGGAACATCAAAACTCCAAAGGTGCAACCAAAAATGTGCACACAGTGTTGTGCCAGCTCTGCACAGCTACTCTGTGCTATGTGACATTTGCATGAGTCTGAGGCACCATCTGCACTGAACTGATGTCTCCTGGTTGGCTCTAAAAGTATTGACAGTTTCTATTTTGAACAAACAAGCACTGATGGCTTTTGCAGTAGAGTGCACTACTGCAAGTCTGGTTTTGTGGGCTTGTCAGGTTTTGAAAATAAGGTGTACTGGGTCTGCATTTATCATTTATTGCTGCTTTTCATGACAAGCTGAAAGCTTGCTAAGTTTTTGGCTTCAATATTTTTGGATCCCTGATGAGTCATATTTTTGGTTGTATTTGAATTTCAAGTCCAAATTTTTTTGTTTAGTTTGGAGGGCTGCCCTATATAGAGTTACATTCAGAAACAACCATTGTGTTGCACGACTATGTGCAATCTTCTAGCCTTCTATAAAAATCAAATATTTTCGTATCAGTCATTAGTAATTATTTAAATATATTCAGGTAAATAAATGTTCTTACAGTTGCCTCACTGCGGACTTCACACAACCATTAGTTCAGTAGAAAGGTCAGCTTACCTGTACATAAAAAGTTATTTTAATATTTTTCCTTGAAGTAGGTCCTTTTCACAGTTTCTTTCTATGTTTGTCTGGTTTGTGTTGTTTTCCTGTTTAGTTCATACCGTGAGGTTCTAAAGTCTCACTGGAATGAGCTGATTAAAATCTTGGAGCACCAGTAGGTGTATTTACCTTAACAAAAGCTTAGTACTGAGATGTTCATGGATCAGTTGTCAGTGATGGCTGTTCAAGACAGTGAATGCCAGCAATAAAACTCTGACATTCATTCCATTAAATTCATATTTGACTTTGCATATTATGGGCTTAGTGAAAAGAGATTGGTCTAAATTAGAGAGTTTCAACATAGTGCTTAACATAAGGTGCTGTACAAACTACAAACTAAAACTTGTGATTAAAATTACTTAAATCAAGAGGTGGAGAATTTGTGACATTTTAATGTCAAATTGTATTTTAAAATTTGACATTTCCATATGGGTTGTAGAGGTCTTTCTAAAATGAACTGATGAGATGTCTCCCCATTGGTTCATGTAGTCTTGTGTCTTTTGACTTTTTTAATAAATTAAAGAAACCTAAGAATGTGAAAACAGCTTCAATTATACATTGAGTGTTCTGATTTAGGAAGAACTCTGTGATTTAACGTGACATTTTATATCTTCTCTTCGACCTATTAAGAGATAAGTAGGCCTTGTATATCCATACACTAATGTGACTTTCACCCAAAATTACCGCTATTAATATGCCAACATTCGTTCATCCATTCATTCACTCATGCCAGTAGTTGGGGAGCAGGCTGCTATCTGTAGGGGCTATGGCAATAAATGCATTCTACATCCAGGCTTGTAAGTACTTCTGGGTCTGAACCTTGCTTTACAGAATGCACACCATAATGTAAGAAACTGGAAACTCAAGCTTCTTTAGGTCCCACACCACCTATGTACAGGACAACATGTAAGTGCTGTTGTTGAGCAGCTTTAAACAAAGTTTCACTGCTGTTGATTTCCTCTTTATATTGTTGTTGTTTTTTCAGTCATTCAGCTGTTGTGAATCCATCCCCGGTGTCCCCCTGCAGAGCAGCACAAGGCCAGTTGTTCCTCCAGCTGTGATTTTTGCTTTTGCTTTCTGAAGTACCAGTTCCAGGGCCTTCCCACTGAGCCCTTGGCAGCGTCCTCCCCTCCAAGGCCATTCCTCTCCCCTCTCGTGTTACTGCCAGCACCAGGTGAGTCAGGACACCATTGCTCACAAGCACTTTCTGGAGAAGATGCCAGTGCTGCTGGTGCCCTGTGTCCAGTCCACGATCCTTTTTGTTTGCACCCCTGGGCAATCACATGGACAAAGCTTTAGTCACAGCTTCATGGAGAACTAAGTGCAGCCATTTTACGTGAAGATTCTCTGATCTCAGAGCAAACTTTGCTTAGTTAAGGACAGTCACGACACGTGTGTCTGAGGTGATACTCCATGGGAATACAGGTAACAAACATTGGCCAAAGCATAGGGAGTAGTGAGGACAGTTCACTTTTCACATGAATTAGCAGTGATTAGAAACAGCTGTCTGGTCTGCTTGGCTGTGCAACCTGCAGCTGCCACCAAACCTGCTTAAATGTGTGTCTCCTGAAGACTCTGCAGAGTAGCACCTCACACAGTAACAGAGGTGTGGGCTTTCTCCTCTCTGGCTCTCTGTAACTCTTGGATGCTCACTTCAAACTTTACTCTTCAAGTAGCTTGATGCTAGCTTCCAAGACCTTTTTCCTAAATTGATGTATGTGTGTGCTGAATGTGAGACTGCTGTAAAATTCTTGAGTTATTGTATTAAAATTCTGAATTCCTTTCAATCGTGTTCCAACATTTTATTAATTTGAAATGACCTTGGTTGGTGGTGCTGTAGCTGTGATGTTTTTAGTTTAAACAATATAAGGTTCATAAGGAGAGATGATCATTTTGATTGGACCTGAGAAAGATCTTGCCTGCATGAAAATTTGACTATTAGTAAAAGCCTCTCCCTACCAAGCACCAGGAATTCATTTCATGAATCTCTGAAGAGGCCTTGAATATTGCATAATCCTGCCAATGTACGCCCTTGAATGGCTGTACCCTTCTCAGCCTTACTGGCTTTCATGTAGATTTCTGATATTTGACAACTCATATTTTAAGGTTTTGGCAGTAAAATGCCACTCTTCTGCTTACTGTTCTTTTGGAAAATTATTCTTCTGTCACATCACTGAATGAACTGGATGCTGACCATGCTAATCAGAGTGTATTTATGCAAAGGCAGCACCTGTCAAGGGAAGGCACTGTGATCTGTATTCGCCAACACTGGTTGTAGGGACTCTCCAGTCTTGTTAAGCTTTTGCTAAATATTCAGTTTTTTATAAAGTGAAACTCAGTCACAAAGGCTGAGTGACTGAAGTCTCCTGGCTACTGGCTTGACTTCAGTCGGGATGAAGAGCTAATGCTTTGGATGCCATTCATATTTCCTGTTTAAAGAGTTCCTTTTTTCTTGTGCAGGAGTTTGAATAAGCCCACCTGGAAGCCAGCTCTGCAGACTATTTCCAGAGCAGCAAGCAATACTGGTGAAATAAAGACTCTGATTAATTAATTTTTTTCTTTAATCATGTCATAGTCCTATTCCAAAGAACACTGATTTATTTGATTTACATGCCAGCTTATTTATACCGTGGAAAGAAACAAACAGGTGACACCCACTTCTGCAGAACAAGACTGGAGTTCTCTAAGTATTTCCTCTAAGTATTCTTTGTAAATGAAATGAGTCAGCCAAGCAGGACAGCATCACCCTTTTCACAGTCTGCAGGCTCCGTGGCAGGGATGTGTGGTGAGTGACAGGAACTGGGTAAGCTTGCATGCTGGTGGGAGCAGTGAAATAATTTCTCATGCTAACACTGGCTGTATAAGCTGAGGTTTTCCCACTATCTGAGGAGATGCTGTTTTTCTTCTCCACACGCTGGGTCCAGCTGGCAGCTCCTGGCAGCTGCAGGAAGGCTCTTGCCATAATCCTCTACTGATTCCGCTAAACATAAGCTCACATGCCTTGTAGAGCATCTATATTAGGTTCTCAAGGAAAAAGAGCACTAGGGGGTGCCTTGCTAACACTTTACTTGATGGTATTTGCCACAAAAGTTAGGTCATCGTATCTTAGAGTGACTCCTGTGCAGTTTTGGCTGGATGACACTATGGGAGAGGCCAGATTCTTCTTGTTGTAAGTAGTGGGATTCTGATGTCTGTCGCTCACATTTACCTGCCCTGTCCAAGTCACATCTAAAATACCACTTATTCAGAACTACCTCCTAATTAAAACCTTGGCAGGTTGCACCTAGAGTTTTCCTGTTCCAGCAGATGACTTTGCTGGCTCCAGGTCTTTTGAAATTCCTGGTCGAACACAATTTAGTATCCATCTGCCAGACTGCTCAGTCCCAAAGCATAAATTATGAGCAGCTGAAGCTCATGTTAGGGATGTAAATATGACTGACTTCCAATCCATTAATTCCAACTCATTGATCCATTAATTTCAAATCATTAATTAAATTCAGTGATGATGAGGTAGTCTTAAAAAAAAACCTTGAAGGATGAAGATGTTTTTCCAGACTTCAGTCAGTATGTCCACATTGCATCTTTTATGCAGTACAAAACAAACACCAGGAACAATTGAGTTTTGTATTCTTTTGTGTCATATTGTTCTGTGTGCAATGTAAGAAAATAAGTGTAAATTAGGACAGATCTCTTGAAGGTCAAACCTGATACTGGCTGTGCTAAAAATTGTCCTCCATTAAAGTTTCATTTGAATACCAGGGAAAGGAAAACAGTCTCAGACCCCTCACTTAGAGAGTAATGCATTATTGGAAAAGATTGTTTTCACAGCTTTCTTCTGTGATGCTGAGCTCCCATGTGCTGCTTCCTTCTGCTGAAGGAGGATATGAAAGGCTCAATCATATCCCTCTACTCTGTGACTGTGGGCAGCCAGTGTTGCTGGAGATGCCAGAATAGAGCACATGTTGGCCTGTCCCCATCACAGTTGAATCCTCTGAATTTCTGGGCTGCCAGAGAGAAGGGTTTTTTTATGTAACTGTTTTATGGACATTTGTGGGCCATTCAGACATAACCATTATGATCCATGTGATCCATGTATTTTTCAGCTCCACACTTTGTGACTTTTCTTGCAGTCAGCTGTGGAGCTCCCAGGTAGCCCTATTTCTAAAGCAAGCGCTTAAAAAATACTAAAAATAAAATTTTAAAAAACCCCCATGATTACTTGGATTCCAAATCTTAGAAAAAAAATTAAAAATTTGTTTGAAATCTGGTTTGTAACTTCTCAGTACTAGTAAAGATAAACAGAAATAAAATTTAAGAACCTCTTCTGTACACACTGGCCAATGGACTGGAACAAAGATATTTTGTAAAACTCTTTTGGGTAGGATGAAAGGCTGTAAAAGATCAGGCTTCCTGGCCAAGGGAAAGAAGGATTTTTCTGCTTGTGTAATATCAGCCTTTTTTTCCAAAATTAGGGAGAGAAGCAGGGAATTGCTCCCATTTTAAGTAGTACTGTCAGTGGGAGCATGAAAAGGTCCAAGCTGGACAGAAAATTTCAAGTTGCTGCTTCTTTAGAAATCTCTTTCACAGAGATCTGGGGTCAAATTATTTTCTAAGCTCTCTTGGCACCATACCAGCAAAACAGTGCCAGTGTAATTGAGGGAGCCCTTCTAGTGGAGGGAGCCCTGACTCCTGCTGTCATCTGGACTGTGTTATCTAGGTGTGATTTGACCTTTTTTGTACCCACACTGTGACCATCTCACATGCATGTCAGCCTGACAAATAATGTCATTGAAGATTGCTTTGAAGTGAGGTGCATATTGTAGGAGCAGGCAGAAGATTGATTCCTTCTATTTTAGTCCATGCAACCCAAAACTCTCTCATCCAGCGTGCTCACAAAAAATCTGCTCATGTCTAATCCAGTGTAATTTAGAGCCTGGCAGCCACCAACTCAGGGCCTTTTCCAACTGTGTGCCGAGCTTCCTCTGCTGCCCTTAAATCAGAGGATGATCACTGTGGGGTCACCTCCAGAACAGTCTGTTGAGGGATCAGACATTTGTCCTGCAGCTGCAGAATGTGTCTCTGTGCTGAGCTGCACCAGGTCTTGGGTAAGAGCTTTACAGATAATTCAGTATAACTCTGTGTTTTACTGAAAGACAAGGATTTTCTGGTTTAGGAAAACATCCATTTCCTGATGCAGGTTGCCAGTGCTTCTGCCCTTGTTATAACACAGTTTCTTGAAGGCAAATCTTTTACAAGGGATCTTTTAGTGTCTCCTAAAGATTACACTCTTGTAGGGGTCTTGCCTTGATCCGTAGATTTATTGGCTTAATAAGCATTAGGCCCTCCTATTATGCAGTAACAAAAAGGAATACAATATTTTTATCAATATTTGGCACAATTAATTTTTTTTATGTGAAACTAAATATTGATGCTGTCAAGTGACTGCAGCTTAGGGGCATAAATTACAAATATTCTCCTGTGAGCCTCGCTCAAATCTTGCATTCATATACAGTAACCATCTAATGTCTTTCTATTCCTGTAAGCTGTATGATTTGATTGCCAGATTACATGGTTCTGTATTGTGCTTAGATGTCAGTGTTTTTATTGTTATTACCAATATTATGTTTTATTCTTACTGTAAGTGGTAACAAAAAGTTAACTGCTTCCTTACACTATAAAAAGAATACAGTCCCATTTACAGAATGTCTCTAAACAGAAAATATCTCTGGGAAAAAAAAGATATACTGAATAAATAATTCACAGCATGATGGGTGAGTAGAAAAAAAGGTCTTTTGATGTATTTTGCTAAAGACAAAACCAGATTTTTAAAATAAAGTAACTGCCTGTTTTAACAGAGAATAAAAGCTTTTCTAAAGAAGAATGATTGCAGTCAGTGTATTTTTACCCATTCTGCACTTTTGTAGGTAATAGGACTTGTGAAAGTAATGAACCCATCTCCTTGGTTTTCCTGATTCTTTTGTTTGTTCCATCCTCCAGTTTTTTCATTAGCTTATTTCTTGGCTTATTTTCTAAATGAAATGTCAACCCACCTACCCAAAAGAAACCATAACATTTCAAGAATTTCGGAGTGCAGCAAAGTGAACTAGCCTGTCTGTAATATAAACAGCAAGTAAATTCGTAAAGGCCTTGGAATTAAAGTCTCCGATCTTAAAACTGCCCATTCTTTCAGTGCATTAATCTCCGGATTTCTCCATAAGAGCATCCCTGGGAAAATCAGCATGTGCATTTTCCTGTTTTCTGACGGAACCGGAGGAGCTTCATCAACTCCGCGTAAACCCCAAGCGCCCCTTCTCGCTACGAGGGTGGGAGCCCGGGGCAGGGGCAGAGCGGGCAGGCCGGGGTGGGGCCGAGCCGCTGCCAGCAGCGCCCTCCGCTGAAGCACACCTCCGAGTGACATCTGACACTGCCTTTTGCACCTAAAGGGACCGATCCTGAACTGAAATCAGGTAAAATGAGGGCGAGCCAGGCTCTGGGTCCCTGATCCAGGCGAGGGGCGGTGGCTCGGGGGGCCGGCGCACGATGCAGCCGCTGGGCAGTCGAGCGCTACGGGGTGGGTGAACCAGCGGGGGGGCACTGCCTGCGATCTGCAGAGCGCTGCGGTGCTCGGGCCGCACGCCCGCGCTCATATCCCCCGTTCAGGGTAAGCCGCTACAGCGCTGCCGCCGCTGAGGCGCCGCCGGGCCGGGCCGGGGCGGGGCGGGGCGAGCGCTTCCCGCCCTCAGCGGCTGCGCGCCCTCAGCCGCGGGCGCCTCAGCATGGCCGGGGCGGTGCCCGGCTCGCCGCTGAAGGTGCTGGCGGCGCAGCTGCGGCGGGCAGAGCGCGGCGCGGGCGGGACGTGGGAGCTGCGGCGGGCTGCGGACGGCCGGGCGCCGCTGTCCCTGCGGGCCGTGTGGATGCAGGGCACCGTGCTGGAGGTGCGGCGCGGCGCCGGCGGCGGCTCGGCCCGGCTGCAGGACGGCAGCGGCACCTTCACCGTGCTGGGCGTGGAGCAGGTGCCGCAGGGCCGGCCATGCCTCAGCGCAGGTACCGCGGGCGTTGGGACCCCCGCGGGCAGCGGGCTCTGTCCCTGCCCGTGGCCGCTCTAACGTGGTGCGGCGCATCACCTCCGTCCGGCCAGGCCCGGCGGCCGTGCTGGGCCACGCGGGAGGCCCGGGACAAGGAGAGGGATTCTTCTGCTGTTTCTCTTTTCTGGTTTTTTTTTTTTTTTCTTCTTTCTTTCTTTCTCTTCCCCTCACCACAACTGCTAGTTTAAACGGAGAAGTGTTGGTCTGCAGAATTGCAGAAGTTGTGGTACAAAATAGGCACGTTTAAATTTTCAGTCTTCTGACATATCCTCAATCCACTTAAACAGCAGGACAAACTTGTGTTTGGCTCTTACCGTATGTGACAACTTAGTTAAATATGCCATAAAAGTGGCTGTACGAAAAATTAAGTCTTTTTCTGAAATTTAGTTCTAAGCAAGTTTCATTCCTTGAATTTTCTTACAAGTATTGGCATCTTCAATTCACACGGCTTACTCGGTTTTAAGTAATCATGTTTATGAATTTAAATGATAATACAAAGGTTAATTAAATGTAATGCTTGTTTTTTAGGGAAGTATGTAATGGTCATGGGTGTGGTGCGGTCCTGCAGTCCTGAGCCCGTTCTTCGAGCAGTAAAGATGACAGATCTCTCTGAAAACCCCGTCCATAAGAATATGTGGGACCTTGAAGTGGAGGATTTGCACAGAGTCATCCCCTAATACTTTTACTTTCTGCCTAAAGAACTGGAAATTTGCTTTCTTTCGCTTTTTGGTGCAGAACATTGGACTATTCTGTATAACCACTCCTGGAGTAAACCAGGGCGAGAAGTTGGGCTCAGTTAGGCGTAGGGACCAGTGTTTATCTGATAATAATCACAGTGTTCATGTCTTCCAGTCTCTTTTTATACCAACATATTTGAGAAACGCCTATTTGATGTTTTGAGTAAGATGTCCACACTATTAAAAATGCTGTATGTTTCTCTGTGTGTAGCTGCTGTTTGCGGGAGCAAGTGTTGAAGCAGTTGTTCTGCAGCAGGGTACTCATGCCAACAAGGGCTGCGCAGGACTCCTGTTACCAGGATGAACTCAGTACATGGCATGAAGGCAAAACGTGTTTCAGTCCTATTGGACTGGTTGGAAATAATCATTTTCACCTGTATTTTCTTTCAGTAATCACCGTGTCTGTAAACTACTTGTAAGACAGGTGTTTCTTGGTAACCGTTAGCAGTGTCTTGTACTTAAAATACCTCTCTAGTTTCTGAAATACTGAAAGTGGTATGGTAATGACCCCTTTGTTCCAGTGAAGTGAAGTTAATGAAAAGATGTGATGCAGGATTCCTTGGAACAGGTCCTCCAGGTGCAAGATGCAAATACTTTTTACCTCCAGAAACAAGAATTCTGTCCCTAAGTGCATTTTTCTCTTTGAACATTGTCTTCTTCCAATGTATGCTATTTTTAATGGTTTAAATAATTCTAAATTATGTTCTAATCTTTCTTTCCTTCTCCTCTGACAAAAACAAACTATGAAATTACATCAAGAAACTTAAAGTAGAAATGTTACTACTCTTTATTTTCCATCTTGTCTAAAGAGAATTTGGGTCCTGAAGAATGCATTGCATTATCTTTGTGGAATGACTTTGTGATTGGGGTCTGTATTGTTCAGCAATAGCGTCATATTAATTAGGAATGCATATTGGAAGGGGAGATAATCTCTGATTGAATGGTCTAAAATTTGAGACTCACATGGTGGTAATTAAATTTTTTAATAGTGGGATTAGGCTTTCAAAGCATGTGGAAACTAGCTAGTGTCCTTTAAAGATTGCAGACTAAAGACTGGATTTCAGAGTACGAGTCCAGTCTTGAGTTTGGTGTTCCAAACCAGACCACATCATGGGCAGTTGGGTAGTGGAAATCCTGTGCTCTGAGATCCTACTGATGAAATGCCAAAACATACAGAGATAAAGAATTTTGGCAGTCTGGGTTTATTTATTAATTCTGGAAAAAATCCACTTGTGGAGTACTGTAGCCTTCCAGAAGTAATCCATGTGGCCAGCATATTGGTTCATATTAAAAATTATTTTCCCAGGAATTCAAAGCAAAAGACACTTGTTGCCAGGGTGAGTGTTGTACTCTAAACAAAAGACTGCTGGAGATGGCTTTGACTCGGCTCAGCTGTGCTTCACCTAATGAGAGGCTGCTTGTGGCTGTGTAAGGTTGGGCTGAAGGGCCTTGTCTCTGGATTTCCACAGTTTGGCATTGTAGGGCTCTACTGGGTGCTGGGAATTCTCCCTTCACCTTGTGTCTCAACTTCTGCAGTAGAACTTGGGTTTGTGATTTTTGTTGCTGTTGTACAGCAGAGTACGTAACAGAAGTTACAGGATAAGGGGCTTTTCTAGCCCTGTGTTGAGGAGGAGGAAGTAAAAACTGAGCTCTTGTTACATTTGTTTTGGGGTTAAGTTGGTGTAGTATGCAGAAATTCTGTGAATTCTCTAGACAGTGGGGGTTCTGTATAAAGAACGTGTTGGAGATGAGTTGAAAGCCCTAAAACTTTATTGGGAAGAATGACTGAACCTGTCTGTGCTCTGCAAGGACAGCTGGTGTGGGCTGGTGTGTTCAAAGTGCTCTTACAGCAGGAGTTACAGAGGCAGAAATTCCTCTGTGTTGTGTCATGGAAGATCCATGATATATGAAATGGATATTATGTATTTGCCATATGACAGCATACTTTATATACTGCATTACCTGCATCTGAGGCATAAACATTTTGGATTACTTCAGTTGAGGTGTCAATAATGTGCTGCATTGTCAGTAGTTATCTACTAAAAGTTTAGCCCTGATAAAGCCAGGGCTAGTGCAGAGAAAAAAGCCAGTTTTGAAATACAGAAGCTGATGGACTGATCTGCTAAATGCTTCAGTCAGACACTTCCAGGGTGATTCTTTTCCAGAGTTTCACATCCATGAGAAACCACAGAGGTCTCAGTAGGCCTGAGGGATGTTGTGTGCAGAGCTGGCACAGTGCCCTGCAAGGAGACTGCTGTCCCTCCCTCCAAGTACACTTGGCATTGGCTTCCCCACATCCCCCTCTGTCACTTGGCTGTTGTGTTTGCTGGTAGGAGCTGCCTTAGGATGGAGCTGCCATCTCTCCTCTGTTAGGCAGGAGGCTGATGGTGCTGGCTCCAGTTTTTAATTCCCAAGCTGAGACATTACCATGCAGTAAATAAGACACACTTAAAAATTGTTTGGCTGGATGGTTTCATTGGTTCATTAAAGGTTTTACACAGTTCAGTCGAAGAACCCTGTGGCCTGTGACACTGCTGTGGTTGTGGGCAGGTATTGGGTGAACAGCTGTGACAGAGCACTTGCCCTTAGCATTAACAGCAGCAGTCTGGCAGGGAGCAAAGGCACAGCTGCCAGTGCAGAAACATGGAGATAAGACAGCTATAAATCAGTGCTAAATTCCAATTATGAACATGACGTGGAGCACTTCATTTAACTGTGGGGTTGGTGGTTTTTTTCTTTTCAGTTTTTTTTTCCCTCACCCCCAGTGAGGGAAAGTGCGAGCCCTGCTCCATCTAAGTGATGCCTTGTGCATGCCCTGCGTGCGGGCAGGTGCTCTGGGTCAGCGGGGTGTCCGGGCTGGCCCATGGGGTCAGCGGGGTGTCCGGGCTGGCCCATGGGGTCAGCGGGGTGTCCGGGCTGGCCCAAGGGGTCAGCGGGGTGTCCGGGCTGGCCCAAGGGGTCAGCGGGGTGTCCGGGCTGGCCCAAGGGGTCAGCGGGGTGTCCGGGCTGGCCCAAGGGGTCAGCGGGGTGTCCGGGCTGGCCCATGGGGTCAGCGGGGTGTCCGGGCTGGCCCATGGGGTCAGCGGGGTGTCCGGGCTGGCCCATGGGGTCAGCAGGGTCTCCAGCTGGCCTGTGGCTCCAGGGTAGGAGTGGGGCCGCGTCTGGTTCCTGCAGAGCTTCAGGACTTGAGGTGTGTCTGGGGGCCTGTCCAAGTTCCTGCCTCTCTAAATTTAGAGTACCTAGACAGGAGCTATGCACATGCAGAACCTGGGAACAGCTCCGAGATACCAAACAACTGGGCTGAGCGAAGTGGCTGTAGTTTAAAATGTTTATTGGTAGTTGAATGGTTTCTTTATCACCAGTGATAAGTTATATGCAGCTTTTAGGAGACCTGGTATCTGCATCCAGCTCAGTGTTGCTGTCTGCAGTATTTGGTTAAATTCCTGTGTTTCTGTATTGCTGACTGAGCTCTTCTGAATCTTTTCCTCTACTTACTGATGTTTTTATTTGTTCCTGAAACTGTCACCTCAAGACTTTTTCAGAGGTGTCTGGTATGCTTAGCTGGGGAATGAAGTGACATTCAGTGACTGGGGAGAAAATTATGTGGTTTTTTAATCAGTAACTGGTATAAATATTCTTTAATTTCCAGAAATATTTCATAGAACTTTGGCTTCATTACAAGGGTGCAGGTATAAAATTATTACAGAGGAAGACTTGATTTCTGTTGCGTTTTATACAGCAGCATCTGATGTGTGTGGGAATCCTAAAAATGGTAGGATTTTTTCCTGACTAGTATAGGAATCATGTTTTAATTTGTATCAAGCTAGAGAGTAAGTGTTCAGAAGGTGAGTGCAGCCACAAGCAGTGTACACGAGATAAGAGGCAGCTGCTGTTTCTGTGAGCCATTCAAACCCAGCCAGTTCCAACTCTCTAGGTCAGTACAACTCTGTTATTACGAATAATCAATAAAAATGTGCTCCAGCGTAAAAAGGCAGTCAAATGTTTATTAGCATGATGTCATAGTTCAGAACACCATTATTTCAATGTTTGCATATTACGCAAAGACATTGGATGGATTTTGCAGTGTTACCTTTTACCGAGGAATAGCTGCATTCCAGGCACTGTGGAGAAAGGTAATGCAATTTTTTAATCAAGTGACCTACAGTACAGAAAGCAATTTAACAGATGGGACGCTATAACACCTTAATGTTACTTTATGGGTAGGGTAGGTATTGGTCACCTTTCTGTCTGCTGACAAGGGGGTTCTAAAGACACAAAGAGAAAATGTGAAACTGGTGCACAGAAACCAAGGCTGTTTCTCATTTAACAGTGTATACATTAATAAGGGAAAAACCAACCAGCATAAAAATGAGAAAATTATTAACTGGTTTCCATTATTTAACCATCTTACTTCTATCTTAGCCTTCTTACGTGTTGGAGCACTTCCCTGGAAAAAAATAATATTACTTTCTCCAGAACCGCTGAACAGTGATGTTTCATTTCTGAAGAAAAAAAAAGTCAGCATCTCTGCTGACTTAAAGCTGATAATGCTGCTTTCACAAAGTAGTCCACTTGTACTGATCTGAGCTGGAAGAGAGCTTATCTCAGCTTTTCAATGTATTCATGCTATGGTTCAAGGCTTGTGGAGAGGCAATTTTGCCACTGAATGGGAGAATTCTTTTAGAGTAACTGATACTTTCATGTCCAATTTCTTTTGGTTGATTGTAGTTTCTATACTGAAATAATTGCTCTTGCCCTCAGGGGTTCTGGGTGGAAGGCTTCCCTTTTATACTATATATACTTCATTATATTCACAGTTAACACTAATGCATTCCCACTTCTACTGTTCTCTCCCTGTTCTTGCCTCTAGCTTGTCTACCTAAAATAACTGTTCTGGTTTGGGTGCTGAAAGGGTTCTTCCATCTTCAGGGCTGGTATCTGCTATTCAAAACTGGCTCGAGCTGAAATGAAGAAGAGATGAAGTCCAGGTAAGTGGTAAGTACGTACAAGTCATGTGTAACGCAACCTCTTCATTACAATGAAATACAAAAAATCTGTGAAGGGAAAATAGCATCAGATATATTTATGACATCAAAAAACGGTGGGGAAAGTACTCCAGCATTTTTAGATACGGTTTTATCTTAGCTAAACTGAAATAAAGATGTAAGGTTCTCTCATGTTTGATAAATTCACATTTAGGAGGAAAAGGGCAGCATTATTTCTAAAGTTTATGAGGTCTTGGTAGCTCAGCTATTCAGTGGAAGATCCTTGACAAGCATGAATTTCTAAGAAATAGTGCAGAGGAACTTTATGCTGACAGCCACTTTCTGTTTTGCTCTCATGACCGCAGCTGGTTATCAGTTACTGTGCGTGAGTAACCCAACCATTACAGACTCTAACTGTGTCAAGCCTAATTCCCCCTTAGTTTGGTCTGTTCAACTTCCTTCTCTTTAGAGTGTTTACATATTTAGAGACTTAACTCATGTCTTTCCTTTGCCCTTCCATTTTTTCCCCAGGACCGTTCTCAACTGGTTCACAATTTAAGTAAAACATGATGTCCAAAACTGGATACATAAAATAAGCTAAATAGAGAAGAAGTATTTCTTATCTTAAATATGTTTATTCATATGTACATCCCCAATGTACTTTGCTTCTTTAATAGTGTTCTCGTTAACTGAGCTTGTGATCTACCTTCATTCCAGTCCTTTTCCTCAGAAATGAGATAATGTAAACTAGCAGCACTAGCTGACTTCAATCATTCAGCTACCAAGCTATTCCAAAACTTTGTCAACTGAATATTCTGTTGATTCGCATTTAACAAAACTTGTCTCTGTATTTCATATTTATATGTTGAGAGCCAAAACCACTCACTGCCTACAAGATACAACCCAGAAATGTCCTGATCATCTTCTACTTAGCAGCTGAGTGAACTGAACAGCTCAGGCAGATACTGACACGTAACATTGTTGCAGCATGTGGGAGTGTGATGTGATGCACTTACACATACAGTGAGTGTTCTTTTCCTAGGTTTTTATTTTATGGCCAGCAAACCCATCTACAAATACTACTCCCTTCCTCAATGGGTAAGAAATCAGCTAATAATTGTAAATTTTTAAAGGCATACTACAAATGGTTTTGTAGTCACCAACTCAGTCTTTTGAGATAGCAGTGAGTTTACAAATGCAAATAAATAACGTTTCGTTACATATATTAAAAACCCCATCCTCTTTTCATTGCTAAATCTTAGCAAAGCATGGAGCATAAAAGGAGTAAACCCAAGTGCTTCATTTCAAGCAAAAGCAAAATTGGCTCTTCTGCATGATCCTGCCATTTATTTGGTGTAAATGTTTCCATTGCAGTCTTGTAAAAATATGGTAAGTTACTACTTGTGCAAGGGTATCAATAATGCAAGTCCAGTGACTTTTGTGCTGTTCTGCAGCAATGTACAGTGCAGCAGTGTGTGCACTTCCACTGAAACATGAGGATCTGTAACAAATTGGCACAATAACTACCGACGTGGGCAAGGATTGTAATGACAAAAACTTGAAGCAAGTGCTACTGCTCCATTCAGGCTTTTCATCTTCCTTAGCTGTATTCCGGGAATCCACTTAAAAATGCAGTCTGGGTGACAGCTACATTAAAACACAAGTATTGATAATCTGGATATTCTAGGTTGAAAACATAGATAAATTTCATTATTAAGAGACTGAAAAGTACAAAACTATGTCTCTGAGTATTTTGTGTCTGTAAAATATGTATTGTCGTTAATATGACTCCAAATGCATTATTTAGACCAAAAAAAGATGGAACCAGAAATAGTATCCAAGAGGAAAAGCTCCTAGGGACATCACACAGTATTCTGCAGGTATCCTTTGGCCTCTTTTACACAGCAGATTTGGATGAAATAAGAAAGGCAGTAGAGAGTGTGCAGTGGTTGGGCTCTGGTGTGCTTCTGAGTGAACAGCAGGAAGGGGAGGTAGCCATGAAGCAAGAAAAGCATTTCTGGGAATAGGATCAGTTTTGCTCTTGCCCACAGTCAGATTCATTAGCTTTCTCATGTGTTCTTGAATTACAGACATGCAAGTACTGGAGCAATGCAGTCAGAAATGAAACTTACCACTGTGGCGGGATTTCCACAGGGACAAAATTCCGGTTGCACAAATGAACAAAAGCTGCTGCTAAGGTACAGGCAGCCCCCAAGGCCGGGGAGTCACAGGTGTCCTGTGTACACATGGTGTAGAATGGCTTGGGCTCCACCTGGGCACAAAGGGATGGGTTAGGGGAGTGGGGGGACCTGCAGGTAAACCCAGAGGTTTGGGTTGTGTCCCCTCATCCCTGCCTGCTTAGGACCATTCATAAACCTTTATTCCCTTCCTAACAGTGAGTAGGTTATTTCTGTTTTCATATTCTAGACCTGTATCCTGAAGACTAGTGCAGTCATGTCACTACTCTGTGGATATCAGAAACTTCCATTTATATTTATGATAATAAAAACACCTTTTTTTCTGTCTGGATTGCTGTTTTGATTACTTCTAAAGTTCTCTGCAACTAAACTTCTCTATCCTTGCAATGGTTATGTGTCTTCCTTGGAAGAATGACACATAATTAAGACAGTGCTTCTAGCTGAAGTTCTACTTACAACTTTGAAGCAGTTCCTAAGAAGTGAATGTGGTTCTTCAAAAAACGCTTTACAGATGTTTTGCTTAGCTGTAATTGGACATGGCTTCTCTTTCTTCGGTACAAGACTGCACTTGTTCACCTGGGAAAACAGAATTACTGAAGTTGGTGGATTTGGGTTTTTTTTTGCATACCTCAGGGTAGGGTGAGTTCTTCAGATTTCCAGTGTGAACTGGTTTGAAGAAAGATATGGTTCAGTACCCTGCTGTAATGTTTATTGTTCATTACTATTGAGAGGCACCTTGCAGATTAGACATTGTTTCCTTTTGCTATTGACTCTGTTACTCATGGAAGGATTTTGCTGTGTAGTTGCTGACATAGAAGGCGGCTGACTAGTTCTCTTTTATGTAGATCTCACAGGTCAAAGTTGCGCTTTTACCAGATCTTTCTGATGGAGAAAAAAACCTCCATATCCATGTTGGGTTATTCAAAGGTAAAGGTGGCTTTAAAAAAAAAACCAACAAAACTACACCACCAAAACGTTTAAGCAAGTGTAAATTGTAGTTACTTTAGTTACTGAGGAAAATGAACTGGCAGTTTAATCTATGCTAACCCTCATCCTGCAGGAGTCAGACACTCAGTCCTCTCCTGTTGTGCAGCCCTGGCCTCGTGATGGTAGAGCTCTGCTGATGTCCTTTGCAAGGTCAGTGTGTGACAAAGGCTGTGATAAAGCTCCTAGGAGCGAGTTGCCAGTCAGAGTTTACAGTTCAGTGTAAACCTTTCCAATCAGTAGTGCAATTGCAGCCATTCTGCCCCTAAAGAAGGGCACTTAGGACTGCCCTGCTTCTTTATGACACTAAATTTTGTATGTATTGCTTTTAATTGATTCTTTTGTTCCGTGTCTCTGGGGAGTTTTGCATTTTTATTAATATATTAGAAGTTAGTATTTGTAGCAATTAAGAAAATTGTGCCTTTTATTAACATAATGTGCCTCATTATTAACATATATATAGGCTGCAAGCTCATTAACTGTACCTCTGCAACAGCAAGAAGTAGTACAAGATACTTGAAGCAATTCTCTCTTTTACAGTAAAGTACTGACATAAAGCTGAAAATGAGATTTCTGTTCCCAGAACTCAGACATCTTCTGTGAGACAGGATAAATGGAAGAGTTACAAAATCTTTGTGGTAATAAGATGCTGGTTCCTTTTCTTTTTGGTATTAGATTCTTAGAAGGGATTTAGAGGATCCTGTCAACATGGCTTGAGAGCATATTAAGGCTACTTTTCGTGGTTGGTTGCAGTCACAAATGGTTCTGTACAACTGCACGTTTGTGTATTTAGATTATTTTCAGCTGATGACAGAGTACATGGAATTAAGCAGAGGTATAATGTTACTGCTATAAAATTGTTACAGCAAAACATTTATTTATATGAGAGTTAGAGGAAGTCTTTTTATTCAAGTCAGTAACTGACAGCAGCAGCTAACCTTCCAAAAAAATCTGAATACTTAGTGATGTGGGGATGGAGAGCAAATTTACTAGTTATTTGTTTCTAAAGTTTTGGTTTTGATTAGATGTAAAGCAGGAAGAACAAAGAAAAATAAGAGGCTCAACATACCCAGGTAGAACTAACAGCTCTAAAGAAAACTTCAAACTGTGGCCTGAGTGATGAACATACAGATTTGGCCGAGACCTGATAGCACCTGTCCCTGCATTCCAGGAAGAGGTGCTCTAAGGAGGAAAACATCAAAGATATTTGGCTCCAGCTTCAGTTTCTTGTAAAAGCAGCAGCAGGAGCCATCTCTATGTTTTACCTTACCACCTAGGCCAAAAATATTCAATGCCTATTTATAGGGAATTATTGAACAGTTTTTAGCGAATATGTGCAACCTTCTCCCTGGTAAGACACAGCAAAAGAATACAGTGTGCTGCTGTTTTCACTATTGAGCTTTAGTTCATCTAAGCCAACCCAGTGTGTCCAACACTGCCCTCTGTGCTCAGCAGCCCTGCACACAGAAGCCCCTCAGTTCATTACCTGCCAGCTGTGTGTGAACTCTTGTACATTGTCAGTGAAGGAACCATTAGGCACCATCCATTCATTTCCAGCTTCATTATCATTGGTACCAAAAAGCCCAGCTGAAACACCTGGGAGGAAATTGAAATGGAATAAAATAGGAGTTGTTTGGAGTAGGTGCAGGAAAATTACAGCAGCTGTCTCTGGGCTCTGATTATTCTGTCCAGCAGGCTCAGCTCTACTGTGGAAGAGGGGAAGCTGCCCAGCCTGCATTGCCATCTCATGTCTCAGTGGGTCATGGGCTTCTCCTGAGCACACCTCAATCCTTTGGGGGGTGAGTTTTAGAATAGTGTGGGGAACATGGATAGGAATGCATTCCAAGTATACCAAAAACCCTGTGAGGTTTTGGGCCTCCCTCTGTAGTTGTCTTGTAGGTCTGACAAGCTAAAGCCTGCCCTAGAGCAGATTCTCATCCAGGGCTTGGGGCTGGGCTGACTGCAGTACCTCTGCGTCTGCTTTCTGTCTGCTTTATTGCATTGAATCAACAGTAAAATATAACTTGCCGTTCTTAATGGAATGGTGCATTCCGTACTCTAGTTGGCAATTACTGGGAATGCCCAGGGCCATTTCCAGGGTGTGTATAAATGAAGAGGGGAAAAACAAGTGAAGGACTGCACAGATGCTGGTACTACCAGTCATACAGATAATGCAGAGATAGCAAAAATTACTAACAGCTGTATGATTGATACTCACCGTGGTGCCACCCAGCCAGAGTGACAGTACAGAGATCATACTGAAAGTCACAAGAGACAGAAACTCCTTTGTGATCCGATATTTCTATTTTGTTCGTTCCCCGCCCTGAATTCATGGTACTGTTTTCAAGGGATTGATCCAGTACTTGGCAGTTCTCTTCCGTAAGGGAGAAGTTATACATCTTGAATATCTGTTTTAAAATGAAAGTGCAATCTCAAATCTGTCATAGTGAAAGTTCAGTCACAGGCAAACATAGTCTGGATTTGCATGTGGGATGAGGCCAGCTTAGTCCAGAATTACAGGAATAAAAACAGGGTTGTGTTAAACTTCCGAAAGAGCAGAAAGCACAAAGCCTCCCTCACTGCCATTCTTTTAGACCATGTCAGAGGAAAGCTGAAAAGTTTCTTTCATATACAGAGAGCAAAGAGGCAGCCCTTGAGTTAAACTGGTTTTGCTTCAAAGAGGTATTTTCTTTATAAGAAGTGGTTACTTTAAAGCCCTTGTCTGAGAGTGCTTCTGATCTGTATTTTGAGCATTAATATTTTAAAAACTCTTGAAAAAAAATTCTGCCAAAAATAAAATATGTTTGACTTGCTCTTCCTACCTTTAGCCGTGGGTAGATACTGATCACAGTCTGGTTCATCTCCACGTACAGTGATCTTGAGTTCCTAGTTTCCTCATTTAGTATTACAGTGAAAGCATTGTGAACAAAATCCTTAGCAAGAAGTACACTGCACTTAGATGCCAAATCATACATTTTTCCATCAAAAGTGACAAGATGCTTGGTCCCCACTAACATAGCATGATCTGGAGAATGGCATTTCAGAAGAAACATCAGTGAGTTTTCCACAGAGCAGTAAATGCTGTCCATACTGCAACACACACAGCTGCTTGCTGGCACACTCTTAAAATACTCAACTTATTATTACACTGACATTACTACATTTACATTTTAATTAGTTACACTGTAGTTGCTCTGCAATAAAACTTTCTCAGAAACAAAGCAATTTAATTATTTATTTTTTGTTATCTATTTACCTGAGTGCCATACTTCAATAAACGTGAATTGGGATTCAAAGCTCATCTTGATCATTATACTACTTGATAGTAATATTTATAAACACACACACTATACATTCTTGTGCAGAAAACACAAGAATATTGTCTCCAAAAATGACCCCTCCAAACCAGTGCATCAAACAGCTGCAGTCCAGGAAACTCTGCTGATCATCACTCAGCTGATTTGGTCACTAGGACCTACTCTCACAGCCTGCTGTTGTGTCTGTCTATGGGAGGAAACCATTAAAAAGGGTTTTCTGGAAAAGCCGTTCTCTCTGAGGGACAGTTGGGACTGTTAGTGCATTCCTTTAGCATTTAGCAGTACTTTTACAGGCAATACTGTCTCTGGAGTTTTGGTAGGGCTGAGCTTACTCATCCTAGAGGCAGCAGAGGTGAAGGCACCAGTTTCCAAGCCTCTCTGCCAGGACAGAGAGCCAACAGGTATGACTGGCACTGAACCATAGTATCAGCTCACAGGAACATATGGATCAGGCAGATAAATGCCACCTGCTGATTTCTAGTCTCGAGAGTAGAAGTGTAAGAAGTTGCAAAATCTGCATGAATATTAAGTAGAGCAGTGTTACTGCATGTCAGCTTTGCCCAGTGTTGATCTTACACATACCACACTGTCTTATACAAAAGACTATATGTAAGTTTATAGGAAAATTATTAATTAGCAACCATCTCTATGTAAACTACTATTCCAAATATGATTTTTAAAATAAAGAATTAAGTGGAAATAGACCCAGGTACAAAACAAAGCAGCACTTTGAAAGGGCTTACATTCAAAGGGGGTCTCCATTATCCTCCGTTTGAATCTATAGTACTCTGCAAGGACGTTGAGATTGTAGAGGTCTCGCAGAGGCCTCATTAGTTTTTCTCCAATGAGGTAAGTAGTAACATTTGCCAGCTGCAGGGACAGGTCTGCTTTAGGCAGTACTGGCAGTTTTCCTGCCACAGAACAGTTCCTGTAGAATACAAAGAGAACACCCCTTACCTGCTGAACTGATGAAATGCTGATGCTTTATTATTAGAAACATGGAAGTGAAATATTCATAAGAACTGTAGTCTGCTTAGAACAGCAAAACACAACCCTACTCTGGCCAAGAGCTGCACTGCCCCAGGCCATCTCAGGCCAGTTATCAGTTACTGATAGCGGCTGCCCAGTAGCTCCTTTCAAACAAAGTCGAAGTCGGGCCTGGCAGCCAACAGAAATAAACATTAGGATGTGATGTGCCCAAAGCAAAGAGTGGTTGGGTGCCTGTCCAGAACCCTCTGCTGCAAACTGACAGGAAGACTAACTATGCACATACCCATTTAGAACACTGCCCAGAGCAGGGATCCTGCAAAAACACCAGTTACCTGGGTGAAAAGCTGTACAGGTTCAGCAAGGGCTTCCGAATCTTGCTCACAGCTCTGGAAAACATGGCCTCTGCCCACCTGAGCACCTGCTGTGTAGCCTGTTGGAGAGTCAAGAGATTATAAAACCAATTTCAGTGTGGCTTTAGGGCAGGGTCAAGACTTGCAGGTGAGTTTTAAATAAATGTGAAATACTAGTTTCGTCTCTCCTGCATTTGTCACCTGCCCGTCAGCATCTTGTCACGTAGAGGTCAGTATCCAGAGGACAGACTATAGTCACAACAACAACAAATAATGGACAGAAATACATTCTTCCCAAATAACATTACTTAAAGTATACCAATGCTTCACTAAGTTAATGTACTTCAGTAGCTTGGAAAAGACTGGTGTCTTTACTAATATAAATTGGCCTCATGATACATCTTTTTTGCTTTTCATTTCAACTAGGAGAGCCCAGATTTATTTGTACTTTTATTGGAATCATCGTTCCTTCTCTCTATTGAAGCAAAGTAAAAGCTACATGAATGACAGGTTACTGCTACTGTGATTTCAACCAGAGCTAGTAAAACAACCTCTCCTCTAGCTGGAAAAGTACTCTTTCAAAGCAGGGACAAATATTGCAAGAACAGTAAATCAGCTGTGCACAAGCTTATTATGTGGCAAGATAACTACACTATTTCCATAAACAAAAATAGTTAACTGTTTCTGTGTAGTCATAGTTCAAAGGTGAGACTTAAATTTGTAGGCCTTGTCTTTCAAACCATTAAAAATGGAGAACTGAGTTATACCAACCATATCCAAGCCTGCTTTCACAACCTTTAATGCCACCTGGATTGGTTCCATTAGCCATACATCTTTTAAAATCTTGGGCAAGAAAGCCTGGATTTTCTTCATATACTCTTCTGTCTTCTCTTTCCAGACTTCATCCAGTGGCTTCAAGGTTACGTCGTAGTAGGCATCCTTCAAAGTTGCTAATGGCTCTGAAGCAAACACATTAATGAGACAAACCTTGCCTGGTTTGGTACAAAGTGGCTGTTTGCTTGTTTGTTTCTACCCGACTTCCAGCATAAGTGCAGGAGGGGCCCAGAAAAATGGAAGAGGCAGCTGTGTTTCCATGGCTGTCAGGCACATTGCACAGCTGTGAACTGAAAGAGGCATTTAGCTCTAACCCTGACCCCCTTCAAATACATTGCTGCTGTCCAAAAGGAACATAAGGGATGCTCTGCAATGTGCCTCCATCAGACCTGTACTGCACAAACCACCTGCTGGGCAACAGGACAGTTTGGTCACAACTGATTTCAAGCATGGTGTATCAACTAAATCCAATCTTTGAGTGGGAAGAGCCTGAAGCTGAGTGGCTCAAAGTGAGTTTTTACCCTTGTGAGAAATGAAGGTTCTTGCAGCTAATTCCAGCTGATCACATTTCTCAAAGGTTTCCATATGGGCCACAGTCCAGCTGAGCAGTGAATTAGTGGCTACTGGATAGGCTTGGGAAAAAACAGATCAAGTGAAATCCGATTAGTACAAGCATTAAAAACTCAAGGATGGATATGAACAGCCCTTGGGAGGAAAGGCTTGCCAGGGAACTGTTAGCAGAAATACTTCAGCTTGGGAATTAAGGGCTCTGTTCTCATCTTGTTGAACCCAGCCTCCTACGACCAAGAAAAAGCCTCACCACTGATTTCATTAGAAAGGTGCTCACAGAGAGCCTTCTTAGAGCTTATTGCATCAAGGCTCCCACTCTCTACACTGAGAACCAAGGTCAGCACTTTTTCCTAGATCAAAATAGAAACCCTTGTGCTGTTCAGTATGTTTGATAGTTTACAGTCAAGTTTGGTTTGCCCTGCACTGACATTGTCCCTATTCTTGCTTTGCACTGTTTTGCTTACTTTGTAATTCATTCAGCATTTGCTGGACAACTTCTTGAATTCTCTCCAGATAAAGTGGGATCTTTCTTCTCAGAACGTGCCCAATTCCACTTTGCTTCCACACCTGGGTGACAGCTCTACCCCCACTGTGCAGGAATCCCGCTGCCCTTTGCAAGGCCACCGAAGGCCAACCAGCTGCTTCAGACAGCAAACCAACATGCTGCACCTACAGTGGTTCCAAAAAAGAAGCAATTTCAAAACACACAGTGATTTCAAGCAAAGGTTTGACTTCATTGCAAGGCAATTCTGACTCCACAGTGCTGGTGCAGAGATAGAAGATCTCCACCATAAAACATGCTTTGTCTCTGTATGAGTCACAGGTCAGCACTGGAGTAATCATTGAAATGTTTGAGCAAAACAAAACAGCTGCTGGCAATATAACGATGTTTGATTAACAATGCATGAACACTTCATAGTGTTTTCACAGATCATGTACAGATACTTACTGATCTCCTAAATCTCCACAGATTTCCATCAAACTTCTTTATCTTCTCTATCAGTTTGGCTTTCAAAAGGCTCCCAATTTCATTAAGCTTGTTCTGTGAGAAGATTATTAAAACCTTGGATTCATTACTTAAAATTGCTTGTGCTGGATACAAATCATTCAAAGTTTGTACTAGTTTAAATGCCAGCAAACACCCACAGTGGCCTCACATTTCTTAGGGGAAACAACTTCTGCATTATTCAGTGGATAGACATGGGAACAGAAAAGTCAAACCAAAGCAAAAAGCCCCCTCCCCAAGCAGAGAGTATGTGAAACCCTATTAAAAGTGAAAGCACATTCAGGATTCTAAACATTCGTTTTGTAACCAACACACTGAGCAGTCACTGCTGCTCTCACTTTATTTCCTTACCCTCCTCAGAGGATCCACTCTTTAGAAGAGGGTCCTGTATTTCTTATCTCTAGGCATGGTTGAACTTCTTAATTCTCACCGTGGTAACTTTGCACATCAGCGTGGAAATAATTTAAAAATTGCATAAATTTTCCTGGTTACTCACCAAGATTCACACCTGAATGGAAGGTGCTCCATCAAAATGACAAGATCAATAATATTCTGGGAAAATCACGCTGCAGTTAACAGCCACTCAAGGGTCTCACCTCAGCCTTAAGAACTGTAACCCCACATCCATGCGCTAGAAAACTCAAGCTTCCATTAGCAGCTGCTAGAGTCACTTGTCCCATGTTTTCCTGCCTTTCACCATTGATGCTGAGATGGGTGTTAATGACAGCCGTCTGTTGCCCATCAGAACAAGCACTGACTTCCATTCCTTCTTCCAAATCCCCTTAGGGAATGAAAAGAGAGCAGCACTTCATTTACAGGAACAACACTGACAGGCATTGTTTCAAAGCCAGCTTTAATTAGGTGATCAATCAGAGTTGGAGTGTGTTAGGTGTGGAGGAAAAAAAACCCCAAAACACAAGAGATAAACGAGAAAATTAGATCAGTGTCAGGGTCTGATCTCCCTCTTCTGTGTGGCTTGTGAATGAATTACAAATACAGATTTGCTATTGCAAAGGAAGCACTGGATTAATGTAAATCTAAATCTCTCAGTCACACTGATTTACAGGCCTTTTTTTCTACTTTAGTCTTCACTGTCCCTTGTTGCAGATGTTTCAAAACTGCTCAGCCCTTAAATGAAAGCCTGTTGGTTCCACCCACCACACACACAAGTAATTTCTACAGAAACACTGATGAACGTAAACAAATGGTTGGCAAAGTGCACATAGAATCTGGGTTGGGAGAGCTGAGTTGAGTCATTTCTACAAACTTCTGACTTCAGCGATTCACAAACTAATGGTCCTAATCTCCAAAACATCATAGCACTTACAGGTGAAGACATGAACATGAGAGAAACTCCCCTGCAGAAGTGTGGGATGGCAAATCCGTAAGTGGAACAAGGGCTGGGATTGTCAGCAACATGAGTTTGAGACAACTGGGATGCCACCAAATCTACTTGGTTTGCACCCAACTGTAAATGTAGCTGAAAGGTGGATGAGCCCCACCTCTTGCAACTCATTTCACCTAACTCTACTCATCTAGAAGTTAGGCACAACTTGAACCAAAAGCAATTTTTTCCTCTGTTATCAGTCAGAGCTGACTGCTGTGAGACCATCCCCTGCATCCAGTGGTTGCACACATCCCAGCTGTTCTAGCTGTGCTACAGTCAGTCTCTGGAGGTGCCCCTCTCATTTTCTTTATTGAATTTGGAATGTAATTGTCTTAAACAAGGCATACAACTTTAAGATGGTTAAATCAAGAGGAAATTAATCCTATCTTTTGTTACCATCTATTGTAATCATACGAAAACGTCTCCCAAACTGACCTTTGTAACAAATTTTAAGCTTCAGCTTTTCTTTATCTGAAAGACCATAGCTTGGATGAACCGAGCTAGCTCAGCACTAGAGACAGGGTCTTTCTTCCTGTCTTTTCATAGCAATGACAGCTGGGAGTCACAGAATAGCTCCAGTTGGAAGGGACGAATAAGGATCATCAAGTCCAGCTCCCTGCTCTTTGCAAGATGACCTAAAACTAAGTCCTGTGGCTGAGAGCATTGTCAGTGAGGTGCTTACCTTTCAGATAGCCCATGTAGTACTGAAAACACTCCTTTCCTTTTGAAGCAGCTACTTTTACTTTCTCTTTCTGATCAATAATCCCCTCCACCAGGATTTGGCTCTGGACAGATGAGGAAGCAGCAGTTCCTGTCAGGCCTAGCCAAATATCTTCAAAGGCTCTTAACTGCAACCATAAAGGAAAAACATTTATTCAAAGCCACCACACAGAATTAATGATCGTTCAGAGATGGTGCTCAAATATCTCAGCTTCCCACAAAAGGGTAAGTGGTGAGGGAAATGTTCCCCAATGCTTGTGCACTATGCAGGAGCTACACTAAGAGAAGCACAAGCATCAGAGTGATTGGCCCAGGAGCTGAATGACTGGATAGCACGGGCTTGTGGACAAATTTTTAATGGAAGCAATGAAAGAAACAATGTGCCAGTCAGCTTTCTGTGAGGCTGCTAATTTGTGCCATTTATTCCAAAACACAGAATAAAGCAAGCTCATGCAGAGCAGCTGATACTTGTTTCATCTCCTCTCTAAAGAGAGAGGATGGAAAAAAAAAATTAGAATTTGTTACTGATTAAATCATCATCATAATTTTGTTAAGGGATAGTCTATTGTCTCAGTAGTGCCTGACTACCCACATTCCTGCTAATGAAGAGTTTGAATGGTGCTGACCCTGCTGGTTTTCTGCCTCATTCCATTGTCTCCATCTGCCTCTCCACCATATTGATTTCACAGGAAATTAAAAGTAAATGCAAAGGCGGGGGGTGGGGATAGAGAAGAAGGAAGAGATTTGTCTCAGAATGAGCATCATATGAGCTGTTCTGTGTCCTTGTCAGTTCTTTTTTTTTTGCCAGTTCTTTTTTCTGGCAAATGATGCTTTGTGTAAGATTGTATTTGGTTTCCCTCTCTCTTCTGACGAGGTGAAAACCCCATACCTCACACAACAGAGGAGTTATGCTGAAGGGGAGTTATAACAGCACACAACCTCTTAAAATTGACACACTCCACTAGAAACACGCTTACTTTACTTGTGACAGCTCTGCACAGAACTAATGTTGGTGCCTTCCTTTGTCTGTTGCTCACGCCACGTGGACAGTGCCTAACTGCTGCTTTAGAGACAGCACTAAAGAAACCAGGAGTGTTTTGCATTGTCTGCTGTTTTACAGTCACTGCCTGCACCTGATCCGTTTGGGAGATAGATGGCAGCAGGCCTTTAAAAACCAAACCCCAGTGCAAGTGAAATAAAATAGACACTCACTTCAATTTCCAAAGAATAGTTCTTCACATCAGCAGTGCTCTGATTCTTTATGGACATTCCAATCAACCCCTCATCCCTCCCGTGACCAGCAAGGTGGAATCTGCCCTCTGACTGCAAAATGATGTCATCTTTGTTGAGCTGGTGCTTTCCAGATAAAACAATTACCTAAGTATGCACAAAAAAGGTGTTAAAGCTTCCAAATTCTTCCAAACAAATGGGCTCTGCTTTGAGTAGTGAGAAGTTGTACAGTGGCAACATTCTCACAAAATTACACCACGAACAGAACTTGCATTTTCAGAAACCACCACATCCTCCTGCTCCTCACAGCACTGTCTTCATTACAGCTTCAGTTTCTGTGCTATAACAAAACATGTTCTGTGATTACAGCTGAAGACCAGAGGAACAGTTGCAAGAGAACTATATTTTCTTAAAATGTCCAGTGTTATTTGCTCCTGCATTTCTCAGCTACTCTAGGCAGACATTTTGATAAAGTTATGGCTGCATGGGAGGCGAGGTAAATATTGCCCTGGTTTCAACTGGAATAGAATTAATTTCTTCTCAATAGCTGGTACAGTGCTGAGTTTTGGATTTGGAATGGAATGGGAATGGGGTTGGTTATACACTGATGTTTTGGGTTTTGCTCAGTTGTGTTTATCCTAAGTCAAGGACTTTTATGTGCGTTTGTCTCCTGCTCTGCCAGTGAGGAGGTGCACAAAAGCACAGCTGGGAGAGGTGACCCAGCCTGGCCAAAGGTATATTCCACACCACAGAATATCATGTCCAGCACATAAACTGGGGCAAATCTGGGTTTGGGGAAGGTGGGTCTGGCATCAGGCAGCAGGTGATGAGCAGTTGTGTTGTGCATCACTTAGTTTAGTATTTTCCTTTTTATTATTATTATTATTATTACTACTACTACTACTACTACTACTGCTGGTAGTATTAACTATTATTATTGTATTTTACTTTGTTTTCAATTATTAAACTGTTCTTATCTCAACATACAAGTTTTACTTTTGATTGTCCTCCCCATTCCACAGGGAGAGGGGAGGGAGAGAGGGGGTTGAGTGAGTGTCTGTGGTGCTCAATCTCCAGCTAGGCCTAAACCATGATGCCTTTGAAGAGATGATCCAAAAATACAGAGGCACCTGCTTTTAGAGTGACATGCATATACATTCTTTACATTATAGACAGGTCCTATCACACCTTGGTCTAGGAAAAAGCTTTCCTGTTGCTAACAGAGTGTGACCCGCTCTGACAGTAAATAAGGAAACCAAGATGTGTTTCAGCCACTGGAAACTCGAGAGAGACATTTATTGCAAGTTCCAACTTCTGTGTTTGTTGTGAGTCTCTACAAGCAGCTCTGAAGTCCAGCATGCACCTAAGGAAGATCATGGATGGGCTTTCAGTTTATGTGTGTAGTAGAAAAATAAGGTTACGTTACAGTTCAAAAATCCATCAACTACCAGCAGAGCAATCATAAAAACCAGCAAACTTTTACCCACAGGGGAAGGAAAGCACTTTTACTCCTCACTAGTTTCCTTTTTGATCACCTATGAGCCTGTTTTGGTATTCTCCAGAAACATGAAATTAAAAGACCTCTGAAAGAGGAATAGGAAAGAAAGAACATGGAGGAAGTGAGAAGGTTTACAACCATAAAAGGACCTATAGAATACACTGCAGTGGCAAACAGAACCTTTCTGCCTCAGTCCATCAAAAGACACTGCTTATTTAAGTTACAGAAGTATGGTAACTCTTGTGAAGAGTTGGAGCTGAGGAAAACGAAGTCTCCAAATGAGTAATTACATTTAAAGTGAAGTAGGTTCAATGTGTTTATGTCAGACTTACATTTGGAAGGTCACAGAACTCAAAGCTTGTATAGTAATCCAGGCAAGTGCAGTAGTTTGTTTCTATTTTACCCAGAATCTTCTGTTTGGTACATGGGGTCAGGAAAATATTTTCCAGAGCAGCTTCTAACTGAAATTTATCAGGATACAAGAGTTGATTTCTCTGCAATGAACCAAGAAAACAAAAGATGACAGCAGGATCTTAGACACTCCTTGGAGCCCACTCATCCCATCCCCAGGCTGGCTTTTGTTATTCCAGTAGCTTCAGGATTTTAATGTAACATTTCCAAAACATAACATTTCCACTTGACAATGTTTTGGCTTATCAGCCTTGTTACCAGTCCCCATCCTACAAGTTTTGCAAATTTAGGGCACAGGTGAGGCCTCTAGTTTGTAAGAACCCTTTCTTTCTTAACTGTCCTCCATTTAGCTTTCTTCCTGTGTAGAGAGATATGTAAAAGGTAAAGGGAAATAATGGTATCTCACTGAAAATGGTGCTCTACAGAAGCTTTCTTAAAGTCCACTCAACATTACCTCTAAAAAAAAAAATTTTCTCATCTACTAAGAACAGCTTCCATAAAAATGGTGAATCAACAGACACAAATATCTGTCAGATAGAAATAACTGCCTTCTCTTACCTCATATGTGAAATTGTGTTTGAATTTTTTGTCATCCCAGTTCAGATCTAGGTATTCATTAAACAATGTTGGTCTTTGCTCTAGAGACCCACATGCATGCAGGTGTTCCATGCTTACTATTCTCTGAAGCTGGAAAAGTGGAAAAAATTGACACATATAAGTAATTTTTTAAAAGAAGTCTTCAGTATATTCTAGGGCAGTAGGTTTCCTGGGCAAAAACACACCCTGTGAGAACCCCTGGATGGTCTATACCCATAGAACACTGCTTCAGTCTCTCCCAAGAAACCTAAGGGGCTGACAGTTCTGTCCTGAGGGAAAGCTGCTGCCCAAGTACAACCATGTCTGGCAACATGAAACAGAATTTTTCACAGGGTTTATTTTTCTTCCTCTGAGACACAAAAGGGTTGATTTCAAGGCTTTCGTATGGTAACAAGTACAGAAAAAAAACCCATTCTGTGAGGATTGAATACAGAAATGTGGCTACACTCATCCCTTCCAAAGCTTCGAGACTCATACCTGACCTGCAGTGAGTGTCACACAGCCACCCCAGGCAGTGATGTCCATCCTGGATTTATCCTCCAGGCTCAGCTGGAGGTGAGCAGGCTGCCCAGCATTTCCTGAGACCTGCAGCTGAAAGCAGAGAAAGATTTGGCCAGCAGCAAGACTAGAACCAGCAGAATGATCCCCATCCAGTGGAGGCAAATAGAGCCACAGTGAAAGCTGTGACAGATCCATGTTAAAACTCAGTGGAAATCTGTGGCCTGGAAGCTCCAGGCCTGAAACAGGAGAGCTGCACTTCCACAACCAAGGCCATGGAACGCTTTTGTTGTCCTCTCTTTGGAAGCTGCCTGGGATCTGTCATGCAAAGCAATTAATGGCACAACTGCAATAATGACCCTACAAGAGAATTTATTCCTCTAAATACGATTCTGGAACCATCCTGAGTATTGTGCAAAACCCCCTGAGCACCAAAGGGCTTCAGATGAACAAACACTGCACAGCTGGCACAGCTTATTGCTGAAAGCCTTCAGCCCAGCAGCTGCAATGTCCTGACCCACAAAGCGCATTGTCAGACAGAAATTATACTGTAGTATTTGATCTTGAAGGATGATTTGTGTAGTTCCTCCTCCTCTTTTTCCCTGTATATACTTTGCAAGTACATTTCACAACTATATTTTAAAGCCTTTCTAGCCTTCTTCATTTTTACATTTGTGTTGCAACTTCCTCTACAATCCAAAAATTTACATTTTCTTCACAGGGGTATCAAAGGGTTTCTGGTTTGTTGTGGGGTTTTTTTCGTTGTTTTTCTTGTGTGTGTGGACTAGGAGTTTGTTCATTGCTTTATGGACCAAATTTGCCACATTTTCATTGCTTGGCTGGTTCCCGTGCACTTCTGGGTTCCTCCCATACAAAATAGGTCAGTGCTGAAAGTGCAAGACTGTCAGCTAGGAACAGTTATGCTTAAAAAAGGAAACAGTGCTGGTCGTTTGGACACAAGGCAATAACAGCACTTGGTGCTCTTTACATTTTTTAGGATGATATCTGGTTCTGCAATTCTCAGGGGTGAAAGGCACACTCACAGTAAATTCAGCATCACAGCTGTGTATTTTGCAGCCCAGTCTCATGATCTCACCTGCTGGTTGTACTTTCTGCCCCTTCTTTCTGACAGAGAATGCACCTCCAGTTGCTTCAGAGTGTAATTAAATGGGTGGACAGCAATGGCTCTGTAGGTTGTCCAGTGTCTTCCAAACTTCAGAGAAGATGACACTGATATCTGATCCATATCAACAGATGGAAAAGGAACTTGTGAAATAAAACACCTCTCACATACTGACCTCAAACATGCACGCAGTAAGATTTCCCTGTACCTTGTCATCAGAGTAATTGTGTGCACAATAAAGACCTTTCTGAAGTAGTGAGGCAAATAATTGTTCAAATTAGGACAATTCTTGCTACTTCAATTCTCTGCATAGCACAGCTCATAGCAGAACTATTCTCTGTATTTTACTAAAATCATGAACAATGCATAAGTTTGCTGAGGCTTAATTTTTGTCTTATCTTTAGGCACTGCAGGCTGCACTGCCGCAGAGTCATTAGACACAGCTTGCAAAGTTAAAGCACAAGAAAAAAACATTTGCTTCATCAGGAACTAAATTCTGTTATGTTGTTGAGAGCAAAATATTTTTGTGGTAATTTAGATAGTGGTGACATTTAAATAGTTGTGGTAATTTAAGTAGCAGTAAAAAAGAATTCTATACTACCGCTACAGTAGATTTTGGAATTTTAGCACTTTTTAAAGAAATCAAGAAATTCTGTGCTCTTTGCAGGCACATTTATGTTTATGTATGGTAGCATATTTTATACATTGTCTTCTATCTTTCCACTATTCAGAAAATAATGTAATACTCAGCCAAGATGCTGTTAGCAGCAAGTCAGAAAACTGTCCCCACTTAACCACATCTGGAAATCAACCTACCCCAAGTTCTTCTACTTCTGTCTTGTATTTTTAAAGAATAGTGCTGACTTACTTTAAGAAAACAAAGACTGGTTTCAACTGTTCCATATTTGTCAGTCTTGCTAATAAAGAGGAGAGTGAAAGAATGAAATACAAAAGAGCCTTGACTGAATCAGTAAAGCTGAAAATGCTAAGCAAGGTATGTCCCCTTCTGTGGGGGTAAACACAGTATTATACCCATGCAACGAGCTCTTCATCCTTTTTGATCTCAATTAATGCTCACACTCGCTCACTTGTCTTAGATTTTATTTCTTTGTCCCTAAGTTGCTTTAGGTATGACATTTGTGCTATTCTTTCCACCTACTCTCAGAGGCCTTTACCCAGTGCTTTGAAGTTTATGCATTTCATTACCTTTGGTTAAGCAGTGAGGTGTGGCATTACTGCAAACAAAAAAATAGTATGGCCTGAAAATACTTCCTGCAAGAATATCAGCTGCTCATCTTTCATAGTCAGAACTTTGTATATATCCAAGAAGGGGGGTAGTTTGCCTTATAGTTCAATTCCCTGACTTGCTTAGTGCCTTTTTTAATTAAGAAAACCCCAAAACTCTTGATATTCCTGTCATTCTCCTGACATTTATTTGTTCTAGGCTACTGTACCTTGTCCTTCTCATTCCAAACAACAGTAAGATCATCCCGGTGGCTGCGTGCCGAATGTTTCACATATAAGTTGATCCTGGCATGCCATGGAAAAGGGATGGAGAGAGGATGGAGAAGTTCCACTACAAGGAAGATAAACAAGTAAGATTTCCCACCAGAAATCATAAGCATTCCCAGGACATTTTCCCACAGGCAGCAGGACATCCCTTGGTTCCCAGGGAAACACGGTCTCTGCCCATATACACTCAGCCCCCCACCCAGCAGCCACAATGACTTCAGTGTGCTGATATCTGCCCAACATGAGGAAATGTAAGTGAAAATAGGAACCCTGTCCCTATTTACCAGCAAAACAGTAGTTACCTGCAGTAATCAAAAGATTGACAGCTACACCCAGAGCAACTTTAGCAACAACAGCCAGGGAAGTAATCTGTGTGAAACTGAGATGGCCTCACACTGGAAGGGGAACCGCTTGCAACAATCAAACAAGTAAGTGCTGTTATTGTCTCTGTTTTCAGACCATAAAGCCTCAACGTAAGGGTTTAACACCTCAAGGTAGTAGCCAGTGTGACCAGTGCTCCCTGCAGTAGCCAGTACTTAAGTTTTATGTTCCATATTCACAAAGCAGGAAGACTGTTCTAAAGTGGACATTTCTAACAGCCAGACCTATAATGAATTTAAAGCAAATAAGACCTTAGAAGCCCTAAATTGAAACCCTTTGGACATGCATTTTGAAATCAGATTTAGGTAGTTTATTTTATTTACAGTCTTCTTTGAACACTTGTAAAAGAACTGAGAAACCTACCCTGAATGCCATGACCTCCAGGCAGCTTTGGGAAGAGTCCAGTGTAAGTGCCTGTTAGCTTTATCTCTTTGCCATCCCACAGGGCAATGTGCCTCAGCAGATGTGTTCTGTTGCCTTTTTGGTAAACAGTCATAAATACAAGTTGCCTTGGAAGAATTTTTAACTGAAAATAAAAGAGGAGAAACATTAAACCCCAAGTTCTCTGAGAAGTTAAAAACCTAAGTGTAATTTTGGTACCCCAAAGTCCTGTGGAGTCTGTAGGAATGTGTTTTCATAAGGTCTAGTACAATGATACTCTAATATTCTCATACCCACTATTCTCATACAAGCAACTATTCATTTCTACTTGTCTTCATTTCTACGGAAAGTCATCTTTGCAAATGATGGAATGTACATAAACAACTGAGTATTCCCTACAACAGTCTTTGATTATTATACAGTTTGATTTTCTATCTTTTATCTCTCAGAATAAACCTTACAACATCAAGAGTCCCACCATTATGGAATAAATCCAGCAGATAGCACAAACAATAGGTATGGTGACATCTTATTTAGAAAAAGAAATGTGTGGTATCTGTATAATAAAAACTGGCAATTGTTCAGTTTGTAACACATTATTCTTCTTATTTCCTAAAAATCCTATATGTGTGCTCCATCTATAGGAGCAAATAAATATGAACTCAAACTAATCCACAGTCAGATGTTTGCTCATGCTACTGGAGAAATCAAGGGCAAAACACCTCACACAGCAGGAGCTGCGTTTGCCCTTCACTGCTTGGCAGCCACCCCCGAGTGCCCTCCTGTCACAGCCTGCCTTTGCCATCAGTGCGTGGTACCAACCTGGGCCATGGTCTGTGCCACTTCAATGGCATTAATGTAGCTGGTTCCAGTGAAAGTTAGCTTTGCTGAAACATTGAAATCCCTTTTTTCCATCCTGAGGTAGAGTTTGCCTTTTGCTTCACTCATATCATAATTTACCTTTTCATGTTCCCATTAAATTAAAAAAAAAAAAAAAAAGAAAAAAGAAAAAGAAAAAGGAAAACCTGGGGTTGTTAACATCTTTAAATACAGGAACATCCTCAAAAATAACAAAAATGTTAGAGGTACTAGTACTAGAAATAAGGCAGCTTGATTCCTAAAATACTAAACAAGTCTACTTTGCAGTGATGTATGCAATGGATTACTTGCAGATAGTTACCTTAGAAGACAGTTCTGCTGCACAGGGGAAGTACTGTAGAAAGAAGGGATGAGTCTGGAGTGCTTTTATATTCAACTCTTCACTAAAGGGAAGAAATGAACTTTTGTTCAACACTATTTCAGAAGGTCCACTCTGACTGGCAGCACAAGTAACACTAGCTAAATCTGAGTTAGCTCCAAGTCTGCCACAGCTTTTACAGTTACAAATGGCAGTGCCTTCCATTGGACACTTACCCAGCTCCCAGTTTTTGATGCATTCACACAAAATTACCACCTCTGAGCGCAATAAAAAATCTGTGTATGCATCCCAGGGACAGAATGTAGCCCACTGGACCAGAAATTACTTTGCCATAGCAAATGCATCAGCTTTTTAAAAAGGAGAAAGGTATGTTGGAATCTGACTTCGCAAGCACTGTCATGGTTTACAAACTTAGAATTTACCATTATTAGAGATTTTAACAGAACTTACAAGACTTTTCAATGCAAAGGTCTTTTTCTAGAAACTTAAGAAATATCTGAAATACCCCAAGGCTGAAAATATCAACCTATTAAACACCCTTAAAAGCCTACAGTTTTGTGCAGATACAGCCATAATGATACCAACTTAGAAAACAAAGGCTCCATAATTTTACAAGTTTCAACTGTGCCAAAACAATTTAATCAATTATATCAAGTTAAGTTACATTTTTAAGTACTTGTCTGGCTCAGGCCTAGAGTTTTATGGACTCTTTCACTGTCTGCTCCTTGTATGCTGTGTGGGCAGGCAGAGACACAGGCATGCCCCAAGTTGTGAGGGGAGGAATCTGTCTGCAGCCCTTCAGAAACTCCCTGAGGTTTACAGGCTGTTTGGTGTGACTACTCACTTTATCCAAATTTTGTTATCCATTTCACGAGTGATTTAGTGATTAATACAGTAACTGTTTTCCATAGAATCACAGTGGCCTAATGACATTTTTTTATAGTGCTCAGAATGACCCTTTTACCCTTGCTGGTCTTTTTTTCTACTGATGGAAAAGGAGAAGTTTGTGTGTTGTTCATAGGTCAGCCTCAGCGCTCCTTCGGTTTCATTTTCAGTCATGATTTCTTGAATTGTCATCTGTGGAGGCAGAAAATAAGCAAAGCACATGCCATAACTTCTACCCATCATTTCACCTCAACTGAGCACGATCTCTTGATTCACTTAAAACTATTATCTTGACTGAAGTTTATTTTCCAGGCAGGCCTTCTGGATGCTTCCTAGATGTAAAACAAAAGCCTCAAGAAAGGTTTTCCTTTTTTTTTTTTTAATTTTTCCATAGCTACTCATTTGCATTATTGACAAATATTAGTGTTGCTTTCAATGTACCCTTATCTGGCCTAAGTCTAAAGCTACTGGTTCTTTTTCATGTCTCCCCCACTCTCATTTTTCATATACTAGAAAGAAATTGCCTTTTTTTCTTCTTTTTTTTTTTTTTTCTTTTTAAAGAAACAGATGGGGCTCCACAAATTTTTTACTCCAGGGCATTTTCTTCCTCCCACAGCTGCTGCATCATCTACAGCTTTATCCTGAAAATTCTAAAGAATCCCTCTGGGAAAGATGAGGGCCATCTACCACACTTCAGTATCAACACTGTCTGTGGGAACAGTAATTTCTGAAGTCCCCTGGTTATACTCATACCTTATACATGAATAAGGCACCTCAAGAATTATCATCTCTGCTTTTCTTTTTTCCATTCAAACATTTAGAGGATAAAAGACATTTCACTAAATATTAATGGGGAAGAAGCAGTGGAAGTGTCTTACACCTTTCAATAAAATGTTGGCATTAAATATTCCTTTGAAACACTGATACTTAATATGCAAGTTTAATACTGATCTAATGTTTATGTTCAGGAAAGTTGACCTTTACTCTTGCAACCTTAGCTACAGGTCCTGTTATTTGAAAAGAAGGTGGTGAATCACTTGGAAGTGTTTTTCTGGGTACTACCCTTCAAAAGTGAAGGAAACATTTCAATTAATACTTCCTTCTCCCAAGGGATAAACAGGTACAGCCTTTGTTGATCCTATCATGTAGTTTGGAATATACATCTACTTCTATTTATTCAACACTGAAGCATTTTATGTATTTGTGCCACAAGTGGTTTAACCAAGCCAAGGAGTTCTCTAGGTATGAAGGACAGCTGTTTTCTACCAAAAGTTCTTTCTACTTTCATGAGTCCTATCGGTTGCAAAGTGACAGTAAATATGTGCCTTCCTGAAATGATTAACCCTGAAACTGGGGATTTCATGTATCTGACCAGGTTCCTTGGAAACAGACCACTAGCTCTGCACTTAAGTTGAACGAGGATTCAGATAAACTGGGCCAAGTCAGCTCTCAGCTGCACTTGTATAAACCTGGAGTCATTTCACTGAGGTGACTGGAAGTGCTCTGAATTAATTCAAATATAACTCAAGTGACAGCTCAAATCAAAGCACAGCAAAAGTTCTGTGGAGCGTTACCTTAAGAAAGAAGGGAAGTCCCAGGTGATGGAGAAGTGATATTGAATGCTTCACCTCTGCCATGAACACAAATATACCAAAGAGTTCAAAGTCTGTGTCAACATCCACAGTCACAGTTATATCTTTCTCATCATATTGGATTTCACAGATAGTCTTGGCTTTGTTTTCTATAAAGAAGGGACAAAACAGTGCCAATTTGAGGAGCTAATTTTTGAGACATTTCAGTACTGCCTGCATAAAATCAATCCAGCCAGCTTTTGGGTTAATACATTCATCAAGACAGTCATCATTCAGGATTACAAAAACTTTGGCCTGCGGTTGAAGAGGGCAGAGTTTTTCTGGATGTCCTTGAATTTTGTCCTTATTAAGTCTTGCGGTAACAGAGCTTGTGTACCCACATGCAGTTTTAAGTGGCAAGTCATTTCCTGTCAGGAATGTGTTTGTGCAGCTAGAGTTAGCTGTGCAGTTAGATGTGACTAATCCATACAGCCAACTGCATCCCTGGCCTGTAGCAGCTTCTTCCAGGGAAGAGCTCTGAGCTGTTCTGACCTCCATTGACTCCTTTGGTTCCAGCTACAGCAGCTCAAAAATGCCCAAAGAGCATGACCTGAAGACCTTTCCCCACTTTCCTACCAGCTTTTCATTTTTGAAAAGGAAAACACAAGACTGCGAAAAGATAAAAATGAGATGAGAGATGTGAAACCCCCCAAATGCTTTATGATAAGACAAAACCCACAGAAATTAATGCAATCACACGGGGACTGTGGCTGTCCTGAGAGCAACCTCCCATCTTGCTGCTTTTTTTCTGAATGTAAGGAGATGATGCCACTCACATTAGTATTGATTCAGTGCCTGCTAACCTCAGTAATTCCTGCCCTTTGGTGCTCTCACTGTTGTTGAGTTTTCTTCAACATGAATGTATTCCCCTGGGGGCATTTAAGGTGCCTGATCACAGTGTAAGAGGGATATGCAGATAGGATTTATGCCAGGGCAAGCTTTGAGAGCAGACTGGCTTCATCAGCTAATCACAGCTGCAGATTGAGAATGACAATTTTACTTACAAACAAGATAAAGCTATTTTTTAGGTACTACCAGCAAATCTTAGTCAGATTGTAGCTGTTGAAGGAACAGCTGAAACATCCTCAAAGAGCTATTATAGAACAAAAAAACCTGCCAGGAATGGCAGGTACCCACCTGATTTCTGTAAACTGAGAATCAAGTTGATTGCCTTAGGGTAGCCAGATGCTCGGAGTACCTCACTGCTGTGCACACTCTGGCAGAAAATATCCACTTGGTGGCCAATATAATAGGAGTTTATTATGTATGTGACTGATGTTTCTCCAGCTTCAATGTGCACATATCTTTCTCGAGTAGTGTTTCTCCCTTGAAAAACCACATCTATCTAAAAATGACACGTAGATATAAGACCTCAAAACAATATTTAAATACTATTTAGTCAGGAGAAAATGGAAGTGGAAGAAAGTTCTCTAGTCTATACTTATGTCAAAACCTATCCATTAACAAAATGTATCTTGGCCTTTCATTGATCATCCTTGACTCGCCAGTATGAAGCTCATTCAACCAAATGAATGTCGAGCCATGCCAGCCTCACTGATCTATGTCAAATTCTCATGAGGTTCTCTTTTGTCCCACAAACACAACTCCCTCTATATAAAGGATACTTAACCTACACCTACTGACAATATTTACCAGATAGTAGGTACTCCAATACTTCCCTGAAAATAGCACCCAAAGAAATACTTTAAGCATAGAATTCCCATTAAAGAGCATAGGAGCACTATTCCAGTCCCTGGTGCAATGTGCTCAAGCTGTTCTCCTGTAGAGTTACAGTATCAACAATACCCAGTCTACTAACCCTGATCAGAATGGAAGAATCTCGTTCAGAAAGCAGTCAAGAAGAAACTTTCTATTTCAGTAGTTCGGGTTTTAGCCATCCACAGTTTTTAAATATCAGAAAATCTCAGCTTCCATCCAGTACCTCATGAAATGGTAGTTTTCATTCAAGCCATGGGTTTGAATTACATCATTATCCAGGACAATAATTATAATTTTTAAAAAAACCAAACCAAAACAAAACAACAAAAGCCCCAAACTACCTGTAAAGTTGATGGGATTCTGGCTTGTAGCAGCCATGGCAAAGTGTGATAGAAGTTCCCTGTTATGTTGGTACTTGTTTCAAACTCCTGGATTTGTCCTTCAAGAGCTGTTAGGTGAGCACCATAAAGCACTTTCAAACTAAAGCTCCTGGTCACTTTGAGGTTCAAGATAGCCTGTGTGCAACAAAAGTAAATTGTGAAAAGACAGACTTAAGCAAAACTTAAAGCTCCTGCTAGTCGGGATTCTTTCTTTGGTTGAGACAGTATCATCTCAGAGATGTGTTAAAAATGCATCTTGTATCATTTTATAACACAACATAGTTACAAATGTCCCTTTTATTTTAGAATTCAGCCATTTAACAGGTATTCTCCAGTATGGCCATGCCTTAGTGCTATTCAAGCAGCCACATGGTTAATACAGAGTACGTGTTTTTTTGTAAGTCTTGTGTTTCTCAGATAAAAAAAAAAATGTGCCAGGTAGTCTGGGAGGAAAATACCATTTGGAAAGGATGCAGTGAAATCCCACCAGTGCTCCCCTCTGCCCTGTGTGTCCAGGGGACACTGCCGCTCTGTCAGACACACAAATGCAGTGCCCTTCTCTCACTCCACACTGTGAGCCAACCTCCAACCCCAGGCCTGTGGAGAGTCCTGGTCTAAGCTGTTCTCCCATGAGAGCAAACTGAGCTTCTGGACTCCCCTCAAGAGCAAAGCACCTGGACTACCCCTTCAGCAAAACAGCAAATGAGTAAAGTCACAGCTGCAGCCGCTGGTCTTCACCATCTCACTTCCACAGCTGCTGCTCCCCTCGTGGCATGACTCCAGGCTGGAATCAGGTCTCCCCAGCCATTGATAACCTACCTGAAACTCAATCCTGTCTTTTACTTGCAAAGTCTTCAATGTCTCTATGTTATGAGCAAGTTTGTAGTTAAGAGACACAACATCCAACTTCCAGACAAAGTTCAGTTCTTCCATAATCTGCTCAGTCCAAGTAAATATGACAAAAGTTAACTGTGGCACATCTCTGATATGGCAACTTCTCTGAATAACTGTAATTATTGGGCTAATTACACATTAGAATAAAATCATGAAAACTGTGAAAACTTTATGGTGAAGGATTGTCTAATTTTTTTAGAAGTCACAACTTTGTACTGTAAGAGGGAATATGCTGCACCAAGTGAAGATACTTGATAAGGAAGGTTTGATACAATTTACAAATGGGAGTCATGGATCATTGCTGATGTCAAATTTGTTGCACAGAAGGAGTGGCTGAAAGATACTCCCTTCATTTAATTAAGGTCTTTAGAAGCAAACCAGCCCCTGCAGAGTATTGCTTTTGGGTTGTTTGCAGAAACAGTATTTAGCAAGTCAATTAGCTCACCTCAACCTCTATTTCACATATTACTGATATGGAGGAGACACTTACTTGCTTGCTGTTCACACAGAAATGAATAAATCCTTTATAGAAGTCACTGTTTTTTTCTGATATCACATCAAGTAACACCCTCATGGGAACGCCAACGTCAGCAGCTCCTTGAATGTTATGGGTTAGCACCACATCCAACTCTTGCCTTTCCTGTTAATATTTCACAGCACAGATAGCAAAGCACATGTAGAACCCAAAGCTTGCTGCAATGCAGAGCTTAAACCAGAAATCTGTCTGTCCTACATTTAACATTAATTAAACTCCCACTAGCTATGTTGTTTCTCTATGGCACAGAAACATGCAAAAGTTACCAGTTATGGCAGAAAAGTGAAATATCATGAGGAAACAAATACTTGGGTGTGTTCTCTACTCTCCTGCTCTGATGACAAGAGGAGCCAAACTTGCAATTGTCAATAGAGACCTCAGAGAGTCACAGCCTTTCCTGTGCTGCTGTCCCACTGAATAAACAAACAGCAGTGTATGAATAATCATGGCCTATTATTTTGCAGGGTAAATCACAGTGATATAAGAACATCCAACAGTACAATACAAACAACAAAAATTTACACGTAAAGAGCATATCAAGGAAATGATTCAGGAAGTGCCAGAGCCTGTATCCTATTATCCTGTACATCTGTTACTGCACACTGAAGGTGCCAGATTTTGTTATTTTATTTTTATTCTGGCATTTACTACTGAAGTTTGACTATTTGTTCCAAATAAAATAGGTTAGAGTACATTACTCAGTACTTTGTACACACACTTCAGCAGCCTGCAGGGTACTCACATCAGTGACTTTTAGTATAAGGAGTCCTCGGAATTTACTTTCATCAACAGTGATCAATGTCTGTGAATCTAGGTTCACTTTATCCATCAAAAGGTAGCCTGAACCATCAATTTTCATTGGTGCTCCAAGATCCTGTAAAAGAAGGAAAAAATTTTAAAAATTCACCACTTTTACACTTAACTACAACTACATCATACCCCTGAAACTTTTAATTCCTACTAGTGGCTTTAATAACACCTAGCTGTAAAATCAAGTTATCAGGCAGGCATAGCCACAGGACGTTTCACAAATCTTGGCAGCTTTTTAATACATTTTATAAATTTTGTCTTTTTTATTTTGAATATGTCTAATTATTTATGATAAATGAGTCAGCATAAATAGAACACTGGACAATGTGGCAGCTCTTCCTGCTGAAATGAAAAGTTAATTAATATTCTATGCTTGGCATTGTCCCAGTGGCCCAATGCATCCATAAATTCAATGAAACCAGACAGTATACATAAGGTTATTAAGGCAGTTCTGGTTTTGGGAAAGGGCAGATGAATCTCATCTTTATATATTCAGATTTACCTTGACTTGCATATTGAATTCACAGATCATACTGTGATAACATCTCTCAAACTTTCCATACACTGAATTTTCTGACCTGAAGATTATCTATTTACTTCATATATTTTTAAACTATTTCAGTTTGTTTCTCAGACTGCTGAGACTGTAACTGCTGATAAAGCCAAAGACAACTTTGACAATCATTATTGCTTGAATATAAAAACCCTGCAGAATTCTCAACCATGCTTCAGAAAAAAACCATGTATTTGGTCTCTGCAAATACATCAGAGCTAGTACAAGCAAGTCCATTATCTGCAGGTACTGATTAACAGAAAATTTGGCTTATGCCACATGAAAAAACATATGAATGACTGGCTCCAAAAGAAAGATGCAGTATTAACAGAGAATGTTTTTCTTACTTCTCTGCTACAACTTTGAAATCCTTAGATTATTCTCTTTTAACTTTAGCAGGTACAAAGGTCCTAGCTTAGATGTATAAATTCAACATTAAAGGAAGAAATTCTTTTTCATACCTGAATTGTTTGGCACTGGTTTTCTATAAGTATTTTCCACTGAAGGTTCTTTTCAGGGTCAAAGTCCCCATTCATTTGAAGCTCACAGGCTCCCAATTTCATTCCAATTCCAATAAGATATTTTAAGTGTTTCCATGCAGTGATGGACAGCTCATTTTCCCTTGGGATTTCCTTCAGCTGGGGGAGGTCATGCCTGAATTGAATTTTCAGAGTAATCCTTGGCTTGCACTCTGCTCTCACTTCAAGATGGGCACTTTTGCCTTCTGTTTCCAGGACAGAGAGAAGCTCTGCCTGGCACTTGTCTTTCTGAATGGATCCTGTGAGCCGTGACTGAGTTGGGAAACTGAGATCCTATCAAGAGTTAAACAAAAAATCCTTTGGAATATAAAAACAGCTTAAGACAAGTGTGTATTGCATGATACAGTATCAGAGACAACACCTACAATCTCCATGCTGCCATTTTTCTCCCTCTCTACAAGAAAGGTGATGATTTTTCCTGAATAGGACCTGATGGAAGATTTAAGGACTGTCCTGCAGAATTCGCAACTTCTATATCTTTACAAAGTTTACATTTACAAAAGTACAAAATACCTGTTTCTTCAGACTGGCAAAGTTTACTGAACATTCTATGCTTCGTTTAGACTACACCAATCTCAGTTTTCAAACCAATTAACATACAAAAAATCATAGGCCTAACAGACATTCTTGCATCTGGTTGTACAAGGTTTGGGGTTTTTTAATAATTAAACTTTTGGCTTGTCTTGTGCAACACCCCAAATGAAATGTTTCTTCTCATTCTTTCAAAGGATTTCTAAAAACACTGAAAATTCTACTATTTTTAATACTTCAAGGGGTTTTCATTCCCTCTTCACTACAGCTTTCCTGTCATTTTTATTTTTATGTTGCCACATTGTAGTTGAGGAAGTTACTCAATTTGAGGATTTGAAAGCAAAATATAAATGCCTATGAACATCTAGAAAAAAACCCTGATTTTGCCATAGTCATCCTTTTTAAAGTAGTCAGTGGGGCTAGCTGGAAAAACCAAGGAAATTCTATTTTAATATAATCCACACAGACCAGGGAATTTATTTTTGCCAGAGTTCAGGCTAATACTGCTGTTCAGCCTTAGAGGGCAGTGTCGGCCTGTGAAGGCAGCAGAGGCTGAGCTGATCTGTCTCCAGAGAGCACCTGTGAGCAGGATGTGTGAGACACTGCCTCTGCCTAATGCTGTGAGACAGGTGTGCCTTTAGAGTGCCTTTCCAACACTCCAGCACTGTTATTTCAGCTAAAACCCACACGGCCTTCATTTGATCCCCAAACTCTCTTTAAAATCTTCCCAGAACTACCTGCAGGAGTTGACAGTCTGTTTCTGTTTCCAGTGTCCAGTCAGCTTTATTCTGAATAGAGAAATCCCCTCTAGCCCTCAGTGTGCATCTGCCAGCCTGCAGCAGGAAAATGCCCTCTGTGGTGGAGTCTGTGGCTGCAGAGAACAAGACAGAATTTTCAGAAGGCAGCCCAAGCTGGCTGAGCCAGGGAAGTGAATGCCTGAGCATCCCTTGGAGTGTATATTCATGCTGGCAGGAGGTGTCTATCTGCACATGCACTGCTCTGCCATCACACTGCAGCTTCATTAACAAGCCCACGTTGCAGATGTTCTGTCGAAATGAGCCCCCCAAGACTGCAGCACGAGGCAATCCCATCCTCTGCAACAGAAAAGATTACACTGTTTGAAACACACAAGGTAAAGCAACTGTCTTCCTAATTTGTTCCTAATTCATGAGAAAGCATTTCTTCTTTCTGAAACAATCTGCTTTTGGAAAGGGCCATACAAGACAGCTTGTTTCATAGAGAAATCAGAAATTTCTCTGTGAAAAACCTGAAAAAAAGATGGAGGGGAGCGGGAAGAAGAATAAATCCTACAGTAACCTTTTCATAAATAATGTAGAAGAAAAAAATCTTAATCTCCATGATTACAAACCAAAAGGACATGCTTTTCACTAGATTTTAGGACAAAAGTTTATTTTAATTAAAAAACTATTATTAAGCAACATTTTTATGGCAACAACAGTGACGTCTACCATTGTATTACTCCAAATTATCATCTTCAAATACACTTCCCCCTGCAAGTGCTCTGACTCATTGCTCTGTAAGAACAACTTTTATGACCAAAATTGGCCCGTCCACAAATGTGTCAGGAGACAGTTTTCTGTGAGTCAGTGATCTCAAATACACAGACTGGAAGGGCATGCAGAAAACAATCTGGGCTTACCTCTAGACTGACACACTTGTTTCTAAGAGCAAGTATCCATCCTGTCTCATTGCTTGCCAGGCTCACTTCTCCATCAGCTTCCAAAGTGCAAGGCCCAAGGACAATACCAAGGATGCCCTTGTACTTGTCACTTCTCATGGCTGACATCTTCAGTTGGTTGTCTCTGGCAATTCCCAAAGAATGAAGTGAAGGCAAAGAATGCTGGAAGTCAATTTCCAAATGAGGCTGGGTGTTAGTGGTGGCATGGAGTTGCAGGCAGGCAAACAGGCCACGAAAAGAAACATTTCCAAAGAAGATGACAGTAAAATTGCTGGTAAATATTGACCCATTCAGTGAAACTCTTGCTGGAGTCTGAAAAATTACAGAAAACTGTTGTCAAGTTTGCTTTCCTGTCATGTCATATACTGTTTTTAAAAGCTCATATTGCTAGAAGAGAACTGTCCCCCTACACCATTTTGTATTCATCCTACATAATTATAAATGTTGAAACAAATGGAGAAATGGCCTAAAATCTTTATTTTAGAGTTCCATAGTAGAAATAACAGGAAGAAAACCCAAACCAGTAATTAAGGGAGTGAAAATGTTTGAAAGTGCACACAAAACTTCCAGGTAGTTCATTTCTACATGTCTGACACCTTCAGTACTTAGATTCCCTTCATGGTAGTTAAGACACTGTGTTATTGAGAGCAACGTTTATAAATTAAGCCAGTACCTCAACATGATGAAATGCAATTGCACCATTGCAAAGGCCAGAAAGTTGTTTGTTAGCAGATTCTCCGCTGCAAGCAACCTGTTGATGTTGTCAACAAAGCACATTTAGAGCATGAAGAAAAGCAGGGAGGACTAAAATTCAAAGGAGCGAGTTACAGGGCTGCTTTAAGGATCAAATGGATGAAGGTGCCAAAACATTTTAAGATTAAAGGTTAGAGATCAATTTCAAAAAGATAAACAGTTCAGTGTTTGGTGCACTAAATATATTACAATATACAGCAGGATTTCTGCAAACCTCTAGTACACGTGGAACAATGTCCATCAGTCCTCCCACATCATGGTGAAGTGAAAGAGAAATTTCCATAGCAATGCCAGTGGTTTTCTTCTCTATTTCAATTTTGAGCTGCTGCGTCTCCAGTGTGGCTGTTATCCCTGCAGCAATCTTTCTGGAGAAATTCTATGCACAAAAGAAACCAAATCATGGAAAGAAACAAACAACAACATCACAGCAACAAATGGGAAAGGCAGAGTCTGTTTCACTGTGCTTAAACATCACAGCCTGTGTCAGGGCACCAGCACTGGTAAAATAAAAGTGCAAATTCATCAAGGCAGCCTCATTTCTAATAGAGATTGTAGTGTTATGCCAGACCTTCTAAATGCAGTGTACCAATAATTCTTCTGGCTCCAAAACATATTGAGAACATTCAGTACCCTGAAGGATTTGAGCCCTCAGGCACAAACAGTTAAAACACTGACACTACTAAAAAGCAAGGCAAAGGAACTGTTTAGAATGCTTTCTCTGCACACCTGTGCGTCTCACCCTACCATAGTGGTTGAACCCACCCATATATTAGCATGTGAGTTACTTGAGCCTTACAGTGGATGTCTGAGGTAGCAAAATATTTGAACCCTTCCTTTATGGAAGGATAATCTGCAATGCCAAAGAGCTGTAACATTCACAGATCTATAGCAGAAATGCAGATAGAGAGAACACTAGCCAAGAGAGAACACTAGCCAAGCAACACCATACCAGGAATCATGGTCCATAGTGCTTCAGTGGGGAGGAAGTTCCAAAGGGAAAGCTGTGCTACACACCCTTCTCCTCTTTAGCAGCCATCCAAAGGATGACATCAGGACCAGTTAAATCCAGTACCAGATGCAACACAGTCCTGAGGCCGACACCTGATGGCTGCACGCCTTAGGCCTGCTGGTCCACGTCCCATTTATAGGGGAAAGATAAAATTGGACAAGACATCTGTTCATATGCAGCAAAGCAATTCATTTAAATGAGAACTGAATGTAGCATCTCATTTAGCCTAGATTCAGCTCCAAGAGCTCAGATGACAGGTTGACAGTACAAGGAGCCAGACAACACCTTTCTTTCATACAGTAATTTAGTACATCTCAAAAACAGAGCAGCTTTTAAAATAAATATACGCAGTGCACAGGAAAAGCCTAGAGTTATTATACATACACAAATTGTCATGCCAGAAATAAAACTTTCACAGGCAGAACTCTTCTTACCTCATAATAGGCAGCAGCTTCTACAACAGAAGGAATCCCATATTTCTTTATCTTTGAGATGTTGTGCTCTAAGCTCACAGACAGCTGGGATTTTGGAGGCTCTGTGGCCAGTCCAAACATAGCAGCAATCCTTTCACTGCCACTCTGCAGGGCTATGGCAGTGCTGTGATTTCCTGTGCCATGCTCACACGTGGCAGTAAGGATGCCTTCCAATGGCAACCCTATTGACAGGGAAGGAAGGAAAATCAATACAGCCCTTGTGGGTTGTCATTATCAATACAGAGAAGATGTATTAGAGATCAAAAGAAGCCATCCGTAGTTTTTCATAAGAAAAGACACACCTTTATATAGAAAGTGTGATCACTTTACTGATATTTATAGAAAGACATGACCTAGCTGGTGAAAATTGTATTGAAAAGGGACTGCTAAATTAAAATGTGGCATGCACTCTGGAAATGAAGGATTTTCCTTTTCTTAATAAAGGATATCTACCAATTGGTATTGTGTCCAACTCCAGTAATCAGCTGTCAAAAAAATTCAGAACAGATTTATTCTGTCCAAAAGGACCCATGCAAAATTACTCATAACTCCAGTTCATGAAAATCCACCACTTTGCTTAGGAAATAACACTTGGCATAAAACTGTGCTTAGAGAAACTGGTCAACTTAGATCCTGTGCAGGAACACAGATATACAAGAGAGAAATAATTTACTCTGAAGTATTTCAAAACTCTTTGAATTATTTCTGTGACCATTTTACTGTATTTTCTCAACAATATTAAAAAGAATGCTGCTAAGACTGGATCACATTTTGTTCCGGTGTCAGCAAACACAACTCATCTATTTCCACTGGTCAGCCAGATAAATTCACCTTTTTACACCACACCTTCAAGTCAGAGTTTTCTTCCTACCTGCATTTTTTAAAAAGTTGATATTATGTGTGAAAGTCCCACTGACTCTGCCGTGCCCACGATCCATGACATTGAAAAAATCCACAGAAAGAGCCTTCTCATCCACCTGGAAGCTAGCTAGTCCCCTTTTCCTCTCTTTACTCAGTTCCAGGTGTCCTTTCAGTCTTGCCTCCACTGGGATTGCCTGACTGCCATTCTGAAACATGGCAACAGTGATATTGTGTACGGTGGTATTCCCAAACACGTTTCTGTTTCTGACATGGAGTCCATACAGTCTTTTGTTGACCATCACATTGATGTTACCTGAAACAGGCAGAAATTATTACTGTGGAGAGAGATTCTTGGGACAAAAATAACCACAGTTTTAGAAGCAGTATATAAATTAACCATTAATTCAATATCAGGAGGAAGCAGAAGAATTTCCACTTGTTATAATGTGTAATTTTGCCTAATCAAGAGAGCAAATCAATTTTGCCTTGGGGGTTTCTCTACCAGTGAGTGCCTGTGTTTAAAACAAATTACATAATAGTATTTCTAGCAGCTGTTTCTTTTTATTCACCAAGCTGTTTGTGCCCTTAGGCCATGGACTATACTGCACTTCCTCTGAAGGAAAATTTACACAGGGACTGTGACCTATTACTAGTGTAATTGCAGGCTAAACAATCCCTCCAGAGCTCTGCAGTGACCTGCTCCACCCATGGAGCCATTCAAAGGAGTAAGAGTTTCGAGTCAGCTCCCACATTTCGGAAGAGGAAAGAGGCCACCCACTACTTCCTTCAATCCATGAAAATATGAAAAATTCCGAACTATGTTTGTCCACTGAAAAGTTCCCTCAACCCAATGACCCAAGGTTCATTTTGCATGCTAAATACTCTCCTCTGCATTATACAGAATCACAGAATAGTTTGGGCTGGAAGAGACCTTAAAGCCCATCTTGTTCCAACCCCTCTGCCGTGGACAGGGACACCTTCCACCAGGCCAGGCTGTTCAAAGCCCCATTCAACCTGGCCTTGAACACTTCCAGGAATGGAGCAGCCACAGCTTCTCAGGGCAACCTGTTCCATTTTCCAACCACCCTCATAATGAAGAATTTCTTCCTACTATCCAACCTCATCCTGCCGTCTGTTAGTTTGAAGCCATTCCCTATTGTCCTTTCACTCCAGGCCCTTGTCCAAGGTCCCTCTCCAGCTCTCTTGGAGCCTCTTTAGGCACTGGAAGGGGCTCTAAGGTCTCCCTGGAGCCTTCTCTTCTCCAGGATGACAACCCCAGCCCTCCCAGCCTGGCTCCAGAGCAGAGGTGCTCCAGCCCTCTGATCATCTCTGTGGTCTGCTCTGGGCTTGCCCCAACGGGCACACATTGTTCTTCTGTTGGGGCCCCAGAGCTGAATACATTGTGCAGCTCAGGAAGGATTACACTAAAATTAAGAGGCTTCCTTAGGTAGCTACAGATTAGAACAAAACACAAAGGAACAGAGTACCATCATGAATGTTGTTTTTGCACTTCAGTAATCCATCCAGAGAAAGAAGATGAGGTATGGCCTGTAATCCAGTGAAAGTGTGTTGAACTCTTCCATTTAGGGACAAAACAAAACCAACTTTTTTCTCCCTGGCTCCTATGAAATCCATGTGAAGCCTATTTTCGTTAAGCTTCAATTCAGAAGACAACAGAAGTCTAAAAAGACAGACATAAAAATTGCTAGTAAGATATTATTATGGTTGATTCAGGATTGTCAAGACACCTCTCCTCACTCAAAGCAGGATCAATCAGAGTAGGGTGAGGATCAATCAGAGTAGGGTGCTCAGGAGTGTGTGCGGTCAAGGTTTGGAGTATCCCCAAGTATGGAGATGCCACAGACTTTCTGGGCACTTGTTCCAGTGTTGTGAATCAGGCAATCAGATGCCTTGCAGTCAGCACATGCTGTTCACCAGACATTTACAAACCTCCTCAGTAAAGTTTCACAGACTGGCAGACTAATTTTTCTTTAAATTTCTTGAATGCTTTTGTTATGGTTCCCAATAAAAGAAAGAGTTGGACAGAGTTTGAGTTGGAAACTAATCCCTCTCTGTCACAATATGAAATATCTCTTTGGTGCTGATTTAAAAGCAGCATTAAGAATTCAGCTTAAAAAAGTGCTACCATCATTTGAGTTTCGTAAATGAACCAACAATATTTCTTCGTATCTTGGTACTTAATTGAACAGTGTCAGAGAAACACATCACAGCTTTTTAGGGAAACCTGCTGGAGCAACAAAAAGCTCCATTTTCAGTGTTTTAAGACTGAGACAATTTTCACATTACCTTCAACAAATTATCCACTGAGCTATCTGACTTTCTAGACTCAAGTATACTACACAAAATACCTAAAAATGAGGCAATTACTCCAGTTTTCATAGTGTTAGATTTCCTTCCTAGAAATTGGAACCCTCTGAAAGACTTATGATGAGTAAAACCTGAGTGAAAATCCACTCCATGGGAAGAACAAAACTAATAGCTCAGGGAAGTAAGATTCATTCCATCAGTCAGCAACTGAAGTCTGTACAGACTGCATCCTTTTTTTAGCTGTTCCCCAGAAACATTCAACAGTTTATTTGTCTCTGTATTCTCCCTGTAAAACAAATCCTAAACAAATTTTCTTTCCAAAAATTTTAAGTGTTCTGTTTTCCTTCCTGTGAACTGTAATTAATCAGCTTACCCTGGTATTTAAAAAAATAAATGCAGTACTGGATGCCCAGAACTGTAAGCAAGCTGCAGAACCACATGAAATATCCTTCTTGGAATATTTTATCTTATTTTTAGTGTTACTAGTAAATCTAACGTGCTTCATCTATATTGTAGTAACTTCTGATTTCTTTAACTCTTATTTTCTAATTTTCCTTATCCCATCTAATTGGTAAACACTGGGACCTCTGCAGACACTAAATTCTTCACTATACACTTCCTATTTGTGAAATTTGAAAAATCAGCTTAAACTTGGGAAGGCCAAATTTCTATTTCCCACCTCTGCCACCTCAAAGCTTTCTACAATATTTTTAAAACCTTATAATAAACACTGGGAAGTGCCCTTTTCCACTGGCATAGCTTCTACCATCCGTTCATTCAAAGTTCTCTGTACAAAGTCCTAGGAAAGCAACTAGAACCCACAAACACAACTTATACCAACTTATGAAGCATAAGGAGCAGAAGTATTTCAATAATAGGGATAACACATGAACTGGCATTTACTCAGCAGCCTTGCTGCAGCCACATGAAAGCAATTACATTTAAATTTGTATCACAGAAAACTCCTCAGTTCCTCAATTAACCAACATTCTGATTTCTCTACCTTGATGGAAATATTTTGCCCATGAGCTGGAACTGTACTAATTCTGGGTTTGTCAGGACTGTCTGATGGAGAAAAGTCCTCAGTTCAACAGTTTTGGCATTCCTCCTATTTTCATTGTTCACATCAACCTCCAGCATCAGCATGTCCCGTCCATTGGAATGAAGGTGAAGAGAGCCATTGACATTGTTTTCACCATAACTCTTCAGGGCTGCCTGGGCCTGCACACAGAGAAAAAGGAGAGCAGGACATCGAGGACCTCAGATTATAATACACAATACTGAAACATCAGTTTGGGCAATGAGACTGCAGACAACAAGTTGGAACTGGGCAAAAGCAGAGAGGGGAGTGAAGGGGGAAAGGAGTTTTTAGTTCTCATCTTTGTTTCTCATCATCTAACTCTAATTTTATTTGGCAATAAATTAAATTAATATTGCCCAAGTTGAGTCTGTTTTGTCTGTGAAGTTAATGGGTAAGAGATCTCCCTGTCTTTATCCCAACTCTGTCACCATGCTAGAGCTTTCAACAAAAAATTCTGAGCTACATTGAATTTTAAGTACAATTTAACTCAATGTTGAGAGTTTTTTGAATTTCAGCCAAAACATAAGCCAACTATACCAACCACAGGCAGCTATCTAGCCAGAACAAACTCTGAGTTAACTGTTTCCCTAGCATTTTACACCTCTCCACCAGTCATTGAGTGTATGAATTGCAAAATCTTCAAGCAACAAGACTGTAATTACCAGGGGACTGACCTGTAAAGACATGTTCTTGTTGATGATGGCTTTTACACTCACACCACAGTCAAAGTGTTCCAGTTTAGTCTGCCTGGAAAACAGCTCCCCACTTAGGCCCATTGCTTGTGGAAATTCAAGCTATTTGACAAAGTAAAGTATCAGAGCAGAACATTGCATTCCCACCAACTACCTCATGTGATTTAACATCTGAACTTCTAGCATGAAGCAGAGGATGAATATAAACAAAGATGTGTAAAAAATTTTACCAATTTTATCCCAAGATGCTGAAAAATAAATCAAATGCGGTAAAAAAAAGCATGAAAACAAAAAGTCAATGTGTGTCTTACATTATTGATACAAATTACTGATCCATAATTGGACCTGCTGAGATACCTACAGTTACTTGTCAGGGCCAGGACTTGATTGGATTAGGACATTTACCAGCATCAAACAATTACAATTCTAAACACAATGCAGTAAAACAGTCACCAACACATAAAAAATAAAGTGCCAAAAATTAAAACCACCAATACCTGGAATGAGTGGGTCACATCCACATGTAAAAGATGTCTAAAATCTGCCTCACTGGATTTGTCCTGATACCTCCCTAGAAAACTGAGAACATCTTCCTTATTCACCTTTAAGATAGTCTCAAGCTCATGCTTCACCTGTGTGTTAAGAATGGGAGTAAGAAAACTGCATTGAGTATTAACCCTGCGTATTATGAAAGATCACAGAAGTCATCTCTACACATCATGAGAAATGAAAGAGCTGCAAGCTTTTATGTTTTGGCTCAGAATGAAAAACAAGAAAATCAGGGAAAATAGCTACATTTGGTAAGAAAGATGAATAGATACAGCTGGATAAGGGGGAGAACCCTGAGTCCATTCTATCCCAGTACTTGTTATTATTAATAACATTCATGCATAATAATATTCTAAAAAATAATGGATGGAGTATTCTTATCCTAGATTAATACACAACATATTATACAAAATTAAGGACGTCCAAGGACATAATCAACCTCTGAACATTTTGGTTGCAGCAGCTATGTGGTGAGGGAACTAAAGACCTATAGCAAGTTAGGTCTGAAAAGACAATAAAGTGTAAATCAACAGGTAATTAACATCTCCTAAGTAAATTTAATGGGAAATTTACTCACATTTTGATGACTTAGAGTTAAAATGCACATTTCAACATCTTTGGGGAACATCCTGTAGTTATAAGGATGAGTTAAACCAGCACAAATCTAAAAAGACATTTGAGAGGAAATGCAAGGAACATAAGATATATGCAGTAAATCACTCATTTACAGGCTGTTTTGGTATGTCAGATTAAAGGAAGTTCTTGGATAACTTACATAAGGGTTTTCAGGCTGGTAACCAAGTATAAGAGTCTGAACTGTTTCCTCCATCCCATTTATCAAAACTTTTGTTTCCATGAAATAGTGCTTTTGCTTCTTGTCAACAGTAAATGTCTCCTGCAGAAGGAAGCTCTGTAGAAAGGGCACTTTAAAAGGATGCCTGGAAAAAAACCAAGAAATAAACATAGTGTAAAAGATCTTAATAGACAACTACAAAAAGAAATCATGCAAAGATCATCTTGAACCCCAAATTTATCATTTACGACCAGGGTGTCAGGTACAGAAGTAAAACACATAGGACCAGAAAGTTTAAGAAACTACAGAGGATAATTACAGCTTCATACAAACTCCACACACTGACCAGAACTTTTGATAGAGTTTCCGTCCTGAATTTGGTAAAGGCCTGGAAGGGCATGGGAGAAGGTGCTGCTCTAAAATTCTGACATGCATAACCAGCACATGCACCTTCTATACCTGCATAGCCAAGATTTCATTTCAAATAGGGACAATGCCCAAAAGCTCCTGGCAGGTTTGAAAATCTCACCCATCCTCATTTTATGCTTTTTGTACAAACAAAAATCTACATGCCAAGGATCTGGTGCAACAGATGTTCAGCACTACACAGCTTTTGGAGTAGTTTACTAACTTCAGTGCAATGTTTTATGGACTTTATTAAATGTTTCTGCACATTTACTTAGTCAGACTTCTTGGAAACATGCACAAACTTTTATAAACTCAGACACTGGACTGCCTTTATACATGTTAGAATATCTGGTACAGCTCTTCATTTACATTATTTTTAACTGAAAAGACACCTTACAGTGTTTTAGTTATCTCTGAGCTGCACAGTGGCTCCTAAGGCAGCCTGTGCACTCCTGTTGATCCTGCTATGCCTTAAGAAAGCTGAGATTTCCCCAGAGATGATCCAGATGTCTCTAGTCTGAGCATATGTTTTTACAAAGGCCTTCAGGCTGTGTTTTAGAAATGGATAATGAGGAGAGACATTTCAGGGACAGCCAATATGTAGAAGCAGTGCACTCATTCTCATCAGAAAATAGAAACATATTCCAAAATCTAAACAAGACCGTTTGTTACATGTTTTAAGAGGATACCTTTGGCTTTAGAATGGCTATATAATGGCTAAGGACTAGCAAAAAGGCACATGGATGGCACAGAGGATCACATCTGGATTTTGGAACTTCTCATCTCTTCCAAGTTTGGATACACCACAAATCCTGCTGTTTTCATGCAAGGAGGCTGTCGCCCTGGTTTTCACAGTGCTCCATGTTTTTACTTTTGTAGTCCAGATGTCGCAGTGTCTGGACACGAACACGCGGACTCAAACAGCAGGTTAGGCAGCAGGTTGTCAGGACCACGGAGCAGCGCCAAAAGGGGACCACGGAGCAGCGCCAAAAGGGCTGCCTGCCTTTATTATCCACTTTTATACCTCTTCTAAGACAATCATACATTGGTGGATGAGGTTAACACCTCTAGCATTTTACAGGATAGGAACACAGTCTATCACCTTTCTCCGCCTTGGAGAAAGGAATGAACAACAATCTAAAAGTTCAGTAAACATCCTTAGCCGGTTAGAAAAACAAGAGCTATGTTTATAGAAAGAGCATGAGAACTTCTACTACAAAAGTAAAAACATGGAGCACTGTGAAAACCAGGGCGACAGGAGGCTATATGACTGAGTTGCCAACAAACATGTCACAGCACATGTAGTCTGTTGCCTTTGACAACTTTGTTCACTGTCATTTCAACAGAGACCAAAAGCTAACCAGCCCAGGATGCAAATAACCAGGCCAGGAAGATGCTGTGCTTGAGCAAATTCAGAGAGCCAGATGGGACAAAGCACAGACTTTGTGCATGTGGCACTCTCACTTTGTAAACCCAGAACATTTCCTAAAAGCATCAAGATGCTCATTAAATTAGACCAAAACATTCTTAAAAGATAGAAATAAGAATACTAAACCTGAAGTGGAGGGTTGCACGTTTTTGATAGAGCATCTTCTCCTTCCTCAGCTCTTTTATCTGACCTTCACACTGCAGTATGACAGGCAGACTTTTATAATCTCTCCATACAATCTCCACAGAAAAGTTTGTTGTCTTAGGCTGCACTCAGATCATGAGACCAGAACAGGAAAGGACAGTTGCATCAGATTTACTGCATTCATATTCAGGAACATCAAAATATGGAAACCATATTGTTCAACAGGTTGCAGCAAGGCTGTCATTTTACAGATCAAACCATTTCTGCTGCAGTTAAAGTCCAGATCTCCATTAATTTCTCAGGGGATTAAAAGTGACATCAGTAGAAAACTGACTCCAGCAGAAGACAAATGTCCCCTAATGTATCACTTGAGTGTCACCTATTTGCAACATAAGCAAGCCCTGGTACATAAAAAACCTAACTGGATTTTCAAAGTATGGAATGCTATGTTTAGAAAAACACTTTTTAAGACTTCCTGCAAGGTATGAATGGACCAAAGTAACTGATCAAAGTACCTCTTTCAAGGAGAAACTTCTGATTACCCTTCCTGTGCCACAGACATCAAGCATAGGAAAAAGTATTTTAAGACTGAAAGGGATGTAGAGATTAAAATAGCATATAAACCTGGGCTGTTACCATGCTCACTAGCAGACAAGAGATTCTGATTCTCCAAGACAGCAGAATCTTCCACACCTGTCATACATCTGCATCAAATTGTGAGTAATCACATCTCCAGCTCTCTTTCTAGTCACGCAGTCTCTGTTCACCCTCTCCTCCCTGACTGTCTGTCTGTAGTTGGCCTCCAAAATAGGTGAAAAGTACTCCAAACTATGCCACACAAGTTTTGTTTTCTTTTTGAACCTAGTTTTACACTGCAGCCTGTCAAAACAGACAGAAATAGATGCAGCACTGGAAGGGTTTAAGTTTCAACACTAGCAATAACATTTTTCAGGAAGAGAGTGCTGAGTCAAAAAAACTGCTTTTGTTTTTTTATTTTTTTTCTCACCGTTGGCAGACTCTGATAGCTGGCTGTGAAGTTAAATTCCTGTTTTGTACTTTTTATCTTAAAGCAGAGGAGTTTGGCTCGTTCGTTATTCTCCAAATGAATCTCATTCTTCACAAGCTGATTCCACAGAGATATTATTTCACTATAGCTATGCAGAACATTCCTTCCAAGATGATTAAATGTGGATGCCTGAAAAACAAAGACATTAGTCTGGCTGAGCTAGGACAGACAGCATTCCATTGTGCAGCAGCACAGCACAGAGGTGACAGAATGATCATTTACAAGAACTATTAGAAACGTGTGCCAGCTTTTCCATTATCAAAATATTCCAAATTACCATGCAGAGCTCAAAGTTCATTTTATCTCCTCTAAACAAGGCAGAGACAAAATCTAAATAGTTGAGAAGAAAATAGTTGATGAACCCTTTTTTCTCATTCAAGAATGTTTCTCGCATTCCTCCATGCTGTGACTGAAGCAGCAGTGACCTAAGGAGGAAAAGCTGATAAAGGAACACCTTAATCATAAACATAAGTTAAAGACTTAGACAATTGCATAATGACAGAAGTCTACCATATTGCTTAATGCACAGCAGCCATGATGCAATCAGTTTTAAACCTCTACTGCATAGCACAGTCCAAAATAAATTAAGAGGAAGCTTGGAAACCATAGACTCAGGGCACAGTAACGGCACAGATCCCGGTCCTCAAAGCCATATACTCTGTGAAGCACCATGTCACCAACCTGCAGGTATGTGGTAGCTGGTGTGTAAATGTGAACTTTTCCTTCCTTCTCATTGCCTTGATCTTTATAGAATAGTTCCAGTACGAGGTCTTTAATGGAGAGAGCTTTTCCAGTTGTCAGCTCAGATGTCAATAAATAAGCAGAATGCTGAGGCTGATGCAGTTTGTGAGCTGTGTACAGATAGAGCCATGGGGTGTCTATATTGAACCCACCTGCAAAGGACATATATTAAAGCTGACAGAAATATGGGATTTCAAGCTACCTGGATTCTATCTCCACATCAAGGCTGATAAGATCCAGGGGTTTCAGAATGAAGCTAAAATGCTACTATCAACCATTTCTCTTCCAATTGCTAAAATCTCTGGGTAGTATATAATGAAATTAATGTCCTTCACTAGTGTAAATGGAACTGCTGGAAGAGGCCAGCCAGCTAGGCTGTGATGGGTTGGAGATTTCAAAAACTTTGCTAGACAAAGCCACAACAGACGTGATCTACTGCTAGAAACAGTCCTGATTGGAGCAGAAAGCTGGGCTGTACAACCTCCAGGGTCTCTCTCTTCCAACAAAAATCTTTATCATTCTGCTGCACTCACGCAAAACTGCTCAGAAAAACCTGGCAGCAGCTTCCAATACCTGCTTTTCTAATCACAGACCGGAAATGGTTTGTGGTACTTCACCTTCCCACTTCTTCAGGCCATTTCTGGATGCATCCTTCCACTGCAGCCCAGCCACAAACGGTACATGGTCATTATACTGCACCTCAAAGTTGGTGCTGCTCTGCAAATACACCTGAGAGGTGTGCAAGTGCTGCAGCAGGGTTCTATAATTCACCTGTTTTTCCAAGACTTGCATGGTAAACTGGAAAAGAAGTGAAGCAAATTTAAATTAAAACAAGATCCCATTTTCAGGGGTGTCTAAGTTAATACACACAAAGTAGCAGGAAGGTCACAGCTTCTGCCTTTGCACACTTGCCATTCACTCTATGGATTTTCATGCATGCTCACCAATTACAGACCGAGCCAAAGCAGCTTTTGTAAATCTCTACAATCATTTTATATGAGTTAACAGTTCAAAAACCTCAGACCAAATTACACCCAAACTTTTCCAGTATTTGCAAAATTTGTCTTCTAGCAAATGTCAGCGATCTCACTGTCTCTGGGCTAAGACCTCACCTAACTCAAAATTATTAAGTTTGGGTACTTGCCTTATATTATTAGTACATACCATATTTACAAAAAAAAAAAAAAAAGTAATAATAAAAAAAATTCAAAATTTCTTCTTTGTTTGTCTGTTAAATATTTGAAGTGAAGGTCTTACTTTTCAACCATCACTATTACCTCCATGAAATAGCTGACTACAGATGAACTGGAACTGTTCTTAAGGGCTTGGCTGATCAGCAGTCTCTTCTTGTTGTTTATTTCATCCCAGTGTTTCCCATAGTTCACTTCCATCTGGGAGGAAATCCAAGATGCACTCGCTTCATGTTTCAGGTGAACCTAAAGAGGAGAGCATCACCTTTTTGCTGTGAACTCTGCTTTCTGTCCCTGCTGACAGCCCTGAGTACAAGTGACACAGGCACCCAGCAGAGTGCCTGGGGCAGCACCCACCTTGTGACTATAGGTGGGAGCCTGCACACAGTGAAACTCATGCCCCAGCTCCAGTCTGTACAAGCCCTGTGTACTCGTCTCCACTTGAACCTTCTGCTGCATAGTGCACTTGTGGCAAGGGGCTTTTGCCTCTCCTGTTCAAGTTAAATCACAAAGTTACCTATTCAAATAAATCAGAAGTAATCTTTCAAAATGTTAATAGTATAAATCCGGCACTGGCTTCAAGACTTCTGTTTTGCAAAATATCAAAGTTAGATTTGTCTGTTTTTACAGCTACATACTTGTTGATTTATCCTACAAATGCAAAGGAAAGCACAAACTTCATTACTTAAGCAGAATTTTACCTGGTTGAAGTAAAAGCACTACAAACTAATCCTGATCAACCTTTGCAGCTTTCTTGGTATATCTCACAACAACTGAAGATTTTCTGTTACCACCTACTGCCAACATCATGACATTACATGACATTTCATCTTAAACAAAAAATAATAATGAACTTCCAGCCCTTCTGGAGGCTGAGAAGAAAATTAAAATAATGAATTTGAAGTTCCAACAAATAAGTAGGATTACTTTTTAAAACAAAAAGCCCAGTACTTCTCCAAGGAAGTATTTGCTGACCACTTCCGGTGGAATAGTTGTCAAACTGGGTTTATACCAAAGTATAACTACTCTCCAAGTCTCTAATTTCACAATGACGTAGCTATAGCCAGGCACCGTAAGATACTGCTTGTTTTGATTGTATTAAGTATATGCATGCAAACATCTGAAAACACTAATTAATGAGGAGCAGTTCTGACTGAAAAACTGATTTTTAATCAAATGTTGGACATGCTTGTGAAAAGCCCATTTAAAAAATGAATTGTTTTTATATGCAGACTCAAAGAGTAAAGCTTATCCAACTGAGAAGAGAAGCTTGTCCCAGGTTTCAGATCACAGTTTGAAAATGAACTGAAATCTTTCTATTGTGTTCTAAACACAGAGGCAAATCTTGTAGGAAAAATGAGTAATACAGAATACTTTTACTTTCCCTGTTTTTCAGTGTACCTAGGAGTCCATATTTTATCTGCAGACCATGAGCCCACAAGCCCTCACGCTGTTGGAGAAGAGCGACGGCATTAACTCCAAGAACACCTGGAAGGTGAGCCTCCCCTTCCAGCGAGTATTGTCTCAGCTTGTCATCAACCTTTTTCTCCAGAAATGCTACAGAACGAATAGAAATGATTATGCAGTGGTAGAACTTGAAGGTACTTCAGCTAGTCAAAAGAATACTACATACTCTCCCACCACAATGAACTCCCTGTGTAGTGAACAGATAAAAAGACACAGAGCTGGATGTTCAGTCTCTTTCTCCATCTCCACAGACAGCCTGCAGACCACACTTCTCACAACCTGCTTCAAGCTTATTGAAATGAATCCAGTCACAGCTGCTTCTCAAAGGAAATAAATTCCTTAGACAGACCTTTTAATTAATAAAGGCCTAACATGTGAACATGCAGGTGTTTACCTCTACATCAAGTCAGAGCAAGGCTGTGGCTTTGCAGCAGTGAAACTGGTGCAGCCAAGTTCTCAGGTGCCAGGAGTCTGAAATCAGACCAGAACTGGCTTTGATGCAGTCTCTGGCAATTCATGTGAAAGCTAATGATGAAAATTTCACCAAAAGATCCTCTTCCAAAAAGCAAACTGACCTTCTGCATCCCTTAAAAGTCAGTTCTATTTGAAAGTGCTGTGGAACCCTATGACATTTCAGTCAAAAATGAGAGCCTTAAACATAAATTACTGGTTTATTTCACCGTATTATTTTAATGTATTGATGTTTTACAAATGTTAAGGCTCTCTTTCTGATAATTTCTTTTGTATTTTCTTCTTAGCTTATTTATGAGTAAAAAAGTCTTCAAGATTTTTAGAACAACAGGTCTTAAGAGACATTTAGCTACAAATACGTGTCTCTGCATTGTTTTGTACTAACAAAAGTGAAAAACAGCTGTTATTGTTTTGGCATGTTTTTGTTGAGTAATTCCTTATATCTTATTTCCTTCATCCTTTTCAGTAATTCAAAACAGATTTTTTTTAAAAAAATTTCTTTTATTCTGAAATATATATATTGGTATTAATTTATGAAGGATAATAATTTTAAAAAGCAGTCTTTATGGATTTGAAAGGAATTTTAGGACTAGATGTCCAAAACCATTTAACCCTATCAAATAAGTGCTCCAGAACTTACATTATTACAGCAAATACTTACTGTCCTCTAACCTGAAATAAATGCAGCATCCTTCAACAAATTATTCAGAGATGCTGAAAAAGCTATCTTCTTGCCAAGCTGTTTAGTGATATTTCCTGACAGAATGATAGGACTGCTTTGCTTTATCAGCTTTACCTCCAGCTGGGTCATGTATCTCTGCTCTCCACTCAGCATCTGCAAATCTGTCATTCCCTAGAATAAACAAATAAATCAAAAAGCCAACTCCAAGACCCTCAACGAGACAAGCTGATTAAGTTTTGAGAAAGCAGTAGTATAGACTTGGGTGTTTCAGGAGTGACATGAGAGGAAGAAGAAAATGTATATTTTTCTATGCACCTAACAACAAACCTTCCACACCCCACAAAGCCTAAAACTTGCCATTGGTAAATAATGGGGAGGAAGGATGAATTTGTTTTTCCAGTTACACTGAAGTCACAGTGGTGCAAGATGCTACTTCTTTCAGCTTCTGCTGGTTTTAGGACTGAAATCAGTACAAACGTTGCAATACCAGGCCAGAAATTAATACGGTGTTACTAAAAATACTGGCAGTCTCACAGAGATTTAGGTTAAAATTTAGCACTGAGTCTATCTCAAAAATATGTAGTAAGGAGAACTGGTAATTTCTCTGATGGATTGCTCACAAAACCATTTTTCAATAGTTGTATTTTCATTGTCTTTCTTTTCTGTGCTTTTATGTAAGTATTCATCCTAGAATAAGAGCTTGTAAAATACAAACATACCTTTATGTAATACACATCTCGGTCATCCACTATCAGCTCCAGGTGTCCAACTCGTGAATTTTTAGAAAACTCAATTCTCCCTTGGAGAAAAAGAAAACTCTTTTTTACTGTTCAGTGATGCTTCATAAAACTGTACTCAAAATGATAGCTTGTTATGAACAATAGATATAGAGATAGTAAAAATATCATAAATATCAGCTCAAAGGTAAAAAGTTAGAATCAGAATTTGCAAAGGCATTTTGAAAAGTGCCCTCTGAATAAACTAGTAACTTTGAAAGGATATTCTAAGGAGAATAATTGAGAAGAGGCAATGAAGCTGTCTCCAACAAAAACAGCTTAGTTCTGGAACTGATTTATATACTTCCTTTAGGTCTGTGCTAAAACTTGTAAACTGTGTTGTGCTGTGACGATATTTCAGGAGCTCAGAATGCTGTGCACACAAAGCTTTGCACAGTGTAGGTAAATCTTCCTTGCAATCCATTTGGAAATAACCAGGATCAAAAAAAAAAAAAAAAAAAAAAGGCATGGAAAATTCTAAATATGTGATATGGTAGAATACATCAGCACAAAACATCACCTGACCAGAATGCCAAAGAAGCTGAAATATGTTGTCTATATTATTACCATGTATTTATCAGTTTATATTTCCTCATCTGGTCCATAGACTTTGTGTTCTATGTTAAACTGTGATTAAAATGTTATTTTTTATTATAATGCATGGCAATATCATAGTCAGTACTTAACTGATTTAGCAAAACATAACTTCATATCATAGCTAACAGGACACAGCAAACTGAAACAGTAAGGCAAGTTCAGCATATGTAAAAGATATCAGAACAATCCATGTACTTTAGCCTTCATTTCATCAATGCTGGTAACAGCTTTCTTCTCTAACATGATTTTATGAACCAGGTACTGAACCTCTGACTGTGCAAAATACAGTCTTAACCAAGATGCAAACCCCATTGGGAATGGGTGCTACCTAAAGCAGTAAAATGAACAGCTATCACATAATAATGTAGTTTCAGCATTAGATTAGTGATTGAAATATACTGATATTTCTCAGTTAATTGTAATGAAGTTCTCCTAACTGATATAATGAAGTTCTCCTAACTGATATTAGCTGATGATCAGGCTCTTAGTTGAAAAACCTACCATCAATCTCAATTTTTTTCTTAGGATGTATAAATTGGATTCTGAATTTCTTCTGTGGGACACTAAAACTTAGGTCAACACCAACATCTCTTTTCAAGTCTGACTTTGGAGTCCCAATGAAGAGATGAAAGACAGCTTCACTTGGGATCCATGAATTCTCCTGAAAGAAAGAAAAGAACCAACCACACTATTCATTGGCACACCATTTACAAAACAATCTCTCACACTGAGACAACGGATTGTTTGTGTGTGCTGTTTCGTAGACAAAAAGAGTATGTACCTACTATCAGCATCAGTAATTTGTGTTCAACATATCTTCCCACTGTACTGGGAATGGAATTAATAACAATGCAGACCTTGGAATACAGAGGGTTGAATATGCAGTACTGAGATTTAGCACTCTGTCACCAGAATAACCAACTAAAACAAAAGCTCAAGCCCAGCGTGCCAGTGGGTACCTGAGCAATGTAGTTATAGGCAGCTTCCACCACGTACTGCTGCAGGCCTCTGTCTTGCTTAGTTAATGTCACAGCCACTCTCAAAGGTGCAGTAAGGGGGAAAACCAAGCCACTGTCTGTGTCAGGATAGGACATTTCAGAACACAGCTGCCAGCCAATAATCTCAGACACTGGTGGAAGACAACAGTTGAACATTTAGTTAGAACAGCAAACAAAACATGAAAATGAACATTGCACTGTAGACTTTTTAGAAATAATATGTGAAAAAAGGAACTCTACTGAATAAAAATGATCTGTCACGGATATTTCAGAATGCATTTCTAAGACAAACATAATAGCTGAACTCACCTTCCTCCCTAGTGCAAGACCTGGTTTCTGTGTGGTCTTGAAAGACATCTATATCTTCTGTATCATTCACCACTCTGAAGTACAGTTTAGAGCTACAACCAAGAATTTTGAACAGTAATTTAAAATAAATTATGCTGAAGTTACAGTAAAATTTAAACAAAATTCTCAGATATATGCCACCTTCTCCCAGATGTGAAAAACAAGATGAAGTTCTGCAATGGTCAGTCTACATTTCTACTAATTATCACTGACTTTTATACACAGTTTCCATGTTTAATCTGTCACTGTTTTGAGATTTATCTGCCGTTCCTTACAGTCAGTATTACATTTCTCCGTTTTGAGGTATAGTCAGCTTATAGCAACTCCACTCACTTCCTGGCTTCTAGATACTTTTCCCCCCCTTAGGCTATGTATGGACATCAGTTTTGTTCCAGTCTTGAAGTTCTTCCAGGACTTCAGGACTTCATTAAACTGCTGATACAAAAATCATGGTCTCTGTACGTGATGGGAGCAAGAGAGTTAATGCAACATCTAACAGACTCTTCAGTCAGGCTTTTGTTCAAACTGTGCACAGTACAGGTTTGTGATTATTTTGACTTTCATTACAGTCTGTCACCCATCCTAGCTGACAGAACCAGAATTACATCTGTAAGTTTCTCAGAGCCCTAAGGGAATGAATGGTTTAAATGTGAAGTCCAGAGACTTTTAGCCCTTTTCTGAACTGCATATCCTATGGCACCATGATGTCCCAAATCAAGAGAAACACAAAGAAGCAGCAATCCACAAACTGTAAATACTTCATCCACCGTGATGTCCAAGACATGCTGACATGTCATTTACAACATGTCTTCTCTTGGACTTCTATCAGAAATAAAAGTCCAAATAAAAGAGAAAGCCAGCAGAATAAAATGAACTAAAAAGCCTAGATTGTATTAACACATGCAATTAATCTGCTTAACATCTGACAGTTGTTGAGGTTGTTTGTTGCAATGCAACCTTTACCTAACATTAAGGAACCTAACTAAAAAACAAGCAGAAATGTTTGGGCACACTTTGTTATTACTATATTCCAAATTACTCCAGTGTTTTGCTAAATACCATCTGTGGAGGCAATGCTAAGCTTTTCCTCCACCATTTTAATATCCTGATCTAGATTCTTTGGATACTGAAGTTCCAGAAACAGCACTGATATTCAGTAGGAAAAAACAGAGGAATACAAAAAAATTAATTTCCATCTGTTGTTATAAGGCTTTGATATGAATGTTTTAATGGTAAAATAATAGAAAATGCAAAGAATAATTTCCTCTTCCTTTTCTTCTGAATGGCAGATTTGGACTATGAGTCAGACTGAAACAGCTTGTTTTCTGACAAAATCCATTTCTGCTCTATCAATCTACCTGTCAGTTAAGCTCTGATTCAAGAAAGTTAACAGTAACTGTTTTAGAAGATGCCCTTGCTTAATCTTACCTGAAATTAATTATGTCCATAGATTCTTCTGGAGTGTTCAAGAAAACTTTGAGCTCTTTCCCTTTCTTCACCTGGATTCCCCCATCAAGACTAGTAGATGTCCTCATTCCTGTTAACCACTTTAGGCCAGCTTGTCCCAGAGTCCCCACAGTTCCCATTTGGACAGAAAGCTGGACAAATGCACTGTTGAAAGATTCATGTACTTATCCTTCTATGAAAAGCAGTTTCTTTTTAAAACACTTAATTTAAACCTCTTCAATAAATACACAGCACTTGATGCTGTAACCCAGTATATTCTGTTATTAAAATCTGTTTTGCTGGATTGAACTACTTTGTTTCAGGAAATAACTGAAAAGATTGTGCATACACCAACACACGCTCTTTAAAATGAATTAAAGTACAGTTTTACTATATCTCCTAAGGAAGGGATTTGAACATAGACTTCAGCAGAAAATACTGAGAAAGGGAAAGTGATTAGAACTGAGAATCACAGGGCAAGTTTCTCTCTGTCTATACAGCACTTAGTGAAATTTAGCAACGTATTCAGCATGTACAAAAGCTACAATAGCCAGGAAAGGAAACAGCGTTAAATCATCCACTGATTTGTACATCCATAACCTGTAACTGCATGTTTGAGCCTGAGAAAAATCCACTTGTAACAGGTAAAGCATTCATAAAATCATCTGCATGCAAGCAGACTCCTAAAGGAGTTTGATTTAGGGATAGAGAGGAATAGTCAGCTTAAACCAGTACTGGAATACAGCAAGAGAGTTCAAAATCAGCCAGGAAGGACAGGAAAGCACTGCTGCCCTTACACCATGGCAACCATTCAGCAGAAGGCTGATGACTGCTTTTGTTCTTCAGGAGTCTCCTAATTAATTAATAGGCATTCACACAAAACTTTCACATCAATAATTGCTCCTTTACATCAGGAATATGTGAAAGCAACACATTTACAGCAATTATTACCTTGGCTTGATATACCCATTTAGAAAGAAATCGGACTGTTGTTTGAAATCTGCATTCCCTTTGATTTTCATGTTGATTGCTGCTGAGGCATTGACTGCCAGCTGAACAGGAAAGCCTGAAATTGCTGGAAACTGCAACTCTTCAGTAGCCAAACTCATCCTTTTATTAAACTGGACCTCCTGCCCCTGTGGTGAAAAAAACACAAAAAAAATCCAGAATTTTATTTTGCATAATAGAGTCAGCATTCAAGAATTTTTCCAGATATAACTTTTGACTGCATCTATCTATTGTGAAAGTGTTTTTACCTGAGCTGATTTGGGATATAAAGAAGAAAGCAGCCCAAAGCCTGCATATGGCCATGGCAAGAGTCAGACACCAGTCCTAACCCAGTTAAGAAAAGAATTTGCACTTAAGCATGGATGGATTTGAATGAGAGAAGCAAGAGTTAAGAACCCTTAGACAGCAGAACAAGTCTTTGCCTAATGTACTGAATGCTGTTTAAACCAAATACACAGTGGAGTCTTTTAGAGTTCAATTTAGAGAAAAAACAAGTAATATTTTGTATCTTTTACATATCTGTCAGAAAGTAGTTTCTCAAGATATTTACTTTCAAATAGAAAAAGGGTTCCTTTTACCTTCAGAAGTTTGACAGCCAACTCAGCCAGATTTAAGGAATAATGTTTCATTTGTTTTCTTAAATCTTCACAATCTAAGAAGCTAAGTTCATTTCCAAAGATTTTAATGCTTAGCTCACATTTCAGTGCCTCCTTTCTTACTGTTCTCTCAGTGAACTGCCGTGATAAAGAAAGAAAAATCAAAGGGAATGGTGTTATAATTTCCTTTCAAACTCAAACAATTCCTCAATGCAGGCTATGCTATTAGTAGAGAGACATTCAAATACTTTGGAGACCACTTAAGACCCTGGATTAGTAGCTGTTCTTTCCAGCTACACTTCAGCTCCATACCACACAAGCTGGCTGTCACTATGAACACCGCTCATGTCCAGTCCTAAGATGACAGGAAAAGGAGAAGTATTGCAATACATACCCACAAACAGATGAAGCTTCGAAAAATACAATCTCAAAACAACATTAGGGATGCCTTGATTGCCAAATAAACTGCTAGGAAGTAAAAATTTTACATTTTCTCTTCAAATGATTCTATAATACCCCAGCAACACAACATGATCATGAGCTTACTCTCTAACAAGAAACCCTAGGAAGATGAGTCCCAAGAAGAGAGATGATCTAAGACAAGCTAAATGAATCACAGTCCCTGAGTTTTCCAGCTAATACATCAAAAATTGAAGTCAATTCTCAGAGCTTTCCCGTTGTGTACATAAAACATAGCGCCCTCCAAAAATGGGTAAATTCACAAAGGGTCAATGTAACATCTGACATCAAACTGGGAAGTCAGACTGCAAACAACAGGACTCAGGAACTCAACATCAAGTAGCTGTTTACAGTGGCACAGCAGTCAATAGACAAAAGCACATCAGTATAAAGGGACCAGAGCTCAAAACAATGAGAGGAAGCCCGAACCACAGGCAACATAATCCCATGGCTGAGTATCATTGTTTTGAGACAATAAAACAATCGAAAAATACTGAAGATCTGGCTCTTAGCTGCTCTGTATTTTCTGCAGCTGTTAAATTCTCTGCAAGTGAGCAGAACGAGTTACATGTGTCTTATGCAAAGGAGTCACAGTAATCCAGAACAGTTGTCCAGTGTGAGATGGGGCTCTCTGATTGACTGGGAAATGTCATTAATTTTTCCAAAATCTACAGGTTCAGTTACCTTTTTGACTAACTCATTCATCTTACTGTATTTTCTACCAAGACAATTTTGGTTTGCTTTTCTCAGCTTTGGCTTGCCAAACTTGGTCACAAGATGATCAGCGGGGCTGTATCGCTTCAAATTCGGGTTCCTCTGCTTGACTTTCTCTGCTGCTGGGGTTTCTGACTTGTGGTTTTCTTCATTGGTATTTCCAAAAAAATAGTCACTGAAAGTAGCAGATTTCCGCCCAAAACCCTTCTCTATGAGAGTTTCAGCATTCTCCAATCGTACACCAACCTAGTGAAAAGCATATAGCAGTGAAAAGCCTAACAGTGACATGTACAGGCCATGGCCAGTTCTAAAGCAGAAAATCAAATTTACAACCAGATGCAACCAACAGAAAAGATTTGCCAAGCAAGATCATAGTAGTCTACAAAGTTTAGCATTCTACCTCCTTCAGCATTCAATAATAGATTTTTCAGTATTAGATCTTCTCGAAAAAATTAGATATGCAAAGCTCAGTCCAAAATAAAAATCCTTTTTATTCAGGTACTGTGGTTCATTTACACCATGAAGGGCCAGAAGGGGCTACTGCTATTTTGGCATGTTAAAAACAGAATTTTGGCTGGAAAACACTAACACACCCTTTTCATGCTTTGAAATAAGATTCTGTTCGGAAGTTTGCTTAAAACAGAATTACTAACACAAATCCATGGTATGTGACACTGAAAAAAATACTTTGTTCTCTTGCAAGCTTAAACTTGAGATCTGAAGGCTACATTAAATTCTTTCTTCCACGTGCACATTGGTACCTGGTACAGCAGAGGCACAGCTAAAGATGATGAGGTTGCAGGCAGGTCATTGAAATATCCCAAGCACTGGATGCTCAATGGCACTAGAACAGCGACTTCAGCTAGGTACAAATTAGTCTGTCTCCTGTGTTAAAGGAATGGTGCACCCAAGCCAATCCATTTTCCACTGTACATCAAGAAAAGGAGTCTCACTATCCTAAACAGGAACCAGAGCAGTGTCTCAGGAAGCACTAACCTTAATGTTTCATTTGAATCAACAGGAGCTAAGTCACTTTCCTAGTGCATGACACTAGCAGAATGACAGTGCCTTTATTTTGACTAAGCCCATTACACAGAGGACTCACCAGTCTGAGGTAACTGAGCTACAGCAGTGAAAAGTACACTTTGCTAAAGGAACTGCAACAGGAAAACAGAAAGTGTTTTGTACTTCAATACACCAAATGTCATTTGAGGAGGGGAATAAAAAACCACCACAATTAAAAAATCCATAAACTTGCCTCCAAGAGATTTATAGCCTGTCCCATAAGGTGAACAGTCAAATTTGTCATGATTGATCGTGGTAGAAAAGATGCAGGTGAAAAGACCACTGATGTTTCCATATTTGCACCTGCACCAGCTGCAATGGAAAATAGCAGATGTCTGTCAGCTGGGGATTAGCTTTGTCATACACTTTGCAAAATTCATAATTCTTTGGAAAACTATTACTCCACTCAATAAGAAGATGGTGAATGAAACATTGTCAATAGGCGAAACTCTTTAACTTTTTAATACAGTAAAGACATTACTGTAACTAACTTCCATTTACTGGAATTCCATATTTACTGGATATTACTGGGTATTATTTCACTAACATCAAAAAGGAAAGTATTTATAATACATAAGATACATAAATACACTGGGAGAAATGGACAGAAAATCAAAATGTGGCTCTGAAAAATATAATCTAGCATTTTCACTGAAAACAAATGAACAGATAGTAAAACAGGAAGGAACTAGTTTGACTCTTTTCTTATACCAAGGACAGCACATGAATCAGGAGGATAAAAAAAATCCCAATCCCCTGTTGCTGCAAAGGAAGTTAACTAAAGAAGGAATTAAAAGTTGATGCTCACAAAAATAATCTTAAATGCTCATTGGTTCTTAGTCTCCTCTCTCACAAGAGGCAAAGGTACATGGTGTCTGCACCTTGCTGGAAACACATTTCATATACTCCAATTAAGGTCAAAGCAGAATCAAGCTTGTATTTGCATATTTGGGTAGTATTAAAGTCATAAATATCAAAGTTCTCTGGAGCAAGTCATAAAGTGTCTGAAAAGCCATGTGGGATTTTAATAATCTGGATGCTACAAAGCATTAAGTTCTAAAACTCCACATACCTGAGTGAAACGTGACATCAGAATATGAGGAATATTTCCATGTCTCCCGGTCAAAATCGTTGCTAAGGATTTCATCAGGAATAGAATCTCGAATGTGCTCCTTCAATGGATCATCTGTCTCCAGGAGCTGAGAGAGATGACTCCAAACAAAGGAGGCCACTAAAATTCAGCAAAGAAAATCATTTGGAAATCAGAGCAAAATTACAAGAGTTTTAAAAACAGATACAGGAAATATTTTTATTTATTTATACCATTAATTCTAAGCCATTCCCTTGACCACAACTTCATTTTCAGACTGGTTAAAATCAGTCTGATGCACCTGCTGCAACAGCATTTTAAACAAAAAAAGGCACATACAATTAAACAATTGTGATTCAGAATTAGTATTTCTGCATGACATTCTGTGGAGTCCCAATCTGGCCATGTCTGTGCTGTGTTGTGGGGGGCAAATATTTCCCATATGTTCTGGAGTCTGGCTCTTAAATAGCAGCTTTTTTGTCTCCTGAAGATTAAAGGTAGGAGGCTCCAGTGCTAGTTCAATGCACAGACACTGAACACTGATGTAACTGCATTTTTCACAATACAATTTCTTTTTTTCAAATTTTGTTTTCTGAGCATGGGAATTAAAAACTAACATGTGCCCTGTGCCTTCAAAAGCACTTGTTATTCAAACATTTATTATATAAATTACTTACCTGTCACATCAACAAAAGACAAGGGAAAGAAATTAAGAATATTCCTGAGTACTGCATTAAATTGTTTAAAATACACAACATTTTGGATGGACTTAAAGACCTCCTTCATAAATCAGACAAATTAATTTTTCTTCATGGGGGATGTCACTGAGGGTACACCTTGACAGGATTTTGGAGGTGCATGCAATTTCTCTGTGTCCAAACTCTGAACAGAGAGGAACGAGTGCCCTCCAAACCACAAGCCGCATCAGCAGGTGAACACAATGCTGAGCCTGAACTCCCCATCACTGCAGGATACACTGGTCCGGACATAATATCCTGGGAAAACAGGTACCAGCTCCAAGTCAGAGCTGGCCAGGATCCAGACACAGTGCAGACAGAGCCTGCTTTCATCTGCCTGCAAACAATCTTCTAGATACCCTTCTCATGTTTGCTTCTTCTTGACAGATGTAAACGCAAAGGATTAGTCTAGAGGTATTCATCGCTGAACATTTTAGAATATCGGAATGGTTTTTTCTGCCACCTGCTTCTTTCTCACCTTAACAAAGTGCAATTTGCAGTTATCCATTTGTATTTCTAATGCACTGAGCATCAAAGCTGTTCCATACATCCTTCTCAAGAGCCTTCAGTGAATGAAATGCTGCCAGTAGAAGAAACTAATTCTACGAAAAGTCAGTCCTTACTGACTATTGCTAAACTAAAGTGTTGGAATCCAAGGCACACCTCTGGCTGCCCTGGGAGCTCAGGGCACGCCTCTGGCTGCCCTGGGAAGTCAAGAGCCCCAGCAAGGGGGTCCCGGACCCTGGCAAGAAGCCCAGAATGGCACCGGCTTTGACCTCAGCCCATGGGAAAAGTTACCAACACTGCGAGAAACATTGCAAGCCACCAGAGTGTGAAAATGAGTAGTGGTTTAGTACTTTACAAGGTAAAAAAGTAGATTTTAGGGTTTTTAATATGAGGATGAAGGGTTTAAGATGGAGGATTTTGGGCGTTGCCCTGTTCTTCCTCTTCTTCTCCTTCTCCTCTATCTTCTCTGGTGGTGGTGGCACAAAATAATTGGTAGAATGAAAAAGAGGTAGAAATTACATGTCTAGAATAGGTGCAAATTAATTGGCATAGAATAGTAAATAATAAATACGTTGTGGAGAATGGTTGGATGATGGAAAGGGCACAAAAAGGCCAGGACAGCCCAGGACTGGGCAGTGCCCGCTCGGACTCGGCTGCATCAGATGTGCGGCCGGAGCTGAGAGCTGGCAGAGATAAGGAGAAATAACTTGAAACAACATCTGCAGGCTTTTCTCATCTGTTCGGGCTCAAGGTAAAGCTTCCCAGAGGCGAAGATAAGAACCAGCATTTGTGCAGAGTACATAACTCTCGCATAACAGTATCGCAGTTTCAAAATAAAATGTCACACTCATACAAACAGTCATTTAGAAACCATCTACAAAGCATTGAGATGAAATAAAAATTGATATAGGTTGGTACCATTACACCTGCAAAGTGAATGTTGAAGTAAACGTTGAAGTATCAATTTGGAACATGTAAGACTTCAGTAGATGCTTGGCTGACCTTGGCTGGATGTTTCTTTCAGCAAAGTCTTTTGTACTTGTTTAAATAACTCTTCATGTGGACATTTCATTGCTATATAATAAGCAGCAATTCTTATTTCCGCATCTTCACTGGTTGCTTGATACAACTGAACTAATATAGCATTCTAAGAGAGAAAGATAAAAATATAAAGACAATTATGATTTACTCCCCTAAAACACCTCATGTGCACTTTCAGGCCCAGGCGGGTTTTTTGTTCTCAAAGAGCTACTGCTATATTATAGCTATTGCCTTATAACTGACAAAGTCCCTTTGTGTAACATGGATACAAATATATGTACATATTGTCTGTACTACCTTACCCACAAATTTCCTGAACAAACTGTCCTTATGACCTTGCATCCTATACTGACGAATCAATACAGGACTCTGCAACACAGAGCCTCCCTTGCCAGCACAACTGTTAAGGATGGTTTTATTCCACCACAGGGGAGACCTGTTTATCACATCTCTCACATGTGCCATAGCCAATACACAGACAACAATGGCCATGGTTTTGTTCACAGGCTATTAATTAAGATCATTACTTCTGGTCTCAATCAAAGAGCAGGACTGCAACAAATTTATTCTGTTCAATATTTCCCCAGTATCAACAAAGATGATTTTTTGGTGAACTGCCAGCAATTAAGAAACTGGTGACAGATAACTACTAACATTTTTATTAGCATTTAACAACTCCAGTCCACCCAGTTCAGCAGTTCATTTGCTAGACAATGATGTGGTATATGACAACATACAGACTTGAAACTCTGAACAAATCTAATGAGAAACACCAAGCTTTGTAACTGCAGAACAAATGAATCACACCCATCCATGCTGAAATTAAATTCTAAAAAGCCATAGAGAGATGCTTCTCCAAGTGCAAGTCCATGTGGAGCCTCCTGTTCTTCTGGCGCAGGACTGTCAGCTTTGCCCAGGCCAGCACTCCTGGCTTTGCCATTCTTTTAAATATCAAGGTATTAGAGATAAACAAGTTTTGAACTTTCTTCCATTAAAACATTTAACAAAATGTTATAACTATGGCAGCGTATTGCAAATCACAACAAGCTTCTCACATTAATACTTTATATTTCAGAGAATGAAACAGTGAAACAGACTATGGGAAAAATCAAGTCCTGTGGGTTCTCAGCCATAATGCCCCCTGCTGAAGTGACTAATTAGGAAGTCACAAACACTGCCTCAGTCACTGAATGTGTTACCTCAAATGCAGCAAAGCACATTATAGGTCTGCTCATCTGGGTGGTTCTACCCTCTTCTCCAACAGCAGAGGGGCTCTGCTGGAACACATCTACACTTGTTTCTGATCTGTTTGCATGCTTTGTAACTATTCCAAAACTGCCAAATCTGTGGCAGTGGCAGGAAGCCATTAGTCACCTCTGGCAGTAAATCACGTACCCTGACAGAGCAGGGAATGCGCCGGAAGGCTTGGACAGCAGCGAGGCGAATTTCCACTGGATGACTCTTCAGGAAAGCACAGGAGCTCAAAGCAGGGGCCAGCGAAGCTGCTGCTAGCCCTGCATTTCCGATGGCCTTCAACACCAGCTGCATCTGCAAATGCAAGTCAACGTACAACAGAAAGCTCTCCATGTGCTGTCAGCTGTACATTGAATTTTATGGCACTAATATTTTCTGTGCAAAACTCTGTTTGAAATGATTACTGGTCATTTGGGGAGTTTACTGTACTGCCTTACTGTACTGTACTCTGGCTTTACTGGGAGGACAAGACACACATGGACCCCTGTTCTATTCTAATGTCATGTGGCACTTGCAAGTAGAGCCCGGCTTAGACATGGGGGAATAAAAAAACATTTTTAAAAGCCTACATTGCAACAGAAAAGCAAAAGTCACAAATTTTAGGTACTGGAAAGGTTTTTCAAGTTCTTTGATATTTTGTCCCTTTTGATCACAGGTATTTTGACTTTTTAGTGATTCAATATGGAGTTCTGCACACAATAACTAAATTAATATTTTAATTTGTCAACAGGTAGGTGTTCTTCATACTGATCAACAGTATGAAGTTTGCTTCATAAGGAAACCCAAGACTTTTCCTTATTTCCACACACAAAAGCACCCATACTGATAGGTTGTACTTGTTGGATTGCAAAATTTTATCAGCCCATTCTAGCAAGGAATATTCATTCACTGAGCTTGTATTCATGGCTTTCTGGAAATCCAATTAATACCATTTTCATCAAACACGTTCTAGATCATAAAGGGAAGAAAAAGCACTATATCATATGCCTCTGTATAGCTAATACCTTGCTGAGATGTTCTGAATCTTGCACCGTACAGTTTCCTCCCAAAAATTTCCCAAGAGTCCTCATCACACTCTGCACAGCAGGCACACGATCACAGGAGCTGTGAGCTGAACAAAACCTATGTACAAGAGCAGTTACTCCCAAGAAGCAGCTCTGGCTTGCTCTAGGTGACTTCAGCAAAGGCTGTAAACAAGTGCAAAAAGAACAAGATGTTTCAGAAAAGTCATGAGAATGACTATTGTAACATATCACAGATAATAAAAGCATCAAAATATTTACATAGTAAAACCCCATCTCAACAAAATTACCTGGACAGAGCTTTGTATAAATCTGTGAAAAAGACTGTTACTGTAAAACACAAAAATTATGAGCCACCTAGGTTCATTACAAATTAAAAAAAGAAAAAGCAACATCCACTCACAGCAAGAGATTCAATCATGCCTGAGGTGGGATTAGAAATGAATGCAAATGACCAGAAGAAATATTCTACTTTGTCTTCCTCAACTTCTCCAGAAGCTATGAGGTCTTTCATTAGGACAACACATGCCTCTGTAGCACAAGATGGGAGAGCATCTATTAATGGTTGCCTGTAACACAAGAAAAAAGTACATCATCTCTAAAATGACCAAAATACTCAAGAATCACATAAATACATTGATTCTGGGCTTCTTTCAAAGTAAATAGAAGTCCAGTGGTTTGGCAAATGCCAGATTTCACAGAACTCAATATTATCTTTTGGTTTAGTGGCCTTATGGAAATATGCCTCAGCCTGGATGTGATGGAAGTGCATTGGTGTTTAAGAACTGTATCTAACCAGATTTTCAAGAAAATATTCAGTTGCTTTCTCTGAAAATTAAGCCACATCATGTCCCAGGTTTGACTTCTAAAGACTGAGGTACCTTAAAGCCCTGATTTTTTATTAGGGTGTTTCTTTTGTTGCATTTCACCTGTAACACCAGTAACAAATTAAAATATTAAAACTGAATTGACTAGGTTTTACTTCCTGTGCCTTTTTAGACCTTATCTAAGGGGAAAGCTTACACCAGCATGACAGACAGTACACATTTCAGCTCTTAAGACTCCCTCTACAAATATTCTATACCTGCCTCCTATACTGATGGAAGGACACTTTTTCATTAACTAGAAAGCAGTTAAACTAAATGGTGTGAAAGCATCAGAGAGTGGTCTGCATGGGATTCTTTTTCACTCCTAAGCTTAATAACCATGTCCTGAGTAAAATCAGTCTAAAGTTAAAATAAAAGAGGCAGAATAGTTTAATTACTGTCTAATACTGAAGAACATTAGCATGACTATTTGTCAAAGGATGAGAATAAACCTAACCCAAAAAAATTTGCCCCTTTTGCATCAAGTAAAGTTAAAGACATTGTTGTAAAAATAAAACCTGGCATTAGATTAATTTCAAACAGGCTGATGACATTTTGTACTGAAACCAAATAAAAAAATTGTTCCATTTTTTTCAATTTTGTGAAGGGAGAAAAATTTAGTACTGATTTTAATAATACTGGATTAGTATTTCTGATAGTCTCAAACCTCTGGATCAGAACTATTCCTGACTGCAGAGAAGTAGGGCCTTGATCTTTAAAGCCACAGTTCTACAATCAATATAAACCATGCTGAGATCCAGCTGCTACTGAAAGATGCAGCTCCACCACATCCATACTCCCAGCCTAACATCTGTCTCCTCTCCTCCACGACTACTAAGGGCATTGAAGGTACAGATCCAGGTTAAGCTTTTTCATGACAAATAGCAACATAAGCTTAAAACCAGCAGAACTGATTTCCATCCAAGCCATGACTCAGGTTTCCCATTCACATTGCTTCGGAAACAGGAAGTCTGGCTGTGGGTATAGGCATGGGACAAGAAAGTCTATTTTGTACATAACATTCATCAGCAAGGAGAGAATATCATCCCTCTGCTACATAAACAAGATCTGCAATACAAATTATTCCTTTAAAATGCTCCAAATTTCCAGCATTTGGGCACAGACTTAAAACATGTAACTATTTAAAATATTAGCAAAACATCTATTTCCCATCCATTTCTGAGTGCAATTACTAAAGGGGCCTTACCAGTTGTCTCTGCATTTAAATGAAGATCTTTGCCATAGTGCTCTTAAGGCCTCAAGAAAAAGATGTCGAAGCTCAAACACAAGAGTCATGAAAAGGTCTGCAGTCTGTAAGTGCACAACCACAACTGTAAAATTCCTGCTGTGCAGAAACCAGCTTCAGAGAACAGAGCACAAGAGGTTATACTGGCACTACCACTGATTTACCGTGTAACCTGAGAGTAAACCCTCCTTTCTTCCCCATGTCCCTACATTCCTTTCCTCACTTGCTTTTCTCTCCAGACTGTAAACGTATATGGAGAAGGGCTTTTGCTTTGCATGTCAGTCAGTCCCTCAGACCACAGTGCTCAGTGACCACCACGCACACCACTGGCATACAAATAAATAATAAACCAAAATGCAACACTGTGGTTACAATCCAGAAAAGAAAGTTATAATCTTCTCTGAGTTTGTATAGCAAGATCCTGATTTATGACCAGAACTGCTGACATGGCTTTGACACAAATGAAACAATAGTCAAGGTAACTGTGTATTAATTCTTAGGTTTATGTGAAAGATCATTTAACTGACGTTTAGGCAACACTTAGAAGTTTCACTTGAGAGCCCTTGGGCTGTGAGAAACTTTTGCATCTAACTGGAGAAAAGTCCAGGATAACTGCTCTTACCTCCGCAGGCAGCACAAGACTAGCTGGAAACATAGAGGCAGAAGAGCTGTTCTCTCTCACTAAGAGGAATTGCTACATCATACAACAGCTATTTTACCTGGTATTTTAAAGGCTATATAGCACATGAATGTGTTTCTCTGAGACCTGATCCAAAGTTCAAAAAAGAAGATAGGTCTCATTACTTGAAAAATTAGCAGAATGTTCAATACAGTATCTCATATGTTTTAATCAAACTTTATAATGTATAAGTTTTAAACATCGTCCATGTCAGATTCACTTCAATGCTTTATTCACCCCATGTGTGAAAGGCATAGACATAGGACTAAATTTCTGGTTCCAAAGAAAACATTTTTGTTCATGTAAAAATCATACAAACGAACTCCAATTCCACTAAGTCACATTTCCAAAGTTTTGGGGAGAGACCTACTTTGACTTCCAGACCTTCCTTCCAGGAGCTACTGCAAAAAACATTGAAAACATGGAGTAACCCAGTGCCAGCATTTGATTTTAATTTAAGACTGCCAAGACATTTTCAGTAACAAGAAGCTGTCTTTCAGTAAGAAGTCTGAGTAATTTCTTACTGTTTTGTTTGATAGGCTGAGGGGGTAATTTGTCGGCTCCAATATAGATATAATTTATGTTTTCATTCTTTTGGGGTTTATATTCTTTTTAGAAAAAATACATTACTTTCATCAAATTAAAATTTGTTCTCATATGTGAAGCCCCACCTATGTATTAATTCTGTTAACATTTATAATTCCATAGCTAAAATTCAGATAGATCCACATGCATTCCCTTCTATTCCACTCCATCCCATCATTACCATGAAGGTCTATTTTAAAAAGAAATTACAAACCTGGACACTATGAAGCCAGTGAAATAGATTACATTTTATGGTCCATAAAATTTTCAGAGAACTGTGTTTTATATAATTTTTTAAAAGCATTTCTAAAGAATGGGCCTTATGTGCATTTTTCCACAGGCCAATCCACTCTGGGCAGTATGACTAGGGGGCTGGGGACCATCACAGATCTCATCACAAGGAGCTGTTTGTACAGCTGCTGCTGAGCCCAGGTGGCCCATCAGCTGGAGCCTGCAGCACAGTTCGAGACAAAACTGTCAGATTGATGTACTTTCAGGTGATACAATTCTAGACTGTAGACTGACTTCATTCTGCTTCACACCGGCTGACTAGACAAGCTCCCATCTAATAACTTCGTGCAAAATTTTGCAGAGAAACAGCTATTTTTACTTTCTAATAATAAAGCTTTAGAACGAACTGTCTGAGCAGGTGGGCTGATTTCATTTTATTGAGATTGGCTGCATTGAAATTGAGCTGTCATTGCAAATTCCTCTATTTGTAGCATCATAATAACAAACTACATTCAAATCTGACTTCCATTCCCACCTCTGAAAGAAACATAAGAAAGCCTGGCTTTTATTCTACATGCTTTTCTTTCTACCTGCAGACCTACCATATTTTAAAAAAAGAAACTAGGTAGAAGCAAGCAATTAGAATGCCTTGCCAGGAAAAAAACAAAAAAAAACCAAAAAAAAACAAACCAGACCAAAACAACCAAAACATGAAAGATCATGCCCTGAAAGTAAACTTTTTTTGGGTCAGACTTGGGTCCAGGAGCAAAGCAAAGCAAATCTGACATACACTTGTACTCTTCCCACACTGCTCAGTGTATACACAGCCACATTCACCAGAGCTACTGACCAAGCACCAAAACCCAGCCAGTCACTGGAAATGCAGCCCCAGCAGAAGTGGTGTGACAGGCTTTTTTGCAGCCTCTCTCAAGAGAGAGTCCCTTCTCCCCATCCCTTTTTCCATTCTTTGTCAGTATGCAGCTTGTTCACTTAATGGTCCATTAGCTAATCTACATCCACATTGAAATTCAATCTTGTCTCATAATAGCATTAAAAAATTAAACAACAACTTTGCTTCCTTGGAAATGACACAGTCTCCACCTCCATTTTCTCATCCCTTCACTGTTTTCCCTGGAGCTGGAGGTTTTCCCTTCCATTTATTCTTGGTTTTGTGTCCTGAAAGAAATGCATAATCTCACCTCATTCAGAGTCAAACAATAAAGGGACAAACAAGCTATACATGCATAACAGTGCAGCTGTCTCCCAAGCAACACTGTGGGCATTCCCATAACTTCTTTCCTGGCCCAAAGGACATTTTACTAGTTGAAATGAGGGATGATAAAGATTCTCTTTGAAATGTCTTGTCACACAGAAAGAACACCCCGAAACAGTGAAAATGGTTGACAACCAATCAAATCCTGTGCTGGGACAGGCACATGATGAATAATTCACCTCTCTTTTAGGCAGTGGCACAGACAGCAGCCACTTGTGCTAATCTTAGTGATTTACAAAACAAATTTCCCACACATGAAGCCAGTAAGCCTCTTTGGAGGCAGAAGTGACATCCCACTGTTACTGGGAAAAATCATCTACCATTCTTTCAAAGTCACTGAATTAAGAGTGTTCCATAGAAGGTAGGAACCTTTCTCAGGTCTGTTGCAGTAATTTCTTTTTGCAACATTTTCCAGGCAGTATGTGGCCCTCTAGCCTCTGCCTAAACACCATTTCATACTGCTGGAACACTGACAACCGCATGGAATTAAGCATTATCATTCCCAAAGAGGCTGCTTTTATTCTATATTAGCACCAACCATTATTATATGGTTCTCTTAGCCCTCCATAGCCACAGTCTCCACAGCAGGCAGGTAAAAGAAATGGCAGACCCACTTATAACTCAGAGACAGAAGTCTATCCCAAATATTCTAACACCCACAAAGGCCACCTACTGCTTTTCTCCTCAGCCTGGTGCCAAGGCCCTTGTCAGGCTGTGGTACCAGGTCAGACTACGATCACCATTTAACAGATTGGGAGTAAGGTCTGGGGCTGGAATTTATCACAGCTGACTGAAGGTGCTGGCTTCAGCAGCTGTGACTTATCCTGCTCCACCCTGTGCCTTCCCCTGAAGCCTCACACACAAAACATGAAGACCCACCTGTGCTCATGAATCAGAGATGATACTAAGAGAAAGGTGAACACACCCAAGATATCACTGCAGAGCTGGAGTCCAGCACTGCATTTCTCTCCAGTCCCCATAAAGCCTCTACTCCATCCCCCGGTATCTGTGTCCAGCGCAGGGGAAAGACAGGCAGAGCTTCCATTGGGACTTAATCTAAACAAAGGAAGGTGAGTGCCTTCTATGCTGGGTCTGAAGTGTTCTATTAACATCACTTGTACCTATGTGCATTTACAGGAGAGATCTCAGCCCCTCTGCACAGGAAATAACCTTTCTCCACAGTACAAACAATCTAACAAGACAACATCAGAGGACAGGGAATATATCAGGAATGAGCTGATTAAACTCATCAGTGGCAAATTCGTGGAGGCACCAATGCCCTGTTTAGTGCCTTCCCCATTAGACCATACTTGTTTTCTACTAATATCCTGACCAAAAATCACTTAAAGAGTGCATTCTTCTGTTTTCACATGGACTTCTTTTTTTCCTTATTTTTCTCTGTAGGAATGTCACTACTAGCAAGAACCACTCTATCTGAAGGATAATGGGATATGAAGTGTCCTCTCTTTGCCCTCGGTTGATCTCAGGTGAACAGTGGTTAAGCACAATCATCTGTTGACCTTTCTGTATTGCACATAACAGGTATTCTTGATAACCTCTGAATCTCACAGAGACAGGGATCTTCATTTCAAACATAGTGACAATTACTGATTCAACTGCTGCCAGTATCAACAAAAAATACAAGACCTAAGTGAGCTAAGGAGACAGGCAGACCCTCATCTAAAATGATGGTCGGCATAAAAAGTATTTAAGCCACTGCCTGTTTGTTCCACATGACTGGAAGATTCCACCCTATCTTAGCAGCCTTTGTCAATGAAAATGGTCTAGGGGGCAGAGATTCCCTCTGGACCCAAGCAGCATCCCCAGAAAAGACAATGGTTATTAGCAGAGTTCATCAGAAGCACAAGGAACTTACCAGCCAAGACCCAGAGGCAAGGGTTTCACGTGCAAACTGTTTTGAGGGGATGAGACAATATAAGGACAGCAGAACTCCAATAAGCATGGAAACAACAGCACTACCAGGGGTAGTATCCCACACTAAAGGTGTAAAAATGGTGTTTTACAATAAAGTATCAAAAATGCCAGTGACAACCCAAACCAAACACTTTTTATGTTTTGTTTTTTTCACAGCAAAACAAAAATTTGGGACATTTTCTTTCAGATTTGGGACAATTTCTTTCAGATTATCTTAGAATATAATTCAAAATTGCTTTTGCCTAATATTCGGCACTACAGGATGCTTTGACTCATCAGTGTGATTTATTGCTTTTATAAGAAATGACACCTCAAACCATTTTCTCTAATTCCACATTTAAAAATGCCCAAAACAATGGAATGCTTCAGTATTTCAAAATTCCTGCTCTCCTGGTCACCTCTTATGTGTGCAGGAGAATTCTCAGCCCCCAAAGAGCCTCACAAGGAAGCAGAGGCTATGTGTATAGCTTACCTCATAACTTGCACTGTGTGCTAAGCAAAGCTTCCACACCAGTTCAGTCACTTCTCCCTCAGTGATCTCCCTCTCAGTTACCTCCCTTTCATAGAGAATGTTGGTCACATACAGATCCTCAGAGTCCCCTGGAGAAAGGAGCATAAAGAAAAAATCAGATCTCTGGTGGTTGCTGGCCATTTGCTATGGCTCACCCTATGAGCAAGGGGAAAGTTCCTCTCTGAGCCTTTATTTCTCTCTGTAAGAGTCTCTCTAGGCTCAGTAGAGCCAAGGTATGAATATGAATGCCTGCAGTCAGCTTGAATTTAAGAACATAACAGAATAAAGACAAGTGTGACCCAAAAGAAAGAGTCACAGAAACAAGACAAAGATACACATGAAAAAAAGCCCTATTTTCCATCCGTATGTCTCTCAGTATGGCCCTGCTACTTCACATTCATCACCTTTTCCAACGTCATCTAATCACTCATCCCACACTTCAACCACCCAAAAAAATCAACAGGACATCTAGGTGCCAAGAAAAATAAATGGCTTGGCTCTGAACCTCTTCCTGAAGAAGAATTATACCTATTATGTTGGTATAATTATAAACAAAGTGTCCTGGAAGTTTGGGGGTTCCTTTAAGAAAAGAACCAAACAACTACTTAGAAACAGACAAAGAAAAAAGTGTTTCTCAATATTTAGAGTTCAACTTTGAAATCACTCCTCAGGCAAACCACCTGTTGACTTCAGTAAAATCATTTTCCTAAGGAGAAACACACAGAGCAAAGAAGGAGCGAAAATTGAAACAGTTCTCAGACATGGCATGTCCTTAGTTCCATTAGGACTTGCAATTATTTAGGCTCCATTTGTATAAAAAGTAGGAATTGTCAGACATGGGAAGGCTGATGCTGTACATACAAGGGCACTAGGTATGTAAAGCAGATCAACAAGAGCTGGCCATTATGGATCGTCACTTTTGGAGACCCACTCTGTTTTGAACATCCACCCAGTTTTGTTATGGCAGGCCCAAGCCCTTGAAGAAGGGACAGCTCTGCCCAGCCTGTAAAAACACCTACTTTAAAACAGTTCAATACATTAAAGGTGCAAATCATAGGTGCAAAGAGTTCTCACAGACAAGACAAAGTCACAATATTTTTCTAGGAAATAAATTTACTTTAGCAGAAACATAGTTACCTTTATTGTAGAGTGTCTCTGTTTGCACTTGCAAGAGTTTGAGAGAAGACTGTGTCTGTGTCTCTGCCCTGCTGTCCTGGTGAGGGAACAGCATCACGCGGTCGGACTCGGTACATCTGGCCTCCTCCAGCACTCCATCCTTAATGCTCTGAACACATTCCAGCTGGGAAGACAGGATCTGCTGTTCAGACTGAGAAGAACAGATACTTCAGGAAGATCGTTGATGACCTATGTCAGCCTATCCAAACCTTTCTCTCCCAACTTCACAGAGGATTCCAGTTCTGGGACAGTGGGAAGTCTCTTGTCTACACCTCTGACAGTGCCCAGCCTGTGGAGGTTAATGCACTCCTTATTTTAGCCTAGTTTTTCATCACTGAAAAACAATTGCTATTAACTGTCAGCATCAAATAGTGTCAATTCATTTCAGTTCACAAAGTCTCAATGTTAATCAGATCTTTTTAGTAAGCAAAGTAGAAAGAAGCAAAAGGCTGGTAAATGACAACTATCTAGTACAATACAAGAAACAGGTAATATTCACCTAATAAAAATAGCACAAGATACAAGTATTGACTGTATTTGCTGTCAACAGTGGAAAGCTTCAAGTCTGGCAAAACTTCTATCTTTCCAAAGTTTTCTACAAATAATAATTTTTTTTTTCTCATGAATTTTTTTGTACTCACGTCTCTCTATTCCTCCCTTCCACAGCCTACTTTCGTTTACCTCTATAACATGTTTTAATGAGCGTTTAATCCGGGTGCCCAAAAATCTCTTGCATTTATACTATAACATTCATCAACTACAATGCAAATGTGCATTAAAACAAATTCTGTGAATGACAGGGAGAATAATATTCACCACTTCTTCGCTAAGAACTCAAGTTTGGGCAGACACACTTTTCAAATAAGTCAAAAGGCCCTGTGGAAGAGTCAGTCTCATTCCCCAAAACTTACCGACACATGAGGAAGAGCAACTGACTGCACAGAAGGCAAACCAGAAGAGCGATGGGAGCAGTGGTTTAAGTCCCTTGTCTTTACAAGAATGGACCCCTTTTGCTGATACCTGGTTGGGCATATTCCCAGGACATCCACCTAGTAACAAATATACACTCTTGAATCACACATGCACACATACAATACAAGGAGATAGTATAGGTTATTGCAATTAGTTTTAATAATTACTTTTTTTGTAACAACAACAGAGACCTAAATTCTCCCTTGCAGAACACCTGCTTTGCCACAAAGCCATGAAAAGGCATATAATTTTAAAGACCTTGGTCAAACTTTATAGTAGCCAGAGTCCGTTGGTTTGTGTAATATCACTGTTTTATTCTGAACCAGATCAATTACAGACATATGCTTTTCCATTTAAGATTTTGTGGCCATGCAGGGAAGCATTAATTCAGAAGAGCATTACTAGGCAGAGTAACTTCAACCACATATGGGTGTGCCAAGTCTTACTGCAGAACATCTCTTGAAGCACTGATATGCAGCAGTAGCCTGAGAATGAGGCAGGGCACATCATGCTGAAGGTCAGTCTAGAGACAGCTCTTCACAAGAGAACTGCAACCCCTGAGGTGTGTCAGCTGAACCCATGCAAACACACAGGTGACAGCAGGATATGCTGGACTATTGTTTCAGTGTTACACAGCAGAAGTTGAGCTTAATTGAAATAATTGCAAAGAGCTCTGAGAACCCTGATCTTAAAACCTCCTGAAATTAATGAAAAAAAAAAATAACAGAAAAGAATCATGAATTACGAATATTACATTTCCTCCAGGGAACAGGTAAAGCCCTGGCATTAGAACTCAGGTAACCAAGTAGTGGATTCTGAGCATCAACAAGAATGCGAATTATAGATAATTTTAGAACATTCACTACAAAAAGCAATCAGATGAATGCCACTGTTGGCTGAACCAAGTGGCAAAAACCTTTCTTTATTTGTAAGTGGAATAGACTTAACATGTACAAAGAGCTAAGAGTCACCTCAGAGCATGACTGTCTCACCTCCTCAACAACACCACCAGCAAGGAATTCTTGCACTGTCTGCAGGACACTGAGAATACCTCTCTTGATGTTCAGTGCCCAGGTCTGTTCACTCCTCACAGGACAGAGCTTCAGAACTTTCCCATCATGGAAAGAAAAATGAAGAGGATGCTGTTCTAGTATTTCCCTGAAATAAAAGAATTTATCATTTCCTGCTTCAAAGAGTGCAAGTCAATTTGTAACTAGACTCAGACTTTCCTCAACAAAGCTGCTCCTCCACAATGGATCTAACTCCATTCTTTGTAGTAAGCCTCTATTCTTCATAAATTCCCCCTGACCCAAGAAGTCCTTAAAAAAACCCTATGAAACCCTAAAAACAAATTCTCTCAAGATAATCACAGCATCCTCAACTGTAACACTTAATAAAAGCAGACCTGGCAGATTATTTACAAGTAAATGCACTCAATGGCAATGATTCTAGTTTAATTAAGAGAGAAATTCCATTTTATGATTCAGGGTGCCTTTAGCATGTCTGAATTGCAAAGTAACGGCATCGTGCCTCTTCAGCTGTGATGCACACAAGAACAACTGCTTTCCAGTTAACCCACAACTTCCTGCTTTGCTATGTGTGCATACTTGGGCTCTATCCCAAATTTATTCCCCAATCTCTGCTGTCAGTACATTTCCTAATTGCTTTTGCTATCCCAGATTGAGAGTACAATGTTTTCTACCTTTCCAAGAGATCACTTTTTAACGTTGATTTTTGCTCCTAACATAACAGACTTCAATCATGTATTTTCCCTCTATATGGAGAAAAATAAACCATCCAAAGGAAGAATTCTGCAGTAGCCCAGTGGTCAGCTCCCATACAGGGAGCTAGACAGTTCATCTGCATATTAACTGGGGAGCTAACCATCTAATCAACCAGGTCACAAAGTAAGAGAGAAAATTTTAATACACCAACATCTGGATAAAGTCTTTCCAAGAGAGGCTGGGCACATAGGATAAGGTTTTCCAAACTCCTAGGCAACTGTGCCTGTTTTTGCTACTATCTGTGGAAATTACATGCATGTTCAGAGGACAAGCTAGACTACTGTATATTCACAATAGGCTGAGGCAAATGCTAATAAGGCTTACTTGTCTGAATAGTTATTTTGAATAGCCAAGCTTCACTGAATGCTTTCTTTGCTACCTCTCTTTTTTGGCTTCTCTGCAAAGAACAATACACAACTGCTCTTGCTGCTACAAAAATCCTGCAAATAACTTCACAGAAGATGTGCCTGTACACTCATTTGAACTCTGATACCACTGCCCATAGAGAGAACACAAAGTTCTTCCTGATGAATATAAAAAGCAGTGCATTTACTCCAAGCTTGCTCTTTTTGACCCTTTGAATTGAGTCAATTACCTCAGCTCTCAGTGTTGTTTAAAGGCTGAGAATCTAAATGGCATGACAAAGAGGAAGGTTACAAGGCTGAGCTTAATCAGACAACAGAACTGCTTTTTTTTTGATGACACAAGAAGCATCAACTCTCTGGGAAAATTCCAGACTTCCACAGTTTGAGGAGATCTTTTTGTATGGCCATCTACACTGGAGACTATACCTTGGCAAGTCAGTGACATATGTTATGAATGAGCTACTAAACCCAAAAAGCATAAAAGGAAGAAAATCTCATTGGACAGAGAAATACAATTTAAATACCCTGGAATAAAAAGCTACAGCATTTTGCCTTATGAGAATCTTCCAAACCAAGAACTTCTGAAACGTACTGCAAAACCCAAGAGTCTGTAGAAGTAACATCTGCAGCTCTGAGAGCTGTGATCCATACGTGCTGCTAGAGGTCTGGTGATTTGTACCCAGAATAATTTGAACTGTCTACAGTCCAAATACTTTTACATACAAATGGGTGAAAATTAGGTTGAAGAAAAACCTGTTTGGACCAAATACCTCTCTTTTTTGCTTATGGTGCTTATATCTGGATTCTTGCTTCTTAAAAAAAAAAAAATTCAAAAGAAACCCTACAACTAAAGAGAGTACGAAGTAGAGTGAACAATGTTTAGTCAAGCGGCTGCTAAGCCATCTAGCTTCAAAATCCTCAAAAACCAGGCCAGATTAGGAGGTTTTCTACCTTAGACTGTCCATTTCCTTCAGAGACTCCACTCTGGATGCAAAACTTTTCTTAATCTGCACGTCTTGCACCTAGGAGCAAAGATTATAGGCAATATATTTCATTGTCAAGAGGAACTTGTGGACTTTATCACATCAGGATATCTACACAGAATGTCACAGACCATGAACAAAGGCTCAGTGTTGCAACAGAACTGCATTAGCCCCATCTTCAGGTGGCATATCTGAGGCAGTTTCCAGAAATTTCTTCTATGAAGAAGTTTCGCTTACTATTAAACAGATTTTATACAGCACTATTATAGCCCTTTCATTGTCAAACCACTGAGCAGTTAATTTTTATCCATGTCCCAGGACAAGGATAACTATCCTATTCTTTGTTGGCCTCAGGTATATCTGTATTTAGTAGATATGTGTCAACCCCCCCAGCAAAACCAATGAATCATCCCCTCTGTTAACCTGAAGGAAAACCCAGGCAGCTGAGAAGTTTATTTTCCCTGCTGCCCCTGTAGTTCTAAAGTACTGTAGTTCTCCACATGGCCTACCACAGGGCCCACCCCAGGAGAAGCTCAGCAATTTGAAACTGCCCTGTTGCTCTTGTCACTGAGACATCTCCTGTTGTGATGAATGGAGTGTTACAAGACTGAATTTTACACTGGGCTAGGAATGGCACCAATCTAGCACATCATACAAGTTTCTCAAGTTCTCTTTAAAATGCTTGCTGTTTTTAAATTACTGCTACACATATGGAAGTGCTTTAAAATAAACCAAGTTCCTTTCAAGGACTGGCTTTTTCTCCAGTTCTGCATGTCATATAACAGAATACTGAAACTGCTGTGCCACTTAGGAAAGAAAACAATTATTTGCTTAATCTGCCTTTTAAAACAAGCAAATACCTAATTTCAAGTTGTGGTGCATCAAAGCAATATTGCAACTCTAATTATGAGATCCAGAATTAAACTGGCTTTTAATTACAAGAAAAACAAATGTTTTAAATGTAGCAATAACCGCAAAGAAAAACATTATTCCACATCAGATCATCCAAATCACTCAGAAAATTATGACAATACTTACTTTCAAAACCATGTGGCAATTCCCCAATACTTCAATAATCACTGTGCTCTCCAGAGAGATGCCACTGCTTTTGTAAATATTTCCCTGCAGAAATGTGTTGGTGACTGCTGAATACCTGTAGCTGTATCTAGCTCTTTTGGGGAAGTACGATGCATTGTGTCCTAGGAAATAAACAAACAAAAAAAAAAGGGGGGGGGGGGTGGTTAGCCTACTAAGCTTCCCCTTCTCTCTATTTTTTTTCTACCTCTTAATCTTTCAGCCACTGAAATCAGCTAAGTAAAGGGCTGGATATTCAGTGTTTCCTTCCCACTTGGACTTACGATTGAAAGAACTGAGTTTCTGAAAGCACCCTGCACGCTGGCCATAGCTCCTGTAGGGAGGGTGAAAAGACTTCCCCCCTCTCCCAAGGACATAACCTCACCATTTCCTTCAAGGCATGAAGTTAATTTCCAAGGGCAGAAAAGGAATGTAATGCACTTACAGCACAATGTTCTTTTGACACCTTTCAGAGAGCAGCAAAGCAGGACCTTCACAACAGCAAGATGAACTAGATCTGTTCTTCATCCCCGTGGCTGGGTTTAGTCCCACACCGGCTTAGTCCTTTGCTCAGCTCTAATGCTTAGGAGTTTTTCAGAGTTCACAGAATGCAAACTTCAGGCAGGTGTTGGCCTGGTAAACCTTAGTGGAACTCCTCTGCTACTTCCATGAATGCTGATACTCAGACATAAGTATCATTCTTCTCAGAATACAACATCCCTGTGGAAGTTTTCAAATTCCTCTTTCCTTATCATATAAAAAGCCAGAATACAGTCTTGTTTTACTCACCTGGACAGTCTGCCAAACAGGAAGCTCCATAACTTAAACTCTCTGAGGATCCTGCAATGACAGGTAACAGAACAGAAAAGCACTGAAAACTCGTGTCCAGCTCAGCACGGACCTGCTGCTTCTAAATTTCAGTGAAATTACTAAAATCAAAGCACAGTTCTCAAAATAAATAAATAAATAAATCCATGAGAGTTTTTCTATCAAGTATACAGGGACAAGACTTTGCTCTTGCCCCTTTCCACACATCTATACTTCACAAGTATATACATGAAGGAATGACCTACCTTAGTGTATTCTTTGATGTAGGTATGGAAACTCAACAATACCATGGACTATGAAGCAAATTAAAATAGAGGTTCTGAATCCAAGAAAGAAATATGTATTTTACATACCACACTTCTTCATATCCATAGTTTTTAAATTTTATTGCTGGTCAGGAAGATGTCTACATGGCTATGATTTTTATTGCACCTGGCCATTCAAAAGAAATCCTAAGCATAATTTTAAAAAGAACAAGAGCAAGGTTTACTGCCCAAGAAAAGCTTTTCCAGCAGCAGGAAGGATGTTAAAGAACACTTAAACATCACAACTCGAGGGAGGCAATTGGTTAAGATGTCCTTTAACACTGGAGAGTCTGTTCTCCAACATGACTTTCAATCAGACTTTGACTGGGAGGCCAGTGAATTTAAGGGGATGAAGAACACCCCACACAGATGGAATTGCTTTAGATTCACATTGGCATTAACAGGGGAAACGGCTGGGGCTGCTCATACAGAGCCTCCTTTCCTGCTCTTCAGTCTGTGCACACTGAACTAGCAAAACTTTCATTCTAATGCTGTGAAGCTGAATGAGCTTAAATAAACCTGGCAGAATTACACGCAACAGTTACTGAAAGCACTGCTGGAAGACGCAGTCATGTATTACATTATTTAATTAGTATTAAAAACATTCAGCTCTAACTTACTTTGCAAAAAAATTTATCAATAATGGCAACTCCCACAAGAGATTCAATAGTAAGTATAACTACCCCAACCTCTATGCGGTACTATAGGCTAATGAGCCTCCCTGTGAAGTCAAAAGCAACACTCCTGTGTTGCTCAGCTTTGTCTCCCACTGCAGACAGAAGTTAAGAGAACCTCTGTTCTGGTTCTGGGCTTTTGAATGTTTTATGCCTGAAGGGAATGCTCTTGTCAAATTACAGCATTTAAAAAAATACACATTTATATTATTTATTTGAAGCATATTTTCCCTTCTCTTAATCCCTTTTCTTTAATGTCAAATTTATTGGCAGGAGGAAAGAAGCAAATTCATTGGATTTGGAACAAAAACAAGAAAGTGTTTGTTTCTTTAGTCCCCCTTTAAGTTTACATACATTTTTATTCCCAAGTTAAAATTTGAGTTTCTGGAGAGTAGCATTACATTTTTCTTGGAAACATCTTACCCCACATTTATACTCCTCCCAACAAATGCTCCTTTTTAGTTTGCAGAATTAATTCTCTGTATGGAACTTCAGATTTTTACCTTTCAAAAATATGAATAGCATGTTATTTTATCTAGTGCTAAAATATCTGCTAAATGAGAAAGCCTTCAAGCACAGAGAGACCAGGTCATGTAATATATGAGAATTATCACTCAACTATTAATTTTTATAAATGCACCTATCTATACATAAAACATACACAAGTTATTAAAGACCCTTAAAACAAATATGGTAAGACAAACATGGAAAATTCATCTGTTATGGAGCATCAAAAGGCTCATGTGGTTACCAGAATGCTGAGCTCAGAACTAAGTGATAACCGTGGTTATCACAGGCTGATAGTGTGGTGGCTTGAGCAGCCTGGACAATCAGGCACTTGGTCAACTTTATTAGGGTGCCTAAATTTAGAGTCTCTGCTCTTTGTTCGTTCTTTTTAAATTTTCTTCCATCATTTATTTTGGTTCTGGAAAAAACATGCACTTCTCTCTCTTCAGCTGACAAGAGTAATATTGACAGTTCATGATTTATTCACACTTTTCAAAATCCTTCATCTGCCAAATATCAAACTGAGCACAATAGTTGAACATGACACTAACATATTATTTTCAGGTGAGAATAATTAATTAACTGACACAATCTCAGTGTTTCTGTTGCTTTCCCTAGAATGCTGAAGGAAGATGCACTATTTAATGCCTCCTCTCCAGGTAGGGTGCTCTCCCGCTTGCCCAGTATCACCCAAAGAGCTCAGTAAAGCAAGCTGCTACATCACACTAAAAATCCAGACAAAGCTGCTTCAAGAATTACTACAAACCTACAAGATATAATTCTCTGAAGTTTTGCTAGTGAGAACATCTCTTAGCAGAAGTATTCTACATTGAGAGAAATCAATCTTAGTAGAGGAAGAATTTCTTCTACTTACTCCCTGAAGCTCCTGCCACAACAGCACCAAGTAAAATGATGGTGAGCAGCCCTGGGGCCATCGAAATCACCTTCGCAGACCAGAAGTTAACAAAAACACATCAGTTCTGCTCTCAAAGGCTCCTCCGAGCAAGGCACTGAAAGAAAATTTCCTTCACAAAGCAGGAGCTCACTATTTCAACTCCCCTCTTCTAGCCAGAGGAGGGGCTCTGGCAGGGCAGCCTGCAGAGGGGAGGGGGAGGTTGTAGTAAGGGGGAGAGACAGACATATACATAACCACTGACCCCATCTCCAACAGCATTTCAGCCTTTTTGCAAAAGAAGAGGAAGAGAGGTTAACCTACTAGAAATCCCACAAAACTGCAAGGAAAAGAAATTAGGTATATGGCAATCACAACAGAGCAAATGCTCAGAACGATCCCATTAAGTGAGTTTAAAATAAATAAATAAATGTACAAGTCACCCTAGCAATCATCCCTTGATGATTAATCAACCAAAAAGCACATAGGATGAAAGCCAAAGCTTTGGGACTAAAGGAAAGGTGTTTCCATTGGGAGCAAGCAAGTTTACAGGACGCAGCTCATCCCACCAAGTCCCAAATCTCGAATGGGTGAAATTGTGTGTGAATAAGACACAAAACCACTAAACCACCGTCCTTCTGGTACCAGTCAGGTTTGTACAACGCATCAGACACAGGCCTTCCAGGATTCACCAAACTTACAGACCCCTCATGCAAGCCCAGGACTCTTCCCACACTTCCCATGCAGACTGAGCCCACGTTTAGAGTTCATACGTAACAGAATGGATGGTGACTCACAGCACTGAGCCATGGCCACAGCTCAGCTGTTCCTGCGTGCCAACACCTCCCAAGGGAAGCTGCGTGGGCAGGTGCCATGGTGCTGCACTGGCTGGCATGCTGCCTGGGCACCGGGCACACTTCTCCTGCTGCGGTGGAGGGGGCAGAAGCGGCCGCGGCGCTGAGGGCAGGCAAGGCACCTGCTCGTGGTCGCCTTGCCCACCCATGGCAGGGAGCCTGGAGGAGGGGGGGAAAGCAGAGGGACTCTCTTGTGACACACAGAAGGGTTTATTCCAAAGAAAAGCCATGAGGAGAGCCGTCGGAATTCAGCAGGTGCAGGGTTTTATCCCCCTACATAATAGGCGGGGAGAACATACAATAACCAGTAAAATATCAGATATGGGGTCTTACAAAGCGGGGGAGAAGGGACCAGGCCAAATGGGAGAAGATGTGGGGAGTAGAGGGTTAACATGAGCCAATCATCAACCGAGGAACATAGAACTTTCCAGAGACATAACCAAAAATGAACCTTAACAGGCACGGGGGAGGGAGCAGCCAATGGTCCCAGCGTGCTTCACACAGCAGTTTGGATGCTCACTGTGCCTTCGAGCCCTTGTGCTGTGGAGGCATCACACTAATGGACCTTTTGGTCTGCTTGCTGCAACTGACCATGGCTCTGGGCATGGCTCACCGCAACAGGCAGGCAAATATTTCTTTATTCCCACTGCAAGCCCTCTGGTCTAGCCTGAGCTACTGTTCACTCCAAACAAGAGTCACAAGTAGAAATTTAGATAACAATCCCAGTCACTGGTACTACTCTCCCCCACTAGGTTTGTGCTGCTCCAGCCTCTTTCCTGAACTTGCTTCCTCCATCACATAACATTTGCTCACGAAATGCTTACAAAAGTCAAAGCACACTTCTCATGTGTGCTTTGCAAACATCAATTACTAAAGAAGGTGAGAGAGAGCAATTCCAGTCTAAAGAGTTAATAAAATACTCAATGATGTAAATGGACCCCTCTATCAAAATCCCTGACCTACCAAATGCCAAACTCAGAGTCAGTCCAGGTTTGAAACGGAATTAAAAAAAAACACCAAAACTTACATATTTCATACAGCAGCTCAAATTTCCTAGAACCAACCCAAAGCAGTAACTGAGAAAGCCTTCTTCTGCCTTCACAGTGATTTTTCATAATATTCTAATTTTGAAACTGCCTCAGAGATTTCTATGTGGAAAATTACTTGCTGAGTTTGCAATTTTTACTCTGCTGAGCTACTCAGTCTGGTACTCATTCTAATATTTCATTTGAGAGTACAGCTCATCTGGGCATAGTATGTACTCTATGTAAGAAGCCATTTAGCTCTTGATCTCCTATCAGCAATATGGATAGAAGCAGGGAAGTTAATAGCTGGGCACGAACATAAAAACATGATGAATTTACCAGAAAATTGACATACTATGACAATTCTTTCAATTCTTTTCTTCAATCACTACTATTGGCCAGTTTCCACACCAGTCTGACTTTTAACTGTTTATATAATAGGATTTTGCAATATATTTCACGTAGGTATTGAAAAAAAAATTAAAGCATAGAACTTACACCAAAGTCAGTAGGAACATCAACTCTGGAATTAGAGAGAATTTCTGCTTTATTATGACACTGGTTCAAGTAGACCAGAGTGTAACTTAGACTTTCTAAAAAAATCAAATTTGCATTCTAATCTCAAGTTTTAGCTTTGTGGCTTCCCATTTCCTAGGGAAATAACTATAATAATAAAAAAGAAGAAAAATATCTTATGGTAAGAATATGAGCATGCTCAAGAATTTATAAATCTGAGCTTGCTTGAATCTTGACAATTTCATAGACCCAAGAACAAAGAAATTCATGAACAAAACTCTAGGGGTTTTTTTTCTAAAAACATTTCAAACAGCTATTTTCAGTATAGCACAGATTTGGGGCAGTTTTTATTGAGGCTTCTAAATATGGAATTAAATGCCTGAATAGCACTTAGGTCTTAAATGCACACTGAAACCAAACCTTTAAGATAAAATATGACATAAAGTGTCCTGTGCACTTGACTCATGTGACTTCCCCCATGTAGCGGTTGGCAAGTACAGGATGGAGCCCAAGACCCCATATCTTGTAAGCATTTTTTCCTACCTCACACCAGATGATCTTTTTCTAGAAAACCAAAACACCACTCCCAAAAGAGGCAGAAAGAGAACTTCCCGAAGAGAAATTTCCAGCCCATTGCTGTCCTAGATAATCTTAAAATACTGGAGAAAATCTGGCACATGCACTGCAAACACACTGGTTTAATAGCCCACAAGAGACCCAACACTGGCTGTAACTCTCAGAAAAGTATTCATCCATTTTAATGGATACTGTACTCAGGTTTGGAAAATGAATTTAATGAAAATGACCATCTGTCACACAACAGGGTAAGCCTGTCCGTGGACACCTGAGAACTGTTCACCAGTATTGCCAAGAAAGCACGAGCTTTTACAAACTCTCAAAATCTGCTTCATATAGGCCCCACAAAAAACATTAAGTTAATATTATCTAACACTGACGTCTAGCCCTAACAGCCGACGGCAGGCGGGAAGCGCCCTTGGCCAGGGCTCCACACCCGCCTGTGCGCTCGCCGCCTCCCGCCTCCCTGTGCCCGCTGCCATCCCGTGTCCGGGGGCTCCGCCCGAACACGGGCCCGAATAGAGCCCGCGGAGCCCTCACAGCACCGGGCATCTCCCGGAGTGCCCTTCACAGCACCGGGCATCTCCCACAGCCCGCGCCCGCGGAGCCCTCACAGCACCGAGCACCTCCCGGAGCCCCCCTCACAGCACCGAGCATCTCCCGGAGCCCCCCTCACAGCACCGAGCATCTCCCGGAGCCCCCCTCACAGCACCGAGCATCTCCCGGAGCCCCCCTCACAGCACCGGGCATCTCCCGGAGCCCCCCTCACAGCACCGGGCATCTCCCGGAGCCCCCCCTCACAGCACCGGGCACCTCCCGAGCCCCCTCACAGCACCGGGCACCTCCCGGAGCCCCCTCAGCACCGGGCACCTCCCGGAGCCCCCCCACTCACAGCACCGAGGCACTCCTCCCGAGCCCCCCTCACAGCACCGAGCACCTCCCGGAGCCCCCCTCACAGCACCGAGCACTCTCCCGGAGCCCCCCTCACAGCACCGGGACATTCCCGAGCCCCCCCTCACAGCACCGGGCACTCTCCCACAGCCCGCGCCCGCGGCCCCCACGCATCGAGACGACCTCCCCGGAGCCCCCCTCACAGCACCGAGCACCTCCCGGAGCCCCCCTCACAGCACCGAGCACCTCCCGGAGCCCCCCTCACAGCACCGAGCATCTCCCGGAGCCCCCCTCACAGCACCGAGCACCTCCCGGGGCAGCGCTCCGGGCACAGCGGCCCGAACGCGCCGCGTCTCTGGGGAAAACGCCGGGAAAGCGCTGCGAGGCGCTGACGCTTTCCAGGGCGTTTTCCCAGCGGAAATTAAGCTATGGAGGGGCCACCTGTCCGCCTCAGGGCTGTGGCGGCGGCCGCTCCCCGGCGGACCGGCCCCAAACTCGGCCTCCGGGCGCCGAGGGGCAGCCGAGGAACCTACGGCACGGCCGGGGCGAGGGCGGGTAGAGAGAAAGGGTCAGCGATGGCTGCGGTGAGACGGGTGATGGGGTCCCACCTCCAGCCCGGGGTCTAGTCTTGGGCGCCTCGCGACGAGAAGGACATTAACCTGCAGCAGCGTGACCACAGACGTGCAATGGAGCTCCTCATCAAGCCTGAGGAGCAATAGCTGAGGGAGCTGGGGGGCCTCAGCCTGGAGAAAAGGAGTCTCAGGAGGGACCTTCCCTCCCAACCGCCCGAATGAGTGGTCAGGCATTGGAACGGGCTGTCCGGGGAAGCGGTGGAATCACCATCCCTGGAAGCTTTCAGAAAACACGTACATGTGGTGCTTAGGGACATGGTTCAAAGGTGAACCTGGCAGGTTGATGGTTGGACTCAATGATCTCAGAGGTCTTTTCCAACCTTAGTGATTCTACGATTCTATTATCCTAGGGTAAAAAAATATCTTCAGTGCTACTTTGTGAACAATAAAAGCTTTTTAGGAGGCATGAACCTGAGGTAACTTTTGTACTAGTTACCAAGACACAGAGCATTCAGAGTAGCACCAGGACAAAGTGCTTCAGAGGCTATGGGGAGCAAGAAATGGAAATTGCTTTGGGTTTGTCTTTTATTCCCCCCCTAATGCTTTTGTGAACCCCTTGCTGTCACGTTCAGGTGCACCACGGCTTTAAGTCCTAGAGCAGTGTCATACACCCTGTTAATGCAATGGCACCCTGGAACTCACTGAAGCTGCTTTTGGGGGTGTATTTTTTTTGTTACAAAGAAAAAGCTGCAGCATGAAGCAAAACAGCCAATCACAAAAGGACTTTCAAAAAGCTGCCTACTCACTCTTGGTTTATTCTCAACTTGGGCACAACTACTTTAAGCACCTCCAGACCACACTACCACCTCTTCAAACGTCAAATTTTCAAGTTCTTAAAGATAACAATATTCAAGTGGTAATAAGAAGCACTTCCTTTGAAATCAGTAGGTTTCACATGCACATTTTGGTGTCCTGGTTTGAAAAAGTACTAAGATGCTCATTGGCAAATTTATTTCTGTACTGAATTCACATCCAGTATTTCATACCTGAGGGTATTCATCTCACAGAAATACATTAAAAGTCATCCTAAAGATAATAAATTTGTATCACATTGCAGAATCTTATTAAGCAAATGGAACACAAAACTTAATTTGCTATAAAATACAGTCACATGAACTACAAAAATGACACCTTTGTCACAGGACTTGCACTTAGTTTTTACTCCTAGGATGACATTATTGTATACTCCATTACTGACCTCCTGCTGCTCAGTTAGGAATAATAATTAACTAGGTTTGAATAGACAAATAATTTCTTCAAATAACCCCTTGTGGTTAGACTGACAGAAGCGCTTTCACAAACACTGCAGTAAATAGCAGCTTCTCGAAACCACTCTGAACTTGCTTCACAACTCCCTCTTGCAAGGCTATCACCTGCCTTTTACTTAACAACTTTTATTTTGGGTCCTCTTTGCATGACAAAACAAGTTTTATTTTCTTCTAGCTCAAGCCTCATCAAAATTTGAAATTGTGCAAGTTCTGTCTATTAAAAATAGAATCCTAATGAAAATAACACTGTCAAAGTGTGACAGAAGGCAAAGTCACCTTGGAAAGCTCATGAAGGTGGAAGTAGGGAAGGTTTTACCTGAACTTGCAATGTGAGGTTGAAGGATTTCAGATGGCCTGTGTTCCTTCCTTAGGTGAAAACAGCTTGAGCCCATAAAGTCAGCATTGTTCCTTCTGTATCTACTACCAAGGAAAAATTATTCATACAACACTCACTACAAAAAGTTAAGTTGCTTAATAAAAATAATAAATATAAATGCATTAGAACAAACTTGTTTGAGGTACTAACCTTGCTTTCCTGTTCTTTCTGTACCTCAAAAAACCAACTAAAACTTTAAAAAGATAGTGGGGTATTCTCACATGATTAATAGGGATCCTTTCCCACTGAATACAGTGATATTTGATAGCTATTTTCTCTAGTGGTTCCTGGTATGTGAACGTGGAGCTATATTTCTAAGTGTTTGTTTAGTTGCATTGCAAGTGAAAGTTTTACCCACCAGTTTTAACTGAAAAAATATTTATAGTACCCGAGTTGCAGGAAAACAACACATTTTCAGTGGGGCTCTGTGTTTGACAGCTGGTCTGCAAGGCAGACAATCCCATTTATCAGACTTGGCCCACGTGAGACTCCGAAAAATTTCTCCCTGTAATTACTTTTCTTCATTTAACATTTCAGCCATCCATGTATTTGGAAACATTCCAAATGCTATCATTTTCCAACTACAAGCACTAGATAGGAAAGACAAAGTTTTTATTTTAAAAAGAGTCAGTTTTAAAAACAAACAGTAATTTCAACATAATCAAACACAAAGCACTTTCATACAAAGCAAGTTATATCCTGCATTTGTTTGTCCACAGTAGGTTTAACAAAGCAGGTTACTTTGGCACAGTCTGTAGATCATTCCATACACAAGAGAACAAACACAGGCTTTGCGTTTAAGGAAATACAACTATAGAAGGGGCAGCAGAAAGCTTTGCAGAATGCTGAATCAGAAGGAAGAGCTGCCAACATTGTGTGTCCTATTCTTGATCCATACATGGAACTTAAAAGAGAATCAATGGACTATGCACATAAATCAAAACAAACACTTTTTTTGGTCAGTGTTTTGCATTCTGGTGCCACCACCTCAGATTATCCAACCATCACTTTGGGGAGAAAAGGGGAGCTAAGGGAATAACAGCTGGAAAGCTCACCAAATGAATATACGGCAGGACTATTCAGACCAGACTGACAGGGTACTAAAAGAGTTAAAAATCCTCCCCACCATGCAAGCAAATCCCAAGTTCGGAAATGCTGCGAGCTTCATTGCTTCTTTCTGTTTCACTCTGACAATAAACTGACAAGAAGCACATTTTCTGCGACACTCAGTGGGGGGAATTCTGCTTCCCAGTAAGGCACAGGACTTGCTCGTGCCACCAGAACAGAAAACTCACTGCAGCATCACCCAGACCCTTCAAGAACAAAGAGAGCACTATGGTGGTGCACCAGCAGACAAAAGCACATGCTGGTACCACGTCATTAGCATGGAAAGCTATAAAACTACCAGCTTTTTATCTCCATCATTCTCTTGCTAGTTAGTAGCTGCTGATGTAAATTCTTATGGTATGAGGAGACCAGAAACCTTTCCCAAATGCACAAGGAAGCTCTTAAATCACTTGCAGACTGACTCACAAGCAGCAGCAGTTTACAGAACCTAATCAAGACCAGGCCTAGAGATTGCACACGATCTACAAAATTACTGGATTTCAAAGATAGAGTGTTGAAAGATTTTGGAAAAACTAACTTATACCAAATACTTACAGAAGGCACATTTGGCAAGAAGAGTAAATGCAGTATTTTTTATTTGTATTTATTTTAGCTTTTTACTTTTACAGACATTAATACAGTGTTACCAACATAGCCCTGCTTAAACACCTGTCTGCCTTTTCTGGACAGGTATCATTTAGGTTGGACATTAGGAAGAAGATTTTTACAGAAAGGGTGATCAGACATTGGAATGGACTGCCCAGGGAGATGGAGTCACTGTCCCTGGAGGTATTTAAGAAAAGACTCAGCGCCATGGTCTGGTTGATAAGGTGGAATTGGGACACAGGTTGTACACAATGATCTCAAAGGTCTTTTCCCACCCACTTGGTTCTGTGATTCTGATTCTGTGATACGCATCAAGATGTTGTTTGATCAAGTTGCTTATGACACAGAAATTATTTAAACCTTCAGAGCCTCATTCCCTAATTTTTTGTGATTATCATTTTGAATAAGCATATCCAGCTTAAGTTTCTAAAAGCAAAACTCATCATTCATTTAATTCAGAAAAATCAGAGAAACTCCTTAACAAACATTTTACCTTCTTAACAAAGAAACAATAATTAACAAGCAAATCAACAGCTAAAAGACCAGGTGTTTTATTTATGTTTCAGGTGGAATTCAAGCCTTAAGATAAAGCTGAGGTTTGTTTATGATTGATCAGCTGACTTACGTAAATGTACAAGGAAGTTTTCCAATGTTCTAACCAAGGCTCTCTGGGCATTTCCACTGGGGTGAGGAGAACACTTCACAGACTTTCAATTAGCAGTAAGAAAACTCCCAGCAAAACAAAAAACACTAAACAAATACCTTTTGTATGAACATCCTCACTTCAGATTAGAGACATGACTAGACTTGAAACTGTCAAGAAAATTCAGATACTAGATTCAATCACTATTTTTGCACAATAACCTGAGTTGTCCATTTGGAAAAGCTACCTCCAAGAAGGAAGATGCCTTTGGGTTTGGTTCTCTTCCAACTAAGAAAGTTTTAAAGTGAATTCTAGTGCTCATAAAAAGATGACAACAAACAATTTCTTTTTTCAAAGAGGAGCACCTGTCTCTGAGGCAACTCCCTGCCAGTTTGTAAACAGTGCTGCTGCCAAAGCATGAGCCTAAATAGTTCTCCATACATGTCCTCCTCTTGTTCTGTGCTGAGACTCTACAGTCTGAATGCAAGCACAGTGTGCAACATCACTGAGACAAGATTAATTGAAGGACATCACCAACCTGTTTTGTATAAAGCAAAAAGGGAAACACTCCATTGCTCTCCACTGGTGCTGGACTGAGTGGTCCATACAGATTAGGTATGCTTTTTACAGACCTAAGTGAAACTCCTCTCAAGCAAATGCATATTCAAACCATCTAGCAGTAAACATTACTTTTTATTGGTTTCCAGTGAAAGGATGCACAGAAAAAACAGGAAGTCTCCATGAAGCTTCAGAGAGGGCTTGTAGAGGTGCTAACCAACTTCATCCACCAGTGTTTAAACACTGCCTATAAACGTTTGTAAGAACCAAGAAGAGCACTGCACTTCGGACAGGTGTGATCCACATCCTTTAAGGCATCAATGCAGAAGGGAATTAAGCAGCAGCCTCCTATACACCTGCAAAGGCAAAAAAGAGAAAAACGCTGCTTTACACTTTTCATATACACAAGAAGGTAAAATGTATTTCATCCAAAAGCCATCAGTAAAACTGGTGCCATAAGCTTTAGGAAGAACACACGTGGCTATGGAGTCCATTACTGTATGTTCCAGAACTGCCTTAACGTCCTGTAGGACACAAATGTAGGTTGATTGAACCACGAAGGCTCAGGTCCCAGACACAGAAAGCAAAGCTGAGAGCTCCATTACACATTAGAGCTATAAAAGGTCAAGGTAAAAGTGCAAATTGGAGCTGACTTACCCCAGCAGGCAGAGGCCACCACATGACAGCCAGGTCAAAGCTCCTGCATCGTACGAGAGACGTGTCACTATCATCTGGTTACAGGAAGGGCAGCACATCTGAACTGGGCGGTCATAAAACAGCACTGGCTGCTGCACATACACCGTCTGAACAGTAACTGAGCAGAGAAACAGGCTGTTTACTCAATGAGTACAGAAGGAAAAAACAGTAGTTTTTTCAGTAGTACCTCTGAACCAGGTATAACTTTGAAATATTCAGGGCTCAGAGGAATGAATTACACAACGACGGAGAGAAATTTCCATGGTATTTCCTAATGCAGAAATATGCTGTCTTAAAAATAAAGCTGCACTAAAAACTGCAAAAAGCCAAATGATGTTATTGACATCAGTACACACTTAGGGATTCACAAGAATTGATTCACCTTATTCTCTTCGAAAGTATTTTTTGGCAGGTGGTGAACACCTGTGTACCACGATTTTTCATCTTCTGACAACACCTATTACGTAGCCACTTGACACCACCTTAAGATGAGGTACAGAAGAGTTTTGGAGGCTTACTGGGGTTATTTGCTGGTGGAGGCTGTCCCATGTATGGGGGAGGGTTCATTCCCTTCCCATCTGGCTTCTGTCCAGGGCCAGGGACGGAATAGGGGTGAGGATAGTTCACATTGATTCCTACAGATTCCTCATAAGAAGGTGGTGCAGATGGGACAGGGTGGCCACTTGGAGCAGACATTATATCTAAAACACAAAAGAGAGAAAATCTTAACAAAAGGCTTTATTTATTAAAGGCAAGTGACAAATAATTAGGCTCAATTTAGCAGCAAGAAGATAACTAGATTTAAATCGACTTTTATCAGCATAAAATCAATTGGCTGGTATTTGTTTCTGATAGTACTAAATGTTAATCTTGATTTGTTTCTGATAGTATTAAATGTCAATCTTGATTTCACTGTTGTTGTTGCCTACTTCCCACTTCCTTTTCACAGGGTAGTTCTTACACTTTGTCCCAACACAAATTCTTCCTTTATAAATTAAATATACTAAAGCAGGGAGGTGGGGCATCTTTATTAGTATACTAAACTATCTGGCAGTCTCCTAATTCTCCAAGAACACTATTTCTAATCCCTCTTGTTCACCTGAAAAATTGAACAGTATGATAGGCCACATAGTAGTTGCTAACCAACATGAGCCTGGTTTGTGGTGAAGCTTAAATATTTTAAAAATCCTATTTCCCTCTGCTGTAATTTGAAATAATTATTTATACTGAAGGAAAAAGAAACCCAAACAATTAAGCATGTCCAACTGAACTCAAAGCTTTTACAACTCTCAAATATATCTAAGGTTGCCATTTTTGCTTCTTAGCAAAGTTTTAATGAGTATGTAGTGCAACTTTTCCTCCACCAATTGTTATTTTGTTGCAGAGGACAGGAATGCCAACCACTGCCTTTTCCCAAAGCAGACATAAACAATTGTGGTTTCAACGCAGACTTCCTCTCCTTCTCCCCACCTACCCATTTCAGATACTCTGCCCACCATTTTCTTTGTGGAACAAGCTCTCATGGCATCAGTGCTGACCAAGCATCTCCCTTTCCCCCCTCCTCCTAAGGAGCATCAGACAGCTCTCCAAGAGCCACACTCCATTCTGCTGTCGCACATACAATCCCTTGTACACATGCAAGTCTTTTCACTCACTACTATCTGTGAAAGGCAAGCTGTACCTGGAACATTAATTCTATGATGCTGTGATAGTTGTATAGGAGCTACAATTACCCACAGCACTAGTATGCATAAAAGAAGAGAAATTGCAGTGATGCAATTTGCGGGTACAAAAGACAGCATACAAAATAAAAGATTTTCAGACATAACTATCTGTTTAGGGCTGGCATCACTCCATTCACACAAAGCTCGGGTGAGACCAGCACACAAGTTTCCCAACAATGACACAAGCCTTTCCACTCTCCCAGAGCATGGAAAAGTCCTTGGAATACTGCTGATTATCTTCCTCACACAACACAGCTTTCATCAGGATTGCAGTGAAGTCTATAAACACTTCCATGAAGAACTTGTCACAAGTTTAACTCTTCCAGGTTACACAGGACTAATCTGCTGCACTGGAGGCAAGGGGATACACCAGCAAGCACCAGTTTATACATTCAGGAGCCCCAGTCTTCACAGCAGATTTAGCAGAAATACAGAAAGGTGTGTTCCAAAGGGAATTGTGTACTCAATCAGGTGCGGGTTTTCCAGTAGCCCCATGGCCAGGACAAACACAGGAGCTGGTACAGAAGAACAGATATGGCTACAGGTGCAGGAGCAGTAATTGTGGTAACCCTGGAACAGATATCGCTCCTTCCCACCATTTTCATACTCACACTGCAGCTTTGGCAGAATGAAGAGGGAACAAGACAGCAATCGAAGATGTTGAAACTCAGTAAGTTTTTGTAGTATCAAGTGTTTCACAGCTATAGTTTTGAAAAACACTGATCTCCTGTTTTCTTTAGAAAAGAGAAGTTTTCTCCTAGTGACTAAACTACAAAGCTGAATCACGATCTACTGACTGCAGTCAGTGTGCTGGTTTGGGCTGGGTTGCACAAGAAGCCAAGAGGGGGCACTGCAAGAACAGCTGACCCCAGCTGACCAAAGGGATATTCCAGACCATAAAGCCTCATGCTCAGCAATAAAACCAGGAAGAAGGTTGCTGGGAGGGAAATGCTGCTCAGGGACTGGCTGGGCATCAGCTGGTTGGTGGTGAGCAATTGTTCTCATTTGCTTCACTTGCTGGACTGTATTCCCCTCTGTTACTTTCCTTTTCATTACAACTATTTAATTATTATTTTATTTCAATTATGAAACAGTTCTTATCTCAAGCCATAAGTTTTCTCACACCCTTCCAGTTTCTTCAGGGGTGCAGTGAGTGAGCAGCTCTATAGTGCTCAGGCGCCAGGCGGAGTTAAACACACAGCTCCTTCTGCTGCTCAGCTCTGCTTCACTGATGAGCGAGTTCTAAGAAATCAACACCCTTTCATAGATTTCAAAATGATCATAACTTCAGCACGAACACTTCTAGTCTTGATATTTACTTATTTTTAAATTATGTTGCATGTTCATTTCTTACCACCAAGTGGTTTTGAACAACCATTTCAATTTAAACATTATCATTATGCTTTTTCTGCACTTTCACTTTTTTTTTTCCTTTTCCTGTACACAAATGCAAACAGGTCTCAGGTCTTCACAGCACTTCGTGGCATCCCTTTTCATTTTTTAAAGTTTCAAATCTGTAGCACAAATAACATGTACAAAGTACTACAGTGAACGGTGTAAAACTAAAACTATGTATGAATTCCTTTAAGTTATCTAGCAAAACAAAAATTCCTAATAAACATCAAGATGACATCAAGACTACAAAAAAGCCTATGGGTATTGTGGATGTAACCACAACTTCAGCTTTTCAGTTTCATTTTTCTAATGTCTCTCCTGCTTTAAATGTCAACTTTGAAGAGATATTTGAACTATCGCTTCATACAACCAGTGCGAATGTGTTTCACACTCCAGGTGTGGAATATTAGGCTGGGGACAAGGGAAAAAGAAGGTAATAACCCACGTCTCTGCTTGGTGTGTAAAAGACCAAGCAACCAAAAACCCATCCAATAAAGAACCGCTTACAATTACAGCTATCCTAACCTAGTCTGGCCAAACAAATGTTGTTGCCCTTCCCTTAATCTCTTGCTAAAAATTGACACAACTTAACCCTTAAATTAAACAATTCCCATGCAGTCCTCTTCACTAGAAATCCCAAGTTGCCCCCCAACACCACAGGTGGTTTAGAAGGGCTCCCTTCACAGCAGAGTCTAAGACAGCTACCGATCAGCAACACCTGGAATGAAACACAGGTTGAGGGCTAATTTTTTTAACAACCCGTCAGAATATACAGGTTTATCAGAGCAGACGGATTTTTGCAGCGCACAGCAAGCCCTAACACAGCACCCTCTTAGACCACCAACTTCATCTGAACTCCGGACAACTTTGCAGTTTACCAACCTGCTGAGAAATATTATGTCAAAGTTGTTTAAATTTTTCAGGCATTTGTGAAAGAATAAAATCCAGTAATCACAACAAAAAAGACTTTAACATATTATTATTTCATTAAGAACAAATGGCATTGAGGTCACACTAAATTCTACACTGGCGAAGTAGAAATATTACCACACGGTGTGTTCTGCCTGGCAGGAGACATTTCAGAGGTTACTGTGTTACTTTTACCAAGTAATCAGTAGTCTCGGAATAATCCTGAGCGGCTTCCAGTGAGTGACCCCCTCCCCGGGGCAGGGCAGGGCCGGTCCGAGAGGAGCTGCTGCCGCGCGGCTCCCGAGCGCATTCCCTACGCAAAGGGCCACCTTCCGCCTGCCACACTCGGGGAAGCGAAACTCCGGCCTCGCTCGGGCCCCAGCGCGCATCGCCGAGCGCAGGAGCCGCCGCCCACGGGCTCCGTCCCGGAACCATGACTGGGACCGCGCCGCTCGGGACACCGCTGGCCCGCCAAGCCCCAACCTGCCCCCGGTGCCCGCGGGCTCCTGCGGAGAAGGAGCGGCCCCCGAGCCGCGGCTGGTCCCGCGCCCGCAGCCGGGCCGGAGCACCGGGAGCGGCCCAGGGGAGGCAGCGCTCGGGGTCGGGAGCGGCACCGGCGGAGGAGCACAGCCCCCTCCGCCGCCCCACTCTGCTCTGCCCGCGGCACCGCCAGGCTCCGGGCGGCGCGGCACAGCCCTTACCGTGCCGAGCCGTGCCCGCCGGCCCTCCTTGACTCTCCGCTCCGCTCCGTTCCCCCAGGTGCAGCCACGGTCAGCAGGGCTTGTCCCGTCCCGTCCCGTCCCCACCCGTCCCCACCCGCGTTTCCTCCTGCCCTTCCCCCTAGAGCCGTGAGCAGGCGCCGCGGGGGCAGCTCGGGAGGGCGCTCCGCTGGCCCCAGCCGGGCCCTGCCCCGGGAGCCGCCTCGGCCGCTCCCCCGGACCCACCGGCTCCCGGCAGCGGCGCGTCTGGGCGGGACGGGACGGGACGGGAAGGGGGAAAAGCTTGTGGAAGCACAGGCACTCCGGACGCATTTCGCAGTCCCGGCGATCGGGAACTCCTAGGCTTTCGCCAAGAGCTCACTCAGATTAAAACAGTAATCTTCAGTTTTCCCGTCAGCAGCGCAGCCAAGCACCATGTTCTGTAACACTGCCGGAAAATCACTTCCCTAATTCTACAATAACCCTTACGTTACCAGATCAGGTATTTCAGACAACATACAAGAACACATAAAATGATCAACAAAACTTTCAAGTTCAAGATTCAGTGATTTTAGGTAGTGCCTTTACAAGCAATTGAATTGGATTCAGTCTTTAGAAAACACAAGAGTATGTCACTCTTTCCTCTATCCAGCTCCAAGATAACAGAAAACATGAATTATGGCCAGCTTCAAGAGGGACTGCTTCACACACTGGTTTGTGTGAATCTACCTTGGACTGAAGGGACTTGATAACCCCTGGGGGTTCAGCAGGGACAGTTCATAAGGACTTTTGTCTGAAAGCATCTAAAATCTGTTAAAGTCCAATTTTTGTATTTAAATCTTTTCTTGAACCTTGCCCAAAGGAACACACATAAAGCCTCGATTCAAACCCATCCGGGACCAAGGAGTCAGGTTTTATAGCGTGAAAGGGGCTCTTACCCCAAGTGATCATAAATCCAACTGAAGCTCTGCAGTCACAGTAATCTACTGAATCACCTGCAAGTATGGCTACTTGGGGATGTCATCAGATGTTGAGAGTATTGAGGGCATGAATACTCCCAGTCCCCCGATTTGGGGGGAACAGGGAGAGGAGTGTGGAGTGTGATCTATAAGCACTGAGATTAGAACAAAGAGGTGAATAAATTGACACCATTATCAAGAAATCACATTACAGACTATTTTTCTCAGGAGCAGAACATGAGTAATTTGGGCTTTGGTGTCCTGGATTAACTAAAATTGGAATAATTGTTCTCCTACTAACTAAATCCCCTTCCCCAGATGGCTATGAGCAGCTTAGGAGCCACAGGAGAGAGAAGCCATGATTGAACACATCTCCCAGGGTGAAATAAGGCATGACCTTCAACTGAAAGCCTTCTTACTCCAACCGCCATGCTCTCTCATGTGTTGTGTTTTGCATCTAGTCTAGGCTGGCTTGTGCTCCTCCTTGGGGACCCCAGTAACATTTCTCCTTTTTGTCCTACTACTGTTTCCACCCAATGTCCAAATAGGCAGTTGGCATCCATTTACTGGTACGTGAGTGTATTTCCTCTCACTGTCCATCCTCCTTCCCACCCAGCTCACCATTTGCTAGCTCCTATCTTTCCAGTCCTTTTGCTGGATGGCACTAGGCGAAAGAAGCATCAGCTTTAGCCAGTCTGTGGCTGGCCCGGTCACCACAGCACCTGTGAGTTTGTGGAAAATTACGCAGAAGTCACAATTAATGGAACATTATGTAGTGGTCAATGGAAAAAATCGACCCAATCCAGTTGATGGGCTCTGTGGCCACCTAAAGTAACAAACTGTAACACTTTTCTGAGAAATATGTATATCCTTGCTAATAAATACTTGTCCCACCTTGAGCTAAGCATGCACCTTAGGCAGAGTTATCCTGTCCATCAGGCACTATAAAAAGTAATGCCCTGCTTCTTAATACTACAATGGTGTTAAGAGTTTTATTCCTCATTTTCAGTGACAAGCTTGTGGAAAATTGGCAGGTTTGCTATGGAGAATTGATGAGGCTGGTTGAGCAAGGACATGAGTTGAGGCGCTTGCTTATCTTACACCTGAGTTGAGCGAGGCTTAAGCACTGCATGGTGTCTGGGGTAAAGTGTAGGGCTCACAGCCCAGTGCCTCAGTGAAGTAGAGAGTGTGCTCACACTTTGGTATGGAGACAGGGCCTCGGCCCTCTTATCCACACACAGCAGGTCTTATTAGAAGTAGAAATCTGGTCCTGTGAGGAGATATGTGGCCAGCAGGCCAAGAAAGGGGATTCTGTCTCTCTGCTCCACTCTCATGAAACTCCACCTACAGGGCTGTATCCAGGTCTGTGGCCCCCAACATAACAAGGGCGTGGAGCTGCTGAAGCAAGTCCAGAGGTGCCTATGAAGATGTGGCGAGGGCTGCAGCACCTCTGCTATGGAGACAGGCTGGGAGAGTTGGGGTTGTTCAGGTTGGAGAAGAGAAGGCTCCAGGGTGACCATACTGTTCCTTTCAGTATTTGAAGGGGGCCTATAAGAAAAATGGAGACAAACTTTACCAGGGCCTGTTGCAACAGGAGAAGGTATGATGGTTTTAAACTGAAGGAGGGAGTGATTTAGATCAGATATAAAAAAGGAGGCTTTTACAATGTGGGTGGTAAACCATTGTCACAGTTTGCCCAGAGAGGTGGTGGATGCCCCTGGAAATATTCAAGGCTGGGTTGGACACGGCTCTGAGCAACCTGGTCTACTGAAAGGTATCTCTGCTCATTGCAGAGGCCTGGGACTAAATGATATTTAAAGGTCTCTTCCAACCCACACTGTTCTGTGATTCTGGGATGATGATGTGCAGTTGTAAAATATGGATGGGCATAAGGATATGGATCAAGCAAAGGTCAGATGGCCTGTACTGTTGCTTCAGCCAAGTGGAGGAGGAAGCGAGCCTGAAGCACCATGGTTCTGTTCTGCCTTTGATTCAACCATAAACCCTAACTCAGCCTGACTAAAGGTAACTGAAACCCTCATTATCCCTCATTCATGTATGAAACAGACACTAATATGCAACTGAGAAAGTGCCTTCTCCCCACTATCTAAGATGGAAGTGACAGGCAACCAATTATATTTGACTACAGTCCCACCTCCATGTAACTGAAAGTATAAAATTGATATTTGCAGTTCTCCATACAGAGGATGAGAATATGACCCCATTTCAAGGACAAGTGGACTGTTTCACTCCTCTCTCCTCCCCAAAGCAGAGATGCCTCTTTAGTAAGATTTGTCTCTGACTGTGTCAGACCATACCTGGGTGAAACTAAGGTTAATTAACTGTGAAGTTAAGGGTAATGAAAAACTGAATTTTTAATTTAGCTTGAAACCATTGGCTGGTGCTAATGCAGTAACTGCATTAATCAACAGCAATTCCAAATCTGTATTCCTGTTGCTTCAGTAAGTAGCATTATTTGTGAATCTGTGATTAAGGACATTCTTACTAAACACAACCAGACTACTGTGCCAAATTGATAATAACCAGAAATTAATGCCAGCCACATTCAGCCCCTCTGATCTCCAACACAAGTGGGGTTATTTTGTGCCAAATTTCATACTCTAATGGAACAGAGCTGCAGCCCAACAGCCTAGCTGGGTTAGGCAGGGTGCTGCCCCAGCAAACCCATACAGCTGCCCCGAAGCTGCCGCCTGCACGTTGGCACCCACAGAGGTTCTCTTCCTGCAGCAGACCAGGTGACTGGGTGGGGACACAGCCAGCACCAGCTCGAGGCATGCATGAGGAAATGTGGCTAGAAACTGATAAAGCTTTTTATCTCCCCCCCATCCCCCCAAGAGCTGTGTACCTGAAGATTATAAACGTAACTTGTTTTTAAAAAGTCATAAGATAAAAGGGTCCCATGGCAGTTTCAGAAGCTTGGTGTAAGAATGCAGCAGGATGTAGCCAGGAGAGCTCCGCTCCATTCCCAGTCCCATGGCACCGTATGCTCAGCAACCCCAGCTGCTCTATTCACTGTTTGGCTTCTCTCTGCTCTACTGAGTCATCACCAGGGCTGCTAACAGCAGCACGGAAATGTACATAGAATACAGCGGATGTTTTGTCATCACCCTCATTGCACACACGGTATTACAGAACACCAGCAGATGTCAGTTTAGCCCCAAAAATAATTGCATGTTGGATTTATTAGCTTCTGCTTTTGCAGCAATAGGCTTCTGTCAAAGAAGCTAAATGAAATTCAAAAGCCGATGCACATTTAAAAGCCGTTAGCCACATTTTACATACTATAATATGTTCTCAATGTGTAAAATAAGTAAACCTTAATCTCACCGTAATTTTCTCCTGTCTGAAAATCGCAGGACTTGCACACATACAAATAAATCTTTTTTGTATTTGTGTATGTCATTTTGTATATACCAATTTGTTGAAGCTAGGTAAGAATTTCTATGACTTTCAATCATTTCAGCAATACTAGATATGGATATAGATATAATGGGTCGTGCCAGAATGCAGTTTCAGACCAATAACCAATGTACAGGGATAGGTTTAAAGAGAAATCAAGGTAGATACATTAAGCCAAATAATCTGAAAGAATGTTTGCTTTTTTCTTCACTGCTGCAATGGCTGATTCAAGCTGCTAAGCAAACAAAACAAGAACTTCAACACAATTTCAACAGTTAGTACAGTGACACAAGTGTTGAGGTTCACACAAGAAGCCTCAAAGATGACAACGAGGTCCCACATTTCAGTATAAAATGCATATTCACAGTGCTGAGGTGTTCTCAAAGCACTGGTGATACTGGTGCAGAATAAATTAATTTCAACTTCCACATGGTCATCTCCAACCCTGTAGGGCAGAAGAGCAATAGCTAAAGGGACCACTTGAGCCTCAGGGTTTTGTTGAGCTCAGAGTTGAAAGGTTTCATCAGCTTCCAGACCCACCCTCTGGTAACTTCAGCACTTTCCAACAATATAGTTTTATTCTCTAGGCTGCTTCTGAATGAATGCACATAAAACCTTCTGCAATAATTAAAACTAAGTACGACCACAATATACTTCCTCTCATATATTATTACTGCAAAACTGATCACAAAATACTTCAGAGCTAACAACTCAATCATTAACAGCTTGTTTCTGTTTGGGTGAGTTCTGTTAAATAGAACCAATTCTACCAACATGTGCAGTTGTCAAACCACCTGACATTAGAGGTGCCAAATTAATGGGAAAGTGTGGTGCAGTTTGCTTGTGTGAACAAGAGCAGAGCCTGGGGTCAAAGCTGCCAGGAGGTGGGTTACCTTGAATGCTGATTTCCAAACACTGGGCTTAAGAAATAAAAAAGCTGTGATAGAGGCTTTGCAGCGTTCATTTGGGAGTAATAACTTCAACTTAGACTACCCCCAAGTAAATTTTGTGATAGAGGGAGCAGAGGAAAAAGCAGGAAAAAAAAAAAGAAAAAGAGAGAGAGTAGACAGACCACAAATACACCCTCCCTTTCAGAAACTACTTAGCGAAGATAAATGCCCTGTGTCTGACTGCATCATTGCTTACGTTTATGTATCAAAACAAAGCTATTGCTCCATACCAATACGGAAGTGGAAAAAAACCCCAAAAACCCCCTCATGACAGAAAAATGATGACTTCAAGTCAGCTTGCAGACACACGTTATCTTACATTAAACCATCTTCTTTCTCAGCCCCCATTTCCTTCCAGTTTCTTTACCCCACCCCTTCACAAAAGCCACTCAGACACACCTGCCCAGAGCTCTCTGGTGAGCCAGGCTTGAAGCTGAGCTTTCCTGACCTATTTATTTCATCTGCAAAAGTTGGTAGTATATGGGGTAATATGCTTGTGAAAGATTAGAATATTAATGAGTTTATCACGTGAAACAGAAGCAGCATATCAATTCTAAAGCTGCAGATGATCCCCCAGGAATGCAACTGATTGACAGAATTGTGAAATTAATCCAAACCTAAATATTGGTACTTTGCGGTCCTTCTAGTATTGCTTCCTTCTTAATTACCAACTCCCATAGTGTTATTTGATCATCATAACAGCTGCCAGACTGCAACACTGTGTCACACTACAGCAAAATATTTCAGTATGTAAATCATATTATCTCCCCTAGAGACTGAGACAGAAGTGTGGTGTCAAAAGAGGTAATGATAGATTTCTTCTCAGAACACTTGGCACTTCATGTAAAGAATTAAAAGGAGAATAACCACTCACTGCCAGTAATGGGTCTCCTAGAATGAACAACCAAAAAGAAATAGTTATGATAGAAACGCTTTACATTTAAAAACAGCAGATCTGTCCTGATAAAGTCATCCATTATTTGATGGATTATCTATTAATGCCATAACAAAATATATAGGAAAAATTATGATTCTCCAGCCACTTACCCTTCAAATTCATCTTCCTACTCCCTTGACAGGGTAGAGGAAGGATGTGATTTTAAAACTAAAGCTGCCTGATTCTTTTTCCTGTAGACAGAACTAAAGTATGATTTCCACTGTTTTGATGTCATTTCCGAATGAAGTGGTGCAAAAATCCCTTCTTCTTACCCTTCCTCCAGATTAATGCCTGACCTGCTGTTTGGCCAAGCTGTGGCAGAGTCTTGGCATAAATCAGCCTTGCCAGCTCTTGTTGTATCTGACCACTGAAATCTCTGATCTAAATCTTGCAGTGAAGCTTCCTGCTATTTTGCTTAAGGCAGCAGCCAGACATGCTCTAATGAAGTGCTTTGATCCAACTCAGTGGATCTAAAGTGAGCAAGGAATGATGTAGCATTCTCTTGTGCATAATTCTGACAGAATATTCACACAGCTGTCACCTGGACACCAGAATTCTTGTGATCTAGTTGGGACATAGGGAAGAAATACAGAATTATGTATAAAGACGGAGACCATATTACTAAAAATTCATAGTTACCCAATAAGACTTTCCTTCAGGCCTCAAATATCCACTTCTCTTAAAGATTGTTTCTAGCACCATTCACACGTTATGTGCAAAGCTAGAGTCCAATAAGCCTTTATTTTCTTATGCTCCTCTCACTTTATGAATTATTGATACTGAATTCTGTATTGGTTTATAATCTCTAGGGGTTTTTTTACTTAGGTTGCATGATTTAAGAATAGCTTTGACATAATGTTTAGCATTTCAGTTCCCCACCTCTGGCAGGACTACCTTAATTGAAGACACTTTAGTGAATCTCTCAAGTCTCAGCTCAGAAGGAGTCAGTTCCTCTTTCAGAAACTCAGACATTATATGTCACATCTTGTCACTTGATACTGGTTGTCTGTAGGAAGCAGCAAGCCAGGAAGCTTATCATGTGGGCCAAAGTGTTATGGCCACAGAGCTAAAACAGCAGCAGCAATGAGAGCATTAATAGCCATTTACCAACCTGATGACTAATCATGGTGAAATGCAATCTCATCTGCCATTGCTACACACTACGAAAACACTTCTCCAAATTTGCGTGCAGCCTTGAGTGGCTTGTTACACTGGATGCCAAATGTTTAGGACACTCCTTGTTTGAAATGAAACCTTTGTCTTTTCAGACTGAGCCTTTGTGATAAGCAAAGCAATCAGCAAACAACTGAATATGCTTACAAAGGCTAGTAATAGAGATAAGTGAACTAGAAAGCTTCACGTGGGTTTGTGAGAACTGGCTGATCTGCTGGTTGCATAGATTCTGCAAGTCTTGATTTTATGCACAGCTCCTCCTGAATTTGCCCTGCAGCAAGATCATGTGTTCTGTGACACAATCACAACAGAATCTACAGGAACTAAAAATAAACTGCTTCTCTGCAAATTTATGACTCAGTTTAGTCCAGCTCATAAATAACTGTCCAGAAATGGTCAGCAAACACATTGATTATGTGCTTATGATTATCACACATTATGAGTGCACAACCTCATTAATTGTCATTGGAGCCAGCTATTTTAGTATCTTCACATACTTGCAACATTTGGGTTTAGCCCCAGATGATTGTTTAATAAGTCATCATTTCTCTGAGCAGCTTATGTTACCTTCATTTGTGTATCTGATCCAACTGCTTTGCCACTTCCTTGATAGTTTTCAGCACTCCAGAGTTGCCTCACAAATCTACTTAAGAAGCTGCCACCTCTGTGGCACTAATTCTGTTACACCTGGATGGTGGGAGAGCTTGGTAATTGGCCACCTTTCCAGTATGTCTGCAATTAAGAACACCTGCCCTAAAGCCAGGAGTGGCTCTGCCCCTGTAGGGCAGACACAGCTACCAGCACAATGAACCTTAATGTTTCTTTAATCAGATGGGAGTGGCAAAACTTTATTTGTCCACTAAATTTTATTAATTAAATCAAATTTAAATTAGAGTCTTTTTTATTTTAAACAAAAAAATTGAGTCCAAATCAGATTTTAAGTCAGACCAACAGCTGAATTTCTTTCATGTTAGAACTGTACTTTCAATGCAACAGCAAAAATGTCACCTTTGTAACCATTTGCTTCAAGTTTTACACACTTGGTTTTGGGAACATTTACCATAAATTTCAGAAAAACAGGCAGTGGGCTGTCTCCAAAGGACTTCTACAAAAGGGAAATTATCTCTTTCAGCAAGCATAATATTTTGACAAATATTGGGGGATTAGAGTCTTCCTCATAAAATGAATCCTTATTGCATTTGGAAAGAATTTTTCACTCACTAAAGAATGACATAAGATTTGTCACTTGCATTCTACCAAGAAAGAAAGAAAGCTAATATAGGTCAATAAAGAATACATATATCTTAACTTCAAATAAAAATATTTGTACAAGTTGTTTATGCCTGTAATAAGAAGAGTATTTTTGCTTTCAGTTTTGAAGCAAGGGAATTTCTAAAATTATTTTCTCCCTATTGCTGGAATGTAGCAATTATGCTGCTTTGACAGATTTATCAGAATTACTTCTGATTTGTATTCAGATGAACATTTTGATTTTAACTTAATTAATTAAGGTCATTGATTTAAACTTAATTAAATAGAAAACTGCAAAGAATTTTACATTTGATAGTTTTACAGCTGTTAACAAGTGGAGCAAAGGAAATCAAGCATCCTCAAAAGTAAGGGAACCAAGCAAACTCAAGTAACTTCAATTTAAAAATAAATCCCCAAGAAGAAAGATTGTTTGCATTGAGCTACAAATAACTAAGCAATTTTATCACACACACAAAATATTACGGTCTTTAAATATTTGTCTCACGGATTCAGACATAGTATGATTTGTCCACAAGATGGCATGCACTGTATCCAGAAGGGACTGCCACAGAAATGTGCTTTGTAACATCTGTGGGACAAAAAACCTTCGTGGTAATTATCCTTCTTAATTTCCTTATCCTTCTACGCAAGCACACAAGAAAACCTGTCTGTAATTATTTTCTCGGTTTGCTTATATAATCCAAAAAATCTTCTTGTGTCAGAGATAAGCAGACTTCAATTCACATGGAAAACAGAAAATGTCTGTCATCCAGGGGAGCTAGTTTTTCTCTTTAAGATTTCAGGTGGCTAGAACCAAGTTAAGTCATACACAAGAGGCAAAGGCATTGTAGGGAGAAATACAACCTTACTGAACATCTGGTTTTTACCAGCCTGCTGCCAAGGAGAAGCAGACAAGAGTGGAAAGGGCTGAGGGTTTAAAGAACTGACCAAACCTGAAAAACTCTGAGTGAAGGCAACAGTGCTTCACAGGAAGATAAAATTAGTAACATTCTAGAAGAATTTATCCCTACATACCTAGTAACTGAAAGGCATCAGATTCTCAGAGCCCTCACAGGTTTGTTCAGATTAAAAATAAAATCCCTCAGTGTTCATTGTTCCCCTCCTTCAGACCGATCTTGTTGTCATTGCAAACTGGAATTAGCCTAAACCAAGATAGCTGGGCAGGTTTTCCCACCCGGCTGCTTTCAAGCAGTGTGAAAGAAGCTGTCCCTTGGTGGCTCTTCAGAAAACTGAAATGTTTGATTTCTGTCCTATAGGCAAACTTTCAAGGGAGTGAAAAATTCCTGCTACAATGGGCAACTGTATTGGAAGTCTTAGAGGCCAACAAGGGGTTTGAGATGTCACTCAGGAGGTATTTTCAGCAATGTGTATGTGAAGTGATTAAAATCACTTATAATGGAATTATAAGTGCAGCAAATACAACAGGTGCAGTAAGTACAACACTGCTCCCACAAAACAAGGTCCCTTTCTAATGCTGACATCGTATTTCTGTTTGCTCTTGACCATTTCACAGAAAAAAAGCAGAGAATCACCCGTGTGCTGCAAGGCAAGGGTTGTTCTGTGTCAGTGCTGCTTCCCCCACCTGCCACAGCTGAAGTTTTGAGCAGAAATCAGCTGGGTGATCAGACTGTTGAGAGTGAAAGGAGAAGGTTTCAAGTAATGCCAAGAAGGGCATCTCTCAGCTCAGAGACACTCAGATGTTACAATGGACAAGTGAATGGGCAGTGCTCTGAGCTGTGAACTGGCTGGTAGTGAGTGTGAAGTGGAAATGACACTTAGAAGAAATTTATTTTAAGGTAAACAGCTCTACAGAACTTGTGAAAGTGCTCAGAAGTGCAGTAAGATAAACAGATATGCACTAGAGGCATTTTCTTTTTAACATTTAAACTAAAGAGACAGTGGAAACTTGGGGCTAAATTTCATTTTACACAAGGTAAAGCAGACTCTTTGTGAAAGTGAAGAAATATAACTGCATACATCTATCACTCCTCCGACTCCTACTTTGCACTCTTGTGCTTTATTCCAGCTAGGAAGGGCTCTTAAGTATGCACCAGGTCTGCTTACAGGCTTGGGGAAAACACCTCAACCCCCCTAAGTACTTGAGAATTGTAGAGAACCGAGAAGGAAGAACTTCTGTAATTAGTGGTGAATTTGATTTACAACCTTTGGTTGTAAGGTGGAAGAAACTTGGTCTGGCATAATTGACAGAGATTTATGGTCCTTAAGCAAGAGAATTACAAACCTATGTTTCTATAGTTATAAGTAAAAGTATATGCTGGGTGTTATGGTGGAGGGTTTTAAGTATGATAAAGTGACTTTACAGTTCAAGTTAAGAATCTAGATGTTATAATAGAAGTACATAGGGGTACGTAACATGACAGGTCACTGGTTAAGAGACCTCTGCATTGTAGTAGAGAAGAATTATAGCTGATAGGTCAACAGGTCAAAACAAAGTTTCATTTTAAGTGCCTACTGGATTAACAAGTCTTAAAAAGAGATGTAACCCTGAATCTTGGTACTATTAGCCATTTTGGTGGTGTGTTACTTAGAATCTCATGTCTTGGGACTGATGCTTTGTTATTTTAAGTAATAAACCCCTAAAAAGAGCTCATAGTACCATCTCTTTAATTAAGAAGTCCAACAAGTGAAGGAGTGCCAGGAGAAAGCATTCCAGAGAAGAGATTTACTGCTTCTGCCAGGAGCTCCTGATAAGCAAGGAGCTTACAAGCAGGGTGCAGTTAAAGTGGGTGACCCGTTACAAGTGAGACCATGACAGAGAATAAGAAAGCTGGGTGAGGGAACAGCTGACCAGCAGAATTAAACATTGGTAGTCTGAGTACCCAAGTTTCGTTTCCTACTTCCTTTACTGAATTGCTCTGTAACAAAGTAATTCCAGTTCCACTGCACTGAGCTGCCACTGACAAAATGAGATTAATTGCTGTTACTCAGAGTCCACAAAGGTGACCTCCAGCAAATTACATGGGAAAGCCACATCAACAGTGGCAAGATGAGGTGGATCAATAAGAACAGAACATGGAATTTCTTCTGTTGCAGATGATTATTATGGGATTGTATTTTGAGCAAATTTAATGGACAGTCCATTGTAGTAGAATAGGGACAAAAGCGAACGGAAGATTTCGTGACGGAAAGCAGAAAGCTGCATGGAACCTTCCTCCCCCTTCATTCCTCTGTGATAAGAATTACTCTAAACAATACAGCCCTTCATAACCCCAGTAGCTTTCCACCCCTTACTAACTTTTACCATCCCACCGTCCCCCCTCCTGACGTAGAGAAACCACCTCGACTATATAACCCCACGAGGTAGAACAATAAAGCGCCATTTTGACCATCTGCCATATTGGTGCTGTGTGTCTGTGGCCCGAGCAGCTTGGGAGCTAGGCCGAGCTGCCGTGCTGGGTTCTTGAACCAGGTCGCCACTGCCTCACATACCGAGAGGCATCAAATGGTGCCAAAAACCCGGGAGGCTGAGTACAACCCGGGATTCGGGGATCGCCTGGACTGAGACGCCGGCGGCTGCACAGCTGGACTAGTGCAGCGGGGGAGACGTCCCCGGACCAGCGAAAAGCATGGACGCTGTCGCGAAGGTCGTGAGTTTACTTCATAAACAGTGGGGGATTGAGTGCAAGCTCAAAGATTTTAACCTTGCTATTGCAAGACTTATGGAGCTTGGAGCAATTGATCGTCCTGTAGAAATACTACATTCAGAAATCTGGGAGAAGTGTACAGCCGCATTAGCTGAGGAAACGAAAACCTCAGGGAGCGGAAAAGCCCTTAAGGCGTGGGGGAAAGTAGAACAGGCCCTACGCAAAGCTTTAGAGCAACAACAAATCTGGAGCGCTGCGCGCGTGTGCCTATTAGCCACTCCCAAGCTGGGGGTGGGGGCCACAACGCAAACTGAGACAGAAAGCGGATTCTCTGAGTGCGGGGACTCGCGGGGACCAGGCGCGCTTCCCTCCCCCCCGAGCTCGACCCCAAATGCTCCGGTGCCCCCGGGAAAACCCCCGACCCTCTCGCCGAGCTCGTCGGGTCCACACCCCCCCGCGGAACATTCCCAAACCCCCGCGGTTCCCCCACCCGATTCCCCCCCGTACATGGGTAGCCCACCGCTGGAAACACAACAGCCCGAGGGATCATTTTGGAAGGAGTTAACACGGGAAGCCAAGGAAGTAGAAAGAACGGCTAGAGAAGGGTTGAGGGAGGCTGAGGAGACGGTGCGGGTCCCGGCGCCCCCCCCCTACCGAGAGGAGGGGCGGGGCCCAGAGGCTCCCGGTGAGGAAAGACAGAGAGGAGAAATTGCGCATGGTCGGGTGTGAGCCCCGGATGTTGGCTGATGCGCGTGCGCGGGGAGAAGGCGAACTGCGCATGCTCGGATGTGAGCCCCAGATGTTGGCTGTTGCGCGTGCGCGGGAGAACAGCAGAGGGCGCGTGCCCAGTCGGGAGCCGTGCTCAGTGCTGCTGCCATTCAAGGGAGAGACCTCCCCTTGCGGGAGGCAGGGCCAGCCCAGGGGGCGGGATCGGCGCCACCCCCGAGGGGAGGAGCGGGGCCGGAGCCGCCTGAAAACGCGCGGAAAACCGGAAGTGCTTTGCCAGTTCGCTTCCAGCTCTGAGTCCAGCAAGAGCAGCTGCGAGAGCTCCACGGAGCCCTCAGAGTCTGACTCGGACTCAGAGACAGAGAGAGCAGAACCAACGCGGTTTAAAGCGAAAACGAACAAAGCTTTAAACCATGCCGAAAAGCAACCACAATACGAATTCACTGATTGGGGAAAAATAAAAATCGCTTGTGCCGAGTGGGCCCCTATGACAGGGGTTCATGCCTTTCCAGTGAGGATCATGGGGCCAGATGGGAACCCACAAAGAACCTATAGCCCGATAAATCCCAAGGAGATACAGGCAATAGTCAAAGCCATTTCAGAGAAAGGGATGGATTCAGCACTAGTCTCCACCCTCATAGACGGTCTTTTTAGCAATGACAATTTGCTCCCCTTTGACATTATACAAATAAGCCGCATGATTTTTAACGGGGCTGGGATGATTGTTTTTAAACAAGAATGGAGAGACCGCTGCACAGACCTATTAGCCCAGGCTTCGGGGGTGGGGCAGCAGCTGCACGGCTCAAGCCTGTCTAGGCTGACAGGGAAACATGATGACGTGATTACACCCCAGCAGCAAGCCACGCAACTGCGGCCTGAGGAAATCAGAGCTACAAACCGGGCTGCAAGAGAAGCGATTCGTGCCGCTTCTCGCGTGGTGGCAAAACCGTCGCCGTGGTCCACCATAAAGCAGGCAGAAAGCGAAAGCTTCACACAGTTTGTGGACCGCCTGCAGGCAGCAGTAGACGCCTCTACCCTGCCTGCGGAGGCAAAAGGCCCGGTACTCATAGAATGCCTGCGACAACAGAGTAATTCCACCACCAAAGATATCTTATGCTCAGTACCAATCGGAGCCAGCCTGGCTGATATCATTAAACACGTGGTTCGAGAGGAGCAACTCTCACCTATCCAGGCAGCCGTGCACTCCCTAATCAGTGCCATGGCATGTTTTAAATGTGGTCAGGCAGGCCACATCGCAGCGAGCTGTCCTCAGCCGACACAACCCCCCCCAGCGGTGCCCCGGTATGTTAAAAGCTACTTTTCTATCCCTGAATAAATCCAACCCAAACTTAACCAATTCCTGCTAGCTTTGCTATAATGTAAAACCCCCTTTCTATGAAAGAATCGCTCTAAATATCCCCTTAAGTTACTCCACAGCTGACGCCCCTCACCAATGCAGGTGGGATACTCCCCGCAGAGGAATCACCCTGAAGAATAAGTGGGTGGTTCCCTCCGCATCTGAGATGTAAGTTTGTCAGCAATCTGGAGTGAGTCCTTGTGTGTCTCTTGCCAAGTTCAATGATTCTACTGATTTTTGTGTCCAAGTTCTAATTGTTCCTAGGGTCCTGTACCATTCAGATGAGGAGGTGTACCACCTTTTTGAGGAACCCAGCCGACGCCACAAAAGAGAACCATTGCAATGCTGCTCGGCCTGGGAGCAGCCGGAACGGCCACGGGTGTCTCAGCCCTTGCAACCCGACACCAAGGACTGTCTCAGCTACAAATGACCATCGATGAGGACTTGCAGAGAATTGAGAAATTCATCTCCTTTCTGGAAAAATCAGTTTCCTCACTCTCAGAAGTAGTCTTACAGAACAGGCGAGGTCTGGACCTCTTGTTCATGCAACAAGGGGGCTTGTGTGCTGCCTTGAAGGAGGAATGCTGCCTTTACCAAACGCCTTCCTCTTCTCAAGTTGCTACCTTGTACCTCATCTTTATGCCTGTATGTATGACTACCTCGTTCTTTTGTAAAGGGAGGGGACGAAATGTAGTAGAATAGGGACAAAAGCGAACGGAAGATTTCGTGACGGAAAGCAGAAAGCTGCATGGAACCTTCCTCCCCCTTCATTCCTCTGTGATAAGAATTACTCTAAACAATACAGCCCTTCATAACCCCAGTAGTTTTCCACCCCTTACTAACTTTTACCATCCCACCGTCCCCCCTCCTGATGTAGAGAAACCACCTCGACTATATAACCCCACGAGGTAGAACAATAAAGCGCCATTTTGACCATCTGCCATATTGGTGCTGCGTGTCTGTGGCCCGAGCAGCTCGGGGGCTAGGCCGAGCTGCCGTGCTGGGTTCTTGAACCAGGTCGCCACTGCCTCACATACCGAGAGGCATCAGTCCATTATTTGTGTTTGATGACAAAACGGAGGGAGGAAAAATCAATTTAAAAATCACCAAGGTGCAGAGGTAGAAGTTATATAAATTGTTCATTAAAAATAATAAAACCCACAAAACTCACCCTGCCCCAAATCCTCCCAAAAACCTTGTATCACACACACACACACACACAAAAAATACAATCTGCATTAATTATTCCAGCGCTAGAGTGGGAGCTACATGTCCATGTAATGTCTCCTCTCCATTTCAAGCCCAGAGAGATTTACACAGTGTGTAATGGAAATCCCCATCAGAAAAATCTTTTATTCAGGCACACAGCATTCTCTATGGTATTCCATCTTATTTGAAGTTATAGTGCTCCATGAAGTTACTGGAGATTGTTGGCAGCAGTATCAGTGCGCTGCCTATCCTGAGAACTTGAAAAATTAGATGAAAAGTTGGTCTAGCAAACCAGGCATTTTATCTTCTATAAATCAGTAGGTGTGGACCACTAACTGTATATGATGTTATTAACACATTTCCTATTCATTTATTTCTGAGTTGGAATATGTTCTACTTTGTTCCAGAATGCCCAAACCATTCAATGTCCAGCCATTCCCAATTAGTTCAGACACTGGGTTTGGATACCCAGAGGAAAGACACAAATGTCAGCTGCAAAAGTGGCCTAGAAAAGCAATGTTAAATCAGTGTGAAATCAGCATCTAATTTCCCCATGCAGAGGAATGTGACATACCTTTTAATTAAATGTCAGCCTGTCAATATTCTTCAGATTAGTTATGAATGTGAAATATACCCGAGAAAACAGAATTAAAATGGGCAAATTGGTTAAACTCCTGCTGACACATTTAGTTTTTATTCTCAGTGCCCTACAATGAGCATGCTAAGAAATTACAGCTTATCTTTTTATTATAGTTATGAATCAACTTTCAGGTTCTGAATGCAAGGCAGAGAGCAAAATATTGCAGTTACTCCAGTTCAAGCCTATTCCCACAAAACATCTTTTGCAGTGGTATATAATAAAGTGTGGATTTACGTCAGCCTTTACTACAGATTGAATTCTTTGTTTTTCTTGGAGGTAGTGGAAAGGGTCCCATTTAATGTGGATTAATTAGTTATTGAGGAGAAAAATTAAAATCAATTAAGTGTCTTTTAAACTAAGTCAGTTTCCTTACCACTATTCTTTGTGCTTTCCCCAAGAACGGGCTCTGTACACCAGACTGGGATCAGAAATTTGTTTCTACATGGCTTCTGCCAGGTCTTATTGTTGCTACAGATTAAGGGGTTTGTGGTTTTTTCTGATTTTATAGTCAGTGTGCAAGAACTCAGTACACACTCTTTCAGAAATTGCACAAGATACATTCTTTGGGGGTTAACAGAAAATCTCCAAACACTTTATACACATCAACTTCACTTACAGACATCTCTGGAAGGGAGTTAAGCAGGTTTCAGACTCAACTCTCTAGAAGTGCTCAGAGACACAAACTGATTCCAGTGTACCAGGAAACAACACATAACTGCAGCTCGTGGTGCAACACCCCTCTCATGGTCAGCTGGTGTACTCTGGGTCAAGAATAGAGGACAAAAACGAAAATTCAGGATAGGTATTCTGAAATTATTACTTTCCCTTCCACACCAGAGTTAGATTTTAGAAGCCCTAACAGTATATTAAAACTGTCAAAGCAAGCAGTCAGCTTGCAATCCTGTAAGTCTCAGTTTAAAAATCACAGGGAAAATAAGTATATATATCATTTAATAACAGATATGAATTTACTCCAAAGACTTACTAATTTCCCAAATTCAGGCTAATGAGATTGAGGGCAGATTTTGAGATGGCCACCAAGCTGAGTTCCACCACATTCAGGGTTTTACAGGAGTAGTCCATCAGAGGGAGTGAAGTTGTAGAGCAGGAGACAGCTGGCACAGATCAGAAAGAATCTATTCATGTAGTATCATTTACTTCCCCCCACGCTATAGGTAGAAAATAAATACAGATATGAAATGTTACAGAGATTGAAACATTTCTCCTTTTTTTAGAAAGCACAGATCAGTTTTGTCTGAGAGTAGGAGGGACTGCATTTATTTATTAATAAGCACACCACTCTGTTAACACACTGCTGCTGAACTATTTTAATTGGGTAAAAACAGCCCTGTGTGGAGGCTAGAATTTGTAGTGTCAAACACTAAAGCTGCAATATCATCCTTCTGGAATTGAGGCTGTGTATTCAACCATACATTATTATTCTGGGGACCACTGACCTGAAAAAAAGAGAAAAACCTGCTTGTCTTTGCTTCAGTACAAGCACACTGGATGCTTTTAGCTGTGGTTATCTGAAGCACTTACAAAATCTCAGTGCAACTCAAAAACTCCAACTTTCTTCAGCAAGAGCTGCACTGGATTCCCAGTTATACTGGGAAAGCTGGATGGGTGATAACAACCCTGCCAGGACTGTAGCTGACAGTGCTGCAGTTGCAGTTCTTCTCTTTCAGCAGCTGCGTAAAAGCAAATTGGGAAATACAAATGATTCCCTGGAAACTGCAGGACATCCTAGTTAAAGCTGCCCTATTTGAATTCACAGGATAATGCAAACAGGCCTCCCAGGTAACAATCAGAAATCACCATACAATCTTTTATTACTTGAATTAGATAAAATTTGTATCTGACAAATACGATAGTGCAAAAAGATAGCGCTGCAGCATTTCATCAGGACACTGTATCAGAATCCCACCAAAAGGACTTGAGCATCAGCTTTTAGGTTTTTCATTCATTTATGTGCAACATAGCACTGGTTGTTGTCCTTTTAAGTGGAAGGCCAGAGTGCTGCTAGGGGCTAAACCCCTAGAAGACTACTAAAGCTCACAAGAGAAGTGAGATCAGCCCTAAGAGAAGTGGGTGAAAGATCCTGGAGAAAGCATGCTGCTAAAGGTGGGAGATGCATGAGGCTCCCCATGGCAGGATCTCCCTGGGGCTACTGCCCTGCATGGATGTACCTCCTGGGAGACCTCTAAGTAGCTTCAGACTTCCCAAGAATGTACTTGCACAATCCACGGCAGGATTTTCCTGTGACTTTAGAATGGTCCACAGGCAATGTCTGTGCAGCTGGAGAAGCAGACAAGAAGTACTTAAACACCTGTGCTGCAGCAGCCTTTGACAAGCCTTAGAAATGGTAAAGGTCACTTTTCATCCATGCAAATACTCAAGTCAGCAAGGTATCTGTGCTGTCTCTTCTCACAATATGTGTCTACCTTCTATACAAGGGAAATGGAGAACTAGTAAGTCATTTGCTTACATTCCAGACAAAGAGAGGCTGTACAAGGATGTTAAGATATATGTTAAGACATTCTGGTTGAGGATTATCTTGATTAAAATAGTATCCTGCTACTCTCCTGTCTCTCCATATTCCCTCTGAGGTCTCATGAAACAGGACTGCCTCTGTCTATTAAGGAGGGACTCAGAAACAGCTTTTGAGATGTTTGCTGTCATTCTGATCATTTCTTGTACACTCCTGTATGGACTGTGCACCATTTGTTATCTTCCATGGCGTATGTCAGAGCATATTCCTGCTGCAACATGCTGGTGCTGAAGTTTTAGTTACTGTGTGCCAGACCACAGGGTGAGGAACAGAAGGAGCCATGCCTGTAAAAAAGCCTTGTGACCACATTGCTGCCAGAAAGCACAATAGTTGAAAAAAGCTGCTTCTGCTACTTATTCCACAATGAAAAGTGAACTCTGCTCAGCTCAAGAGGCTGGAACGCTGGCTCCCTTGTCCTCTCATTAGACTGGAACCTGTGTCCAGTACACAAGCAAGCAGTGTCCCTGACAGGCAGGTATACAGGACCTGCGAAGCTTTGCTACTCAGCCCAGAGGAACCAGTCTGTCCAGTCCTTGTGTAGGCAGCAGTAAATATTGTTAACACTCTGCAAGACTGCAAGCAGGACAGATGCACCTGCAGCCTGAGCTGGAAAGCTAACTGAGCATTTTTATACCTTCTTCCCCAGAAGAAAAAACAAAACCAAAACAAAAACCAACAACACCTTCAAGTCTGTTACGTTAGATGTATTTATTAAGTAATATAAGGGAAACAGATTTCTTGTCTCTGTTGAAGAGAATCACTACTAATGATTATGGACCAGCAGCACAAACACAGCTGCAGATTCTCTTGCCTGTTTTATTCTGTATGAATTACCAAAGAACAGCAATGATGCATGCAGGGCACATAACTCCTTGCCAGCTCCTTGCCCTCTTTTAAACACAGCTCCACTTTCTAGCAAAGAATTTTCTTAGAACTGATACTTCTGCTTACGTGGAAAATGAGATTCCTTTACCCAAGATCCAGGTTTTTCAGGCTCACATATAACAGCACCAGGAAAGGGCAAAAGTTCATTTTATAACAGCAACTTGCAGTTATTTTGCATTTGAAAATGTAACTTCCAAAAGAAGACCAAAAAAAATACTATTTATAGACAGCCAAGATTTATTAGGACAGACAGTATTTCATTGGATTCCTGCAACTATTTCTTTGCTGCACATGTTACTCTTAAAATCAATTTCTCCATTCTTTCCAAGTTGAATGGGAGTTATGTTTTTCCACAGCAGCAAGAGCAATTTATAGTTACCCACATCAACTACCTTGCTGCAAAACATTGTTCTCTTCCATATCACCCATGCTCCTTTTTAATATTTTTAAACTTTTACAAATAGATTAAATCCAGACGATTCAAGCTATTCCCTATATGTGAACTCAGTTCTGTTTTTCTTCCTTCCGTCTGCATCAGGATGGCAGAACTACCATCACCCTCTTTCCCTTTAGCTCCTTTATTAATCAGACACAAGTGTATAACACCTATTAATAATTAGGGTATGGCAATAAAAGTTAAACCTAATTCCACTTCAGTGCTTCCACTACCCATGAGATATTATTCCTGCTCCTGACAAAACTTTTCATCGACTCCAGCTCCTCCAGTTATCTTTCTCTTCCCCCCTGTGCTTCCATGCCATCCCACCTCTAGAACCACAGCAGCTCCTCCCTGGCCTCCAACCCACGGGACACAGCCCTGGCTGGTGGCAGGAGAGCCGCGGGACCCACGGGAGGGACGGCCTCTGGCCCTGCAGCCTTGTTCTGCTCCATCTCACAGCACCAATCCTCTGTTTCCATTACACACGGCCTGCCTGGAGCTCTACAAGGTACTGTTGTTTCTTCAAACCATTAAATGAGTGTTCTGAAGGGAATTTATACTTTTTTTACTTTTTATATTTTTATACTCTTTATACTCCTGCACAGTAATTACTCTGACAGCTCCTCAATCTTCACTCAAAGTAGCACTAAATACACCAAAGTTCAAGATTTGCTTTAAGACCGTGAAATAATATATATGAAATAAAAAAAGTAAACCCACGAAGGCATTCAAGATTGCCCGTAATACAGAGTGTTATCCTCCAAAGTGGTTGAAGCTCATCAGATGCTTCTGAATAATTCAGAATACTGTTTTGACCACATCTAATCTCAGTGCTAATTTACAGCCTTGCTTTTCTTTTGATTAACATATAACTGAACATTAATTCAGTGATTAACCTCCAGTAGATAAAAAGTAAATAGTTTAAAGGGGGATGTAACATAGTCACAAGTGGGTTTAAGCATGGTAATGTACAGTTGTTTACCAAGGGCATTCAATCTCAGTTTATTAAGCTTTTACTTAGATTCTCCTGAAACCACATAAAAAACCTTCCTTCCTCTTCCCCTTTAGAAATCCATAGGGTAATCTGGACACCACACCCACAGCAATGTGGAGGAACTTCATTGTAAAGAGATACTAAAAATACACATTCTCATAAATGAAACTCTTTGTCCAAAAGAAAAAAAAAGTTTTGCCAATGTTTTGAACCTTAAAATTATTATGGATGCCCCAAGTAACAGTAGCAGATGAAAGAGAAATCACCAGTTAAAATGAAGATGGAAAGAGATGTTCATGAAAAAAAAGCAAGTTTTGCCCAAAGAGATACAAGAAAGGATTAAGCAACATAGGGGTTAAAAATACTTAACTTTGCTTCTGCAGATATTGTAGTTTAGGAAAGAATTTGTGTATCACACACAGATGGATGTTTACCAAAGCCATGCAACAGTGAACAAAGTGGATGAAGCCCATGTATCAAAAGTAATGGAAGTAACATTTCATCACAGATCTTAATATAAGCCAGCTTTACACTCCAGTGGTGAGTCTCCAAACAAATGACTGCAGGAGACATATTCTGAGTCATGAGAACACAGCATTCTATGAGATTCTGGTTATACAGCTACAAAGAATGGCTGCATAAAACCATCTTAGATTCTTAAAGATGCAATATAAATACTTTTTTCACAGCCACCTTGCCAGCATCACTAACAACTCTGCTTCTCACCTCCAGCTCCAGTGTGAATATGCCACTCACCCAGCATCCCAAGCTATAGCCAAATACTGGAGTCTGTCCAGCCAGCCCCAGGAAAAGCACTGAGCTCTCCCAGAGCTGCAGGCCTGGGCAGCTCTTCAGAGGGAATGACATAATGGCTTACAGCTGAAAGGATCCCTTTGAAACAAGCTGCTTTTCCAGAGCTGTATACAGCCTATTTACTCTGATCCAGCTCATCTGGAAAAGAAGAGATAATACAAATGTTCCCACTACTCTCCCATGAATTGCTTGAGTTACTGAAGTCCTGGACATGACAAAAAAAATGGACTGTGTAATTTTAAGTGTTAGGATTGCATATATTAAAATATGTGTTCTTTAATCACAGAAAGAAGTAGGCAGAAAATTTAGGAGTTGAAAGCAGACATCTTTATTAATTTTCTTTCTGGGGCATTTAATTCCCCATCAAACCTGCCTAGATAATGCCTTGCAGCCAGCAGCACCAAGACATACTGAGCTTTGCAGTACATGTAAGGAGAGAACTGGGTAGTTTTTATCTAGGATATAATTGCTAAGCAATGTCTTAAATAACATTTAAACCCTTCAACAAAGTAAAAACCAGGCTTAATGTATTAAAAGCCTCTTTAAAAATTCCAGAGAGCCACAATCTCTGTTAAATTTAACAAAACACTTGCAAATATCTCTCCTCCAAATACCTTATAGTAGGTATGTCAAGTTTCAGACCCACTGCTTTCCTCCCACAGGAGACAACATTGGATTGAACGAGCTGTGCTAGCAAATCCCAGGGCAGCCATCTCCAGGATCTCAAAGTGTATGGATGAGTCAACCCTACAGCAGAGCTGTCAGATCCTGTCCTTTGTCCCTACCTCACTGAAAGTGACACATCATGAGGAATCTCTGCTGTCATCAGTAGTCATAAAAATGTATACTGGATAGATATTAGACTAGAAAAGCAACATCTGCTACTAGGTTTGCTTGGTAGTAGGAAAACTTGACAAAATTTTTAAAAAGAACTTCGAAGCCCTGAAAAGTTGTCTCTTTTCATACCTATAGCATTCATCTGACACTTTCAAATACAAAACCAGAACACTACAGAGACATCTCATACACCTCTCTGTTATGTTCCATACAACTAGGCTGGCTGTATAAGGTTAATACCTTAGCCCTTCCAGATGTTTAGTCATAAAATGCAAGTTTTCATATGCAGTTTCTGAACATGGGAGTTCGGCAACACTAATACTCCATGAAACAGCCCAACAAAACATTTGAAAGCGAAAGGAAGAGCTACACTTCCAAACCCAGTACTCAAGCCCAAATATCTAAAATAACCTCTTCTAATAACCTCTCCACTGTACTAAATGCTTGGTGACCACAGGGAATTATTAGCATGGCTTTTTCAGTGATGCCCTAATAGAAACAGATGATAGCACTACAGCCCAGACTGTAGATGAACTAAATAAATTTAAGTCTTACAGAATTTTTTCTTTAAATGATCAGGTTATTTGTATAAACCCACATCTTAGTATGGCCTGCAAATATCTTTGATTCTGCCCAAAATAGCTAGGCAGCATGGCATATGATAAAATCACAAGGCTGCATTACTGGCTGAGTGTCCTTTTTAGATTAAAGAAATTACTTAAGCTTTTCATAAACTGGGTTGAGGCATTCCTGCTGTCAGTCCCCATTCACACAGCCACCACCACTGTATAGACAGAGTTCTGCTATAAGTACACGCACTTGTATAAAGTACTAGTACTTATCTACTGACAAAACTCATGGTAATGGCAGAGCTCTGCTTCCTTGAACTTCTCACTCAGTTCAAGTACCTGTTCAGTCAGAACTCACTGTTCGTTCTCCCTCCACAGCAATTAGCATTGACAGTACAGACCTTGCTGCAGTGCTCACACTGCACCAGCCCTTGGACCTCAGGCAACTATCCAACATGCAGGGAAAATTATAGGCACTGTTTATTTGACATAAACGTTAAAACACTTTTTTTTTGGAGACTCTATCTTTGCTACAGTTATTTTTATGCACTGTTAGCTGCAGAAACCATAGCAAATCAGGTAATTGGCTGAAACTGGTTTAGACCCCTATTCATCCCACGTAACTTCAAGCATCTAAGGCATTTGATCTGTTAATATAGTCACCCAAACTGCACAAAATGGGTGCCCAAAGACAGCATCCTTTAGCAAGTGCTCAGCTTTGTAATCTATGATTTCCTTTAACAAACTCTGTACTTCTGTGTTTTGTTTAATAAGGGAGGGAAGCTACGCTTTTCTACAGCAGTTCGTTATTTGCAGTCGGAACTTACTGCATCAGTGACTGGCAGGTTTGGATAGTACTTGAACTCTGTGCTCCAACAAAACACAGGTGCAAAGTGCCCTGAAGAGAGCACACCCAGCCTTAAGCTGAGAGCACAATCTGCTTCAGGGAAAAATCGGAGTGTGTCTGCAAAGAAATAAAGGAAGACAGATGACACTGCCAGTTTAACTCCTGCCAGACTGTAGAGATGATTTAACCACGGGTCTTGTGTTGTGACTTGGCACTTCTTTAGCACCTCCGCATCCTATGAGAAGAAAGATGCAATTTAAAAACAAGTGATGCTGAATGCGCTGGGCTGGGCGAGACTGCATTCTAGTGTACCCTCAGTTCTGAGGCCTTCCTCACAAAGGAAAGCTACTGAGTCTAAACTGCAGTTTAAATTAAAACTATATGAATCATATGTAATCTAGTTAAATCAGGATACTAATTTAATTTCTACAGGTTGTCTCATTGCAACTCAGCTACTGCAGATACTCATGGTTAAACATTAAAAACTACTTCAGACTCTTAAGAAATGAATTTCAGTGTGATTTGAGTAATTTCAATATTCTATATATTCTAAGCTATAGATGTCCATATACCTTCTGGTACTCTAAATGCTCAAAAATTACAAGCAGAACAAATGTAAACAGCTTGTTCCTTGTAATAACTAAAATCATAACTGGTGTTTTTTCATTAAAAGATCTTCCAGTTTTTCTGACAACATTGGCTTAAACACATCTAGTGAAGCTGTGTCACTTGACTCACAGACATTCAGTATTTCCATTTACTGTGAAAGTTGAACTTTGCGCCTGTAAGTATGGATGACATGAGTACAGAGGCTCATGTACAGCATAACTGACAGAAGAATACCTATTAAAACAGGAGAAGGTATCACAGAAACAGACACAATTAACAGGAAATTAAAATATATATACAGATGACATAGGTATCTGCAGCTTGAACAGTGGGGATAAAACTCCTCTCTTTCTCTGCTTCTCTCTTTCTCTCTCAATAATATAACCTTGCTTGTTTACACCATGTTTTTGGTTTTTACTTGATTCTGATTTTGTTTCTTTGTAATAATTTCAAACTCAGTGAACTGCCTACAACAGAGGCTAAAAGGGGTAGTGAGTACCTCCTTCCTTGCACCAGTGCCTTTGCAATGGTCATAGGAGATTGTCTCTCAGGATTCTTTTCTCTCCTCATTCCTTTATTTTGGGAATTAAGAGAAAGATTGTGCCTGATTGCATCAATGTAAATGACGCTCTGCTAGTGCTGATGGCATTACTGCAGATTTCTGTTGCAAAGCATAAGAATCTTGGCAGAAGGGCACCAGCCAAGTTCCGTGCTAGTTACTCTTATCAGGGCCTAAGGAATGTAAGAAGTGCTAAATTAAGAAAGAAGACGTTAAAAGAAATAATAACAAGGCAGCAAGAAAGCAGATAAGGAGGGACTGAACCATCCTGGACTAGAACCAATCAGGTCCCCTGAGGGGTGCATGCAGGGCGCGTGGACAATGTGGAGGGTCCAATTGGGTCATGCGTGATCGTGTGAATGACACTTACAGAAATGCATAAGAATGGAGAAATGTAAACAATAAACAGATTCCTGTGTAATCAAATTGATTCGTTGTTCAGGGGTCCTGTACTCCTGCAGATTTCCATCAGCAAGGCTCTCAAGACTAAAGTTATGCCAAAAAGACCTGCCTCTGTTTCTCTCCCTTGTGTCCTTACCCTTGGAGGGCTCATGCAGGGCAGCAGCTGCCTGTCCCCCACCACAGGCAGGAATCGTTGGGGAATGAGGGCCAGACTGTCCTGCAGAGCTGCATGGATTGAGGGAGGGAATGTATGTTTGTACCTTAAGAATCTACTGCCACAAACAGTAACTTACCCAACTGCAGTCTTCTTAGCTTTCATCAAGAAAAAGTACAACAGAGAAGCCAACAAAGCATTTTCTCCAACTGTAACTGCAGTATATATATATATATATATATATATATACACAACGAATTTGTGCTTTTAGAAAAGATGGCAAGAAAGAAGTACAGCAGCAGGTCTGACTAAAGGAGCGGGAGTAAGTGGGTAGGAATGACATCACACAGAGGTGTAAAACAGGCCTAAAACAGTAATATGGAATAATTCAAGATCAAAGGAATTCAACAGTAACATACTAGACAGGATAATAAATTGGGAAGTGAGCAAATTGTGCCCTTTTCCAGAATGTGCACAGGATTTTGACAGGAGGATTGTGCATATTCCTTAAGGCTCAAAGAATTTCACCCCAGAATTGGCAAGAAGTGTGGCATCCTTTATGCGATGTCCAAAATGCCTGGAGACACTTTGGGAATTGAAGGAAAATGTATAAATATAACTCACTTCCCCTGTTGAGGGAGTTGCCCTTCAGCAACTCTTGCATCCTACCTGTAGCACTTAACTTCCTTAAGCACCTTTTGATTCTCTGGCAGAAAGAGGGCAGCAAGCACAGTAATGTTGGATATCTAGAAGAAATGAGATCACTTTCAAAAACACTTCAGTGAGAAGTTTAAACTCTTCTACTTCATACCCAAAAAGCATGTGAAAATAGAGGTGGAAGAAAGAGATTACTAAATCCATAATGTACTGGTTTTGCTCCCTATCTGACAATTTGTATCTTCTGTTGAGCCATAATGAGATATGATGTTAAACGACAAGCTTCATTCATGCTGCCAAGGTTCTAATGAGCTGCATTCCCAGCTTTCTGAATGAGGAACGAGATTCCCTTTCCATAGAAAATGCTGGGGAGTGGAGAGGCAGCAGACACACAGCAGCAGTGGCAGAAGGACTGCATGGACTGACTGCAGCACTGGCCAGGGAATTGGGAAGGCAGTGGAAGAGGAACATTGTTCCCCTCACAAAAGAGGTCCTTATAATGCCAGAAGTCTCACAAGTGAGGATTAGACATCCCCGCACTGCACACACAATGCTCCATTCATTCCTCTGGAAGGAATGAACTACTGTCACCCAAACACAAAACAAAAACTGGATTCCCTACAAGAAAAGCTCAGTCTATGTCAAAGTCTACATCACTGCACTGTGGTAACAAGCCCTGAAGTATCAAAAGGCACATACTTTTTTTTCTGCTGATGGATTGCATAAACATTTCACTTCCTACATGAAATGGTAAACAGGACTTTGTTTCCACCCACACACATACATTCATAAAGACTGGTATGTTGTGCTACCTAAACTCCACAGAAAACAGGCCAAATGCTATAAGAAAAGTTAAGATGTGTCAATTTATGGTAAAACCTTTTCTTTGTAGAGCTCTTCTTCAACTGTACAGAACATGGCCCTAGAAAGAAAAGTTGAGGAATAAAATCTCTAGAAATTAAGGAGGTCTTGTCTTCCTGGTTTTTATACACAGACTATGGTCTTCCCTTGTCCATGAGCTGTGCCTACATTCCCTGCTTCCATAAAACTGAGCATGGTGGGTTTAGATCTGCGGGGATTCTTACATAAGAGCTTGATTCCAGGTGTGTCATGAGTTGAATGTTTGTCACATTCTCTGGAGAAGCCTAATACGCAAACTGAACAAACAAAAGCTGTGACTGTACTAGACATTGGCTAAAATATTGTTTCCCTCTGTTTGTCACAGCTTGGCTGGGCAGTTCTCAATGTACAAACAGCTTAAAAACAAACAGGCATGGAATTTATGGAACAGTATTGCCCATGATCTCAGAATTTCTTACAGCTTTCAAACAGAGACTGTTCCTTAATTCTGCTGGGCAACGTGGAAGGAAAGATACTGGAAATAAACTGTGGACATTTTGTAGTATCACTACAGAGAGTGGAAGGGAGGCAGCGATACCTATTGCTATACCTACCCCAGAATACAAGAGATGCCCATCAATGTGAATGAGTAGGCATCTGCCTTTTTTTCCTAATGTTCTGTAAGTCATTTCCAACACAGCCCACTGACTAGCAACAATAAATCCACTAGGAATTATTTTAAGGATGGACATTTCTGGTTTAAAAAAATTTCTTTACCACAGCATTTATGCTAAGAAACAAATGAACTCATATCACAAATAAATTGTAGGCTATGGTAGCATCGTAACCCCTGCTGGAAAATCTGTACTGTGCAGTTCAGTTGCTAATCAGACCTTCAGTTTAACAAAATTGTTTCCATTTAAGGTTAATTTGCAATTTGCTGCTGCCAGAGTTTCTAATTGCTGTTAGTGAGGGCTTTCAGGACACTGGGGAACTGCACATTCAGTTCTTGATCTGATCCTATTTTGTGATCCATCATACAAAGGATTGCTCAAATGATTATTTTTAAATAATTCTGTGACTATTCAGCTGGAGCTCTCTCTCACAGGCTACAGGGAGACTGGATGCCCTTTGAATGCAGAAGCAAGACCAAGAACTCTATTTAGCTGCAAAAACATTTATGGGAAGTGAATTTCAAAGCAATTGCAGCATGCTGACAATCTGTGTGCAATCATTTAAATCACTGAAGTACCACCACAAGATGCTCAATTAAGCACTAGTGCCTAAATGTAGAGGTTGTGATTGAAAAATTGGAGAAATAGCTTGGAGCTATTTCAAAATTGCAGAAATTTTGAGTATGTACAAAATCATAAAAGTAAATAAACACCAGTTCTGTACAAGAAAGTCACTATGCTGGGAACAGTTTTCTCAAATTGCTGCCTTTGGAACTCCACAAAACTGCAACATGAGTTTTCCCCTTACTCAAGAACTGTGTGATGAATAGAACAAACACAGCTCTCTTCTGATAAGGGTACTCTTGAATTCAGAAGTATTCCTTACATCTTGTGCTTGAAAATGTATGACAAAAACAGAAATCAGCCATGGAATGCTGCTAAAGGTTTGCTCAAAATACCAAACTTCTCTATACCTGTCTTACTCAAGGGGTGATACTCTACTTACAGAAGGGTTTGGATATACAACTAGTCCTGTGGCAGTAGTGAAATAATCTTCTACTTTATTTTTCCAATTCAGCCTTCAATAGTGGTTTATTACAAACACATAATTGTAGATGACCGATGCTTTGAAACCAGTGAGAATGCTAATATTTCTACAGGATTGCTAGCTCAGCCTATTTACTGCTGCCTTGCATACAAATTTCTGAACAAGCAGAGGTTATTTATATTAGGGTCTTAATTTGTGCTATTAAGACATTGAATGTCCTGTGACTAATTCAAAATATTTTTGGTTCCTCATAATTGCAAATGTACAACCTTCTCCCTCTCTCCAAATACTGGAATTAATTTTGCCCTCAGCCGCATCTATTCAGTTTCCATATCTTATAACTGCAGTTAGAACTGCAAGGGCCTTGTTTTGCTCCACTGAAATCAGTACTAAAACAGCAGCATTTGCACCGGAAGCACCACTACAGGCATGCACTGAGAAGTTAACTTTTTAAAAGCAATACATATGATGATGGATCCATGCGCACCATTTAAGAATGAAGACCTCATTTAAACTAAAAGATACTTTAAAAATGTTTTTAATGGAAAAAATGTTGAAAATTTACCAAAAAAAGCTCTTTTGCCGAAGATACAATACACTGGACTCAATTTCCTTCCACATCCCAAAAAATCAGAAACTCATAAAAGAAACTTCAGCTAGCTGAGCAGGTTTTTTGTGACTTTTAGAAACAATTTGGCAAGTTGTTTTAAAGGGCTGCCCTCGGTCATGGCATAAATAGAAAAGAGCAGATGAAGATATTGTCCCTTCAGGCACTGACTGAAAGCAAAGTGCAGGCCTGATGTTTACTTTCCACAGAAAGCAAACTACACAGTGATAGTACCAAAAATATACTGCAAACTTTCTTCTTGCTTTAAAAGACTCCAGACTTCTTAGTAGCATGGCAAAAACAGAACAAATATATTCATTCTACTGCCTAATCCCCTGGTCCTAAACTTCTGATTCCTCTAAAAAGCAGGACCAGTCAAGTTCTTGGCACCTTCTGCAGACCGAACGCTTTCTTATCAAGTTCTGTGGAGCAGAAAATGCTAATCCATTCTGCTGGCTGGGATATTTCAGACAGTGGATGAGGAGAGGGAAGAGAATAAAAATAGCTGTATTATCCTAGTCCTTGAAAGGCAAAAGTGACATACAGCAGGCTTTAAAATGTTCTGTAGATAAATTTTTAAAATTATACTTTTTTTCCTTCCATACCTACATTTTTTTTAATTTCTTTTGGGTTTGCTGCATATTTCAGTCTGGCAAGCAATGCCCTTCACAGGAAAGCTAATTCTTTTACACTGACCAAGTCCAAATTTTCCAGGTATCTTCCTGTGTCACATGGACAACATGCCAGTAGTAGACTCCATGTTGTTCCTTGCCCCTCCTTTCTCCATCCTTCCCTCCCCTCTAATACTTTTTTAAAATCAGTATTAGTCAGTGGCAAGGAGGCAGGAAGGGTATTTGCATGCCATTCCGGCAAGAGCATTTTATTGCACGCTGCCCGTCAAAGGGCGCAGAGGCAAATACACGGAACATGGCTGGCTCAGGCCAGGGGAAAGGTGGGAGCAGGGAGCGGGAACCAATGGGAAAGCTTTGGAGGAGTGACCAGGCTGACAGACACCCGCGGAATCCAAACCAGGACTGGCCATCCCAAGGAGCAGTCCACCTCAGGGGGGAGACCCTCTGGCCACCCCAGCACAATGTAAGTTCACGGGCCACTACATCCCTCCATCAAGTTTAAGTGTAGTAATGACTGTCTTCAGTTACAGACTGATTAATAACATTTCAGATCTGCTCTTCCACCACATTAATGCAGATTGTATTTACAGTTCTGACCTGACCTGAATGACCAAGAGCTCTCTGCAAATGAATTGTCAGATCCAGTACAGTATTTTAGAAACTTAACATCATGACACAGTCTTCCTTCCAAATTTATAAACTTTGATATTAAACCTAGAGATAGATGCTCTCTAAAAATACAAATGAATCATTTTTATTTGAAAATATCAGCATCTGTTGAGACTGCAGCATTAAGGTTTAGTTTGGAACTGGTCCAGGCAAAACAAATCTTTACAACTGAAGGATAATATGACAGCAGAGGTAGATCTAACCACTGGGAAGCAACTAGTTCTTTTTCTGTAAAACACAATATTTTAGATCTCATACAAGTTCTTTTTGTTCTGGACTTCTCCGTACATTTGGAATTAAACGTTATATAGAAAAGAGAGGAAAGGAGAAAACAGTTAATCTTTGAGTGTGTTGTTCAAAAAGGCAAAGTCATTACCATGTAAAAGACGGAATTAAAATAGATTCTTGACAAAAGAACTAACAGAACTATGTTTGAAATTTGCATTTTATTTTACTTGTTTATCATTGATTTGAATCATTATATGTTTTAATTAAAAACATCTCCATTGCCAGAGTGCATGAAGGTTCATTGAACATAGTATCCATACTGGTAGAGCCAATATAGCTTGACCTACCATCTGTGAGTAGCATAGATGGAATACAACCAGAAAGCACATTAGAACAACACAGCTCAATATTTATTGGATTCCAAGTGCAATCCAGTTCCCTTCTTGCACCAAATAGTCTGAAAAATGAAATGCAATAGGCTTAAAAACAAATGAGATGATGCATTATAATGCAGAATATTTTACAAATATGAATCTACTGCACTCAGGACTGAACTATTATCTTCACATCTATTTGGATGACATTTTTGCTCTATTCACCCTGGGTTTTAATCCTGTAGGCAGGATTATAATAAAGAGCTGATCAAGATAATACATTTATTCAGATCTGCTGGTCATTAAGGAATAAAAGTGTTTTGAAGCTTACAATAATTTAGATTATTCACATTTTATATTATGTGGTTATAAAAGCATTTTTCCTCATGATACCTATGAAATCAGAATTTGAGTTTCAAGATATTGTTAACATACACAAGGAACATCAGACACATGTTCACTGAAATTACTGTAAAGCAGTAGGAATACACCTTTCACATTTCATGCATCTGTTAGTGTTGGTGGATTGACAAGACAAAACCAGTAAACCTATAGTTCGTACTTTTAATCTGAAACGTTAAAAATAAATATGGCATATATTTTAACAGAATGTTTTGCACATTTCTGATTTCAAATCAAATAAACATACTGGTTTACTAATGCCTCATGATAATTCCAGGAAAGGGCAACACTGATGGACAACCTGATTTCAAGTAAATTCACGGATGGTCACATAGAGATTGTGTTAGGAGCAAAATCAGAATGTGTTCTGCCTCAGTGTTAGACAAGAGCCAAGAGCAATGCCTCCAGCAGAATGGAAGGGGGTTTCATTGCCATTTGCCACACTTGTAAGAGAGTCAAGTTAAAATGTCTCTTAGGTACATCAAAAGGGAGGGGTTTTTGCCAGTTATCTATGAACAAGACCCATTTCGGTCACAATTTCTGGAAATATTTAATAAGAGGATAATTTAATTGAATTAATGTGCCAGCAAGTACCTATCCAAATGAAGAGGAGTGACCTACCTTCACTCTTATTTCAGGCCCCAAGGAAGGATCATAATGTTCTCCAACATTACACCAGGAGCAGCTATCTTTTCTGTTCTTGTACTACCTCACCAGCAAGGAGGTTGCAGGTGCACGAAAACTTGGGAGGGGACTCAGCTGAGATGGCTGATCCCAATGGACCCAGGGGATCTCATGACACATATCCTCAGGAAAGCATCCTCTGAAATACAGGTGTAGTAGCAACACCTTTGTGGGTCACATGGGCTTCCACAGTGGGCCTACCTGGGGGTCCCTCTCCCTTGCCAGAAATAGAGTTCATAGATGTATCCAAGGTGGTCCCTGCTCATTGGCAGCTCTTCAGCAAGGAATTGGTGAGGAGACAATACCATAATCTCCAAATGCTTGTGACCAGGGACTAGGAATGCCATGCTGGAAGATGAGTTCCTTTTAAGTATGTCATATTCAGTTCTGGAAACAGGGGTGTCACAGTGTCGGACACGAACACGCAGATTCAAACAGCAGGTAGCAGCAGGTCAGCCACCGAGCAGAGCGAAAAGGGCCCTGGCCACCTTTATTATCACACTTTTATACCTCTTCTAAAACAATCATACATTGGTGGATGAGGTTAACACCTCTAGCATTTTACAGGATAGGAACACAGTCTATCACCTTTCTCTGCCTTGGAGAAAAGAATGAACAACAATCTAAAAGTTCAGTAAACATCCCTAGCTGGTTAGAAAAACAAGAGCTATGTTTATAGAAAGAGCATGAGAACTTCTACTACAAAAGCAAAAACATGGAACACTGTGAAAACCAGGGCAACACAGGGGTACCCAAATCATTGGTCACTTTGGAATACCACTTTCCACGGACTTTTCAAAATCTGACTCCTGCACATAGGGACTGACCTGAGCAGTTTGAGCTGAGAATTTCTAGGTGGAGCACATGGAATGTAGAGCTAATGCCACGTGCTTTTGTATTCTCTGTGTGTGTTTGGGGGATCCTGGCAATGCCTTTGCACAAAACCTTTCCCCAGTTCACTGGGGCCAGCAGCCAGCATCCTGCATAACCACACATTTGGACATGAAGTCACAGAATCACAGAATTACAGAATTACCAGGTTGGAAGAGACCTTCAAGATCATCGAGTCCAACCTCTGTCCTAACACCTCAACTAAACTAAACCATGGCACTGAGTGCCACATCCAATCCCTTTTTAAACACGTCCAGGGATGGTGATTCCACCACCTCCCCAGGTAAACCATTCCAATACTTTATCACTCTTTCTGTAAAAAAGTTTCTCCTAATATCCAACCTATATTTCCCTTGGCGCAACTTAAGACTGTGTCCTCTTGTTCTGTCAGTTGTTGCCCGGAAAAAGAGACCAACCCCCACCTCACTACAACCACCTTTCAAGAAGTTGTAGAGAGTGATAAGGTCACCTCTGAGTCTCCTTTTTTCCAGGCTAAACAACCCCAGCTCCCTCAGCCGTTCCTCATAGGGCTTGTGTTCCAAGCCCCTCACCAGCCTTGTCGCCCTCCTCTGGACACACTCAAGTGTCTCCACGTCCTTCCTGAACTGAGGGGCCCAGAACTGGACACAGTACTCAAGGTGCGGCCTCACCAGTGCCGAGTGTAGGGGAAGGATGACTTCCCTGCTCCTGCTGGCCACACTATTCCTGATACAGGCCAGGATACCATTGGCCTTTTTGGCCACCTGGGCACACTGCTGACTCATGTTGAGTCGGCTGTCAACGAGTACTCCCAAGTCTCTTTCTGCCTGGGCACTCTCCAGCCACTCTGTCCCCAGCCTATAGCATTGCAGGGGGTTATTGCGGCCAAAATGCAGGACTCGGCACTTGGACTGGTTAAACTTCATCCTATTGGACTCAGCCCATCTATCCAACCATTCCAGGTCTCTCTGCAGAGCCCTCCTACCCTCCAACAGATCAACACATGCTCCCAGCTTAGTGTCATCCGCAAATTTACTAATGAAAGACTCAATACCCTCATCCATGTCATCAATAAAAATATTAAACAGAGCAGGTCCCAGCACACACCCCTGAGGGACACCACTGGTGACTGGCTGCCAGCTGGATGCAGCACCGTTCACCACCACTCTCTGGGCCCGGCCATCCAGCCAGTTCTTAACCCAGCACAGAGTGCACCTGTCCAAGCCGTGGGCTGCCAGCTTTTCCAGGAGTATGCTGTGGGAGACAGTGTCAAAGGCCTTACTGAGGTCTAAATAGACAACATCTACAGCCTGTCCTGCATCTACCAGGCGGGTTACCTGGTCATAAAAGGAGACCAGGTTGGTCAAACATGACCTACCCCTTCTAAACCCATGCTGGCTGGGTCTAATCCCCTGTCCATCCTGTAGGTGCTGTGCAATAGCACTCAATATAAACTGTTCCATGACTTTCCCTGGTACCCAGGTCAGGCTAACCGGCCTGTAATTACCAGGATCCTCCTTCTTACCCTCTTTGTGAATGGGTGTCACATTGGCCAGCTTCCAGTCATCTGGAACCTCGCCAGTGAGCCAGGACTGCTGGTAGATGATGGAGAGTGGCTTTGCAAGCTCATCTGCCAGCTCCCTCATCACCCTGGGATGGATCTCATCCGGTCCCATAGATTTATGGATATCCAGGCAGCTCAGCAGTTCCCTGACTGCCTCCTCTTGGATAACAGGGGGACTGTTCTGCTCCCTAACATTACCTACCAACCTAGGAAGACAGTTGTCCTGAGCACCATGTGTCTTTTCAGTAAAGACCAAGGCAAAGAAGTCATTAAGCACCTCTACTTTCTTCTCATCTGCAGTTACTAAATTCCCTTCCGCATCCAATAGACAACAAAGATCGGTCCTGCCCTTCCTTTTTTCATTAATATATTTGTAAAAGCATTTTTTATTGTCCTTTACAAGAGTTGCCAAATTGAGTTCAAACTGAGCTTTGGCCTCCCTAATTTTTTTTCCTACATGCCCTAGCAGCCTCCTTAAATACTTTCTGAGAGACCTGACCCTCCTTCCAAAGATGATATATCCTCTTTTTGTTCCTAAGTTCCTTCAAAACCTCGTTGTCCCCCCAGGATGGACATTTACCTCGCTCACTCATCTTTCGTCGCACTGGAACAGTCTGTTCCTGTGCCCTCAAGATCTCTCTTTTGAAGTATGCCCATCCTTCCTGTACTCCTTTGTTTTCAAGGGCTGCTTCCCAAGAAACTCCCTGGATAAGTCTTCTAAATAGGTTAAAGTCTGCCCTCCTGAAGTCCAATGTAAAAGTCTTATTGATGTTCCCCCTCCTTTCACCAATTATTGAAAACTCAATTATTCCATGGTCACTATGCCCCAGTTGTCCTCCAACCACCACATCTCCTACCAGCCCGTCTCTATGTGTCAACAATAAATCTAGTATAGCCTCTCCCCTGGTGGGCTCACTCACCAGCTGCAACAGAAAATGGTCCTCCACCCACTCCAAGAACTTCCTGGACTGCCTCTTTTCTGCTGTATTAAGTTCCCAGCAAATATCCGGTAGGTTAAAGTCACCTACGAGAACAAGGGCTGGTGACCCTGAAACATTCTCTAGCTGCTTATAGAATAAGTTGTCCACTTCTTCATCCTGGCTGGGTGGTCTGTAACAGACTCCTAGTAGGATATCAGCCTTGTTGGCCTTCCCTTTAATCTTTACCCATAGGCATTCAACTTCGTCATCATTAGTTTCAATGTCCTTAGCATCAAAAACCTCCCTAATGTAAAGGGCCACCCCTCCACCTCTTCTCCCTTTCCTGTCTCTTCTGAAGAGCTTGTAGCCATCCAGTGTGGTGCTCCAGCTATGTGAGTCGTCCCACCATGTTTCCGTGATGGCAATCACATCATAGCTTTGCTGTTGTACCATGGCTTCCAGCTCCTCTTGTTTGTTACCCATGCTGCGTGCATTAGTATACATGCACTTCAGCTGGGCTACTGTTTTCACCCCTAACTCAGGCTTACCATCCTTGGGACTGTTTCCAGAGAGCCCAGCTGTATCCCCTTCCCCCTTTGAACCTAGTTTAAAGCCCTTTCAACGAGTTCAGCCAGTTCATGAGCTAAAAACGTTCTGCCCTTAACAGAGAGATGGAGCCCATCTGGTTCTAGCAGACCAGGTGCTGTAAAAGTTTCCCCATGATCAAAAAACCCAAAGTTCTGCTGATGGCACCAACCCTTGAGCCACTTATTGATAATGTGGGCTCTCCTATTTCTTTTGTCATTTTTCTCTGCCACCAAGAGGACTGAGCAGAACACTACCTGAGCTCCTGCCCTATTCATCACTTGACCCAGTACCCTAAAGTCCCTTTTAACTGCCTTGATGCTCCTCCTCTCAATCTCTTCACTACCAGCCTGGAGTATCAGCAGTGGGTAGTAATCAGAGGGCCGAACCAGCCCAGGTAGTCTCTCGGCAATATCCCGTACCCGAGCCCCAGGGAGGCAGCAGATCTCCCTGTGGGATGGGTCCGGTCGACATATGGGGCCCTCTGTTCCCCTAAGAAGGGAGTCACCCACTACCACTGCCCTTCTTTTCTTTTTAAAGTTAGAGGTGGTGATCCACCTGACAGGTGACTCACAACTGGGAGGATCACTGAACAGATCATTCTCCTCTGTGTTCTCTAGCTGATCTTCTAGATCCAGGGCCTCATACCTATTCCGAAGTGGCACCTGGGTAGGTGAGGGGGGTAGGGAGGAATTTCTACCACCTCCTCGAGTGGGGACCCATTTCCACTCCCCTTCATCTGCCAGGTGTCCTCCTATTGCCTGACAGGGAGAGGCATAGGAGTCCTCTGACTCCTGGTGAGCCTCCCTCAAGGATGGAAGGGTACAGCTCCACCAGTCTATTTCCCTTTCACTTTCCCTGATACTCCTTAGTCTTTCTACCTCCTCCCTGAGCTCAGCCACCAGTGAAAGCAAGTCGTTCACCTGTTCACACCACAAGCATCCTCCTTCTGCAACGTCCCCTGGTACTGCCGATAGGCTCAAACCCTCCGCACAGGAATGGGTCTGGACAGACACATCCTTTTTGGAGGGCTCTATTTGGCTACATACACTTGTAGCATTCCCAGGTTTTGATTGTGTAAAGACCATTACTTCCAAAGCACAACAACTAACAACTGAAAGCCCCACCAGCAGTAACCTGCAGCCCTGCCTGCTTGTCCTGCCTGCGCGAACTGCCGCGCAAACTGCCGTGCCACGCCCCTAGAGACGTGCCACGCCCCTGTTTGCCCGCTCCGGGTCGCCGCGCTCCCTAGGGACGCTTTAAATCGCCCCGCTGCTCTCCCGCGCAAGCCCCGCCCGGGTGACTCAGCAGAAGAAGAATGAAGCACTCACCTGCTCCGCGTGTTTTTAAATCGCCCCGCTGCTCTGCCGCACAAGCCCCGCCCGGATGACTCAGCAGAAGAAGAAGTAGTCTTCACTGCTTCACCCTGTCTGATCCAGGCATGCAGTTTCTACAGCGTCTGTTATAATCCAAATTAAAGAAACCAAAAACCCAATCAAAGCATTATTTAAGAGAACCTCTCATTACCCTCCCTTAGTATAGAGGAAGTGTCTAGAGAAATCCTACACTCTTAGAAGATTCAGACCATTCAGAAATAACACTCAGATCCTCTGAGACATAGTATATTTTTCTAGGCAAGACTTCGCTGCTCGTAAGTTCATACAATAAATTTCTGTCTTTCTGATGATGATGTACAGATTGCAAAGCAGCTGCTTTCCTTGGCTAAATCTGCTCCCCCTGAAGAATTTCCTATTTTTTAAATAAATTTGCTGTTATTTTAATAAGGACAGAAAAATCCTTCACTGTAAGAAGTGTACAGAGGGAAATAAGAGAAGTCTATAAGCATTTTTGAAGGATACATTAAACAAATTAGGTACATAGAGCAGATTTTTGGAAAGAAAAAGTATTTGTTTGCTTCTCTTCATTTTTCATTCTCTTTTTACCCAGAGCACTTTGATCATGACAAACTGAATCCAGTTGGCTCAGCAGAATGAAAAAAGTCATTAATGAATTTAAATCCTGAGGAAATTCTTCTGGCTTCAAAGAGAATATTACAGTTGTTGGCAGTGAATGCTTTTGCATTGGCCATTATTTGTTCATCATTAAAAATTGCTAATTTTGATACATGTTAATCAGATTGCTTTGAACACATGGTAAGCAGATCACCAGGTATTATTCAGCAGGAAATTATGAAGGCACTCCAACTCTTGCGGTGGACTGGCTGTAACCAGCCACTGAAAAGAAAGGTCATACTTACACTGACTTACCTCCTGGGGGAAAAAAGGTAATGGAAAGGGAGATGAAATACTAGTAAACAAATTTTCCTCAATACTCCCCACCACCATGAGCGCTTGGACATTCAAGACCAGATGCTGCCTTTATTCCCTTCAGCAAGCACTGGTACAGACCCAGAGGAAACTGCACAATATTTTATGTGTATAACTCAAAGAATGAAATTGATTAATGATGTCTAGAGGAATGTGTAGATTTTCTCCCCTCACAGCTCAGTCCTTCGTCTGGACTGACTTCTGCACATTGATATTTTTTTTTCTGTGCAATCAATTTCATTTTAAATTGCTTCTAGCAGTTATTTTGTTGCTACAGCAGCTTCCACAGTTTCTCTAAGCTATACTGTGTGGTGGCCCGGGAACTTACACTGTGCTGGGGTGGCCAGAGGGTCTCCCCCCTGAGGTGGACTGCTCCTTGGGATGGCCGGTCCTGGTTTGGATTCCGCGGGTGTCTGTCAGCCTGGTCACTCCTCCAAAGCTTTCCCATTGGTTCCCGCTCCCTGATCCCACCTTTCCCCTGGCCTGAGCCAGCCATGTTCTGTGTATTTGCCTCTACACCCTTCGACAGGAAGCATGCAATAAAATGCTCTTGCCGGAATGGCATGCAAATACCCTTCCTGCCTCCTTGCCACTGACTAAATACTTATTTAAAAAAGTATTAAATGGCGCCTGAACATGAGATGGCCTCAAACCATCCCTAGAGAGCGTCTCTGGCACAGCTTCGTCGCTGGAATTAAAGTTGCCTTTCTAGTAGCCATTACCCCAAAGAAACCTCTGAGTTTTATCAGCGGCTCGGCGGGGAAGACCAACAACCTTCTACGGAAAGAGAAGATTGGTCTAAGTCAGTGGACCATCCTCGAGACTTTTATTTGACCCCAAAGGTAATATGGGTCACCTTTGTATCCTTTTCTTTTAAATTTCTTTTACCTCAAGGTTGGGAAGAGAACGAGATGGGAGCAGAATTCTCTTGTCTCCTGCGGGAAGCTTTTTTCTCAGTTTTGAGAGCCCTTGTTCGTGAGAATTTTCGTTATACCAGGGAGGGTTTAAAACATTTTATTCAATGGTTATTCAGGCAATGGCTGATCGAGTATTTAAAACGCTTTGTAAGATGGTTGTTTATGTCTGGAAGAGGGTATCTGCTTTATAAGTTAGCAAAAGCCATTGATAATTTTGTAAAACGGTTCAAAGATGTTAATCCCAGTGTAAAAAACCCTCTGCCGCCTCCCTCCCCCGTATTCCTACTCCCTCTGCCCTAATTCAAACGAAACCGGGAGATGGAGTCTGCTGAAGTGCACAGGGCTGCTACCGTCTCCCTGCCCCCTCCCAGTCTCCTTTGTCCCCTGCCGGGGGTAGTGAAGGCCAAACTACCTCCAGCTCTATCCCAACCCCCTTTCCTGTATCCACTTCCCCAGTTCTTGCTGCTCCAGATTTGTTCCAAGATCGCGATGGCAGCATGGCCCAAACTGCAATACAAGCTGCAATTTTTAATTTCAATTTTGCCGGCTCCGCTTCCCTCATCCAAGATGGCGGACACCACGTGGCGCCCGCGGCCACAGTGGCGGGCTTGCCGCCCACGCACACCCCCCCTCCTGTTCCTGCTCCCGCTCCCATTACCACACGCAGTCCCCGCTCCGCCCCCCCCCCCCCACCCCCCCCCCCACACCCCCACCCACACCCCCCCCCACCCACCCCCACACCCCAACAACAAACCCCAACCACCCAAAAAAACAAAAAACCCCAAACAAACACCACAACAAAACAACAACAAACACAACAAAAACACACACAAAAACCCCCCCCCCACCCCACACACCACCCACCCAACAAAAACCCACACCCCCCCACCCCAACCCCCCCCCCCACCCCACCCCCCCCCCCTTCCCGAGAGCCCCGGCAAAGCGTTCCTCCCCCGTCGCCGATGCGGCTGTGCCCGCCGGCGACCCCCCGCCAGTTCGTGCCTGGCTCTTTGCCGAGGCGAGGGCTCGCCCAGGCCAGCCATGCAGCCGGCCCGAGACCGGACCCCGCTCTCGGTGCACCTCGCCCCGGCCAGCCACGTGGTGCGAAAGTTAAAAGGACAGTACTCTCTTGTTTTTAACATCGTGGACTTAGCTCCCCCCGGCGTGGCAGCGAGCTGGAGCCAGGTCCTAGAGAGAAGCTCTGTCCCAAATGTGCCGGCCGGCCCCGGCCGCTTCCTCGCGGCTGCGGCACTGCGGGGCCACGCCCGGCCTCTGCCGGCTCCGCCGCGGCTTCGTAAATGCCCTGAGGCTACCGAGCTGCTGCCGCCGCCCTGCTCCGGCTGCGAGAACCCCGCCCAAGTGCTGCCTTTCACCTCAGCCCCGGCCCTGCCCACATACCCTGCTCCTGTGCTGCAACAGAAGAAGAAAAAGAGGCGGGGTTGCAGGAGCCAGGCTGTAGGACTCGGACTGTTCCCAGAAAGCTGTGAAAGCATTGTAGGGGAAGCAGTAAACCTGAGCAGCTGGCAGGCACGGCCAGAGGATGCAAAACAGCAGCCAAAGGAGCAAAACAGTGACTTTTTAGATTCTGTTACTGAGTTTAAGGACCAAAGGACTGAAGTGAAAAAGCCAAAAGCCACAGATGACACCTGGAAGCTGCCAGAGAAGAACTGCACCAGCCCAGCAAACATCGTTGCTGCAGACATAACACCAATCAAGAAGAACAAGGTGCAGACCAAAGATGAAGCATCTGTCGCCTGGAAGCGAAGACGACGCAAGCCAGCATCGATGACCACCTTAGAAACAGACACATGCAGTCCCGAGAACCAGAACTGCAAACGAGACTGCGAAAGGCTAAGCTGGACACCTGTGGTGTCTCCCCATATCCTACCCCATTCTGTTACTTCCCAAACAGTTAATATTCCCTACTACTACCCCTCTGCTAGGCTTTTCCCTAGCCACGGGTTCCCATATCTCTGTAACCCTTATGCCATTCCCCTTTCCCAAAACCTTTAGGAGAGGGGAGAAGGGAAAGGCCCCCCTCCCTTTGAAAATTGCAAAATTTAAACTCTGTTTGAATCCCAACAGAAGCAACTGCCAGAGCCTGTGCCCGCACTCATCATGATGATCCCCAGTACCCAACACCTATCACCCTACTGTCCTCTGAATGCTCCTGGTACCACCTGCAGGTGTGCTTGAACTCTGCCACAGCCCAGAAAAAACTGTGCTGCTTCAGCCTCACCTCTGCCTATGAGAGCATCCAGCATGCAGAAAGAAAATCATCTGAAAGATCTGAGGACTTGTTGGGACATTGGGTTGGGGGTGTTTCTGATTATGTATATTTGGGTTGTTGAGACATTGAGCTTTGGGTGATTCTGATAACTGTTGTTGTTCTGTACATGTTAAGTTTTGGGATGCTGGGTTTTGGGATCCCTGGGGGAGGCCTCTTAGTCTAATACCAAAAGGAGCAGTTGTGGTGGCCTGTGAACTTACATTGTGCGGGGGTGGCCAGAGGGTCCCCCCCCGCCCCGAGGTGGACTGCTCCTTGGGATGGCCAGTCCCGGTTTGGATTCCGCGGGTGTCTGTCAGCCTGGTCACTCCTCCAAAGCTTTCCCATTGGTTCCCGCTCCCTGATCCCACCTTCCCCCTGGCCTGAGCAGCCATCTTCTGTGTATTTGCCTCTGCACCGTTCGACTGGAAGCATGCAATAAAATGCTCTTGTCGGAATGGCATGCAGATACCCTTCCTGCCTCCTTGCCACTGACTAAATACTTATTTAAAAAAGTATTAATACTGATGTGCAGTTATCTCACTATTCAGCTCCTCCTGATAAACCCATGACATTGAAATCACCTTGCTCCAAATGTTTTAATTTCTCCCACTTTCTTCTCCTGGCCCCTTGTAAGCAGCACTATAAAAACCTCTCATGCACAGTGGTCTTAATACATTCTGGACTTATTGTACTTTATTTACTGAACTTTTCTTTACTTCTGTTTTTCCCCTAATGTATTAGGGGTATAATTAAAACTGTTGTTTCAGTCTCTTTATGTTACTGACTTCCTTCAAAAACACTTTTTACTCTAGTAGTTTTTAAATGATTCCATCAAAACCTGCTTGAAAGAGCCTTTTTTTATTCTCCTACCTTCACTGTCCAAAACCTTTCCTAATCTACCCCTACCTTATTTTCAGGTCATACTCTCAATTTATGTGCTCCTAGAGCTGATCTGCTGTTTGTTCATATTCAGCTGTTAGCAAGCTCCACTGTTCACCTCTTCAGCCTGCTGTTTCCTTCCTCATGTTCATCATGAGCAGAAAGGATTCTTACAAAATTCTGCAGTGGAATATTGTCAAACATTTACTTAAAATTCTACAATGTGTTTTTTAAAAACAGCCAGTCTATATAGTTGCTGCTGTTGCGCCCACACCACTGCCTATTGTGCTAATCTTTCTTTTCGCATCGTCCCCTGTTGCCGCCTGCCTTCAAGAAGTTGGGGGCAGCCATGAGTTTACAGTATTTAAGATTCATGTGTGGACCTTCTGAAGCCACCAGAAACACAGCAAATAACACTGTTTAGCAGGACAGAATAACCCTGCAATTATCACTTGGTACAGAAGAAGTTAGTATTAGATTAAACAAGTCCTGCTTTTGAACAGAATCTCAAACCAGCTTCTCCTTCTGCCTTCCCACCTGAGTTCAGAGACAGCTGATGGTTTGGACTCTTGTTCAAACCTGCAAATTATGCACAGAAACATGTATTTCACTTCCAAAGAGGGAGCCAAATCAGTTAAATGCTTACTAATAACTGCAGGGTTATTGAGAACATTAGTGATGTATACTTAGTGGGGCCTTTTACAGAGGCATGCAAAGGAGAAGGATTAATAAGCAGCAATATTTACCTAGAACATGTGCCATATTGAACTGCCAGTATGTCAACCTTGACTAATTTCCTGTCAAAGAAAAAGAAAGTACAACTCTCACTTCCTCCCTTGAGGTTGTCAGCACACTATTAACTTGAGAATCTTTAAAAATCAGCAATCAAATGGTTAGTCTAGGACAAAACAAGGAAACATCTGTCAAAATAATAACCGCAATACTCACTCTTTGAAATGAATTAGTAGACTTCTGGAAACTTATCAAGTCCATTATTCCCTGCTGTTTTGCATTCTCTTAAAGGATCATGGTCAGTAAGATTAATAAAAACTTAAGGGTTTGCAGTGGATATACTAACTGGAGATAGGCTGCTTGCTTGCACAGAGCTACTTAGGGAGCTCTGACATGCTACCAAGGTAAAACACTTCATGCAACTGTGAGAGTGGCTGAAAAAACAGACATACAAGAATTAACAGTCACAAGTTGCAGCAAGGAAAATTTCTGTTAAATCATTAAAAAGAATTCTTTACAGCGAGGGGGAAACACTGGAACATATTGAAACTGAGGCTGTGCAATCTCCAGCCTGGAAGATACTCAAAACTCGACTGGACAAGGCCTTGAGCAATCTGCTCTATCCTGAAATCCCTGGTTTCAGAGGTGGGTTGGATTAGAGACCTTCCGAGCTACCTCACAGTGTGAATGATTGCCACTGTATGTCTGTTACTGAGTGAAGGAACCACCTCCTCTGTTTGATTTATGATACTCTTTTATACACTCTAGACAGAAATTTGTCTTTAAAATCACTTATTGTCTATTCCCTCAGCTCATGCCAAACCATAGACTACAGACCCATCTTCCTTCTCTGCAGTTCTATTGCGTCTTAGAAGTGTCTCATTTGCACGTTTATAAGCATTGTTTTTAACCCACTGTGCCAGATATCTTGATTTCTACCATTTACAGGGGTGAATAGAAGCTGAATTAATTGTATTAATTGGAATAACAGAGGTAAGGTATCCCAAGGAAGGTGAGTGCATATTGACAGTCCTACAGGCCATCCATACACTAAACAAGCACACAAGTATTACAAACCCAGCACTGCATGAGGACTGTCTCAGCTGTCTCTGGTGAGACCAGCCTCAGGTATATAATTTAGTCTCTTTGTCCATCTAGTCTATATATTCTTCGTGGACATTATTGACAAGTATGGGAATTAATGCCCACTGTGATGCAGTACTTCTTCTCTAATTATAATTTAGTTCCCTTCAATATCCTCCTAAATGGGGGAATCTCATCCTTCACAGTAACAGGATGCTGCGTGGGCAGCCAGTTCTGCAGATGCTGAGGCCACTGGCTGGAAGGCACTAATTCGCTGTGTTCATTTGATTTTAACTTGAAGCCAATCCTACAGCATTTTTCTTTACACCAGTTCAAAATAAACTGTATGACACTGAATGTAGCTGCATGAAAACTCCTTCCACCTTGTGCTTTGAACAATCACTCTGAAAATGTCATTATGTGCAGTGCCACAAGGAAACGATGCCATTTTCCCCTTGTAGGCTTAGGGAGAAGGCAATTATTTTTAATAAATATATCTCCCTTCTCAAGCTTTTTATGACATTATTTTTTATTTTAGTGTTCTTCAAGATTAAACAGTTGACATTGCTAGGATCTGGGTGACCATTTACACCTGGGCAGTGGAAGATGGTAGCTAAAGTAGGGTCACAGCATAGTAACCATATACACGTCTCTATCATACAGATCAGCCAGCGATTTTCAAGAAGATCTTTCTTGTCTTTCATACATGAAATACCTGAGTACAACAAAATTTTTAGAAAGTGGCAGTTGCAGATGTTTTACGTGGCAGGTAAAGGAGAGTATAAAGAATTCTTCTCATGAATAGGTTACTAGAGGGATATTAGAGATTAAAGCAGGAAGATACAGAAGGCTGGCCCTTCAGAGGTGTTTGGGCAAAGGGAAAGCAGGAACTAGAAGAAAGAATGAGAAAAGTACAAAATAGTGAACACTACACAGCTTTATCCCAACTGTTTCCTTTTGGATACACATTCCATTTTTCAACTGCAACCTTGCACTGAAGAAGCAGGAGTTGAAATTCCCCATTCTTGCCCATCTGTATGAAGTGCTGTCACATTATTCAGAATTTCATCACAAAACACAAACCCACAAAGATTTCACCTCCCAAAGACCTCCTTAGGCTGGCACCCCAGCACACTGCTGCTGGAGGAAAGCTCCCAGAGTGGAGTGCACTAGAAATAAGCTCCATGTGTGACAGGATGTTTAACCCTTGCTAGAAATAGTGGGGAGGTTCCAAAGCTCACACTGGCCAAAAAGGAGAACCGATGTCATCATCCTGGCTAATAAGCAGAGTCACTGTCTGTTGAATTTAACAACAAAGATCTTCGGTTTTCTCTTTTAAAAATGGTTAGCTTTACATCCTGTGCTAGCAAGTACTCATTTTCCTTAATGTCTAGAACTTTTTTTAAGAAAAGGAAAAAAGGTTTCAGCCTTAACAATTTATTAAAACATATAAAGGATGGAAATGCCTCTCGTTGAACAATCCTTCCATTGATTGTCAGCCTAGACATTTGAAAGTCTTGCAGCTTACATCACCATAGTGAGTTTTGGCATAGTTAATTTTTCTGCAAATAAGATCTGACAGCCATCAAAACCACCAGGATATCTGCATCACCAGTAAAGGACTGAAAAAACCAGCTCTGTTTATTGTGGAGATATTCTAGGGTGTCATACAGTGCTGCCACAATGCATCTGCATTGCCCCTCGGCTGGTTGAATTGCACAGCCATTCATGAATTATCATCCTTCAATTGCCATATTCCACTTCAGAGCCCCGGGAAGGATTTAATCACCATCTCTTTCCACTGAGGGCTCAACATCAATGAAAATTCAAAAGCAAATACTAAAGAATAAAAGGTCAAGTCAGCTAAAGCTGACTCACAGACACAGGAAAGGGAATGCTAATCCTTGCTTAGGAATTGTCAGTGTGTCTCCCTTTCTGCCAGCAGCAATATTTTAGGCCCTTCTTCAGAAAAGGGTATGAAAACCCTGAGTATGAAAATCCTCCTGATATTCTGAATGTCTTTGACATGAACTGAATGCCTGTTTGAGCAGTTTCTCACAAGCACAGAATCAGACACTGCACTACAATCACAGGCACATGAGATTGTCTGGCTCACTGCACACTGCTGAACCAACACAGAATAGACACCCTAAAGATTTCTGGAAAGATCATGAGACAACTACTATTTTAACTTAATTACATTCACTACTCTGTGTAGTTACCAGTGCAGTTAGTAAGAGTAAAAGATGAGGATCTTAGTATTTCCTCAAAGTAAACAGCCTATTTAAATGTAATTATAATTTGGAATTATGAAGCTATACAATCAGCTTCTGTACAACAGTGGGATAAGAAGTGGTTTCAGTCTGGTAAGTGCCAAAATGCAGAGATCAGTGGTTAGGGCTGCCATGCCAACCTCAAGGAGCACTAGCTGCAGAAACATGCCTGTGGTGGATGCCTTTAGAGAAGCTGGCAGATTGCAATTTTTCTGTTCTTGCATGAATTCCTTCACTTGATAAATAATAGAACTGTTATTTTAATTTAGGAAGCAGCAGCCTGTGTGCTGAATTGAATGCTATGTAGTCTTTTCCTAGTGCCCATTTAGGTGAGCAGCTGTCCAGGGCAGCCATGGGTCATTGCAGGTGGTGTAGGCTTAAGAGACTGAGCAGAACTGAGTACAGAACAGCCAAGTGAAAATCAAGTAAATCCATTTAAAATTAACATTTAAAATGAAAATACCAGTATTGTGTTACTGTGGCAATACTTAAACTCCTTATTATCTTCAGAGAACTTTAATTTCAGTTCCTTGCAGTCCATGCATTCCAGTAACATCTCAGCATTTCTATTCTAATAGCCTCCTATTTTAGAGGTTTTATAACTCACCTACCTATAAAAATATACTTCAGATTCACAAAGTACAGTCTCCTTCTCCTGGTATTACTTATGAATATAGCACAAATTCTATTTTAACCCAATTCCTCATCTGTTCACAGGTGAGTAAGAAAAGCGGAAGTCTTTAAGATGGCATTGAAACAGTATTGGTTGTATAGACAGGAAAAAACAAGATACGGAAAAGAGGACTAAAAAAGCAACACCAAATAGGATGGAACTGACAAAAACCAGGAAAATTCTAGCAAATGAAATGTTGCTCTCTACATTTTCAGGAGTTTTTTTTCCCAACCATTACGCAGTCTGCCCAGTATCCCCATGCAACAGATCATTATTCCCCCAAGGTAGAAGACAGAGGACTTTCTGTGCGTTAGGAACAGTGTGAGACATCCAGCACTGTACTGGAAACATGCTTGGCTCCCAGCCCTTGCCATGCACTCAGTGCAGAGTGCACAGAGCTCAGGGCAAAGAGCAAGGGAAGAAGGCTTTTCAGAGAGCCAACACTGCATCCCACTGCCTTGAGGGGAACAAGGCTTCAAACTTCACCTTTCTACATGGCAAAGACTTAAACCCACTGATAGTCTGTTACATTTACAGGTCACTCAGGATGCCCCAAAATGCCCTGTTCTGTTGCTTTCATCTGAAAAGACATTCAATCTAAACCAAGTCCAAAAACTACAAATTTTCTGAAATCTGTCCTTTTGTTATGTAGATATCAAATGGTGAGAAAAAATAATTTTGCTTATCATCACATGGAAGATAGTGTCTCTGCATTGTTCCACTATCTAGATTATTTTAAAATAAGGTGCTTAAGAACTATACACTTAATTTGGACTGGCTGGATCCAGACTGCTAGGTAGAAGTGAAAAGAAACAATTATTTATATGAAGAAAAGGATAGATTGAAAAGTTTGAATTTAAAGCTCCTGAGTTGGCTTTTCTTCTTTGGCTTGTCAGGATGAAGAGGTTGCAGAACTGTCTGAAGTGGCCTTGTAGCATTTCCTGGGCTGGTACAGACCCTTTAAAACAGTTTTACTTCTCTTTGGTCCTCACACCTCCAATCAGATGCATGTTCCAGGGAAAAGGGAAAGCACTTCCACGCTCTGCTCAGTGCAGAAAGGATAAATAAAAGAGGCGCTCCAGAAAGAATTTTAAAAACTGACAATTCAAAGAGAGTCAGGACATTCAAAGCTGCAGAGTAATAAATTAATCATTTTTCATCTAGCACATAAGTGCTATATTTTTACTGTGTGTTTTCGTTTGATGTCAGCAGTCAACCATATCTGTGAGGCACAGCAGCACACAAGTTCATTCCCCATGATAGTAATCTGACACTATTCACTTTGAATCCTATTGCACCTTTTAGAAATATACAAATTCCACAGTTTCTTTGTGTTTCTGTTTTGTTTAAACAAAAAGTGGTGAAAAGAAAAGAGTAAGTTGCATTTCCCTCCCCTCCACAAAATACTAATCTTGATTTTTACTTTTTTTTCCTGCTTATGTTGGTGTTTGCTTTCCTGATTGTGCAAACATTCAGACCTGTCATGCTGTAGGAATCAAGGCATGCCTTTCCTATGGAGCCAATTACTTTCCATAAATTTAATCTTCTCTCTCACTCTTTTTAGTAGCATATGAGAGAGTTCAGTGTTATTTTTATGTTCTGTGTTAGAGAAGAAAAATAACTTGCTTTCAAGATGTAAAAAAGGGCAATAGCTGGGCCAATTTTATGTGTATTCTTCTACCTGAGGCCAAATAACTGGAATCTTGTGATTGATGTTATGCAGAACAGCGATGTGTTCTGATTTAGAATTATATTGCAGTGGGGTGGATTTATAGAAGATTTGAGCACACAGAGATCTCAGTGGCTGTCTGGGGAGCTAAGAGAGCTCAGCAGCTCCAAAAATGAAGAGGATTGGGGTCTGTAGAATTATACAAACAAGCCATTTAATTCATATGAATAATATGTGCAATAATACTGTGCTGAGGGTTCTACACTATCACCTGAATCTGAGTCTTGAGTTAGTAAATACATCTTTGAAGTCTATGTTAGAATGTTGTGGGGCTGTTTTGGGGGGTTTTTTTGAAACCTAGCTGGCATGTGACATATCTAATAGAAGCACTAGAAAATAGTGTTTATCTATTTATTATTAATATGCATACAAAGAATTATTTATGCAATTGGCAAGTGTAATTTATAACTGTGGAAAAGTCTTACCTCCTTCCCACGTAATTCTAATTCACTCTTCATACATCTGACAACCATGGCATCAGTCTCATTCTAGATAAAAATGCATGCATTTCCCATTATTTAAGTTCCTGCTTTTGACCCTTTCCATGTTTAGTCACATATAGAAGTAATTAGCTGATTTGCTTAACATAACAAAGCAAAAGTCTGAATAAACTAACACATGGTATATAAATACAAAGAGATTCATTATGCATTTAAGCACTTTCTAGAGCAAGTAGTATCATGGAGCTACAATCCCATTTCCCAGGAAAATCAGTTTAGAGATCCTGCAGTAATCTTTTCTGTCTAATATAGAGAGATTAACAATTCATTGGAACATGATAGTTTGATTAACATTTTCTTAAACTCTTGTTGCAAAGCCAAGCTGTCAACTAGCCAAAACTGCTGTAAGTTTAGCACATTTTTTAAAAAGTGGGGGGGAAAGTGCTATGCTAATCTGTGTCTTCAAGAGATGTTACTGTGCCCCCACAAATTGTGCTGCTGCAACCTATTTTTAGGTAGAAATTTAAGACCTAGAGCATTCAATAAAGCTGAAAGACTTGTTTTTATATATATACATATATATAAGGTGCCTGCCTATAGACAGGTCAGCAGGAATCAGCCCAGAACATGTAACATGGATATTGGAGGCTTCTCCCACTACAGTCAAAACAAAGTGCCTTCTGTTACAATCACTCCAGCCAGAGGAGACTCAGAAAGTACCCAAAGGTGTGCACATATCCTGTAGCTTAATTCCACCTAATGATTATGGCCAAGGGCTTGTCACTGTTGAAGACATGATTTGGTTTGTTTTGAAAACAGATTTCCACAGATCACACACACCTGATAAGTGGGGGAACACTCCCAGTTCCCAGACCATGGTAGTGGTGGATCCCAAAGGGAACTCCAGTCACAGCACTTAGTCCTGTGCATGACATGTTCTCCTTTCCCAACTCTTCATTCTGCATGTGTCACCATTCCACACTCTGGTGATGCAGATATGGCTGGAAATAGCTCAGTTATTTCAAGTTCCTGCAGCAGCAATTCACTAGAGCCTTTCACAGAGAAGTTTGGACACCTTTAACACTTGGCTCAAGATAGAGGCAAGCTCGCTGTTACAGGATGTGGCAGTTGGAAATTTCTGTTACGTTATTTTATGTAAAAAACCCAGTTATTGTCTGTATTTGCATGGGTCACATCATTCACAGTCTTTCATTCTGTGAGGAGAAACGAGCATCTGAAGAGCTTTTCAAGAGTTCAGCCAGCATTGCTTTGCAAAGTTGTGGTTCCAGCCATTGGTACAGTTCATGTGACTCCTTTAGCTCACAAAAGAGCCGTTCATAAAGAACACATCAACAGCAGAAAATGGGGGTGTTGTATAAGGTATTTTCCAGAAGAGATGGGTCTTTGTGAGGGAACACCAATTGAAAAGCCTAACAAAATTTCCCATTTATAATAATAAGGTTGATGATGCAATTTTAAAGCCGTGCCCTAAGCTGATTCGGCAATAACCAAAAAAGCTGAGCCAAGATGGATTTAATGTGCCAAGTTCTTGATCTCTAATTCTGCTGTTAAGTGTATCTAGTAATTTGGTGTCCTAATTACAGCTCTTTTCCCTTCATAAAGTCAGAGCAAAGCTTTTGGTTAAGGAAAGGGAAAAAGGAGGGGAGAAAAAGAAACAAAGAAAAATCAGGTTTATACTAGCTAGTTTTAAATGTGATTTTTACTGGAATACCCTCTCATGAGTTCCACTCATGAATTTTCCTTTTCAGTACAGTAAATTAGCTAATATATGAGTGTGGGCCACAGTTTCTGTCACTGGCTGCTGCCATGTAGACAGTGGCAGGTGATGGTGTTTATTTTTATTTGGCTATGTGTTATGTAATCAGAAGACAAATGTAGATTCGGGTTTGCTTAAGTGAAAGGAGAGGTCTGGAGGAAAGTAGAAGAAAAAATTTAAATCTCAAAAACTGCATACATGTACTACACATACAGTAATCTAACACAACAGGAAAGGGGATTCTACCAGAACACGTGAAAAGCTATCACAATCTTGCCGTTAATCTTCTGAAAACATGAAAATCCTTAGTTTATTTTAAAACAGTGCAGGCAAAGATTCCACTTTTATCAACCTTCTGCCACACACAAAATTTTCTGCAAGGAAAGAAGCCAACTTATATGAGGGAACACAACCAGCCTACACTGGAACAAAAGTGCTTCTGCCAAGAACAGACAGGTCTGCAGAGATGGAAACTAAAGTAAAGAAAAGGAACTCTGACTACACACTGACACTCCAGCAAACAGAAGTAACTATTACTACGTAAAATAGAAATATGAGATCCAAATAATCACACTGGTCACATCCCTATCCAGATATCTGATAACAAATAAGCTCCAAGAGAAGCCATACACTATATAAAGCTAAACTGCTCACAGTTATAACTGTGATCAGATCTAAACCGTGCCCTAGTAATACCATTCATGTTTGAATGCCTACACATTTTCTTGATTTTTCTGTTAAAAAAATGTGTACCTAAATCCAGAGGACTATTCCCAGAATCACTTCATGTATGATATCCTATATCCCACCTGAAGTGTCTTTCCATACAGTGCTTCAACAACAAGTAAAATGGAGAGGAGCTATCATGTTTGGGATAATCTCCTCAAGTTTCTGGGTTGACACTGACATTGCCTCTCTGGGTTGACACTGACACTGCCTCCCCATGTTCTGTATTCTCCTTTAGCTTTTTATACTTTTTTTTTGTCCTTCAGATTGCCTGCTCTCTGTTTTTCTTGCTAATATTCTTACCATAGAGTCCTTGACTGTTCAGAAGACTAAAGGAATTAAGGGAATTGCCCTGTATTCATAAGTGACTGCTCTCCTAGCAGCAGCATTCACTGTAAGTCCTGTTACTCAATTTGCAATATCCCACAAGCCCCAATACAGCACTCAGCCAGTGCCATGGCCAGCTGCCAAAATGGGAACAGCTACAGTGTCTAACTCTGGAGAGTCTAGGCTGTCCAGAATATCCATCATTAGTATAGCTGCAGTAATGAGTAATAGCAGAGAAGGGTCACAGGAAAGTCTAGTAGATATGAAACACTTCAAAAAACAAAGAGGTCTCTAAAATGGAGAGCAGGTATTCAGAGGGGGTGTAAGAGCATCTGTAGAATAGACAGGAAAAAGAAGAATGTCTTCACTGCACTTAAAAGATTATACACTTTTCCATGTAGCACAGCGAATCTGATTTCTTACAGCAATTAATAAAAGCTTCAAAGAATATGCACTTCCAGTTTTGGAATTCTGAAAGGCAGTGGAAGACAAAACTTCAAATATTTCCTACAAAAGTTGCCTTGCAGGGAATAACTGCCGACTCAACACCTCACCATAAGGAATACCATATTGGTTTTCTTTTACAGGAAAATGCAGTGCTGTTTTGAAGTCCTGTGCACTCACCCTGGGCAATCTCCAGAGCACTTTGTACTGTAAGAAAGATTTCTTGTCATTAATGACTAATGACTGGTGGATAGTCCTGCAGCAGAGTCCCTTTATCTGACAGGGCTGCACACATGGATGACTTGCAGCGCAATTACCCTACTGTGGTTGCTAGGTGGCAAATGTAGTGCCTACAAAACATCTGATGCTGACAGCTACTGTAAACTGTCTCATAGGAACAGCTTTACCACTGCACAAATTCTGCAATAAAGGATTTTCTAAACTAGAGCTATTCCAAACAAAAGCACCACAAAAATCACATTTATACTGAACTTTTGACATACACGACTTAACCCACATTTCTCAAGATAAAAATTTATAAAAGCAGAATTTTCTGAAAGCTGAGTCAACAAAACAGCTAAGTCACTAGAGGAAAAGTTGTTCTGATTCTTCCACAGTTTACAGTCACTCATAATCCTGCCCTCCCTGGAGGAAGTTGGTACTGCTCAAATAAGCATCATAGCTGATGAAACAAGGATATAAAATTTTACTTGCAAAATAGTCAAGCACCAATGCCAACTTCTTGTGCACTGCTCACCATGCAGAGTTAACACCTTGAATTCCTGAGCCTTCAAACTCCCCGTTCCCTAAGGATTTGCATATGTTGGTAGCTGTAGCACTCTCCCTAGATTCACACCCTGAACTCTGTGGTCCTTGCAGTTTTGTGGCCTCTCCAGGAGATGTGGTCCTCACATAGTGACCAGTGCATCCTCTACCACTGCAAACTTCCATTTCATACCCTCTTCATTTCTACTACCCCTGTCTAAACTGGTCACAGATCGCTGCCAACAAAATGTAGCAAAAAGCACATACTCTGACATTAGGATTTGACACAGCATAATGCAGCTACAGTAGCAGAATCAGCCCAAGTTATGTCCAGCTGCAGATTTTCAGAGGGAGAGTGCACCCAATCCTAATAAGGAGAAAAATAATCCTTACTTGACATTTGAAACAATGGAAGTAAATGGAAGAGGGGAAAGTTACAGATAGATTAAGTTGCAGCAGTCTGAAGAAGAGTGAAGGCCTTTGAACAAACAGCATCAGAACAGCTTATGGCTCAGCTTGTAGTACAGTGAGTAATTGCTGGTATTCAAGAAATTAATCTGAAGATCTTAATTGCAACTCAAACAATTACTCATAATCAGACGACTGTAATAGTCTTCCCTGCTAGTAGATAAAATAGCTCCTATTTAAATTAAAAATTGCCTATGTTAAATGTTCTGATTGCTTTCTGGTGCAATATTCCTATCCTGGGTTTCACAGGTTGTGTTTACTCCCAGAAGAGTAAACAACAACATCCAGGCAAAATTTACCAGGACACTGCAGAAAAAAAAAGATGACCAAAGTTATTAAGAGACTAGATGAAGCTGTCTGAATTGATTTGTCAGTTTGGGTTTAGGTGTCCAGATTATTTCCATCTCCCCTTTTTACATCACTCAAACCCCCATTTGTCTCTAAAGCACCCCTAGCTTCTCTCCTAACACCTAAAGTCCTAAAGTGCAGTAGCAAATGTTTCATTAGATTTCTATTCTGGGTAGGTATCAGCCATGTAGTGTTCTCTGGTTTCCATAAGAGCTGACACTTCCAGTTTGAACTGTTGACTGTGATTCGTTTTCAGAAGTGCTCCTAAAATTCAAAGCTAAGTCAGGCAAACTGGCACAAATGTTGAGATAACAAGGGATTTCTTCTATTTGCTACAGCAGGGAGGGTTCAAACTAGGCTTCATCTGGAGAGTTTTTTCACTGCAATGCAATCTGTCACAGTAAATACAATGCACTGGGGGACACTTTGATTTGTGTCACTGCTCTTACACTGTTTCAGGAAGCACTTGCTGTAAAAAGCAGAACTATGGTGATAAAGTCTAATAAGACTGTCAAGAAGTTACAAAACATTTGACTACTCAGTCACAAAACAATCCTACTCCAATCTGAATGTCTACTTCTATGTGAATGTAGCTCAAGTATACTGGGAAGCATATGGACCAAATTCTACTCTGTATGCTGAAAAGGTAAAAAAAAGTGTTGTAAACACACAAATTTGCAATCTAAACAGATTTTCTTTTAGTTTCCCCAGCTAACACATGCAATACGTATCTTGAAAGCCAGACAGGAAATATGGCTCAAGCAGGGGAAGCAGTAAACAAGGAGAGGACTAAAAATCTGGTAGATGTTCAAAGCCACTTTTTGCTTATTTGATCAAATGCACTTAGAATGGTAAACCTGAGAAAAAAGCTTCAGTTCCAGTGTACAGGATGGAGCACTTACTCATCCATACCTCCAAAGTCTAACAAGATCCATACATAAACACTGAAGACTTCTTTACAATTTGATTTTTTAATACCTGGAAGAAAGAAGTTACTTAATAAAATTTAAGGGCCCATAGTCTAAAGGCTGTGGACTCTCAGAGACAAATATCTCCTCAGCACTGCTCTCCCTGTAGTACCCCCCCTCCCAATTCTGGATTAATTTACACATGTGAATCCATTCTTCCTTTTCTCCTTCTTGATTTAATTTATAAAAATAAAATAAAATTTGGAGCCTTCCTTATAATATATAAGTGAAAAGGTGAAAAAGTGTGACTGCAGCTTGAGTTTGTTGTTTGCTTGTTTTTTAAAAGCAGGTATACAGGTAGATTGGGGGGGTGGGGTTTTGTTTGTTGTTGTTTGTTTTGTTTTGTTTTGTGGGTTTTGTTTGTTTGCTGGGCTTTTTAAAAGACATTCTAGTATTACTTTAAAAATTTTCCTTGTCAAGCTTATGGTGTCTGGAGAACTGGAAGAGGTGTAACCTCAGAAATAGATCAATAAATGAAAATGGAGCAGAGAGAATGAAAATGGATGAGATTTACAGCCAAACTACTTTGGCTGTATTAATACTGTAATTACTTGATTTGAACAGATGAATACTTTTTTAAACCTATACACATGCTTCTCTTCTGGAAAGGGTGGGATAGAGAGAACATAACAAGGATGTCCTTCCAGAAGATCCCCTTGGAAATATCAACAGTGAAAAGCAGGAACAGAAAGTTTGAAATTCACAAATACTGTAAGTATCTGCAAGCTTTAAAGTTAAAAGAATTCAAGATGAAGTTAGTCCCAAAGGACTAAGAAGCAAAACCAGAATCAAATGCTTTTTGATTTCTTCAGGGAGGTGGAAAGGGGTGTGGGGAAGTGAGGTCACATTCACTGATTTTACAAGCCTGATAAACCCAGCATGATGTTAATATTACCTAGTAAAAGGAGAGTAATGTGTTTTTTCTTTGCATATTTCCATACTATGTTATAGTAGTTCAGGTGAAAAACGCTTCCAGAAAGTAGCTCAATCACCCCCTTTTTCATGAAATGTTTCTTCTAAAAAAAGAAGGCAAAAAACCCAATCACACTCATAATGGTTAGCAATGCCATTTTTAAGACAATTTTTATATTTTGGTCCCTGCTCCTCTGGACTATCTGCAGGCTATGAAGGCTGCTAAGCTCCTGCTTTTCTAATCTTCCCTTTTTGCAGTCCTTCAGTTTCCTGCTAAGAAACCAGTGAGAAGCTGATTGCAGACTGTCCTAAAAAATCAGACTGCTTTGCCAAAGAAAAAGCATATTCTGGGCCATGCTACTGATGACAGAAGGAAATAAGAGCATGCTAGGTTCATCCGGAGTAGGAAAAGGCTGCTACACACAGGAACATAAAATATGTGGGGGTTTATCCATGGATGAGAGAAGGAATGAAAATGAAAACTTTTTGCCTCTGCTTCCAGTCTTGCAACAGAGAATAGCTTCGTTGTAAATCCCTTTGTGGCAAAGTTAAATTGAAGGAAATGCTGCACCACTCTACCAAATGTGCTTTCCAAATGTATATCAAGGAATCTATTTTTCAGCACAACAGAGTTACCTATAGTGCCAAGCAAACACTGTTCCTGCAAAGTGCAGTTTTGTCACACTGCCAGATCCTTCAACTAGGAAACTGACACCTCTCCTGTCTGCTACAGATTGGGCCTGCAGCCTTATTACAGAGCAACATCTGATTTTGCTAAAACCTGTCTCGCGTCAAGTTTTAAAATAACATGTTTTAAAATGACTGTTGGATGCTAAGTAATAACCTGGAAGGATGGGAACTGTCTGCATCCAGATGTACAGAGTGAGTCTGAGATGGTGGCACTCTCATCAGATGTCTTTTCTCAGTAGGCTTCATAACTCTGGCAGAGAGCTTTAGAAACAACTGCTGCACAAAGAAAATACTTTGTACCTTGTTCATCAATTTTCAAGTATAAAAACAGTCTCCAAAGCATGAGGCAAAGATGTTTCAACACAGCAAACCCATCTTTTTTCGTATTTTGAAGTAGTAGAAGTGAATAGGAGATAGCTGCAGTTATCTCCTAGTGTTGCAGCAAAATAAAGATTATACTTTTCATTGTCAGTATGACGTATATCACTGTTTTCACCTTTTATCATCTCTGGAGTTACATATAAAAGCTGTCCTTTCAGGGAAGAAGGCAAGGCATCCAAGCAGAAACAACTCTTGTCTCAACTTAGGTTCTATGCCAAAAAAAAAGGGCTACAGCCTTCAGAATCCTAAATTAAATCTTATGCTCAAATGGGTTTTAAACAATCCATTTTCCCTGGCCTGAATTCACAGTCTCTCATCATGAAGGACCATTTACAGCACTAATCAGAATTTAAAAATGCATCATTAAATTATGCTGTCATATAAAAACTATCTTTTAAGTGTTTTCTTTTAAATAGGTATGGTGAGTATTCCTAGCACTAATGCAGAAGGGGATTGATTCTACTATTCAGATGTACAGTGAGTCTATTCTCACACTAATCTTAAAAATGCTTTTACACTTCATGAGTCATACCCAACATTACAAATAGCTGAGTACAAAACCCAACAGATGCTTTCTTAAGCAGAAGGCTAAGGGTAGCTGGTAGGGTTCCACAGCAGAAGAGTGCAAGAAAAGCTTCGGGGGCATGTACAGCATTCCCTGGTAGAGGAAGCAAATCTTGGTTTATTATTACCCTGAGGTTTTGCAAAACTTTAAAAAATTACACTTGACCTGTACAAACTCTTCATATACTTTCATTCCTCTTCATGCACAGAGCTGGACTAATAATTTTGTGAAATAAGAAAAGATATAACCTGCTCAAGTTGCTAGAGAGGGTCAGCTTGGTCCTATTTTCTCTGTATATGTGCTCTCCAGTGACCTGTAAGTAAAGGTGCAAGTTGTCATTTAGACCTCCTCAAACAGAGATGGCAGTGTTTTGTCCTCTTTAACAACCCCACTGCAGATCTGCAAAACTGTTCTGTGTGGTCTCTTTCCCTGACAAACTTTCTAGAGTGCACAATGATTACTGAACACATTTTGCACCAAGGAATTCTACAGAACAGCAGAAAATGGAATAGATATTATAGGTATAACATGCATCTCCTGCATATTTGCTGTCTTTCCAAGTGGAAATGGAGGAAGCACATGGTTTATTTCACTAGCCACCATTTCAGAAATAACACAACATATGCCCCTAATTAAAGGAACAAATATTGGCAGTAACTGTTCAAAACTTAAGGGTAATGAATATACAAAGAATATACTTAGAGGGCACAGGATCTGACAGAAGGAAACTCCAAAAATAAATACTTTGAAAATAGCCACATTAGCAGACAAGGAGTGTGCAATGTGAATTTGTAACAATGGAAACAATTTATTTCTAAAAAAAACAAAATACAGGCAAATCATAATCTGGTCATTAATTTCTCTGACAGTGGTATAGTCCCTGAAGAGAAACCAAAGAATCTCTATAATTAGTAACACTTAAAATCAACACTGCTGGAAACTATGCTAGCGTCAGAGTAACTCCAGCAGAGAGCCAGATGACTGTGACAATGACAACTACAAATGACCCCAGAATTCTTCTGTGGGTAATTCCCAGTGAAATCCATAACCACATGTAATGGTTTAAAATGTTGAGTGCTTGTGATATGAAAAAAACAAAGCAGAAGTGTATGCTTTAAATTATAGTATAAATATAGAAAATTGTCAAATCTGTTTATGTAAGTTATGAATATTGAGGAAGAAATCTTACTGATAAACTTGTAATTATTTTCCAAGGAAGAGCAAACTATGTCCTGTACTAGCATATTGCATGTTCACAGTTCTACACTGCTTGTGCACAGCTGAGGAGCAACAGTAAATAAATGAGAGAAAACTCTCATTTTTTCATCCTTTGCACAGCTGAAAAACATATTACTCAATGGCTTTAACTGAGTATGCTTCAGCAGCTCCTGGTGAAGAATACAGTGGGCTCTTTGCTCCCCATCCCATGTGGATCTGAGATCATGAGACCCTTGCCCCTGCTCAAAGCCTTAAGCGTTAACTGGGGATGGGTGAAGGTGGGGAAGTAAGAGGAGATTTTGAGCAATTTTGAAGGATTAACAGCCCTGTACTTTCTCCACAGCAGACTGGAAATTTCCCATCCAAGCCTGCACAGAGCAAGCAGCCGTTAACAAAGATAAGAAACTGATGTGAATGAACCTGCTTTGTTCTCTGTGCCATTTACTAAATATGAGATACAAAATGACTATTAAAACTTTCTCAAAGGCAAAAAGTTTTCAAATTATACCAAAAGAGATTGCTGGTCTTCTTCTCTTAAGGCTATGCTATTATTGGATGGCTTTTACCAGTCAGCTTTGTCGTAATTGCATTCATGATTTTTTCACAAAAGGGCATGACCCTTCTCGCTGAAATGGATTGGGACACTTATACGCAGTGGAGACTCCATCCATGGTTATGTAAGTAAAATAGGCATCTCTGTAGAGATTCAAGTATCTAAATGAGATTTAGACATCTTATTAAAGTACTGGCCCAAAGGCCACCTCTGCATCTGCTCACCTGACAGAAGGTTTCTGCCATGGCCAATATAGACAATCCAGACCACTAGTTACCAACGATGAAAGCAACCCAGTGTCTGGGCTTGCTCTTCCACTTCTTTCAAAAAAGATTATGAGCTTTTAATGTTTAGTAGTGTTTTATCATCTCTTCTATGGCAGTTGATGCATAAAGACAGTAGAAACTGGTGTTGCACTACACTTACTGGATCCAAATCTTAAACCATTAATTTTACAATAAACAATTACTTTTATAAAAATGCTCTTAACTGGCTGTGGTATCTCAGATATTCCATGCCACCATACATTCTTGATTAAACAAACTACAGGATGGTGTGCTTAGGGCAGTGTGTACCATGAAATAGCTGCTCTGCTAATGCTGCAAACTGGCTAGATAGGATTTGGGAGCAGTCCAGAGTTACCTGTCATTTTAGGAAGGTCTCCTGACACACCAACATATGTGAAGGGGGCTGTAGAGCTCCCAGGTGAAAGATGACTCGTGTCTGGATGGCTTAGAGAGCAAGTAGAGGAGGTGAAGCATCCACATGGGTACTGGGCCATATTTAGCTTTCCACTGAATGAGAATGGAAAGAGACCGTGCACCTTGTTGCATACTTATGGTGGACACTGCATTTATGGAAGGAAAAATTAGTTTTACTCCACAGAAAATTTTGCAGTTGTGCTAGTTTTGGTTAGAATAGAGCGAGTTTTCTTCATAGTAGCCAGTGTAGGGCTATGTTTTGATCTGCCCTGAAAGCGGGGTTTATAATTAAAAGTGAATAATAGAATAAAGTAATCTGATTCCCTCCCCCATCCTGCTGGTTGATTATTTCCCAATAGTTAAATGCCCCATCTCCATCTAATAAATAGTTAGATGGAGAGAGCTTGGTTGCTGACTGGGGTTAAACCACAAAAACTGTGTTGTAAAACAAGTTTTTCTCTAAGTCATGGTGACTTCCAAACTTGATCTTTTGTAACAGTCTATTCCCTCAAAACTCATTTTGCCAGATTTCAGATGAACCTCAAACAAGTTGGAATCTCTGTTACCAGTAACTACACCACATCAGAGGAGTCCCAATATTCTTTTTCACTCCAATAACGACCAACTTCAGCCGAAAGGTGACAAACCCCTGCACTGGGCAATTTCCTAACTGCAGCACCATGGCACGAATTACCAAATATAATGGGTATACTGGGAATGAGACCTTACCGGAGGTTTGACGCAGACGCCCTCAAGGAGGCCGGTGCTGTCTGCTCGGGGCCCACGGCAGGAGAGCTGGCCGGGCCCGGTGGGACCGCCAGTGCCACCGACACCGCGGCGGCTCAGGCGCGGCCTCCGCTAACGGCACCCTTCTCCTGTTGCTGCCCAGCGAACCGAGAAGGCGCCTCTTGCAGGGTCACGGAGGTGTCTGAGGGGTTTTACCCCGGCGGGGGTTGGCGAGGAGAGTGCTGGGGCTGGGTCAGCGACGTCCGACACCCTCAGTCCCTGGCGGGGACAGCTGTGCCCGCCCGCTCTCGCCTCGACGCCGCGCGGGGCTCAGGGCTGAGGCGGCGAGGGGAAGGAGCGCAGCCCTTCGTGGGACCCCTTCAGCACAGCCTCGCCTTCCGCGGGCCGCCAGCGCCGAGACCCGCCAAGCAACGTCTGCAAAACATGTCCTATGGAAAGTGCCTGAGAGATCTGGGTTTGTTTAGTCCCGAGGGGGCTCCGGCTGGACCTCATCACTCTCTACAACTGCCTGAAAGGAGGTTGTTGTGAGCTGAGGGCCGGTCTCTTCTGCCGTGCCCACAGTGAGGGGACCAGAGGAAATGGCTTTAAGCTGAGAGGGGGGCTGTTCGGGTGGTCAGGCACTAGAATAAGTTGCCTGGGGAGGTGGTGGCGGCACTATCCCTGGTGGTGTTTAAGAGGCGCGTATCCCTGGATGTGGCGCTGTGTGATGTGGTTTAGAGGTTTAGGAGTGATTTTGGTGGTGCTGGGTTGACGGTTCGACTAGACGGTATTAAAGGCCACTTCCAACCTTGCTGATTCCACGATTCCACGATTCCACGATTCCATGCCTCTATGATTCTCTGGCTCGGTGATTCTGTTCCGATTCCATTCTCACCCCTCGCGGGGCGGGACGGGGCGGGGCCCACGGCGGCTGTCACGGGAAGGGAGGGAAGGGCCGCGGGGCCCCGCCCGTTGGCTGTTGCTGCCCGGGCCCCGATTGGCGCCGCGCGGCGCCGCCCGGCCCCCGCTATAAGGCGGTGGCGCGGGTGGAGAAGGAGCTGCCGCGGCCGCGGGGAGGCCGGTGGGTACGTGGGCTCTGTGCAGGACGGTGACAGTGGGCGAGCGATCCGCTGGGCTGGGCTCCGTGCGGGGCGGGGGTGGGCTCGCCGTGCTGTAAGCCGGGGCGGGGGTCTGTGAGGCGGGCAGGGACCCGCGCTGGGGTCGGGGCCACCTGGGTTCCCCCCCCGAGTTCCTCTGCCCTGGGCCGGGGCCGCCCTTTCCCGCTCTTTGTGTCCGCGGCGGCCCGCGGGAGGTTCCGCGCCCGGCCCTGCCGGGCTCCGAGCGGTGCTGGGCGCCCCGCAGGCCTCGTGTGGGCCCCGAGGGTGACTCGGGGCTCCCCCGACCCGGGCGGCCCCCGCTGCCCCGCCGTCTGCCCCGGGGCTCGGCCCCGTCTCCTGGCGGTTTGCAGCCGCCGTGCCGTGCTGCAGTCACAAGGCGATGCCTCACGGCTCGTCGGCAGCTGCTCGCGGTGGGCGCCGGGCTCCTTTCGGCTGGAGAGGCTCGTCTCTGTTCGCCCAATGCGAGGAGCTCGGTACGTGCTGCAGGGTATGTCCAAACCGACCTTTATGATGACAGTCCGGGAGTTTTCGGTAACGCACGTTGTTCAGACCAAGTCTTGTTCCTTCCTCTGAGTATCTGCAGTGTACCGTGCCGTCTCGTGCTCTTCCCTTTCCTGACACAAATGCAGGTGTAGACATTACATTTGTCAGTAGATGTTGCTTTTGAATAACCCTAAAGAACTTGAAACCACTTGTGAGACTCTTGACTTGATTAGCAGGTAGGTGAACCAGTAAGGGATCTTTCCCTGACAGCTTGTGCCAGAAGCCAGTAGTTAAACACGATTATGTAATTGGAAAGCCAAAAGTGAAAGGCACTCAGGATGCTGAGCAGCTAGAGACCAATGTGTTCCCTCTCCACAGGGGAAGAGCGAGAAGGAGGACTTGCCAGACAAGACCCAAAACGAGTGTGACCTTCGCCTTTCTAATAAGGTAACTCAGAAACTGCGTAGAGGACACCTAGCCAGAGCTGCTTGGTGCAGGTATGTGACTGACTCCTGGAGTACTTGCTGTCTGAAAATTTGAGCTGCGTATAAAAACTTTGACTATCAAACATCAGGTGCTGTGTAGCTGCTGTTAGACAAAGCCATTATAAAAAAACCCCAAAACTACACATTTGGAGAGCTACCTTGAATCTAAATAGAAAAACCTGTTTTTGTTAGCAAACTTAATGTTGGCATCTCAGCAGTTTTTCTAATATATCAAGAATTAAGCTATGCCAGGGGATCTACACAACATGTTACTTCTGGTAATGGAATGTCAGAAGTGACTGTTATCATGTCAGGACAGACTTCATTAGAGCTCCATGTGGATGTGACACTGACAGATAAAAATCTGAAGTCTGACAGATGTTTTGCAAGCCATGCAATTGCCTCTGAAGCAAACATGGTCTTAACACTACAAGCCTCTTTCCAGTTCTGCATTAACTGGCTGACTTGCCTGACAGGCAGTTACAGCATAAACCTCCTCCACTTGCTGTGCTGCTGAGAAAGTCTGTCTGCTCTTGAAACTGTCATCATGTCAACATCTTAGACTGCTACTCTCTCATCTCTCCATCTTGCTGTCTTCTGTAAACTACCAACTTCTGTGTGGTTTAGCTTGGTGCAAAGCTTTAAAAGTGAGTCTTGATTAAGTGTAAGGCACCACTACACCTTAAGTGGGAACTAACTGCTGTTCCAGCCAATGCTGTTAGCTATTGGCTTTCGTTCTAGAGTTTCTAACAGTTACTTGAATGCTAAGTTCTTGGAATACTGTCCACAGCTCATTAGCCACAGAAAAGCCCTGTTCTTTTACTCCTCATCAAAACTAATAGGGGTTGGGAAAAGATGATTTGCATTGAAGCCTTCTACTAAACCGCTCCCTGCTTCTAAAATAGCCTCTGGCCAAGCCCCAGCTTGTGCAAGGTAACTTGGCATTATCAGAAAGAGGTGGTATTAACTGGAGTTAATGAAGAATAACAGTGATGCCATTTTTTTAATCGGCAAGTGGTGAAGCCTGAGCACTCCTGTATTGTAAAGCCCTTGCTTTCTGTGGCTGGATAGTGTGGGTGCTGTACACGCTTGTGTGCCAGTGGTAAATGTACAGCACTGATCTTCCCAGTGGCTTTTCCCCTTGTCTTCCATTGGCAAGAAGGATGCTATTGTGATGAGTTTGCAGCATTCCTCAAAAGGGATTTTACTAGCAGAAATAGAAGAAAGCATTTTTCACAATTAGAAGCATGTTGATTACAAGCTGTTGTTGGAGGCTTTTTAACTAAAACAGCTTTTACTGATTTTTTAAGAAAAAATTAAGCTGAAGGCCACTCTGGTAGTTTTATTCTCATTTCCTTTACTGTGCCCTAGTTAACTTACTTCAGGTGGAATACTATGAGACAGTAGCTCCCATCTCTTCCCCTCCCTGCCACCCCCCCAAAAAATAGCCCAGACTTAATACTTGAACCTTGAACATAACTGATTGATGAGGACTTCAGTATATTTGGGTGAACTGTAGTAGATTTGCTTTTGAAGCCTCTTCCTATAGCTCTGGTTTGAATGGTAGCAGTGAAACACACCTGCAGATATTAACAATAGTGAACTTAGCAGCATAACACCTGTAATAATGAAAAACTTGGTTTAGAAACTAATTCCCATCTTGCACTGCATTTGTCCCCTAGCAGCCTTCTGCAATTTAAACTGCCTGTTTGTCCTCTAGTTACAGCTTCTGAATTGGATAATAAAACTTCACAAATGAATTTCTGAGTAGAAGCTGGTATTAGGCAAAAAAGAAAAGAAGCAAGTTACATATGGAAAAATGGTTTCTAGCTGATGTTTTCACTGCTTAATTGCTCTAAGAACTGAAATAGGTTACTTGCAGTTCACACCAGTGATATGACTAATCTTGCTAATGAGTAAATATGCTTAGATGCTTGATTTGATAGCAAGTGTGGTGGGAAGGGACATAGCTTCACAAGGGCCACCAAATATATATGGATGGTGCTGGCAATCCCTTTGAAGATCAGGAATTTACAGCCTCTAATATCTTACAGTAAAAGTGATAAATGAAAGCATTGCTGTGCCTGGTATGCTCATGGGGGTTTTTTAGCTCAGGTAGGCTGTAAGGGGAAAGTGAGTCTGAACTAGTTGTGGCCTAAAGCCAGAAAAATACCAGTGTGAGCTAGCAACAACACTATAGCTTTCAAACTATCTAAAGCTACTGTCATGCACTATTAACTAGTTGTTTGTGCCACTGTAAATCTGTACAGATGGTTAATACCTGACTTTATATAGGGTGGTGGTTCTCAGGTACCTACGTGGGAAGAGGATATATGCCTGAAGGAATGACGCCTACACTTTGTCATTGAGAAGTGAAGTTCTTTGAATTCTAAATCAAATAGAAAACATTTGGATTTTTAAAAACCTATAGATTTGGCCAAGAAAGATCTTCAAGAGGAATCTGTAAGTTGCTGTGTTGCACTTGAATTTGGACTCAAAATTGTTTAGTCAGCATAAATCAGTCTCATGCACCCTGAAACAAGATTGCCAGAAGATCCTGGTGACATGGAGGCTGGTGATGTGCAGAGTTTCAGTTTATATAGTTGATGCTGTCTACTCAGTCAGACTGGCAGAGGGGTAGCATCTGCAATAGTTTCCACTGTGAAAAATTATTTTCTAGGTGATAGTAACTGCTTAATGTAAGACTGTATGCTGCCCCAAACTGCTGTAGAGAACGGTAGGTTGTCATTGCTGCTTGCAATGGTGCAAGCTGCAGAAGAGGCCTCAATGTGGCTGTGCAGTGCCTGCATGAGAAGCAAGGTAAACTACCTTTTATGCTGATGCTGTACTGTTTTGGCTGGATCAAACAGTGCTGGTGTTCAGACATGCCCTGAGGAAAATTAACTACATGAAAGTCACTCTTAATCACCCTCAGCTGATCACCCTGTGTTGAATAAGCATTGCAGAACCAAGGTGATTATGACAAATCATACATTTCTCTGGCTGCAGTGGGCACACAGCCCTGCTGAGGGTGTGTGGTGTGGTCAGGTTTGGTTTTCCTACTTAGGCAAAACTGTGTCTGCAGAACTTGGCTGATTGTATCAGATATACCACAAGCTATTGATTGTTGTAGTTTACAGGGCTGGGAATGTAACCAGAGTGTCTGCAAGTTATGTGACACTGGACTCTCGTGATGCATGCTGAATTCCTCTAGTGGAGGTGTCGTTGCTGAAATGGTGATACACATGAGTCTGTCATTCCATGAGACATCAGGGAACAAACTTAGTCTCTGGCTTGAGCTGTCTTGGTAAAGATCCTGCACTGCAATTGCCTTGACTCGTGTTGAAATGCAGGTGAGACTTCTGGTGCAGTCAGTAACACTCACTGGCTAAAGGCTGGTTAAAGACTGATTTCTCCTGAGGGGTTTTTTATGAAGATGCTGCACCTGCAGCTGAGACTGCAGCAGTGATGGTGAGGAAGAGCCGTTCCTGGATAGGTGTATGTAACCCTCAGCAGACTGGCAGCCAGAAGATACACCTGTTACCCCATTGCCAGTCAGTGGGTACATGTCAGGAGAAAGGCAGTTGTGCACTTACAGATGGCCTTAGAGCCTTTGGGGACTGTACCTTTTGTACCTGAAATGGCAGTACTGAGCCCTAACCTGACTTTTACAGTAGCACAGAGGTAAGATATGTTCTTGGGTAGGACTGGCTCTGGTCTCTACTAAAGTCTTCCATGAGTTTGTGTTTTGTTGAAGATCTAGGGTAGTAGGAGAGAGAAGGTAATGAATGAATAGTTATGCCCTAGCTGAAGGAGTTAAAGTGAAGCTATCAGCTTTGTAAAAAGTAACTTGGAAACTGAAGACAAGGCTCACATGACTTTTTAAATAGGGTTGTGAATTTGGAAGGGGAAGTAGCAAAAGACATTACCTGTATATTTTTGTCCTGCTCAAACTACAGCAAACTGAGGAACTCTTGGAGCTCTTCCAATTTCCTGCCTGCTGCCTCTCTTCCAATTCCAGCTGTGGTCCTAACAGGCTGCCTTTCTCTTACGGGTTTAAAGCCACTAAGAGGAACAGAAGCTTAAAGTAATGATATTCCCATTGTACTTCATTAGCCTTAAGTATAGCTCTACCTGCTTTTTATGAAAAAAGCAACAGATGTTTTATGTGCGCTTATCAGCTCAATGAACAATTAATTACCGTGTACTCAGCCCTTGTAAGCAGACCACTGTTAAAGACAGACTTACAGGAATGCATTAGCACTGTAATTACCTTCACAATTATCTTACCAATCCTGGAATTCTTAGTATATAAGAAGGAGGCCTGTAAATTAAATTTTAAAAAGGGCCAGACACTCAAATGTACTGTTTCTGTAGGATTCCTTGAGGAAAACTAAAGGTAGCTGAGTTGCTACCTTGTCATGGATTTGAGATCTGACTTGTGATACAGCATTTGTATCAATAGTCTTAAATCTCCCTATACTAAACTGTGTAAGTTCCATACAGCTTTGTCTCATCTTGCATCTCTGAGTAAAAATTGCTACCTCTTAGTACACTGACGATATGCTATCTCAACAAGCATGTAAAGAGCCAAAACATGGTTCTGTGATTCTGTGACTGAACAGCACAAAGCACTGAGTGCAAGAGGGTCACATGCCCTTGTGCAGGATACCAGCCATGAATATAATCTTGCCAAGTGCAGTAAAACTGCACAACTTCATTACTTATTTTTAACCCTGCAGGAGTTTGAAGATGCATCAAGACTGATAGGACAGAAAAATTGCCTTAAAGAAGAGTACAGCCTGAACTACTGGCCATGTCCATCATGGATCACAGCCCCACCACCGGAGTGGTGACTGTCATCGTTACCCTGATTGCTATCGCAGCTCTGGGAGCCCTGATCCTGGGCTGCTGGTGCTACCTGCGGCTGCAGAAGATCAGCCAGTCTGAGGATGAGGAAAGCATTGTGGGCGAAGGAGAAACCAAAGAACCCTTTCTGCTGGTGCAGTACTCTGCTAAAGGACCCTGTGTGGAGAGGAAAGCAAAACTAACTCCGAATGGCCCAGAAGTACACAGCTAATTCAGAGCAAAACACACGCAGATGGACTATGCTCATGACGTGTAACTAGCAGAAGCATCTCAATACTGTGAAAAACCTGGTCACGTGCACACCATTCATCAGAAAACACCCTGATGAGAATTAAATAAGCTTTGTTTGCAACAGCATGCACTGAGAAGTTGCACTTTGCATCGACTGTGTATCCCAATTCCTCTACAGCAGAAGCTGACTCACCTGGCGTAATGTCCATTGCCGGCAATGGGCACAGGGATACAGTGGTGTGAAGAGACTACTACTGTTTTTTGTTATTTGAATGTTTAGCTGAGCCTATTTTGATGGAACTACTACTGTAATGTGAACTACTTTACAACTGTGAACTGTAAATAGGCTGCCAGAAACTTCTTGCTTTGTGTTCTGTAGCATATGGGAATATGATACACCTGTATATAATACACAAGGGGACTCCTGAACCACAACCATAGATGGGACTCCAGACCTGCAAAACCAAATCTGCGGTTAAAGCTTGCTTTTGCTACTACATGGAGTGTGCAGCCGTTAAGTCAGAACTCCTCCTTTGAACACTTTATTGGACTGATGCAGAGTACTTCATTTGAAAAGGGATAAGCCTTCAGTCATATGCTGAGGGAGGAAACACAGGAGCTACAAGAAAGGAGTTCCTTTTGTTGCAGCTATGTTGGTTAAGCTTCTGGCTGCTAGAACTGAGTTCTCTATGTAGCTACTGCAAGGAAACTGCCATTTTGATGGATTCTAACATGGGAACTAATGATGGATACTGAACCCTCAGGGAAAATCCAGAAGGTTTCCAGGTGTTTGAAATGGCAGTAGAGCAAACTTTTCCATAGGTCTGTGTGCTGAAACTGCAGAAGTGATTACTTAGCAACACTGGCTCAAGTGCAGCTAGTATGAATTCTTCCCAGAACCCTGGTTCATGTACTTAGATAGGGTGTATGTTAACAGCCTGTTATAAAAAGATGTTTTATTCTACAGTCAGCCAACTCTAGAATTCAGTTAATGTATCTTGTATATAACTTTTGATTGAACTGTACTACAACAGGAGAAGTTTCGGCCTTTTCTACTGTTGATAGGGGCAGGGGTTATTGCTGGTCAGTTTGTAGAAGTTTTTAGCTAGTAATGGCTGAGTCCTTCCAGAGAACATACATTTCCTGCTCTGTGTTATAGTTCAGCTATAGGAACTGTAAAAAGGTGTTAAATGGGAAGTTCTGGACTTCTCGGGGGAGAAGTCAGAAAGGGGAGGAGAAGGAACAACACTGAGCAACCAATGGCAGCTTACATATTCTGAAACTCTTTCTGTAGGCACACATGCTTAGAGGTTACTGGCCTGTTTTCTATTACTTTATACATGGCCTCCTTTGCATACTGATATTTTTAAACATTTAATTGCCTAGCCTTAATTCAGCTCCAGAGGAAGCATTAGATTTATTTCTTGTACCTGTACATATGGAATAACTTAAGGCCTAGCAAGCTTGCTTGAGAATTTTAACTATATGCAAGACAAGAATGGCCTAGACAAAAAGTTGTCCCCTTCTTTTACACTGAGGTTGAATTGCTTTGTTAGTGCTACATTTGTGGTTTTTAAATTCAAAGCTATAATTTGAAGCAAAATAAATGCTGTCAGTAGCAAAAAAGTAGCAAAAAGCTCCTGGTGTTGCCTCTTGAGTATAACATACAGGGTACAGCTGATAATGTTCTCACCCTGACACATGCTTTTTTAAGACACTACTCTTAAGAGACTTGCATGTGTAGTCAGACCTGTACACTTAAATTGCTGTATTCCAGACCTTCTAAAAGCAAAGGAAAAAGGATTAATTCAGTAAGACTTCCTTTAGTTTTTAATGGAGAACAGTTCACACAGGGTTCTTGTGGTTTCCAGGACAGTCAGAATACCAGTATACAAAAGTGATACAAAGTGCTGAAGTTCTAGAACAGAGCAGTTGTAGCAAGATGACTTTGTCCATTCAAGTTTACTGATTACACAGATGAAGTATCTATTTTAATTCAGCAAAGGGAATGCAGTGTAAAGGGCAAACTTCAGAAATTATGGAAAAGTATAAATCAAAGGTCTAATTTCCCTTCTAGCAGCTGTAAGAGAAAGCCAGTGAAAACTAACTGGTCCTTAGAGGTGCTTCACACTGTTGCCCCTACAAACCAGTATCTTTAATTTAAATGGATAGGTGTTTGCAAGTTAGTGCAATAGTAAAGTGCAGAAAGTGTTTTCCATTCTCCTCTTCTCTTAAGACGGGGGTATCTAATAAGTTGTTCAAGTATATAAAAATATTCCATTTGATTTTTCTTTTTCTAGATCATGTGGGGGAAGAAGTCTTTATTTACAATGAATGTCAATAAAATTTGCATAAATACCTACCCAATACTGCATCACTTGACTTGGTGTAAGCAATTATTCTGTCCTATTTCCACTACTGTGCTCTGTCTCTATGGTATCAATATTGTCAATCCTTTTTTCCTCTGAAGCATCAGTAGCTGTTGAAAGTGATTTATCATTATCTTCAGAAAGTGTTTGCTCAGATTGAAGGGGTTCTTTAATTTCATCTTTGCTCTGTAGCTTTCCTCCCCTCGATGCCACCAGAATTCTCAGTAAAGCATTCTCTTTAAGGAGGTTTTCTGATGCATCAGCTAATTCTTGAAGCTTTTCAGCCATTTCTAACAATTCTTGATTCTTCTGGTCATATGTGGCCTGCAGCTGCTCACTGTGGAGCTGCAGAGTCTTGTGCTGCTTTTCCAGTGTGTGTTTTTGCTGCTGTAGTCTCTGCTCCTCTCTCCTGGCCTCAGAAAGCTGTGCTTCAAGCTGGTCATGGGCCTGATGAAGGGCACTGATTTCTGATCTTAACTTCTGAATTTCTCTCTCTAAATGTGAGATGTGTCCTTGCTGTAGAACTGACTCTTTATGTAGGCATTCTTTGGTACAGGGCTCTGATGAAGAAAGACTTGAGTGATGTAAAATAAATTTCAGGAGATTAGGAAGGTTAACTGAAAAGTCTTCAGGGAACTTCACACTTTGCTCCTTCCTAGAAAAACATAACAAGTTAATAGTAAAATGCTGAAGAAGGTTATCTACGCAGCTACTTAGTTCAACGCTAACTTGTATCTTATTTTTTATCAAGTATGGTTAGTACAGCAGCTAAGAGAAACCAAAACTCCTGCAATAAAGATAGAGTACACAGACTGATGAACTCTTCCCTGTGTTCCAGTCTGGTTGCTATAAGGATCTCTGCATGGGACTGGTATTTGAAGAAAAAAAATCTGTTAAATCTCAGAAAACAGATTTCACTCTTAAAGAAGTAGCATGATCATGGGCTACGAGTTTGAAGTACAGATGGCAGCACTGCTGTGTATGCCATTAGTATGTTTAAGTTGAAGGATGACATTTAAATGTTCCTAAGTCTACATAGATTAGACTGTATTGTCCAGATACATAAAGCTACCTGATGGGAAATGACTATTTTGAACCAGTCTCTTTTCCTGGAAGCAGTAGCTTAGTGTGTTCCAGCATCAGAAAGCCACTTCAAGGGAGTAGTTTGCTTTTAAACAGTAAGCCACTTTAGTCAGAAGTAAGGCCCTTTTGCTGTCAAAAAAGAAAATCTCTTTACTTGTTCCTCTTACTGCTTTATGTCAGAGATGATGAAGGAAGCAAACCAAACAATGTTTTTCTGTTGGTTTTTGTTGGTGGCCCCGAAGCTGTGAAGACTAAACCCAGCATATGGAGTAGGTGAGCCCCCTGCTTTCTGCAACTCCATAACCTGTTACAACCTAGTAAGAGAGGCCAAGAACAGGAAGTACCAAATTTCTTCCTCAAGACTACCAACTACTAAAAAACACCAGCTCCAGCTGTGACAGATGTTGCAGTTACTGACCTTTGTGGACCCTGTGCACACATGTAAGGCTAAACTGTCCTCTAAGGACTAGACTGGAACTAACTCTTGCTCTTCTCTTTCTGAACCAGTTCCATCTTCAGCCTTTCACTCAGCATGTTCCAGTATAACACAAGTTCACTCCCTCCTGCAGCACAGCCACTTCCACCTCACTATGTGTAACTGGGAAGCCAGCATTTAGTTTATCACTTTGGGTCTGCTCCAGCTTTGCCAGTCAGCAGCATATTCTCTTTCCTGAGGCAGCTATCAAAACAAGAAAAGCTTCGTTTGCTTCCCTTTGGCTGTCAAATTCATCACTAGAGTAATGGTACATAGCATACATTGAGATATGAGTTAATTACACAAGTGAGAAAAAAGACATAGAATAATGCCAAAGCCTTGTGGTGATCCTGTTCAACACACACCAGGGACAACTCTTGTGTCCCCTTCTGTGTGACATTATGTCCTGAATCACTTACAACATGCATCTGGAACAGGGGAGTTCCTCAGTTACCAACTACACTTCCCTCAACAATGCCTTCTGTGAAATCCAACTCATAAGTATGTGGGATATAAAAACATTTCATTTACTGAAAACTACTTACTGTACTTCAGGTGGAAGACAGATACTATATTTTATCAGTAATTCAAGCACTTCAGTCAGATGAGGCTCCTGCTCACCAGGATTAAGCACCACGAGTTTTCCTCCTCTGCAGACTGCTGGTGCTTGACCAAGTTACTCTTGTAATTACCATCAGCAGTTTCTCAGCTGACAATCAGCTCCCATCCCAGATTAATGAATCATGATACAATTTAGGCAAAAAATAGTCTATGCTAAATCAAGATTGACTCATTATGCTGTGGTAATGTTTTACTACATCATCATCCATTTTTATTGATCAAAACCACAGCATGTATCAAAGAAGCCAAAAGGCTATTTAAAACAAATAGCAGAACAAACCATTAACAGCATGTGGTGGAAAGAAATTGAGAACAGTTAATTTGCAAAAATTGTCGCATAAGGCAAACAGATAAGAAGCTGCATAAAAAGCCTTAATATGAGGCACCTTTATATCCAAAATTAATATATGACTACTCTAGTAGTGCTACAGATACTACAAAGTACTATCAGATCCTAATTTTCTTGATTACCTACATGCAGCAAAATAAAAACACTGGAGAGGAAAAGCAGGAGTGAAAGCAATGACTAGAGGTAAGGTACCTTTATAAAACCAGCTGGAACACTACAAAAATAATCTTATTAAAACTACTCAGTCTGTCCCTCCAGAGACTGTCTAGAGCATTACAGAGACCAAGACAAAATGAGTACCTATGAAAAGAAATAGGGAGATGGTCAGCTGGAAGTTGGGGTGACTCAGAACTGATATAAACAAAACTGTACTGGATTAAAACATGAATGGCAAACCTTAAGGCACAGGTTTAAAGATTTTGTGGTAGGTAACTGTCCAGTACCAACAGTCTGACTTCCCATTTGCTGCTAGTAAGAGTCCTTGAGGGAGAAGGGTGGAAATCTGTGACTGTTGGTTGGGCTATTTTGTTGTTTTGCTGGTGGGGTTTTTTAAATTAGAGTATGTATGAAGTAAGAATGCATATATGGAAAGGAATTAAACTTTGGCTTTTTTCTCTACTAAGACACATAACCAGATAATTACTGCAGCTTAGTAAAATGGAAGTTAAAAATCCACAGGGAAAAGAATTACATTACCTCTGATGAGGAAAAAGTAAAATCGTTGGCAGACGATCTGTCATAAATTCCCAGGGAAGGTCATTTCGAGTTACATCAATTCTATGACGAAAAGACATACTCATGAAGAGAACAGGCAGATAAATAATCTGCAATTTTTTTCTTGTAAAATGCCATTTTAGGGATTGGGAAGAAGGAAATTTAAGTATCTGTGAAAGTAAGTCTAAATGTGTTATGCCAGAAATACATTGTGCATATGAGTCAGCAGATTTAATTACCAATATTCAAGATGATAACTGTCAGTTTAAGAAATATCTGTGGGATTTTTTCTCTAGAAAAATATGTTCAATGTTGCAACTGCTCTCAGCCAGCAATTAAACCCCAGTCGCTGACTGTGTACACAGTGCATGCATTGTGTACACACCTTTCTTCAGAGACAGACATGCCAAACATGAGACAAGTTATTTCTATTCATTCATTTGTTCCTCAAGTACATCTCTCTTAATATAGTCCCCTCAAGCAGTTTTGGGAGTAAATTACTTTGCTACTTCCAAGGACAAGCACATTCTCAAAGGCACTTTTTTTTCCTAAAGCTCTGTATAGAAAGAAACACTTGATTCAACTGTTTGTTACTGGTTTTTTCCTGCATTTTAGGGTTTCTTTTCAAAAATAAAATTCTTATTAAATACAAATTATTATAGAACTAAACAGGCAATCACATCAGTAATACTGCTGTGAAAATAAAGGAGCAAATGAGAGAACTTCAAAGTTGGGCAAGAGAACGACTGTAGCCTTGGGAATAGCATCCCATCTGTGGCAATAAAGCCACAATTATAAACATGGGATGAAAATCCAGATTTTTAATTGATTTATTTTTTCTCTACATCTCATGCTGTCTCCTGGAGTAAGTTTAGTCAGAATCAAATAAAGATGCAATCAGAGCAGATGTTCGAAGTATTTATGATTATCACATACATGAACAAAAATGTTTCAGTGCAACTGAAACATTAAAAACCCTGGAAACACCGAAGAAAACATGTCTTTTTTACATCTAAAAATATATTTTAACATACATATTGAAAATATACATTATACACATGCATATATATGTATTTCTGTACACTGGTTTTGGCTGGGATAGAGTTAATTTTCTTTATAGTAGGATGGAGGTTGCTGTTTTAGATTTGTGATGAAAATGGTGTTGCTAACAGAGATATATATACACAAATAGCATGATACTATTTGCTACAAATCATCAGAAAGTTATTAATTCACTTCCTGAAATTAGGAAGTTTCAAGGTTAATTACACAGTTTAAAAATTAATTTTAATGAAAGTGGATAACTACGGCAGTGAGATTGAAAACCACCACATTTATACACAGAAAAACAAAACAATGCATTCAAAGAAATAACTAAGCAGATGACGTTCACATCTATATGGCATGGTAGAGAGAAAAAAAAAGTATTTATTTTTAGGTTGATGACCTCAGTGATCTTACAATATTCTGGAAAGATGAAATTAGAAGCTTTTTACCTTGCCACAGTGAAACTGTCAGGAGGCAAAAGCCGAGCAAGTTGAATAAAAATGTGATTAAGAGAAGCACAGAATCCACACCACTGTGCATAATAGAGCAGCAAGACATTCTGGAAAATGAAGTGGAGAAGAGTTTGATTATTTATTGGAAGAAATCTGCAGAAAGGAGGACTAGTTTTCACAACATCTACCATGGGAACTCTTGAAATGTGAAAGCAAATTTTTTCCTACTATTAATGAATTTTATTACAAGTTTTTCACTGCTGCCCTCTGACTACTGAGTCAACACACAAAAATTCTTATGGAATTCTCTTTCCATAAGGTCAAAACAAAATGATTACTTAGTTTAGAATCATTCCCTTTAAGTGAAAATGCACCAAACTTTACTACACTTTCCAAGATTCTTTTGCAATCTTAAATTCCTATATATCTAACACTGACTGTACACTTCATATGGGGGGAAAAAAAATGATGTCCAGACTTCTGCTTTCTTCCTCTAACTAGCAAAGCAGGGGTTGGGGCTGCTGGAAACCAGCTGGAGATGCAGACATTCACTGCAGACTTGAACCACAATGGATATTAATCCTTACTATCATGTATTTTAAAAAATCAAGGTAATTTGACTGTACTCAGGGTGACATCTATTTTCATGGCATGCAATTGGAAAGCTTTTGAATTTTTACAAAACACAGTATTTTATGTTACAAGTAAGAAAAGCGTATCAATATTAAACAAGACTGAGACCCCTCCTGAAAATGCGTGCCATTATGTGCAGGAAAGCTGTTGAGTAACAAGGTACCTTGGCACTCAGGAACACGGTCTCGTGGAAGGTGTTCGTAGTCACCTCAGTGACCACATGCTCTTCGTGAAAATGGACTGAAGGGTCATCAACCAGATGCCTTTTCAAGGGACTGTAGAGAACACTGAAATTTTTAATGAAGTTCTCTGAAATGAAGTTGATACATAAAGTTATTTCAGTTTTGCAGAGGTGATTTTGGCAGTTTTTGCTTTAGAATCCAGAAGAACATACAGAGAAAATACAAACTGAAACCTGGCTTCATGTCATTAATTTCTAACACTTTGATATCAACTCTTGAGTAACCACAACTCATGTGAAAACAGGAAAAAGTTTCACTGTTCTTTTTTTAATTTGCTCATTACAGTCTTGTGACTTGCCACACCAGACTTTAATCTTGTGTCAATGTGCTATAATAATAATATTCTGTTCTCCTAACCACACATCTGCTAAGTCATAAATAGTAACCTCTGCATTTTTTATCTTCTACAATATCTGGAAAGGCTCCACTTAGTTCCACATTTATTTGCATTTTTTTCTTCCATTTTTAATTACTTTCTCTTCAATTCTTTTCTTTGGACCTTTAAATATCTGCTATTACCATGCCAATATGACCAATCCCCTTTTGTCTACCAATGACCACCTTTCTCTTTGTTCTTCTTTCTCCTTAATTTTAAGATATTTATCAAGTGGCTGGTCACTGGTAAAAATTTAAAATAAGCTCCAAAGCCCTCAACTACCTTCAGCTACACTACTCTGAGCCTGAACTACATTCTCTCAATTGCTGCAAGGTATCAGCAATGTCCTTCTTTTCAACTTGGATAGAGAAATACTATTCTGTGCATTAAAAAATAAGAGTATTCCATAATCAAGACAAAAGGTAAAATATGAAAAACAGTAATTGTTTGATCAAATAGAAACAACCTTGTGCTTGTATTTCCAGCACAAAAACTAAGCTCAAGTAAAACTGGCATTTTTGTACAGATATACAAAATACCAGGCCATCAGGTTTATCTCTGAAATGCAAACAGCACTACATTTAGTTCTTTATTAACAATTCAGCATTTCATTAAATTCTCACACCAGGCCAAAAGAGGTTTTTGTCTTTTTACATCTCCAGATTTGGAATATCTATGCATGATTAAGTAGTAATTGAAAGGAAGGGCTTAATTAACAGACATATTCCTGATTTTCTAGAAACCATCTGCAAAGAGTGAGATCTGACAAAGGTATTAAGCACCAATCTGTTTTGCTATTATGAAATATTAAAAGTTAAGATCTTAAGGAATTAAAAAAAATTAAAATAAAAAGCACAAAACCCAAGCATAAATCAGAGACTCCCTGACAAAATACATAAAATCCGAAGTTTTCTGGAAGGTCAAATGATGGAACAGAAATGTATTGAGTCTTACTCTGCAGAGAAACCCTCATCATGCTCAGGAAATCCTGTGACCTAAGAAATGTTTGAGACAGAAAGTACTGGGAGCACAAAGGGGAAGGAAATTTGTATGTCCTCATTCTAATCTTAATATTTCCCAAGTAGCCTTTTATGGTCACTGAGGTTTTTGTTTGTTTTTCCAGAGTCTTGTCCTGAGGGGTTGGGATAGAGACAGGCTATAGGGCTGCATGTGATCCTTAATAAGAACACGGCTATTTGTTCTATGTTTCGCATATTTTTGTACTTAGATTGATGGCAAAAAAGAACTATAATTAGTGCTATAAGAATTATACTGATATATGTTCTTGAGCAATTTAATACCTGAATTTTCTTCCATGTTTACTTACATAGCTAACATTAAGAAACACAGTATTTTCTGATGGTAGACTCAGTTTTGCACATTAGCATGACAGCCAAATGCACATGGTTAGGGATATTTTGTCTTATTCAAGGACTTGCTAATAAATCAGAACTGCAATCCTTGGGTTGTTTTATCAGATTTTTTTCTGGTTTTTTTTCTTGTTTTCTCCTCCAATTCAGACAGGAAATAATAATAATTGGCAGATTTGGCCACAACCACTTCGGAGTTCTACCCTGCTACCTTGAGAACAGACACACTTTTCTAAACAAATTTAAAACAATTTAAGTTGGTTTCAGAGGACAAGAGGATGGGAAAGTCTCTGCTGGTAAGTGGTCAGTATGTCCCAAAATTCTGTGATATTTTAGTACAAAGAACAGCTGAGAAAACATCAACACCACCATTAGTATACAAACATCTTTTGTAGTATCAAATATTTTAGATTAATAGAATTTTTTTTCCACAGGCAAATTAATTTAGCTTTTAAAATTCCACCAATGCATCAGGCAGTCAAGAATCACACATTTTAAGGTTCTTATAAAGCAAATTATTTCTGGTATAAGGAACTTAGTTCTTATGTCACCTGGAACATGACTCTGTTCTAGCCAACAGAATAATTCATAAATGCTTGGTTAACTACTAAATAGAACAGAATAAATTCTAATTCACAATGTTAACTTCACAGAGTAGTCTCCCTTTTCAAAATGGCAGCAAATTTTCCATTCCTGCTTGGAAACATAATTGCCTGAATTCAAGCATTTGTATAGTGGATACTGTACCCAGGGTAGGTCCAACAAGTGACTGATTTTGGTCCAGGACATAGTGCACTTCCTCTTTCAGGTCAACAATGGCAGCAAATTCCTTAAGATGAGTAGATCTTGATGCTCCTAGTCTCTCTGCATATATCCAAAAAAGATTCGAATCCAGTAGATAAAGATTCAAGGTTTTGTTGGTCCTGCAGCTCAGACCAGTAATGTTCGTGCTACTAATATTAAGGTCAGGAATAAAACAATTCCTATCCTCAATGTGAGGAATAGAAAATTGAGTGTTATCTTTCTTCCCATGGGAAGAAAATGCTACTTTGGGGGTCTGAAAGATGGTCTTCTCAGAACTAATGAAACTTAAAAAATGCCTGTTTACTGTCCTGCAACATGCAGTGTAATAGCTAAAGGGACTATAGAAACTTAAGAAATTGCTGCATTCTATGGTATTTGATATTACTTGAAAAAAGGTATGTTCCTGGAGGTAGAAAGAATCCAAAGCCGCTTCTATCTCTAAAAAGTTACAGTGTGGCACATGGACTTTATTTGGCTTGACACCAAGAGTCTGGTTAACACAGAGCTCACAGACATTGTGAGTTCTGGAGATGGAGTGCCACTGTGGAAGCACCACCGTGTTACAGCATGGGTACTTGGCTATGGGAAATGTTTCAGAGAACTTCAGATGTGCATCTGTTACAGAGGAATCAAAAGCTGGTGACTCAGAGTCTCCTAAGTGCTGAAGATCTGGCTCAGCTGCCTGGCTTTTATTACACTTGTGGTATTTCAAGGCCACTTTGGTAATCTATGGGGGAGACAAAAGAGATAGAAAAAAAAATATCAAGGTTAACTGTACACAGTTCACCCAAATGCAGTTATCTGTTTAACAACATTATATGCAGTTAGAGATGGAATTTCAGACACACAAAGCTGAACAATCTTTGTTCTTTCAAAAAATTACAGGGGGCTCTCACTTGACAACAAAGTTAAATTTTCAGGTATTTCAGCATATAAACATTGAATATAGAAAACAATAAAGTCACTTTAAAATATCATTCCATCCACTGATTGCAAGGTCCTCTATGCATCAAATTTACTACAGTGCAATAACACTACATTTTATGGTTAAACCACACTACATGAAGTATTACTGAGTAGAGGTTCCTGAATTTTCCTCATTTTCCAACAGGAGGAGAAAATAAATTAAAGCATTCCCATATGGAAAGAGAATAGAGATTTCTTCTGGCATAGGTAGTGCACAGATTTTGTACAATCACTAAGAATGCTGAAGCAATGTTTGTATTCTCCCAAACACAGGCATATATATAGATGTAATATTCAAGTGTACTCTGCATAGTAACTTATTGGGAGAAGAAAGAAAATAGGAAAAAAACAACCTGTCCCTCCATGCAAACATTCCTATACTACATCAACATTTTGCTTTCATAACCAAGGGTAAAACAAGCAGAGAAAAAGGTACATGTATGGACCACAAAAGGAATTCCCTTTCTTAGTTTCCCTATCTCATTTCTGCACAGCTCCACAAACTCCTGTCCTAGGCAGTTCAGACCAATAGAAAATTGGAAGGTGACTAAGGAACACACGGGATATAAAAATCAGATTGGCTCTGAGTAGTTTGATTGGGCTGTATTTCAAGTAACACTGTCTGGTTTTACACCTCTGGAAAGACAGGAGAGGAGAAACAGAATGGGGTGGACAAAACACACAAGTCTTCAGTTCCAGCTGGCAAAGATTTGCATTTCTTACACAGCACCTACCACAAAAAGGAGGAGGTCAAGAAGAGTGAGATGCTTGCTCTAAACAGCTGTTGAGTGAGACAAAGGCACACTGTGTAGGATGCAAACCAGTGTAAGGGGGTTGTGATAATATGGCTTGAGAAAGTGGTTTTAAACAAAACTGGATACTTGGAATAGTGAAATAAAACGAGGTATCTGTCACAATTAAGCCTAGACCCCTGACTATAGCTCTCAAATTTTAGTATTTTTGAAGTTAAAAAAACTTATTACACTTACTTCATCTAAAAGAGGATGAATTTCTGCTAGGGGATTGTAAGGTATAAATATGAGAAGTGCTGGTCCTTTCTTCAGTTCATTGTTTAGAAGAAGGCTTTTCCCACCATGTGGTCTCAGCCAACGTATCAGCATCTCCCGATTTTCCAGAGCCCACTTGCAAATGTTCTCAGCAGTGAAGTTCATGATGTCTTTTGGGTAGATCTTGAAGGGGGGAAAAAAATAGTTCTTTGTCCTCACTTGATTTAGTAACAAATGCAGTTCTTCAGTATGGCATGCTTTGTTACTGTAATGACTACAACTTTTTTCTAAATGTAATAGTGTCAGCAAACTTCAGCATTTCATACACCCTTTTCCTTTGGAAAAGCTTTCCAAATGCTCATCAGATCATAGTAACATCCACAAGCAAAAAGGATTCTGCCAGGGAAGCTCCTCTTCCTTTTACCGCATCTTTATAATCTTGACTTTTCTCAATAGTACAAATTTTCTTTGTAAGTCAAAGAACTTTAAGCTGGTACCATCACATATTTTAATTTACAGAATATTAGGACATTTTCCCCACTACTCAGTAACTCATTTTAAATTAGCCTTTTAAGAACCAAACATCATGACTGCATTTAAAACTGGTATTTCTTATTCCTGAAGGCAGAGAAAAGAAATCTGTAATAAAAAGTGCTCCCAGCTTCTAGGATAATTTTTAATATATTAAAGCAAGTTTATCCTAAATAATTCGCATATAAAAAAGTAATTTGATGTATTTTACGTTATTTCACTTAAAATATCCCTGTTTTCCCTACTCTCAATTGAATAAAATACACATCATGATACCTATCTTCACAGAGTTTTCACTCATGGTGCCAGTGTGGGTACGTAGTGTCTCTATGCCAAAGAGTGAATCTGATATTATTTTCAGCCTTAGCTTTTCAAAAAACAGGGCACGTGGATTAAGAGTTATTATAAATGCAACTAACTTAATTTGTGTGATTTTTTAAAACAGTATCATGTTATACCTTTAAGCCAAAAAGCAAGTTTTCACTGTTCCTACTATCCTGTCACAAAATCTTTGTCCACATCTTCATTTAAGCAGTCTTCTAATTCTGATCCTTGAGCGTCTCTGTACCAAATCAGAGTCCTTACAGCACAGAGTGATACTCACAAGAGAGGTGTTGGCATGTCTGTGCAAATACACACTGCCAGAATGCACCAGGGAGATCTCCTCTGCTACCCGTCTATCTGTGACCACTCCAAAGCGTATCGTCCCAAGGTAATCTGAAAGGGCAGATCCGCAATCTTTGAATACAACTGCACACACTGAACTCTCCCAAAAGGCCCAGAATACCACCCTCAAACCAGAACACACAACACTGCTGGGTAAAGGCACAGAAATCTGTGAATAGCAACTGCCAATACTGATGATTAAGGCAGAAGAAAGATGGCAAGAAGGACAAACATGTTCCTCTTCTGCACTCCAGGTATAGAGTCCTGCACAGGTATAGAGTCCTGTCTATTTAACCTGAATTGTCCAAATCTCCAATTTGCTTATGAAATACAGAATCTGGTATCATAGATGCACCTTGCAATGGTTTATGGCATCTCAAAAGCCAGGATGATACATGTAAGGGAAAGGCATGAACATTGTTTAAGTGATCTACATTTGTTGTACATTTACAGTAAATATATATTATTTATAAATATTTATTCTACATTTATAAATATGTACACATAAAGACAGACTGCTTATCTTTATGTTGCAAAGAACTAATCCAACATATAAATGTGAAAATCACAGGACAAAATACAGAACATGCTCTTTATCACATCAGTGGCACAGTAAAAAATAAGCTGAGCCGTATGAATCTCCTTCACTTGCTGACAGGAAGGAATATTTATAAAACATGTTAATCTTAACTTGGAGAAAGTTCCATCCAAAATTTGTGATCCAAAAAGGAGGTATTAATCATCACACAGTTTGCATGTGTAAACACAAACAAGAGGCTTTTTTGTATTTTACATTATCAGTGCAAAACAAGAGCGGGAGAAAGCCCTGCTCAGGCTGCCTTGTAGCAGCTCTGTGACTCCACCCCGGACAGCACAGCTGAATTCAGTTACTGAGTGTTGACACAGTCGAGTTTATCCCAAAGCCTCTGACACTGAACATGCTGCACAAGACAAAGACTAATATTGCAAAAAACTACTGAAGCATTTAGACATAACTCATTCACAGATGCCTTAAATTATGAGAATGGAGCTTTTACCTTTCTTTAATGAATGTAATGCTGATGTGAAGAATGTTAAATAACCAGGCGGTTGAGGTGAAGCATTGAACTCAAAAAATCCCACAACTCCAGGCTGAAATAGTAAGAATTAGAGTTACTTAAGCTATTTTCAAGTATAAATACATGGAACTACAGTCAAACACAACAGACTCTTAAAAGACAACAATGTTTACTGAAGAGCAGTCACTTTATGCTGCAATAAAAATTTTAATATTAAAAGACAATCAAAATCAGTTCTCATTCTAAGAATGAAGCTGTCATTCAAAAGCTTATGTAAGAGAGAGGGGCTTTATGGATGCTACATTTCTAATGGTATGTATCCCATGCTGAAGTTCACCAAAAACAATCAGTATTTACTTTACAACTGTATTTTGAACTGGTTCCAGCACCAAGATAAGAACCATAAGCATCATAAAGACTTCTTTTAGAACTGGAATATCAAATACAATTTTTCAGAGTATAAAGGGCTTAAGCAGTAATGCTTTGATTGTTTATGTTGCACATAATTAGTAATTACATATGAATTCACACATTTTGTGTGTGAATACCTGAACTGCTAAGCAAGTGATCATCCCATCTTTAAGCTACAGTCATGTAAATCCTTTCAGTATATCCTGCAAGAGTCAGTGAGACCAACTGCATAAATATCTTGAGAACTCCATATCCCATCTGCATACCCATAAAGCTCTTCAAATTGCCAGACACACAATTCAAAATTTAAATGACTCAGCCTATTGATTTTTCCAGGTGAATGACTTCCTACTGAAGTCAGGAAGAGAATCTGGGAGAGGCTGACTTAGAACAGAGAGGCAAAAAGTCTAGACTTTTCTTGTTCCAGTATTTCAGTTAAGCTTTGATTTTAAATTTTTCCAAATATAATACATTCAAAGTTACTATTAATTGTGTTTTTAACACGTCACTCAAATGGACTTAATACACTTTCAGGACAGAGTAAGTGATGGAATTTGGTTATTTGGTGTTGTTTCTCACTTCCACTAGTGCATACAGAAGTCATTTGACACACAAGGCAAGAGCACTCCAGGGACTGCTGTGGAACAAAAGATTCCAGACTCACCAGGCACCCATTTGTGTGGCAAATATGTCCTCACATAAGTTTTTTCATTCGGTATTTCAGAGGCTGCTTTTTTTTTTTTTGAGTTCTACATATAAAAATTTTAATTTCTTTTTAAAACATGACCATACGTTTTACCTGTTATTATTTATATGAATTCAGTTACTCACATCAGCCTTACACACTGACATAATTCAGTACTAATCAGCAATCTGAAGATGTTCACCAACAGCAATATTGCCCATTCCAGCTCATGACTTCTCTTTTCAGCCAGGAATTCTCTTTCATGGATGAATGCTAAGCATAAACCCCTTGTTCATAAAGATTCCTCATGAGGTGCCCCAACAAAATTATCAATAATAAAAATGAGTTACAAGCAATTAGTGAAATTTCTGCAATAGTAATTACCAAGAAGAAAATAAAAATATAAATAAAATAGTAGGGAAAAAACACAGCAAAATAATAGCACTCAGTGTTCATTTTTAAACAACATACAGGTTAGTAATTAATGTTCATCTTTTTCTCTTGGTTCCAAACTAAGACAGTAAAAAGAAACAATCTCTTCTAAAAAACTTTTAAAGCAACTGAACCAAAATAAAGAGACAGATAAGATTATCAAAATTCTAGCCTCTCATTTCCTAGGACCATTACTGAATACTAATCCTGTACCAAGTGAATTTAGAACACCAAATAGTGAATGAAAGAAGAGTCAAAAGTGACAGTAAAATGTGGCAAGAAGCCAGAAGTCAGATGCAGAAATATTTATAACGTTATTTAAAAGGTAATATTCTGATTCAGACTGCCAGTTCTGCTGTACACTAACAGCAGCTTAAGACTTCCAGATTGTGAATAATGTTTCCCAAAGATAATTTTTGGAAACTGTTTTTGCAATTTAAAAAAAATTGCAGTGGGATAATATATGCTACTATATACTAACATATGCTACACTACTACATATATTAGTATTTACTAATGCTCTATGCCTAATCAGTAATCTGGTTAATTAATGTCCTTTTAATGATCAGCCCAGACCAGTTAAAATTTTCACCCTGTTACAGGCTGCAATTATACATATGAGGAAAGGGTACACTGAAAGTATGATGAAAGTTTTCCTGTCTGTAAGAATGAAATTTTTAACAAGACCGAACGCTTCCAGGTATTGCAACAACAATTCTTGCTCTGTACAAGTGAGGTTCAAGTGGCACAGAACAGGTATGTAAACAAGAGGTTCTTAGTTTGGAATACAGGTAGGCCAAGAAGAGCTTGACAGCAACAACTCCCACCTTCTTTCATGTAAGACCCTCCAAAACTCAGTAACAGCTGCCTGCAAACAGTTTATAAGATCATCTACATCCTATCTGTTCCTGATGATCAGCTGCTTCCAGGCAACCACCTGTGTGCAGTTCTGGGTACCCATCCTCCTGCAGGCAGTGACGAGTAATCAGCTGAACAGGGTATGACCTGCTGCTGTCTAAAGTTGGAGGAGTAAACACTGACATGTGACACAGGGGTGCTTAGGAGCATTAGGAGTGTGGGCACTGCTAGAGTAGAGCTTGCTGCAGCTTTTCTTTCCATGAAACAATTTTCAGTCCCTGTCTCCAACCAAGTGTCTGTAGGAAGGGCTTTGGAACAAACCTGAGGATGTCATTAGTGAAGACTTCTTAGTGCTATCTCCTAATGAAACTCATATATGGAAATACAAAATCATTAACTGTAGTGGAGCCTATTTCCTGCTAGGTCTCTACACCACAGGAATGGAAAGTGATGTGGCATGTAATTAAATCAAGTAGCAGACTTATCAAGAATCCCAACAATTACAAAACAGCAAGTTCATGGAAACTTTCAGAATTAACAGAGATTTTCAGATGAGTAATTTCTACTGGGGAAAAGCCAGCAGAGTTTTATTACTGAACCATGCCTCAGTTCTTGGAAGGAATAAGCAAGCCTCCAGATGACTCCATGCAGCATGCTGTAATTCCCTGAAGTCTAGAAGAAGCTACCAATGATTCTGGAAGAAACTAAGGTGATAAGGAATAACATGGAAGGCCCTTTTCCAGATTAGCAGGAAAGACGAAAAACTACAGTTAGAAGTTAATGTTTTTCAGCAGCCAAAGACAGCCAGCCAGGATGTGTACTGATACTCAAGCAGTTTAATATTTCTATAAGCACTTTAGAAAAAGGAGAAAAGGGTGAGGAACAAAATTTGCAAAGGGTGGTGGGAATCACTGAAATTACAGCTGACTGGAAGAGTTGCAGAAATTAGTCACAGCATTAAATGACTGTGATGAAAGACACAGGCCTCTGAAATTCAAAGGCCAAAAATGTGAAATAATGGGAACAGGAGATAGGAAAATCCCACAGCTATTGATTAGTTTACAATTAGATAAATGCTTTTAATGCTCCAGTTATTTCCATCCCAGTTTGTAATTTTTTAAAAATGTTTTGGCTATACTGCATTGAGGTATGGGAGATTATTTTTTTCAGACTCTCAGACTTGTGCAGGCAGGAAATTCCTGCCTCATTTTATCTGTGAACATGGGAAAGAAAACAGCTAGAGGAAATGAATGTGTCTTCTCTGGGGAACAGAAGAACCAATATTACATACCACTAAATCTGTACTGTAGAAATGCAAAGAAACTGTTGACTGATACTAGATTAAATTTATGTTTAACATAATTTTTCAGTGATGTTAAAATCGTTGTGTACCCGGACCTGGAAGCAAATTTTCACACCATCATTTAATACAGGCACCACACAAGACCCAGTTGAATCTCTGTGTCAGATCCCACACAGCTGGCTGATGCTCAGGAAGCATTCCTACACAAAGAGAGCACAGCAGAAAGCTGACATCATGTTAAGAGACACACCAGCCACCTCCCAGAGAGACCAACTCCTCTCCTACCTCTCCTGAAGCCGGAAAAGTATGAGTTCCCTGGGCACATTTAATTTTCATAAACGAGTGAAGCTTTCTGTCTAACTACAGTGGCTTCCTGTTTCTTCCTCTGTGCCTCAGGAGGCCGAGGCCATTTCTAGCAGCTGGGTCAGTCAGGTGAGGAATGAAAGATGCCAGTTTGGATTAAAATGAAACTGCTAGATCTCTGCAGTTAAGAAAACAAAAGAAATCTGATTACAGGTACTCACAGGAACCTTGAGTTATTACAAGAACTGCGCACCTTTCTTGTCATTTAACTTCCTAAACATTCCAAGATTTTAACTGCTTTCCAAATGGCATATTTTCCTTCCGCTCAAAAATCAGTTCTTATCCATTTCTAGTTTTGCACTAGTATCATTCCACAACCCCAAATAAACCAACCTTAAACAGCATCAGAGAACGCAGGATCTCAACTTTCGAGCCGTCAACCAAATTTTTTTCCACAGGATTTGAGCGCCCTCTAGTGAGAGCAACACGGCATGTCACGATAGTCGTGATTAGGTCCAGGAACGAACAAACGACCAAGTGACAAACACCACTTGTTCTTACATTTAACTGCCCTCTGCCGATCAGTATTTCTTCTAGTTTGCAGAACCCATTTGCTACCAGAACACAGGACTGAAAATTAGATACTGATGATGACAAATCTTTCAGATTATTTTGAGCTTGAAATTAATTAGCTTTTCAGTGAAATCACAAAAACATGATCCAGCAGCAGACAGTAGCCAAAGTGCCCAACAGCAATCCTTGACAGCCTTCTGTCTTTTCCCTTCTGCTAAAAATTAATATTTTTTATACAGCAAAGATCAAAAGTCAAAGGAAGACACTAGCCAAGGGTCTCAAAATAGTAATAGTTTGTGCCATACATGTCCCAATTTCCCGTAATCTACCCTATTCCCCAAACTTCCTCGCTTCTTAAACACAAGACTAATCCCTGGATTGTATCTTCTCCTACAACAGGTAGGAGAATTTCCTTTCAATTTCTCAACTTGCATGGAAAACACTGTAAAACATTCACATTCCTGTCTGAAGTGATGAAACAACCTGTTTATTTCTAGTTTTAAACTATCTTTTCCTTTATGTCTATGTTTTTCTCTGCATCCATCTTCATAAACAATTCTGTTTCTTTCATCTTACCTGTATCTGTTACTTTTGTAGCCCCTCCTTCCCCTCTTAACTTTACAGAGGCAAGACACTGAGCACCTGGAGCCATGCTCTGCGACAGAACTTCAGGCATGAATGACTGCAGGGCAACACAGCAGAACAGCCTCTATTCTAGGGCCATTGCAGAAAAAAAAGAACCAACAAATGCTGAACATAAACAGCAACTCAGCACTTGGAGCCACCAAATTTCAAGCACAGGAAGGGGTTTGTTTTGAACACAAAAGCAAAATTATCCGTTCAACTGCTAAGCAATATTTTAAAAATATTTATTGTTCCTCCCTCAATTTGTCTTTTATCTTAGTTTTTTTCCAATGGAAGTGCACCTCTTACTGTTAAGCAAATTTAAACTTAATGAAAATATGCTCATTAGCAACCTTCTGCAGTCTACCAAGATATAACACAAACCAAAAACCAAGCATGGCTTTCTTGAAACCTCTGTAAGAGGCAAAAAAAAGTTTTAGAATTTTAGAACAGCAAAATGGAAGCAATGGAAGGACAACAGAACTGCTTGCGATCACAGAAAGTATCAGCACCAGAGACAGGCCACAACTCACTACTCCTGACTCACAGTCCCCGCTTAAAACACTGGAAAACCAAACCCAGGAGCAGTCCCTGCATGAACTGCAGAGCATCTACCCAGGGGAATTTCCAGTGTGTGTCCCCTACGCCATGGCAGCTGCCACTGAACAGCACAGCTCATGCTCCATCCTGCAGCAGAACCAGGCACTGCAACATGCACCAGCTCACACAGGATCTGCTTCAGTCCAAGGCACTGGAGGGTCCCTCCCATGCTGTGCCCGCTGCCACAGCACTGATTTGTTGGTCGCGTTTTCCGCACTGCTCTGATAGCTTGGGCTTTAGTAAGATTATGGTACTTCTCCACTGCACTACAAGAATGAGCAGTTATAAAGAGATTTTAAATGGCTCTGTTGTAAGCACATTTTGCCTAACTGGAAGTTATTAATCCACCAGTATTGCTACCAATCTTGGCATCCCTGAACACAACAGACTGAAATTAATAAATCATTAAAATCATCAAGTTATCACATACAAAGTGATTAGGAGCCCTCAAAATCATCAAGTTATCACATACAAAGTGATTACGAGCCCTCACTTCAACTGGTTTCACATTTGTTTTTACTTAATAGTCTTATCCTACTAAATTTTATTCCTTTTAAAATTAAAGTAATGATTATATATTTCTCACATGCTGTCCCAACTTAGACTGCAAGATTTTTGTGAAAAGATTTCTTCCTTCTTTCTTGTTTGTATGTAACAGTTTGGTGAGGTAACAACTTTGATTGTTGTCTCTACATACTAAAGTTATGTAAATTCAGAGCATCACTAAATCATAATAGTAACTGTACAAGGAACCAACATTATGAATTTGTCATTTCATACTCTTATGATTTTAAAAAATTTACAGGGCACTGATTTCAGGATCCTGAAAATAAACTAGTACTTTGGAGCAGATCAAATTTAATCCTTAAACAAGTCAAACTCTTTCTGAACCACAGTGGTAAAGCTAGAGAAGAGAGACAAGTACCTCATAATTTGAGAGGAAATCTAGTAATTTTGATCGAGACGAGATGTAGAGTAGTGGTGTCATCACCCGGCGAACAAACTTTTCAATATAAACAGCACTCATAGGGCCTTTGTATTCAATTGGTCCAAAACTAGTACCAAAAAAAATAATAAAACATTAAGACTTAACAATAAAGAGTCCCTCCTGGGGGTGGCAGATAGGAGTTACATAGACAGCATGCTCAGCCTCTAGAGAATTGCTCTCTGTGTTTTACCAGTGGCTTCTGTAACTGATTAGGGAGTTGTGTTACCAGTGGGAAGCACCAGAGTATCTGTGGAAGGGGCAAAGTGTTGGTGAGCATGGAGGGATGGAGACCACTTCTGAGTCCCATTAAAGAACTTGGTAAAACTCAAGTATGAATTACATGACCATATACATATCTTTCCACTTTGTCCAAAGTAAACATGTGACTTAAAAATGGAGATCTGAAAAATGTCACTATTTTCCCTTGTTTTTTCAGTGTTTCAAACAGTAACAATCTGAAAAGGTGCAATCTTTTTACACAGGCTTTTACCAGCAGCTATCAGCAAAGCAGGGACAAATTCCGTCACACTGCTGATAAACAGGCTCAGCAAAGCTCCCGTTTCCCCCCCAGCCATTTGATAAAACAGCTCACACCCCGTTAGGCAGTGCTAAAACGTTATCTGGGCTGGGGCTTGCAGCTACGATTTCCAGAGGTTCTCCTCCTGATTATCACTGGGCTGGACAAAGCATCATCGTCCCAAATGAAATCAAACACAAAAAGCATAAAGAATTAATCCATTTCCACTGAAGAATTTAACGTGATGCATTTTTAATATACCTTGTACATAGAGGCACACTAGAAAATACCCAACTCGCACTGAGATACCTATATTGAGGTGCTTCACAATGGTCTCCTAGAGCCCACTAGATCATTCTACATCCTGCACTGGTTTACTACAAACCTCTGTCTTCCCAGCAATACTCACTGCTCAACGCATCACATGCCCAGGGCACTACATGTAAGGTTTAATATGCAGGCATGAGGGATGCACTGCCCTTCAGGATCTTAGGAAGTATCAACAGGGATTTACACCTTGTCTTGTTAAAACTCTCCTCAATGTTACTGATGATACCAAGCCCATCCATCTACTGTGTTGTGATTTCAAGATCAAGTAAGTTTAAGTCAATGCACATCCAAGTGGGATTGTAGAGTTCTTTTATGACAGTTTGAATTATGCCAGTGTTTCTTGTGTCTATTACAAGTTCAACTAACAAAGACCAGGACTGTTCCTCTTCAATGCATAAATTCCCCCCAAAAAACAAAATCAGCCTCTGTAATGAAAGAGAGCTGCAGTTCAAAACTAGCAAAATAAAAAGTAAAATACAAGGGATAAATGCTTTTATGTAGTGTTAGAACTGTGCTTCCTTACCTTCTGCTCCACACAAAGAGAAAAAAAGGACAATACATACAAATACTAAAAAATAAAAGTGAGGTTATATAGAATTTTATATAATGATAGCTTCTGGGGAATAAAAAAGTGAGTGCAAAGTTCAAAATTAGAACAAGATCTTCAATACGTAGTGCAATTTAAATATGAAGTTAAATTCCAGTAACTTCAACAACCCTTAGGTACATTCAGTGCTGTCATAAATTAGGACCAGTTGTTATAATCCATCTACAGAGCAAGCAGACATCTGAAATTAATACGTAACTCTGACTTCTTTTCATTGGAGGCAGAACTTCCAGGATGCACAGGCAAACCAAAATTTCCGTAAGGATGAAGAATTGCCCAGCATGTCATTTAACTAGAAGTTACAGCCCTACTGGGCAACTTGAGTAGCATACAGGATGCATGAGCTCACCTAGAATCTACCCAAAAACTATTTACTGAAGGCAGAAATGTCACATTTTCAAAATGCAGCACTTTATATGATATCTCTGTTTCCCAAAACAACAATAAAAAACCTGGACTGTACGTATGAAATCTTACCTCCGATGGTACAAGTGTATCACAGGAAAATAAAAGAAATGCTTCTGCTTCCTGCATTTCCCCTGGTTCCACCAGCAATTTACAGCCACAAACAGCACCTGCAAAGCAGGTAAAAATTCACATTACTGTGACCTATTTTATCCAAGATGTACTTGATGTACTTTTTCCCAAAACATTTCATCTGATATTTTCAGGGCTTTTTCAACTCAGTATTCCATATCTGTCATAGACAGACTTGGTTTTTTTATTCTTTTTGTCATTTTTCAACAGCAATCCTTTTGGTCACTGCTCTTCCTAACTTTTATGCTTCCTAATCTAAACCCTTCAAATGTATTAATTTAGTCATAATCCACATTAATTACTTTTTCTGCAGAGTGGAGCTCAGCAAGTGGAGGTTTAAGACAGCTGTACCTGTGAAGTGTTCACAGGCACCCAACCTCTTAAAAGAAGTTCTATGGTATATAAAGTACAATCTTTGTATGATTACCAGTGTCTCTAAGGATCCCAGAACTGGAAGCAAATTCCATGGAATTTCTGTCTGAAGGCAGGTGAATAAAACACTGAAAACACTTCACAAGAAACTTGTAGACTTCCCCATTCAGAAGCAGAAATAACAGACAACTGAGCAGGAATCACAGGCTGTCTCCATTTATTCTAACACTCTGCATGCTAAATTAAAATTAAGGTGACTGATGAGTCACCCTAAAATGTGAGCATTCAAGTCCAACTGTTTCCCATGAGAAGAAAGAAATTAGCATCAGCTTGGACATTGAAAAGCTATCAGATCATGTTTAAGATTGGTATCTTCTCTGGAGTTACCTGGTCTGACAATCTGCTGGCCACGTGTTCTATCTCTTCTCTTGCTGCAATGGACTGCCCACACCAGGGAGCATAGAAGAAATACAGCACAATTTCTGAATCCTGACGGAGCTGATCTGCATAGTCTAACTGGCCCCGAAAAAGATCAATGACTGGAGATCTTGTGGAGAAAAAATTCACTGGAAGCTTTGCTGGCATTGTTACATCTTTTGCTCGGCTGCAGGAAGAAAATTAAGAGTGGTTATTGAAACTATACAGCAGTAGTTAAAAAAGTGTGCCCAAAGCCCTAAGTTTTATGCTTAGCAAAAGTCATGCAATGACAAAACTTCAGAAATTGATGCAAAATGACTACAATTTATGTTATCTGTGTTAGTTTCATTAAATACTATAAAAATCTAAAGATCATCCTTCACAAGCTTTAGAAAGTCACACTGTGCCACCATGCACTGTTTATGGGTACATTAGCTCACACTCTTATGGTTGGTTGCTGTAGAGCATAAAATTACCAGGAAGAGTGATTTCTTTTGATTTCTTCCCTGGCCTCATCCTCTTTTAACACTTGTACTTTAGGTAACAGCACCCTGATAAGAAAAGAGATACTGGTCATAAAGTTTTGTGATGTGATGTTTATATAAACAGAGCCTACTACCCTGCCTCATGCTTCGTTTTACAGTATTCTATACTTCTGTTCTTTTATATTGTATTAGGAAATGATAAGTAAATGCGTGCTAGTTTATTTTACTGATCAGAGCAAACTGTTCAGGGCACTGTAAGGACAGTATCAACAAACAGTCTAAATTTAAGAGATTGTAACAGATTAAGTTTTTTAAGAGAAATTAGATTGGCCAGTAAGTAATACAAAGAACATAAACCAAGTACTCAAGAAACCCTTTCTATCCAATCAACAATCAAACAATCCAGAATTTGGCACTTCCAAGGTGTTCAGCAGTTGCTACGGTATAAACTGCCTTAAATGCAAGTGAATGATCCTATTCTCTTTTTATATTCTCTTCATTTAAAAATTTTACACTAGCTATATTTACACTAGAGTAAGTCAGACTGAAAACTGGACAACATTGTCATGCTCAGTTTTGCCATGGTTCATAACGGGACTGGAAGTTTTAGGAAAGACCATGCATTTCTTTATTTTGTGTTGCAATAAAAAGCTAATACAAAAATCTTATTAGCTGGTACTTGGTCCTTCTCAGGTTAAAATCTTAGTAATTGTGATAGAATTATTGAGCCCTGAACACTGTCAAACTCGTATATTAAGCAACCTCCTAACAACTCTGCCACACTTTCAAACTTTACAATCTTTCTAGTTTTTAAGAAGTACCTTTGTCTCTACAATACAGCAAAAGCTGGTATTGTAGCTCTTTTCTCATTTCCAGGCTACTCACTTTAAGCTTAACATTTTAGAATTGCCCCCAGTATATCTTCTATAACTTACAGAAATTCTTAATTCATATGTAAGAGAAAACTGCTTCAAACTCCAGAATTTTGAAAATATTATATGGATCCTCATGTTTGTAATTCATTAATTCCTCCACTCACAACATTATGGTTTTACACAGAGGATCAAAAAATCTTTCTTCTGTGGACTTCAACCTGTGTTCCTTCCCTTCTCCCCGAACCACCAACCCAGCACCTCCTTCCCAACCCTTAAGTTCTTCAGTCACCTCACAACCACCACCTCTGGCTCCCTGCCATTCCTGCACTCCATGATTATCCAAACTAACTGCCTGCTTCTTCCCTGATTTCTGCCTGCCAGCTGGACAGGACATAGCTCCAACATGAGCTCTGGCACACACAGGCTGATCAGCAGCTGAAAGCACAACACTTCTTCAGAGACATCAGCTAGAATTTCTCCTCTTTATCTCGTTTAAGGAAAACAGACAACCTCAATATGTTTAAAACCTTGCTTCCTCTACTGAATTAAACCAAAAGAGGATGATTGGTTCAGGAATTACAGTGAAAGACTTAAAAATTAGATAATGAATTGGCTCCAAATTGCAAGAACGAGTAGAACACATCATCAGAAGTCCCATGACATGAGTGAGTCAGAAACTACACGACTACCTTCAAATATGAAAAAAAACCCCAGTAATTATTAAAAACCAAAACATAATAAATCAATAGCTAACAGCTGCTTAAGGAGATTTGCTAAGTAGTGTCTTCCTCTACAATACCAAACATATAACAGAATACCTTGACTAATTCCCAGGTTTCCCAAGAAAACCCCTAAAATCTACACATATATAAACTGAGGATTACATAAGAAACTATTACACAAACATAACAATCACAAACTGTTTATTAAAACACTGACTGCGTTATTTACCTGCTGCCAGAGCTTATAAAAATTTAAACTTTCCATGAGAACACCCTGGTAATAAAGGGAAGCATATGCAAATGCCTACAGGCTCAGTCCCTTTGACTGCACGGTCCTGAGAGTGGGGTTGTCTCAAAGACATTTGCATAGTGCCAGAAATAATTCAGGTTCTAGACCACAGGTTTTCCATAACAACCCATGGTCTCATTTGGCTATTCCTTGAGTCACTATAAATCCACAATACTTCAAATCCCACTAATGGACTGCCTTGCAGTAAAGGAATTTTCCCTTTCCGTACTTTTCATCCACTGATCTCAAAAGTTATATATTGTAAGAGCAGTGGTAGTACCTATGCCCTGGTGCTGTGTCTTGCTAGTAAATCATACTGACATGTGGTGAGAAACTATGTCCTATATTTATAGTTAACATGTGCAATTAACCATCCTCCAAATTCCATGAGGAATTTTTACACCTGAATTTTCTATATTTCTGACAGCAACCAAACAGGGAATACCTATCTGATATTAGTTTGTCTATTTAACTACAATCTGAAAAGCTGAACCCCTTTAATCAAATTTCCAGAGTACAGGGTGGTGAGAACCACATTCCAATCACATTCCGTCTGTGAGCTTTCAAACACAGCTAGCAGTAAAATGAGAGGAATAAGCAGGTTTTAAATACAGGAGAGCAGGAAGCATCATTTTAAGTATTAAAAAAAGTATTGTTTTTTTGGTAATGTAATACGAGGGAGCTGATTATGTTCAGAAATCCTTCACCATACATCCTGAAATATGGCAAGAGCTTTACAATTTCATCTACATTATCTGGTCACTGAGAAATAGTCTCCTGGAATGGAGACACAGCTACTCAGAGGCACTCATTCATAGACTTAAAATTCACTCTGATTCAAATAATACACCCTTTGTGGACAGGTAAGCAAAGAAGGCCTTTGCATTTTTCAGAAGCATTACCTGTGAATCAAGTGTTTCGTAGAACAAAAATTTGTCAGATGCTGTGGAACAGGGACAAAATCAGTTCCTTGTAGCCTTCTCCTAATCTCAAAATTAAACCCCACGTGCAGTAGATGTTCTTAATATAGTATGACCGGGAGCATGTAACAGTCACCTTGACCTAAAAGCCACCCAGAAGATTTAGACCCTGGTTTAGGCTCCAGAACCGAGCAGCCTGTGCCCACCGTCCAGTGCCGCCGCTCCCCGCCCCTCCAGTACAAACATCTCCTGGTTCCACGTACACCAGCTCTGGGCAAACAGGAACTGAAGTGCCCTTTGCAAAGAAGGAAGTTCCAGCTCCCAAGAGGAGCACCACCAGAGACTGGCAGGGAAACCACGAAACATCTTACTGTCCGAAGCAGGTGCAGGCAAAGGGGGCTGATGACATCAACACATGAGCCAGAAGAGACTCGTTCAGCCTCCGCCGACGCTGAGAGCGCTGAGGGCAGGGCTGCAGCCCAGATCCCCCTCGGACCCTCTGCGGCAGCACGAGGTCCCAGTTACCTCTGGACATGGGCAAAAGCAGCTCCATCTCAACAACGTGCCTGTCACAGGACCACAGAAGGGGTCAGGTTGGTAGGGACCACAGCAGGTCCTTTGGTCCCACCTGCCTGCTCAAGCAGGGCCATCGCAGAGCATATGGCACAGGATTGTGTCCCAGACAGTTCTGGAATATCTCCAGTGAGGGAGACTCCACAGCCTCCCTGGACAATCTGTCCCAGTGCTCGGTCACTCACAGCGAAGAAGTTCTTCCTCATGTTCAGGTGGAACTTCCTGGGCATCAGTTCCTGCCCGATGCCTCCTGTCCCATTGCTGGGCCCCAGGGAGCAGTCTGGTGCATCCTCAGACACTGCCCTGCATATGCTGATACTGCCCTCAGGGCGCGGGTGCCCCCGCGAACCTGCAGCCACAGCACGACACCCCGGTGGGGCAGATATCTCTTAAACACTCCGCTCCCCCGCCCCCGACACGTTCTTATCACCCCTGCCCACCCCGCCGCCCCGCTGAGGGGGGACACGGCGTCCAGCAGCGGGTGCCATGGGGACCGCCTGCGGTGGGGCCCGGGAGGAGGATCCGTCCCCCACCCCGGGGATGCCCGTGCCCAACGCGGCCCGGCCGCAGAGGGCACACGGCGCCGCGGGGCCACCCCGGCCCGCCGGCGGCTCTGCCCAAGGCCCCGATGCAGCACCGCCTCTGGGAACAGCGGCGGGCCGGCGGCCTCTCCTCCCCGGCCAAGCCCCGGGTCCGCCCGCTCCCCCGCCGGTACCTGCAGGTGACTTTGAGGGCGACGAGGAAGGCACAGCCCAGCACGATGGCCGCGCCGCACAGCAGCTCCGGCCGCCGTGCCATCAGGGCGGCGCGAGGCCGCAGCCGCGGGGCCGGCGCGTCGCCGGGGCCGGCGCACACCGACATGGCCCGGCCGAGGGGGGCAGGGCCGCGGGCCCCGGGCCGCTCCCGCTCGCACACGTCTCCCACCGCCCGCCCGTGAGGCGCGCCGGGCCGGGCGGGGCGGCCCCTGCGCCCGCCAACCCGCCGCCGCCACGTCCGCCCGCCCGAGCAGGCGCACAGCCGGCCGGGCCCTCCTCGTCCTGCCCGCGGCACCGGGAGAAACGGGACCGGAGTGCCGTGCTCGCCTCCTGCGCTCAGCATCGGCACCATTACCAGTCCCGCGGCCGGGATCAGCGGGTGAATGATCCCCGAGCCCCCCCGGCAGCTATTCCCCCACAGGCCCACCCCGCATCCAGGAAACATTCACACCGGCCTTACAGAACAAGGATGTCGTGTTTAGTTTTGTCTAGAATTAATTCCAGTGATTTACAGAGCACTTACATTAAACAATGAAAGCATAAAATTGAGAAAACAATTCAGAAAGGCACACGATACAATCAGGTTTTGTCACACAGATAACAGTGTCCATAGTACTCTGTCTCACGCTCACTTTATTACAAACAACGTAAAAAATCAGCACTGCAGCAGGTGGCATTTCAAGCACCAAGCTAATTTCGTATTCCAATATACTGCAGCCCAGCCTGGGAGGAGCAGTCACTTCTCAAGATCCCCAAACTATGGCTGAAGCACACATAATGTGTTGGTTTCAAATTTGTTGTGCTTTTGTGAAGTGAAAGGGACATGGCATCGATGTCGTGTATGGGTATCACTGAACTTTGGTTCAACACTTTTTACATACTCAATGTATGCTCAGTGACTACATTCGAACTACTGAGACCATTGTTAAAGCTCTTCTAATTATGTAAGCTCAGCCAAGAACAGAGAAAAAAACTCAGGAGGGAGGAGGGAGGGAAGAAGAAACCTAGTTTTAGTTATTTTGAATGAACAGCTGAAAGAAGCTTAGTTGGGAAAATGAAATAAGCAAACATAAAGAAAGCTGAAAGCAGGAGCTGCAGAAAAGCCAAAACACAACAGAAGCTCCAGCAACTGGAAAGCCCAAAGGCTCAGCAGTCAGGAGTCACCTCAGCCCGCAAATTGTTTTCCACTGCCTGTGCTCTGCAGGAAAGACAATGGAAGCCGAGGCAGTGGTTCACGGCTATGTCCAAGGCTGAAAATGTGTCCCAGCACTACATAGCTCCAAACTGCTTGTCTACATCACAATTTAGTGACCATTTCTGTTAACTGTAGTGATGCCATGAGCTAATGACAATACAGAAAACTGCAAACAAGCCACTAGCGACACAAATACCAACTCAGTAAATGTTTAGCCACAGGTGCTCAAGCTTTTGCTAACTGGCAAATTACCGTTTTTACAAAATCTCAATCCTGAGAGGCTACATGCAGAAAATAGCTTTGTGTAAAGTTCTCTTTATTACAGGCAACATTAGTCCATACAATAATACACAATACTGACATACAAGTGTAATCTTTCAAAATCATCATTTAAACAGCAAAGACCAAGAAACAGAATTTTAACTACTTCATTTTCAAAAATTAATACTTTTTTTCCCTCCCAAGATCCTTTTTCAGTAAATTATATTGAAACATACAAATAGAGAAAAAATACCCATTCAACATATATTGTAGTTAAATGGTTATTTTGTTTAAAATCTTTAATAAGAAAAACCTTTTTAGCAACCTACATATAGATAAGTAGCAAACTTTGTTTTAAACAAATCCTCTCCATTAAAAGATCTGAAGAATTTTCATCCATCATTTTCTTAGCCCACTAACACTCTCTTTTGCAATACCTTGATACCTTAAAGTTTTTCAACTGAAGGTCTGAGACTAGGGGGCTTCCTAGATATTATAACCACTCTTCCCCCCTTCTAGTTCCTAACTTTCTGTCCAACAGGAGGTGAGTAAGCACATAATACTTCAGATTTTTTTAATCACCACTCTGTTTCATGAGAGCATAGACAGGTCTGCTCAATCCCCCTAAATCTACCATACTTTGCTGTTCAGGAGGAACAATGTATGCCAATAAAAGCAGAAAACCTGCAGCTTTTCTGTCACATGCTTTTGATTATTGTCAAATTTTCTGGTTTATGCTTCCAGTTGATAACATGTATGTGTCATCTCAGTATTAGTTTAAATCTTTAAACAAAAAACTATATTTTCCAAAGTCATTATCACTGGGAGCAATCAAGTGGTCTTTTCTTGCTTTGCTGAGTTTCATTCTTAAAACTTGTCTTCGTTCTTCCCACTCACGAAGTTCAGCATTTCCATGGGCAAATTTACAGTTGTTTCCTTCAGTGCAAGTACCAGCCATATATCTGTTAAGACAGATTTTAAACAGTGTTTTCATACAATTACCATGATCACTACTGTGTCTATATTTTCTTCAGGTCATGTTTTTCAAATACACTACACAGTAAGGACAAAAAAAAAATTGGAAGAGTTATTTACTTTAAAAAGTAGGATGATACTAGCTCTGTTTAGCATTTGGTTGTATTTTTCTTCCCCAGCTGTCAAATTTTTACTGAGGACAAAAGATGGCTCTTTTCTTTCTATTCTTCATGTTTCTATTTAGACTGAGACACTTAATGCTTGAAACCTTCAAGTTCATCATGTTAATGAACGCCTTATCATTTAACTCACTAAGCTAAGGAACTACTATTGTTAAAAATCCAACTAATTGATTACCCTTGTTAACTACATTTGAGATTAGAACACTCAGTACAACTTAACATGCCAGTCTGTATTACTTCATGCTGCATATCCAAGGTATGTTATGTTCAAAGCAAATACATTTAGAATACTACTTAAAAATTTAGTAAAGGGACATGTAAATTTCCATGCAAAGACTGCAAATGAAAAGTAAGTTGCTTTCTCTGCTATGCCATTTCTCAAGATCTCCAAGACACCCAAAATCTTTAACTGGAAATGGAGTAACAAAGGTATCTGTACCAGCAAACTGAACCTTAAACTCCAGAATGCTGATTCCAAAGTTTTTAGCCTTCCAAAAAGATTCCAACAGTGGAAGCAATTTTCAACAGATTTACAAAAGAAATCTATTGAAGTCAGGTAAAACAGGCTGCACTTAAGAATTAAAGGGAGCAGCAAAACATACAACCAGTGCTGGGGAAAACCAACAGATCTTGGAAGTTCTCTTCCACATGTTCATAAATAAATTCTAGTAACAAATACTTAATTTTAACAAATTTGGTTCAATGCTAACAACATTTCTACTTTCCAGTATCACTGTCCAGCTAGGTACTGTTCTTGGGCTCTAATTAATATGCTGCTAAGTAAACTTGTAATAATACCAACAATATCTACTTCACACAGCTGCAATGAACTTGCAACCCTTCATTTACATCACACAGGCAATTAATTTGGTTCCAAAATCAGGCACCTTGTCACTTCCTGAGTTCTAACATGTTAAAATAATTACTTAATTTCTTGTTGAAAGCTGTAGGGAAATCAAGAAATACTAGAAACTTTTTCAAAACTAGTAACTGCCTTAATTATTTAAACTACAAACTGTCATTTTTCAGCATTTTTGCCATCTTAAAAAAGACATACCTATCACAAATGGTAAAATATCCAGTTGGAAAGCGATACTGCCAGCAGTTCTGATCATCTTCAGTGTGGAAAACCTTCTCCTTATGCTTTTCAGAAGAAATGTGACCCTGCCATTGCTTCTCACTATTACAGTTCTTCCCACACATCCAACAATGAAAATCCACCTGTTTTACAAGGAATTTGAAAACAAAACATTGAGAAATGCAATGCTGTAAGCACGGAACTTCTCCTAATACATTCTGAATGTTTTCTTTATGTTTGCCTGCAGAATATTGTTTACCTAAACAGACACAGTTATTTAAACAATCACATGAAGTTTATGATCTCCACTGGCTTTAGAAGAACTGATATACAGTGTCAGTTACACCTACTGTAGTATCAATGATCTAAGGAAGCACCAAGAAAATAAGGGAAACAACCTAAGTTACTGACTGGGAAAAAAAAAAGCCCCACAAACCCCCACATGCTCAGATTTAGGATTATACCTATGATTACTTACTGTAACTTCAGCATAGTCAGTTGGCATGTGAATTTGCTTCCCATTTTCTTTGTTAGCCTGAGCAGCTGTATCATCTCCTTTTTCTGGTTTTTGAGTTTTTAGCCATATGTCATACAATTGCTCCAAGTCTTGAACTAATGAGAGCAGAAGCTAAAATAAGTAATTAGCAATTAAGGCAAGAGTTTGAGAACACTAGATAATCGACTGAGTTTGTGAGCATAATTCAGCCCCCACCTATTGTAAGAAGAAAAAGGAAAGGAGACAAATGTAGACAGTTACACAGTTTAGAGATTAAGAGCCAAGGGGAACAGGCATCTCTGGCTACTTACCAAGAGCTCTCTGTGCCTAACGAGGGGACAGCAAGAGGTTACAGGTTTCTGAATGGGCACCCAAAGTACAGGTAACAGCTGTGCTGCTGCATATCAATACCAGAATTTCAAAGAACTAATCTCATGTGTGCTACAGTTTTTGGTAAATTTAGTTTGCTTTCTTGCAGACCACGATCTGATCATGTATGTCATTTATTACTTCTGATTTTCAGTGCATTCTCCCAAGTAACTATGGGGATAGTGAAGTCAACAACAGAAAGTGAATGGCAGTTCCCAGTAAATACACTGGGGAGGAATGTTCTGCAAATAGTTTTCCCCATGTGTGTGCACTTGGCAATACAAATACCAACTAATATTGCTGCAAGGATCAATATAATATTTCTAAGACACCTAAAAAACCAATACAAACTACTTTATTGTTAAAAAACCCATCAAGCAACAAATACACAATACAGCTATTTTTATTTAATACTGTTTTTGAATGCCTGGTCTGGGTTTATTTAAATTTAGAGAAAAGTGCACCTGCAAGGTTTACTACAGAAGATAATGAAAGTAGATTAAAAAGTAATTGAAGTACAAGAATGAAAAGCAGAACAGTTACATTTACAACATGTTAGATTTACTTTTCTACTTACTGCTGTTCTCCTTCATATAGGTCCACATCTCTCTCTCCTCAGGACTGTGAGCAAATGAGCAGTTTCCATCATACTGACATTTCTTGCCGGAAGCAATGTGATTGCACAACTGGAACATGAATTTAAAAAAAAATCCTTAGGAATATAAAGCAGAATGGATGCTAGTAGAATTTTTAGGTTTTTTTTCAGTCTTGGATAGTGTTTCCTGTCCCAGTCAAACATTTATATAATGTGAAAAATAAAAATGTTTATCTTAGAGAAAACCTCATTTATTATAGTTAGAAAAAGGTAACTACTGGAAGCAAGTACTATGAGTGTTTTTTGCCTTCTACCACATTACTACACCACAGATATGTATAAATTATTTCAGAAATATTTACTTCCACTGACAAATAAGGACTTCAGTAGTAACATGAGACCAGTGCTTTTCTAAGGCTGAACGTTGTAGAAACACTATGAACATTTTCCTACCAACTCCCATGGGAATTTCTGCAGAACTGATGAAACCAGCCCAATTACTAGTATTTTCCAGTTACTATTATCTCTTTTCTTAACCAAAACATTAGTTTTAGGTTAACATACATCAAACTGCAGAGGCACTTGTTTCTTTGCAGGGAGAGGACGAATGGTCATCCACTTCTTACGTTCATTAGACATTACCAGCACCACACGGCGATCTTTGCTCCATCTGGAAACCACAAGCATTCAATGAAAGGAAGCACTACTAAGAAAAGCCACAATTTCTGCACAGAAGCAGAACCAGGAAAGCTCAGAAAGGTTATTGTTAAAGCTTTTGCCATATATTTAAGATTTAATGAAGTTCTTTTGAAACTTGACCAAAACTGTTAATACAAAAAACCCCTCCAAAACCGAAACAAACACTTTGGTAGCCACCGAATTATCAGAATACTACAAAGAGATGACTCTGTCATACTTCAGTATGTTTGGTTTTTTTAAATTCCTTTTATGACTCTTTGCTAAGAAGCAACAGTTTCCCAAAAGAGGTTTTAAATGCCTGACAAAACAGCAGAATTTCCACTGTTTGATCTTACTTACGGGTGTCTTGCCTTTGCACTACAGTACTTTTTGTTTCTGTCTGGCTCACTAACTTGACCATTTCTCCAGCACTGCCCACAAACAAACTTCATCTTCAAATTAAGCGATCCATACTTCATTTGGTTCCCAAGAATCTTAAGCCAAAAAAATAACAACAACAATAAAAGGTATTTTGTATCTGCAAAGAAATCCATACATAATTATGAATTACTCCCTATGGCAGAAGTTTCAACACATGTTGGGAGGCAGATATTACACTGCGTGCCTTGTAACAGCTCAGCCTGTCATTTCAAACTGGACATTTCCTAACAAACGCATTTTTTTATTGAACTTATTTCTCATTTAGGTATATGTACCCTGAAGTTGTGATAATATGTACAAACGAAACACATAAAAGTGCTACATATTGAAAAGATAATTAATTGCCCTAGAGCAGCTGACTTTGAACTTATATTTACATTGTATGTTCCACCTGGGACAGAACAAGCAAAGCAAAAAAGGAGTTGCACAGCAGCAAAGCAGGCATTTTAGTCTAAGTGAGCAAGCTGAATAAAGCCTACAATGAAAGAGATTATTTGGAGATCATTACAAAAGTAATTTCTAAAATAAGCTACATTATACACACATAAAAAAGTATTATCACCAGAGTCACCACAGAAGTAGCTGAATGGAAAAATGAAAATACCTGTGATCCATGTGCACTAGCTTCCATGTTCTGCCAGTATTTCTTTGATTCTTGAACTATATTATCATGTGAAATACCTGTAAAGGAAGGGGAAGAGTCTTTGACTACTTAGGACTGTTGCAGCCTTACAGATATGCTCAAACTGGAATGCTACTGAAGCCCCGAAGCTTTTATCTGTTTTTCTTTTCATACACTGTGTAAGTATTCACACACTCGTGATATACATGATATACATTTACGTCATGGATACCCAGTTACATCCCTACACACACAAATACATACACACGCACTCTTAAGAACATCATGAGGGCATCCAAAACAAATAGTCTGTACCATCCCAATGGAAAGCATACAAGCTTTTTAAATTACAGATTGTTCATGTAAGTTAAGGTGCATCTTTAAGTATTTAAACATAATGTACTAGAGCTCAAATGTCAGTCTAATTATAAAAGCTACACTGTATTATGTACCATGGAAAACCTCTCCAAAATGCAGCTGAGAGGCACTAGGTTGCTCCTGCTTGCCTCCTGCACTGATCCCAAGTTGCTAATTTCAGAGGGAGTCAAGAAAATGAAGGAGTTGCAATACAAGAGTAAAGTGAGCATTCTACCGAACATACCTGATTCCTTTTGCATTATCCAGACTTTAAGCTCTACCAGACTGTGAGCATAAAAGCATTTATCCTCTCGTAAGCAGCCATAATGCACCTCATGTCTGCACAGATCAAGCTGACAGCGAACTTGGAAAGGGCGGATTTTGGAATACTTCACCATAGTCTCTCGCAAAATGTGGACAAGGCACCTGTTTTGAAAACAGTCAGTTTTACATATTCTTTAAAATAACCATCCCTCACCACAGCTTGTTCAAATATTCTTTAACCACTTTTTACTTGAAATCAGAAATTCAGGAAAGTTCCCAGGAGATCACACCTAAGCATTGTTTCTAGGCTAAGTAAACACATCAACCAGTACTCTTGGGAATCCATAATCCCTCTCCTGCAAAGCCTTACTGAATTCAATCCAACTGGATCACTAGTTTCCAAGAGGGAAAGAAGATCATGTCCACTTCCTTCAAGTATCTATCCTGATCGAATTACTAACCCACGTACTTATTCTTTTATAGAGCATCATTTAAGGAAGAGGTGATGCATAACAGTAACAGTCCAGCTCCTGTAGCAGCACTGCTTCCTCAATACAGGGAAATGGAATACAAACAAAGCAATTCCAGTGCTCCCAGTTGCTTTTAAATCATACAAAGACAAAAGTCTCTTAATTCTCCAAATCTTATTTTATACTATTACAACAATAAAAACTTTGTTAACCTTTCCAAGAATAATTAAAGACACTACTCACACTGGCTTTTTATCAACTGAATTAGTAAGGACTATGGTCTATTTCATACACTGTAATTAAGGTAAACCTGAGTTAAAACTACAGCAAAATAAGCAAAACGGATCAAAGAAAGAGCAAACGTAGGAGTTCCTGTTTTAATTTAACATTACCCATCTATTTACATCAATACAGCTCACCAGGTAGATAAGCTATTAACAACCTGACACCAAACCCCGTAAGATTCAAAGATGAGGGCAGACACCACTAATTTTGAATGACTGATAAAGAAATAGCTCACTTTAATTTAGTTACATTTGTCAACCCTTGTTCTTTTAAGTCTGTCTTGCCTACGCTGCCAAAGCATAACAGTCAGCAGGAAGAGAAGTTAACCACCAGGTAAGAAATGTCAGTCAGTATTAAGAACTTCCTTTGCTTTTAAATTGCAACTTATAGAGACGGTATTTCAAACATACTTGTTATCTTCAAAGTCATGCATAGCAGGGTGAGAACAAGTAGATGAGTTATCCTTGTTCCTTTTGCTTATTATTCTGGGCTTGTGATCAAAACATTTCTGGAATATAAAAACAAGTAATTAGACAGTATTTTAGACAATTAAAAATATACCTTACCTTAAAGATTTTAACAGATACTTCATCTAGTGTCTAAGGGCAGTCAGATTATTACTGAAAATCCATTTCAAAAATTACAAAATAGTTAAGCATAAACCAAAGCATTTCTTTCCACACAGTTTTATTATCTATTACCATTTTTATTGTGTTACGAGAAATAAAGCAGCACCTCACAAAGAAACATAAATAATCCATGGTATTCTTGTAGAAGTTGGGACACAGTCAAGTTGATCTTTCCAGGTCCTCCAAAAAGAGCTTCTCGACTGAAGGCTCCTTTGCGCTCCAGTGTCCACACATCAATCTCCTCTTGGCAATAGGCAAACGTGCAATGGCCTGGGTACCTGCATTCCTCCTCAGCAGCAACATCTCAAAGGACAGCATTGAACAGGACATTGCTTTTACACAACTTTTATTGGAAATTCATCTTAAAACTTCCACTCTATCAGTTTCATATACTTTCAATAAAGAAATTATATAGATCTGTTGTAAATGCGTCACTTAAATCTAACATAAGCAAAACCTTTTGCTAAATGACTTGCTGAAAATGTAAAACTCCTCAAAACAGCTAATGCACACCTCAATCTACTATCCTGCACTAAAAGGGCAATGATGCTGAGAACCCAGAATACCCTCTGCTCAAGTAAAGCTGCTCATTAATCCATGAGTCATCTTGCTTACGTCATAAGTAGAGGTTCACACTGCAAAAGTATAAAAAACTGCTTCTTTGTTGCTGTTTTTAACAGTTAATCATCCAACACTCAAAAGCAAAAGTATTCCTCATGAAGAATGGTACAGAAGTACACAGCATGTTCTCTAAATAATCATATTAATGATTCATAAAATCATAATCAAAATATGGTTCTCCTTACAGCCTTTGAAACTATAAACAAGACAGAACTTCGTTCTCCACCTCCCATAAGCATAAATGGAAATTCCTTTTATACTTCACTATGGAAAAGCTAAACTGTATTATTTTGAGCATAGGCATTACCATTTACTTTCTGTAACACGTACCTTTACATATATGATATGGTCCCACATACTGTGTCTTTGTTGGTCTTGGACGTATTTTTTTCCATGATTTATCTTCAGAGTTTTTTATTCTGCCAATTAAAATATCCTTCTTACATTTATGTTCTAAATTGGGATGGTAAGCGTAATCCAATAATTTAGGACCTGAAACAATCACAGGAAATTGCTTGTATTGGCATAAATTGCATCAAACAATAAAATGTCCATACACAGACTGGCACAGAAGCCCAAAAGCAAAGTACACAAACACACTCTATAGAATTCCTACTTGCACCAGCAGCTCTGAAGAACCAAAAGTCATTAAACACCATGTTGAGCAGCGCAGAAAAAAAACCCCAAATACTTACAAAAGGTAGTCTCAGCATGAAAAAACCCACAAGTTATTTTATATTTGGGGAGGGATGCTGTGTTACAACCTTAAGGTTACTGTAGGTCAGCAAATTGCTGCATTTTTTCAAATTCCGAAGTATCCATGCCAATAACACTAGTTTAAAACTTAAATTGGTTATCTATAGTAAGTCAGTGCAGATGAATTCCAGTAATCAGTAAATGGCTCTCTTCAACATTTATTTTATTAGGAGAGGTACTATGTTCAGAGAAAAAACACACTCAGTAAGAAGTTCACATGTGCCAAAAAGACAAATGCCAATTCCAAAACTTTGTGATTTTGGAAACAAACATACACCTAGCTTCAAACTTGGTCTTTAGGACGGTACTAAAGGAAGAGCATCTGAAGATGAGCAATGCTCAGTGAATTTTGCTATTTGTGTGACTGAAAAACAAGACCATGACCCAGTTTTCTCTGGACAAGAAGATGACAGAACAGTGAAATTTCAAAAGGCAGTAAAAGCAGGAGACACTTTAGGCTTTGATAGAGATGGAAAGAAACAGAGGATGTAGATGCATTGACACAAAAAGTGAAGCTAAGAACATGCTAAGTAGTTTCACCAATATTTTACAGCTCCAGCTTTAGCAGAACATGTTCTATGGTTTTTCAAACTTCACTTTGTGGATTTTTCTAGTAGAAATAATTTTAAACTAGTATAGAAGTTCTTAAGGGTTCAAGAGTCATCCCCTAAAGGTCTTGATACAATTCTTTATTAGTATATCAGTATCAATGATACCTGTAACTTTCAACACAATGCTTATTTTTAAGATTAGTTTTAATAGAAGCTATTGCCTTTAGAATATGGCTCTGTTTAACAGCAACAGCTCAGGCCGAAAGGATTAGTTATATTAATGACCAGTACTGGTTAAGCTCCTTTAAGTCAATACAGTGGAGTTAATTATTACTAAGGTTTGGAAGCCTCATGATTATGATTTAGAATTAGTTTGAAAGAATGATAAAACAGATGGGATGTGAAGGTTACCAGTTACTTTGAACTGCAGTTCAATTCCCCATGGCCAATCAGAGAGAGTACTGCAAGTTTTATTTAGTCTTGAGCAAAGGTGTCATTCTTCACAGTACCCTGGGGTTTGGGAGGAAAGTGGATACAGAATGTGAACGACCTTACACACAGGGAAAGCGTGTGGTGATTCATGGTGGGTTTAGAAATCAAGAATCTATTAGGACAAGAAATAAAGACAAGAGGCAAGAAGATAAAATAGTAGTTGAAATACTTCACCAATCATAAGATCATGCTACATCTGCAAAGATCAAGTCAGGATTAACACGGTTTAGAAGCCAACAGTGTTAAATTATGAAGATTTTACATGTGTGCTTTTTAACGAAAAAAAAAAAGCACCCAACCCCATCAAGTCCAATAGCTCCTTACCTTTTTTGACAAAACATATCTGACAGGCCTGTCTTAGCTCATGTGTGCCTTCCAGTGGGTTCCTTCCTGCCAGTGCTGGAGATACAGGTATACTAGCAGTTGTACTGCTAAAAACATTGGAAAAGTCATTTCTAGTTTGGCCTGCAATTCCCATGTAATTTTCGGACCCAAACAAACTACTAGGACCATTTATCTGTTGAAAGAAAGCATATTTTACTTGATACATAGAATTTATTTATCTACAGTTAAAATTTAACCTAACTAAAATATTTCTTCAAAGCCGTAACAGGAACTTCAAACACATGTCTGAGAAGGGACATGGAGATTTTACAAAGGCCACATACACAGCACAAACTAAGCATAAAACAAGAGCCAACCAGGTACAGGCAGAACAGCAGCCTTTGTCAGGCAGATTATTACTCCCTCCTGGCTCCTAAGGAGGCAATCCTTCATGCAATCCATCCTTCCCCACGCAATCAATGCCAGCAGCATGACTGAAAATACACAGCACTACTCCAGTACAGAGAGCAGACAGACCCTCAGACACAAGGTGGCATCTGCTCTGTTCCTAAACCAGGACAGTTCTTCAGGATGCCTAGTATTTGCTACTCAGATCATAAGGGATTTTAGATTGGTTATTCTACAATTCAACAGTATTTTGTAGCAAGTTCCTCAGAATGGGAAAATGGTTGTGACAGTAGTCAAAATTTGCATCCATAAAACCACCTCTGTACATTTTTTCTGGTGTTACTGTTCCTGTGAGTTCCCATACAAGTGTTCTCCAAGCCAGAACCCACTTTTAATGGCAGAAGTGCTGTTTTTTTAAAAATAGAAACTTCGGCTGTAAAAATTCAGATTTGTGTAAAGCCTCCAAGGTGTTAACATATGAACTGATGTGAACAAGAACATGAAAAATACGTACAAACAATGGGGAATTACTGCTGCTAAGTGTTGGTGTTCCATCTCTAGAAGCTGAACTTGCAATGTCTAAAGGAATAAAAAGATATTTTAATTATAAGAGTTCCCCAGAACATCCCATGCAAAAAATAATTTACCATTCCTGAGAAATATCAGAGGTTTGGGATTTTTCATGAACACCGAAGGTTTTTTTGTTTGCTACTACTTTTGTTTGTAAGTTGTTTTTTTTTTTTAAATATGTAAAAGTCCCTTGTAAACACCTGGGCTGAAAAGATATTAGGCAATCATCTTCAAAATATACACCTGGTTACCACCAGCAGTAGCTTCACAGGCGGATACTGAAGCAACATTAAGATACTTGTGCAGTACAAAAAGGGTAGCAAGATAAGCAATATGTGACGATGAAAAAATGAGAAGAAAGAGGGATAAGAAAATATTTCCATTTTTCATTTTATTTTGTACATTTGGCTTTTTTCTGAAAACAGCATGGTCCTGTAACACTGGTAATTAAAGACAAAACTCTATTTTATCTTTTGTAGTTCATTATTTGTATCTTGTTATTTCACATACCTGATTTCACTACAAAATTATAATCTGTGTAGTTTGAATCCAAGCATGTAATACTGGTATCTTTTCGGAGTACACAGTTATATTACCCTTTTAGAATTCTTGTTTATTGCCAAATCATGACAAATGGCTTAAGGTGTAAGAGCAAGTTTGTTTAAAATAAAAGTTTGAGGGAATACTGTTTCTTCTTTAAACTTATTCACCTGAAACAAATAAATTTACATAACAGATACAGAAAAACTACACAGACGGAGCTTGGAGCATGCTTATGCAGACTCCAAGGAAACAAAAGCTTTATTTATGAATTCTTGTACACAACCAACACCTCAAAAACTATAAGGACAGATCAAATGTTATGTGTTAAATATTACTGAAGAGTTGTGAAAACTAATTTGTTGGAAAAGCCACTTGGCTCACGCACAACTCTCATCATCATAAAAGGTTAATTATTAAGACTCATTTCTTACCTCTTTTTGGGTCACTGATTGAAAAGGTGCTTAATGGTGAACAAAAGTTTTCCAGCGAAGAAGCCAAAGGCTGTGAAAAGATTTCTGAAAGAGAAGCTGAAGGAACAAATCCTGCAGTAACTGGCAGTGTCCCCAACAAAGAGGCAGAGAAGGGTACACTAGGAGCTACGGTCCCTGCAGAAATAGGTCCTCTGGCTCCTGTAGTTTGCTGGGAGAAAGAATTCAAAAAGAATGTTCAGACCAAGCAAGAAAGGCCTCAAGAACATAATCTGCCATAGTATTTCTTTTAGTCAAGTTTCTGCGAAGTTTTTATAAACCCACTGAAAAACATCACTAAAAGGTACACTACAGTCCTGCACAGAGCTGGAGTAACCAAATCCTAAACAATGGCCTAGGTACAAGGCATTATCCACTGATCAAATACCTTAAAGGTTCAGTTACCAGACACTTACTAAGTTAGTAACAGATTTGGATTTTTTTATCGATCAGATCATAGCTGAATTTCCAAATTATGTTAAAAATACAGACAACAGGGAAGAGTAGGAAGAGCCAGGTATCAACAGTATTTGTTTCTAAATAAACAGAACGTAATTCAAACTGCAGTACAGCAAAGAGGTACGAGTTGGCTTTGAGGTAAATCCTCAGATCCAATCAAATGATAACACGTTCTGCAAAGGTCAGGTCACATTCTTTCCTCCCATGAAAGATAACATATCCTTCTGTACACTTTTGTTAAGGACATACCAAGTGGGGGAGTTTCCTCTCCCTTCTTCCTGCCATCCCAAGAAGCTCCCTCCTTGTCTGGATGCTGAGTGAGTAGCTCTGCACAGAGTCTGCCCAATGGGGAACTCCATGTTCCCCCAGTGATCAGCCTCAGGTCAGCTATACAGCTCACTCACTTCTATACCCCATGAGACTGCAGTCTCTCCTGGAAGACTGCATTTCCTCCTGGCTTTCACTATGGCAAACGTCCTAGGATCTCTTAAAAATAATTATTTTCTCAATTTCCAAAATACTTTCTAAAGCATGAAGTGCATAGAATAGAAAATTAGAAGCCCAAGGATTTTTGATTTAAAGATTTACAACTGTAAATCAGAGTTGAATGAGGAATTAAAATCACAACTGAAGAACTGAATGTGCCACAGCCTCATTTAACACTGCAATACTAATGCAAATGACTGGCAGGGCCAGAGCAGGGAGTCAGTAACCTTGGTAATAAGTTCAGACATCTCTGATCATCAATCAGAGCTCCCATTTTGACCAACAGCTGAGGAACTCTGGAAGCTTCACAGTCTGCTCTAGGTCCAGCATAACGGTGTAAGTAGGAACAACACTTCATAGAACTAGATTTCTCTAATATCTCTTCTGAAAATACAAAAAGTCAGACTCATGATGGACTATTTCTATTCATCCAGGTGAATAGACAAAGCTCTGATTGCAGAGATAAGTGAGCACCCTTGAAGGCCACAGCCCAAGTACTGCTCTGCCGCAAAGCTTTTTGCTTATGTTTAACTATAGTTGCTACAGCTACAGGGTGAGCATTCCAACACACTCTTCAAGTTCTAAGAGAATTTATTTGCACAAAAAAAACCCCAAAAAACCACACTAGCCCAGACTTCAAAAGTCCAATTCACTTTTCACAGTACTTCCTGTAAGTAGCATTGGTAGTAGCATACCAGTATTTCTGAAGTAGTAGTAGTAGTCCTGCTATCTTTGCAGCCACATTTACAAGAACCTGCACCTGAAAAAAACCCAACCTGGCTATGCACAAAGACAGCTCAATGTAACTAGGAAAGGTATCACACACTTCACCTCTAGCCCACTAGGTAAAAACAGATCCCGCTCATAAGGAGAGTCTTTTGAGAATGAAAACAGACAAAAAAGTCTTACCATTACACTTTCATCTGGATCAGGCACAGAATCAAGTAACTCATCAAGTTCTTCTCCAATAATTATATCTCCATCTCCACAATCTAAACATGCTTCTGGCATAGGGAAAGAAACATTCCCTCCATTTGCCAAGACTGCAGGAGGCAAAGGAACCTTTTCCATCTGAAGAGGCATAACAGCAGGTAAAGGTGGTACAGGTACTGGTGACACTTTAGACACTTCAGAAACAAAGTTTGATGAAGAAGCAGCAGAAACCATCTCTTGTTTCTGGTCAGATAAATCTGAAATAGGTAAGATGGAAGTGATTGGAACCTCTGTTCAAAGAGGTGAGAAGTTCTTGCTTAACTTTTACCCTGACAACATGGAGGTTGAAGGAGTAAAGAAATGTGAGGAATGTTTAAGCAAAACCACATTAAATGTTTTCAGCTTCTATCAGCTTCCAAATTATGTGTACCTTTATCTCGATGTTTAATTATTACTGAAATTAAAACAGACAGAAAAAATTACAGACCTGATACTTTACTAAATCTTTGGCATATTCTCCCCTCCCTATTTTTTAAAGTTAAAGAGGACAGTATGATCACTACAGGAGCAGTTACAATCATATCAGGTTAAGGAGACCAGAAGGAAATTTGCTCAGACATTTAAATATGCAGTTTTAGAGATAAACAGATCAGACTTTTACCCCAGTACTTTCAAATGGCCAGATGAATTTTCTTCCGAATTTTCCTAGCACAATGAGCTATGTATGGCATATCTAGCTCCCTAGCATTAGTAATGTAACACAAGACTCACCTAACTCAATATCTTCCACTGAAGAATTCTGTAAATGAGAAAAAAAAATACCTCTCAGCACTTTCCACAAGAGCGACTAAAAATTTTCAAATACATATTTACAGACAAAGAATGTAAGCCCTCTCAAATTTAGGTTTTATAAAATCTCAAATTTATGAAGTCTAATGTAATTTAAAGGTAAAAATTTTTTAGATAAAGCATCCACTTGCAGACTGAAATCGACTCACAGTATCTCAAAATTTGCAACCAACCAACAAAAGTGAGAGTGATACTTCAGGGAATGAAAAGGTCTGAATGGTATCTTAAATGAGCTATTCTTACACTTCCCTATTCATTCACAGCTAAATTGTCTATATTCAAGTCTGTAAGATAAAGATGAACTCCACTACTGCTATTCAGACACATTACAAAGAGCAAGATAAATACAAGTTCAGCTGCTAATGAGGATCAAATTTGGACAAATGCATTAAGTAAAAGGAATTTTATCCCAGCACCCTTCATTGTGATAATTGTCAACTAAATAAAATAAAAAATAAACACACTAACTTTGCTCTTGCCTTGGGACACTAGAAATAAATATATGCATTGCACTGGATTTAATCTTTTAGCTAACATTTCTTCTACCAAGATAACTTGAATGATAATCTTATGTCCTAGTCTGCCATAAGTATACAGCAAAACTGAACATAAAGATCAAAAGAACCCTGAAGTCCCAAATAACAGCCTCTAATATAAAATGTCAATTGCACCAATGTCCCTTTATCATCATGAAATTATGAAACGATTATTCACCGTAGTTTACAGTCAGCTTGCATTTGGAACATGTAAAACCTTACCTGAGCTGATACATCACTAGAAACTGAATTTGAAGAGGGTGGCTACAAAGAAAAGATACTTCTATTAAATACAAATTTGGTATCAAGAGAGGGAAACATTAATGTTAAATGTTAAAATGAAATCTTACCTTTGCTCTTACATATGCTTTCCTTATTTTTAACCCTAGTTTTTGAGCTAGTTCTTGGGTAAGCTTAATCACACTTTCATCCTAAAAGACATAAATAAAATTTCATAATTTACATGTACTGTCATCAAGCAAAGACATCTGTTCATATCTCAGTCTGTATTCTGCAAGATCCCTATATCCAGGATGTCTCAAAATGCAGCTTTATTCTTTCACAAACAAACACAGGACTGAAACCTAAACCTGAAAAATACAGCTACCCACAAGTAAAAACTATGTTGATAGAAAATGGACAGTATCCTCCTTTTCCTTTTATCTGTATTTAAAATAATGTAAAGACTTTCCAAAACCAGAGAAATTCAGAGAAGTGTTTTGTTGGGGTTTTTTTTTTGTGGGTGGGTGTTTTTTTGTTTGTTTATTTGAGGAGTGCATTTGTTCTTTCAGGGGATGGGGGTTTATTTTGTTGTTTTGCTTTTACACAAATTAAGGGCCATATTCCTGATTACCATATGAGCTACCACATGACACTGATGAATATTTAATGAGCTCTGTATTTCGGGAGGAATTGCATCATACAACTACAAAAGCTAAGTTAAAAAATCATCATATTTCGCTCTGTCCTACAGTTGTAACTACCCATTTAAATTATTTTAAGATTTAGTATTCAGATCATATCCCACAGCCAGAAGAAGCTATTTATAAAACTTGTATGAAGGCATATTAACCTTAAGCAAAAACATTCAGATCTGGAGGTGCAAAGTGAGGATCCAAAGTCAAAAGTTACACATTGAAATAACCGTTTATGTCTCTGGAAACACAACTGAAACCTTCTCCTTATCAAGAGGCAAACCTGTGCCCAGCACTTTGTCTAGTGTCTCCCTGTAGTTTTGATGCAGAAAGGTGAAGAAGCAGCAAGTCAGTGTTCTGCCCTGCGATCAGTTTATTTTGAGCAAAGCATGTAAAAATTCTATCAGCGTGTTAAGTTCAAATCAGGAATGCATTTCTGAAGTGAAATCTCTTAATCATCCTCACTCACAGAATTTTGGTTTGCATTATGAAGGGTCCCAGAGAACCAAATTGGTTTTGGATATAACTAAAGCCCTGAATGAATGCAATTGATGCACTCCAGCTCTTAAAAAACCCAAACAAATGAAAAACCACAACCCAACCACAGAAACAGTCATGGAAAGCAGAACGCCAGGGCCAGCATTTCAGTCTACAGATCATCTCCTACACCACACTCTGCCTGCTAACACAGACAGAGCACAAGATCAGGGGTGCACAGCAAGTGATTCACATGCACTGGTAAGAATGTTACCAAACACTTGGAAAGCGAAAATACCGTCTTCAAAAGAATTGTACATTATAATTATGGTGGGTTTCTTTTCATGTCATAGAGAATTTTAAGCAATTAATGAAGTGGTTCCAGTGCTTATTGCAAACATTCATGGCACTTGACCCCACCTGCATTTCTGCTGAAAGCTGACACAACAAACTGAGCTTGGGGACTAATCTCTGCCCTCAGTCTGCACTTCCACAAGAAAGTAATGCTTAGAAGAATAAAAATAATTTATTGCATTAAAAAACCCCAAACCAGAAGAAAAAAATCTTGGTCTTGAAATAGGTACATGTTTCAAAACTTTAAAAATAATCATCAATATACAATTTACCCACCTGTGGCACAGCAAGAGAACATTTTGCTACGGCATCATAAGCCTTTTTATACCTTCCCAGTTCATTCAAAGCTTTTGCTTTGCGATAGAGAGCTCTGAAATTGTTTTCGTTCAATCTTAATGCTATCTCACAGTCTTCTAGAACTCTTTCATGCAATCCCTAGGAGGAGAAAAAAGAAAAAAGGACGCTAATCAGAACTATTATAATGGAAATAGTGAATTTGAACTGTTTTAGACAGGTATTGAGACATTATCAAACATTCACCAAGGCCACTGTACAGTGCATTTGTAAGGTTTACTAAGTCACCAAATTAGGCAACTAAAAAGAAGCAGGGCCATCATTATGGAAAAGCCAGTAACAGTTACAAAGAAAATTTAGCTTTTTCACAAGAGCCATCTTGTTCCACAAAGAAAGCAGCCAACTCAGTACAGTCAGCAGTGGAAATGGATAAAAATACTGTTCCATCAAATTCCAAGCTTAGTGTGACTCTTTTATGTAAATTCTAGTATTAGTAACTAAAAATACCTCAATTATACTTGTAAAAAGCTTTTAAAGAATGTGCCAAGGTGATGATTTGAAACATGTCAATCCTCCAACTACCATCAAGAGCTTTTCACTCACTAGACTTTGTGTCTTCATTCCCTGTTTGCATCCTGTTCTGGAGAAATCCTACTTTAAACAGAAGCTTACCATATTTGAAAAACACGCGATCCTGTTCACGTGCAGCTTTTCTAAAACATCATCAGAAACATGGATTTCTTCAGAATTAGCATAATCAGCTATATTTATAGCTTCTGTATAATGACTCAGTGACCCTCTCCAATCACCTTCTCGATATACGTCATTTCCTTCATGAAAAAGATTTCTAACAAGATCTCGTATAAATAACTGAAACAAAGAAAAGAAGAACTCATCAACAGCAGTTTCTTGTTTATCTTCCATACTTTCAAAGAAAATTTTAATTAGAAAATTTATACTTGTTATTTATACTTTGTAACTTAATGGAATCAGAGTGAAATGCAAAACTTTTGTCTGCATTAGTGTTTTTCTTCTGACATTTTTCCAAGACAATCTCAAAGATGTATATATATGTTCCACATATTCTTTCAGCTAGCAGCAGCCATAGCAACTGGCAAAGCAGAAGAACACAAAAACTGCTTTACAAAAAGGGTTTTTTCATCAAAATGTGAATGACTGCATTTTTATCTAATATGTTCTCAAATCCAATGAAACCACCTATCACTGGAAAAAGAACTAAAAAGACAAGTCTGAAAATACAAGCCAAAATTATGCAAAATCATAACACATACAGAAACAAAATATGTTCTGAAGGTTTCTGTGACTGAAGTACTTTTATCTTACTTTTGCTGTGCTACTCTGAACTCTACTCAGAATAGCACATTGTTTTATTCAATTAATGCCCCAAATTTATCCCCAACACCACTAGAGAAAGACTTCATCTGAACTGCTGTATGAGTAAATTTAGGACACCCAAATATCTGAATACCTGTATCATAATGTTAGTATTTGTCCAGTTCCAACACCAATTTTAAAATTACCAGTCATACTGTATCATTACCTAAATGATGACTCAAACTAAGATTAACTATAATAATATAGGTCCATATTAAAAACCCTTCTAGAAATTAGAAAGTCATTTCATTACCTCATATTGTTCTTGTGTCCCTGGATAGGGCAAAGTAGATCTAGAAAAAAATCACAAACTTCACTTATTATACATATCGCTTAAAAGACAATCACTCTGAGGAATGCTGGTTCTTAGTAACAGCAGCCTTGCTTTGCAACAGGCAAATCTCTGAAGTCTGCCCATAGCCTGCCCTGAACAAGGAGGAGTGCTGTAAAGGAGTTTTGATTAAAAAGCTGTGTTCTTATTACTAATGGCTCATTTTCTTTTAAAGTTATAGTCAGTCTGAGCTCTGCTGTTCAAAATGCATTAAGGTTTTGAATGCTTTGAGAGTTTTAGACATCAGTGTTGCTTGTTTAAAAGCAATTTCCTTCCTCTCCTCCCCTGTACAGAACCATATTACAGATGAGGGGAACTGAGATCTTCTTGTAAGTACTATAAAATGACAAATTATCTGTCAAAAACCACATCAATTTTAATTAAGTCATACCAATGACATAACAGGAATTTTAAGAGCTCTTTTGTATGACATGCAACAGAGATTTTCTCTAGCACAGGAAAGAGGTCTTTACTGCTACATTTTCAGGAAGAAAAGCAGGAATCCTTTCCTTTTGCACACAGGTTAACTGAGATTCTGTTTTAAAATGGTCAGGGTTTTGGGGGGGAAGCTTTTGTTGTTGGTATTTTTGTTGGTTAGTTGACTTCTTGTTTTTGTTTTCAAAGAATGCCTTACATGAACTAATATGACATTTCAAAATTATTTTAAGACAGCCAGGATCTTCAAAAGAATTTGGCATTGACCCAAATGAAAATTAACTACTCAGATGACTTCTCAATAGCTTAAATTCTAGCTCCAGTGAGTTAAAACATTTAGGTAGTGGTGAACAAACCCATCCCTTTCAGTAGCAACCTAGTCTTAGGTATAGCTATTAAGGTGGATTTTCAGGCTAGCAACATTTCCTACCCACAAAAAAAAAGATTAAATGCTAATTTTTCTCAAAGGCAGGAAAGGAACAACCTCTCATCTTCAATTTGCTCTGTTTAGGAACAAAGAGGAGTGCTGTCTTTTCTTTAAAGCTGCTCCCTGTTTAACATCTTAGTGCTAGCAAATATTCTGAGGAGAAACACAAAAGGCCTTTCCCAGAGCTATCCATCTCATAGAAATATATACACACATATGAATGAACATACAAGAATAAAAACCACAAAATCATACTCTATAAACTGGAGTCCTTTCTTAATGTCCTGTTGTCTAGTGCTTCTCTCTTCCGACACATTGGACATGTTATCCTGAACATCCACTTTTCGGATATGCCACTCCTCAAAAAGGAAGAGAGATAAATGGCTGTTATAATACGTTCCAGCGTGCATTTGGACCAGAAGGATCCACTCTCACATCAACACTGTGCCCATTGTACAAAGATGATTCTGCACCAAGCTTCAGAGACCACTGCAGAAACTCCTGACACAAATGAAGCACCCACAGTGACAGAGGAAGAAGCCCCAGGTCACAACCAACACCCACTCTGTCAGCACCCAGTTACACAACATTTCTGCAGAGAATCTTTCTTCCAATTTCTAATCTATCTTTGGTTTCCACTCACTTCCTCCAGGTGATGCAGACTCCTGTTAGCGTAACTGCACCAAGCTACAAGTCCAGCTTCTCAGGTATTACTGCTAAACTGAGCTGAAGTTCTACACTGGCCCCTTTTAATAGTTTCACACTTCTTTTATTTGCTTGTTGAAGTAGAAATAAACTCAAGATCCTGGTATATTTATTAATAAAACCCCAGCTGATGAGATAGCTACCATGAAGTCTAGTTCTAGGGCATCTCATCATCCCTCAAGCACTATGGTGAAATTAGGAGCAAACATGACTGCTTTATTAATATCTACCAGTCAGCCAAGGTGAAAACCTTGGACACTTCACCAGTAGCAAAGACTCCCTTCACTTGAAAAATGGAATCACTTCAATGTAATTTCACATCACCAGCCTGACATTTCAATTTAATTTGTCTCAATCAGTGATTTTTTTTTTTTTTAGTTTGTGTCTTTTAATTTACTGGATTTACAAATGCTCAAGTTAAACAAGCTAAAATGATCTGCATAGCCTTCAATATAAGGCTATTTGAAGTACGCTGTCACTGTACATGGTTATGCCCAATTGTGACATTAGAATACAACTTATTTTTCCAAAAAGAGGACCAATAGGACATAGTTTTATTCTGAAAATACTCAAGTTCAGAGAAAGGCTTTTAGCTAGAGGAAACGCGCATGTTTTGTGAAGAAAATTACTTTTTGTAGGAATTTATAGTTAAAAAAATTGAACTACATGCAGTACATTTCTGTTTGTCTTGACACTAAGTTTAAAAAAGCCAGTTATTTTGTGCCAGCTTGCCATTTCACATCAACGGCAGAAGAATGAAAACAAAGCAAAATGAAAAACTAACCCCCAGCAAACTCCACAAAATCCCAACTGAGGACGGAAACAGGCTTTCTCTGAATGATTTGGAATAAGGAAACAAAATTAAGAATTTTCAGCTCTAATAACGTTTACAAACCTTTTCAAAGCCCCTTAAATGAATATATGAAGTCTAGACTACTTCAAGTCATTACGAGTTACTCCTATTGTAGCACATTCCTAAAATGAGCATAAAAAATGAGTAATTTTGTTAAGGTCACTAAACAAATTATTGGAAGTACTCCAAGGTCCCCATTTCACCTCACTTCCCACTGTGACCTCTAGTCAGAGCAAGCTTTATAAAAAACATGAAAATAAAACTCAGTGTCTAGATAAATATCATGGACAGCTGTGATAGTCCACTAACATGAATTTCTCAGGTATTGCTTGCTTGGGTATATAAATAGCTCTCAGTAATCTACTTTCCAGAGAGGAAATGTTTTTCATGTAATTTTATGCATCATCTTTTCTCCCATAAGTTAATAATACATACTGTGCTTTTGGCATCTATATTAGACTTTTACTACATGATAAAGCTTTTAATAAATAACTGCATATCTATGAAGAAATCAAAATATGAAATGCCTAAAGGACATTTTATTGGGCATCTGAATAGTTTTTATTTACTCACTCATGGATTAGGTTTTAGGGTTCAAACAAAGTTTTGTAAGAATAAGAACTTCTCACACTAACCAAAGAAAGCAGGAATATTAGCACATGCTTTCCCTCAGAAGTAAGCTTTGAAAACCACATTTTAGTCCTGTGAATTAACAGCTGACAATGTAATACCTTGCCACACAAGAGTCTGGCATATACCACAATCTGGGCAAATATTAATACCAGCTTTACTAATTTTAAGAAATCCCAGTATTGCACCCCAACCTGCAAGGAGATGAAGGAAGCCCAACACAGTAACACCTGCATTTATTTATCACCTCTAATATAACATTAAAGAATGATATCTTGAACTTGAGGATGGGCAGATTCAATTTCTCCACAACAATAAAGTTAATGGAAATGTTACAAACTGGCATCACATATATAAGAATAGCTAGCAAGTGATGAACATATGTGAGTGCTGAAATTTATTACTCAAAGCAGTTTTCTATTTTTTTCCTATTCATTTGCATCCACAAGATATTCAGGCAAAAATTATCTTTTCTCAGAATACTTTGACAATCAAATTGCCCCAATATTTGATGATTTTGCAGAGTATTTAAAATTGTTTCAGATAGCACCTTTAACAGTATCTCATCCACCCAAATTTTCTTTATATCCTCTGGAGCAACCAGAAACATGTTAGACTCAGTTATATGCAAGGCAAATAACAATCATGTCTTGCCTTTTAATGTCATTCATCCACTTTCCAAGATGAAACCCCCACCTACTTAGCAACAACTCTTCTTCTCCATTTGCAGGGACATAATTCAAAGAAGAATGAACTTATGCACATACATACATTTAAACAGTATAATGTTGCTTTGTTGCTTGAAAAATTATAAGAAAAGCAAAGCCTGTACTGTTGTTTTACTCTTTGTGCAATTCACTGACAGAAACAACCTAAAGGAAAGAAAAAATAGTATGGGAGCTGAAAAAAAACCCCAAAATACAGATTAATGTATCACTAATTAACAGCACAGGCAGAACTAACTGTTGCATTAAATGCAGTATTTCTACAACTGCTCCTATGATACCAATACAAGCTCAATTTACTAAACGTAGTAAAGAAAAAAGGCTGCCTAAACCCAAACATTTTAAAGTACAATTTATCCTGTTTTATCTTCATCACAGGCTTTAAATCATCCTGTTTCCCAGAAGCAGAAGCCAAGTGACAGAAAGTACCCTGCCAGGAGCCACTGACACCTTCTCTGACAGATGCTGGTCCACTTACACAAACAAGAGTCATGAAGGACAACAGGTTTGTGCCAGTGCAGGCACACGGGAATACCTCCACTTCTCTCTTATACAAAGCCACTTATGCCTCTTCCTGATTATTTGCCTTCCTTCCAGCACATGGCAAGACAGTTTTCTTATTTTCTGTATTTTGGCACTTCTAAGGCATTCAAGATACATTTTAAAGGACATTCCCAATACCTAGCATATGCCATGTGCCATATTCAGGCACAAGGGATTTGAATACAATTGCTAGACTATCTTTGAAAAGCAAATCTTTGGAATACAAGTGAATAAATTCATACAGAATGTAGAAATTGAGTTTTTCTGTAGAAGGAATACAGGCCTTGGCTATCGTAAAAAGGAAGGTCACACTGTGTGAAAATTTTAGTTGAGCCTTTCCATTTGTAAATTGCAGGACCAGAGAGCAACTATTTACAGTTTACCATGCACACAAGTTCCCCCAGTTGAAAATTCAGTCCCAAAGGATAGGGGAACTGGGAAGGACTGATCCTTTCTCCTCTTGCACAGAATTTTGCACATTGCTTATTTAGAGATAAATGTAGAATGCTGTGAAAAAGCATAATGTCATTTGGGCGCCAGAAATACCCCCCTGGGAATTAATGACCTTCAGCTGACCAAATAATTCTGTTACTATTTGTTGTAGATATTTATGGCTCTGGCTATTATAAATACTTGAAATAAGTATTCTCTACACCTTTAGGCCTAAATGCTGAAAACTGGAAGTCAGTGATCCTTGCTGCACTTCCCTCTCCACAGAAGTAAAACTTACAAAGCAAGGACAGTGTATAGATGTGTTCTTTTAAATTGCAGGAGCATATCCTCTTGCCATGTATCACCGAGTTCACTATTAACACAATTACTAGCTTACAGGAATCTCAAATTAGTCTCTGTACAGTACAAAGCACATTGAAAATTTTATCATTACTTCAGCTGATAGAGCGCTACCAGCCTCAGTGGTTCAGCTGAATTACCGAGTAAAATCACGCCAAGTGAAGAGATCCCTTCTGTATTCTGGCATCAGCCTTCTCCCCCTCAATTCTGTCAGAAATTAATCCATCATCTGCGTTATCATACCTCCAAACTTTGGTCAGAAGCTGTGAAACCAGAAGCCTGTGTATAAAACACCACAAACAATTAACCAGTATTTCCAAAAAGGAAAACTGTACTCCAGAGGAGAGAAGTTACACCCTAGAGTAAAGGGAATACTGCAAAGAAAAGAGCAAGACTGAAACAGAACAGCGGGAGTGAAGATATGACTAAGAGGCAGGCAGTATAAATCCCTTTCAACTATAAGAAGCAAAAGTCTATCTCTGCTGCTACCTTCTGCACCACTAACAGCAGAAACAAGCTTAATACATTCAGGCACTTGGATCCAAAAGCTATGTATGTGTAATTCCCAGCCCAGGGGCACAGGAAAGCAGAACTCTGCCTCGACAGAGCCAAGTGAGAAGTGGCACACATGCAGCTACACCCAAACCGCTTCCTCAGGAGATGCCACCAACACAAACAGCTCCCAGCTCCAACCCAGCCAAGGATCCAACTGGACACGGAACACATTGTCATCATAGAATAAGCCTTGTCAGAAAGCAGATTTGTCAAAGCCGTTTTATTGCCCACCCCAAGCATCTGACAGATTAAAAGCATAATTACAGATAATAAACTACTGTGCAAACCAAAGCATGCCTTACAGAGATTGTAAACTCAGCAGACTTGGACTGGCACCAAAATAAGGGAAAACAGAAATCTTAGTACAAAAACTGTACAGAACAAATATGTTACTCAGATAGCAAAAGCACAAAAGATTTTATGTTCATGCATCATTGAGCTGTTATACGAGACATTTCAAACATGCAAGATACCGGGGAAAAACATTACACAACACACAATTCAATAGATCCAAGTTAACTCCTCTGCTTAATCTAATACTTCTGGCCACAATCACAGAATTCTGTTATGTCAGCTCAAAAAAACACCTAACACAGATATAACTCAGCTCCACTTTTTATTTCTGAGAAGTGACCTTGATTGTACTCAAAATGAAATATCTGAATAAAAGTAAACAGAATACATAGCAGTAATTTAAGACCTATTCACTTCCCACTCTTTACTTACCTTCGGTATTTAGTTGCATCTCCTCCCACTTCTTCCCTACCCAGAAAATAATAAGATACTGTTCGAGATTTATTTTCTATTTTCACGGCTTTGCTACTTTTTTAAAAAAATCCATGTAAGAAACAGGAGGAAACAAAGACGCTTTGTGAAGTCACTTCATTTCCCCAGGAAATTAAGAAGTGGGGCTGGAAGACTTCGGTTTATGGTTCTCTCAGATATTTCAGTAAAGAACAGATCCAAAAACCTAACTGAAGGAGAAGCATTGTACCAATAAATCCACATTTATCAACAGGATTTCAATCAAGATAAACTTTGACATCCGATTTTGATTACTTCAATCGACAATAATTGAGTTTCCTTGATGGTTTTGGTTCTGGGGTTGGTTTGGGGTTTCTTTCTCACTTCCTGTAAGACAGTTCTGACTTTCCGTAACAAAACACGTCCAGGGCTGCCGCCCGGAGCTGCCCGAGCACACCGAAGGCACGGCGCACGGGCACCTTCCCCGGGCTGGAGCAACGACAGAAGTCACCGCGCACTTGTTAGCGCGGAAAGCCCCAAAAACTCGTCCCGGGGGGACGCGGGCAGAGGACGGGCACCGGCCCGGCCACGGTCAGCGCTCTCGCCGGCGGGTTCCAGTCCCGGCGCAACAGGAGAGCACCGAACCCGCCGGCTGCGCTGCCCCCAGCGCCGCGCCCGCCCGCCGCCTTTGTTCGCGCCCAGCGGCTCCGGCAGCCGGGGACGATGCTCTGGGGGCCCGGCCCGGCCGCGGCTCCGGCGGGACCGGCAGCGGCCGGGCCGGGAGCGGTCACACCACCCCCGCGGGAGGGGCGCGGGGGCCCCGCGATTCCACCTCGGCGGGGAGCGGCGGCCCCGCGCCGCGGGAGCGGACGGGCGGGAGCGGCTCCCCGCGCCCGGAGCGGAGCGGAACGGCAACGGGGCCGGCCGCGCCAGGGCACTCCTTCCTCGGGCGGAGGGTGCGGCGGGGGCATCGGGATGCGGTGTGTCTGTCCCTCCCCCCGCCCGTACCTGCTGTGAGGCCGCGGCAGCGCAGCGGGAGGCGGGGCCGGCGGGACGGGTGCGACAGCGGCGACGGCGGTAACGACACCGAGAGCGGCGGCAGCGCCTCCCCCGCGCCGCCCGCGCTGCGCCGCCGCCCCCGCGCGCCCCCTGCTGCCGGGAGGCCGCGGGCACAGCCCCGGGGCGGCCGGATCCGAGCTGGAGCGGTGCGAGCTTCCCATTGGCTCGCCACGGCTGTTTTGGGAACCGCTGCTTCTGATTGGGCGGCTGGGAAGCTCTTCACTGCTGATTGGGTGCCTGCCCGTGGCCCCGCCCCCACGCGCTTTTCCCCTCAGCGGGCCGGAGCCCGGCCTAGCCGGAGTGTGGCCCTGTGCGGTTGCTGCCCTGGTGCTTGTACCGGAACCGGCACGGCCCGGCACGGCCCGGCACGGCCCGGCACGGCCCGGCACGGCCCGGCACGGCCCGGCACGGCGCTCCCACCCCCGGGGCCACCGCTCCGCCTAGCGGGACGCCCCGGCCCTTTAAGGCTCCTGTTGGTTCTCCCGGAAGCCGCGTGACGTGCGCAGCTCCGGGATTCCTGGCGCCCGGTGACGTTAGGCCCGGCGGAGGGGGCGGTGCGCGTGCGCTGGGGGCGGAGCTGCCGCGCCCGGCGCCGTGCGCGTGCCGCAGCGCCCTGAGGGCCGTCAGGAGGTGCGGCCGCGCCTCGCCGAGGGGAGCGTGCGTGAGCCCCGGGGGTTGGGGTGACCTCCGGGTCCTCATGGTGGAATGCGCACAATGAAAACGCCTTTGCCCGATAAAAGCCCCTGAGTGGGCACGAGGCCGAAGGGGCGCTGTGCTGTCCTTCCCTTAAGCGACGGCCGTGGCCAGTCTGACTAGCGGCAGGTGCAGGCCGGGACACCTTCCCTGGGACAGGCAATAAAACCTCTGGCCGGCCAGGGACACCATCCTTTGGCCGGGCTGGTGGCACACAGCCCCTGCCCACGGAACGGCCAGATTGGAGCTCTCTTGAGTGCTCTCTCAAATGAGAGGAATTGGGTTTTCCCCTCTCGGACAGTGGACATGATAGCATAAGGTTAAAATGTTTCTAAAAATCGTGGTAGTTAAAATAGGTCTTGGGAACGGGAGTGGGCATTGTCTTTGCTAAAATCATGTTAACCTGTACCTGGTGTACCCACCTGTACAGTAGATAATGAAGTTAAATGCGATGATTGCTTAGTAAATATAGTTTAAAATAATTATTTAATTACAACAAGAATCACGAGGAAGGAACAACAGTCATGAGGAACGTTGTGGGGAGGGGGCTTAAACCCATACTTGCGTGGAAACAATATACACAATAGAACAACATCAAGCTGATGATTAACATATAATTATACAACAGTTATGTAAGGAAAAGGTATAAAATGTATCCATCCCGAATCCATGTCAGGATCAGATTTGGGTCTGTCTATACCCCTGATCCTCAGCTCTCAATAAAAGCATCTGCATATAATCATCCCGTGATTATGTGTTTTCTGTGCTAACAGACATAACTGTGTTCTGATAACATCATGACGACCATGGTGAAGGGTCTGGAGGGGAAGCCACTTGAGTACCTGAGGTTACTTGGCTTCTTCAGCCTGGAGGAGACTGAAGTCAGACATCGTTGTGGTCTTACTGCTTCCTCATGAGGGCCAGTGGAGGGGCAGACACTGATCTCTGCTCTGGTGACCTGAGGGAATGGCAGAAGTTGTGTTAGGGGAGGTTTAGGTTGGATATAAGGAAAAGGTTCCCCAGAGGGCTGAACAGGCTACCCAAGGAAGTGGTCAAAGCACCAAGCCTGACAGAGCTCAAGGAAAGTTTGTACCAGGCTCTCAGGTATATGGTGGGATTCTTGGGGCTGTCCTGTGTAGGACCAGGAGTTGGACTCAGTGATTTTTGTGGATCCTTTGCAACTAAGGATTTTCTGATTCTGTTTCTCTTTTTTCAGCAGCATTAGTGATGGCAATGTCAATAGTGCAGTTGATCAGTCTTGTACAGATACCCCACAAATACTATGGTAACTGATGTGGCCTGTATGGTAGGACTGCATAAAGAAAAGTTATAGAAGTTTTAACCAAAGCAGTGTGAAGATTAAAGTACCACTAATCAAGACTGGAAGAAATGCTGCCAATTTGTAGTTTCTTTGGTGAAGTTATACTGATGAAAAGTTCCTTGATCTGGTGAGGCCATTAATTATTATTAAAATAATGTATTAAACATTTTTCCAGTCTAATTACCCTACAGGGCCTGTCTAAATTGTTGAAGATTTGCCTTGAGGCTTTTCCCAATTCCAAAGGGTGAATTATCTCCCTGTGATCTCAGCCCTGTGATTCGTGAGACTGTGTGACAATTCAATCACAGCAGTCAGATATTAAATAGTGCCTAAATGTATAGTATGGCATTTAACAGATCCCTAGGAGTCACTGTGAAGTGGGGCCTTTGCTTACTGCAGGATCTAAAGGGACATGAGAGAAACAGAGAAAAAGATCATGCATAGAATAACAGTTACATCCATGGATCATAAACCCTGAAACAGACCATAAAAATGGTAAGATGGCTTATTCAATTCCAAACTACAATTGTTTGAACACTAAGCAGCTTAAGAAAGCAAGCAGTATGATCATTCTCATCCAGAACAACAAACCACTGCTGGGATAAAACCTTTTGACTGGTAGTAACACAGTGAAAATACTAATCTTAGCCGTTAGTCCTTTTGATTTATAGGTATTACATAAATAATATTGATGGTTTTTCCAAGACTGCTGTTAGGATTTGCTGCATACTGTTCACCTGGAGAGAATGGCCTGTTGGGAATTCCTGACTACTTTGGAAATACTTCAGGTGTAATACAGACTGCAAATGTGAGCCTGAAATTTGCATCAGGTAAAGTTGAATTACTAAAATGTCTATACAAATGCCCTGCCTTTCGAACTGTTAGAAAGCAAAGAATTTTTGGGTTAGAATCAGGGGGTTATTGAACAAGCTCCTGACTTTAAAAGTTACATTCCTATAAAATCTGGAGTAAGTTTATGAAACAAAACAAGCAAAGGGACTTCTCTTGAACTCTAAACAAACTTTTGGAGAGGAGACAAAACCAGTCTGACGTTTTATAATTCAAATATTATAAAGTAAATTGCTTTGGAACCCATATTTATTATGTGCTCACTGATCAAGAGGATTACATGGGTGTGAATGACAGTTCAAGATGAGGGAAGACAAGTAAGTTTTCCCAGTGTAGTCCTTAATCTGCAGCCTCTGAAGTCCTTATCATGCAACACTTTCTGACATGAGGATTACAGCTCACTGGAATTTCTGATGTGAATATGTTATTTATGTGTGGAGATAATTTGAGGAATGTACTCCCTTCAAAACTGTTTTGATTTTGCTCCTTCAATTTTTTTTTTCAATTTGAATCAAGTTCTTGATCTTTCCCAGACTCAGAATTCCATAATAAATATATGGATGATGACATTGCTCTCTTTCCTCAAACAGTGGTTATGGAATATATGGTTATTCCAACTCTGCATGTGTCATGGGAAAAAAAAATCTCCTTGAATAATTAAACCAGGAAATTTACATTTTTTTCTTTTAAACATCTGTAAAAAAATGTGGTCAGACAGGAATTTGTTATAACTACTACCCAAGGAAATACTCCACAACAACAATTCTATAAAATTTCACCAAGACAGAGCTTTATACAAAACAAGAGTATGAAAAGGAGAACTCCTTTGGTGAAGGTGTGCTTGGGGGTATTGACCTCAATGAACCAAACTGCAATACTTAAACCATATTAGAACCTTATGAGAAGAGAAACCTGCAAAATTGAACTGAACTAAATTAGAGTATGAACAATTCTTTTCCAAAGGTGACTTAACCAGAATACTGCTCTTTAGTCAAAGTAATCATGTGTAAATTAAATATAGCCTAATGTAATCCATTCCAAAAGTCAATTTGCAGTTGGTGGCTATTTTTCAATTTGCTGCCAGTACTTGACACAGCTCTTTTGCTTAGGATGCCCAGAGGTGAGTGAACATTTCTCTGGCTGCAACAGGAAGATCTAGGGCACATTCTTGCAGCTGGCCAACATATGGAGGAGGAGTCTCACTGAAGGTATTGCCAGTATTAGGTTTTGTTTCTGCTTTTTTGTTGGTAGTGATGGATTCTTAATATCTCTGTGATAAAACATTGATTATTGCATGCAAGTTATGCTCTTTGTGGTATTTTGTTCTCATGTGATACCATGCTTTTGAAAACCCTGACCCACTGCATCACTGAAACAGCAAAAGCTTTTCCTTTTTAAATGCTAATGAAATTGTACATTATAATTTCCACCACTTACCGGGCAAATTATAGGTTTGAGCCATGAAAATATGATGACTTTTACTTTAGCAGCAACTACATCAGTCTGTACATTTTTTTAAATTCATGCAAGAAAAAACATCCTATAGTAGACAATACTTACCTCTGTATGAATGAAGAGATTGTGGTGGGTTTTTTTACTTTTTTGCTTATTCTTTCTTAAACATCTATATATTATAACTTGGTTACCCTCATACCTGAGCTAAACAGTGTATCAATATCTTCCGACTACACATACGGGATGTTGCAAAGCTGTATTTGTGACTGTCACTCTAACAACCAGTGAAGTTCAGTTGCTTTTTGCGTACCATTCTTGCCCTGGCAGAGACGTGATTTCTGCTATCGCTGGGAGACTGACCGTGGTGAAGGGGGAGCAGAGTATTTGACAACAGCCAAAGGGCAAGTTAAACTGTAACTTACATGGTCTGAGCCCCAGGTTACCTATGAACCGTTAGTTTCCTTGAGAAACGATTTAGCATTTAAAAAATTAATTAAAGATTTCTTGCATGTTAAAATTTTGTTGTAATTGGTGGAAAGCAGTGAAACACCTGTGGGTTTTTACAATAGATAGTATCTTGGATTGATTTCAATCAATCGTAATCCGCGGCAAAAATTAAACCCTCGTAAGCAGCCGTTGCGTAGCTCCTCGCCGTGGATTATCTCGCTCGATCCAAGGGGAATTTCGCTGCCACGGGCCAGCAGGGGGAGCGAGTCCCTCCCGGGGCGTGTCTGACCCGGCCGGCGGCAGGCGAGCAGCAAGGATTCCTCTGGGTTGGCAGGTGCAACGTTAGAAAGGATTGCGTGAATTTAAAAAGAAAAAAAAGTCAAGCCATATCAGTGCAATGTTTGAGCCCAGAGAAACCAGACTTATTAAGCGGGGCTAAGCTGGATTGTGTTCCTGCCAGCCACCATCAGGAGCATTAGCTTCAGGCCTCAGGATAGCCTCAAGAGGAGAGTCATGAGTTAAATATGTTGCATTGCAACGAAGTCATGGATGACTGCTCTAATGAGGATGTGAAGAGAAAAAAACACAAAACCATTTTTCAAATGGTTAGATTGGTTAGAGGTATTCTGTTAGCCAGAAGAGGAAAACAAAAAGGGTGTGGGGTAATGCCAGTCTCTGTGTTTAACCTTCTCTAAAGGGTGGTAACAGTGGGAGATGGATCCACGTTTTTTTACCCAGCTAGCTTTAGTCCCTGAGGAATCTAAATTACTCAAACTGCACCATCTCACTTTGGCAGGGGGAGGGATAAGAGACAAAAGCGTTAGGCTGTGGATGGTGTTACAGGTTAGACTGTCTCCTGATGGTGACACACCCACTTTGACAGGAAGAGTGACAAAACCGAAGCCATTCCTGAAAACGTCTCTAGAGCAAATACCCAAATCCTCTCTTCAAGCATGCTGTTCTAAAGATGCCGTAGTTAATTTTTTAATCATTACAATCAAGGTGCCTAGCTAAGATAGCCTTCCTAAGCATTAGTTGTCCAATGTATGTAAAAATTTGCAAATAAAGCTTTTTTCTGGGCTAAGAAATTTAAGCTTTGTTTGCAGAGCCACATACACAGAACTTTGAAAATGTGGTTTAAAAATTAAATGGAAGATTCTGTATTAATTCAAACAAGGAATACTGAAGAGTAAATAAATTTGAGAGGCTGATACAAATAAAAGGTCTGTTCTTCAGGCTCTTAGTAGAATAAATTCAGTCTTCCACCTTACTGAGCCTTGACACTGCATACTCTTAAGATCTGTAAATCTTTTAAGGTGCTTTACTATTTGCTTAAGAGAGTCATACATTTGCAAATTTTCTTACTATTGGAGAAATGCATCTATGCGGACGAAAAGGCTGTATTTCAATAGGAATCATATATACGTGGCTTCAATTCTTGATTTAACCATAACTTATCTATCCTAGCTGATTATAGGTAATGAGCGGTCAGAAGTTCAGAGAGTTCTGTGAGCAGTTCTCAGTTCATGTCCAGTGAGATAAGAACCCTTTCTGAAAGTGCAGGATCTGTCTTGAAACATGAGATGCTGCTTTATTTGTATCAAGATACTTCAGGGATTCAAGGGAAGCACATAATGAAGTTTTTAGTTTGTCAACTCTTCTTTCAGAGGCACTTTTCATTTTTTTAATATTATGTTAGTCTTTCAGTTTCTCTAAAAAAGAAATAATGGAGTTTTTCCTACCCTTTAAAAATAACCCTTTTTCTCCTTGTTATTTATTATGGTTAGGAATGAGTAATTGTAGCAAGCTGTGTCCTATGCTATTAGATTATTTTATTCTATTCCATTTTCTCAGAACTGCTGTCTTATTTGTATGTAATAAACAGGCTTTGGAGATTAAGGTGAAGAAAATTGCACCTATTTTCTGACCTGTTTGCTAATATAATATTTACCTCACTGTTGTAACTAGCTAACCCATTATCATGAGCTTCAGCTGTTTACATCACGTCTCAATTTTATCATTGGCTTTTCTGTAACTGTGGCTGCACTGACTAATTTAGCAACATAAGGTGTGTCTGATTACTTCCTTTGGAAGACAGAAACTATCAATGGATCCACTGCTAGCATGAAACTCAGGAAGTGTTTTATTCAATGCACAATGCTCACTGTAGCTGTACTTTAGAGCTATGTTTTAGTTACTTTCAATATCTTGATTTTTCACCTGACCTTGTCCATATTTGCTCTGCTTTCTATTTAGAGGTTGATTACAACAGGTCTTAAGTGCTAGAGAACTCTGCTGTAAATGCCAAGATGGAATAGGGGTAAAATGAATTGATCTTTTTTCTATCACAGGTTATATATGAGGTTTAAATCTGCCCATAAAGAAGATGGGGGAGGGGAAAACAGTGGTTTGTAGTCTAATTCAGGTAAAGAATGGTGCTTTGCCAAGTAACACAGCAGAACTGAGGAATACCTCTCTCCACAGGGAGTTTCCTGCCAGAATAGCAAAAAAACCTTTGTTTTTTAGCTTTGCCAAAATTTAGAAGGTCTCAATCCCTTGATAATGTCAAAGGCAAATTAATGTGACATTTAGGAGTGTATATTTAGTACAAGCTGTCTGGGAGAGACCAGGGAGGAAGGTGTGTGCTGGTGCTGCTGACTTTGCACGTGCTCATGCCTGTGTGCAAATGAAGCCCTTTTGGAAAGCAAATGTTGTGTAGCTGCCAAATGCTTAGCCCCAGTGCACATTTCAGGGGTTAACTTTGGAATGGCTTTAGTCCAAACACAGGTTGCATGTTGTGGCTGAAGCACACCTTCTTCTTATATTCCCCAAAGGAATCCCATGCTCTGAGACAGCTCTATCAAATGAACCAAAGCATTGATGGGGGCAATCAGTTTGGCTCACTTTTGAGCGAGAATGAAGTGCTAAATCAAACACACACTTGGTGAGCTAGATTGCTCTGTGCAGGAATGATCTCTTTAAAGCAAGTTTTGCAGGAGACTGCTGAGGGTTGCTTACAATCCTCTTGAAGCTGGCAATCAGATTATCCTTTTCATAGGTGAGCTAAGTAGGTTAAACATCTTCAAAGCCTTTAAACCGTATCTCACATATCCTGAAAGCTATTAACACATCAGCACTGAGTCTGCTTCCCTGCAGTCTTAGGTCAAAGGGGCTAAATGTTACACCCTTCTGCCTTGCTTAATCATATCCTTGTGGCTAAAATAGAAATTCCCCAATGATCTTATTGGCTCTTATGGATTCTCAACTCTCTCCATGTACTGTGGAGGAAGCTCAGGCCCTTCATATAGAGAATGTCACCATGACGCTCAGTTATAGACAAATACCCTAATTCCTGCAAACAGGATAACCATTTATTCATCAGCTTATCTTAACTGTCATACTTATTCCAAAAGGTCAAGGAGTCATCCAAAAGTCAGGTTTACAAGCACTAGTAAAAATGGCAAAGTGTCTTCAAGCTGTCTGAGTATAAAAACATACTTAAGGAATTCTTCAGATTCACCTCTGACATTTCGCAAGCAATTGGAGTTTCAAGTCCCTAACAGTAATGTTTGCTTTTTGGTTTCTATCATTCTGCTTCATGTTGTGAAAATACTGAAAAAAAAATTTTAATAATGTCTCCTGAAATGTAGTGAAACAAAAGCCATGTTATGAAACGAACAATTTTATATATGCACTGAATAATTCTTAATTTAAATAAGACTCTAAATAAGGAATGGCCAGACTTGACTAGGGTCTTTCAAAGAAAATACCTTTGCAGAAACACAAGGAGAATGAAGTTAGCTGATGCATTCGATGTACTTACTTATGGTTTTATATTGCTGAGCATCAAACTGATAAGAGCTGTTTTTGTTTTCTTTACAATCATTACTAAAATACAGGATTCACAATACATCTTCTTCAGAGGGCAGGGGAGAAAAGAGTCTTCCCATCCTCCTAAACCACTCACACTTTTCCAATAAATTTCTTTGTAGAATTCACCCTTCCAGCATTTTAAGGAAATCATACAAGTAGAGCAGGAAAGCATGAGAATTGTTTGAATGCATCCCTAAAGCAACCTGTGCTAGTGGAATGTGTCCCTGCCTGTGACAGAGGGGGTTGGAACAAGATAATCTTTAAGATTCCTTCCAACCCAAACCATTCCACGACTCAATGGATGCTGCCATAGATATCCTAGAAAAGTATTTTCTGTAAAGGATTATTCATTGCATCCCTCTGTCCAGCATTCAGACCAATATGACCCCAAAACTACAAAATCTCAGGCTAAAATTGATTTGCCATATAAGCAACACAATGCATGGAAAATAGTGATTCCTCAGAGAATTACTCTGAAGAAATTAATGTATCTAAAAATAAGATTAGCACATTTTCTTCTTCCTTGAAAGAGTCAGTATTCCCTAGTAAGCACACTGCTCAAGACTTTTGGGAAGCAACTGCGAACTACTGTGTTAGCACTGCCTAATTTAGTAGTGCTGACATAACTGCAGCTGTGAGCTGGATTGGAAGCATCCAGGTATATACAGATTACTCCTACGAACAGGCAATTTCAGAAGTGATGAGAGTTCCATGACAGTGGACCAACAGACTAACAGTATCCTTAGTTTCATGGAGTTCTAATTCTGAAGTGTGGAAGAGAATCCAGAAGAATAGGAAGTTTACAGTAGCAATTACAAATAATAGCACTGATGGAGCAGCAAGACCTTTCACAAGTCCACACAGCTATTGCAAGGTAGGACAAAGATACATGGAGTAATGTTTTTAGGAAACAATTGCAATTGCAACAGAATTGCACTGCCATTAAGATTGAAGTTGCTACAACAGGCAGAGTCCTGCTGTTTCTCATAATTCAGTCTAATCAACTTTTCACTTTTTTCATGCTTTTAAAATCTGTTTCATAAATCTGTTTTTGTGTTTCTAACAACGTAGGCTTCCACAAAATTTGAGGTTTGAGTTTGTGGGCTGTAAGACTCAAAACAAACCTTGGATGGTTGAGGTTTTAACTTGAATGCTGCACTCTCAAATGTGGCACCCCACCCACTGGCTGCATACAAAAGGAGGTTTTTAATTGACAGGAGAGTTAACATTCTTCCAAACCTCAGTCTGGAGCATGTATAATTATACTAAAGCATTGTTAGAAGCTATTTTAAAAGGGAATGTTGCCCACCCTCTGAGGTTTTTCTATGTAGACTGGGCATGTCAGCCTTTCCTTAAAACCACAGCGTTGTTATTCTTGATCAATAAGCAGCACTAGCACACTGTAGCACAGAAAATGACAAGCAACTGGGCTCTTCAAATTTGCACCTTGCCACTGACTTTGTAGAGAACTTCAGTTATCCTGGGTCTCACTGCTTAAATTTGTAAAATGGGACTTAGGCAGCTGTGATTATTTATTTAGTTTAAAAATGTATTTTCTTCTGTAAACTGCTGAATCTCAGGCATTAGATAATTTTATACATTTTTGTTACCTTTTAGGTATGTACTGGTTTAACTGAAGTCAGAACCTAACCTGTAATAAATACTGTTTATACTTTGTTTATATTTTCTGAAGACTAAACCTTCTCTGATGGTCAGTTGAAACATTTTAGTATTGAACTTATTACCATTCCTTCCTTTTCTCGAAGGTCCAAATTACTGCTTATAAAAAGTATTTTAATTAGTAGCCCACATTTTTACTGAGGGGTTAAAAAAGGTAGTGTTTATTAAATTTTATTTTTGCTATAAAAATGTGATACACTCCAAATGTATGTAGTCCCATCTTACTGTAAGTCATTCGGTTTTAAATAAATCCTTCCCTAATTAGTCTGTCCCGTCTCTACCTCTGGTGCCTACTCTATTCAGCCTTTTTCCAGACATAGACCCTTTACAAGATGCTCTTCTGATAACAGAACAGGAAGTTCTTTATCTTCTAATGTTGTGTGACTCCAAATTTAATTATATGCTTTAAGCTGGTAGAAAATATGCCTTGCTCAAAGAGAAATTACTTGGGCTGGTACAAGAAATTTCAGGGCCTATGGCATAAAGTCAGATCAGATGATCTGACCTTCAGCTCCTTGAACAAATGACAAGTGACTTAAGAAGCCAGAGATAAAAAGATGATGGACAGAGGTCAGAACAAAGTGATGAAAAACAAAATTCAAAGACCAAAAACTTGAAAGCAGCAGCACAGCAGTAAGCAGTGACACTTGTTTCAAGGGCGACCCTCCTCCAAGGGGTTGTGCTGCTCGGTGTTCTCACATAGGTTTCTAAGTCCAGTATTTCAAGTAAAATTAGGACTGCTGCAGCTCCTCCTCTTCCTTCAAATTGCTGTCATAATGATCATAAATGGACCCACCTAATTCCAGTCCTTCCAGTTGTGCAGTAATCAGCTAATTATGCAGATTACAGAAAACTGGGGGGGGGGGATGCAATATATGTGTTATGGTAGGAAATGTTTCTCTCTTTACATGAAACAAGTGATCCTTTAATGCTTGAATTATTTAGATATTAAGATGCATTCCCTCCCCTAGGAACAGGAATGAAGTAATTTCAGAGAATTAACTAATTTACATTGCTTTACATTTCAATTCTGCTTTATTGTATGAATATGCAAGACATGTTTGCACACATCCATAGACAAACTATGTATTGCTTCAACAAAAACAAGTAAATGAAAAAGATCAGTTGATGGGAAGAAAATGGATGTTCAGCAGCATCTCTGCACAAAATTATCCATGAATGTCCATGCATTTGGAAGAGTGTAGTGTTGGCCTTTGGGTTTTTTGATAAAAACTACTGAGGTATTTTTTTTGTGCCTGTCAGAGAGAATGAATCTAAACAAAAATTCAAATAGTATTTTACAGAATAAAAATTAGGCTTGCTTATGTAATTAAGTTGACCCTCCATTCTAAATAAGACTTGAACACAAGCAAAGATTATCTGTCCCAGGCAAATCCTTCCTAGGGATTACATGGCACATAAACTAATGAGGGTTTATATTTTCTTCCTTCTGAGAGAGGAAATAACTAGAGGAATATTAAAACATTAATGTGACATTAAAGAATTGCGAACAGAATTGGGAAATTAGGTGGTTGTGAGTCTCCCAACAGCATCAAATCACCATTAAGTTTAAATATGCAGATCCTATATGCAGACACAAAATTCAGAATACTCCGTGTATGCAGAACTGTTTTGTTCTGTGAAGTAAAAATGTCAAGTATGCAAAAGATGTGTATTTTAAGAGATAATCTGAATATAATCAGCATAAAATTTTGTATGAACCATATTACTCATATTTTTGGGGTATCATAGCCACAAAAAGAAGCTAGACAAAATTTTTATCATTCAGCATAATTAGCATAATTAGATGGAGATACTTATGATAAAGTAACTGAGACACAATTAAAATGTGCTGATTTACACCCTAAAAAGGAAAAAATATGTTTAGTACCTACCAGCTGAAAGACTTTCATGAACACTGTAATATGGCAATTTGGGAAAATGTCTGTTTATTTAAAAGGCTAATCAGTGAAAGCTATAACCTAGACTTGAAACTAGAAAGCTATCAAAGAAGGAGTCAGAGAAATGAACTACTTTGTTCCCAGTCACTTTTTGACTGCTGGTTCTGAGATCACCCTTAACTGGATGCTACATATATATATATATTAGGATACGTACTCAGCAGAATTTAAATCCATTTAGTAAGATTCACACCTCTAACAGCTGAAGGTAAAAGTGTTCATTTTAAAGCTTTACTAGGACTGATTCCTCACTCCCTTTTTTCCTTTCTGTCTTGCACATCCTGATGCAAATTAGCAAGGCCTGGTACACACAGTACAGCAAACTCCCTCATTCTGTGTAGTAAATGCAAAGAGAATGGTGGTTCCATCCCTGCTGGTACAAATGGGGTCGTTCATGGCATTGGGTCTCTTAATTTTATGATAGCATTTAATATGCAAACAAAACTTTTTCTCCTTTATATATAGAAACAATAGCCTTCATGCATGTTATTTTAAAGAATACAGCTCTACGTGTTTAGGATGGTATGAACTTTTTTAGTCACAGGACCTGTAGGTAAGATCTAGATGGCCCGCTATGAAATTCTGTAAATATAATATCACCATGAGGAATTTGTTTTATATTAAACCAGGGAAATAATTTATGTATTTGGATTTGGTCAGAGAATCACTGAATGGATAAGGTTGGAGGGGACCACAGTCCCAGGCTAACTCCCCTGCTCAAGCAGGGTCATCCTAGAGCACATGGCACAGGATTTCATCCAGATGGTTCTGGAATATTTGCAGTGAGGGAAACTATACAACCACCCTGGGCAATCTGTTCCAGTGCTCAGTCACCCACAGATCATCTTCCTTGTATTAAAATGAAATGAAAAAGAATGACTGTGTCTGAAGACTGCCAAACTCATTGGTGTGCCAGTTTCCCACCTGTACTATGGAAATTATGCAACATTTCTATATGTCTTTGAAACTTCACTGAACTCTGTAAGAGTTAAATATCATCTTCCCTGAGCACTGTCACATGTACAAGGTACTGGGACTTCAATTCAGCAGCTTCCTTCACACCCCACTGTTTCCTTAGCTCTTTGTGGCAATGAGTCTACAAGTCTTCTGCTCATAAGTGTCCTGAACATGTCTTCTTTTGTCCATAGTTGAGCTTTTTAAAGGAAATATAAAGTCTATAGAACTGTAACATCTTCCTTAGTTTTAGGAAAAAATATTCTTAAGTGAGTAATTGATACTTAAAAGAAACAGAAGCTTAAGTCTTTATAATTATAGGTTATATAAATGGTTCTAATTTGTTTATATTGTATAGTAACCATGGCATTTTTTGCCTTTCAATGCAGTGGGAAATAAGTCTACATAGAAAATAAAATAAGTTTGTCATGTTGGCCCAGATTTGAGAATACATTTAACTTTTACCTTCTACTGAGTCCCCACTTCTTATTGAAAATCAAACAGCTGCTGATGCCTAAACAACATTTTATTGAACATCAACCTGCCTGTTGTGCACTGGCACTCTGTGCATACTCTCAGCAAATGACTCTTGCATCTTTTGGCTGATTTGAAGTATCTGGTTTAATTCAGATATAGCAAATCATGATGTTAGTTCTGACAGTTCTCTGGTTCAATTACTCCTCATCCCAACCACTCTGCAAAAGCAAAGAATAAAAGTAGGAGACCATCCCACAGAGATTTGTAGATGAGAAATTCAGAGCCTACTTGACAAGTGACACATACTCAGTTCTTCAGCACTATTTAGCACCTTTTTGATGTTACATGTCTTAAGATACAAATTTTCCTATGCTCACTTCTTTCCTACTCTTAAATTCTCTAGCTAATCCCAGTGTTCCCTTCCCCTCAGTACTTGCAGGGATTTTTTGACCCTCAGCAATGCATTCAGTAACTTCCTGGTTCCCAAAGCAGTCTGGATGGTGTTTAAAGTGTTTAAAGACAGAAGGCTCTTGTGCAGATTATCCTGGAACAGAAGAGGGCTACATTCTACTCACCTTTTCTTTGATGGACACATTACTTAGGGGGTTTATCCTAACAAGGGTTCAGTTGCCACAAAACTGCAGAGCTGAGGAGCAGCAAGAAAGGTCCTGAAAGAAAGCTGCAAGACAAGGAGACCACACCAATAGCGTGTTCACTCTTGACAGGGTGAAGGACTAAACAACTAAGAGGTGAACGAATAAACAGGTAACAAAAATCTTCATTTTATTTTCAAGCAATTTAAAACATTTAGCGACAATGAAAAGCCAGTAGACATGGTAAAAGGAAAAGTTACACAAAATGTGCATTTCTATTTCTTCTCTCTTAAATGAAATATAGTCTGCAGTCTCTATAAATCCATGTTCTGTTTCCACCCTGGATACAGCATTCAATTCTGCAGCCTCCCCCCGGTCTCAGTAAAAATAGAACTGGAAGAAGATTCAGAAATGGTTAACAAGGACAAAGGCATAGAAATAGGATTTCGTAACAGTGATTTAAAATGGTAGGAAAGTAGTTCTTTATGAAAAGGGCACTGCTTCTGTTTGTGACAAAGCTGTCTATATAATAAAAGCAGGCAAAATCTCAAGTCTCTTTGAATTCAGGTCAGATGACTTCCCCAGTGTATTTGCATATTTTACTTGGTGATATGTGGAAAAAATTATTATCAATTAATTAGTTACTGCAGAACAGGCCTTCCCTGCCCACAGGCCATGGTTTCATAAAAACCTTTAGGCAAAAGGAAGTGATGTTGGAGTCTCTTTCCCTGGCAGGGTGGAACTGCTAATTTGAAGGTATCTACTATCATGTCCCAATATCAGAATTGTATAGGAAGCAAGAGACTTCTGCAGGTTCTGTAGTCCAACTCTCTCCTCATGGCAGGTCCCGTTAAAGCAGGTTGCTTTTAGTCATGTTCAGTTGAGTTATGTATATCTCTGTGGATAGAGTTCCCATAGCTTCTCTGGGAAAGTTGTTTCAGTATTTGATCCTTAAAAAAATTTTTTTTAAATTGTTTCCTATATTGAATTGTTGTAGTTTGTGCTCATTGCTTCTTGACCATCTCTGGGAAAAATGTGGCTCCATCTCTTCTACACCCTTCCATTAGGAAGTGGTACACAGCAAGATGATCTCCACTCACCATCTCCTTTAAACCTGAGCAAATCCAGCTCTCTCTTCATGTATGTCATGAACTGCAGCGGCCTGAGCAGTTTGGTGGCCTTCACTAGCCTTGCTTTAGTGTGTCAATGACTTTCTTAAAACAAGACACAGAGCTGCAGATGTAGTGTCATAAGTGTCAGATGGAGGGGAAGAATCAGTTCCCTCCAAACCCACCAGTGGTACTCAGCCCAGTTTGCAGCTGGGCACATTTGCTCCAAGGGCACGTGGTTGACTTGCATTCAATTTGTGCACCACAGCCCTCAGCTCCTTTTCTACAAAGCTGTTCTCTATGCAGTCAGTTCCCAGCCTGTCCCACTGTGTGGGGTTATGCCAGTCCAGTTGCAGGGCTTTGCATTTGCCTTTGCTGAACTTCATGAGGTCCCCAAGAGCTCATTTTTCCAGTCTGCCTAGGTCTGTCTGAGTAGCAGCCCTGCCTTCCAGTGTATCAGCCACTCCCCCCAATTTAGTATCACCCACAAATGTGCTGAGAGGTCACTCTATCCCATCATCCTGGTCATTACATCAGCCATTTCAAGAATCCAAGTTGATGTAACCTATATAAAGAAAGCAAGTAAAATATTCTTCCAGACATATGCTCGAGACTTCAAATTTTGTTTTAGAAAAATGCACACATTGCTTTGCCAAGTATTTTTTTTCTCAAGATATGAAAATAAGTAGCCCTGGATTCCACAAGAAGCAGACCATGGGCCTTTTTTTGGGTGCAAATGCCAAATGTAGAACTTGACTTAAAGAGTGCAAGTCTTCTGGAAGGCAGAGATGACTGTCAGAACCTAAGAGCCAAGCAAGCTGGAAGTTATTTATAGAGTCCTTCTGCAGCTTCTCCAGTGTGTGCCTTTGCTCAAAGACAGACAATATAATTCCATGCCATAAAAATGGACAGAACTGCATCAGTAAATACGTGGTGCTCTGAGGATGTTCCTGCAATCTCATTACTTGCCTGGCTGGTTGTACGCACGGAATGGACTCTGTGTTAGCAGCTGTTGTACTTAAGGAGCAGAGGGGAGATCGGGGAACAGGAAAAAAAAAACAGGAGGAAGACAGAAGAAAACTGTAGAAGTAATTCAGCTCCTCTGCAGACATTATAGCCAGTTTCAAGAACATTTCTGTAGTAACAACCTTTCCAGCACACAACTGTCTGTTATGGGCAGTCACACACTAGCACAATGTTTTTGCAGCACGGACAGAGAAACATTGCTGCCAAAGGGCATGTAAAGGACAATGTTACAGACATGATCCCCAAATTTCTCTCAGGACATATTGTGCTACTCAGAGACTTACTATTACCAGAGACATTACAGGTTATGCTATAGGCTGGTATAGTCTTAAAGTTGAATTTTGTTCTGTATGCTAGAACTGGATTTGAGATAACACATGTGCATCGCAAAATACTATAAAGTGGCTTAGCAGAATGTTTGCTAATCTACCACATGGAGTTTATGTCTCCAAACTTTGCTTTATAACTCTTGTACATTTTGGGACAACATCTCCAACAACATGAGCGGAAGAAAACATTAGTAAACAGGAAGCATTGGTTGTGAAAAGGAACTAAGAGAAGATGGAAGGACATGAAAGCGAGGAAACCCAGCCAAACCTCCAAAAATGGGAACAAAGGCACTGAATGTTTCCAAACAAATAGATAATTAAGGCTGTTTGGTTTGGTATTTTAATGAAGACAGCAATGATAAAGAAGTTGTGTACTACTTGGACACTCAGTATCTGAAGGAACATATACTTGTAATGGATGTATTCCAGGCAGAACCTGTGTCCCAATCCAATATTTAAGAAAATGTGGGATAACTCAGAGACATTTACCAAGTATAGCAACAAGTAAACACAGTCATTTGACTTAACTGCTGGGAAGCAACTCTTCAGATTTAATTATTCTGATACCCTCACAGTAAGGCACATGCTTCTTCTCCTTATTTTCCTCCAGGAGTCAGTGCCACAGAGGAACCCAATCTGGGATTTAACCTGGAATGCAAAACATCAAATTCCTGTTTCCCAGCTCTGCTACAGCCATCATAAAGCACTTTAAGCGAATCATTCTGCCTCCATTCCCATCTCTAACAATGGGAAAATAATTTCTTTCACTGTTCTTTATTAGTTCATTAATTCAGTGGGGCAGCAAGTATGTCCTATGGCTTAACTGCCACATGCTTAATCCTGTAGGATCCTAATTTTTTAGGACTTTGATTAGACTCTAGTACTTCTATACTCATCATCAACAACATTACATTTGGTCACAACAGCTAAATGCAGAGTATATATAAATTTGACCAAGGTAGGTGCCATGCTTTTTCATTTCTCAAGAAAAATAACTGCTCTTACTAAAGGAAAAAATTTTAATGTAACTATTATTACTCCAAAACCAGTTTTTCAGCTGTTTAGTCAGCAGTAAATCCACTGTTACACTGGTCTCAAAATCACTACCTTCACCTGATCACAGTGTAGTGGGTAATTTGCACTTACATTAACTATATTTTAGACCATTCTAGCACTTTCCATAAACATTTTAACATTTGTGTTATTATAGTCTGCCATTTTCCTGCATGTACCTAATCCTGGACACTGAGAAATGAGGCTTTTCATTTAAGAAGTTTGCCAATAACAGTGTTATGCTGTGAGAATGTTTCTCAGTACAGCCATGTGTCTCCATTGCATTAATCTGTTTCTCAGATTTAAAAACAATTAAAGCAATCATAAGGCCCATGCAGCCTTGTTTGAGAAAGTATATTTGAAAAGCAAATGCTTCTCCCTGCCCCTGCACAGCTCCAGTTGACAGACAGAAATAATTCATCAGTAAGAGGGAAATGCCATTTGTCACATATGACTTAGGCCGGTTTCCAAGTGCTTCAAATAGAAGAAAAGAAACACTACAAAAAGAAATATGACAGGTCTACCCTGCCACATAAGTTTTTAATTAAGAAATTTAAAGGCAACTAAATCTAATTTAGAAAAATATGACTCTATATTGTAATCTGTGTGAACTTCCAATCTGTTACTAGTATATTTTCTTAGCCATATGCCTGGCAATTAGCTGGACAATCTAGCTCCACCTCAATAAAAGTATTTCTTTCTATCAGATTTCCTCCCCTCTCACCAATTTCACTAGATGTTCTCCTTTGAACTTTTACTATACTCATGGGAATCAGAACTCATGACTTGCATTCCTTACTTCATCACTACATACAGTTTTCGTCCCTACACATCTTTGTGTGCTTTCTCATAGAAGCAGCTGTAGTCTGAGCATTTCAGTCTCATTTGATTTTTCAGTGGGTTTAAGGTTACTTTCCTTTCTTCAGAGAAAAACATATCAGCTGCACTAACACATTTCATCAGTCAGTGTCCTGAAGAACAACATGAAAATGTAATTCATCTTGCTCCCTTGGATACTGTTTTCATTGTCATATGCAGTGGTATGCTGGATGGGATACTGTTCAACTGGAAGTTTCATTAGCCAGCTCTCGGACACCATTAAAATGTCCTAATAGGTGTGACTTATTGACCGGAAGAGTCGGTAAACAAATGAAGTATAAGTGACAGTACAAGACCAGAGTAACAGTAATTAGCGATGTGACTCCATGAGTAATAAGAAAATTGCCCTGACCCAGTTGATGGCAATAGCAACGAAATCTTTAAGAAAAATTTTTAAAAAATCCCCAATAGATGGGTTTTCTACCAATACTTATAAGGGTCATGGACAACATTTCTGGTTGCCACACAACCCACTTCAGTAGTATTCCACTCCAGCTGTGTTGGGACACACAGTGGTAGCTGTGCTCCCCATGTTGGCTGGAGCCAGGCACAGGGATGGAAGGAGAAGGATGGGCTGGCAGCATTGTCCCAGCACGCCGTACCTGTGGCTGCTTGGTACAGATCTGCAAGGCATTGGGGCTTCATGAGAAGCCTCCAGCAACCTTCCCCTCTCTGCAGAACAGCAGCACTCAGGTGGGAACCCTGCTGATTTCTGCTGTGTGGAGTTCACACCATCACCCTCTGCCTTGACAAGCGCCATGCACAATCCTGGCTGAGCCACCACACCTCGCCTGGTGTTCTGCAGCAGTTGCACAAAGGCCTACCAGGTGTACAATGGCCTATCAATATCCTGCCTCCAATCGATGTTCCGCATTTATCCCACGCTACTCTCACTTCAGTGCCAACACAAACATTTCAGAGAGCCTGGATTAATGAGAGCATAACAAAAACAAATCTGATCTGTCTGTGCATGCTTTTTGCCTGTTGGAGTCACACCACATATGATTTTTTACCTCTCCTGAATAAAGAGGAATGTTATAACACAGAAATCAGAGCATTTTAATGCCAAAGTAGAATTATCCTTCAGTATGTGCATGAAAAAACGATTTTATTTCTTTTATGAAAATACCGTTCACAAAACCCCCCCACCAAACTACCAGCTGCTCCCCAATAGTAAGATGACATGACCAAGAAAAAGTTCTTGGTAAGTTACATAAGAAACCCCCTAGTTTTACTTCTCTTTCCATATCCTAGTAGTGTAGGCCTCAATGGGATCCAGTGGGGGTAATATCCTGGAATATAATAATGCCAAAAAAAAAAAAGGATGAACACCACAAGACAAAACACATGCACACAAAATCAATACTCTAAATTTCAGGGCTCCTGGTTGCTCGAACAACTGGCAGGAAATGCATTGGTTTCAGTGCAATAAAAGGTCAGAAGAAATACTTGGAAAATATGAGCACAGAAAAACTCACATAAAAGCAAGTAGTATTGTCTCTGTGTTGAGAGGCAATGAAATGGATTGTAATAAGACACCTAGTTGTAATACAAGAGTTGGAATGGGAAAATATGCAAATATAATACAATGTACAAAAAATACTCACTTTGAGAGTCTATTCTGTTTGAGGTACAATTAAAAAGTTTTTATCAAGCTACAGCTATCCATAACCAGTTTAGGAGTTGGTTGTTCTTTAGTCATCCAAGGAAAGGAGCAATCAGTAGATGAAGTCTGGCTGATGCAGACTCCAGATAGAGCACGTCTTCAGCACTGGTTATAATTAACCACTAGACTCATTTACAACACAGTTCCTGCTTTACTCTTCAGATCTAGATTAAATTACCTAGGAACTGCTGTAATTCAGAAAGAGCTATCAGGGCAGGAAGGTCTGGAGGAGCGGAGAGACAGCCCCCATCAGAGACCCGCGGGGTGTGACCCCCTGTGCCTGCACCGCGCTCCGCTGCCCGAGTGACAGGTCCCAGCTCTCCCTGGCTCTTCCAGCTCCTCCCTTCTGGCCAGATGGACAGCACAGCTTGGACTTGGGCTCCGGCTCCAGGGGACCCGGCTCGGGGCAGAAAGCAGCCTTTTATAGCCGGCACGCCGCCGCCGCGGCTCACACCTACACACTTCGCCGCCGAGCAGGGCGCTGCTGCCGGGACCCGCACCGCCGCCCGCCGCTGCCCATGGCGCCGCTGCCCCCGCTCCTGCTGCTGCTGCTGCTGCCGGCCGCCGGTGAGTACAGCCGGGCCCCGGCCCAGGCTCGGCATCCGCACGGTCCTTCCCGGCAGGGAAGCGGCCCCGTCCAGCGGCGCCTCCACGGGCTCTGCTGGACGCGCTGCCTTGCCCGCACCCGGCCGGATGGGGCTTGGTAGCGTCGGGGGGCAGGTGGGAAGAGGGGTAGAGAAAGGAGTGATAGCAGAAACACTCACGGGAAGTGTCTGTCTGCCCACGCCGGAGAGCAGTCCCTGTGACAGCTGGCCGGCGCTCGGGCACAGCCGGGTGGGACTCCGACAGGAGCCCCCGATCTGCCGCTGCCAGCGGCGGCTGGAGCTGCACCGACGGCCCGGCCGCTGCTCAGCCCGCACCTGCACACGGGAGCGGCGCTGGAGGGGCTCACAGCACTTCTGGGAAGCTCATCTGTAATGTACAACGAAGTTCCGTGTTTCAAATCAGTTTGCAGTTTGCACGTGCAATAACAATCTTTCTATAAAGCCAGTATCGTTACCCCCCACTCTTCTCCGGGTATTGGAGTGAGCTGTCGTGGAGCACTTGAGTTAGTAAGCATTTCAGAAGCAGGAATTGCTGGAACTGAGATTGCCAACAAAACCCTAACTGGGTTATTCTGAAAAATGAGTCAGTCTTCATGAGTAAGTTATGATGTGAGAATGTAATTAAAGGACCCCTGCCTCATACCTTCACACAGCCAATTATTCACTTGGCAAATATTTAATTATTTTTTTGTCTCCTACATCCCATTTATTAAGCAGTATTAAAGACCGCTTGTAACGATTCACAGTCCATTTCCTCATAGGTTTTCTGCAGTATTCATCAGTACAGTATCTGAATATACTAATTTCTCTGAAACTTTATTATCGTCCCTCTTTTTCAGATAGGTAGGTGGGCTGGCACAAAAAAACCATCCCCTAATTTTAGGTTCCAATGGTGACATAGTAGAATCCAATTTTACCTATAACTACATAAAATTATGTGGAACTTCAACTGCTCAAAGCCTAGTTGTCACTGAGTACTGTGGAAGTTTGGTACTCCAACCCCAGGATATTCAGCAGGCTGGGAGCCTACTATTAGTAAACATCAACAGGCATTGTTTTAAAGTGATTAAATTAACATCATGCTGAACCTTTGTGACAGCTGTAAGGCTAAAATCCTATATTCCAGAATAGCAATCAGCTGCATTAAGTAAAAGATTCTCTTGCACTTTTTTTAATTATACGTTCCTACGCACTTGCAAATTCACCACACCAAATCTTGCAAATAGCAGGATCCTAAAGAAAAGAGCCTCAATTCATTCCTAGAACAGATTCTGGGCACAGAATGGAGCAGGGTCTGGGGGAAGGCAGTTGTGTGATTAAAGCCCATAAGGTAAGGTGCTTGCATAATGGGGCTGACTTAGGGCCCCACCAAGCTCCCTGCCCCAGTTCTACTTCCTGACCTCAGATTGCCCCTATGATTCCTCCTGCATTTTGATCATCCTCCAGACTTCATCCTTTGCATGGCACAAACCTCAGCAAAAACATTAAGGAAAGCAATGAAATCACTGCTTCTGCCAGCTTGGAGTGCTCATTACGGAGAGCCTGGCTGCGCTCCGATAGCTCTGAGTCAGGCACCTCAGTCACCCACTCCGTGGGCAGTGAGGAGCACGGGAAATGCAATTTACCTGTTTCTCAATTGGTCCAAAGTATCAAAACAGGCAAATTCAACCTTTCAAAAACTGTACATGTGACCAGAGTTTGTGGAGATAGCATGTAAGTTGTCTGGACAATAAAATGAGGTGAAAAAGGCCATTCCTGATGGCTTATGAAACAAGAGATAAACATCTAAGCAAAAACTAAGAGGTTTCTATAAGCCATACAGTTCTTTTTTGCAAGATCTTGGAGATGCATCAGAAAGTCTGCTTATTCTCAAGTTTCAAGTTCTGAACTACTGGAGCACTATGACTGCATAGAGATATCCCTATGGGAAATTTTACACATATTTAACATCAAAAAAATGTTTCTGTACCCTCAGTCTTTGGAAGAATGGCTTAAAAATTCTTTTTAAACCTATGAAAGAGTATACACTGTATTAGATGCTAATAATGTAGTTAGGTGTCATAATTATGCAAAGTTGTACATCTCAATAAAAATGTGAGTATGTATCTGGAAAAATAATCATTATCTTTGCAATGAGCCCATTGCAAAGAGTAAAACATTATAGGAAATATGACCTTTCACAAAAAATTAATGTGTTTCTAATTTTTTCCCTGTTTGCATATGGAAATTTAAGGGAGTGGATTTTTAAAATACTTTATAAAGCAATGAAATCAAAATAAATGCAATCTGGCTCACTCCCTTTTTCCCCACCTACAAGGTTGTGTTTGACAGAGCTGCACACAATCTGCATGACAAAAACCAAAAAACGGACTAGACATTGAGGGGCAACGCTGCTCTTTCAGAAACACATAATCAAACCTCTCATTCACAAAGTCTTCATAAAAACAAACAAAACCACACAGAAGATTAAAAAAACTTAATAAAAAAAATTTGGAAATATGCAGAACATCACTTCAGTCTCTAACTGTATTCCACAACAGTTCTGATAAAACACTTTGGAGATTTTGTTATATTGCAAACACACTAATGCTATCATCATCATCAACATATTGATACTCTGATTGTTTCCATAGTTCTATGCACTCTCAGATGATATTTCAATGCTTTTATTAACTCAGGTCATAAAGCTGTTGTGACAGAGTATTGTGTTCAGAGTATCTATGGTACAATGCCATGCTAGTTTACTGGATATCCAGATGCTGTAACACAAATAAATTACAAGGACAGAAAGTTTCTGTCCTTTTCTTGAAGATACATAGCATATTATACTTGAGCTCCTCAGGTACCAGACAGTTCACCACTTCTACTTGTCATGGATTTAAATCAAGGGACTGGGAATTGTCCAAAGTTAGCAAACAACACTCTGATGAAATCAGGAGTATGACTTGGAAATTCTTATTTTCTTCCTGACTTGTATCTCTCCTACACCATCCTTCCCCAGTTGCCAGGAACTGAGCCACAATGTAAAAATTCTTCACTTTTTCAGAATCCCCAAGGTCATGCAGAGCAAACCCAGGTTTGCCATTAACCATGGTTCCTCCAGACATTACTGGCTATCTACAAGAGTAACCATTACTAAACAGTGAAGAGTATAACCAGTTGCTATTTCTAATGCTGCAGCCTTATTGCAGGGTTTTTTTCAGCTCAGAATTTACTGAACCTGTACTGACAATGAACATAACACTTTCAATGCTATCATAAAACTTATCTGTGTATAACCAAACGGATGCTTCTGCTACCCAGAACCAAATTTTCACACTAAACATACAGGCAATATTCTGGAACAGAAGCCATGCACACCAGATACTCTTCACTATCTTAACAAGGAGGTTTAGTGCAAACTCAGCAGTTTTGAGATGAAACTGCCATTGACTACATAGAAAGGAAGCTTTTCTTAATTCCTCAGGATATGATTGCTTTTAATCAATGGCCAAAGCTGCATGTGCAAGTTTAAGCACCCTTGTTTCAACACTTCTGTCCCTAGATCACATGCCCAAAAAGCAGGAGGGACAAGATCTGGGAGTGGTCACCAGTCAAGAAAGTACTAAATGCTACCTCAGGATTCTTCTTGAAGTGTTTTTTTACCATTCTCACACACAAATCAATTAACTTCTAAGTGAGGTGATTTCATGAGGTGTTTAAATTCCATTGTTTCATGAAATTACAAGTGTCGGAGGTCACCAGCATCCCACGCATTTCAAGTTACTCAACTGTGCTGGGACCAGTATTTTTTCTGACAGATTTTCCATTAACTGATTACAGTTAATCATAGAATCTATTATAATATAATAGATTAAAAAAGATTATTATGCTATTATAATAGATTATGTGATTATACAGATTATATAAAAATTGCATAATCATACAGTTATTTTGTAGGAAAATAACTATCAAAGCCTTCAACAACAAAGTCTAACTATTGTTTTTCTACTGTCTCCCTCACAGGTGTTATCACTTATAAAATCTTAATGTCTTTTGCAATCTGTACTTTGTAACCAGTACTGGGAGTCTTGGTTTATAAACTGCTTTCCTCTTACCAAAATAAGTAATTAGTGTCTAACCAGGAACCTTGTAAAACTAATTTATTTTGTAGTCATTCAGCTTCTTAAAATTTGCTGTGAATAGCCTGGAGCCTGTACTGCAAGGAGAGGCTGCCCATTCCCATTAGGGGTCTTCAGTGTTTTAGTTCAACCTTTCAGGATGACGAGAACCCCTAAAAATGTCAGAGTCTCAACAGTTTTCTGCTGCTTGGGACCTCTTCCTTTAGTACTGGTGTGATACAGTTAAAATATAGTTCCTAAAGAAATCTTTGTTATGGAGAAATAATAAGTGAGAATCACTTACACAACAACCCCAAACAAAAGTAAACAAAAAAATGACCAAACCCCATCTTTCTAATTTCCCCAGAAATGACTCCAAGCACCCACCTACCCATTTCCCTTACATCCACCACACCATCCCCACCAGTTATTTGGCTGCTTTTTCTAAAACTGAGGAAAACCAAAACCCTATCATAAAGGACCTATTTGTTCCAATGTAAAGCACTACATTCACAAAATAACATGGGCAAAATTGCATGTTATGTTAAAGAGAAAATACTGCAACCCTGGGGCAGTTAAACTTAGCAGATGGCTGGGCCTGGGCCATGGAACACATGCTGGCCCTCACCAGTTTGAGGACTGGAAATGACTGAAGTCTGCCATCATATACTCCATGGGAGGAAACCACTGCAGCTGTTCTCAGTGCTCAGTGTTCTGCTCACTATGGACTGCAGGAAAAGGGACTGGGTCAAGCACTGTGGCTCCAAAGTGTCAAAAATGAAACTGGAATATTTTCAAGTACTGTCATTTATTATCAATGCTTAAAAAAACCCAAACAATCCCAACTATTTTATGTTTGCATGATGGGTTCAATAATAGTTTTTCTTCCACAGCTTATAAAGGCACTTTTGGGGAAGCCCATCATAGAAATCGAAGAGGAATTCTGGAATTAGCTGGAGCCATCAGATGCACCACAGGCCGCTCTCCTTTTGCCTACCTACGCTATGGATGCTACTGTGGCCTGGGAGGAAAAGGATGGCCCAAGGACAGAGTGGACTGGTGAGATCAACTGTTTATATGAGTGATTAAGTTCTGAATGCAGATGACAGATAAAAGGACTGAAATATAAATTAGGCTTATTAGGACAGGGAACTCAGTTTAAACACACCTCAGATTGCTAAGAAACTCTGCAGCATTCAAATTGTGTTTCTGTAGATCTACATGACCTTGCTCTTAATTCAAATTCTCATTGCTTTAATAAAGGATTCACAGTACAACAGAGTTTCTTTGCTGTTGCTGTTTGGCAAAGAGCTAAATAACTAAAGTCTTGTTGGAGAAGCTTTAAAGCTCAAACATTGAAGCTATCAAAAGTAAAATTTTTTTTAAAGGCAATTAAAAAGCATTCAATTTTACTATCTTCCATGTTATTAGTATAAAAAATAATACATTAAAAGTTATGCAAAATTCAACCTGTTGAAAAATAATTCTAGAAACCAAACTTTTCCATTTAGTACTAAATCTCAGCATCCTGACTATCATCAATGTAATTTAGAATTGAACATTAGCTGACAAGAAGATGATTTTCTGGGTTTTGTTTTGTTGTTGTGTGGTTTGGTTTGGGTTTTTTTTAAAATTTCTATGCATGAAATGGAGTTTTTGAGCTGTGTTGTTCAATTGCTGTGTACCACAGGATCTTTACACAGGGATTTGTGGGGAATGACCAGGTAATTACTTAATAAGCATAGGAAAACTGGTAATTGCAAAGTGAGAGCTCCCAGCATTGACTTTTCCTATTGCAGACACAAATTCCTCAGGCAACCTAAACACCATCTAAACACCACGTGCTTACTGTAATCTGATGGCTTTAGGCTACCAGAAGGAAACTGAATGAATGAATGAATGAATGAAGACTGCCTTTGTGCATACACCCTGTTCTTCCACCAAGTCAGAAAGAAAGGGTCTAATTAGTTTGCAGCAAAAACTTACAGGCTGCCTAATTTCAGGTCCTTGTTACCTCCCCCATTTGGTATTCTGGGCTTGCAGTAACTCCACACCAGAGACACTACACCAGCGTATTTTAATGCCTTTTTAAAAAGCATTAAAATGTCATTAATTCTTACCTGTACTGTTCGGTTTCACAGTGCCATAGAAAGTCTATAAATTCTTTGTGCCAGTTATGACAAGAACAATTTTGAAGTAATAATTTTGAGCAACTTTCCAAATTTTCTGATGATAATGAGCTAACAGTTCATTTTGTAGAAGGGGCTAGGAGGAAGGCATATATAACTGAGAATGCTTTGAAGATTCAACTAGCTCAATGTGTATCAGACATTAGTCTCATCACTAATTACATTAAAAAGTAGTAATTTTTTCCAGGTGATCTAATAAACAATTACTCTGGTTCGATTCCTGAGCAGGTAATGGTTGTACACTCACTGATGTTGACTGTTTTATTATTTCATGGCTGCAGTAACCCACTGATAAACCCCACCCAGATTGTGTGACCATAAATCACCATTTCTGTTCCTCTCAGGTGCTGCTTTCACCACGACTGCTGCTATGGTAGGGCAGAACAAGCAGGTTGTCAGCCAAAGACTGAAAGCTACCACTGGGAATGCAAAGACAATTCTGCTGTGTGTGGTGAGTGAGCACTTGGGAGTTTTTTGGTGTTGGGTTTTGGGGGTGGGTTGTTTGTTTTGTTTGTTTATTACTCCGACAGATTATCTCATTAGAAAGGTATTTTCTCAATTAACTGTAAAACTCAGCTTACTATCCTTCCTTTTGTGACTTTTTTTGCCAGGATACACTGTGCCTCCAGAAAGCACAGCTAAACCCACCAACTGAATGCAGTTGTTTCTTCTTAATCCACCCCTACTGACTGACATAAGCAAACAAAACTGTGATCTAGAAGCATCTATTACCTTTTCAGAAAACACAACCAAAACCCTCCTCCTTTTACTGAGCATTTACATTTGTTGAGGTACCCATGTTATGCTACTCCCTGCAGGTCTCCAGCTGGAGAGCAACTAAAAACAGGAGACAAAAAAATTGTAACAGTTTAAAAAGGATTTTTTTCCCTACTTGGCAGAAAATATTTCACACCATTTCCAAGTTTATAATGGACAAGATTTTGGCATATTTACCCTGATCAGTTGCACTGATAGCTGCAATTTATGAATGAATCCGTAATTACAGTTTACAGTTTCAAACAATGAGGTAATTAAATATTTTATGAGTATGTTTATTTCTGGAAGTTAAATTAACAAATATTAATTTGAAAATATTTACATAATACAAGTGTACAAATTACAACAGATTGCTGACCACATCCTGACAAATTTTGTTTGTTCCTAAATATACTTGCCATGCTGAGGTAAGGGAAGGACAAAGAGATCGCAAAGAAAGAAAAACCCCAAAAAATAGTTAACAGGAAAAAGCAGCTTTTCTTTTACATCATTTGTTCACAACTCCCAAAATTTTAGCAAATGCTTTCCAATATACCTCAAAGACTGATTGAAACTGTAGCTCCTCACAAGTCCCCAACATTTGCTAAGCTTTTTTCTTCTTCTTGTCACATTTTTGTATTAGTTTTTTGTTTGTGTGTTGTTTGGGGTTTTGTTTGATTGTTTTGTTTTTAAAATCAGGTGCTAGGTCAGTTACTTTGCATGTCATTTTACGCTTCTACCTAGAATGCAAATGAGCTTGAGAATTGGTTATTATTTGCACTACAGAAATGCAAAAACCCTTACATAAACTAATATAAAACAAGTCTGAGTTTCTGACTACAATGGTTTAAAGGCAACACAGTTGGCTATTCACAGAGAACACAAAAACCTCCCCTTTCCTAACTCAATTTAGAATTTGCCTGACCTGAAAACAAATGAAAGTTTTGACATACCTCCTTTCCTCCTTCACATTCGACCTTTACTTTGCCCAAGTGTCTACCTCATCCAGAATCTCCACTTGCTCATTTCTTCCCCTGCCCCAGATGTACAAAGCATCTTCTCTCACACTAATTAATCACGTTAACAGTCCACCCTTATTTAGCTGTAAAGATTTTGCTCCTGACAATATTTAAAATACCAGCCAAGATAGCAGGCTTGTTGTCAGGAAACAAAGTGTAGCATGGAGAAGATAAAGTCTGGAGCAATACCAGAAGAAAAATAGAAGAAGGAATAGTTCTCAGTTAACATGTTTTGATTTTTTATCCTATCATGTTGTTCATGCTACTTATGCTATTGAGTAGCTCTTAGGGCAGCTAGTTGCAGCATAAACATATATATGCATTAAGAACACTTCCATTTCATGGCAAAATTTGAGTTCATTCACAAAACTGAACACTTGTTCTGCTCCTGGACAAATCTCAAGCAGAGATTTGGCTAAGCTTTTAAAATGGTAAACACTAAGACAAAATGTAATCAATTCTTCAGTTTACAGGCAGTTACAGAGAGAAAAAACCACACACTTCTGGGTTGGCACACTGAAACCAAAATATGTTGCTGTAGAAGAAAATGTTCATGCCAAGAAGAAATGCTCATGCCAAGAAATCTGTTAAGTTACAACACTACAATTATAAAACAAACATGACAAGACATGGATTTTATCACACAAACACACTTTACCTAACTTCTTACTGAACAAATTAATAAAAAAAGGTGGGCAATTTAGGCTGGACATGGAACATCTTTGCATGACATGTATATATCCCATATATTATTTTTAATGCTGTATCCTACAGTAGATTATAAAGGGTATGTGAATGGAGGAAGTATCTTCCCAAAGTCAAGTTTCACTAGAGCAAGAGGGAAGGCACGGAGGGTCACATACCACTTTCTAAAGAGGGACCAGTTATCAGAGTTCCTTTATTAAAAAACTGGAAGAAGAGTATTTAAGTCTTTATCTGGCTATTGTATTTTCACCTGCCAAGATCGGTGATTAATGACTGATCCACAGGTTCTCAGTCTTACCAAAGTTCAGTACAGTTCCTATTGCACTTGAAATCTAAGAGGCATTGTTGGGGAAATACGGAACATGAGGGAGCAATTCTTGTATTCCATTTGGTATTTTTAATTTCTTCAGACTAATATCAAACTTTTTGTGGTTTTTTTTCAGACTCACTAGAAGATAAATGTCAAAAGATGGCATGTGAATGTGACCGTGAAGCTGCCAAATGTTTTTCTAAAGCTCCCTACCATAGAAAATACCTTTTGTGGCCAGACTTTATGTGTGGTGAGATTCAGCCTTTGTGTAGGTATTAGATATATAACTCTGTATATATTTAAATCTAAAACGACTTTTTTTTTTTTTGGTCACAGTAATGACAACAAATGATTTTCCCCTTTCTTGGTACTCCTTCATGCCACCTCAGTCTCTCCACCCCCAGAATGGCCAAAGTAAACATTTTTCCTCTTATTTACCTTCTCCCATGCACTTTTATTGACTAAATAGAAATGTGAGTTTATCAGCTTAAGGAGAAACCGACAATATTGATTTTTGTTTATAAACAGATTCACAGATTTTTCAGATTCATAATATCATTTGCTGTGAACATTTTATCCCCCCTCCACTGGCTGTAAGATACACGTTAGTGGAGAAGTTTGATTTGTATCTTAGCATTTGTTAACTTCGAACTGACTGGAAAAAGTGCATGAACTGACAGTGTCAGCACAAAGAGCCCTCTCATCTACATTAAACACTTATAAAGCCTAATTAAACTGTTGAATCTCATTCACCTTAAGTAATCCTACCTGCATTAAAGAAAGCCTAATATAATTATTTTTTTCTAGCATTTACTTTTTAAATAGTTTTCTAAACAGCTGCTTATTTGTTATGGCTCAAGCTCCTTACTCTATGTACACCCTTAATTTCCTGTAAGCACAGGGAGGAGTTCTACCCTTAGAACTTAAAAGCCAGATTTAAAAATGCAAATGCAAACTATCACCAAAACAGAAGCATGAAAAAATGTAGAAGTCGTTGGGACCAACTGGCTTTCCCACAAGTGTTTGATCCTGCACAGCAAGGGTTTATGAAGTTCAGAAGTGTACATAGCTCATCAGGATGTAAAGATAGTTTTGGCTAGGGTCACTTCATAGACGTTTTTAACCGTCTGGGAGGAGAAATCAATACCCTGAATTGCTCTCCCAGAATAATACACTTTTTTGTAACTGCTAACTTTAACAGTTATAGAGCCAGGAGCGTTTTATGTCCACTTTCACCCTTCTCAACTTACTCAAAGATGCAGGGCTAGTGCACAAGATGCAGGTGCGCACAAGTCAAAGCTAATGACATGTACTTCAATATTAAAAAAAAACCAACAAAAACAAAACCAAAACCAAAACCCGAACAAAATAACCCACCTCTATATGAATAGTGAAGATTTCAAAAGAGAGCTTTAATCTTGAAAAATATTCATAGGCAAATTCAGTTCATATTACTGACACAAATGAAATAAACAAAACAACAAACCAATGCAGAATGCAGGGGGACAAAGCTCTCAAAAAAATCTTACCTTTTGCTTCAGTCAAAAGAACATACATTAACAAATGTCAATCCTGCTTACACGAAATAACTTTCCAGTCAATATTTGCTCACAGACGTAGACACACACATTATATTGCCGTAAGTAATTACAGTGTCAGGTCACTTTTCCAAAATAATCCTTTTTAAGAGATAACCCTGAATTTAAGAATTAGCAACAGAATTCAAGAAGAGAGAATGAAAGGAGTTATTGATGAAGTCTAACTGATCTGAATAAAAATTTTGCCATGGTAATCACCACATTTTCCAAGACATACAAAAATTCAACCAGTCTTTGCCTTCAACTGCAGGAATTTTGGAACAAACTCTACTGTGAGACTGTGTATAGGGTAGTTACAACTTTACATGTAAAGAAGACTGAAATAAATCAAGCTTATCCCGGAAGGACATTCCTTTGGTAAACTTAAGTTGAGGAACACACTGCTGGTATGAAATGCTATGTTTAAAAAGAAAAAAAAAAGAAATCACTGAAACAGTGCAGAAGACAATGATTTTAAGGCAGGCTTGAAAATACACAGAATGCTCAGGACAGAATAAAGAAATTTATCTGACCAAAAATAGGGTGAGATGACTGTATAAGTTTTACATGGCTATACAGGAATGTGCATTTTTTTTTTCAACAGAAAATTTTTTTTCCTTCATCCTCCAATTTGGAATCAGCTGGTTTAAGAGTAACTTACCTTAAAGCTTTTTTGTATATTTAAATTAACATAATCCACCATTTTCATTGCCACATACATAAAGAAGAAAAGCAAAGTTTATTCAAAATGTCCACTTTTAGAAGCTAAACAGCTCAAAAGTTCCAATGCCAATCACTGCACTTGTGTCTCCAGACGCCTAATCTCTGTAACCACAAGATCAATGTTTATAACTGGGTTAAAATACAAGGCCCAGTAAAACAAACAATTGCAGACAAACTGAGGAATAAAAGGCCAAAAAATGGCAACAAAAAGTCCCTGGGTTGAGATTTTCCAGAAATGTCTCCACATTCTGTGAGGAATAGTCCTGTGAGAAAGGAAAAGGAAAGGCTTAGAGGAACTTTCTGGTTTGTTTTTACCCAGTTCTAAGAAAAGCTAATAGGTGCTGCAGCTTTAAATTACTTAGCCCTTACTCAAGTACCTGTAAAAAACACCATTTTGCACTCCAGGAAAAACTTTCTTAAAACCCAGTAGCACCAGATTTAAAGGGAAGCACTAAGTCAGTGCACTTAGACCCCAAAGCCCAGCACGTTCCAGTGCCACATCCCAGCTCTGCCTCAGGTTGTCCCACGTTCCCTGCGCTGTTCTGGGCACGTTCTGCCCTCTATCGGCTGGCAAAGGGAAAACCCACTAAACACCAAAACAAGAAATTTCTCCCATACAATTTGCAAAAACTGGAAATAAAAGATCCCACCAACTATGAATATTAATATGCTTGAATTAAGACTGAGGTAGTAACAGAAAACAGAAATCCTGATAAATTATCAGAACCAGTATCAGTATAACTAAACTTACTTATGATTCTGAGGACTCATCCTGTACTAACTACACTGTATCATGACTGAATTCTGATGCACTTAGTTATCAACTGACAGCTAACACCAGACACCCTAAGAGGCAGTTCTCAAGGTAGGGTTAATATCTCCCAGTGGTTAAGAACATGCCTGTTACTGTTTCTGCATTTGCTACATCTGACCAGTAAAACGCCCTGTAAGAAACCCTTGGAAGCATTCACAGAAATAAAGGTACTCAAGAGCAAGCAGTAGCATATGTGGTAATTCAGATTCACATGTTGTTATTAACCTCAGAGTTCGGGTTAGACACTCATTTCAGTGAGCAACCGTGAAATTGTAAGACTGTTACTTTCTTTATAAGGCCATGTATTTCCTACCCTCTTCCACAAGCTCAGTAAGACTTACTTTAATTCTCTTCTTGACCAGAGCCTCCAAAAGGAGAAAAATTCCAAAACAGAGAGCAACATGGCATTTACAATTATAAATCTTGATGTCCAATAGTGCACATCTAGCCAATCCCAAGCAAATTCAGCTATCAGCTGGTATGGCAAAAATAAATACTTTACAATGAATTCTCTCCATTGCCTCCAAGAAGGATCTTTAAGGTCCTGTAAATTAGGATAAAAAGACTGTTAATCAATTTTCTATTAAACAGACTTAATACTGGTTTATTTCCACTAGTCTTTTGTTGAAAAGCTGGGGCTTTTACACACTGAAAGCAGTAATTTATCTTTATTATACTTGCTAGTAGGTAATACTGTAATGCAGTAATTTTCACTAGATTAGAACATCACAGACAGCCAGACCTGATAATGCCATTTGTTAAAATACAGGTAATTTGAGTGAAGAGCCTTTCTGTAGTCATGTGAACTTCAGAAGAATCAGTCTCACACATTTAAAGTCTTAAAAGCCTTGAATCCATCCTATTAAAGGTAATGGTTCCAACAGTGGTGATTGCATACAATAAAACCAAGGAACTTACTCTCTAGGTTTGTTGTTTTTAAAGTTGTAGTGTAAAGAGATGAAATGATGAATAATTACATCATGTTTTTACATTGCTAGTCTTGAAATGCTTATAACTAACTCAAGTAGCATATTTAATGTTTTGAATACTTACTAGCAGTTTTGTGACAGTATCTTCATAGTTGTCTTCTTGCATAGGACAAATTGTGTGGATGAAAGGTAGGAAAGCTTCTGCATAATCAAACAAATATAGGTATAACATACTGAGTCTTGGAGAACTCTTCAGTGCATACAGAAGAAAGAGTGATTTTCCTGGGTTTACAGCCTAAAAGGTATCAAATTATCAAGTTTCAATCAGTGAAAAAATAAAGTGAAAGGGACATGCGAGTTCTTAGATTTACTGACAATCATTTTTCAAAGGATTGTTTTTCAAATACAACAGTTCATTAAACTGACTAGTTTTTACACAGGTAATTCCACTACCTTAACACTCCTCCTGGCTTTAAGAGAATCTTCTTTTAAAGATATTATTTTAAAAATAGTTAATATACATGACATGACACACTTTATATAAAATTTACCTTATATTCCCAAAGGTTCTGTGGTGGTTTAACACCCAAAGTTTTCACACATTCCAGTTCTGCCATAATAGCTCTCCTATGGTTACTGTTCTCTACACTGTAAGGCTCTTTGGTGAAATCCTCCTCAGTCAGTGTTAGGAGGAGTCTACAAAAGCAGAAGGATTCAGAAGGTAAACAGTGCCTATTCACCAAAAAGATATGACTAAAAAATACACAACTGCATACTGAAACATTAAGCTACTGATACAAGGTAGCACCTTTTGGGTTAAAGGATCATAGAATACTTCGGGTTGGCAGGGACTTTAAAAGATCATCATTACATTCCATATCAAGTGTTCTACACCAACTGCATCTGAGAGCCTGGGTTTTAAATTTCCTTCTTTTCCAGTTTCCTCTTGCCTGCTTTCACCATGGCTCTTGGGCGGAATACATATGCATATAGCACGTGCATATTTCCATAGGAAAGGAAAAGTGGAAGGGGTGGATAATTCATCAGTAGAATTTTACTCTCAGTATCATTTCAGTCTGCATTGTCAGCATTTTAAAGAGTTCTTCGAAAACTATCAGGTAGCTTGGTAAGTATCTACTACTAAAAGTTTTCAACAACAATCGTTAAAATGTCTTCTGAAATTTATTCTGATGTATCAACAGAATATTCCCACAATCTATGTAACAAAGTATGATCATTTCACAACAAGCCATCCCTAATGAATCTATCAGTAGTCCAATCACGATAGTTGTCCTTGACCATCAGGCCTCTCACCTTCCATTTACTTTCTCCAGCAAAAATCTTTCTTTGTAATGGGAAGCCCATGGGCCCAGCTGCTCTAGCCAGAGTATCACTTCCTCAGCAGTCCACTTAGCAACAGGCTTGTGGACAAGAAGATCATCTTCAAATTCTCTGCTACTCCAGTGATAGCCAAGTAGAACTACCTACAGGTAGATTAGAGATAAATAAACAAAGATCTTTTACCTGCAAAGCAAATGCATTAATAATATAAATAAGCACACAGTAAGGGGCTTGACACATAGAATCTTCCATTTCATGGAGACTAGAATATTCAGGTTGTAAGAAAGTATCTTGAAGTTTTACCCACTGACTTCCATTTGCTGTACTCTGCAGTTGTAGCTCCTGACAGACAGCTCTGAAGGCCCCTTTACTTACTCTGCCCAGCTGGAGTCCCTTCTGTCCTGACAATCTTTTTTCTGTGCATGTAATTCAAGAATATTTGACTGCATGCTTAATTAAGCAAATAGGGAAAACCAACCAGATGAAACTTACTGCTACACAAGTTAAAGCTGTCAGAACGCCTGAGAAAAACCCTCCTCCTTGAGGATTAATTCTTCTTGTGTTCGGAACTGTAGGCATCTGGTCATTCCCATATTTTTGGAAAGTTGCTAAGCTGTGTGCTACATCACTGTTTTGTTGAATATCTTCTTTTCTTTGTTCAATGGCATCAGAAAACAGCTTTTCAATAACATCCCTAATAGGAAAAATATTTGTCATTATACTGTAACCATTGAGGCTTAATATTCAGAAAAGGGACTAATCTTTGGATTTGTGTTTTCCAGCCTCTACTGAAGACTATCATCTTTGAAAGAAAGAAAAAATTAGTTATTAAAGCTTAGTAAACTTAAAATTATAATAGTCACGGCCAAACAACATTTTCCTTAGCTTCTAAAGCTAAAATACCACATAACTCCCAAGGAATTTCTTAGATAAAATTAGAATTCTGTGTGCTACTGGCAAGCCTCAATTATTCAGAAGTGCTAAGCAAAACACAACATAAAAGCCTACCATCAATCCTACCATCTATTTATTAAAATACTATTAACTCCAGATAAAGTATTATTAAAAAAACAATTTGTGGATAATTCAAAACAGCAAAGAGATGTTTCTAGCTTTGTTCTGCAACATGATCACATTTCTTCCAATAAACAGTACCTAGTACAGAAATAACTACACAATTATCCAAGATCAATCTAATTTAGAATTATTAGAAAACAATCAGCTATATTAGAAGATTCAGAATCCCGCCGCTCCATCTCCCAAAAAAGTTAGAAGGGGGGAAAGCCCTCCCCCCAAACAAACCTCCTCCCTCAAAACAAAAGCAACCAACCTGCCCCTTAATTTCATCTGCTTGAATAGTTCATTACAAGTGCAGAAGCTGAAAATCTTCAGGATCTAAATTCATTTGCGGCAGTTCAGATTACCAATAAACTAAGAAAATCTGCAGCAAGCTCAAGAAACCAGACAGCTAATTTCGGTGGTTTCATTTATGCAAAAATGGCATTCACAAAATAGTTCACTCACCTGAGGAGGATGTTGACTTTGGGGAATCCTTCCCATTTTTCTCTGCATTCAGGGCATTCATTCTTCTTGGACGACACCCACCACAAGGCCAAGCAATGCCTACAGAAGCTGTGCCCACAGTTGAGGGTGGTGGGATTGACCAGAATGTCGTAGCAGCAGTGGCACAGGAACTCACTGACTGATATCTGCCGATCTGGGCCAGGAGTAGCACACGGCTCACCTTTTGCCCTCTCTGTTTCCCCTCGTAAACTCTCATCTTCTTCCATTTTCTTTTATGCCTTACACAAACAGAAAGCTCTCTTAGATCTTCAAACCAGATAAGGCATTACTTCTGCAAAGCAACAAGAAAAAAGCTATTATAGAAGTTGAGAATTGTAAGCAATGAGATTTATCATTGCACTGCTTTTGTCACTCGGATGGTTTTAAACTTTTTAAGTAACTCAGCCCTCTCCAAAATGAAACATGATCTACTTTTTCAACAACACATTCATTGCTAACTACAATCAAAAACAGATTCTAGATGTAAACATCTGGGCTCAATCTCCCCATACTTTCTTCTCCCATGTTACAAAACACATGAAAGTGAGACAAAATAACTCACCATGATTCACATGACTTTTGACAGTATCTTTAATAAAGGTTATAGTAAAAGACACCAGTCAAAGGAAATATTATTAGAAAATACCATCAGAGGATACATAATGATCTAATTTACTTCATCCCTCATCTTTCCAAGCATATGGACAAAACATTACTAACAGAAGTCAATGCTAGACATTGCTGGGCAATGTTAAAATAAAAGTTTGATCAACCAATTCATATGCTTCAGAATCATAAGGGATTGATCTGCACACCTTCTCAAAGGCCTGAACTCAACATTAACTTTACTTGTAGTCACTTTGTTAGTCTAATAGAAAATGCACAGGTAAGAAGAGTTTAAGATGGTACCAAGCTTACCAAAAATATAAACCTATTTGCTTGATGTTCCTACTCCATTCTCTTACATAGCAATATATAGTTTCTTAAGAAAAACACTGATCCAGACCACTCACTCATCACTCATGATATGTTAGAAGATACCAAGAAAGACAATTTTCTCGTCAGGCACTATCAAATCAAAATTCAATTACATTCTCCACCATGTGGCTCCTGCTTACTACTAACTTACCAATTTGCCATCCAGATCAAGCACAAAGAGGTAAGCATGCAAGCAGGTAAAGAATAAAAGTTAAGAAAAAACCTCAAGTACCGAAACAGAAACCAATAGTCCAATAGTGAAACTAAAATCCTCAGACTTACAAACCTGTATTTCCCTGGCAAAGCCCAGGCTGTTGGCTTTCTAAAACACAAACCTGAAACAGCACTTATAAGAGGAGAAATAAAAACAAGATTTTGCTCCTAAAAACATTCTTCTAGTTTTCCTGAAAGACAGAGGCAACAGGACTTCTGTGGAAAATACAGGAAAAATACTTCACCGCCCAGTCTGCGCCAAGTAAGAGCCAGCAGCAGAGTAATTCCTAGCTCCTCTCCTGTCTCTTCCCAGCTCCAGCTTCCTGCCCTCCGCGCTGCTTCCTCAGGCGCGGCACGGCCGGCCCGGGCCAGCGGCCTTTCCTGCGCGGGCAGGGCAGGGCAGGGCAGGGTCGGGCCGGCCCGGGGGGGCAGCCCCAGCCCAATACCCCTGCAGGAGGCTCGGGCCCCGCACGCCCCGGCTGCAGCCCCGGGCCGAGGAGGGGCCGGGCCGGGCCGGGGCCGCCGCTTCCGCCCCGCCCCGCCCCGCGGGCACCGCGGCTCCTCCCTCGGCACAGCCGCGGGGCAGCACCATGGCCGCTCACCTCTTCATTGCAAGCGTTTGTAATCACCGCACACGAGCACTGCTGCACTCCCGCTTCTGGGAATACACGCACTTCCATATTCCTGAGAACTGAGGTACGTTTGCTTACTGTGCCCTACGTACCCAGGTAGCCTTCCTTCGCAGAAACTCTTCAAGGCTAATTTTACAATAAAGATTCGAGGTGTATTCTCAGAAGTAAATGAGACTTTCAGGCGCTAGTTAGATTGCAGTGCTAAGGCATCCTGCACAGGGACTATTTCTACCGCATAAGACTCTATCTCTCCACACATTCACAATTACTTATATCAGTCTCTGTTCCCTTACAAATTCTTTTTGACTCGTCAAAAGAAAATGATTCACTCTGTATAACATCCTGACAGGAGGTTGTAGCCAGGTGGGGATGGGCCTCTTCTCCCAGGGAACAAGTGACAGAACGAGAAGACATAGTCTTAATCTGCACCAGGGCAGGTTTAGGTTGGACATTAGGAAAGGGTGATTAGAGATTGGAATGGGCTGCAGAGGGAGGTGGTGGAGTCACTATGCCTGGAGGTGTTTAAGGGTTGGACATAGCACTGAGTGCCACGGTCTGGTTGATGTGGTGTTTGATCACAGGTGGGACTCAATGATCTCAGAGAATTTTTCCAACTTAATCGATTCTGAGATTCTGTGAATTTTTAAAGTATCTCTGAGATGTATTTTTTTCACTGTTCAACACAGCGACATTTTTTGGAAGATTTTTTTCCAGTTTGATTCAAGCTACAAGTCCAGTTCAAATGACATTTCAGTTAATTATTCCAGCCTATTTCAAAAAAGAAAGTAATAGTCTCTCATTGTTTTCTCTCCTGTATTAGCCAATTTTTTTCCAGAGAATCAATCAGCAAATCGTTTAACTACCCTAGCATGAAAGAATTCAATCTCTTCTAGAACTGAGGGAGTTCATCTAGATCCACCTTGGTACGCAAGGTGAGAAATGCAGCCCAGAATACTCACGCCTTGTTCTAGAATATAGTTTTTTACTGCTTTTTTGTATGTTTTCACTTAGCTTCACATTTAATGTTCAGTAAAGTAACAGAACATATAAGTGTTTGATAGTCTGTGCAGCAGACTTGAATGATGTGAAAACATGGCCTTTCTGTTCTAGTTTATAAAACTACTGACATATAAAAAAGCTATGGAGTCTCAAAATAACTGCTTGTATTGCCCTCTCCCACTTTTTAGATGTTCCTTCTGCTTATTTAACAATGCATACATGTTGAAGTAAAAAATGTCTAATCTGTAAGACATAGTACTTAAATTCCTATTGAAGTACTTTATTACGGTATCTTAGTGTTTCACGTGCAGTTTCTTTTGTAGGTGAAGGAAGCGAAGAGTTCCCAGATTTGCCAGGCATTTGGGGAAAAATGTCAGGCTTCTAAAACAGCCATCGACCACTTTAAAGTGCTATGAGCACTTTAACTAGAAATTGCAGAAATGCATATTAAAAACCTGAGGAGTAACATGAAAACTTTAGGCTTCAGCCAATTTACTGCAAAATAAAAACAACTCTGCTATTTTAACTAACATCTTACTGTGAACCATTTAACCATACTAGATGATTTGCTGGGAATGTCTGTTGAATAAATAGATTATACTGAAAAGGCAAAACTTAATATTGAAGAATCCTTAAAAGCTCTCTCCACTAAATCCTGCATATTTATCTTTTTCTGTATACAGAAATTACCCCCCCACCCCAATTTGTGGAAATATTTTTCATTTGTTTTCATTCTGCTGGAATTCTGGAAAAGATGCTTTATGAGCTGTGTGAACTCCAGCCCTGCAGCACACACACGGAACTCTCCTGCCGCCCGTGCCCACAACTCCTGCCCTCTGCCCGTGTGCAGCACCTTCTCTCTGGAGCAGGTCCTCCCGCCTCAGCGCTGCTGCTGGGACATCCTGCGGGCCGCCGAGCTCTGCTCTTCTGCACCGCGGGGTCAAAGTGCCGCTTGTGACAGGAACACGCTTCTTCTGCAGTACGCCAAGACTTCCAGTTCCCCTGGACTAATCATCATTAAGGCATCGTCACTAGCAGTTCTCCACCGTCCTCCTGCTGTCCCCTAGGCAGATTCCTGTCTCTTCCTTGCTGGTGCTAGTTACACCTTTCTAGCTTTGAGAGCGAGGCCCACATCCATGACATTTCACTACACCCCACAGACCCGTGGCTGGTGTAAGACTTCTCCCCTGGCTGCAGCCACTCCGGTCCCCCTCAGAGCACGGGGCCGGCGGCCGAGAGCAGCGTTCAGAGCTGGCAGCGCCGGGCCCGCAGCCGGGCAGGGCGGCGCGGCCCTGAGGGCTCCGCCCCAGCAGGAAATGGCGGCGGCCCGGGCTCACGTGCGCGATCACGTGCGGCGCGCGGGGCGGCCCCGGAAGCGCTCGGCGGCGGCGGCGGCGGTGCCGGGCGGTGCCGGGGCGAGCTCCGGCGGGCGGGGGCGCGGCATGGAGGTGATCAGGAGCAGTGAGTGACCACCCGGCCCTGCGCCTCCAGCTCTGCGCCGTCGGCGCACAGCTGTCCCGGTGTCTCGGCAGCCCGGCTTCCTTGCCCTGGGCTGGTGGCCGCTCCGGCCTCAGCCTCTCCTGCATGACGAAGGGGTCCCCGTTTCCCCCCTCACCCGTGAGGCGCAGCCCTGAGCGGGGAGGCGCGGCCCCAAGGCTGAGCGGGCGGCGGGCAGGCCCCAAGGGGCGCCGGGCTGCCAGAGGATGTCCATTGTAGTCTCAAGTGTGTTTCACCCCTTTACCTGCAGATTTTAAGGATAACTTAAACAAAGTGTATGAAGCCATTGAAGAGTCGGACTTCCTGGCCATCGATGGGGAGTTTTCAGGTACAGTCGCGCCTGTTTTGTGATTGTGAACTGTTGGCAGTGTCTGAGGGGGGGTGGTTTGACCTCGGTGCCCGAGTTCGCTCCTATGATGTGTCTCAGGGTTGGATTGAAAAAGCTGAAGCTGAGGCTCCCACAAAGTGATTAAACCACTTGTTACATGCGCGATAGCAAGGCTTTGGTCAAAGATACATGTCATGCTCATGCTGCTTCTGCTCCCACAATAGTCTTTCAACATGACAACTGATAATTGTTGCAGCTCAGGGTGAAAAAACCGGAAGGTGTTGTATGTGCCATGAAAGCAATGGACTGGGATAAGTGAGGGAGGCCCTGCAAGTGTTTGGACACGTAAAGGCAGCACTAAGAAGTTGTGTGTTTGTGAAACCCAGAGGGTACGTGCAGCAGAGAGATGCTTTAAATAAGTACTTTGCTTTTGGGATGCAGAGTTCAGTTCATCCGTGAGACATAAATGTGAGGAAGACTAGGTTTTTTTACTTGAGGTGCTTGTGGAAATACAGTTGCTGCATGTTGCTTACAGTGACTTAAGTTATTCAATGAATCTCTGGACAACACTCTTCCCATTTTTAGTTTTGCTTTGATCCTGCATTGTGTTGTGAAGCCCGTTTACATTTGGGTGCTGGTCGGTCTTGGCCTGTTACTGACATGTTGAATAGCAGCCAGAATGACAGAACTCTTGCAGAAGAGCTTTGCTTCTAGAATACCACCATTAAAATGAATGACTTTTATGCAATAGTATTTTTCTCAACTGAAATAATTGTAACATGTACTTTAAGTGAAGATGTTTCTCTTCAATTACCAGTTGTTGCATTTCTTTGCTTTGGTTGCTGTTTGAAAAGCTTACCCAAAGCAAAATATGTATTACTTTTTCAGGGATCAGTGATGGGCCTTCAGTTAGTGCATTAACAAATGGCTTTGACACTCCAGAAGAAAGGTATCAGAAACTTAAAAAGGTAAAGTGTTTACTTGGACTAAAATGAAAACTGAAGCTGCTTTTGGTGCAGCATCTTGTGTGTGTGAGCAAGAGGAGGAAACAGAGATGGAACTTCCCTCAGTTCTTGTCTCATTGTGGAATCAAAATGCATATTAAAGTCATCTTGGGCCAACAGTAAGATAAGTAGATGGGGATGAAAACTAGTTGAAAAAATCTGGTGTGTTTACTTTAAAATTACCAGCAAAACAAACATTGGTTAAGAAGATTCACTTTACTTAATTTTGAAATGGAGAGAAATCATATATGGATGCACCCTGGTAATCTTTAAATGTGTATATATTTTATTCTTATGCAAAGTTTTCCTTTCTTTTACAGCATTCCATGGATTTTTTGCTCTTTCAGTTTGGCCTTTGCACTTTTAAATATGATGACACAGAAGAAAAGTATGTTATTCTTTTATTTCTTGTTTTCTTAATTGAGGATTTTCTAAAGTAATACTGATAAGCTGTATTGATATGTAACTCATCTTTTCTACAGGTATATAATGAAGTCATTTAACTTCTATATTTTTCCAAAACCCTTTAACAGAAATTCACCAGATGTCAAGTTTGTCTGTCAGGTTAGTAGAAAAACAATTTAATTTTGTTTGGTTAAGGTATACCCAAAACAAACTTCAACTTTAAAGATAGAAAAATCTAAGTTTCTGCATTGGGATTTTTTTCCTTATTAAAAAAATAAGCATCAGTTAAGAGCAATCCCAAAAATGAGCTTTAAGGTAATATCCTTGACTTCAGTTTTTAAATCTTGTTATGCATTGCATTGTATGGTTTCTGGAATTGGAGATAACGTTCCAAACCTGGCAAGATGATTCTGGTTTTTTCCCCTTTCTCATTGTACTTCCAGTTTCCTTGCTTTTTTAATCCTTTATTCTCATCTGCTTATCTTGCTTTCACTGCTTTCCAGACTATTGCCAACATTTTTCTGGTCTGAGATTTGTTCTCCTGAACCACATTTTTCTTTCTTCAGTTTCCTCTTTTCCCATAGTTTGTTCTTTCATCTTTAACCCTTAGCATATTCGTTATTCTTGTACTTTATGGACTTTGAAAATCAATAAGAAAAGTAGCATAGGCTAAACTCTCAGTGTCTTCTTTAGGGTCACAAACTTGGTTGTTCTTGGCTTTGGACTTTGTATAATTTCTTAAAAAGCATGAAGATAACCGAACTGATTTTTATGCCACAGCTACTTTTGCCAATTGTAAAGCCTTTTTCTCTTGTTGCAGAGTTCAAGTATAGATTTTTTAGCAAACCAAGGATTTGATTTTAATAAAGTTTTTCGGAACGGTGAGTTGTTTTGTTTTTTTTTTTTTTTTTTAATTTCTTTCAATGTCCACAAAATTTATGACATCTTTCATTATTTTCCACAAAAAGAAAAATGGCTGTCATCCATGACAGTCTTAACACCTAATGAAGTTCTTGAATTACTCTTATCCAGTCTACTGTTGTGCTGATGGTAACTCCCTTCCCAAGAATTCATTGCATAGTTCAACAGAATAGAATTCCCACTTACATGGGAGCTTGGTTGTTTATTTTTGTGTAGAGGCAAAGCATGAATAGAGAGAGTAACAAGGCGTGGAGCTGTGTAATACATCAGTGGGAATGTCTAGGAAAGGGACCAGTGCATTGTGACTGGGGCTGCTACAGATCTGTTACTGAAGTGATGCAGATAGCCAGGATAGAAGTGTCCTCAGTGCTTTTGTGGTCATCTGCAGCTCTGCAGTGCTGGGGCTCCTGCCTTGTGCAGAGGAGGCTCTTTAGTGCAGTGGTACCAGCTAACCTGGCATGTGCTGGAGGCCTGGACAGATGCACATCTAGAGCAGATGACTGAAAGGGAAGCATTTGTTTTCAGCCTTCATGGGTGTAACAGAGGCAAATGCTTGAATTCCTACACATCCCTAATTTGTCTCTAATTATGTTGAGCTTTCACTTTTTTTGTTAGGAATTCCATATTTAAATCAGGAAGAAGAGAGACAGCTAAGGGAACAGTATGATGAAAAACGGTCTCAGGCCAATGGTGCAGGATCTCTGTCATACATTTCTCCTAATTCCACAAAGTGCCCTGTTACAATTCCTGAAGATCAGAAAAAATTTATTGAGAAAGTAGTGTAAGTAACGCTGTCTAATATCCTCTGATTTTGTTAAAACTAAAATGTGAACAGCAGCAATATTTTCATATGTCGAAGCTATTTCTATTAGTTCACTGTCTGTAACAAACGCTGCTCTTTTTGTTATGAAGCATTTTCTTGTCTTTTGGGGAGAGCTGTAAACTTTCAAAAAATAAAATAGTAGATATAGAAGCAAATAATCTGTTTCTTCCAGGGAACAGATAGAAGACTTATTAAAGAATGAAGAAAGTGAAAGTTTGGAACTGGAGCCATGTACAGGGTCAGTTTCTGAAATTGCATCTCTTCCAAAAATTTTTTTTTTTGGTCATACAGAATTAGGGGAGTGGCAGGGAAGAATATGTTTGCTTGGGTTAACTGTAGCACAATCTACATTTGATTAATTTTTGAATGTTGAGAAAACATGGTGATTTATACGGGTGATGTAGTTTATTTTGAGCTGTAACTTCTGCACGTAGTGGCAAGTATAGCCAAGAAATGTCTTGTATATGTGAGCTGCCTTTTTTTACTGTTGAAGTGTTCCATAAGCGTTAGAAATGCATTTTACAAACAAATATTTCAAATCTATTGAGCTATTGGTTGTTGACTGTTGACAGCGTGTGACTGTTTTTAGTAGGTCTCCTTTCCAAAAATCTATTTAGCTTTGCAGAGTAGATATTTGGAGAGCATGATTATTTAAAAAAATTTTTTAAAAAATTGAATTTAGAAATAGTAGAACGTGGTGAAGCTGGGGATAAGGTACCATCCCTCTATCTCTATGTAGTGATCACGACTACAGAATACTCTCTGAGGGGAAGGTATGTGCATAACTGTAAAACATGCTGTAAATGCCTTTACAGTTTGGCAACTGAACATCAGAATTCAGTAGATCTCTTCCTAGCCTATAGGTTCTGATAGCAGTGACTCTTGCTTTAAAAATCTTTCTACAAATAAACACTTAGAGTCAGCTTAAACTGAAAATCATTACTAGGAAACACTCTGTAAAAGGATTGTTAGTAACATGATTGTCTTTTGGTTTTAGATTTCAAAGGAAATTAATTTATCAGACCTTGAGCTGGAAGTAAGTTACTGGTAATACTGCCTTACTATATGTTTTTAGTACTTTTGATAAGAAATCTGGGTAAGAGCTGATCTACTTAACCTTAGGGTGATTAATATAGACACTTTTTTCCTCCCTTTAAAAGAAGACTTTTGTAATGTTCTGAAGATAAAGTACATTAAACTTATTTGTGCTGATTAATTTAGATATTTTAAATCTTAGTATTTGTTTTATCATTCCTATGTAAAATCTCTGAATAGAGCAGCACAGCCTAGAATTATGTAAGAAATGCAGCATGCTAGGTTTTTGCTGAACAGAAGATGTATGTGCTTATACAGATTGTGGACTTTACCTGAAAAAATAGTAATTCTGTAGTAGATACTGGTATGGTTATAATTTTCTGTTGGATGCCAAGCATAAGCAGTTCTGATAACTTAGTATGTTGCCTAAATATATCCTTTAAGGCCTTAGGAGACACTCTAAGGCTGTAGAGGAAGATTTTCACTGTTCTGACTGCACTAGTAAGATGTGGAAAATACACAAGTCTTTTTTTTGTATGCTTAGTTAATTCAATGCTGCAGCACTGAATCTGGCACTTGAATCTGGCACTCTGTTACTTACACTGAAAGTTGAAAAAATAAAGCTTCTTTCTATAAAATGGAATCACAAAAAGTGAGCTTGAGAACTAATCTGAAAAACAGCAGAATTGTTTTCCACAATTTTTCAGTGTGGTTTTTTTGGTATATCATTAGAATATCTATTGCTTCCTGTAGCATGTAGTTTTATGTTTGTCTGACACTTATCCTTGCATCTTCCCTGAGTGGATGGAAGAATGTATTCTTGAGCTGTGTTTTTTTTAACATTCAGCAGTTGCTGTACATGACTACAGCTGTGTACACTGTGTGTATTGGAGAGAGAAAGCCAACCTGTGAAGGTAGCATGGAGATAATTAAAGCAGAAAAGAGTGAAATTATTGACTGCCCTTGTGTCCTGACCTCTTCACAGGTCGTTTTCTGTATTGAAGTGTTTTCTTGTGCTTCAGTGTTTTGATGCATCCAAGGTTTGTGGCATGAGGCAGCTTGTAAGTGAGACTGAGGCTCAAAACTGTGTGAGCAGTCAGGGTGGAGAGGACACAACAGTGTTTGGGGTGTGTTCTCCAGTACTAATATTAGGAGTAGCCAGAGGACAAGGAAGTTTGCCGGTTCTGCAGTTGTTACACAGTTGTGGTTAGTTTATTACAATGAGAGTAATTGCTACTGGTTTAGCAGTAAAAGGCAGTATGCTCTTGCTTTTGCTATCAGTTGGATGCTCTGTGTATGGCAGTACTTTGGAAATTAAATGTGACTGTGGTGGTGTGATGCGACCCTGTAGTGGAGGTGATGACATTTGAGTTAATAATTCCTATTAAAATCTACTGCTAGCAGAAAGTTCAGGGTTGTTAATAAGCCCCCAAATAAGTGATGTATTAAAGGCATGCAGTCTTCAAAGAAGCAGTCTTGGGGCTGCAAGTAAAAGAGAGCATTCTCACCAGAATTTTTGTTTTGGATTTCTTGAAAGCAAAGATTCTAGATTGTGATGAAATATCTAGATGATGTTTACTTAATATCGCTAAAGTAAGAAGTTACAGGTTCCATAACAATCGCATGGGAAATTGTGTAAATGCTAGTTACTGTTAGGTAATGTAAGGAGGCCAGTTAAACTAGCCTATTGCTTCAAATTTTGCATTATTAAAATTAAAAAGAAACTTCTAATAGTTCTTTTACACCTAAGACTTACAGTTATAATGGAACATGGAATTACTGAATCACTCTTGAGGTTTCAGTATGCTAATGCCAAGTGAATAGCTGTTAATATTTACTTTTCATTTGTTTTGATGTAGGTTTCCAAAAGGTATCCATGTGGAAACGCTGGAGTCAGATAAGGTAACTAGGCCTGTTACTGCCTCTAACATTTGTTCTGTTTAAAGGAAATTGTATTTCTCAGTTTCACCATCTCTCCTGACTTTTAGATCTAACTTGAGCTTTGTTATGCAAAACTTTTTAAATGGAATACAGTGAACTAGTTTCTAAACATTATATCTGACCAACATGTATGGTGGGCATGTATTTGTGTGGCTTAATACTACTTTTTAAATGGATAATAAAGGTGTTTTAAAGTACAGTGGATCTGACGTTCAAAATGAGGGAAAAGCAGGTTGTGACCTTAAAGGAAAAAGAGCAGCATCACATGCTGTGTCCTCACTTCCCAGCACAGATCTCTGCTTCAAAAGGTATTTGGCACAAACTATTTACAAGGAAATGCTGATAACCTTTTTTGAGAAGTAAAAAGTGGGTTTAGGAAAAATTATGTTTGGTGGATGAATCAAATACAGCCTTCTAAAGTAGGCCTATGGGAGTAGGTAATAATGTGGTGCCTACAATAGAAACAGTTGTGTTGCCAAGTAACTGCTGCTGAGGTATGACAGTTTTCTTTACAATTTAAATTTACAGCAACTTGCAGCAATCTCAAATCTGAACTTCTCAGAGTCATTCCTTAAACTATTCATTTTTTGTTTTAGAAGGAGAGATACATCGTTATTAGCAAGGTAGATGAGGAGGAACGAAAAAGAAGAGAGCAGCAGAAACAAGCAAAAGAACAGGTAAATAAATTCAGTTTCATTTGTTTATGTGAGAGGGGTAGGGTGAGAATCTTTGACTTCTCTCAGCAATGCAAAAATGTGGGATAGGGTTTAGTATCATTTCCCTTTGGTTTGCTGTGGCTGGTTGAAACTGATCTTCTAAATTCTACCAGATAACTTAGGGTTTGCAACAGAGCAAAAAGAGTTGCATGGCGCTCTAAACAATTCTAAAAAATCAGAATCTGTGGAATACTGAATGAGTATTTTGGAGTAGTGAATACCTCTTTACAGGTATTTGCGCTATCACAGAAGCGTGGCCCAGTAATAGGAAACATCAGTTTCTTGCAGAAATTCTTGAGCAAGTTGGCACATTGTTTGGATTCACAAAGAAGAAGTCTCCCATTCTCTTACAAAGCTGGCTTGCTCTTAGTTGTCTGAGTTAGTGTCCTGTACAATTAATGTGTAATTTCTCGATAGAAACACGCTGTACACTACTGCTGTGGTAACAGGCTGACCAGGAGGTCACACCTGCTATGTTCAGGAACTATCACCGTGTATGGGACTTTGTATTTTGCTTACTGAGTGATGCAAGGGATCATAAGACTGTAATTATGGAAATTCCTGATCAGATTCTTGTGATTTGTGCTTTCATATATCAAGATAAAGTCAGTTTGGGTGCAGCAACTAATACTTCCATGCAGAAAGCCTTTTAAGAGGGAAAGAGATATCTAAAGAGACATTAACTAATGTGGCATCTCTTTTTCCAGAAGGCAAGTCATGAACAATTTACTTCTACAGTAGATTTTCCTGAAGCATTTTTAGTTGGGATTTTACTTGCTTGGACTAGCAGCATTCAGAGCTGAACTAAAGTAGCAGTGAATGTTTTTACTGAATTTCAGTTCTGATTGAATAAAGACAGATAATACGGGGCAGAAATTACTTCCCTAGACCTGAAAAAGAAAAATCTGATATAGAACCGTTTGTGCTGGAGTCAGATCCCCCCAAACCAATCAAGAGTCAGTTTATACAACTACAGTGTTATATAATAAGTCACACATTTCAATGTTCCTTCTTGGTTTTGTTTATATAAATAATGAAGAATGTTTCTTCCCCAGTCTGTGTTAGCATAAAAATACGGTCTGATTTAATAGGAGAAACAATCAGGATTCAACCTGTTGCATTTGTAACAATAGATGTAAAAAGTACAGCTGAAGATATGTGACTTAATACCTTGTGAGCTGTTTGTAGTGTAATAGCTGCTGAGTTGGAGATCATGTGCTGACAGTGAACTGACTGCAGCTGTTACTGCTCTGGTTGGGGTGAAGTTACCCCTCTTTGTAGCAGCCTGTATTTTGCTGTGCTTTGCATTTGTGGCTAAAACACCAGTGATACCATCCGTGTGTTTTGTCTGCTGCTGCACAGCACTTGCACAGTGTCAAGGCTTTCTCTCCCACCCTCCCCCGAAAGGAAGGAGGCTGAAGGGTTCTCATTATCTTTATTCACAAGTCTTATTGTCTGTCTTTGAATTTTGGGTGAGGGGAGTGAGCAAAGGGCAGAGTGGCTGTTTGGCTTCTGGCCAGGGGCAACCCAGGACAGCAGCTTGTGGCTCATCCTACTTGACAGTGAACTAGAGCTACATATGAAATGGGAATTCTGTGAGCAGCATCCTGCTTTGGCCTCTTGTATCATCCAAATACTGACATTTCCTTTGTGGTCTGTTCTTAGCTATGTCTGAGAAACAGTTTGAGGCAAACTGGGGGCATCTGCCAGTTTGCAAGCAAGTTTTGGAAATATTTGTATTTATGTTTCACTAATGTCAGAACCTTTGCTTACAGGAAGAATTGAATGATGCTGTAGGTTTCTCCAGAGTTGTTCATGCCATTGCTAATTCTGTAAGTTAACGTGATTTTTAACCTACCTTTGTTAGTAAGAAAAAATAAATAATGCGAAGAAAGCATTCTTTTGCTGTTCTATTTTGGAAGAGAGATGAAATACAAGTTAAAGTGACTTTTGAAGTTTATGTTGGTTCATGTTTTACAGTGGTTGAGTGTAGTAGGTTAAGTAAGCTTAAACTAAAGAATGACATTAAGAATCTTATTATCTGTAAGAGTCAAGAATAGCAATTTCTTAGGACTCTTACATAAATAAACTTTAGTGGCTATTTTTTTTCTCTGTTCTGAAAAGATTGTGGGTCTTTCTCCCTGGCAGTTAAAGGCTGTCAAAGAAGGATTGTTGTCATGTCAAATGAATCAAAGTTAACATTTAAAAAACTGCTTGACCTTTTTCAAGAAGCTTGCTTGTACAACATCTGGCATGAAAGGTTCTGCACTGTGAGGAGCCAGACCATGCCCTTAATAACTACTGTATATTATAACCATGAAGAATATATTGTGTTGTTATATAAGTAAATTAAAAGGTAGTGGACTGAGAAATGCCTTGACTTCAATCTTAAGTAGATAACATTTGGAAACCAGGTTGTAAGTAGCTGTTCTAGTGCACCTTCTCAACATTTGAAGCTGCTGCGGAAGCCTCTGATAAATGGTTGGGAGTAGAGGAAAAAGGAGTGGCTGCTCTGAGAGAATGGAGGAGTGTGTGGGGCAGGCAGAGAGCAAATGGGAAGGTTTGATGTGTATTTGTTCCCAGGTGCCCTTGGCTGGCATCTGAGATTGGGGTTTTCACAGATACCCTTTGTCATGGCCAGGACTGGAAGTGTAACAGACATCTAATGTTCTTTTTGCAGGGCAAGCTTGTTATTGGGCACAACATGCTGCTGGATGTTATGCACACCATACATCAGTTCTATTGTCCCCTACCTGATGTAAGTAATCTTTTGAGTGTTCAGATGATGAAATAAAGACCTTAACGTATTTGTCTTTTATCTGTGTACTTTCTTCTCATTGGAAGAATTGGTCAGTCTGTGAAGAAGTACAGAAAAGCATTTTAAAATAATCCTTTTGGTACTTCTGGACTGCTGCCTTATTTTCATAAATCTTTATGTAGAAAGTTTAGTTGGATTGAATTGTTCTCCTTTGCATTTTTAAAATGTACAAATCAAATAGCAGAATTGTGTTTTTTGCTTATAGCAGCTACATTTAACTGACTGACATGTTATAAGATACTGGTGTGGAGCTTCAGCACAATTACGTGGCATTTTCCTCCTTGTAGTTTACAAAATGGGAATGTGTATTTTCATATGCACTTAGGAAAATGCTAAGCAGTCTTGTAGCAGGATGATGTTTGGTGGGGTGAAGAGGTGTAATGTCAGAATAATTGGAGGGAGTGCACTTTGATGACTGCAGCAGAGCAGTCTAACAGTTCGTGACAGCACAGTCTCATAATTCAGTTAAACTGAGCAGTGTATTGCACCAAGAACATTGGCTGAAAAAGCCAAAGGTTTCAGTGGAAGGATGGCTCACATGACGTTGTTACTTGCAGTCTTAAAGAACTTGTGGGTGTTCTGGGAAAGACTTGATCATAAGATGGGCAAAAGAAGTTTGGGACTGATTTGGATGGTGTTGGAACCTAAGCAATTGTCAGTAGTTCCTGTACTTTTGACCCTTGGCATATCTAAAACTGTAGGCAGTCACTGTATACCTGGAAGTGACTGCTTATGTTCCATTGAAATACTAAATGCTGGGAACACTTAAGAAGAACTGTTAACTAGGTGGGAATTAGAGGTAGCCTAGGTTGTAAAATAGGATAAGGTGTTGGCAGTGATGGAACACTTCATTACTAATGACAGACCCATCAGAAATACTTAGTCTGTAGTTGTGTGTAATTGCAGGTGGTGTCTATGGTAGTGCTGACAGATACATCTCTTACACGGGGAGAATTCAGTTACTGTAGCTCACTTTTAGAGGCTGTTTGGATATTTGTAGCTACTGCTCTCTGTCCTCCTGAGACTGTAAACAGTTCACTGACTTGGATTTTATCTTCCGATTTAATGTTAAATTAGGACCTAAGTGAGTTCAAGGAAGTAACATCATGTGTCTTTCCCCGGTAAGTTCTTAGTTCAAACTTTCAACCATTTCAGTTTTAGCAAGCTGATACTGTTTGTCCTAGCCCTATACCCTAGCTATTACTGGAAAAGAAAGTGGGATCAAGTTAGATAAATACAATTTTTAAAGTATTTTTGAGCAGCTTTTTTTCAGAAAAGCAATGCTGTTGGTTCACTTCTTGGCAAAAGATGCACCTTTGCTACTCCCCTGGGTTTGGCATGATGTTTGGTGTTTTGAATCTACACTCTCATTTAGAACAAGATTTATTTGCTACTAGTTGTTTGCATCTCTTGCCGTTCCTTGGTTGCTGTCCTTTTTCATGCTGAACAAAGCCAAGGAATGTTTTGGCTGTTCCAAGATCCACCAGTAATTTTCAGTAGGGTGTATCTGCTGTTTCCTAGCTAATACACTAAAGTATTTTTTGAGGATTTGGCAAAACAGGCATTCTTCTGTTTCAACCTATTTAGCTCTTATTTTGTTTCTAGGTTACTGGATACTAAACTGATGGCAAGTACACAACCTTTCAAGGTAAATTAATATTATAGAATGACTTGAGAATACAAATGTGTGTTAATATGTGTCTGTTGAAACAAAGTGTATTTCTTTGTAGAGAAGGCTGTCTAATAATGTTTTCTGTGATTCTCCTTAGAAGAATGATTTTTCTTTACCCCTTATCTAAACTTAAAAAATTTATAGAAAGCAAATTTTTCCTATTAGTGACTTTTGTGTTTGAAGTTTTAAGGTGACTTGGCAGCTTTGGATTCCAAAATACGTAGAATTTTTGCTACATAAAATGTGGTTAGTGGATTATTTTCTTCTTGTTAAGTGGCATGTTCCCTCAGGAGATAAAAAAAGTGCTGTTCATGAACAAATAGGATCTGGAAGTTGCTTGTATACTCAAAACCTTAGAGTACTGTGAATGCTGACTTAGATTTGTCTGGAAAAATGCTTTATCATCATTAGGTCCTCTCGTGGCCAGTAGCTCAGTGGGTAGTCAGCAGAAGGAAAAAAAAGGACAGGTTTCTCTTAAAATCTCTTACAGCATGAGTTTTATTCCTCTAAAGAAGTATTAAGTGTTCATAAGCCCTTGTTTTCCCACATTCCTTTGAATTAATTAAAAAACACGCCGAGGAAGCAGCATCTGTCTTTGTGCGTAGCTCTGTGACTCCAGAGCATTGCATAATGAAGTACTACTAAAATATACTTGTAGGTATTGTCAGTTTGTTGTTGCACACTGCTGTGTAAGAATAGGGGCTTTGGCATTCTGAAAAGTAAGAATCCTCCAAAAGTTTTATGTTTGGTACAGTTGTGTTGATATTTGTAATTCTACAGCAGATGCTTGGGTTTTTAGGCTATGGTTATGAAATACTGCTTTGGGATGCCAAATTAATGCATCATTCGAGCTTGTTCACTGTACTTAGTTCTTGATAACTTTTTAGTCTGCAGACGTGATGAGGAGCGTGAACAGCTAAGCTTGATTGAGAACCACAGGAAATCTGGTCCTCACAGATCTCAGACAACTTTAAGAAAGATTGTGTGAGATGTTTTGCTTTCCCTGGCTGCTGATTCTGCATGTTTCTGTAGTGCTGATTGACAACATATATTTGATTAAGAACTTCAGTAAGGGATTAATCTGTAATACACCTTTGTGGCTTTCTGTTTTATGCATATAATTCATAGTACATTCACTGATGCTACTCAGCTAAGTTGAAGTGTAGGAGCAACTTTCTGATTGTCAGGCTTCTTTCACTGTCTCTGTATTACTTTAAATCAGCAGTATTTACACTTATAAAACTATTCAAGAATGTCCAGTCAGCAACCACATTTCAAAACTCACCTTGAATGCCTTCAACCATTATGATCAATATTTAGAATCCTTTGCCCTGCTGTTCGTGCTGTCTTTTCCCTTGCCACATGTGCCCTGCATGAAACTAGATTCAGATGGAAGTCTACTTTGGCATAATCTATCACTAATTCTGAGGAGCATTAATAAATGCTCATGACTCATGATGCAGGTGAGGCAAGTTAACTTTGAAACTTGTCTTGACACACCTCTGGTGCATTAGTTTGAAGTGGGGCTATGTGTAAATCCCCAGGGGACACAAGGTGGCAGCAGTAAATACTCATTTGATCCTATTTGATTTCGGTTTCCAGGGAAAATGTGCTTGGCATTGGCAGTTAATGATGGCTTTTCTTGCAGGAGATCATTAATAACACATCACTTGCAGAGCTGGAAAAGCGTTTAAAAGAGGTTCCATTCAGCCCTCCTAAAGTTGGTAAGGATATATCAAAACGCTCTTATTTCTGAAATGTTTTCTTCTTTCAGAGGAAACAAAATGTTTGACTATTTTTGTTCTTGGTCTGAAATATAAATTCCCCTACTGATAGTTAGTGTTTTGATGAAGAGACTTTAAATGAGGGCACTGTACATACAGTGCAGTTATATTTAGAAGTATACGTGGAACTTAAATTGAATCCAGATAGTAAAAGAATGGATGTGTTCAGTCAGTGAACAGCAGTTTCATCACCTTCTAATGATGGATTTTTTTTTTTAGGTTGATTTTTGAGGATTAATTTGAAACTTATTTAAAACTTTTCATTTGGTGGTTTTCCTCCAAATCAAAGCCAGAGCACTCCAAGAGGCACTTGGACAAACAAAACCAAGAAAACTTACACAGTAGTGACCAGTTGTGTGTGTTCTAGACATTACTGAAGTTCTTTTAGTAGGAAAAAGGTTTTTTGCTTTGAGGTGAACACAAGGATATTAAATCAAAGGGCAATCTTAGCTTAAGGTTCTGGAATTTTTCTTAAATGCTGATTTAGAAAAGGGAAGGCAATAATGAAGAGTGGAGTATGTTGAAAGGGAAAGTTTCAATGCTTGATCAAAATCAAGATGAGTAGTAGTTTTTTATACTGAATGTGCAAAGCATAAACACCAAGCACATTTGTCAATAAAGACATCCTTAAATCACTTAGTTCAGTCTTCATTTAAATACCTTGAAGAATCTGACCGTGGGTCAATTAGGTGGTTGGCAAGCTGGTTAATAGTGAAGCTTTCAGTTAGACTGAGTGTCTGTTCTCTTAAATGCAAGTAAGTCAGAAAAAAGGTACTCTTTGTGGGGAATCCTGCTGTCATTGTCTTAGAATTAATACTCCATTTTGGCTAAGTAGGTCTGGGAATTAAGGGCTTTTTAATAGGAAAGACTTTCCATCTTGCAAACCTATTCTTATTTAAAAATGCCAAAGAAAACTGCTTTTTTAAGAACTTAAGAAATTCCAAAGATTCTGAAAATTGTATAAACTTCCCCAAATGATGTTATGCTCTGACAAAATAAGCCTGTGGGTAAGCATACAGGGCTATCTTTATCTTCTGTGATAATGTATTTATAAATGTCTTCTTCTCCTCAGAAAGTGCAGAAGGATTTCCAAGTTACGATACAGCATCTGAACAACTCCATGAAGCAGGATATGATGCTTACATTACTGGACTGTGCTTCATTTCCATGGCTAATTTCCTGGGTACCTATGATGTCTTCTCCAAACTTTCTCCCTGGTGCTGTCTCTAGCTGCTTATTACATACTGAATTTATTCTTCATTCATCAGGTTCATTCCTCAGTCCTCCGAAAAACCATGTGTCTGCTAGATCAAAACTCATTGAACCTTTTTTTAACAAGTAAGTAGTTGTTGTATTAAAAAACCTGCTAAAACAGGGAAGTACAGCATTGGCTTTAGCAGATCTACCTCTAGCCTTGGAATCAATAGCTAACTGCATTTTTCTTTAAACTGAGGTTTTATTGGCTTTGTGATTCATGCTGGTAATGCTGGAGAGAGGCTATGAAGTAAATACCTTTTCTTTTGAGGAGGGTGGTTTACTTCCTGCTGATCTGTGAAAGGACACTTAGAAGAGTACCTGGACTGCTTTAATGGCCTTGCTTATGCCAGGGTTGAGGATATATTTACAATTTAGAAAATTATTTGTGGAGTAAGCTTTGGAAGTAGTGGAACTGAAGAAAAACTGGTCAGGTGTTCTTTATGTTGTAGGACCCTCAGAAACTGGTGATAGTGAAAACTGAGTGTGCTCAGCAGTCTGGAAAAACTAAAATATCCCTCTGGTAATGTCAATCCAAATAACACAAAGCACTGATACTAACGTTGTCAAGTAACCCAATTATAAGATGGCATAAGAACTATACTTGCATGATTTATGGGATGATGCTATGAGCAGTATTTTGCTTTTGAATTGGATCTTCATGCAAACTCCTTGAAAAAATTGAAGTAAGACTTGAGGAATCTAGAAGCCTTCATGCACAGATTCGATCCTTTACATAATTAATCTGTAGGTTTTTACCTTAGGAAACTTCTAAAGATGCTGCAATCTGTCACATAAAGGAAAAGGAGTTGAAATTAAAAAGGTTTTAATGCTTACTCTGTCTGTTTAAATTCGGGGAAAATTCCATCCTTTCAAACCCTGTAATACAAGGGTTGGCAAAATTAATTATTTTAGCTTCTGATGGCCCACACAAATGAGGAGATAATTGTGATCAGTGGCTTTCACCTTTCATTGTTCTGAAAATCATATTATTAAACTGACCACAGTTATGTGATTCTCTTGACACTGAGACATGTGAGGCAGTAACTCCATATAATTTAGCAGATGTTACAAATATTCTGTAGATTCAACATGGACCCACAGTGAATGCTTGATTTGAATGCGAGGGTGAAGATAGAACTGATCAGTACAATTCCATTTTAAGATGGGATTTGTCACTAGGTTGTTTTCAGGAACACCAACACATATTCAGACATACCAACCAGTAGGTGCCAATTGAGCAGGTTAATTTTTCAATCATAATCAGAATTCTTTCTAGAAATGCATATTTGCAACAAGTGCAAACTGCAACTTCTAAAACTGCCACAGTAATACATTACATTTGAGCTTTCTAAATTAATTGTGTACTTGAAATGGAATATTCCTCTAGGAGTGACATTTCAAAGTTGTGAGATTAAGTGAGGGGAAGCCTGCTGTGTCTGTTCTGGCTTTAGAGTTAACACTGCCTGACTGTAATGAAAGGAAGAGTTAACAAAAAAAACTGTGGGGGGGGAACAGCTGCCTTTTTTTTTTTTTCTTTTTTAAGCAAGAACTGAAAATTACTATGTGCAAGAAAAGAATGTATCCATTCTGTCCTTATTCAGAACATTCAGCTTCTTGTTTCAGACAAGCTATATATTATTTTTAAATCATGGAAACTTGGAAGACTTGCTGTGTTTTACTTCCACATGATTTTAGAAGCTTTGCCAATTTCTAACTAACATCTGCCATCTGCCACATCACCTAAGTCAGAGCCTAGACATGAGACTGTCTCACCTTTTCCTTAGAGTGAGCAGGCCAAGGCCTGTATTTTTCAAGCTAGTTTTCTTTCTCCTATAATGCAAACTAACAAACCAGAATAAGACAACTCTATTTTTTTAATAAGATTTGACTGCATGTCAGAAGTCAGAGATGTGAGGTGTTTAAATGAACAAGTGTTTTTCTGCATTCATGCAGTCCTTGCAGACCAGGTCTCTGCCTGCAGCACGTGGTGTTTTTAGCATCTGTAGTAGCATCCAAGGCTCTGCAGTTCAGAGTTACCTAAAGGTCCCTAGTGAGTGGGCTGCTACTGGGGCTTTTTGGCAGGTGTGCTCTGGGCTGCCAGCCAGCTTCCTGCTACACCTAGTAGTCTCTAGTTTGTGGTCTAGAATCTTCCCCTACCTGACCATCCTCTCTTCCTGCTGGGGAGAAAAAAAACTATCTTCCTCCTTCCTCCAGAAGTTCTACCTGATCCTGTGGGCAGCAGTCAGAACAAGGAAACCTTTTCCTTTGTGCTGTAATCATGTTCTTCAAGCAAAACACAAACTACAACATACAAACAATAAGCTACACATATGAAAGTTATACCTTATGTCACAAGTTTTTCCTGAAAGAAGCTGAGCAGAGGAGTTTATTGTAAGGCAGCTATTTAGAAGCAGTTTGTTCTCAGTTTGAGCTATTATCCAGATAGTCTTGAAAATTTTCTTTAAAGCAGACCATGATTATTTGGGTTGCTCATAAAATCTTAATTTCAAGATCTCTGAATACTAGATGTTAATACTTACGTACAGTTTAGTTATTAAACTTTCACATCATTGCTAGGATTCTGGAAATGTTTCCTGTTTGAATGAGCTTGTCACTAATGTGATTAGTGGGAGTAAATTAAAAATTTAAAAAATCAAGCTTTGATTCTTATGAACTTAGCTTTCAAGAGAAGGTAATACTTTTTTCAAGAGCAATTTTTATGTCTTTCATTATGTCAGCAAAATTATGTAACTTCCTGGCTTGCTGTTCAAGGGTGATGGCCAGCATGTAGGTTAATGTTCGTATAGGTAATGATGAACATAGGTAAAATCTTTAGTTTCAGGGCTTTTGTGAGAGTGGAACTGATTAAAAACAGGCGTTCCCTTAGGGTTGTTTGCTCTTTTAGGCATAATGCAGTAAGTTACATGATAAACAACTCAATAAGCCAGGAATTCCAGAGATGCATTTCTGTAATCTCTATGCTTTATTGTATATACAGCATCTTTGAAAAATCCTGTTTGTCTGCTGTGAGTAATCCCTGATGACCATTTATGAGTTGAGATGATGGGACTCTTTATTGCAGTATCTAAACTCTTATGTGTATAATTTGGATACTGTTACTATCTCACGTACTTTGGAGTTGATTTGAAATTTTTTGACTGGTTTAGGGCAACAGCTTATTTCCTCAATATCTTCCTGCCCCCACCCACAAGCCCCTCACAAACTTTTAATGACAATGTTCTTTTGTATGTCTTTGGGTTGTTTGAATGCTGTTTATTCTTTTGATGTAGCTGGAGGCAGGGGGTGGAAGAGGTGTAGAGAAATGAGAACACTGTTTTGTTGAGCTGAATAGCATCATGGTCTGTAGAAATATAAATTAGCTCAGAAAAGATTTTTTTATACAATGGATATCAGAAACCAAAATCCATGCAAATCACTTGGGTTTGTGCTATACTTGTAGAAAATTTCTCATAGGAAGCTATGTTCCCTGGCATGTATCGCAAATCCCTCGGCTTTTCTATATTTAATTTTCTTTGCAAAATAACTGCAAAAGGAGATTGGCGTGCTTTTGTGCAGTTTGATCAATAGCTTTGCACTCACACTGTAGGAGTAAATAGTTGCTGTTCTTGTGCTTGCAGCCACATGTGGCTGAAGTAGTCACTGACCTGGTAAACTGAGCTGGGTTTAAAAAAATGCCTTTTCATTTTTCAGCTGGATCAGTTTCTCTACACAGTTCACCACACAGCTGTGAAAACTTTCATGCTAGCTCAGTGCAGAGGAACAGTATTGACTCCTTGAGACTACTTATGCACTGCTGTGAATGGCACAATGATAACCTTCCTCTCCTTATTTTACTTGACTTGCCACAGAAATAACTGTCTTTCAAGTAGCTTCCTCAAAATACGTCATAGTTCTTATTGAGAAGTGGGTTTCTGTCCTCTGACTGTGTGATCTGGCTGTAGTCCCTGAACAGTGTAGGAAATAACATTTTTTTTTAGCTTGATCTGCTTAGCTTTTAAAGAAATGTAGCCATGACATTGATTTTCACATCATTAACTCACAACCTCATGAATCTAGCTAATTTAATACAGAGTTCATGCTGTCATACAGAGAAGTCTTATTAATTGAAATGTTCTACAGATAGATGAGGAATCTTAGAACCATAGTTATGGATACTTAATTATGGATTATGTTGGAACTCAGTGTTCATAATGCATGTGGCGTAAGTTAGTGCTACAAGATGCAGTTACTTCTGTAACATACCTAAGGTGCAATTAATACTAAAATCAGTATTTAGACTACAGGGAGTATGTGTGTTTGTGCGTATATGTGCTATTTAGTGACATAACTGTTTTGCCAAACAAATAAATGAAGGATTTGTCTCAGGGAATAAAAAAAGTGATCTTAATTCATTTCAGGTATATGTATTTGTTTGGCCTAAGTCTGTTTTTGCAGTTGGCCACTGTATTGCTTTCCTCAATATGATAAAACCTTGGGGAGGGAAGCTTAATTAGTGTTCTCCCCAGAAGTTTTTGTTGTGTTTTTGGTAGACTTCATCTTTATTTTTATGAAAACTGCCACCTACAAAACTTAAACTAGTTACTGGAGTGCTTTAAAAAGTAGTAGGTTCCAAGAACTTGGCAAATGTTTGTTCAGATAGCTCAACTTAGAACAAACCTGCCTTTTTTTTTATTTTTTTTATTTTTTTTAATAAAACCTCCCACTTTTGCTCTCCTGCATGGATGATGGACATCCTCTATCCAGCAAAGACTAAACTGCTTTTACTGACGAGTAAAAAACTGTATTTAGGCTGTGCTTATCCCCTGCACTGGGATCTGAAGAAGGCTGTCTCTTACTAACAGTGACACTGACATTTCAGATGAAGATGTGAGCACAAATTGTAGGTAATAAATCAAACTGAGCATCTTCTGGCAGTCTGCAGTCCAGTTTACTGGCAGAGCACAGATCCCAGTTCTTTTCTGCTGAGCTGGGTGCACTGCTATAGTGTGGTGATCCTGCCTGATGTCTTCCACCAGAGGTAGAATGTAGTCACATCCCTTCTGTTCCTCCCTGGAGGATGTGTCCCATGCTCCCTCTTTGTTTTCCCCCTTCCTTCAATTCCACAAAAGCTGCCCTTGTAGTGTGATCACTGTGCCTCCTTGTTTTCTGGGTGGATGGCAGTTTTTTGTTTCATTTTTGAGCAACAGTGCTGTCACAATTACCCTGGCTCTCTAGGGTATGTCAGAGTAAGGATATCTTCCTTGGTTTCCTTGTGGGGGCTGTGTTTGAAGCCAGTTTTGTTCCCAAGATGCCACTCCTGTCCAGTTTAGACAGACAGCTATGATGAAGCCAAGTCTACAGGAGTGTGGCACCTAGGTTAAACATAAAAAGAAACTCTGGCCTCTTTGTAGAATGTCTTCATTACTCAGTGCTGTGCTGGAATGGGTGAAGTTTCTGAAGTTAATTGATGCAGATGTTTGTAATTTTTATTGATAAAGATCCTTTTAGGTGCTGCAGTGCTCAGGAGGATGCAGTGCATGTTATACTGTATCTTCCCTGAGACTCAGAAGATAAATGAGGTGGGACAGTTTTGGCACAACTGGTGCCAGTTCTCACACCCTGTGGCTCACACGTGAACCTGTTGTACAGTCTGTTTTACTTGTGTTTGGGGGTTTTTTCTTTCTCCTATTTATAGCAAAACCAAGTTAACAGCTGCATTCCAGTAGACTTTTCAGTGATATAGGGAATCATAAGGGCATGGTATTCAAACTCTTAGAAACTACTAGTGAGTGTAGTATGATACAAAGAATCTCTAGGGAATTACAGATCAGTCTGTACACTTAAAATGCTTTTATCAGCTGTTTACATCAATTAGTATTAAGTTGAATCTCTAACTGTAGTCTGATAAGCATTTTAGAAGCTTTTTAAAGTTATGATGGAAAAAGTTATTTATTTTAGCCCTCCAGTGAATACTATCCACAGCAAATATTTTGTAACATCAATGTGACATCTCTACCTATGACAGGAGTTTAAGCTGTTCATCTTATTTTGGAAGGAAATAGTTTTCAGAGCTGAACAAGGGCTTTTATTGAAAGCATTTCTTGAATGTTTTGAGAAACTCTTCAGTTACGTGTTAAAGAGGAAAAGACTCATTCCAGTTATCTCCAAAGAAGTCAAGATGGCTTTTGCAGTTTTAGGATTTTAAGATCCATTCTGTCTAAAGCATGATGAACTGCTCAGAAAATGGGGAGGTTAATGTAAATTTAGAATGATGGCAGCTTTTGCACTATCCACTGTGCAAGGGTCTCTTACTGCACAGAGCTGCCACTTACTAATGTTCTTTCCCCACTTGTCTTTATTGTTTTCAGCAGTAACAATTTGGGCCTTTTTTATCCTTGTTTTCTTGGATATGTAGAGTTGCTGGCATGATGCCAAGTAACTTTTTTAATCTGCTTGTTAGCCAAGAGATTGGGTTTAGAGGGTCTGTTTGTTTTAACATAGCTTAAGATAAGTTTGGGATGGTTAATTCTGCTTCTTCAGAAGAAATATGTAAAAGAACTATAAATAGGAAAAGGTCTTCAGGTAGAAATTTGCTAATGGTTCTTTTCCATTTTTCTTCTAGGCTATTTCTTATGAGAGTAATGGACATACCGTATCTCAATTTGGAAGGACCAGACTGTAAGTAGGTTCCTTCACTGTAAACATAGTACCATACTGACAGACTTCTGGAGAAGGAAGTGTAAAGATTAATTATGTATATCTAAAGAATGGATATCAGCATATCTGTTAGCTGTGTTTAGGTTATTAGCTACTTATAAAATGATTTAAATGTGTCTGCTCCTTTTTTTTCCTTTAGCAAAACAGTAAAACCCAAAATTCCTCAACTTTGACCAGAGAATCTGCGTTATAAAGGGGGTTGACGAGAACAAATTAAGTTATTGTCACTGAATGAGAGAGTTTGAAATTAGCAGCTTTAGTGTTATTTTGGGTTACTATTCTTATGTACCGTATCACATAAAAAGTAGGATCTTAACACTGTCCCACTCACCCCAGTGGTAAATACAGGATGCAAACTAGTGAATAGCAAATGGTTCTGAAAATCTTGTGGCCCCTTTGTTTCTCAAGTGATGTGCAGCAGCACCTCTCCTTAACTTCAACTTAAACATCAGAATTCTTTTGCCACATGGGATTATGATAATGGAAAAATGTTACTTTAAAACATTTTTACATTTCAGGTTATTTCAGTTTACAGACCTGGAGCTGGAATTAGTTCATAATACATTTAAATGAAAACAGATTTTATTAATGTGAATGTCCTTACTGTTACGGGATGTTTCATGATGAGGGGGAAGGCTTTGGATGAGTGTTCCCACTGATGCCTTAATTTAGGAAAATGTGGGGCCCTGGAGGTGTCAGTCTGGTCCTTGATTAGATAGAAGCTTAATTTTATATTGAGGAGTCTGATACACAATATTTTGAAAATTATACCCATTTGGAAACAATACCAATGTGGAGACATTTTCCACTCCTTGTATCGGAAAGCTCAGACCGGAGCGTGACTCTATTAGATGCCAGTGTAATAGGAACAGAATGCAGTTCTAGAGATGGAAGTAACTGTTGGAGAGGAAAATACATGCTGTAAGGGCATATATTTAATTTTAAATTCAGTTAGGTGGTCAGATCACTGAGCTCTGGCTCTGTTGGAACGGTAATCTAATTACGTTGCATCTTCCTTCCCCAACTGTTGGATACTGAGTGGAAGAATGGGTAAATCCTTTGGGTCATTGAGAGAATGCCAAAGCTACTAATTTGTAAAGATGCTACTTCCACTTGCTGGCCAACTTACAGGATTGTTTTGATACTTTGCCAAGAAGGGTTGCCAAAAAAGACTCTGCCTCTGAAAGTCTGTCTCTTTTATCTGAAAGCCACTCCTGTAGAACAGACTGATGCAGATGTTACAGGAGAACCTGAGCCAGGGAGGCTTTCCAAGCCTCAAAACAGAAAGCACTTGAAGGGGGTGGCACGTTGGGCTGGCTGTTACAGACACTTCTGTTGCTATTCTGAGATGTAAACACTACTGTAGGTTGAGGAAGCTGCCTGGTGGCTGTCTGTGGGGGACTGTTTTGCAGAGAAGCAAAGCCACCTAAAGAGTACAGCCGTGTTTCTGTGGGAGGTGCACTTGGAGTCTGTATTTTTAAAAAAGAGATGAGGCACAGCTCACTGGGTGACTGTTGTAAGCTGTGGTGTGTTTCTGTTTGTCGGGTAGTGAAATAGCAGGCTTGTGCAATTTTTCCTGAAATAATGGATTTCAATAACATATGCTAAGTTAAATAGTATTGAATATGTGAATTTCATCATCTTTTGTTACTGTGTTAGAAACTCATTTAAAAGAATGAAGTTGCTGCACAAAATGACTGCAAAGCAGAAAAAGAATCAAATACTTTTCAGCTGAGTTGGTAGAAGTTAGAGATTTTAACAGCAGATTCACAGTGAATTTAAGAATAAACAGATACAGGAAGGTTAGGAGTAGTTTCTCTAATAAATATAAAAAGGTTGTAATATCTGAAACTGGAGTTGTTCATGATATGATTTTCTACTACTGGATTACAAATAATTAAACTTCAAGTTGCTCTCTGTTTAGTAAGCTGTACAGCAATGAACTGATCTTCTGTTGCTTGTGGGGTTTTGGTGTTTGAATTGCACAGCACAAAAAAATTGAGTTTTAGCCCTTAAAAACTTCTGTCTTTTTTTGTTTAAGTAGTGGATTTAAGGAACAGGATTTCACCTGTGCTCATGAAGGGATTGCTTTTCTTAATTATTTGTGTCTCTGTCCAGCCTGCCTGAGCTCTCAGTGCTCATGTGTACACTTGTAATTGATTACTAGGGAGTTTCTTGTCAGCTCAGGCTACCCCACTTGTTTAGGTGAAATAGATTAAAACATTTAGCAATAACAAGTGGTTGATGGTCTGATTTTGGACACCCACTCTATGAATGAGATACACCTTGGAAAGCTCTCCAGTATTAATGCTGAAAGCTGAGGAGATCAGAAACTAGAAAAGTTTGTGTTGCAAAAGAATTCAGGAGGGTAAGTTGCTAGTTCATTCACTAAAATGAAAAACAGTCCCTATGTCTCTATACCAAAAGAAGAGAGAAGCTTTTCCTGAGAGTGTTACCAGGTGGTCAGATTAAAATCTGATCACATCAAGCTGTGTGTAGTTAACCCTTGAGTTACCTTGAACAAACTGGAGCACTACATTGCAAAGTGGAGTGCTCAACTTTAATGGTTCAGCCTCTGTCATCCAGTGTAAAACACCATGTAAGATTTAGCAATGTGTCATACATAACAAAATAGATCTCTGCAGATACCTGTGGAGAGGCTTAATTAATGATCTGCAAATAGTTTTGTAGGAAAATGTGAAGTATTTCAATATCTTTGTCCCTGAAAATACAGTGTTCCACTTGTTTCTTTTTAAATACGATAGGAATTCACAGGTTATAAAAGCTCACCTCTCTAGTGAAAGGAACTTCAGTTGGGAGAAGTGGAAGATATATAATAATAATAATAATAATGTGATAATCTCTGCAGTACTCTTACCTCTTTCACCAGTTTCATTTGGATTCTCTCTCTCAAACTGACAAAACTTAAAATTACTTTCAATATACACTAAAGTTGTCTTCTGCACTTCTTTAGGTGTTGGCCTTGATAAGCTGTCTTTTTTTCTTGGTAGTTTTGAATAATAAGTTTTTGTAGTAGTAATAAAAAGTCAGTGTGTGTATTCTAGCTTGTACCTAATATTACATGAAAACTGAGTTGAGCATTGTTTCACAGGAAGTTTTTTATTGACAGAAAAATGGCAAAATTGCATCGTTGCTAAGAATTTTTTAAAGGTAGAACGTGAAGAGGCTGTTGATTTTTTTTTTTTTTTTTTTTTTTTTTCCCCCTTCTGTCTTTGAAATTAGTTTGGTGCAAGGGATGGGAAGGACTAGATTTGTGGGCATTTCAAATCCACTGCAGGAAATGCTGTTTCAATTCCTTATACAGATGAGCTAGTAGGATTTAGTATGTCTTTCATGCCTAAGTGCAGGCACATTCTCGCTATGCCTTATGTAGTTGCATAAATCTTGGCCTGTTTTCTTATTTAAAAAGGAAACTGAAAAAAAAAAAGCTCTGTGACCACATTAGATGTCTGTTCTAGGATATTCTAAAGATACTAGTAGTGACTCTTACTTTAACAAAAGCATTTTTTTTTTGCAGTGCAGCCAAAACGAGATAATGTTCTTCATGTTACTTTTCCCAAAGAGTGGAAGACTAGTGATCTATACCAGCTTTTCAGTGCCTTTGGTGAGTGATATAGTCTTTCTTTTTTGTTGTTGTTATTATTGACAAGTACTGCTGGTTTGTTTCGTTATTTTTAGTCTGTGGGTGCAGACTTACTCCTGGTGTAGGTAATGATGAATCTCTTTTTGTAATTTTTGAATGGTGTGCACTTTGTAGTGATGTCTTGAAAATTGTTGTTCTTATTAACTGCTCTTTAGAAATCTTTATGTGGTGCTTGTTAAACATTGTGGATCTTTTATCCTTTTATTTACAGCCCCTTCTGAAAGGAGGTAAGAGTTTATATAGGTGGATGAAGGAAATGGGGATTGGTGTGAGGCAGAGTGAGGCTTTAGGAACAAGGTTCATCCCGCAGTCTGCATAAAACCAAATTCCAGGATGTGTGAGTCAAGGCAAGCAAGCAAGCTTGAAAATAACCAGTTTTTCAAGACTCTGAACAACACCCAAGCCAGAAGAAACAGCAAAAAGGGTGTTTAATAACTGAGGACCAGTAGTCGTGGCGTTGCTCTACAAAGTAGAAGTATAAAATGTAGGCGCTTGGGGAGATGATCTAATTGATGGTCTTCTGCACCTTACTCTTGTGGCTTGGTTCTCTGGACCTGTATAAAACTCCCTCAGTTCCTTCTGACTATTTCATCTTCACTGCAGCAGGGGCCAGTGTAGTGGATAGATTAAATAGTCTCGATCGGGAAATGTAGAATGCGAGAATGTAGAAATGACAGGGCTTGTCCCGGAGCTGCCGTTCCGGGATAAGAACATCCCCTGAGTTTCCTTAGGATTTTAAGCCCTCGGCCCCGCAGCTTTCCGTGTGGCAGGGGACAGGCAGCGCCGCCAGAGGGCGCACTCACACACCGCTGAGTGCTCCGTGTGGGAATTGTCGATTCTCACGCTTCTCCAGATTTTAGAGCTGAATGTTTCCATATTTCGATTTACAAACTCCAGGTTCCATAATTAATCTATAATGTTGTTTAGGTCTTATTGCCATGGCGTCTCAAAACAAACTGCAGATTATTCCTTCCAAAATTCTGGAATACAGAAGTACCCATGCTTTTCCAGTTGTAGGTGGTCAGGGGCAGAGTGGCACAGCGTGAGGTTGACTGATTTGCCAAAAGCAAAAAAAAAAAAAAATGGGCAGTAACAGACATAAATTATCCAAATTTATTAAATAGTTAAAGAAAAGTGTTTTGAAATCAAGCAGTATTAATCGAATCTTACAGAAAAATTATTTTAGAATTAATTGAGGCAGAATTATAATCTTCCATGAAGCTTCTAACGAAAGCAGTGAAACAGCTGAAAGGGCAGCAGCGTCACACTTGGAACTGGTTTACGTTTGCTACTCTAGAAGGGGTGTTCATGATTCTGAAATCCTTCAGGACTGCCTGCATACCAAATGGACACCTGTTCATGCAAGATGTTTTTATAGTCTCAGGGGTGAATGTAGTTTCACTGTACAAGTACTTGCAGCACTATGCAGTTTCTTAGAACACTTTAGATTCTTACATTTTTGTTGTTTATTTGGTCATGCTGATGTGAAATATGAAGTCATTAAAATATGATTTGCTAGAATACAGCTTTAATGTGTAGCCTTCACTTTTACTTAAATGCATGTCTTTGGGCTTTTAATTAAAACTCATATTGTCAGAGTATTATAAGAACTACTACTTAATTGCCAGTAAAAGCCATGTAGGAAATGTGTTAGAATTGAGTATAAAAAGGAAAATGCTTCAATGATGTAATCCATCAGTATAATTTTATTCTGTGGATTTAATCTGGTTTGCGTGTTTGAGTTGATACATGGAGAATTTTCAAATTTATTTCTAGAAGAAATATATGTTACTTGCACCTTCATGTCATAGTCTGCCAGTGGCATTTTTCAAAGTATTGAAGACTCTTGATGTGTTTTAGAAGTGCAGAGAGAGAAACTTCCTGGTTTATTTCTCTAGAGCTGGTATTCCATTATATTGCTGTCCATGGCTTAACTGGACTGGCCTTGCAGTGAGCTGGCACAGGGCTCTAGTGATTGCTAAATATTGTACTGCAGGTACAGATGCATTTGCTTTCCAGATCTTTGTTTGCATTTCACCATACTTTTGAAATGCACAGTATTTACTGAGTGCTTAGCAATATTGCTGAATGATTTAATTTATTATTTTTATCTCTACTAAATTCTTTTTAATAATGATGAAATGTGGCATAGTCTGAAGAGAGCATCTCTTTAGCATAGAGAGTTGTATAAGAGCATTTGTTGTGATTTGCTTCAGATTGTAACTCAATGTCTGCTATTTAATGTTTGACTTTCTTTAAATCCTATATTTAAAATGTATAAATATGAGTGTAAAGGCACCATATGTTGGCAGGCATTGAAACCCTCTATTAGCCAAAAATACAAAGTCAGGAGTCATCTAGAGAGCAGTAGCCTTTCTGCGACAATGAATAAGGATCTGATACTGAAATGATGTGCCACCAGTAGGTTGGATTTTTATTAATTTATTTTTATTTGGCACTTAGTGAAAATATGGACACTAAAGTCCAATTGAATAGTAGCTGAATTCCTTCAGGAGATTTTTTTTTTTTGTCTATCACTGATCCTCTTTCTTATTTCACACTGAGGGCACAAATTGCAAGATATTCAGGAGAGTTTTTCTTTCTGATCTTTCTTTCAGTCTGCTCAGGTAGATTGAAATTAATTAACTGTATATATAGGAAAGGGGCACAATTGAACAGCACTTCTGTGTTCCAGAGTTATAACAGATTATGGTCTCAGATGTCTCAAATAATTGTTTAGAAAATTTTGTAATTAGTAATAGAAAAATGGAGAACTTAATACATAAAGAATTTTGGAGCAATGACTTGTCAATGCATGTGGAGCAATATGAATTCGTACAGTAATTTCTGTCCTTTAAGGGAAGCTCAGTGTTGGGGTCCTACCAAATGCACTACAGTTTTGAGCTGCAATCATAAGTCAGCTCGGGCTTCCTTGTGTTGTGAGATGTTAGTGTCCTGCCAAAAGGATGTTCTGCCTACAGTAAAGACCCTTACCCATAGGCAGCAAAGTTCTGTGTTCTTCGAAGACAGAATTATTAGAAATTGAATTTATGTGCCCTTAAAAATGTTTAAAGAAATTCTAACTTCTCGGTGTAGGCTCATCTTAGCCTTAGCCTTAGCCCTTCAGTACAGGGAGATGTCAGAAACCATGCTGAATTAATTACGGTTTTGGCAATGATCAAAATGATTATAACTTAAGCTCGTAAATAGCTGGCTACTCAAATGTATAGCATGCGAACAAAATCTATCTAGGCTTTTATTTTTTTATAATTAGAAAATCTGTTTATAATCTGGCTGGATTTCAGAAGAGACTTCTATAACCTTGTAACCTGTAGACTAAATTAGATTTCAATAGATTAAACAAATGAGAATAAATGTATTTTAAGCCCTTTTGCATCATTGTTTTTAACCTTGTAATGTCTGAAGGTTAAATGGTGGTGTAACATTATATATAACTTGATTTTCTAGTCTGCGTGAAAAAAATGGCATCAATTTTCAATATCTGAATTGTACTAACAGTAAAGCACTTAGATAAGGACAGGAGATGTAAATGGATTTCAGACTATAGTAAGACCTTGTGTCTGGAATGGGAATCCTTTCCTCTGCTTTTGCTTGATTATGAGCTCTTTTAGTGCTAATGTGACATTTTAAGCCATTCACATAGAAAATGCACTAACTGCTTGATGAATAGAGGAACTTATTTCCAGTCACTGTTCCATTGTAACAGCTTCCAAATGAGGTCCATGATTTTGTGCATTTGTCCTCATATTGACTCAAATTAAGTTTTTATTTCACATCCAGGAAATTATGTATAGTGGGGTTCAAACAAACCCGAGTTTGAAGATTTAGTGTCCCAATACTGGAGTTCTCCATTGATGTGATCAATCTTCTACCTACCCTGCTTGACTGGAATTTATCATCACTCAAAGAGCTGTTATTTATTTGAGTAAAAGGCTGAAATTCCCAGAAAATTTCTTCAGTTTATTTAGTAGACTCATATAGAAGCCATGAAGGGAGGATGGGAGGGTCCGAGGGTGTGCAGGATGCACGTGCAGCCCTAACTTTCTGAACAGTTCCAGGCCCTTGTGCAACTGGGTGTGAACTACACACCTGTGCAGTGGACAAAAGCCTTCTCAGGTGCAAGTTACTCTTAACTGGCTCTTTTATGTCATGGTACATCAGACAAAAATCTCTGAGTCTAAAATAAAAATGGTCATAATAATTTCTTTTGCTTTTTCTAGGTAACATTCAGGTTTCGTGGATTGATGATACATCAGCATTTGTTTCATTGAGCCAGCCAGAGCAAGTACAAATAGGTAAGTGTTACTGAATTTACTTCAGCATTAAGACTTTAGCTGGCTCCTGCAGAAATGCTCTGAGCCAGCAGGGTCTGTGACTCTGATGGCAAAACCACTGACTTGCTTGGAGGAACTGGACTTCCATAGCAGCAGGACATGTGTGGCAGCAAAGACAAGCCCAGACTGGACTTGGTTGAGAGTTTTGTGTTTCATTCTATGATCCTCCAAGTACCTGAACCTGTAGGTAGAGTTGTGCTGGTTTCTTCATTTGATGCAGTATTTATTGAGTGTTTTTACTGTTACTTTGCACAGAGTAGAACTATCAAAGCCTTTTGTGGTCTTCGCCTCCAAATACCCTTTGGACTGATGCACATTTAGTTTGGTTTATATTTGCAAGGAACAAATGCAGTGAGAAGCCTTTTGATGCATTGTAGAACACATGCAAAATAATAGGGTCAGAAGAGCCTGGACTGCTAATGTGCCTACAGGCTGTGTATGAACAATGTGCAGTCTCTCCAGACCTAAGTTCTTTAATTTTTATTTAAACATTTTAAAATACTGCTATTGGTTATGTGGGAAGACAGTCTTTTTGGTGTGTGCGGGTTTTAGGTTGGGTTTATTTGCGGTTTGGGCATTTTATGTTGTTTTGGGGGTGGTTTATTGGTGTTTTGGGGTAGGGTTCTTTAAAGATTTTTGATTGACTGTAGTTGAATCCACAAGCTCTTAGTAGTTTCTGTAGTTCTTTGGGTGTATATATATGAGTACTGACCCATACCCTTATTTCAGGGAACACTGGCTGGAAGTAGGCCATTATAGGTGATCGTCCAGGATATGTTCTGTTAGTGTCATCCCCACTTACTGAAACACTTGCACCAAATCCTGTGGAGCCAGTGAGAACAGCAGTATATGTAGCACTTCTGATTAACTGGCCGAAGTCTTGTTGCGCTTAAGAGCTATACAGAAAGAATTTCCACTATTAAGTTCTAGAAAGAAATAAAACAGATTAGAAAACCCCACTGAGTTGACCATCATCTATTCTTACTAAACTCAAAGAAGCTTTCAGGGTCTGGATGCACAATCAGTGCATCTCTCTAATTCCTTATTAGCATCCTGGGAGTGTTTATCATACTTCCTAATACATCCCTAGCTCTGCAGAGGATTTTGAGAGCTCACCAGCAGCCTCCTTACAGCAATTGCTCCATAGCAGCAAGAGCCATTGTTTCTTCATTTATATATAGATGTAAGAATGATATAACTTTCAATGAGAAATTCCAGATAAAGAATTATGTCAAATAAAGCCTTCCTAGATGGTGCTGCAGTAAATTCCCCACTGCCGTCACCTCAGTTACTTAGCCATTGTCTAAATGCTTAGCATATACATTATCACCACTGCTTTTTTTGTTGTTGTTGTTCTGTTGTTTGGTTTGGTTTTGGGTTTTTTGTTGTTTTCGTTATAGCAGCTACGTATTTGGGAAAAAACTGAATGTCTGCAAAATACTTAAACTGAATCTTTCTGGCACTGCTCTGTGTCTTTTTTTCTGTTTTGACAAACAGGGAGGCTTGTTCTGTGGCCTACGTGCTGGGAAACATGTTATTTGTTTGAAAGCTCAAGTGATTATAGTCTTTCATAGATTTTTATGAAATCAGGTTAGTAGAAGCTCATATACTAAAAGTAGTGAGCCAACCAAGCTGATAAACTATAGCAACCTCAATTACCAAAAATTGTGTGATTTTTTACTGTAAAATTGCTTAAAATTCTTGATATTTTGTTGGTTTGGAGTTTTTTTTTCTGTAATAAATGCATCATAAAATCAATTCTGTTATTCTGTTTCCTGATCTTAAATTCTTTAATGAACTGCGTAGGTAATAAAAGTCACTGTTTGTATTTGTGATTTAGTGAGATGTGCTTAAGTGAAGAACCTAGGAAAAAGTAATAATATGGCCTGTTTATTAACCTGTTTATATAAATGTCTGCATCTTTTGGACTTTATAAAAAGCCTTGGAGGCCTGTGACACAATATGAATACAAGGCAAGATGTTGCTGCAGGCATACTTCTATGCTTACCTCATAGAGAGATTTCTGACTTTGAGCTGGTATTAATACATATAGTTAAGAAAACATAAGTGCAACAAAAACATCTATGGGACATAAATGGATTGAGGACATGAAGAGTGTATGGAAGCTTCCCCTAAAGTGTTCAGATTTCCATTAAAGATGAGTCTAAGCACTGTAAAAACACCCAGACTTACTTTGCATCTTTATAATAAGGAAATGGTGTTTGAAAAAGTCATGAAAATCGGACTGGTTTTGTAATTATCTGCATGGAGTGTTAACTGATTCTGGGTCCATCAGATTCTGAAACCCGGTTCATACCTGGGAGGTGTCTTTATTTTTCTGTTGCAGCAGTGATCAAATACTGAATATTCATCTGAACTAACATAAAGTTAGAGACTTAAACAGCAGATCACTCAAAGATTGATCTGCTGCCCTTCCTTGATGTACATGCTCAAGATAACCAGTTAATGAATCTGCCTGGTTTCTTAACAATTTATCTCTAATGCCTTTTAATTTTGTTAAGGTTCATAGGTGTTACAAGACAACTTGAAATATGATTCGTCTATATGACTTGTTTTGTGTAACTGTATCTAAGTGTAGTATTGAAATTGTGATAGCTGTCTTTCATATTTCAAATAATTAATTATCATGCTTAACCTTTACAAATGACAGACCTCTCAAAACATGGCACTTTGCATAAGTTGTTTCTGCTATGCTATGCTGTTTCTGTTGCTTCTAACTCTCCTGGCTTCAGTACTTTAAATGTACTAAAAACTTCTTCATCAGCACCCTGGGAATATGTTGGATTTCTCACAGATTCAAAAATCCATTTTGAGTAAGTAGGGAATAAAATGTATCTCTTCATCCCCCAGTGCTCTTTAAAACAAGGTTCCTGAGTTAGGTAATATCATGGATGGTAACCATTAAAACCTAGTCCAAAACTGATTGATAAAACATTGGTCCATAAGATTTTCTATTTATGAAGTATACATTTGGTTAGCTGAATTCAGCTAATAAGCAGCTCCTCAAATTTCACATGGTAATCAGTAGTGTTTTTGTTGCCAGGGGGAATGTGCATTCCAATTTTTCAATTGTTAAAGTGTTACCCTGAAGGATCTGTGAATCTTTCATAATATAAAAATACTTGTTTCCTCTTCTACTTGTTTTCCTCTGAAAAGCTAAGTAGGGAAAAGGGCAGTATTTTTATGGGCAATTTTGGAGCTGCTTCTAACTTTCCAACTGAATATGGCATGCTTAAAACACACAAACAGAAACCTTGGGAAACAAGAGTCAAATGCCTTAAACTTCTCATTTTGCTGCTTATAATAATGTCCAAGAACCTTCACTTTATTTGGTTATTCATGCACTCGCACATTGGCAGTCTCTCTGATTTATTATGCGTAGAAAAGGTTTGTTCTTGTATAAAATCCTATTGCTCTCTATAGCTTGAAGCAGAAGCTGCAGCAGCACAAATGCGAGGGAGCAGTTGCAGTCACCCTGCCGTGCCTGTCTGTGTGAGCTGGACCTGATCCCTGCCAGGGGAAGGTTCTTGGCTTCCAGTGGGCTCTGTGTCACTCTTACTGTTGGACAACCACAATGTCATCTTAAAGCCAATAACAGGTTAATGACAGTGGTGGTTTAGATGGCTCTAATTTGTCTAACTTTTTGCAATATGCTGTGCTGTAAACTGATTTCCAGGCTACAAGCACCTGAAAACTATAATGGGCAATAAACACAGTCCATGTTCTGTTGGGATTTGCTGTTCAAAGTAGGTAGTTAAAAAGAATTTGTTAAATGGTTGATGTTCCTTTAGTTGGACATCTGGGAGACAAAGCTTTCTATTGCCAAGTTGCACTGCAAGTGGTCTCAGCATTTCTGTCAAACGTGAAGCACATACTTAAGTGTGTGGCAAAAGATAAATGCTGTGCACTCTTGGAGCTGATGAACACAAGAAACTTCAGAACTAACTTTTGGCATACAACTTCTGGCTCTTAAGATTTCTGTCTTGCTAGATAAGTTTGCCTTTGGATGCTGTTCAGCTTTGTGTATTTATAAAGCTGGCCTTTCATTTGGAGAGGTTTATATGGAGTAAGTGCTGTTTCAATCATCCTGTGACCTACAAGGGTCTAGACTTCATCCAAATAGTCTGGAAATGGTGGGGGAAATGGGAGAGACTTCAGCTTGTCTTAACTGCCGAGTAAACCTAGTATTTTATTTTAATGAATAAATTGGTATAACCTAAAGTTGTGCCACTTCAGCCCCTCAACTGTTCTGTGCAGTTAACATTGAGAGTCCTCACTTAATGCTTTATATCGATATTAAGCTCTTGTTTTTCATGGTTTGCTTGAATTTTTTTGTCATCCAACTTTGACTGTTTAGGTTGCTGGTCTAAAAAGAACCTTGATACACTCTTTAAAGGGAGGTTCCTGTAGTTGTCTTTGCACTTGTGGAGTCTTTATAGGCCATCTAAAATGTACTCTTAAAAACCACTGGTACTTGGAATGGGTTCATTTTTAAAACATGGGAAAATCTTATGAATATGTTTAAAGTTTTAAAGTGCTCGAAAATAAAATTGGGCTTCTGAGACATTTTACATTATTATATGTTAATGAAAACAATGGACAAATTTATCAGTGGTACCTCAAAAATACACTTCATTTATTTTCCCTTAGCAGCCAACACTTGCACTCAATTCCCTTTACCTAAGGCTTAGGTGCAGATTAATAACATCTCTGTTCTAGTTATGAATAACTTCTGCAGTATTTTAAGACCACTGGTTCAACTTTAGAGTAATTTTAACCTGAGAATCTTCCTGAGTATGTGTTTCTTGCTGTTTTAAAATGTAATAAATATACTTAACCTGAAATTTTAAATACACATGGAAAGCAACTGTTTGTTGTAAATGGCAAGCATTAAAATACTGTTAAGTTATTCCATGTGTTGGTGCCCTGATATATGAGCTCATATAGAATTTGGTGTGTGCAGGATATATTCTTCCTCTCGGCATTGAGAAGCCCAATGCCTTCAGACAGCAGGGGAGCAATGGACTAAAGCAGGTGCAGCAGCTGGAATTGTGATGGCCCTTCAATGATTTGTGTTTAAATCGTTAATCTTTCTGAACTTCTGAGTCTCTCAGACAGGGCTGGATTTTATGGTTTATTAGTGTTCTCTGAGGTTTATTATAGAGCCTTCTACTTAGCATGAGTGCTTACCACCACAATTTAAATAGCTAAAAAGTATTTTGAGGCTGTGTGTATTATCAGTCCCTCCTCACTGAATTCAGGGAAAGCACAGGTAGTAGATTCTGTATTACCCGGAAACTACATTTCACACAACTGTGTTCTCAGCAATAAGTTCATGTGAAATTTATGCCAGATACATTCTGAAGGGAGGTTATAGGCAAGTGAGGGTCAGTCTCTTCTCCCAGGCAACAAGTGATAGAACATGGGGAAATGGCCTCCAGATGCACCAGGAGAGGTTCAGGTTGGGTATTAGGGGAAATTTCTTAACTGAAAGGGTTGTCAAGCATTGGAACAGGCTGCCCAGGGAAGCAGTGGAGTCACTATCCCTGGAGGTATTTAAAAGAGTGGGACCAGGTGGTTTGGGGCAGGGGCTAAGGAGCAAAGCACGATGTACTCCAGTTTGGTACCAAGGTGAAATCAGCTGTGGGGCCAGACTGTGCCCATTTCTGTGTGAAAGTTCTGCAGGTCTGAGCTGTCTGAGCTTTGAGTAATAATAGACATGGAGAATTTCTGACTAGAACAGAAATTTTCTAAACACATTGTGCTTTTAATTTGTAGGTTCACAGATCTGAACACTTCACTAGCAATCCTGGGAGTAAAAACTCTCCAGTGTTCATTTAAAATAATTTCTGTAGTAGATGCAGGGATTGAGATGTGGTGAGTTTCAGCTTGTGTTGTTCAGGGATCTCAACCACAGCAAAAAAATGAATTACTGAATTACAGTGGAACTTGTGCTATAAATCATATTAGAGATAGCTATTTTACAACTTCCAGCACTACTGATGTGATATTAAGAGGACAGATTATAGACTTGCCTTCAAGGCACCTGCAGCCATATTTTTTCTCATCAGCTAATAAATAAACAAAACAAACAAAAAACCACCCCAAACCCCAAATGCCCTTTGTACTCTCTAAGTTTGAATAGGGGCTTTTCTTAACATTGGAAGTCTTATGACTACCTTTTAATTTGATTTGGATTTTTTGAAATGAGTTGAAACAAAAGCTGTGAAATGTATTAATTACTGAGGTAATTAACAGGGTGCAAAGGTTAAGTAGCTTGAATTCTTTCAGTAATTAAATAACTTCATCTGTAAGGGAGTTAAAGTCCTTTATAACAATCTACATACATGTGCATAGCATGAAATGTCTCAGTGGGCTTACACTATCATCTCTCTTCTTTGTTGAGGGAAATATTTTAAGTTTAAGCATTGCATAAGGGTCCTTCCTCTTTCTTTGGCATGCTTTGTACTTAGTACTTTCTTATGTAAAACAATTTTCTTTCAGACCATCTGTCCATTTTTCCCTGTTATCCAGCATGGAGGTTCAAAGTCTCATTTTGGTTTGCTCTCTAACTTGCCATCCTCCTTTGCAAGGTGAAGAGCTGCTTTGTCACTGCATTAATACAGCTCCTTGCTCTGCATTCAGATACTAAGAGAGATGACAACCTTTGTACAACACTCTTTTATAGGCACCTTCTATCTTAAGCTGATACAGGAGAGGAAGACAAAAGGATGAGCAGCACCATGTACAAATTGGTGTTAATCAGTTTGGGTACAGCCTGCAGATAGTTGCTATTACCAAATATACTTAAGAGACTCTGGTCCAACTAATTAGTCATGTGTGTTAACATTTTGATGCCTTGCAGCAGAAATTGTCCAAGTATACTTGAAAGACTGAAAACTGTATATAGGCTAACAAAAGGGGCCATTAATATTACAATGACAATTTCACCAATATTTAACATAATATAGTTGAATTCTGCTTATGCCTTGATAATGTCCATGGTTATGTGATCATGTACTGTTTCTTTAGGATTTGTGGCTTCTCTGAGAATATGTTTGTACATTTCCTGTGGAGGAGCTCAGCCCTGAATGTTCTGTAGGGGACAATTTAATTCCATTTAAGTTAATTTAAAAGATGCCCTCTAATTTGGGATGTTGAGTCTTCTGCTTTCTGTGTATAAGATAGGCACATGGCACTGCTGCTTCCACTCCTGAATTTTACTTTGAAATACTGGACTATGTGCACTTTTGTCATCATGGCAAACATCATGGTTGTTACATGGCATGAATAGCCCTAGTAGTCAATAAATAAGGCTGTGGAATCATACAGTGAGTATTGAGAGTAAAACAAAACACTGACTTAAATACTCACTAATTTCACACTGTTGCTTTGGCTGAGGCAGTGGTCCCATGTTTTAAGTAGAACATGATCAGATAAGATCAATGCAACATGGATACAGAGGTCACTTAAAGGCTGCACAGGTGAAATTTTACTTCAGTATTTCATAAGCTTAAGTGTTTAGTATTGGAGCCTTAATCTGTATAGCTGTGTGTGTTTATTGTATTTATATATTGTGGCTTTTCTTTTACCTACACAGTTCACCAACATATTTATCTATTTATTAAGAGGCTTAATATTGTCAGTGTCCATCTGTCAAGATGTTGCTCTACATAAAAGCAAGGACTTGGCAAAAGGGTATCTTTGTACACATTCCTCTTGGACCCCTCAGTGACAGCCTGTTCAATGTCTTCCCTAATAACGAGGGAAGGTGCCATCCTCTAGAAATGCTTTTCCTAAAATAATTTGCAGTTGCTATTATTCTGCTATGAGACAGAAACTTTAGGGCTGAAGTTAATGTGAACTGCAGCCATGTGGTGTTGGTTACTAGGTCAGATTTCTCACAGAAAGATTTGTCTCATCTCTTACAATTTAAGGAAATAAGTAAATAGCCCCCCTGAGTTCTCTTCAGCTGTTTAGAACTCACAGAGCATTCTAGCAATGCATTTCTTCTGCTGGGAGTGCAGAACGATGTAACTGTATTTGTTTTATTAGGCAATATGGACAGCATTCATCAAAAAAGCATCAGAGAAAATGTATTAAACTCTTAGAGGGAGCTGCTCTTCAATTCAAGACCATGCAAGATTGATTTATCTGTGTGGCTCCTTAGACTTCTCCATATGCCTTCATTTCAGTTGTTCAATGATGAAGCAATTTATTCAGCATGTAACTTTTTATATCAAATATATATGTGCTATATATATATATTTGTGTGTGTATGTGCCATATGAATGGATTGCTGCAAAATACATGCCATATTTCAAGAAAGCAGAGTTGTCTTTGTTGAAAAATACTGACTCTTGCACAGATTTATTTTAGAATTATCTTTAGGCCTCAAATGATTTGGTTTGGTTTTTTTCCTAAAAAAGGGCTGAGTTTGTTGGGGAATTAAATGGCAGACCCATAACTTTGGTTCATAGCTTGTAGCAAAACAAATAATGTTATTGTGTTTTAACAAATGAGTATGTATCAGATGATCCATGGTAACTTTGTGCTTGATTTTAGCAAGTAAAAATATGCTTGAGTTTAACTAAACAAATTTTACCCTGAGGAATGTCGGCTGGCATGGATTAAACTCCAGTGAGCCTTCTTAATTCATTCATGATGCCTGCACCATAACTTCATGGGCAATAAATATTGTCCTAATTCTTAAAAACAGATCCTGTAACTTCACAGTTCAAAACAAATAGAAGGGGGGTGAAAGGAGGTATGTCTGACACTTGTTGGTTAGTGCTACAGTCTCATGGGGCTGTTAGTCATAACTACTGGTATCTATACTTGGGATTAAAAGTAAATAGACAGCACTCTTGCCTGGTTTTATGTACATTACAGACATTGCAACAACAGCATCTATATACCACGGCAGGTATTATGGGCAACTCATTGCACTGTAACACAGCAAATATACAGAATAGATGACCCATCCTGAAAGAGGAGAGAAAACCATACACCGCCATCGTCCTCACTTTTTCTGAAATTTGATGTTGGAGTTTGTCTTTTCTAGTGCCTGCACCAGACATAGCACAGAATACCTGTATTTAAAACAGCTCAGCTAGAATCCAAAAGTCGGATATGCATCTGAAATTGCTCAAAAAAAATTGGAAGTGCATAATAAAATCAGGATTTTGTCTCCACTACAATTGCAGTATTTTAAAATGTGCAAAAAAACAATCTGAGGTTTGGGGTGGTTTGTTTTGTTTTACATTTAAACTGGTTTACTGGTTGGTTTACAATACTTTCTTTCAGAGACCTAGGCTGAAAGCAGCAGAAGACACCAGCTGACAGTCAGTTTAATTTGCTGATTCATCTGTTACGGGGATGGCATCAGGCCGGAGCTTGGCTCCCAGACTAAAGGCTGAGAGCTGTGAAGATGCTGGGACTTGAAGGAATGTTGTTAAATTGTTACTGAGTGGAGGCAGTGAAAGTTTTTTTTTTTCTTCAGTTTTAAAGTGCTTCTACTTTTGCATTGACGGAAATCTTTCTACCTTGAACTTGCAGTCTTTTTTAGTTAAAAGGAGATCAGACACTAGAAAGATACAAGGATGGAACAGCTGGCTATTAGTTAAGTGCTTCTTCCATGGATATCTTGTGCAACCAAAAATGCAGCTCAAATAAGCTTATGTTTCACAGCAATCAAACACAGTTTTGGCAAAGGCTTTGCAAATGTCGTCTTTTCCTGGCAGACTTGCAAAATAAACCTGCTGGGTTAAGTAATGAGACTAAAAGGGAAAAAATCCAGGAAATCTTTTCTTGCCAACAAGCAATCTGGAAGAGGGTTACGACTGAAGAATTGATAGTTTCTAATTTAAAAGAAACGTCTTAAGCAGATTTAACTCTTTTTGCACAAAGTCTGACTTTGAGAAGAGCTTTGAGCATGTAATTCAGACAGAGTGACTTTTGGAGAGCATGACATTTTGGGTTTGTTTTGGTTTGTTTTTTAATTGCTAACAATGGAACTAGAAATTGTTTTATGAACAGAACAAATAGCTTGCAGCCTTCTGCTTTTCAAAATAAGTTATTTCAGGAGAGGGCATGCTGTCATTTAAGTGTTTTGCATATAACATCGTTCTTCTTCTCCATAGCTGTAAACACCAGCCGGTATGCTGAAAGTTACAGGATCCAGACATATGCAGAATATGTGGAGAAAAAACATGAAGAAAAACAGGCCAAGAGAAAATGTACAGAAGATAGTTGGAAGGAGATGGAGAGGAAGAGGTTAAAAACCCAGTGCACACCTTACGTTTCCCAGAGTCGATACTACTGTGTTAACAGGTGAGACGGCTGCGCTGCCAGCTCCTGTTCTTACTGCATTTCTGCTCAAAATCTAGCCATTTTCAGCTAGTTCTTAACTAACACAGGATATTCCTCTGTGTGTATTTCTTTGCATATAAATCAGTAGTGGTGCGTCAGCTATCACAAGATGATAGGTGAAGGAACAGAGGGAATTTCATCACAAATGTGATCAGGCAGATTTCTAAATTCTGGGATCTTGAGGGTAGGTCGCATCACAGCTCCTGACCTTGATGTAGCAGCACCATTTTGTATAACCAAAATAAAAAAATTTCTTTCTTTATTCATATGACCCTTGTGGTTGGCTTGTGTCGTGTGGATACTTAGCTGTCAACATATATCCTTGTAAAGACCATGTTGGTTTTGGGCTGACTTTCCGTGGTGATAGTAGTACCACAAAGAAGGGTATAAATTCCCTTCTAGAACAGTCCTGATGAAGTTGTCCTTATGCATCAGAAACAGGATAGCAAATGATGATACTTGCGTGGCTTTAAACTTTTATACTAAAACTTGAAAACGGTTTTAGTTCATTATTTAAGGACAAAATTAAGTCAGGACATGCCGCCTTTGGTTCTGGTACAGTGTGTTTCCTGTGTTGTTGTGTGTATTTCTTGTTCCATTTTTACTTGCTGATACTAATGACAGGTTTTGGATATGATGGTAACAGGCAGCTTCTTTCTCAGTCATCTGTGTAGCTGAGCATGTGAAGAGTTTTTTAGTGTTAATATAATTGTATAAATAACCCATCAAGTTATTGCCATTCTTCCTTCTCCCTTCTCCTGCACTGTTCCCCCAGTTCTATCAATTCTATATGAAAATTAGTTTGAGTGGAATGTATAAGTTACATTTCTCTAAGCTGATGGTTTGGTTTGGTTTTGGGGGGTTTTGTCTCTCCTTTTCTTCCCTGCGCCATAGTTAGACAAACCAAATATGGTGGTCATAAAACCAATGCTAAGGTATTTCTGCTTCATCTTTCTTGGAAATGTTACATTAAGTTCTAGTTCTCATTATATCTTCCTGTAAATGTTAATCTGTCGTGTAACAAATTTGCTAAACTTTTTCTGTTCTTCTCATGACTTTATGATTTTGCAGGTGTGTATTTTGGCAAGCTGTCAGGTGTTCATGGCTTTTGTCATGGTGGAAGTTCTAAATGTGCTATAGACATGTTTGATTCAAAAAAACATATGGAGGAAGCTGATGATAAAATCCGTATCAAATGAAGTTAGTTTAATTGAACTGTTGTGCTTAGGAAGCGTGGGGAGTACATGCTGTGAGATGAGGAGCTTTAAAGGATTGTCCTGGCACTAGCCGGCACGTGGCTAAGGCTTAGGGCTACAACTAAGGCAGTGAACTATTAAACAGTCTGAAAATACTGCAACTTGAGGTTGCTGCAAAGAAATACTAAGTCCTAGTTTTGTTTCTGCCAGAGGAAGTGTCTCCTGTCAGTGAACACTGGGTTTTGGCTACCTCACAGGTTCCAGTCAGATGGTGACAGTGGCAGCTTACAGAGAACAGGAAATACAGAAAGCTGATTTGCTGTTGTCCTGCAAAGAAGTTTAAGATCCACCACAAATGTGTAATTTGGAAAATTGCTGAACAACATTTACAGTACATTCTTTCCTTAAAAGTTTGATATACCCCAATGGGCTGTCTGTCTAAGCAATCCTCCTACTCTCCTTGAAAATTTTTAATAAATTTTTTTTCATCTAGTGTTGTAAAATTCTACAAGTAGCTTTTTGTTTTTACATGATCAACATTTTGATATCTTTGGATAGCAGCCTTTATTTTGTTGAGAGATCTTTTGTAATTGATGTTACATAAATTTTTGTTCTTTTATTATTCCATTAATAAAGTGATTTGGTTCTGTCCCAAATTCCTTCTCATGCAGGTCTTTTGACATGTTTTTCTTAATTTATTTTTATTTATTACTAGTTATATTTTATTCTTTTGTCGATTTATATTTTGTAAATGCTTCATCTGAAGTGTAATCTGATTACATAGAATGTGGAACTGCAAACCATGGTCTTTCATTTCACCCAAGATGAACACTTTATTTTTTCCAGACAAAGGTATATAAAAATACTTATATATAAAGGTATATAAAATATTTATATTTTTATATATTTTATAATTTATATATTATATAATTTTAATATAAACGGTAATATCAATATTTGTATAAACAATTATGACAAATTTATATGTGTGCATATATGTGTGTATAAATGTGTATGTTTGTCCAGATTAGTTGAAGTCATATCTAGTTGAGCACTCAGTACTGTGATGTATCCAGCAGCTGATCCCTTATAATAGCTTCATGTTACTACATCCTTTATTTATTTATTTATTATTTAATAAGCTTGCTGCATCAGCTTCTGCCAAGGAGCACAGCTGCAGAATAGCTGTTTGTCTCCATGATGACAATATGTCCTGGCTACTTTTTCATTCAGTAAGGAAGTTGTTGGGTATTTCTTGTAAGGAACTTTTGTCTTAAATTGACGGATTGATAAATATGTAACAAAGGTTCTTTAATTCTTGTCTTATTGACAAAACTGTAGTCCTATATTGTAGAGGACCTTCTCTTCAGAAAATAAAGTTTATTAATATTAATAGCAGTCACAAGGTAAAATTATTTATAATTAATATATATCCCTTGCATATAACTTAATACTACTGCTAAATATGAAAAATTATTTTAATGGAAATATGCCTAATTATTAATGTGCGATGGAGAAGTAGAGGAAAAACTGCTTCATTTGACAAAACTTCAAATAGTAAATAAGATCCCCTTGTCTAAAGCTGTTGCTATTCAGAACACACTTAGGAAACAGATGGAACTGGCTATGTTGTGCTTAGCAAACGTCTGCCTGCCAGCTCTGCCATGACTGTTAAATGCAACCATAGCAGGAAAAGTCCAATAGGGTATGCTCTGTGGAAAACTAGGTGTCCTGCTCTATTTGTACTTACTTATTCTCCTGATTATCATCAGGAATAGCAAAATAGGATAAGGCCAGTGGCAAAGGACTCGTATGAAGTACAGGAAAGGGATACATCACTTTGCCTTACAAAAATTCTATCTAAAACTATGAATGCTGCATCTTCTGTCAAGTCAGGGTGCTGTTTGTAGCACCACTTCCTTGAATGTCTTCATTTTGCCAAAGATTATCTAATTTTTGAAATGTTCAAGTGTTCTACTGATGATTCTTCTGGGTTTTTACGGAAATGGTTATTTATAGTGGTTTATTACCCACTAAAGAATAGTAATTGGCAAAAGCTGAGGTATTAAGGGTATAGATAACAAATATTGCAAACAAATTATTGTAGTATTCCTGCATTGTAGTGTTATTTCAGGTGATTTCACCTGCTCTTAAGCTGAAATGACTGATTTTTATGAGGGATCAGTATCTACTCCCACCCCTCAATGTTGTTTTGAGTGTCAAGAGACCTTAGGTTTTTGTATAAGTGAAATTTATTTGAAGTTGTAGTTCCACATATATCCAGGCCAGTTCCAAATGCCTTGTTGTGATGAAGTGTTTCTTTTAAAACCCAGACGTGCTTTTCCGAAACAGAAAATGTTCAATGCTACATGATCATAATTGTTTTCCTACCTTTTGTCCCCTTCCACTTGCTGATTCTTTCGATTTAATTACTAACTAGTAATTAAATCGGTTTGATTTAATTACCAACTAGTACTAGTTGGATTGCTGCTATTTAGCACCTCTTGAAATAGATTCTCTAGAAAATAAATACAGTTGTTGCCTGGATAGCTGTTGTACAGGTGTGTTACGTAGTTAGAAGATGGTGTAAATCTGTGTCTCTGAATGGTTCAGGTATCCAGACAGTTGAGGATCATAAAAGAAGTCTGTCTGCTTTGGACAGTGACTGAGAGCTATTATTGTGTTTGAATCTTTAGCTCTGTTCAGTTGTTTCTCAACTGAATCAGGAAGTTGAGGCAGATATGTGGAAAAATCCAAAAAAAATGTTACAATTAGAAAACTGAGTAGTGCTCTAACTCGTATATGCAACCATACTCATTTACTACTAAGTGCTTAAATAATCTCGAATCTTATTTTAGGTTAAAGAAGAGTAAGACGTAAAAAAATTAACCCTTTCCCCTTTAGAAGCCATGCGATCAATAAATGAATATAAAATAAAATTAGTATTTTGGGAGAAAGCAGGAAGTTAGTGGTTCTTCATTATAAAATATGTTTATTTTGTATTTTGTACTGCCACTCTTTGGTGCTGGGTTTTTTTTTTTCCCTTAAGGTATCTGCAGGAGGACCATAAGGCCTAAAATTAATTTTTATGTTGTACTTTGGTACCCAGATAAATGTGCACTGATGGTCAAGAACTTGTTGCTCTTTATTTGCAATAACTTCATGAGAGTCATAAGTTGGAAAAAATTAAATTCAGCCCTAAGACCATTCAAGAAGGGATCTTCTTCCTACTGTGAGTGCAAGTTCCCTCCTGAGAGCCAAGTGCTCCTAATATGTCTGAAGAAATCCTGGGATCAGAATTTATGGCTCCTGAGTTTTTTCTTCCTGACGTGTTTTTCAGAATTGCTTCCCCAAAGTAGAATTCTTACAAGCTTTTCTAAACTATATTTTTAAAAAATAGCAGTTTTTCATTTCCTAAATGCTCCTTCTTCCCTAGACTTTTCTTTCCAACTGTAGTTTTTGCCTGTTTTGCAATATTGAAGTGTGTACATAGGATTAACAATTCTATCCAGCTTTTTGGCTTCCATCTTTTTATTGGTGGTAGTTGTGGTATGACTCACAATGATGATTTGTAAGAAATCATGCAAGAAGGCCTTCTGTGTGTGAATGTTTGGAGCAAAAACCAGCTATTCATCAGAGTAAATGGTGTTTGTGCTCCTAAAGTGGAAGCAAGAGCATGAGATGTAATCATATGTTTCGTCTTTGTTTATTGCCTTTGGACATCCCAGACAGAGTCTGTTTTAAGTTGCAAAATGTTCAGCTGAAAAAATTCCATTTCAAAGCCAAAACTATACTGCAAAATTTAACAGCTCTTCCTTTAGCTGAAACCTTATTGAAACATCATAATTCCCTGCTGCTGATTAAAAAGAAAAAAAATACCTTGTAAGGCTTTGTTTTATAACTTAGTATTAATATTTATTTAACTCACAGAATTGAACATGGCTTAGATGCATACAGCCATGTTGTGTAGTTCTAATTTAAAAATGGAACTTTCTGAGTCTAAAACTACATTTTTTAAATTGTTTGTTCTAAAAGCATTATATTAGACATTTAAGTAGCTGGTGTTTACATATCTAGAGGTTCATAATGGGAGCTGGTTTTTAATTAGCCCCCTTGCTACTGCATTTTTTTTATACCTGTGCTAATTTGATTTTAATATTGTCATTTGTCTTTTAAGGAAGTTTAACAATAGCATTCCAGTGGAACAAAAGCCTACGCAGGGTTATTTCAGTGTGAGCTGAATGAAGTGGAGCTCTGAGTTCATCTTTATACTGTGTTAGTCAGACTTCATTCAAATGCTGCTAATGAAATGAGTGTGCAATTTTTTGTGCTTTTTATTTTACCAGCCCCATGAATAATAGGACTCTTAAAGCCGGATTTAAAGTTTATATATGGAGCTTGATGGTTTTCTCTACCTTTATATAGCAATGCTTTTAAAACTACTTGTAGTTCCAGGAGAGAGGATGAAGTTAGCATGTAGAATCCTTCAATATCAAGATGTGCTTTTGAGGCTTCAGTTGTGCATAATTTGGTGTCTGTTGACAGTGCTTTACAAGAGCTTGCATAACTATGAGAATAAAATGTAAAACTGTGCAGGGATAGAGAACTGATTTAATTACATTTCAGATGAGTGATCTCATCAGAATAGCAGCTAAATTTGAGACATCAATAGTACAAAGAATGAGTACCTTGATCTACGTAAGATTGGATTAGATAGCAAATTTATGGAATTTTATAGTTAAGTCAGATCTTCCAGGTAATATAATTTCATGGTACACCACTTACGACAGTTTATTTTTCTACCTTCATAAGCATTTAATAGATGTACAACAACGTGTACCTACGTAATAGTTATTCTTGACTTTTCATGATCATCTTTCTTCTGTGTTCCAGTTTTACAGGTACCAGTACAGTGGGAAAGAGAAGCATGAGTCCTATTGAGGAAGAAACTGGTTCTGATGATATGGAAGAGGGAGAAAGCCAAGATCCAGAAAATGATCAGACAGACTCCTGTGCAGAGTCCCTTCCAGATGGTAAGAAGAGAGCCAAAAAGTTGAAAAAGATCAAGACAGAACAAGTTCCAGCAGGTAAGTGCTATGTTCATGCACATGGTTTTCTTTTTTGTTTGAAACTGTCCTAGGCCTGAACAGAACTGAAATTGTTTTCTTGAAAGTCTTCACTTCGAGCAGTTACTTACTCCGTTACATTCCAAGTTCTTCTTGAACCTGAAGACTGCATCATACAAAAATTGTAAAAAAACTCTACAAACAAACCCAAAACAACATCAAAAAGCAAAGAACTCACTCCAAACCAAAAAACTCACAACCAATGAAAACCCAATCTGACACCAACCAAAGAAAGGAATCAGAATGTAGTTGCTTTATTACTTCTGCTAACTTCCTTCCTTAAAATAAAGCTTTTTGAATATATTTTACATATTCTTAACATTTTTTAATGTGACTTTGTAGTTAAAGTTACATAATGTGCTTTGCATGTCATAAGCAAAATTGGAGACACTCTGTTTTGATGTATACATTAATACATGCAATGTTCTGTGTGGTGTTTGTAACCATAACCTTTATTGTGGTTTATTTGGCTGAAGACTTTTCACCTAGGGTTGATGTGAAGGTGGGTGTTTTCAGATTTTAATACCTATATATTTTTTTAGCCAAAATATTTGGAAGCGAATGTCTGACTAAATGCAGGCAGGCTACAATCAGATGATGATGTTTCACCTGTTAATTTTTGAAATGTTTTGTGAGTTATTAGCTTGTACAAAAACAAGTAAATAACTAACCTTAGGTCACATGAATTTAAAACATCAAAAGATTTTATTTTTATTGATCTATTTATTGTTGGTTCTATTTCAATGTTTGTTAGCAATTTCTTGCAGAAATTGGACTATAATAAAAATTAAATCTTATCTTAATGTGGTCCAGATGACCATACCATATTAGTCATCTGGAGCACTGCCTGTTGAAGTATATTCAAATATTCATAATTAAAGCTTCATTTCAATATCTGCACTAGCAGCTTTTATCCAGAAAGTGGTATTGTATACCAAGCATACTTTTTCCTGATTTGGTAGAGTAAAATCCTTCTTAGCTGATTCCAAAGCTGTGCTTGAAAATTGTTTTCTTCTTGTTATTCAGTAGGGCAGTTGGGGCATGTTAGCATATGCAAAGTGACAAGAGTGTCTACTGTAATTCCAAGTATAAAATTCAGGCTCTGTATTTGGCATTATGGGAATATGCATGATCAGTATTAGTGTGATTCATCTTTATTCTCCAATTAATTTGGGAGGGATATATTCTTCCCTGTCTTAACAACCTAAATAAAAATAATGACAAGTACACTTGGGGAAATAGTATTTAACTTTACCATCCCAGTAATTGCAAAACCAAAATTACCTAATTACTAGGGTTAAAAATACAGTATTTACCATTTATGTAAGAAGCCTGAAATTAACCTTTATTTTTTCCCTGCTTCTTTCTTTTTTTCTTTTGTTTGAGTGCCTATTCATGAACAGTCTCTTGGTTTCTCTTTGTAAATATTGACTTGCCTGTAATGTATCTAGAGCCTCCCTTTACAAGAAAATATGTCTTAATATCCTCTGAAAGAGCAGAAAAAAAAATCTTGATTTAATTTTTGTTCTTTGATTCTGTCTTTTAGGAAGCCTCACAACTAGTTCCACTGGAATTTTTGAGGTCCCTGAAACATGGTAGGAAACAACTGCCTTAACAAGTGGAATTGTTCGAAAGCAGTTAAGAGAATACACCTCTTGGAAGCCATACTTTATTTAAATAAAGTGGTGTTAACAAAGCAGTATGTGTCCTGAAAATCAGTTTAATTATTTTAAACTGTTTCTTGAACAATCACTGTCAATTTTACTCGTGTGTTTATCACCTAGTATATGACTTGTTGTTGACCCTATGAAATCCTTGCTGTTGTAACTGACGTTAGGTTTAAGAAGCAAGACCCAATAATGTCCTTTGGTCACCCCCTTTGGCATGCTGGCTATGAACTGTACAACAAGAACTGGCACTCTGTGATTTTGTGCTAGGCTGTTTCCTCTGCTTGGGGAGTACCACAGCTCTCCTAATATTTAGCTGTTTTTTCAGGCAGCATCAGTATGCTGTTAGCATTCTGGAAACAGGTAGAACTGCAGTTTCACTTATTGCTTTCTACCAGTTACTTTATCATTTTTTTTTGAGTTTCTGTTTTCTACCCCCACCCCCTGTGCAGGTGGTATTCATCTAAATACCAGCATTACGCATACCTTACCCTTTCAAAAAACTGTAACTTGAAAGTTTCTCAAACATTAATTTCCTGGTGGGAGGTAGGTTTTTTTTGTTTTCACATCTGTTGTTGTTTCCACTTTTAACTCCTGATTTTGTAAAAAATGTGTTTTGGTACCTGTGATAAACTTGCTAAGTGCACCAGCCCTTTATTTGTTTAAAAAAGGATCTGCATTGGTAGATTTCAGAAAATGTTTGATATTTAAATTTTTGTATCATGGAAATAAAACTAAAATATGTATTTCCATAACATGAAAATTAAAGACATTTTCTTAGGAACTGGCTTGTTTTTATTTATTAGCACCTGAAATAGTTTTAGTGAAATTTTTTTTCCTTTCCTTCTTCCTGATATAACAATTTTTGGGTCATCCTGAGTATCAGACCCTTTTGTTCCATGGACTGTTTTCAAGATATTTGTGAAATGTAATCAAGAAAAGCAAGCCTGTTGTCATAAGATTTAAATCACCCTGTGTTTCCCTTGGAGGGGTGAAAACAAAAGAGTTCTACAAATCAGCAAGTTCAAAACCATTGCTGGGGAAGAGTGGAATATTAAGAAGGCTTCATCATACGGTATTTACACTAGAGTGGGAACCTCTGCCATTTAAACATGGAATAACCTGTTTGAAGGTATGTCAAAATTTACGGGTTTTTAAATTATTGTGAACTTGCATTGCAAAGGGAAAAATAATTTCAAGATGTTAAATGTGAAACGTTGCATTTCTAACCTGAGAATACTCCCAGAAGTACTATAATTAAATTGTTTAATAGCAGCTCTGTCATCACATTCTCACACTAAAATGTGGGAAAGAAGACTTGCTATTAGTGATGCAAGGGAAAATTAGTAACTGAACTCTTCTGCTCTCAAGGATCCCAGAGACTTTTCTTCCCCAAGACTCATGACCTTAGGACTACATAATTAAATCACTTTCATCTTGAGTATCCAAACCAATTTGCAAATTTAATTCTCAGAATATGTGCAACACCTAATAAAAGTTGTATAGAGCATTCATCTCTCGTGGAGGTGATACAGGTAAATCACACAGTGTTCTCTCCAAATGTTGGAGTGAATTATTAACTGTATATCCTAAAGGACTGGCATGACATTATTTGCTACAGAGCGTAAGAGTCACGATGACAAAAGGATACAAAAGCATTTAAAGGTATTGTCAGAAGTACAGGTTAAGGAGCAAGGAATTAGCTGCTCAAGAGAAACAGAGGGCCACGCTGTCACAGAGAATCCACCTGGAGTCTGTAGCCTGAGGCCCTTAGGATCTTCCTCACTCTTGAACAGCAGTGCTTAACCTACCTGCAGGGAAAATACAGGTCTTAATTACATCACAATACAATCCCTTAAAACTTGTTTCTTCAGAGTGTGCTACGTACATGCTTCACTACAAAGGTTAACAGCTATAGCACTATTTCTATGAACCTCCTCTCAATTGTCATTTTGAGAAGCAGGATGTTACTGATCTCTATCAATAATTAATACCGCTTAAGAAAGCAGGGTTCTTGCATGTCTTAGTCTTTATGTGTATTTGGCAGGGTTCTTGCATGTCTTAGTCTTTATGTGTATTTGATTTTATCTGTTGATACCAGGGTAAGCTACTAAACTGTGCTGGAGGGGGCTGTAATATTTCTAGCACTGCTTCTGGGTGGACGAGTGTCAGAGGTCAGGGACGGGGGTGTCCTAAGCAGGGACTGGCCCCACTGCTCCTGCACCAGACCTCGCTATTGTGTGGGGTTTGGTCCACTTCCCTGCGCCTTAAATGAAATCATTAATTCTAGGAGGAAAAGAATGTCGTTTAAATTAGATCCACATTTATTTCATAATGTATGTTTAAAATATGTGCGTAGAATTTGTTTTGGGAAAGCAAAGCTGTCATCACTAGTTGTGATGGCTCTTGGGGGTTCCTGCTCGTGGGGGGTTTGTGCTGTTACTGACTTCAGAGGTCACTGAATCACAGAATATGCTGAGGATGGCCGAGTCCAGCTCCTGGCGCTGCACCCGAGAGCCCCGAGCCTCCCCATGTGCCTGAGAGCGCTGTCCCGGTGCGGCTTGCACTCGGCTCTCCGCTCCTCTCCGCTCCCTTCAGCGCCGGGCGGGCGGTGGCGGCGCGGCCGCCGCTCCTCCCTTCCACTCCCCGCCGGCCGTGTGGCGCCGGGGGCCGCAGCTGCCCTGAGGGGTTGTGCTTGTGCCTTCCGATTGTCCAAAGGGGCCGGCATTACCTGGGGCTCTCGGTAGCGCTGACGTGAAACATTTTCCTCAGCAGCCGTTCCGCGGCTGTGCTGTGGCGGCGCGTTCCCCGCGTCCCTGCTTGGGGCAGGGTCAGGAGCGGCCAGTCCTCACCGCTGGCTCTGAGGGGACGGAGCTGGGGGGACGCTGAGGACGGTGTAGGGAGCAACAAGCAGCACTGTATAGAAGCGCTGGAAGATGGCGTTGAAGGAAGTGAGGAATTGCCCTGAGAAAATATGGGAATTTTGTGAGAAGTGTTTAAAAAAAAGGGCACTTGGGAGTGTAGGCCTGAACATGGGAGTATCTGAGGAAATGGTGTGGAGAAACATGAGGGAGGTCTGGCTCAGCAGCAAATGAGGTAGGTGAGCTGAAACCCTGCCCCTGCAGAGGAACAAGAATGGGCTTATTTGGCTGGAACTTAGATTTGACAGTGATAGTTGATATCACTGTGGTGATGGAGTACTTAATTGCTTGCCTCAGAAAGCACGTTGAAACTGCATTTGAAGTAATAATTTTCAAATTCATCTTAAGTATTTATGGGTGAGAAGTGTTAACGTGTGAAAATGCACAGGATTGCAGCACAGGATATAGGAAGTTGCTGGTAATGAGAAACAGAGGTAATTGTGTAGACTCAGGGAAGAGGGTGAGTGTCCCTAAAGCATGGATTTGAATGGGGACAGCTAAGAGACTGAATGCATCCCATGTGAAATTAAGATTGCTGCGAGTGCAAGAGCCTGTTGTTGGTGTAAGATTTGAGCTTATGGTTTGGAGAAAAAAGTTTAAAGCTTCAGATTATTTAGATGGAGAACTGAATTTTATTATGGAACCAGTGGTAAAACCAAGAGAGAGATAGAAAGCTAAAGCTTCTGGTGATTGTGGGAACCTGTCGTGGTGCCCAGAAAACGTTTTGTACCCTGGATGTGTTCTCTGTCTTTAAATCATAGTAAACGTGATGCAGACAAAAATGTCCTCTGCAATTCAGCATTGGGGCATAAAGAAGACTCCTGAAAATCAAAAGTGCTTAGCTTTTGATGTGTTTAGACTACTGCTGGCTGAGCAGGTGTGTACATTGAAGCAGATTCCTCGAGTTACTCCGCAGTACATTTAGTAAATGAATAAACGTTTGCTTGTTTGTATTGTACTGTTGTAGCTTTAAACTTACACTAAACTAACACTCCCTGTGTGCTTTACAGAAATACTGCCATACCCTCATTGGGTCTGATGAGCAATAGATGGTAAGTTAGACTGACATTTATAGGGTCATTGTACTAACATTTAAGATGCTCTTTTTGCTCTGACAGGTATGCGGGAAGCTCATTTAAAGTTGGTTTTTTTTTCCATCAGAATAATTACTGGCAGCCATGTGCTTCCATGAGCGCTGTAGCGGATCACAAGTTGGTCCCAGCTCAAGGGAAAGTTGTATGGAACACATGTATTTAGAAATGCAATATAGAGAACATTCAGCCAAACTGGGGAAAGTTAGATTTCCCTGTGCTTATATTAATTTCTTAAAAGAGCTGATAGTTGTATTTGTACATGAGCCAGTCTATAGTCTGCAAATTTTGCAAACAATGTTGTAGTTTATTACCAGAGTGACCCTGTATGATGGGGTTGGTAGTGGTATGCAGCCAAACGTGAAAGTCTGGACGTTGGTGGCTGTGCTGAGCCAGTTGAATCCTAATCTGTGATTTGTTTTCAACCCATCAAATGACTGAAAATACAATTGTATTAAAGCTAATTGCTTCAAAAACATTTTTTTTGAAGTTACCAATTCCTTTCATAAGCCTCAAAAAGCTTTGCACTGTTACTGAGGTGAATGGCTATTTTGTTTGATTCTGAATTGCAACTTCGAATATTTCTTTCAAATTGGATTTTAAACTTAGAATGTTTAAGGGTGACTGAACATGTTTAGTTCATGTATATACTCAGGGGTGGAGTTTTTTTTAATTAGATGTTAGATTACTTAATTGTAGGATGCTTCTTACTTCAAAAATAAGTCTGCTCATAGTGTATGCATGTGTCTACCATTTAAAATTTTTGCATTAGGGGAAGTTTCTTGCCTCATTTGCAATAAATAACTGATACATATTTGCTAACAATACCAGAATAATTTAAAATTGACCCTCTGTTCCCTTTAGAAAAGGTTTACGCTTCAGCCTTTCCTTTCAATTCTCTCATATGCTCGATTTAATTTCAGTTATCCTATCTTGATGTGCTATTGAGAAGCTGCCAGTTACCATTAGAAACTTCTTACTACAATGGTGTAGAACTGCTGAAAGTGGAAATAATAGTTCAGCTGTTTGAGCCTGTGCTGAGCATGTTGTCTTCAATGAATAACACAGTGTTGCAAAGAGATGATTTACCAGAGAATTTCACCTCAGTATTACTGGACTGCTTCACCCATAGAGTAATAACTCTTTCTGCTGGGTTGTGCCATACTCCCCTGAGGTTTTACAGTAATTGTTACTAAAACAGATTAAAGGATGGTGGTACTAGATGATGAGTCTGTGAAGAAGTTAATGGGAAGTGTTTATACTGGCAAATTTTAGGAGGTAAATGAGGTGTTGCTTGAAATGTTTAGTACTCCATTCTCATAGATCTCTGTATTTTTAGTACTTCAGTTAGGTTTCTTAATTGAAGTAAATTCTTCTGTCTCGTAGAGGGGGCAGCTCTAAGATGTTCTAAAGTGTTTATAACAACTTAATAATAATTTGTAATGGATATTTGCAATTATGCACAGAGGAATTTTTGAGACTCACGCCTTTGGTTTTAATTATGTCCAAGAACAGGAATTTAACATCTAATTGTTCATCTAATTCATGTCTAACATGAAATTTGGGATGAGGATGTGTCTGAAGTAAAGTGGAGATTCAGTGGCAGAATCACTTGTTTAATATCTTTTAGCCTCTTTATGCCTTCTTTTTGATTTTTGAAAAAAGAGCTAGAAGAATTAGACTAAATGTAAACTAAATATGAAAATATTTTAGCCTGATGGTTTTAACAAATACCTCTTTTCCTTACAACTACTCTGAAAGATATTTTGCAACACTGATGATGATAGTAGTAATAAGTCAATTCGGTATGAATATTACCTCATACTAAAATCTAAATTAATGTAGTTTATCCTGAAAAAAACTATAGCAGCAGCTATACAAACTCTACAAAACTGTTGAATTTTTAAGAAGACTAAAGAATAGAATGATGCTCAGTTTAATATATTTCCATACTAGTAGCACTCAAATGTTAGCAGGTGGAGCTGTTTTTCTGCCTTGGAAGTAATCTGTAAAAGACGTGTGTTTGAAATTGCTACTTCAACATATAAAACAGGTCTAATAAGCAACAGTAAAAAGTAGCATTTTCTGAGGAAAGTGTACTATTTTTCAGGGGAAAAAAAAGGATTCAGTGTTCTGAGAGGATTCCCAGTATAGTCTGGCAATTTTTGAAGACATGCTGAATGTACAAACTCGTATTTGAAGAGACATTGTCTGGTTTCTTTTTGTATATGATACCTAATCTTAGGGTATGTGTGTTACGAGCACGAGCTAGAAGCTTTTGTGCATGTGTCCCAGTATCTTCAAAAGCATACAGACTTTCTTATTCTGGCTTGCCAAAACAGGCACTCAGGCCCGTGTATTTTGGTGAAACAGAAGATTTTCTGTCAGTAGATGCTTTTCAATCTAGTGTAGATGTTTTCTCATGTAAGGAGTTTGGAAAGTTCTGTGTTTTGCTTCTACAGGAGCTCAGACAAGACAAGAATTGTGATATGTTCTGAATTCCAGTTTCTTAAATAAAGGTTCTTCCCTGCCTTCCTTCCTGAGCATATTTCAACAGTTTAAGGTAATGCACAACAAATTTAAAGGCGGCTATCACATTCTCATCTATTTCTATTTACAAAATGCTCACTTATGTTAAATAAACCAAACACTTTCTTGTTTCCTGAATGTATTTCTGAAAACAAACACATAAACACAGCATTTAGAAATGCAGTAAAAAACCTTTGAAAAATGTTGAATGTTTGCATTACATACAGTTTTACTTGTTAGTATTTTACCTTTATATTTAGGAATAAATTATTGGGATAGAAGTTCTGCTTTGAATTGAACACAGAGTACAATTTCAAATACAGTCACACAGTTTAAGGTAGATTTGTGAACTATAATCGGTATTTATATCTCCATTACTTGTTTTGGCAAATAGGCTTCATGTTGTTTCTCTCTGCAAGAACTGAAATTATCACTGTGTTTGAAATTGCAGTCTCTTTACCTCTCACAGGCTGTTGTATGACTCAGGCAATCTGTGTAATCTCAGTGTGTTTGTGGGTAGAGCACTGCATCTCCACATGCAGAATATTTACCTGAAGTGGAATATAAAATGAGTAATCTGGCATGGTGACTGTTTAACATACTGCAAGGATTGTGTTCAGCCATGCTGCCACCAGTGCAAAGGAATTCCTGCAAGTGGGAAGGCTGGGGGCACTGACAAACAGCTCATCTAACAGCTGTACATTGTCAAACATGATAAAAGCAGAGAAAACTGCAAGAGTTTTGCTTTGAGGCAAAATCAAAAACCAAACCCAAAACCAAAAAAATCCTACAATTCCTGAAAGAAAATGGACAAAGGTTATCAGAAAAAATGAGAAGTTAATTAGTTGTTGAACTCTTGCTTATGCCTTCACATTTAATGTTTCTTAAACAGGACTGAAAAGTCTTGTGCAGGTAAAATTTCGTGCAGGGATGCCCTTTGACAAATGTGACACTAGAGTGAGAAAAGAGAAAATTGTTTTCCTGTCTTGTTGAATAGCATGCAATTCTATCAACACTGCCTGGAAGCGTTGAGCATTCAGCTGGACCACAGGATATAGATGTTTCACACTGGGTAAGATTTTATGTGTCTTGTCCTTCTTAGGGACAACTAATTCATAGCCACTGACATATTACTGTTTAACACGAATGTAAGAGTGTAACAAGCTCTAAGGTTGCTAGTACTTGTTTGCACAGCTCTTCTATTAAATGCCAGTGCTGTGGTATTTATATCACTAATCTGTACAAGAACCTACTTTTTTTTTTTTTTTTTTTTCTTTTAGCAAACAATACACAAACATTTAGTCAAATAGACACTGGAAAATGAAAGAAATGGTTTGTATTGTACAAATTCCTTTACTTGATTCTTTTTGCATCCTCATTAAGAACCCTGACACCTCATTTAATCTTTTAATTTTAGTTGGTAAAAGTGAGAAATCCTTTCTTATCAAGCATTCCTAGTAGGTTCACTATCTGTATGTTTGTTTGAGAAGATGCTAGACATACTTTAAGTTTTTCAGCTTTCTGCTTAGTTTTTCAGTTTATAGGTAATTACTGAGACTGTTAGCAGATTTTGCTGAGAAAGACATCATGCAGTCTTTGAAGATAACATTCAGTTTCTATTCCATCCTGGTTTTGGGAGGTCTTGGTTGTATTGCAAGGCACATTCTAAAAATAAAATACAAAAATGTGTTGTCTAGCTCTAGATGGGAGTATGTGATGACTGCAGATGTGTACATGGTATGCACAGGAAGAATAAGGCCAAGCATTGGCATCTCAGTACTGTGGGAAACAGAACAGAGTAAGTGATCTTTGTGGCCTGTAAATCTGACTGCAGTTATATTTGCTAGCAGTCCAACTGTAGAAATTTCTGGGAAAAAACAGCAGGAAGCTGACACTTGTCTAGTGTTTTGAGTAATGTAAGTGCCAGCTCACTCATGTTCAGGAAACTTGGGGGTTTGTCCTTTTTTCTTAATGCTGAAATGTATTCGCGTATCAGATAGGTTCACAGTTCGGTCTGGCAAAAAGGTCAGATGATTTTGAAGTTTCCTCTAAGGAGAAGTAAGTTGCTTGCCAAGTTTAATGTAGTCTAACCTAGAAAAACAGAAAGTAAAAATGCTTACTGTAGTGAGATGTAAATACAAGTATTTGTAGTAGATCAGAAAAATTTGCAGGACTTGTGAGTTTTATGTATTTTCCATTGCTGCTCTTGCTTTGTGTATTTTGAACCTACCAGATGTCAGTGTTTACTCCATAGATTAGGAGAGCCCTACTAAGATCTATCCATATTCAAACTAAAAAAAAACCCATCACACTGAATTTTCAAAGCTTTTTGTGTAAACAGCACAGAGCTATTGTAGATAACAAACTGAGGGTGCTGACATGTTCCAGACTTTTTTTCTGTGGAATAGAAATCAGTATGAATGATTCTGAGAGAAAATGTGAACTGTGCTAGGGATCCCTCTGGTTGGGTGTATCCATTTTAGCATGCTCTGGCTGGGTTTAGGTAACTGAAATTAGTATTGGAAACTGGAATGGAAAAAATGGTTAATATAAATAGGTTAAAGCATCCATAATCATAGATACACAGTATCTGCTTAATAATTAAACCAAGGCAGGGACTTAACAGCCCTTATAAAATTTGAAATATCCAAACAGAAGAATAACTGGAGAGTTGACACAGTTGAGTTGAAAATCATGGGTGCTGTATTTATATTTCATTAGAAGAAGGTAATGGCTTAGTGATTAAATAATACTATGCCACATTCAAAATCACAGTCTCCCACTCCCCCTTCATTTCCTGAAGTCTGAGCTGTGTTTAAATCACTGTAGAACTGCTTGGCACTTAGTCATATTCAGACATGCCAGTTCATGCACTTCTCTGTGATCCAGCTCACTCGCACATGGCTGCAACTGTCTTGCACCTTTCATGCTCTGGAAGATTTTTTTTCCTTTTAGCACTGAGTTGAGAGGGAGCTACAAATGCAAGGCTTGGAGTTTGAGCAGCTGCATGAGTTCCCTTGTACAACGCCCAATTCTTATGCCATACGTGCTACTGAATATTGGATTCTACATAATCCTGAACTTGGAAGGTGAAAAGCCTCTAGAAATCATTTGTCTGAAACTAAAGCAATTCTTCATAGAGTGATTTGTCTCTCCTCCACCCTGGGATGTTTATCACAAGTTTAACACTGAAATTCATAGTTAGTGGGAATCTGCAAACATTTTGATCTTTGTTTTTATATGCATGTACTTGAGATTTTGTAACTATTATGAGTAATGAATTTTCCTTCTCCTTTAGTTTATTTGTATTTCCACTGCTCTGTTGAGGATTATACAGCAGCATGCAACTTACCCAGAGCAGTTCACAAATGCATTTTCAAACTTAGTGTAGAATAAGATACAATTTAAAGGATTTCTTGCCTTCACAGTGCTTTTCATTCTTGCAACACAATCTTATTCTCAAAAGACAGAAATCCTTAATTATTGGAACTATATGTAAGTAGCTATGGCTGGGAGACTCAACGCTGAGTCAACCTACAGAGGTTTAAAGTGTTTGGTAAATGTGAATTTAATATTGTATTTAGCTGAAGTTTTTAGTTGAGGATGGTTCTTCAGGGAGGCTGTGAAGATTTACAGCATTGTAAGGGGAAACAGTACAGTATTTCCTGTCTTTGCTTGCTCTAGATAGAGTAATTGCTCTGGCAATTTTACTGGCACTTCTTTCAGTTTACTATAAAATCATATCACAATCAACTTCACATTTTTCCAACAAAATCAAACCAGAAAAATGAATATTTCAATAGATCCCCGGGGCTAGAACAGCTCAAGCACTTAATCTGATGGTTATTGTAGAGCTGTTTTAATGCTGCAAAGTTACTAGAGAATGTTCTACTTAACTTACGTTTCATTAGTGTAATATAAGTGTGTTCTGTTGTCTGGTTTTGTTCTGTTATTCTTCCCTTTAATAGCCACCTAAAAGGAACAGCCACTGAATTGCTAAAAATGAGGATGAATGACACATTGTAAGGAAAGAGGCTCTATGCCAAATTCTACACATTTACACTGCCAACATTTATCCACAATGTTGGCAAAGTGGAGAAACACTTCTGAGCTGCTCTGTTATTTATGAGACAGATAATTTTTTTTCCTGGTAGGATGGCGCTGGATAATCTGATTTTCGTCACCATCAGCTTAGCCACCAGTTTTTAGGGTGACATTGGGCAACACACTTTAACCCTTCTGCATCTCTGGTTTTTCCATCTGTAAAGGGGAAATGATAGTTACCTATCTGAAGTTACTCTGAGACTGAATTCAGTTAAGCTTCACAAGTATATTTTATTTTCATGTGAGGCATTATTGCATATCAAGAGAATAATTGCTTAAATGAATTTAGTACTTGTTTACTTGGGGCTATGTGTATTTTTTCCATGAAAGCAGTACATGGTGAATTAACTTGTTTTACATCTATTATCAATTGTTTGACAAAACCAGGTATGGCTGTTTTCTTCAATTTCATTTGACAAATATGACCATAAATGCTTAAAGTTATTCTGCCTCATTTGTTCTTTCTGAAATCATTCCAGGATCTGTCTGCACTGTGAAATACCATGTTTTTGTGTCCTGGTCCTTTCCCCTCCCCTCTCCTCTGCCTCTGTAGTGTTTTAACTAAACTGTGTTATTTAACTGAACTGTGTTATTCTGCATTTTAATTCAATGCATAGGGACAGTGTTGTTTTATAGAGTCTTAGTTTATGCAGTGATCTCACTCCCTGACCCCCTGCCTTCTCGTCTTAAAAAGACCTGCAATGCAGCTTTTCCTGGTATTGTAAACTCCTAGCACAGAGCATGGAGTTAGAAATGAGTGTTCATTTGGTGAGGATGTTCGTTTGAACAATGTGTATGAAGGCTTTGTGCATTTGGAATGTAATCACTGTGTAAGAGATTTCATATAGAAGTTCATTCTGAGCAGTTGCCTTAGGCAAAAATACAAATTCTTACTTTTTGAGATGTCTTCACCACAGTAGGCACTGAAAGCATACCTGAGGTCCCATACATAAATATTCACTGTAAACCTAACCTGGGCAGTTACACTGCTACACAGAAGCTGGTTTTTAATGCAACTTGAATGGTACACAGGAATAATGCAGTTGGGAGGAGGCAGGGGAAATGAAGTAAAAGAACAATTAGAATAGCTGTTCTTAGAAATCATAGTCCAAGTTTTCTTGGTTAATATTTCTGTATTCGTGTAGGAATGGAGGTCTGTGGGACAACATAGACTTTTCATCTTGATATTTGTAGGAAAAGGCACAAAGTTTTTAAAATTCCTTGAATAAATACACAAAAATACTTTCTAGTGACATTTAGTATCTGCTACAGTTCTCTTCAAATACTCTCCCGGTGCAGTTTAAGCATCATGTAAGCACAAAGAGAAGGGTTTATCCTGTTGCATGTGGTCAGTGTTGTGAGACATAATAATTTCAGTTCGTATCTAGTGCATTCCATCTTCCCTAACAGACAGACCAAGACTCTAAAGTTCAGGCCACTTACTTGGAATGCTCTGATTGCATTACAAATGGGAGTAAGTTGAATTTGGATTTAGTTTGTTTTAATAATCTAATTATTATTTGTGCTTTTGAGTTTGTGTGGAAGACAGAGCATACCAAAGAAGAAACAATGCTTCAGTTTATTTTTTCTTTCAACTTCCATGTATGCTCTCTTTGTATCCTTAGAGTTTTATATTTGAATGAAAACTTTAACATTAATTTCACATTCAAGTTTTTTTTTAAAGTTTCAACAAAGTCTTTCTTTTGTTTTATTCCAGTACAGTGTTTTCTCCTGTGCTGTGTTTGGACTTATTAGAACATCTAAGCAAAAACTAAAGATTTTTTTTTTTTTTAAAGTCGTGTACATTCTGCCAATTACGCACATTGTTGGTGAGCCAGATATCTCCAGGAGAAGGCTTATGAAGGTGGCTTGAAGGTGTCTGGGATATAAAAAACATGCAGAGTAGAAACTCATAAAATACATTATTTATGCAGAGAGAGTTCTTTGAGTGTAGAGAAAAAGTCTCTGGGACTCACAAAGAAAGATAGCAAACTATAAAAAATACTTTTAATTTGCTTAGGATATAATTCTTCATGTAATATATGCAGTGCCTGCAAAGTGCAGTATCCAAATCTGTAATAGAAGCACCTCAAGCTTGAACTTGAACTTACTTTGGTCCAAAATAATTTAGCCAAGTTGAACCATATTTTTTTTTTTTTTAAATGTACAGTGTGAAGTTAAAAATATTTTGCTGTGGTATCAGTGTTGAATGTGTGCAGTAAGAGAGGGATTTTTGTGCAAATTAACTTTAGCATTTATAGCTTCCTGACCTTCAACTGACTTTTTTTCGAAGTTGCAGTCTTAGATTGCTGCAACAGAAAATGACCTTTATAAACAGAAATACTGTAATTAATGCTTGTGATTAAAAGCTTTTGGAGTCCTAGAGTACACAATGTTCTCAATTTAAAAGGTGAACATTTGTTAGTTTTCACGTTATTTCCCTTGCCCTGAAGTAGTAGTGTGTGGACAGGTGTGTAACTTTAATATCACAGAAACCTCTGAAGAAATCTTTCTTGTCCTAGTGCTGGGCTGTTGGACCTTCATGTGACAATGGGACAGAGGCATTGTTGGAGTGTGCATGAGGAGTGACTTGGCCACCTTATGAAGTCTTGGAGGTAAAGAAAGGGGGAATGGAAAAGACAAGTACAATCAAGGCTAATAGAATTGCAGTGTTGAAACACCACCCAACAGGCTTGCTTCAGTTTGAGGTTCTTTCTCCTTAAATATACAAAGAAGAGTTTTATTAATATAAAGTAAAATACAAATACCTTTCTTTTTTTGTTTTTTCTTTATTTTTAATGTAACCTCTAGTTAGTTTCTTTAGTGTAGATCACATAAATAGGATCAGGACTTTTTCCAAGATGAGGGAATATAAAGATGCTACGAAGTATATTGTAGGAATTATCTTCTCTAAAGGAATAGCTACATCTTAGATGAGCTATTACCATTACAGTAAACGCAATCAGAGTAACCTTCAAACTGTGCTAACATTGAATTATTTGGATTTTATAAGTTATTGATTTTATGCAACAGAGTTGATTGAGATTTCACTACAGTTATATGACAAGTCCATTATGACAAAGGTACACATCAAAATGTGACTGTGGTTAAAACATTTGAGTGATTTCGAATAGCAAGCTTTCCCTTTGGTGAAAGATAGTGGGCACAAAAAGTGTATTTAAGCCACCTATTTAAAATAATTTTGAAGTACAAAGCAGATTTTCCTTTATGGTTTGGTGCTTAGGAGTTCAAGAAGCATTCAGACAATGTTCTCAGGCACATGGTGGGATTGTTGGGGTGTCCAGCACAGGGCCGGGAGTTGGACTCCACGACCCCTGTGGGTCCCTTCCAACTCAGGATATTCTATGATTCCGTGAAAAGATGTAATTAAGAAAATACCATCTTTATTTGCAGAAGAGCCAAATGATGTAACAAGCTACTTTCTATTTCAGGATGACCTAATTAGGATATTAAGGCCAGCGTTTCCAAAGATTCATTGGTTTGACCTTCCTGAAAACTTTCGCATCTTTCCCAAAAGCATACTGTAATTTCTTTGACCTCAATTTAAAAATTCTGCAGTGCAGAATTCTAAGTCTTTAGGGACTTTGTATAGACCAAGTACAAACTGTGTGTTATTAATTGCTTTTTAATAAAAAGACCAATTTTATAAACAAGACACTCAAACCAAATATATTCAGGGCTGAACTTAATTTCATTTTTGCACAGGCTTATGCAAACCGATAGATGTTTGAAATGACTGAGTCAATAAATAGCAGTATATAATGAGATTTTGGTAACTAAATTAACTTCAGACAAGTTAGAGTTCAAGCCTTGTGCAAACAGGTGCAATTGAAGTGGCTTGAATGGATTTGATCGTTGATGTTTCTTGGGTGGCTGAAAGAGACTGAGATAAAGCGTTTTGAAAGGCTGCACATAAGGGGGAGTCACCAGTGTGTTTCCCCACAGAATTTAAAGATTTAAGTTTTATTTCCTTGAGAAATTTTCTATTTGAAATGTTATAAATTTGCCATTGTTGCACTTGCCAATATTGTGTTACATTTGCAGCATGAAACCTCCTAACTTACTGCCCATTAGCTTGAGCTATTTCACACATATACAATTAGAAATTATTAAATAGGATTTCAGTTCAACAATCTTCCCCTGACAAGCTTAAGTGGAATTTTATTTCAATAAATAACACCACTGGGAAGCCATCTGTTTGAAAAAGATCTAGGACTTGGAATCTAATATTTGTGTTTACCTGGTATTGCATTGCATTGTCGACTCTTGCATTTGTAATTATGTGAAACACACACATAGGATATAAAAATATTGGGATTTATACAGTAACTCTAAAAAATGTTTGTGATTACTTGTTTGCTGCTATAAATTGTCAGAACACCAATCAGTTGACCTCCTAACTTGCATTTCCCTAAAGAAATGTAATGTTCACAGTCTCCATCACTTCCCTAACCCATAATTATTTTTCATAAGTTAAGTGGAGAAATAATGTCATACACATGGCAAACTGTAAAAAACGTCAAGTTTTGTTACCTTTTCCTTAGCAGTTTCCCATTTGGTGCTTTACTTTGGATGGTATATAAAGCCAATAAGCAGGTGGAAATTGGGTCATAGGAATCTTTCTGGTGCCAAAAACCAACTTAATGGAAACTGTTAAACATAGCTGTATTTTGTAAAGGAGCTTTACTGTTCTCATTTGACTTTGGCATAATGTTCTGTATTATGTATGTTTGAAACAATTGTAAATTAATGCTGAATCCAGTTGGCTCTCATCAGCCCCTGTCAACAGCAAACACATTTCATACAGATACATGTTCCTTGGAAATAGGAAATCTTTTATTTGAAATGTTACAGCTTTACTTTTACATTTTTATGATATATAAATTTCAATAGTCTTAATCTAGACAAGAGCTGAAGCTGTAAAATTTGTCTACTGAAAGCTGTTTATTAGCTTAATGCTTACTTTTAAAATTATTAAATAAAAACAGGTTTTTGAGTAGGACTGAGAGTTGAATGGGTAATATTTAATGCTGCACAGAAGTCTTAAATTTCCTGCTGTTTTCATACCTGACTGACTGTCCTTAAAGACAGATTTTTTGAAAGTCGGTACACAGCTACTACTGTTGTACTGTTGCTGTGTGCTTTTGGTATACAAAAGTGGTAATTCAGATGTTGACTTTGACATCCTGAAGTGAAGGGATATTTTCTACATGAGTATGGAGTTCCAAAAGATATCTGAACTTCATATTCACTCAGCTTTGCTTTTCCTTGTTCTTCTCCTTTGCGATTCAAGCCTCCAGTATTTTTCTCAAGTAGATACTCATAACGAGAAAATAAATTAGAATGCATTCTGTACTATTCAGAGTACTAGTAGCAGGTCTTAGCTATTTGAATTATATAATGATTTCTTTGTAATTAAATGGATATGTGCTTTCAACAAAGGGGATTCATATAAAGATTTTATAGCTCATATCCAATCCTACACTGAAATAAGCGTGTTCCTTTATATAGTTGAAATAAAAATCAGGTTTATATCTGCAAGAAAAAAAAATTGAAATGCCATAAAGGAAATAGTTCTGGAGAAGTATTGTACTAATCAAGATTTTGCAGTATTTCCTATACAGTTGAAAGATTGGTTTGCTTTTAAAAGTTTGGCAAGATCAGCAATTCTTTTGGAGAACAGGCAGATCTTTTATTAAACTAGAAATACCTTTGGAAAGAAAAGACAAACATTTCATAATCTCAGTATCAGAATTTGTGGTAATGCAAAATCATGATGTATGTTAATGCTTCCTTCATTGGCCTTGATGTCTAATTTTGCAAAACATTAAATTTTCCATGAGCTAAGTGACACAGATTTTGCCATGCTTTTAAATTTTTTTCTGAGTAATAAACCCAATACAAACGAGAATGCTCTGGAGTGAGTTACTCGAAACTCTGTCAGATTTATTGATATAAAATGTTTCAGGGTTTGTTTGTCACAGTTTGTCAGAGTTAGGGGTGAGTTAAAACTGTATCTGGAATTTTAACATGTGAGTCACAGTGAGATCTTCAATAACAAATGTGTTGACTGGGTGTCCCAGGTGGAAAAATAAATTGTCCACTTAGATCTCACTGAAGAACAGTTCTGTAGTTCTCTCTTGACCTTACTTTTTTATTAATGTTTTATTGTTTCCTGTATGGAGAGAAAAAACCCAACCAACATTCACACAGCTTCTTTTATGGTCATGATTCACCACTATGGCAATCGAGCAAACCTTGGAAGAACACTGTGTGGGGGTTTGCCAGTGCTTTGAAGTGCAGGCAGCCAGAGCTGTCTGGGCATGGTTTGACTTGAATGTTGTGCTAATGTGTGATTTCCAAAGTTCCTGCTTGTGGTTCTCCACCCAGAAAAAAAGAAGACAATTACAATGCACCCTCATACTTTTTTCCTACAAACAAATAAGAAATATATAATAATGAAGAGGCATTGAAAGTATTAAAAATGCAAATTGCTATCTTATGAGTAAATAATTCTTATGAGTAAAGAAGTCAAAGAGAATTAGTTACCTATAATGTTAAGAAAACAACTCTGAATGTTGTCCTGATCCTATTTTTGATATATCTACAAATGGTTTGAAATTCCAGTTTAGTAGCTTGGATGTAATTTTACAATATATTGAAGAAGATAGATTTCATTGGGAACAAGTACTTGTCTCAGGAAATCTTCCTCTGGCATTTGGCTAAAACCATAGAAAGGACAGACAAGTAATAGCTCAAATTTTGTAGAAGTCATTTAATGAAGAGCATCTCTGTAGTGAAGATCCACTTTTAAGTATGACTGCATGGAAGGCTTCCTAAAATAATCATAATTATGTTAACTTTTATTGAAAGTGAAAATTTGACAACTCACCTGCAAATTTCAGTTGATGCAACAGTGAGAAGAAACAGGCTTGTCACAGGCTTCATAATGTCCAGTCAGCTGGAAATGGACAGGATTGCTTTGTTTCCATTCTTTCTCTCGAAGCCCATACACATTGAAACTTTGTTTGATCTAAGTGGAAAGCATATTTCTCTCTGGTTCAGCTTTCAGTCAGATTATTTGTCTTCTATTCCTTGCTAAGTGTGAGACTTTGCTGGCTGCTTGCACGTGTGCCCCCCGCCAAGGATGAGCACTGACAGCTGTGTCGCTACATTCTCTGAAAGATTAAGCACAGCTTTTCCTTTTGCCCGCTTTTTACTCACTCAGGGTTTATAGTTCACCTCTTAGAAAGATGTGATAGTTGAAGGAGACAGGCACAGGTGTAAAAATTTCATAAAATCAATGATTCTTTGTATTAGCTGGCGTCTATCATACAGCTGAGAAAACACTGAATATACTGTGTATACTTCCCTTCCTCAGTTCTAATGTTGTTTTGGGCATAGTCTGTGCACTCTGTGCCATCCACTTCTGTATATAACTTTGCTAAATTATGTTGCATACATGCCTGTGTCACAATTCTGAAGCCAGTTTCCTTCTCATTTGGCTGGCCCTCAGTTAGCAAAGCACACCTCACTGTTCTTCTCCATGCACAAGTTTTCCATTTTTCTGTGCTCCACAGCACTTCTCAAATGCTTTAGCTTTTGGGATCTGGTTGTAGCTGTTGATCTCCCTTTCATTTTTGGGGGGAATTTATAGATTAAGACCCTGGCTTGCAGGAAGAGTTTGGGTGAATTTGTTGCCATCTGGCTCAGACACTGCATTGTCCTTTTATGTTCCCTCTTAATTGGAAGCTGGTAGGGTGGGACATTTTCCACAGCCCCATGTCTGAGTCGTGGATGACTCAGCCCTGACAGCATATGGCTGATTTCACATCCTTTTAATACCTCTTAGGTATTTAATGATACAGCAGTTTCATAACCACAACCACAATTCCTACTTTGCACACAGATAGATTTCCCACGTCGGCACAGATGCTTTTCCAAAGGTAGTTTCTTAACAGTTCTGAATATTTTACCTACAAGCTGCACTGGTGGCATTCTCTATTTCATACAATACCTATTCACCTCTTACGTGAAGAGTATGTAAGAGGTGTTAGTGTGGAATAAAATATGAAAAGTGAGAATTATCACACCACATAACTTCTAAGTAGAAAGGTGATTTACAAAGCCAGCAGCTGCTTTATATAAATCTTAAGATATAACCAGTACTTCTCTGAGCAAGAGAATCTCACACTGATTATGAATCAGAAACATGAGAAATCTAATAGACACATAGAAGGCTAGAAGCTTGGAAACATAATTTTGGCTTTGAAAGTTGTGGTTTCAAAATCACAGAATCATCAGGTTGGAAGAGACCTCTAAGATCATTGAGTCCAGCCCATGCCTTAACACAACTAAACCATCGCACCAAGTGCCACATCCAATCTTTTTTTAAACACTTCCAGGGATGGTGATTCCACCACCTCCCTGGGCAGCCACGTCTTTTTTTTTTTTTCCTGCTGTTGTTTCAAAGAGAATAATAGAATTATCTGTTATTTTTGACTTGCACACAGTAAACTTCCAGATGGGAACGGTCGTCTTGATCCTGGCTTCATACTTCTACCTTGCTGTTATACCAGTTCGGGGAAGTGAACTGGCAGAAAGTAATTCCGTTTTTTGTAAGGATAACATCTTGCTTGCTTCACTCCTTGAGCTTACTGAAAAAGTTAAGCAGGGTCCTTTTGACCAGCGTCTTGTCAGGAGACAAGAATTAGCTCCCTCATCCCCACTTTCTGTGTCATGTTGAGCATTTTCAAATTAAATTGCTTTACTTAGATTTTCTGAGACTATTGTACATATGAACTTATTAGCTAAGACTCATAGTGTTAAAAACTCTTTAGAAGGAAGAATTATTAAGAGGTAATTTTAAGTGTTCTAATTTTATATCAGGGTACATTTTATTATATCTGCTTGTATCTTATAACATTAAATATATTTCTTGCATCCGAAGAATATAATTGAAAGGAATTTTAAGCTTCAGATTCTGTAGGATTAATGTTTTGGCACTTAGTCCAAATGTCTACGAATTCTAAATGAGTACGCCTAGAAGTTATGCTGCTGTACCAAGTATCCACATGTGATAGTCTGGGATGTAGTTTGGGTAACTATGAATACCATAGCAATCCTTAAAACAAACAAACACACAAAGTCCAAAGAAATAACAACTTAGAAAATCAACATGATAAACTTCTTCAAATTTTTTTTTAAAGTAAACTAGGGATGTGTGTTCTGTATTATCCTTATTGAAAAACAAAGGTCTGGCAACTTTATTCCTTGAAATAGTGGAATGACCCAAAGGCTTGGAATTGAGATTTGATATTGGCAGGAAAGTGACATGCCTGTTGAGCATGTGCTTGTTGTTATTTCTGTGAAAAATCTACATATTTAACCAAGATTTAACCCTTTTGGGGTTAGGGAATAACTAAATACTAGGGAATAACTCCTAGTATGATCGCTAGATTTGAACAGCGAAATCTTTGATAATTGCAATCCCAATTATTTCCATAACCTCTCTCCACATGAAGTATGTGCATACGAGCTCCACTGAGCTGCTGGATACACTCTGTCCCCTCACAGGTCTCAGTGTGACTGGACTGCAGATATTCTGGCATAATGAATTGAGAAATCTTTAACTGCTGTAGAAGGTAATTTAGCTGAACCCAACAGGCTCAGGAAGGCAGTTCCATTTACTGGGGCTTGAGGATGATAAAAGGTTAGTAAAAGGAGTGACATCTTAAGACTATCATGACTGTCTCTGAAGTGTTTGCCCACATCTGGGGAACCCAGGTAGGTGAATTTCTTGGTTCCAGAGTTCACTTCATCTGTCAGCTCTGCAGCTTAGCTGTCCCATTCTAGGGCTGCAGAACCAAAGGAATATTGGCTTTGTGGTCATTGCAGGTCATGGGTCTGCATGTTAAAAATTTAAAAAAAGCAGTTTCATTTCACTTGCTCAGCAGTGATCTGTAGATTTTCCCCCCAGTTTTTATCCCGAGGAATTAGCATAAAAGGTTATGAACCTAAATTTTGGATGTGGCTAGCATGAGAAAAGTACAGTGTGTGAAAGGTTGGCCTTATTTGATATTACCAGCAGTTAATGGTTACAAAGTGTTTGCAGTTGCTCAATCTTTTCACCTGCTGCTAAGAGAGTTAAGAGACACAACAGTTAAATCTGATTATAATGGTTAAAAGGATGTGTTCTGTCCAAGGCATTCTGGAAAACTACTGAATAGCAAAAGTTCTGAACTTGCTTTGTCTTTGTGAGTTAGAGATTTTTCTTTACAGAATCAACTTTATGTGTGAACCACCTTATATGAGTTACTGGTAGCTGTATAAATGAATTCTTTTCAATGATTTAGCATTAATTCTGCTCTCTGTAATTCCTGTCACTCCTTGTAGTAGTTATTAAATAAGTATGAAATGTAATGATTTTAATTTTACAGAAATCCTGAGTAATTTAGGATTTCTCTAAGAATCCAGATGTTTGAAAAAAACCATTTTTTAAAAGAAATAATTCACTGGGATGGGAACATCAGTTTAATGTTGACCTTTTTCAGGCCTTTATCATCTTTAGTAATTAAGATTTTTGGTGACTAATTTTTTATGATTAGTCTGTTTAAATATTGGGTTCCTGACTGCACTATGACTAAGTGGTCTGGATACTTACATCTTAAACTGAGAGCAGAAAGAATTCATCATTCATACAAAACTATGCAGTGAAATAAATCTCAAGCAAAAAAAGTCTAATCCTCTCATAAGCACACGTAAGTGCACATATAAAGCTACACATGGAACTTGCAAAGGGGAATCAAGAAGTCATCTCTCACCTTGTGCTGTCTCCAGTGTTACTCAAAAATTAGTGCAAATGACTGTTAGAAATACTGAGTACAAAGTCTTAGTTTAACTTACAGTTCACACACAAATTAGTATGTATGTCAAGTGCCACAAAGGGTAGAATAAGGCCCCAAAAATCACTTCCTTTTAACTCCAGGTACTTGTTATTTTATGCTTTCATTTTTATTGACATAAAAATAATATTTAGAATTAAATAATGTACATGTAAACAATTCTTTTATGTTGATTATCTTTTTCTCCTGAGCCTATTGAATCTTTGCAAAGCTTGTGCAAGGATTCCATTATGCTCAATATTAGGCTTATCTGCTAAGAACGCTCTCCAGGTGTGCTAAAAAGTTTCTCAGTTCCTGTCAGTCCTGGGAAAAAACCTGGGAAAATTTCTAGTAGCTCATAATATTTTGGATAACTGACTTTCTGATAAATCAGTGCCATAATTAAACTCCAGTGATTTTGCTGCATCCTTTGCATCTTGCCTATTTGATCAACCCCTTTTTAAAGCATCTTTTCAGTAACAGTGCACTTCTTGAAAACAGCAAGATGATTTATAATTTAAAAATGTGAAATTACTAATAATGTTGCTTAAAAAGAAATTAACAATTTGTCCTTTATATCAATTTATCTGTATGGACAGTCTGTTAGAAAATTGTAACTAAAGAGACAGAAAAGAAAGGGGTTTTTTGCTTTTGCTTTTTTTTTTAAACTTTCCACTTAGTGAGTAATTATTCCATGGTCCCCCTACTCCACAATATAACTATTCAAACAGCTTGATATATATTCCAATGAGAAATTAAGCAGGTTTTTTTATGTTAATGGTAGTTTATGGTAGTGAGGACATTGTATTTTAAATATGCAGAAAATATAAAGCAGAATGTCTTAGTTTAGTGAAAAAAGAAGTACACAGACAATCCCATGCATTGCTGCCAAAAGCATGATTTATAAATGAATAAAAAATAGTGTAAGGGTTGAATTCCATTTCTTGTTTTCCCTTGCAGAATGGGATGTTGTCTTTTTTACATGAGTGGCAATGAAAGTGCATGAATTAAAAAACAAACAAACAAAAACACCCCAAAACCAACCAAAAACAAACCCAAAAAGAACCTCAAAAAAGAATTGCAGTTATTTCATAGAGCAGCTTCTGACTTATGGAGACCACAGTCTGAGAAGCTCTGATTCGAAAGGTTAGATTTTAACCAGATGAATTTCATTGAAAACTTGGAGAATGAGAGAAATGGCAGTTACAACATAATTTATCTTGATAACCAGAGGGAGACTCACTTACCACGTTCCCATAGTGCAAATATTTGTGTGGCTAGGTTTTCTGGTTGTTTTTTTGCCTACTCTGAGTCCTTGACAGCTTTTTCTGTGTGGCTTTCTAATGTGGAATTCTTCTGGGCTTTTGCTAGAGAAGTACTGAAGAACATGAGAGAAGCACAAAGATTTTATTTCTCATGTTTTATTACCAGCTCCTCATTACCTTTACCTGCTGTATTATAAATGCACACACTGTGGGATAATACAAATAAAGGCACATCACATAACAGAGGTGTATAAAGAGTTTCAGAAAGCAGAGGTTCTAACCGAGGGGCATTATTTTGTACATGTGATTTGGGACTATGGAAAAAGAATTAGAAGTCTTGTTTAAAACTTCTGAAATTACTCAAGATTTTGTGGAGTGTTTAATTCAGATGTTTTTATTTCAAATCGTTCAAGTCTAAAAGATAGTTAAAGGACTTTGCAACAATACGTAATTTTGTCAGTGATCAATTGTATAGAAGAATATATCTTCGATGTCAAAATACATTAAAATTCATAATGGTTATATTTTAGTTTCATAAGCCTTTCAGAAAGTGAGAAACAAAAAAATTGGGTGAATATGTGTGGTTTTGAATTTATTTTGAAGATGAAAATGAATATTTGAACAGCTGTGGTATGTCAGGGGCTTGAGTGGATAAAGAGGAAATAAGCCAACAGCAACTGAATATTTGTGGGGATTTGAAATATTATATAAATAACACGTGCCATCTCGAAGCAATGCACAGGGTACATCAGAGATATTCGGGACAGATTTGTAGTCATTGGTATTGTTCCCAGGGGAGTTCTTTTCCACACTGCTGTAGTCCATGGCTGTGCAAGTGTCCCTGAGTCCTTCGGTAAGAGCCATCTCCTCCTGAGGAGCAGCCATCCCAGGAAAGTGCAGTAGAAAGGACACCTCTGTTCCCAAGGTCACAACTGCTGCTGGCACAGATTCTGGGTTCTTTCTGACTGTAGCCGCCATCAAGTACCACAATGTGTATGCAGTAGCCACTTAAATCCAGTATACTCTCAAGAGACAAGATACTGTTATAAATTCTCACTAGTAGAGAAAAAATGCAGTGCTAGGAGCACAGTGCTTTTCCTCAAGCTTCTCAGGAAATAATTTGTAGTTATTTTAGCACTGAGAGGCCGACAATCAGATATACAAATTTGTTTTACCAAGAAGCTAGGCAGGAAAGGTAGTCAGTGTTACAAATTACCTTCTTATCAGGTTTACTATCCCACTTACCTGTTCCAAACTCTACGCAGACAAATTCCATTTTGGCAATCAGAAATTCCATTTTAGCAATCTGGAATTTGTCCCCTTTACTTCTGAAGCCAGATGAGAGGGAAATGTCTGTATATTTTCAGTTACCACAGAAATCTTTGTTTTACAGAAATCTTTAGAATTATTTCAAAATTTCCTTTCTATTGAAACCTTTTAAGATTTTTTGGTTGAGGGGGGTGGAGGGAATCTTTTTAAAATTCCTACTGATATAATTGTATCAAATGTAATATACTTTCATCATGATAATAATAATTAAATATTAGAATGGATTAGAGAGGTATTGACAATAACAGATTGAAAAACTGTGAGACTAAAATTATATAAGATGCCTACTAATTATTTACAGCCAGCTTGATGTTATCAGAGATTCTCAATACAGAAATTGTAGCAGGAATTTATATTTACAGGACACATGTAGTACTTACCATCTTATATATTCCTTGCAATACAATTCCCAAATATTATGATGAACCAAAAGGGGGAAAAAAAAGAAAAGAAAAACGTGCTCTTGTTTGGGGTTTTTTGTTGTTGGTTTTGAGGTTTTTTTTAATGAAAAGGTGGAACTTCCCTTTTAAAAAGATGAAAAGTATAATAATAACAATAATAAAATAGCAGACTTGTTGAGGCAAACACATTGAAGTCATTCAGAAAAATAACTGCATGACATCATGGGAGAAAGACAGAACCAAAAAAGGATAAGTTTTGTAGGCCAAATAGCTTCTATTCATTCCCAAAGAATTTGTCCTACTCGCACAAGAATTGGAAGAAAGAAAGAAAGAAATAAAACCTTTGTCCTTGGAAGCTCACAAAACACAAACATGTTGTCCCAGATAGAAAAGGTCAATAAAGAAACAAAAAAAAAAAAAAAAAAAAAAAGAAGCCATGACTCTAATCAGGAATGCTTACTGAGAAATACTGACTTGCTGCTTAAAAACAGTTCAAGTTACTCCCAGTAATCCAAAGAACTCCCAGAGCCATTGTGATTCACTATATGCTTTTATTATCTAACATTTTCAGAAAACTAGTATTTGCACGATTTTTGACACGTTTTTCTGTCTTGATTGCTCAGAGCAGCAGGAAGAATTTTACACCTTTATGAATTTAGCAAGGTGATTCCCAGGCACTTGCTTGGCACTGGGAAATGTCAGAAACATGGGCTGCTCCACAAGCTGATCTGTGCCCTGTAGCTTATTGTGTTCTTAGGCAAGGAATTGTATTGGCTAAACCAACCCACACAGTTCAGGAGGAAATGAAGCATTTGGGTTCAGAAGGCTTCCAGGACTAAAGTACTGCATAATCTCAGGTTTCATGCCCCTTGACATATCCAGGCTACTTTGAAATAAATGCTGTGCTAAATACCATGAGGTAGATCTTGCTCTTCTGCCACAGGCCTGTTTATCTGCCCTCTTTCTTTACGTGTCCTATTATTATTTTGTGGCTTTCTGTACTTCAAGGGCATCTGTCTCTGGACAGGTACCTGCTCCCTGCCTCTTTTTTGCCTCTGCATTGTCTAATGATGACCAGTTGTCATCACTGCTCCTTCCCTCCTGTTGTTTGCAGTTTTCACATCATGTAGTTCAATCCATTATCTTAATAGAAATCTTATTTGTCCTTGAATGTGTGCAATATGCTTAAAAATGAGTATATTATCAAATTAACATATAAAAGTCCTTGAAATTGATGTTTCTGAGGATGTTGTTAAGTTCATGCACTATGTTAGTCACAGAATTCTCCTTTTATTAAACAGAATGAAGGAGCTGCTCTTGTCGAGAACAAAATAGAACAGCAAAAAAAAGGTGTCAGAAGTTTACAAAAGCAGGAAGGTAGTATCGATAGGGAAGTGGCTGTGTTGTCTGAAAGCTGAAAAGGAACTTGTTTAAATGGGTATAGCTGTACAAGATTAGGATAGTTGGGTACCTTTTAGTGCACATATATAAGTAATCACAATTATTTTCTTGAATTGTACTGCGGCTACCTTCAGAAGGTGATCCATCTTTTAAAGTAGTGTTACTGTCATGCTGGAATGTAGTTTCCAGAAATAACACCTGAGGCTTCAGAGATATATTGGTGCTTAAAAGCAGGTTTGCTGGCTTCCTGGCATATAGACTTTGATAAGCTTTATTGACAAAATAATGACAGAGTATTTGAGACACTTTTAGTTTTGTGATTTAAAGCCAAACAACAGTAGTCCTAAAGTGCCAAAACACTAGGAAGGAAGTGCCATTCTTAGAGGAACTTACTTAGATCATGAAAATTGCTCTTTAAGGCCATGCAGAGTTTGAAGGCAGCAGACCAAATCAGACTAAAAATGTTGTAATGATAAGCAGTGTCATTTGAATGTTTTACAGTACTAATAGGAGATTTCTGAACTTCTGGGCACAAGCTTTGTACCGTGGAAACATGGTTTTACTGTTACCAATAATTTATTTATGTGCATGTGTGGATTTAAAATCACAGTTGTACTGTGGCATGTATGTATCTTAAGTGCTTCATATGTATCTTCCTAATGACAAAGTTTTAATGTTAAGGTTAAGGAACATTTCTCACTTGTGAAGGATGTGAGTCTAAACTTCTCAGCAATTTTTTTGCTAAGACAAGATGCATCCTTTATGTGACTTTTGGAGGGAGGTGAAGTGACATTACTCTACACACATTCAGATGAAAGCTGCATTTAGCTGCAAACTTGAGGAGTAAATGTTAGTTTAAAATAATTTTTTTGCTACCATTATGCTTACAAAAAATTTCCATAGTAGTAATGTTGTTGCCATGATAGTCTTCAATGCTACACGATGTGCTACACAATACAAATTGGCCTACTACCTGTAGGCTTACATTTGGTTTGCAGCTGTCTGTAGTTCTGCAAGACTGGTTCTAGGGAATCACCAATTAAAAAAAAAACCACCAGCATTAATTTCAGAGCTATGAGTTTTGTGTATTCAAACATCCATTTCTGATGGACCAGTTCCCAGGTAATTTCTGTGAGCTGATTGTTCTGATCCTTGCTCAACTCAGAGATTAAGTTTTTATCTCTTCTGTAACAATGTTCTCAGTCCACCTTTTTAAAAATTGGCTGTCCAGTCTCAGCTACTCTAGAGTTCCTGAAGAGTTAGTTCCCAGGGAATGGCCACCATTTTTTTCCTGTAAAGAAGTAGTCACTTCTGGAAGGCAGCTTTTCTGCTTTCCATTTTCCCCAGACTGTACAGACAGTGCTGGTTGAGATGAACAATTTTATTGGCGTATCTACAAAAAAATCAATTCCCCTGAATCATGATAGTGAGGGTCTTGCTTCTTCTGCCTTGTTTTCTTACAATGATAGAAAGCCCTGAGAAAGTCTTCCAATTAGTATTTTATGCTGGCCGAGTCCTCTTTAGAAAGCCTGTGTGAAATACACATATGTGGTAGCAACTGAAAAAGGAAAGACCTTTTTTTTTGGATTGTCCAGAAAGAATTCCACATCCTTGGTAAATTCACTCTAAAAATGCAACTGAACGAGCCTGCAGATTTACTTAGTAAATTGTCATCTAAATCCATTGAGCAAAGAAGTGTTTACTGTAATAGTCGAGAAATCTTTATAAATGTAATAGTTAATCCCTTACAATTCAGGCCCAACAAAAATGTGTGCCAATATTACTTTCTCATAATTGAAGCATATTCATCTTCATGTACAACAGATGAAATGCATTTGTCATATTTATCAGGAGATCTAGGGAGAAAAACAGCCTTCTATCTGAACCTTTAGAAAGAATAAGGGAGTTGTATGTGGGGCATACAAAAGGAGTCATGACAATTTGTTTTTTCATGTAGGTACAAGGAAACACCACCCACAAAGGTAATCAAGGTCTATATGAAGGAATAGCTTTCAAAAACTTATGGTTCAGATTATTTCAATTGCCAGCACTTCAGAGCCTGATTCCCAAAATGAGAAAATGATACATGGAGGCTAAGTAGAAGCACATTCAGTGTTTCATTTTTTGGCATTATTAATACATTTTAGATGGCATGTACTATAAAATGCAGAGCACAACATTGGAATTTGGATTAAATGATGTTTTATTTCTTCCAACAGAGATAAATTAAAACAAATCCTGTGTGAGCTGGTTTGAGTTCAGCATTTTGCAATTGGTGCAGTTAAGTAAGCAATTGAACTAACCTATACACTATTTGTCAAATCTTTTCTTATAAACTAATGCATTTGAGTACATAAAAAGCTCTTACTCTTTTATTCCAAATGGTGTATGTGGTGATACATAAAACAAACATCCATAGAGAAAAACCACCTCTAGTTTTTATGGTTTGTAGATTGATGTTAAAGGGAAATCCAAAACTCCCTGCAAATTAATTTTAACCCATAAGGCCAGTAAAACAATGGCAAGTATGCAATCTGCCTCACAAAAAGGTCGTTCGGTGTCTTCACTGCTCTAAAAGAACTTGGTGTGGCCTTCAATCTCAAAGACAACTTCACCTGTTGCAAAGGTTGACTGAATTATGAAAACATGTCATAGAATAAGAAGTTCAAGGTGTTATTTCTTTTGTTTTTTAAAGCCATGTGCAGCTGTAAAGGTTTTGCTTCTATACATTGGAATAGAAAGAAGAGTTTTCACATGACAGTGTTATTGCAAAGAATTTTAGGCATGAACTGATTGAGGATTTTTTAACCATTTTGAAGATTAGCAATATGAACAACGTGTTTTAATAATAATGCCATTAATAATGTATTTGTTAATAAAGTGGAAGATTTAAAAATTATTAGTAATAGCATAATATGAAATTGAATGTCGTGGGGGATGGCCAAAAAGGAAGGGGACAGTGGAACACAAAGCTGCTACAGCATTATCCTTTTGGAGTTGTAAAGTGTAACCAGGCATGTTAAAGACAATATAAGGTTAAGAGGAAAAATGAAGAAACAAATCTATTTTAAAATAATTTGATCAAATTAGATGTCTTTTACTATTGCAGACTACAAAGAACAGGTGAATTTTCCTATAACTTAACTGCAAGTTCTACTTTTGTTCAGGAATCCAAGTCATTTCTCTTTCACTAAGTATGAAAATAAAAAATTGTAGAATAAACTAAGAAAAGTCATTTTCTGTCATCCAGAAGATAAGCAAGAAGTGAGTAACAGGATGGATTTGTGAACAACAAACCAAGTTAAGCGAGTTTGATTTCCCTCTACAACAGGGTAGCAGCTCTTGTGATTGAGGAATAGGCAGTTGTATATTTTAATTTTAATAAGGCTTTTGAAAAATGTCTCAAATAACATTCTTATAAACTATCTAGGGAAATGCAATCTAGGTCATACATTGACAACATTAAGGGCTGTATGCCAGATTGAATTTCCCTCTCCAAATTATGTGATTAAGAGCCTTGTGCAAGTTGTGAGATGTCACATTTCACACAAGATGGTTTGTGCTGGTAATGTCACCTCTATGAAATTTGGTGGCTTCTCACATGTGTCCCTGTGAGTGTGCAGTGAGCGCTGCTGGAAGGGCAGGCACGAGGACAGAGACACAAATGGAGGATGAGAGCACTGTAACAAGCAATAGCTCAAAGAAGCTGAGCTTTGCCTGCTAGCCAGCTTTATTAGCTCTCCTGACAGCAACTGGAAAGGCTACTGAAAACCCAATATTTACGGAACATGCTCTCTTTTGAACAGGTGCAATGCAACCATGCATCTGTCTTCTGGCCTTTCTCACAGCAAGTCAAAATATATACAAAAGTTTCTCTGTTTCTCTTGCTGTAGATTTAGTGGTGTTTGAAAAGTACTCATTATCAGCTGTGGAAACCTTTTGCTTCTTGGTCCATAGCAAGTGGAACTGCTCAGCAGTGAAAATATGAAGAGATGTATTTGGAACCAGTGCTGACAGCTTGAGAAATAACAGGTGATAATGAATCAGCACCAACAGCTAACTGTTCATTCTGTGCTAAACTGTCCAAAGCTTGGCTTGGAAGTACAAGAATTAATTAGCTGATGTCAGGAATACAAGCAATGATCAGTAATGGACCACCTGGGCATACTCATATCCACTGAAGTCAGTGGATAGTGCTGATATCAGCAAGAGAGAGCAGGACTGATGCAAGCCAGGAAAGTAAGAGTGACCTGGCTCTGCTTCTGAGTTTTGTTTTGGAGGTAGATTAGTAGCAGAGTTTTCTGTCTGGAGAATGACTCTGATCTGTTACTCATCAACTAAACAAGCCAACACAGAATTAAAACAAAGCAACTGTCCTGCAAATGAAGCAGAGTGCGGGTGCCAGCTGTGCTAGCTTTTGCTCCAGAGTGAACGTGTCAGCCTGCACGTTCAGACAGTTGCTATCAGTGTATGTGGGGAAGAGGATCAAAGAAAAGATATTGAGAATTACTCAGATAAAGTCTTCTGGAGTCCAAATCCAAACACTTCTTTTATGTGAGAACAGCAAAAAAGTCATTATGAAAAGTTGGAAAATACTTCCATAACAGTAAGGAGGAAGTATTCTTCTGTCAGCACACCTTCATTCAGTCATTCATAGACTGTATTTTGTCCTGCTTAACTTTAGGTGCTGGTTTGTAAATTTTGAGTGTAGTAATCTTAAGAGGTCTCGTGTCATCATCAGAAAGTTACTTTCGGAGCAAGTAACTTTTCAGTGCTCAGCCTTCCTGAAGTTTCAGTTGCCTATGGAAGTAGCTTTCTTTCTGGCTTGGAGTCACTCCACACCTGGAGCCAGTTACAGATGCTTTTGACAGGTGTAAAATACCTCTGACACAAAGGGCTTCTGAGCTTAACTCCACATAAATGCAACAGCTGTATTTCCCCTCAAGTCCCTCCTGCCTCAGAGGTATATCATAGCTAAAATGCATCATGAGCTGAATGTTCTCAGCTCTGGCTGTTCTGTGCCATTAGGGAACCTCTGTACAAGAATGAAAATCTGTGTTTGATTAGGTCTGCAGCAGAGAGACCCTTAGTCCAAGGGATAATACCTTGGGTATGATTTGAAGCATGGTGCTTAACAGGGTATATTTTGCTTCCTCGACCTGAAGAGAGGATTGGTCATGAGCAACAAACAAACTACCTCAAAATTTCTACCAGCTATCACATGGCAGAGATGTTGCCTTGTCATCTTTGGGCACTATCTGTAATATTTTCTTATTTTTAGAATTTTTTTTCAGTTTGACTATCAAGCATACACACACTCTCCCAAACCAGCTTTTTGAGGTCTTCCTTTCTAATGATCATTTTTCAGTCACTGTTGAGATAATTAACAAAAATTTATAGGAGAACGGGAAATTGTGGGTTTAATAATCATTAATATTATTATACTCTGGACTGTGTTTATTTTTTTCTTTGTAGAAATAGTCTAAATGGTGGTATACAAGACATAATTTTAGTAAATTAGAGCAAAGCAATTAGAGAATGAACTTAGTGTAGAAGCAGACATTTTTACTGCTATTTTCTGGGCTTCCTTATACAAAATAAAATATTTGGCTTCATAATTATAGGTAATAAGAAAAAGATTGAAGAAACTAATGACCAAACAAAAATTATATTTCATATTTGATCATTTAGATACAAAGACAAATTAAATTTCCTCTCATATGACAAAAAATGCACTAAAACTGCTGTTAATTACAGTAGCTCTTAGTTCCATAAGTATTGTATCTTTAAAAAGAAAGGTCAGTAAATTGGCTTAAAGTCTATGACAAATAGTTTAAACTGCAGAGCTCACGTTGAGCATGGCAAAGCATCCAGTGATGCAAAGGACCTTTTTAAAGGAAGTTGTACTGTACTGATCTGTAGAGCTTTGAATCTAAGGATGAGTTGAATGGAGCTCACAGAAGTAGTAAGACTGCACAGGGTTCTTTTTGCTTTGAGTGGTTTGGTACCGAGGATGCACAGAGAAAGAATAAGGGAGCAGTGGTATCTTCCACTGGGATTCCAGATACCTGCTGCAGAATATTAGGAACTGTTTTGGAAGCAAGGGCTTTCTGACACTTTTATGAGGTGATCCAGACATTTCTTGATCCAATAAAGATGTGATCCTATGCAATCTGCTCTAGGTGTACCTGCTTCAGCAGGGAGACTGGGCTACATGATCTCCAGAAATCCCTTCCAACCCCAACTGTTCGGTACTTCCGTGTGACAAATATCTGAGAGGGCCACTGTCCTGCCTAGCACAGCCAGCCACAGAGCAAAGAATTACTCGGCTAAGAAAAGCCAACACTTCATTAACCCTTCAGGTGTAAAAGCATGAGGAAAGCAGAAAAGCTCTGCAAAGTAAAATAAGGCTTTACTAGAAGACCCCAGAGGACTACAGTAGAGGTGAAGAGAATATAGTCAGCCTTTACAAAATCATGGTTAACCAACATCGGGCTGAACAAGATGAAATGTGGGAACAGGAGTGTACTGGTATAATCTGGTTTATTGACATACTTGTATACAAATACCTTGACTAGCATGGGTAATTGTAATTACTTAAATATCAAAAGTCCTAGCAAGAATTTGCTGCAAGGCACTACAATTAGTAACTCACGTTTTAAAATGTTGATAAAACAGCAGAAGTCAGCAAGACTGCTGTTTTTACAGGACATTAAAGGATAGCTATTAAAACTTTTTGCCCTGCACATGAGTATTTTGAACGATGCAAATTACTGTTCTGTGCTTCCCTCCAAAGGTCTGTAGGCAATAAGATTTCTCTTTCCAAATGTTATTTTTTTTCTTTAAAGAATGTGTGTTCGTGATTAAACCAAGCTTGCTCTTCTACCTAATTTTTTAAAGAACCATCTTTCTATTGGTGTATTATAGGAATGAAACTCCCTCCCCCTTCACAGAAGATGGCACAATTCAGAAATTGTTTCAGAACATTCTCAGTTTAATTACAGGATCAGTGAACACAGCAACATTTTCTTGGCAACAGGTGGAAAAGCTGGCAGTTACTCAGTTTCTCTGGAGCAGTTTCTTGGCATTATATCCCTGCATTAGAAACTTGGATTTCATTTCTTACTGTTTTTTTCTGTTCCCCTGCTTCATTTCCTCTTTATCAGTTTTCTCCTAGTGGTACATAAAAATAACATGCTGCATTCTTTGTTATGAAGAAAAAATTAACTCATTTGCTGTCAAAATTCATAAACAGTAATGGACTGTGGTAAGAATCCTATGCATATACATATGCATTATCTGATTATAAATAGGGTAGATAAATGAAGATCATGAAGAATAGATAAGTGTTGAATGTTAAACTGATGCCATTGCTGTCGCTTAACTTACATATTAAAATATATTACATGCATAAGAAAAAAATCGGTTAGGTCTATAATGTAAATCTATTGGTACATCAGGCAAGAGAAAACCGTGAGGAGAGAAAGACAGAGAACAGCCACCAGCAGTACTTGTGACTTATGGTAGTGTTTAATCGCTGTAGCCTTACTGCCCCACTGCCCCATGAAGTTCATATCTATTGATCACTGCATATATTAAGTTGAATTTAATACTTGCAAGTAGATATCGTATATTACGAGCAGTGTTCTTCAGAGAAAATTTATTGTTCTCCTTCCCTTGTCCCTTTGAGAGACTAAACAAAATAAATAAGAGATATAACTGCTGACTGAAAAGAAAGATGGTGTAAGCCCTGTGTATCTTTACTTTTCTATACTTTAATATAGTCATACTCAGAGAATATGAAGAATTAATCAACAATCTGCCCTGGATCAATGATGGAGTTCTCTGGGCAAAGATGAGCCATAAAAAATGGCACACTTAATAGTAACTGAGAGAAGTTTTAGGAAATAATCTGTATACCTGTCTAGCATTCAAAACCATCTCACTTTTTGCTATATACTTACCTTTATTTTTATCATTGTAGCTTTTAATGCAATCTCAAAATAGTTTTATTAATAATTTTATCTTCATAAATAAAAAGTATTTTTGCTCAGATACATCATTATTTTTGTGTTTATACAGCACATGGAAGATACAAACAGATTCTTCGTGGAGCATGCCATGCCTGTATTCTGGCCTTATAATTTTAGTTCGTTTTTGTAGCTCTACACAAGCTCATTTCATCCAAAGGAAAAAACCAGCATTGGAAATGTTTCTTTTCTGTCGTCCTTTCCGCTTACTTAATGCCATTGTACAACAGTAATTGAATGTGGCTCCCATTACTGATCCACATCATGTCCATTGTCACGTCTCAAAACAGTTTCTACTTCTACAGTTTCTAGGACTGGAAGGAGTACCAAGAAAAGATGACATTTTCAGGGGTTTTTTTTTGCCTTAGGAAGTAATTTTGCCCCAGTGCCAAAGTAAAATATTTAAATTCATGTTTTGAGGTCTGCAAATCAGAAAGTAGGGCAGTACTTTATTAGGTTAAGATGTTATGCTGTGTTTTGTTGAATGCAGAGCTTTAGAGGTGGGGTTTTTTAATATGAATTGTGAAACACTTTCTGCACATTTTTACCCTTCCATAAAAACAAAACAAAATATTTTCAGAGGTACTGACGAGCAAGACAAAAAGAGTTACCAGTCAAACAGTACAGCTTCTGGAGAACTTTAAACTTGTCCTCTAAACACTCAGCACAGTAGTAGCCTACAATTTTAGTTTAAATGTTTGCATGATGCTATGAAGTGTTTACAAGACTTTGCAGTGTTTTTCACCAAGTCTGGAAAAAATACATTAAAGTTTTTTCCAAAAGTGTTTATCTGTGTGTAGCCCTCATGTAAGTGGCTTGAGCTTATCCCTAATAAATAATGTTTTTTGAGGTAGGGATGCCATAGATCTCTACCCACAGATACTAGATTTTCTGCATCATTTCTATATACTGTAGTCTGTCAGGAAAACAGTTAATAAAACTAGAGAATGTTTCTTTTTCTGCAGGGACACCTTCATTCTGGGGCAAGATTCTGTTCATCTGATTACGTACATAGAAAATATTAAATTCAATGCCCTGTGTCTTCAAATAGTTTATTGAATCAGGCTGGAATTACTTAGACTCATTTCCTGAACCTGGGTGCTAAATTATGCAAGTCCTTGGAAGCAAGACTCATGTTCAGCTACTCACTCGTTCAAGTATGTCACTAAATTATGCCTCAAAAAAGGGCTGTACTGAATCTTTATGATATTTTTGTACATTTAAAAAAATTTTAAATATCTACATACTGTATCTCAATTTGATTTCAAAGGATTTGTCTGAAAAACACAAACTGGAATGTTATTGCATTGGTTTTAGTTCATTTCAGAACTCATTTGAGCACTTATAGAAGAATTTTCTATTTAATGCTACTTTTAGTGGTATTCTTGTCAAATTTTAGTACTCTTCTCAAATATTCTTTCTTTGGAAAGAATATTAAAGATGGATTTGCTCTTTTCCTCTTGACTGCATTCTTACACTACAGTTTATATAATGATAAATATGAGAGTAATGCCTGGTGATTTTGACTCACTTTGGATGATAAATATGAGTAACCACTAATGATTTTGACTCACTTGTGATTTCCTTTTAGGGCTTTCTCCTTTTATTTTCAGGCTTAATCACTGCTATTGTAAAAATATTTGCTGTCTTCACAAGAGTTCCCAAAGGATTTTTGATTATTACTTGGGTGTGTCCTGTTATTCTTACATATATAAGTGATCCACATATACATGTTGGTCATTAACTGCCAGTTAAGTACAAATCTCCTTTTTTTTTTCCAAATATAAAATGCACTCTTTTCCTATCATGCTGTGCCACACTTAAAATAGTGTTTGAGGAATTAACCCCATCTTTATTTAGATATGCTCATCCTGGTAAAAGATTAAAAAAAATATTTTTGGTGGCTGAACTTAATAGGCTTTTAATTGTTCTACTTTTACAAGATTTAGTATCTAAATTTGGTGCAAGAATGTAATTTTTTCCTGAGGTGCCCAGGATTGTCATGTTTCCAGACTGAAAGTACTTAGAAGTCCAGACTTATTTCAGCAATTTTCTGTACTCTGAATCTAGAGTGAATATTCTGTTTCCACTTTCAAATGTTAAGAAATAGTTTCTTTTTTCTTTTAAAAGTCTTTCTCTTATTTATTCCTAACAGAATACTTACTTTATCAATGGTATTTACTATGACTATTCAATAGTGTGTGTGCTTCTGCAACTTTTGCAGAAGTTGTAAGTCATTTATTTGCAGAGTAGAGGCTTACCATTAGTCTGGTTATCTTACCATTTTCTGATAATAAATGTGAGAAAAAAGCTTTTTCTGAACTGAAATTGCGGCCATTGATAGCTTACTTTTGACCCATTCTAGTGTAGAAAGCAAGAAAATTTGTTTCCAATTTTTCACATAGCTAATTTTCAGTTTGATTTATATTTTTTATAACTCTTTCCATGTGCTGTTTTATTTTAACTGAGTTGTATTATTGCCATTTACGATATCAACCCACATAAGAGTAAGGAATAGAGGACAGAAAGGAAAAGTAAGAATAAACAACTTATAGTCATAATAATTCTTAATTAGCTGCTGCTTTAGATCCTTTAAACATGGTGATAATTAATGTGGAAAGCTCTAGAAGCCTTCGTAAGCTAGCTTGATCATCTGAAGAATGCCGGTACTTATTAGGGAAAGTTCATGATTCATACACAGGGATTAAGCCAAGAGAATCTTGTGACCTAAGCAGCCTGGCTCTCCAGTGGTAAAAATGGGATTTTCTAATCTTATGAAAAATAATAATTGTGCCAGCAGGGATGGAAGCAGAAAGGACACATTTGGTTTTGGAGTGAGCGACATGTGGGGTGTGGGGACATCATTGTTTTGGCACATTGCTGGTACCATGGTAGAAATATAAAGTTAAACTGCAGCACACAAAGTGTTCCACAGGGATGAATCAGAACATTCCTGAGAAATGGTAGTGAGGAGAATTGTAACATGAAATGTGAGGGGGTTTTATGTTCAACATCTGAGTTATCCTTAAGCAATTTTTAGTCATTTGCCTGATCGCTCTTCCCTGGGTACTAAGCACTTAAACCCAAACACATGAACATGTGTCACAGTGTGGTAGGTGGACAATACTGGATGTAAGATTTGGAGGGATGACATGAAATCTAATCATATTTCTAATAGTAAATATTGACTTGACAGAGCCAGTCAGCTTCAATACTTCAATTTCCACAACCGAGTTAGTAATTTAACTTTTGATCTGTATGTTTAGACCCTTGAAAAGAAAAGGTGTTTGAAATATGAACAATAAGGGATGCACAGCGTAAGTGAGCATTGCAAACCAGCTCCCTGAGACAGTCACATAAACACACTATCCTTTTGCAGAGCTCATTGATATAAACAGTCTTGGTTATATTTAGATTCCTTGCCACCTCTATTCTTCCCTCCTTGTTTTAGTGCTCTATCTCACTGTATTTGACAAATTGGAGGGGAAAAGGAAAGTACAAAAGCTCTAACCATCATCACTTTTTAACTGGAATCTGCATTCACAAGCATGAGAGAAGTAAAACACATACTGCTTTCATTTCCTTTTAAGAATGGATGAATATCAGCAGGGAAAAATGTAATCATTGTATATAATTGATGATCCTCTTGGCTTCTTTAAAAACCATGCTGGCAAATTCCTTAGCCTTCCCAATGCTGAGATTTCTGGCAGGCACTGAGGGTCTCAGTGGTAGCTTTTTTGGGAACTGCAAAGGTGGGGTCACAGCAAACTCCTTTTCGTGCAGTCTTGTATTGTACAAAGCAGTTATAAGGAATGATGCTGTAAGGGACATACACAGGCAGGCCACTCACTTTAATATTACATCAGGGGGTTGGTTTGAGTTCTGTGGAGGAAATATGTTTAAAGCTTCTTGCAAAGAGATGATTTGTAGGAAAAATTTCCCATCGTTACACTTCTGTGCTTAGTGGCAACATCTCACATTTATGTGTATTCACACCTTCCTTTGCCATCCTGTTGAGTTGTGGTTGAAATAAAAAAGTCATACAATGAAAAAGTAAAATCCATAGCAGTACATACAGTAAATTCCATTACTACTATAAATTATATCTTTGTGACTATTAGCTAGAGATGTCTTATTTACTAGCATTTATTCCTATAATCATTGTATGTGCAAGAAGGTGTCTGCCCCAGACAAAAGTCGGCCCTAGGAAGTTTGTGAGGATTATACAGTCGTTCAAAAATCTGTACAGTTTGTATTGGGAAAAGTATTTCATTCATGTTTTATTCTCATTCCAAGGTTATACTCATTGTGAATATCTAAATATACGTAATATACATGATCCTCACACTTGCACGGACACAAATTACCTCAGTTTTCAACATAGTTTTAAATAACAGCATAGAATATTTTACCCGTAAGAAAAGAATAAACAAAACAAGGACTATGACAAAATTTAGATATTTTAATTTTCCCATAAGCATTGTAAAACAATGTAAAAGCAAAATAAACTTTTATTTATTTTCTGTTGAGTAAAAAGAATAAAAATTCCTCAGTTCTACATGGCATTGTATCCAGGCAGTCCGGTTCCTCTGTGGAGTTCCATCATTGAATTATGTTCAATGAAGATTACAGAGCTTCTTGCAAAAGCAGAGTTTGCACACATTTATATATCACAAATAAAAAACTACTTCTACAATGTTATACAAGTTTAGGATTTAGATTTTGGAGCCAAAGCCACCTCTATACTTATTGTCTTCTTCTTTATGAGTATTGCCACTATCCATAATTCAAAATTATAAAGGCTTTCTTCATAATAGGAAACGGGCTGAAAAACTCAATTTTATAAATACCTGGAAATAAGAGATTATTGGAAAAACAATGCTGCATTTTGCTGAGTTTTATCTTGCAGTATTTATTTTGACAACCTTTAAAAATTTCATGTAAGTAACTGAAACTCAGTCTTTATCAACATTTTAGGAGTGTGGTGTATGGACTCTGTAAATTCCACCAATGCCCTTAAATTCCATGAACAGAGTGGGGTTCCCCACAGAGTGCTCTGCAGCAAGCTTGTATCAGAGAACAGCTATTTGCTAAATCTTTCTAAATATAAGTAACTTGGGCATTTTTGTTAGTAGTAGTTAATTTGAACAATCTCACTGTAAGGTGTCTTAATTAAGAGATACCTGTTTTTCCCAACTATAAGCCATTTTTAGATATCAAACCACTCCAGGTTTACAAAGCTCTGACATAAGGCTGAAATGCATTTTTTTCAAATGGAGCAGATTTCATTACTAAATCAAATCTACCCTCAAACAGAACAGGTAGCAGAAACTCTTAACAACACATCCATAAGTCTTTCATTAAAAGCTGACATAGATATAACAATGATAACTAAAGTCATGTGGTTATTTAAATAGACTTTTCAGAATATAAATATTTTTCACAGTGAAATTAGAGTGAAGTCTCTCAGAAAATTGTTGTAAAGCTGATTTTCTTGTAAAAGTGAGAGAGATTTCTGCAGTATTTATATACTTCTACGTGTGATAAATGGTGTCAGTGCTGTCTTTTATTAGCATGTCTTTCCTACGGTATTTATGACATAAGAGGATTAATAGTCTTGGCTGCAGGCAAATCGAGTGCAGAGAGCACTGTGAAGGCTTCTCCTATGTATATTAACTAAACTATTGCATTTTGGGAGAAACTCTTAGGCTAACATCAGAGTTTGCCTTTTCCAGTAAATCCTTAAAAGATTTTCTATTGCAGTTTTTCCATGCTGGTAAAGACTTGAGGAATTCTGATAGAATTGTGTATGTGTACTTCTTTGTTTTGGTGAATAAGAGGTTACCACAATTAATTCAAGCTAGTGAAGAGTTTGCCAGAAAACTTCAATCCAAGAATTAAAAGACCTTATAGCAAGCTTAACCAACTTGTTTTTTGTCACTAAGCACTAGTGATTCATGTAGGTCATTGTTTAAGGTGGCTGCACTGTGCTTTTTACATTATTCACTATAGTCAAGCACTTGCTTTAAGGATAAACCTTATGCTACATTCTGCAGTGGGGAGTAAGAGTTACATTAATAATGGGTGTTAAGAAGAGTGTAAATATTGAGTGAAAATGTATATTTGTATAATTGAAACATGGAATCAGTTATTTGTTGTGCAAAGTGTGAAATGACACCTACAAGCAATACATCTGAACATAAGTTTTAAGGACAAAATGTAGTTTTCCTAGATGATTTCTGGATTATGTTGCTCATTTGACAGTGTTCTGCAGCTCAAAGCAAGTACCTGAGATGTGTCTCTGGGATAACATCACAACAGCTCTTTATTTGGTCCAGCTACTGGAATAATGTAAAATAACGTAGTTATCAGGCAACGTGCTTTTTTATAACAAAGTCAAGCAGTCTCCTTCTTGCCTGAGGTCACAGCCCAGCCCAGTTGTGTTTGGTGTGAAGGGATGTACAGATACACAGCCGTGGGACACTTCGCCCTCACACACACACAAATTCTCATTACAGTGGCAACTCCCACTGCAGCAAAGGAGCCTGTTTAAATGCGGAATTAAGTGTAGGATTTATGGTTAATTTGTTGTGCCCTCTCCTGCTAAACCAACAGGAGTATTCCAGAGGAATGAGTACAAAGAATTGCCAGTAGTAATATCTAGAAGGTCATCGTCCTTATTTATTCAGTGTGTTAATCCAGTTATCAGAGCCTGTGTTCCAGAGAGAACCTCCTCTGGGACAGGCACCAGCCATTTTTATCAACCAGCATTTACAGTCTCCAATGTTTAATCACTCTGCATTTAATAGGAGAGGGAACCTTCCTTGTTCAGCACAGTTTTACAAATTGGGATCTTAGTTTTATGAATACAGCAAAAACTTTTCACTTTGGTAAATAATTAGGCATGAAAATGTTAGCATGGATAATTCCTTCACTTTTGTACTGGTTTCACATACTTCAGACTTACTAATTCTCCAGATTCCACGTGAATCATGGCCAAAATCTCTCAAGTTTCATGTTATTCCCTGTCACCAGTACTATTTGCTGTGTTGAAATGACACCAAAATCAGCTCGGGCACACTGAATGTGTTAAAGGGAATTTGATCCAGGTTTCTAGTTGATTTAAAAGCAAAACAGCCTGTTAAAATCAAGACTCTTTTCACAGATTGAGATTTGGTTTTCAATTCGCACCAATCTACGTGACACTCATAATTTATAAAAGTGATTTTTATGGTGAATTATAGAAATAGGGACTCAGAATGAAATGTCCTGTCAAAAGAATGTTTTGCTGTATTTCATTTAGAAGCACAATGGTCTTTTACAAATCTATTTATTTGAAGGTATGCGAAACCTATGGTTGTGCAGATCAGCTTCTGATTTCAAAGCCTTGTAGAGATGTCAGGTAATAGAGACACTTGTTTCTGCTGTTCTTGATTTTCCATAGGGATTCTCTAATTAAAGAAATTCAATAGTTTCATTATAACTTATACCACAGGGATTTTTACAACACAATGTTTAGTGTATGCTCCTATACAGTAGAAAGTTTTATCAATATGGTAATAGTGACATAAAAATCTTACTGCCAGTAATTTTACAGAGGCAGTTACTAACTGTTTTGTCATTTAGACATTATTTTGATCATGTTACTTCTTGTGAGTCAAATGTCTAGTTGCTTTATTTTTTATGTGATACTAGCTTTGTCTAGTACAATTTAGAATGTGTTTATAGGTGGAAATTATTTCTGCATGATAAATGCATGATATTCTCTATATTCATGCTCAGTTTTCTGTTGTCATATAGAGTATCTGTAGGTTGCAGGAATAGATTTGTGCAGTTTATAAATTGGTGTCATAAATAGAGTAGACAGTCACAATGAGACAATAGAATACTCCTTTTTGTCAGGATTTCTTGTGATCTTGTATGTAAGAAAAATAATGTGCTGACTTTTCATTTTTTAATCTCTAAGGAACATAGTGAGTTTAAGGATAATTAATCCCTCCTTACTTTGGGTGTCTAAAATCTAGGGACCATGATGAACAAGAAGACTCTTTATCAGTGAAGAGTAATGGGTACTGTCAAAGAATTATTCATCCTCTCACATGATAAGCATCTAACGTAGGTAGGACTCAAAGAGGAATTTGCTGAGTTTTGAAAGATTCTACTCTGAATCTGGATTTACCTACAAAACCAGACACCATCTTTAGGGGGGTTAAGCTGTTAAGTAACCCTACAATCATTAAAATGTGGGTTTTATAGAAAGGGAATATTTCCTTTGCATCTACTAAAGCAAACCATAAGTGTGTATATATAGTTATATATATATCTAAATATGTACTGGTTAGGTCTTGCTCCTTAAATGATCATTTGTTGCCACGAGGCAGAACCAGGTACAACACGTTACCTGCGTTCTGAAATGTTTGTTCATTATTTTAATCATTTACGTTTAGACCTTGGCTAAAAACAATCAATATGGCTGTAAATCTAAAAATTAAGTAGAAATAGATATTTCATTTATAGGAGTACAAATAAGGTATTTCCCATATTATCAAAAATCATTTAATAAAGATTTATTAAATTTTCAAAATTTGTTACTTCACTAAGAACTAAATTAGTCATGCTCTGTAGGAATACTTTCTAATACTCTACTCAGTTTATACTCCTCTGTTAAGAATTTACCATTCAGCTCAGTAGTATTTTTTTTTCCATAAAGGAGGACTATATTCTTTCAATTCCCTTCATCTTCACATTCCATTTGCTGCTTTACTAGGATTAACAAAGCGTTCCAAGTATTTTAACAGGAAAGTAATACATTCACAAAAATTCTCATTAAAGTCCTTATCTTCAAGTTACAAAAGACTGCACTTTTTAATGATTAAAAGCCACATACTGAAGCAGCACATACTTAGAGAATGATTCTGACAGTACTTTGGTTGGACAGATTTGGGAAGATCCCTCTCTTTGCTACCACATTCTTGTCTCTTGGAGCTCTTTTACTGCAGTAATAAAGACTGAATTATTACTCAGGGACATAATATGTGTTTATCAATGCCTAACGAACACATCTGTTATAAAAACAATTCCAATATGGAAATGTACAGTTTTAAATTTAGAGGATCAAATGATATTTGGGGTTGTATGAGGTAAGGCTACAAATATAACTAAATAGCACCTTTGCATCAAAGGTTTATTGCCTTACAAGATTCATGTCTGTTTCATTAAAATCCATGAGGATTCTTAATTCGTACTATATTATTTTCAAAATTCAGAAGGAAGTCTATGTAATTCTTATCAGTACTGGAATACATGATGTAAGAGCAGACGAGGTGCATTATCTGAGCAGAGATAAACACCAGAGCTTGTTGGGATGAATTCCATTCCAGTACTCCTGGTGCACCACCTCAGAGTCATTACTTCAGAACAGTTTCTCTACCTCCAAATAAACAGAATTCCCTACAACACATTCTGAAATGAGGAGTTTCAGAATCAGGGCCTGCTCCCAATATGCATCCTCCAAAAAAAAAAAAAAAAAGTACTGCTGGCCTATTGTTTTAGATGAGGGGGCCCTTGAAGTGCCTTTGTAGATTACTTTTGCAATGATGTATGACACCCAACCTAACGTAATAGAACCTGATTTAAAAATTTTAGAAAATCTGCTTTAGGCAGGAAAATGAGTCTAAAATGCTAGATCAGTGATCTTTTATGATATATGAGCTTTATTTTACCCTAAACATTAAATCTGTCAGACCCAATTTAAGACAATGTTATCAAACAATATTCTCTTCCATTTTATCTTAGTTTTATTAGCCCCTTACAGCACAAACTGCGCAAAATGTTCTTAAACCTCAGAAGACAAATGCTACCTGTCTGTTTTCTGTGCTTGCCATAAGTGATTGTAGCGGGTTGAGTTTGGCAACTGGGCAGAAAGACCATTTTTGTGCAGTGGTTTAAGGGTTAACTCGGGCAGTAGCCCCCTGATGTCCCCTCTGTGAGGTAAGCATTAGGAGGAAAAAGCAAAGCAGGCACAAAAACTTGAAGAATATAAACAAGTTTATTAACAGAGTTAAAAGAGGGAAAAGAAAGTCAGACTAAACCTTCAGAACACCTTTCTCCCCCCACCTCTCCTTCCTTCTACCACCAAAGTAAAAGAAAAACACAACCCTTGAGGATTCTAGTCAGTTCACCACCTATATAATAATTTCTGTTTCTCAGTTCACTTAGGGAGAGGAGTCTCTCTTGATCAAAACCACGGAAACATCTCCGCATGAAACAATCTCGTGCAGCTTCAGTGTCACAGCAAAAGCAGCCGCCCGGAATGGTTTTCTGCTTGCATGTGAAAGTCCCATCCCCTGACACAGCTTTCCCCACAGCTGCTTTGAGCGGTTTCTTCAGCTAAGGGGGTACATTTTTTTAAGGATGAGCTGTTCAGAAACAAAAGTTTTCTTCACTTATCAAAGTGCTTGAGAGGCATAAGGACACTATCTCTGGGAGCATCCCCATGTCTAGGAACAGAGGTCCCTTTTCTCTCGTGGGATCTCTGCTCAAGTTTCTCATCAAATCACAGCTACCTCAGCATGTACTTATTGCAGCACAGGTACTGTTGCTCACAGCAAGTCACAGCTACTTCAGCATTTGCTTGTTCTAGTACAAGTGCTTTTGCTCACAGTTGCAGTTTGAACGCTCCACCCCCCCCCAATGCTTTCAAGAAATTACAATGGGTAGTCTAATATATATCATAGTCCATCACCATGGTTTTTTCCAACAGAATTTCTGCTTCTAGGATTGAAGCATCTCCTCAGTCCCCTCCCTCGAGGTCTCAGGTTTTTCTTCCCCACTGACTTGGGCATCTTTATAGTGTTTCCTTCACAAGCCTTCACCTTTTTCTGTCCATCTGAGAGGATTGGTCTCTGCAGGCTTCATCTGGTCTGGAAGAATCTTAACAGCACTAAAAGAGTTAATCTCCCCCAGGCCTTGCAGCTGGAGTTTAGAATTTGCTTATCTCTTGGCCACGCGATCCTGCTGGACAGCAGTCTCAGGGGAATTTCAGCCGCCCTAGGGGTGAGGTGAGGACCATCCTGGCCCCTGGGGGGGAGGTGTCTGGCGAGCAGGAGCGGCTGCGATCCCAGCCAAGGCACCCCCCGGCCGACCCGGGCCAGGCCCTGCCGGCAGAGCCCGGCCTGGCCCGGCCACCCCCTCCCTATTACCTGTCCGGCCACCGGAAGCAAGAGAGGGCTTCCCAGGCTTTGTTCCTTCTTAAAATGTGGCTCACAGAGGCGTGTCAAGCTCTCTAAGTGGTTTAAAAAAGTTGCCAATATTCAACCTAGCCAACCTGGTTCTGTTGGGTCTAGAGGAAGCTGTAAGCACCTCTTTGCAAAGAATCACTTCCTGGCAGATACAGCCTTTTTCAACTACAATTCCCAGACACTCCAAACCACGACAGTGATCTATTTATCTTAGGAAACACCTTCAGCTAAGTTGTTGGTGTGAATTTGAAAGACAGTTGACTCTTTAAGCAGCGTGATGCTCCTTTAGGTAGCCAGTCAGCTCATCTGGGACATTTCTCCTTGTTCCTGCATTCTCACAGGTTACTATTTATGATATGGGCCTACATAAATTCCCTTGATCCACAGCTAAAAAGCCAGTGGAATAATGATCCATTAGTATCCTGCTTTCTTCATGCCACAGTCAAGGTACAGTAGTTTCATAAGATGTGCTACCTGCTGATTATCACAATATAGGCTATGACAAAATAGATATCTGCTGATTATCACAATACAAAGGCCTGCTACTGTGAAATACCACACACTTTGGAGGAATTTCATTGCACTGCAAGAAGATTTGAACTTCACAAAAGGCTTAAATTGAAATGTACACCTTATTGACCATCCTCCCAGACTGCTCACATTCTGAAGCTTTTAGAGCTGCTCTTAGCACCAGTTGCTTAATAGTGGAACTGTCTCCTGTATCAAGAGACCTCTAACTTTAGTGTCCTGTTTCATGAAGGCCGTATCCCACACCTGAATTTACATGTACATGTTACTGTCTGGTCTGTTGTCTAAGTTGTAATATTCTGGATTGGATAATCAGAAGAAGCCAGAATAAGCAACTAAATCTGTGAAGTTAATAAATAACTGATTGAAAAATAATTTAATAAATTATTGAACTTATTTAATTAATTGAAAATATCTATCATGCCAATAGTAATACTTTTGTACAATTAGTCTCAGAGTAGTTCAATTTAAAAAATAATAACCCCTAATTGACTAATACTAATATGGTGAATAAATATGCTACCAAGAAAACCGTTTATATTTTCAAGGAAGCCAAGCATCTGCACACAAACAATTTCTGTCTTGTAGAAGTGTCTGAGAATACAGAGGAAAAAAAGCCCCTGCTCTTTCTCCTTCAAAACAGACAGAAGTGTGTTTACTTTCACCAAGTATCTGCATGTGTGACACTGTCTCATGAGCATTCAGTTGTTGTAAGAGTAAAACTTTTTTTATTCTTTTCCACAAACATCCTGCACATGCATCTCCCATGACTGTGCCCTCAATAAAGGAGGCAGGAAGTCCTGAAAGACTGTCCTGAAAGAGCTCAGTTGTGAGCTCCAGTGGGAAGCCAAGGCAAAGGACATGGGCAAAGGTACCTGCATTCCACAGTGCCAAGCAACCATCAATTCCAGAAGTTCCTAGTCCTTACCCTTGCCCTACTTCAGGCATCTGGGAATCATTGAAGTCTTGCAAATAACTGAAAGTATTACCTGACTGGTCACCGATCACATCTTGCTGAAGTGTACATTTGATCTTATCCTAATTTTCTTGTCCCTTTTACCCCATATTGTGAGACAGGATATTAAAATAAGCTCTTCATATGCCTTTGACAAAGTGTAACAACATTTGCCAGACAAAATGTCAGAATTTTCTCCTAAATGTGGTGTTATTATTTCTCTAGAGCCATAAAAATTGGCATACCACAAATGTCAATGGTGCCCTAAAGTCTGTCTTAGTCAGGGAAAGGGATTATAGAACAGTATGGTTACTTTTGTAAGGAAAAAAAATGAAAAATTTTCTAAAATAATTGTTGAATAAAATAAATGATACAAAAAAAAATCATTGCAGTGTAGGATATAAGTCTCTTCCTGCAATCTAGGAAGACCTTTTCGCTTATGTTTTTATCATCTGTGATTAATATACTCATATCCAGGTTTTGCCAGTAAACTCTGATCCTACATCACTGCCTTATCTCTTTGTTTTTCCTTATTTATATTATACTGCACAGCCTTACAAAAAGGAAACTAAAAGTGACATTTGGGATGTATGGCAGGATTTTTAATATCTACTTTGGCAGATCTTGGTTAAAATACAGATATGGTGACAATATCAAGAGTCAAACACTATCAATGTAAGGCATGTAGGCCTACATCAGAAAAATTATCAGGCAAAAATTTAATTAAGCAAGTGCTAAATCAAGGGGTACTTAAATACACCATATTTAGTTTTCAATAACTACAACTGACAAAAACGTGGAAACAAGATCTCAACATCTACAGTAAATGTGAAAAAACACTGAGCAGAAGCGACCAAGTCACTAAACCAAATTCTGCCTGTTGTGTCGTGACTTTCAACAGAGTTCCTTATGAGTCTAGAACTTAGACTGCTACATCTGTATCACCTGAAAATGCAGACCCACAGAGCAGTGGTGTAAGTTGTACAGAGGAGGCAGACACATTGAGGAATTCACTACAAACAGAAAGAAAAATTGTCTATAACAATGAAAGCTCCAGTCACTAAGAATAGAAACACTTTTTTCAGCAGAACAGGTTTTGGCATTGACCAGTTATTTTTCATTTTTCAGCAGCACATCAGAACTTTCTACACATTTATCTCTTGCTCAAATGAACTAATAAACTCCTGATACAACTCTTAATACCCCTTATCAACTTGTCACGCATGGCAGTGTTTGTTAACTTGCAACAAGAAAATGTTTATCTTTTTGCTACAGTCAAAGCAAGCAGCAGAACTGAAAGTTGATGTGAGAAGCAGCTGGCAAGTGGCCTGCAGTCTAGAGACTTTGCTTTACTCCTCTGTTTTTTGTTCCCTTGCCTTTTCTCAACCCAAATTTTTCTCTATTCCTGATGCTAAAGATTGGCAATAATGATTTACAGCCTAAAAAATATTACAAAATCAGGTACAGCACCTTGAATTTATTATTTGTTCTTTCCAATCTCTTAACACCTGAGTGTTAAACACATACATCAGAACTGGGAGATGCAGAATCATCATACAGAACAGAAACAAAGTGCCTGTCTCCCAAATATGTTTAAAACCCCATGTTTCTGCTGTAACACTGCCATAGTCTGGTGCGTTAGCATAAAATACTGAATTATTTTTAAATGTTTTGTCAGTAGAATAGGAAAATACATTTTTCTGTTCTCTGTAAAAAGATGAAAATATATAAAAATGTCACTATCATCCCATATTGTGCTTCATTAGAGATGTTACATTTTTTTGTGCAATGAGAGAAACTTGCTGTTAGAGGAATTGTAATATACTCTGTGGATTTGCTGGTCAAGGGTACTGCTCTGTTCGTATTAATTCCTAGTGAAATCAGTTAAAACTGTTGCTAAAGCTTGACTGTTTTGTTTTCCAACCAGAGTTGTAGGCAGCTTTGAGTTCCATTATTAACAGTGATAAAGGAAGTTCTCTGAGGGAGCTGGGAGCTCTCGAGATGAAACTCGAGATGCAGCAGTTCACCATCTCTTGCTATCTTGTGGGTGACATCCGAGGAAAAGTCGGTGAACCCATGCAATAGCACTAATGAGAGTGCAGTGTGCTGTGCTTGCTGAGCAGCACAACGGACAGAGCACGGCGCGGCCCTGCAGGAGGGAACGGAGTCCCCCAGGGCCCGCCCGGTGCCCGGGGGCTGCCAGCCACGGCCCCCGCCCCACCTCCGTCTCCTGGGGTGTGGTGTGACAGCCTGGCAAGGGTGGCCTTTGGGACACTGCCTCCACACCCGGCATGGCCTGGTTTACACGAAAACTCCTAATTGGTGTCATTTTTCCACTCACACAACCCCCTCCGGGATGTTTGCAAGAGGTGTTATCAGGAAACTGCAGCTGTGGCTCCGTCTTTACTTCCTGGCAGGAGGAGTTACCTTTGGGTTTGGGTGGGGTTTTTGACTTCTTGGAACTTCCTGTTTATTAACTGGATAATCTGGAAAGGAGGAGGTAGGAATGGAGCTGGTACAGAAAGATACTGTGTTTAAGGCCGGAGCTGACTATTCCAGATCAAAACTCATTCTGGACCGACGTGGCAGCTGTACTTCTCCCTCTGCCTGCTGAAGTGCTGGCACATGCACCACCTGAGCTCACTTAGGTTCGGTCAGGACATTTGGCACCTCCCTCTCACTGGCCAGAGGGCAAATCAGGGCCTAGACCTCGAATCCAGAACCTCCCGCTGCAACATCCATCTCCTGATGCTCAGACTGGAACCAGAACTCTATAGTTTTCACTTCAGATATGTTCTAAGAAGAGGTTTGTTTCGTTTTTGGTTTTGGATACACCCAGAGTCTTAAAAGAATAAAACACTCACCTTCTGGTATAAGTTAGAATAACTATAGGATGATTTTATACAAATTATCAAGGTACTAAATTCAGATTATTTGAATATGAGTTCAGATTATATTACAAAGTCTATGTTTGATTCAGACTGCAGTCTGGGGATCTTGTGGGCTCACTCAGTTCTCCATATTGCCAACTGCAGTCATAGGATAATTTTGTTATGGATTAGTTCAGCACTCCAAAAATGACTAGCACAGATTCCCTGGCTTCATATAGGAGTATCTTATTGCTTCCTCTGAATCAAAATTAACCTGCTGTAATTTTGTTTGGTATTTACTCTATTCTCACAGCTGAGATCTCCAAAAGCCTCAGACAGCAGTCATAGCAAGGCTGTAGATTTTGCTTATAGAGGAATATAAAAAATACAATTTGTCTGTGGAAAAGTGAGGAAAATTTTGAAGTAGATTTTCCTTAAAAAAAACCAAAACAACAACCCAAGCCCCAGTAGTCAACAACAACAAAAAAATTCATTTAAGAATTCCAGTTTCTCAGTTGATTATTTATTGGGTAATATCACCTGTTAAGTCTAACTACTGAATAAATTAATCATCTCCAAATATTTCAGCTTCTATTTTAATTTCTTAAGTATAAAATAGGCCATATCTCTATGAAAGTTGATTATAAAATATGTGGTTTCTTTTGATGGTTTTTATTCACTTTCATTGATTCCTTGTATTGCTGCAGTGTATGCACACAGTTTTCTTCCAGCTATAGCTGAAATTATGTCAGCCATGGACTTCACAACTGACATTGGCACTTGTTGATAATACAATGATAAAGATCCACTTTAGTCAGAATCTTGGCACTAATAATTTAAAAATGGGAATAAAATTGTTTGTATACATTCAAAATTTAACAAAAGATAAAACCATTTACGCGTCTTTAATCAGCTGTAAATGGCAACAAATTAACTAAGTCTGAAACAGTTTAATATAACTGAGAAATGTATTAGTGGCCATTTATTGATGGAGTCTATTTTTGTATTCACTTCTGTTCCCGTAAGTAAGCATTCAGTGAAAAGATCTATTGCAGGCTCTGATGAATCCTTTCTTCACCTTTACTCCTGGCCACATTTCTGGTGCTTTATTCTATAGACTTATTTACAGCACCTGCTTTCTCTCTTGCAGTTGCTACTCCTTTTGCTTTAGTTCTTTCCCACCTCTTTCTCTAGCCCAGTATGGAATTATTTGAGCTTTCCTGAGCAGCCCCCTTGTGCCACAGCCCAGTGCTGCTGCCTGCTCAAAGCCTGGCTCTGGAGTCACCTCCCTACAGGTGACAGCACAGGAGATGCACAGGGACCCCTCAGAATGGGCTGGAGCAGAACTGACACTCTCTTAATTTAGAAAGAAACTGGATCTAACAAACTGAAAGTGAAATAACATAGCAAATAAATAAATAAACACTATTAAAATGCATCAGCCAAGTTTTGTGTTCTGAATAACATTTTAAATAGTGTGTACATACAGTTGGGGCAGTGTTCAAAATTTGAGATTAAAATGGGCTTATTCAGTACATAAATGAGATTCGTGTCTCTTATTCAACCTATTTAATAACTGCCTGTCTTTTCTTCTATTTTTGTTTATCTATTATGAGACTGTTGGTAATCACAAGAATTTTATATATCAGAAAAAACGAAAGTGCTGTTAATGCACTTCCATTTTGTAAAAGAATCAAAGTATTCTCATATTACTCATTTCTTGGCACAAAAAATATTAAATATCTTTTCCACTGCAGAAATTCTACTTGAAAAATTACCTAGTTGCTACTGTTCTAGCTTTTAGAGCAATTTGTTGGTTCATGTTAATATCTCTTGGCCCTATAATTAAAAGAAATCAAAATCCCTAAAAAAAGGCCAGTAGAAATTTGTGCTTTGCTCATATTTAAGAAAACAGCCAGAGAAAAAAATTATCTTTTACAAAATGTTTAATACTGAAACCTACTCACAGCCTATTCCCAGAGTGTTGTTAGCTTCAGTGGATGGTTTTACAGATGAGTTTTGCAGTCCTTCCTCTGGGGCTATATCAGATCCAAAGATTTTTGTGACATACTATTTCGTACCAAAATTATTTAAACACTTAAAATAAACAACTTGAAGCAAGTATTTGAATTCAGAAGTTTAAGTACACATCTCAAACCATGTGCTTGACCTTCTAATGCTTATTCTTCAGTGAGAAAAATGCATTAAAAAAAATGACAGTTGTATGTCAGGTGATTCCTATTAGATGTAAAAGGGACTGGAATATCATGTTACTTGTTTTGATCCTGTTCCTTGAATTTAATCTCAGGGTTCCTAGGTGTAAACATGTATTTTTCTTGAAAGTAGTGTCCTACAATAAATATATTTTTACATACTTACAGAGCACACATTCAGAAGGAATCTAACTTTTGCTACAACCTATATGTATGTAAGTAAATATATATGCAAGAATCAGCTCTTCAATCAACAAGTTATTCATGCAAGAAATTATATGAATAATTGCTTATGCTAGAAAAAAAAAATTCTGATATCCCTGAAATATTGAATATAAGATGGTAACATAGTACAAATAGAAAATTAAATCAGTTTTAATGCTCAAATCTATTACAGTATTCTTTACATTGTACTGTGACTAGAATAGCCTTCAAAAGACTTTTATGAAAATCTCCACTCTGATCATACTAATTCTTCTGTATAAAGGTGATATAATTTGTAGTTCAGGGAGTGCTCCCTTCACTGGTCCTTAATACTGCAGAACTCCAGAAAATATTTGCTGTTGCATGCTTTTTTAAAAAGAATTTTCAATTAAATGCAGAGTCTCTACCTAGGAGTGTCACTCGGAAATAAAAAGAATGCTGAACATACACCTTGGCATGTTTATAATAAAAACATGCAAAAAACCTCTATGAATAATATTAATAGCTCAATTAGTTTCATACCTTGTAAGTAACTGTAATCATAAGGCAGCTGGATAAGCCTCAAGCCAGTCTGTGTTATACCTTCCATTTATGTCAGAAGTTACTAGGGATCATCTTGTGATCAGTAGTCCAAATAGGAACACTGAAATATCGATATGAAAATTTCAAATTAATGTAATGACTGTATTTTCTACTCTCTGTCTATACATGAATTTGAAATCTGTTGCATGTTGCAGTGTTTTGTGTTGAAGGCCATATGCCAGTGTGTTTTGACCTGTGAATACAATATTGTTCAACACTGCTCATTCTGTCCTTCTAGAAAGGAATTTTCTCGTTACTGTAGTATTTCCCTGGCAGCAAAAGTTCTGAGCCTCAGTCGTATCAGCAAGTCTGCATTGTGACCTGTAGGACGTGGCTTGACCTGTAAGATTTTTGCTGCATGAAAAATGAGACACACTCCTATAGCAGAATGAAGAAGCACATCTCCCTGGAGATTAAACTTTAATATGAAAGTGGTTTGGTGGATCCACCCAGTTAGTTTCTTTCCTAGGTCACCAAATATTTTGAAGGCTATTTAAAGATATTACTAGACACTGTCAGAGGGACCATGCGACACCATCTATAATTCCTTTTAAGCGAGTCAGTGAAGGGTACATTTAACACAAAGCAGTGACAGTACTGTGTGTGTCCCACACTCAGCTACTGAAATAAATGTTACCAGCACTGCACATGTCAAACTGATGATGTATTGCTCTGCAAGACCAAGACAACAACAAACCATGTTTACATGTGTATTTTCTGCCTTCTCCTTCTAGAACTGGAAGACTGCAGGCTCCAGGGGAACCTACCACCTAGCAGGAATAAACTGTGCCTGGCCAGGAGATCCCTGGCCATCGCTCCCATCATGGGGGGAGCCATAGAGCATGACTGCATTCCCAATGGACTGTGCCGTCCTGCCTTTCTCAGAAGCCTCAGCAAGAGCTACGGCCACACAAAGACCTTTTGAGTTGAGTAAGCATACAATAGCTGACAACCCACAATGTCTTCTTCAGGTTTAATAATAATTTTATTTTGAGACTGTATAAAAACAAGATTTGAATATTTTGGTGCATTCAGTTTAAATAAATGTACTGGAGAGAGCTGTGCATTTGATAAATGGCCTGATGTGTATTTCCAAAAGCAGTAAATATTCTAAGTGAGGCTCACTATGGCAGTCAATCAAGTTAGCTTGCAGAACATCTGTTATATTTTCAGAGACATAAATGCTAAATTCTTATTTTAAAAATGAAGTTAATTGTAACAAAAAAATGAAACTCTCACTCTTAAGCCAAAACAGATCCCTCTTCATAATCCTATGCAGTTATCATCATGTCCCTTGGATTTATGACTTATGACATTTATTTACCAACAGGTGGTTGTGTATCTTGCCATTTATATTTTAAGCAACAGTAAACACAACTAAAAATAATATAAGACAAACAAAATAAAACTCAGTGGTGTTTTTAAAGTGTTTTTAGAGAAAAGCTGTATTTGTAAGCTAGGTCTTCAAGTAGTTCTCACCACACCCAGCAACACAGAAGAATACTGCAAGAGCAATAAGGATTTTTAGGGGCATTATGATAGTGTAATGGAAACACATCTGCCCCCAAAAGTCCCTCATTTTCCCTGCGGTTAAGAGCCATGCAGGAAGTGGTGAATGCTGTGGAACATCAAGAATGAAACTATGAAGAAAAGATTTTTAAGCTAGAACAACTTTCCAACAATACTTCAGGATTTCATCATTTTCTGTTAGCCCACTGGATAGGAAATCTGTAGTTTTTCAAGGATCCTCTAATTCATGTGCTCTGGATGTATAAAATGGTTCTGTCCATTCAGTAAAGTGAATTCTGAGGCAGCTACCTTAGAAATATTATTAGTATGGGGAAGCAAAAAACACTATGCATGAACCTCAGACAATACAGGACAATTTTTCTTCTTTCAGTTCTCAAAACCCACCCCCCCCCAAACCCACAAAAAACCAAAACAAAAACCCAGTATAATCATCATTAACTGTTGACCTGAATTTCTCATTTTTAAGGATACTTCAGTGGTAGAGTGAACATTAGTTTATAGAAGAAAATTATACATAATAGAATTATAGAACATTTTTCATTTTAAAGAATCTTAAAATGTTTTCCAGTGAACTGTCTGGGCAGCTTTCCATACATACAGAAGGACCAGTCAGAGTGAAAATACAAAGGAGAATGCAAATTTAGTAGGCTGAATTATCCATATTTATAAACATCCTTAGTAAAACAAGTAGCACATTTGAACTGTAAGTTGTGCCCATTCAACTGACATGCCCAATCAAAAGTTACTATTTTAAAATAACATTGAATAGCACCTAACAGGCATATTCTTCACAGATTCTTGTAGCACAAAGCATAAAATATAATAATATTGTTGAAAAAAAGCAATGCTCAATTCCTTGCATGGATTAATATTAGGTTCTGTGTAAAACGTTTGCCCTTCGTTCATGTTAAAATATAAAAAATTAACTCTTTTCTCGGGTTCCAGAAATTTTAACATGATCTCACTTCCATTTTTCATGGATGTAGGTCCAGTGAATTTACTGGAGATACTTCTGTCTTACACCAGCATCCAGGCACCTACTGACAGAGGTGTGTGTGCTTTGTGTGATTTGAAATAGGCCTTTGATGACAAAAGAAAGCTTTAATGCAAATAGCAGCAGCATCGAAGCAAAAACCAAGATTTTGCTGACCATATAGAAATTTTTAACAGCAGCAATGTATAACAACTAGAAATGCCCCTTCAGTACAATTACTGCATTCACTTATTTTTCCTGACGCATGTGGGCCAGTTCTGAAACATCCTGAAATGATTTTTCTCACCTTATCCTACAACCCTTTATATGTGTTTTGTTGTAGATGACAGAACATTTTATTTTTTTGGGGGGGTGTGTGTGTGTGTTTTAATTCTTGTCCTGGTCTATGGAAAAATGAAAAGCTTTACTTAAAAATTAGTGTCTAGATGCTCTTTTTTATTTGTTCAGTTAGAAAAGCCATGAGTGCAGTAAAAGGATTTGGACTGTCTGACTGAAGCCGAGATACTTAAAATAGCAAAAATGCATCAATACTACTTTACACAGTTGAACTGTAGTCTCCCCCATTAACAGCTAAACTAAAATTAACAGTATTAACTGAAAAGATCAAAATAGTTTTGTTTAAAAGTTTTTCATCTTTATCAGCAATATAAGTATTCAGTATATTAGGAAATCAGATAGGACTTATTTTTAAGACTTCTTTTGGGCTCAGCTAGGAGCAGGTATGCTCCAAACAGGAAAAGAAAAAAACCCTGGAGCCTGTCTATAGAGAATTACGATTCCAATATTAAAAAAAATGTTGGTAATTAAAGAGCCTTAAATCCAACAGGGAGTCAGAGATCAGGGGTAACCTTCTGAAACCAGCTGCTAATGTGTAGTCCTGTCAACTACCTCACAAAGCCTTACCTCAGCAATGTGTTGGGCTTTATTTCTGTTGGTATTATTTACTCTGTAGGTGTTGTAAGAAAGGTCCTGAAAAAAATTCACAAGCTGAATAAGGCCTATCCATTCACACTTGAATACAGAATTATTGCCCTTGCACCCAAACTTTGTAAACAGGAATTATTTGGGCATTTTGAAAACAGGCAAAACCTCCTGATTCTTTGTTTCTTTTCTCCATGTGTATACCTTTACCAAATTCTCTACATGTTTGCACTGTTTGACTGAGAAAAGCATATGGCATTGCAGAAAGAGGTTAGTGTAGTTATTAACTGATGTGCACTGTGAACTGGGAAAATGTTCATTTAAATTAATTAATTTCACCAGAAGTTTCATAGTCTCAAGCCACACGGTCTGAACCACTTTTCTACCACGTCTTCCATTACACGTGCAGCTTCCAGGTGATAGCAGTAGTTTTCCCCTAATATTTTAAACCCATTTTTAAAAAATCCACTTCTTTGTTTTGTTTTTGCTTCCTAGGCTTCTAAATACAATTTCCAAGGCAGGTAAAATAATCTTTTGAGTGATGTCTTTTAAAAATGTGCCTGAACATACTGGTTTGTGTTTGCATGGACTTTCCTTGTGGCATGAGGTCCAGGTTTTCCACAGGGAAGCCGTGCTGGTGTGTAACACTGCAACAGGGAGCGAAGAACAAGGCACAGTTTGAAAATCAGACCTTGGGTGTTCTTGCCGTGGAAAAACTCTGGATAGCCTCCTAGGAAATGACAACTGCTTCTGTAGCCTTTAGTAAGGCAAAATTTTCAGTTGTTCCAGGTCATGAGTTTCCAAACTTGGGGTCGTTACCTCTCTCTCTCTTATTCTATGGCTGGATCAGAGGGAAGTCACAAAACTCTTCTGTTCCAGCGTGGGGTCAGGAGGTGTCAAAGGTTGAGGCCTTGCTTTAGAAAATGCAGGCCCCAGATCAATCTCCAAACCATGCCACAGGATTCTGGTGGAGATCCTGATCTTTTCACTGCTTTCAATAAAATTTCAAAAGTAAACAGATTAGGCCATTTGATAATTCTCTGCTGATTCAGTATGTTTGTAAGCTGGTTTTTTAAAGGTTTGCTTAAAAATGCAGAAAGGTAATTCTAAAAATGTAGTTTTAAATTTATTTTAAATAGAAAGATAGCTAGTAGGACTTTCCATTTTATAAATTATAAATGCAATAAATAATTTGTGTTGATATTTCTAAATATTTTTTCAATAATTAATGACATTTTTTATCTGAAGAAAAATTAATTTTTATTACAAACATACCATCTACTTTTTATTGTCTGTAAATTTCTTTTTTCGTATCAAATAGCAAGATAGACTGATCCCAGGTATTTAATTATTAATGCTCTGGATACATGGTGCACTTCAGGAGTCTCAGCTCTGAGGCCAGCACCCCAAGCTGCACACAAACCTGCTGGGAAAACCAGTGTGAGGGAAAGAGATCAAATTTTTATAACACAGATGTTTAGGAAATCTATCACTATTTTGTCTAATCATTAATTTAAGTAACACATACAAAATAACATACATTTAAAGTTTAAAATATATGAATGATATCTATAGCAGCAGAAAATTGTCTGTTCTACTGCACACCAGAGACAAACAGGAGCTCTTTTTGTAAGCTTATTAATGGGAAAAAATGTGAATAAAAATATTGTATGAGGAACGCCTACAAGAAGCATAACTGTGTTCTTTAACACTGCTCATTAATCATTTAAATAGTTTATTAATTCTATAGCTAGGTTATTGGTGCTAGAAGGAATGCAAGTGAATTTTATATCTCTTCAATAGAGAGTCAGATAGAATCTATTTTAAAAAATAATCTAAAAATGGCTGATTAACAAAGCGTGATCCGTAAAGCACATCTTACTGGAAGTAGCTGTACAAAATTACATTTTAATTTAAAAGCTTTAAAGTAACAGTTGGTAAGAAGCAACTGTGGTATTTCAGCAGAGCAGAGCTGATCTTCACTGCTGTTTGGATGTGTTTCTATTTTCCCTTAAAGCAAGATCCTCACATGGATCCACTTCCTAATCTCTGATTCCCTGCTCTTACATTCTCAGAATACTAGAGAAGAAACCACAGGAGTTAAACCAATCCAAGTATGACAGCTAGGAAGACTGGACAGGTCTGGAATGTATTCACAAATTAAGAACTATAATTAAAAAGAAACCAAAAAAACCAAAAAAACAAACTGTTAAAGTTTCAACTTAATTGGCTTATGAAAATTTAACCTTTCATAACTGCTGCTTCTGAACAGCATTATTTAGCGGAAAATAGTAGCTAAAAGGCATATTAGCATCACAGTTCTGACCTAAGCTCCCCCAAATCAGATTTCAGTCTTAAAGAACTGAGAAATTTGTTGCACTGAGGTTTGGATATGTCCTATTTCACTTGTGTGTTGATTATATTGCTGTAAAATGTAAAATGTCAGAATTCCATAGAAAACTTTTGATAATTCATCCTGATATTCACTTGCATTTATGTACAGATCCTGAATATAGTCACATGATAAATCACATACCAACAACTTTGCTTTAACAGTGTATCACTGTCTCACTTCAGCTGAATTTCCAGGCCTTTTTGAAATACTCAAATTGATTCAGTTTGTGTAGGTCGACACTTAAAATTAACCTGACTGCAATGACAATGTGACCACAATGTGAATGTCTGGATGTTTATGTGTAGCTTAAGCAGGTGATTAGCTGGCATTAAATGTCAAAACTATGACAGACACGTTTACACCAACTGAGAGGAGGTTCCTGCATGTATGTTGTGTGAATATGCTGTATATAAAACATTGTATAAATTACATGGTGTGAGTATCATGTGTTCATTCAGTGTTAAATATCTGTGCAGTATATTTGGAACCACGAGAAAGTTCAGTGCATCTACCAGCATTTTCAACACTTTCTAGAATCCCATGAGGAAAATACAGCTATATTGCTTTTAAGTAAAAATAATACTTCAATTCTTTAGGATATTGATACCAAAATGTAAATAGTAACATGAACTTAAACTGCTCCACCAAGCTCAGGTTTACACTGCCTTACTCATAAAAATACATTCTACAACTTTTACCAGTACACAAATTAGCAGTCTTTAAACTGAAACATAGAATCAACTGAATACAGACCGTACACATGTAGACACACACACAGACACACATGAAGGAGCAGCTCGTTCAAGAGATACATTACAACTGAATACTTCGTGAGCAAAAAAAAATGAGGAGGGGATTGACAATACAAATGATACCAGCGTTTAAAGATTTTTTTCAAGGTTTAAACTGCCTCTCTTTTCTAGTTACTGTCTTTTCTCCCAATTCACCCATATTGAGTGACCACCCTTTGAAAGGTGACTTTTTCTTCAGCTTTTGCTGGCTTTTTAAGAGAAAAACACCACCAACAGTTGAAAACTTTTATGTTTAACTTTTGGAATTACTGTATTTTCTATCCACTTTTTATTGCTGAAGACAACATTAAAGTTAGAACATTATTATTTATTTATAGCATATTGTAGCCCTTTACTAAGTGCAGCAGTAGTTTACTACTAAGTTTACTGTCCAATGTAAGAGCCATAATGTGCTGTTTTCTTTTGCAGAACAAAGTGACCACCAAAAGCGGGACTTTGTGGGCCAGTTGGATAAAACATAAGCTCATCTCGCCCCCAAAACCCCGACTCTGGAACCACAGCCTTCCAAGATTCAATTTGTAAGTAAAGTATCTTTGTAAGATATGCCAAATCAACTGAGAGTGTGTAATTTTCAGGCTAATCAAAAGAGAATGTTATAGCCCAGTTGCAATACACCCTCCTTCACCTTCTGGACAGCAGGAATTGCTAACAGATAGTAATTGGTTTTACTCATATTTTATGATCTATTCATCAAGCAGGTAAGAAGTACCTTTTCTAAGTGTCTATAAAATGACACAGAATAAGTTATTAGACCCAGCACTTGAAATACCTATCAAGATTTCTTCTCAAAGTATGTAACAAGTTATTTATCTGTTATACTGTATTTCAGACTAAAATTGACACATTATAGAGAAATGTCTGTAATTATTCTAAAATTGTTATTTGTGCAATAAACTAGAAATCATTTCACTTCACTTGAAAATAGGTCTCTTCCTACTAACAATGACAGTCTCAGGTATTCATCTGTACTTCATCATCTTACTACCCTCAGTATTATGTTTTGTAAGAACTTCTTTCAAAGACGAAAGAACAAGTAGAAATTCACGGACAAAAGGAACATATATTCTAAATCTTCACTTTATAATTCCAAAAAATCTTCTAAATAAAATCCAAGTTTAAAAGCATTATAGTTCACACGTGGATGGCTGAAGTAGGTTAATGCTGTCAGTTACTTTAAAAGAAACTAATTACTCTGCTTGAAAAGCCATTGTTACATTCATTCTGCTTTTGACAATCAAAATGCGAAGCCAAAGAATGCTGTCCTAGCTGAGCTGCTTTATAATGAGCAAATACATCCTGAAAGGAAAACGCAGAGTTGATAGAAATTCTGGCTAAGTAGAAATGTTTAAATAATTCCTCTTTCTACAGACCATACATTTTAAGTAACTTATTTATGGCTGTGATGATTTAGGAGATTTTTCTGGCCATGCTTTCACACGAGCCGATCAGACGGTGCGTATCGACAGCCCTCCGCACGCGCATTTGTAGTTATTTGTGCCTGGCCAAAGTCGCCGCAAGAAGACACGCGGTGGCAGCGGGACGGGAGCGGCGGCCGGACACCGTGGGGAGCGGGCACGGTGGGGAGCGGACGCGGTGGGGAGCGGACACCTGTAGCTCCCGAGGGTGCCGGCACGGGTCGAACCGCCCCTTCCCCGCGGGCCCGGTCCCCGCCCGGCGCGCCCCTCCGCGGCCTGCGGCAGGTGGGCGCGGGGCTGCGCCGGAGCCGCCCGAGGCCGCGCTCCCGGCGATGCGCGGCCCCGCGGCGCGGCCGTTCCCGGGCGCCTTTCCGCGGCCGCGCTGCCTCGGCCGCGCCCCGGTGCCCGCCCGCCGCGGAGCCGCCCCATCCCCGCGCAGGGCGCGGCCCCGGCTGCCCGCGGAACGGGGCGCGGGGCGGCGGCCGCACCTGCGGCCTCGGCGGGGACGTTGCGGCGCCGCGCTGGTCCCCGCGGGCGGGCGGCGCGGAGCGGAGCGGAGCGGGGGCGCGGAGGGAGGTCACAACTCACCACTTGTCAGTGCCCCCGGCGATGCACCCGCGAGCCGGGAATGGATCAGCGCCCGCAGCGAGCGGGGATCCCGAGCACAGGGAGCCGCTCGCCGGCCAGGTCCCCGTTCTTGAAAGGAGACAACCCTCCGGTCCTCGCTCCGAGCCGGCTGCTTCCGTTGGCAAAATCCTGACTCATTACATAAAAAGATCACCCTGCCAGGCGCCCTGAAACATTTCTTCATCACGGTCACGCCACAAGCTAAACAAGAGGCCACATCAAGGGGAGGGGGAGAGGGGGAAGCGGAGAGAAAAAAATCCAGAGGGGGTTTTTTCATTAAGAGCCTCTTCCTTGAAAAAAGGGGAAAAAAAAAAAAGTGCAGGGAGGAAAAAAAAAAAAAAAGAGCAGCCACCAGGAAAAAAAAACTAGAGAAGATTCACTCATTGTTGCCACAAAGACACCTCTCCCCTTCCCACTCCTTCTCCATGCTCATTCCTCCAACAGTGCTACAAAGACGTGCAGTCTGCGCCGGGAGTTGTGAGCCCGAGCCGTGAGCTCCTCAACTCCGCGGGGGCCGTGCCAGGAGACCCGGGGCGCACAGTCCTCCGAGAGGAGGTGCGGTGAGTCCAAGACCGTCCGAAAATTATTTTTTTTCCTAGAAACTACCACCAAATATAGTAACAGGGAAGGGGTATTCCTAGAAATTCGGGAGACGTCAGAAAGGGAAGATTTGTGAAATTCAGCTTCACTTCCTGCAGAGGGCTCCTAGCACAGGGATAAAAAAAAAAAAGGCAATAAAGTGCTTTTCATGCTTCTCTGATCAGATAATGGTTAAAAAAAAAAGAATGGTAAAACACTTAACTCACGTTTCTCCCTTACAATCTACTAGTTTCATAAGGGAAGAATGCTAATCAGTAACCTCCTTTCCTCATTTTCTACTAATGCTTATTAGATGTCTATCTCCTGTATTTATTTTCCCCACATCCTCATATCAGACCTATGCATGCAGCAAATAAAAGGAATATGCATATGAGGAAAAAATGGGCCAAATGATAACCCTCCTACATATCACAGAGACACTGTGAGTGTTTGTGTGTTATTTTAAACAGGCTTTGCCGTTTGCATCTTTCGTGCTACACTTACGTGAATAATTCATGTCCCCACTGTAGATGTGTGCAATATTGTTACTCGCATGAATGGGAATTTGTAGGTTGGCTTTTATTTAAGGGCTTCAACACTGAGTACTGCTGAGCACTGTCAGTCCCCATGGACTTAATGGTATCTTAGGCTCTTAATTAACTCAGTTCAGCAATTCCCAGGATCAGGCCCTGACCAACAAACGCAGACCTGCACGCTGTCAGGAGCCACATTATTCCTCATGTGTCTCCTAAATCTGTGTTTGCTTTGTGCTAGTGTCTAACATCCAACCCTTCCTGACTCACATCTTCTTAAAAAACACTGATCCCTTTCATAGGAAGCAGAATTGAATGTTTGCAAAGCAGAGACGAATGAAGATGTTATATAGGCTGTTAATTATATGAAGATGTCAGTGCATTTGTAATAAAGCATTATTTATCCAGGAACAGCAAAGGTTCCTATAAAAACCACAAAGCCAGCTTTTGGGGGAAGATAATAGATTTCAATATGTGCAACTCTTGCAGGTTAATTGGATTTCCTTAATGAAATTCCCCTCAGCCACATGAAATCCTTGGGTTTGTTCTTTGAATTTCATTATGACTTGCAGAGTCTTCTTTGCCCCCAAATCAAATGCAATAAAAACATGAGTTGGCTTCACTTCAGTGTTTTGTGAACACTCATATTTAATCAAAACTTGGTTACAGACACCTTGTCTGTCTGCAGGTTTGAAGGGGAATTAGCAGAGTTCACCTGACACTCCTGAGTGTGCTTTGACTCCTAAGTGTGTTTAACTGTTACTGCAGTGCTCAGTAAACAATTGTGTCAAAATACAGACACAGGTTTCAGAGAGGTGCACTCCCAGTGTTTCGTTAGCAATAATGCCTGGTTAGAAGTAGATTTACTTTAAGTAATCTCCTGGAATTCAAAACAGCTCTAGTTAATTGCAAAAAGGCCTTTTTAATCTGGCTGGCTTACTTATGGCACACTGCTCCACTCTGCCTGTCACTCTCATTTCCTGAGTTAAAAAGTGAATGGCAGCTTCAAGCTTAGGATCTTTTAATCATTAAAAGAAATGGATGTGCTGTCCCCTGTTGGTCATACTGGTTGTCACAAGTGAAATTCAATTAAAAAGGCAGCAAGAGGCTGTTATAGTGACAAAAAAAAAAGAATATGAAACTAAATTAAATTTGCTTCTCCTTCTGCTTTCACCAATAACACTGCACAGTGGAAGGGATTTTTTTTTAATGATGCAATGATAGAAACTGGATTATGGAGAGGACTTGACTGTAGTACAGATTTTGCCCTGGGATTCCCCAGACCCTGGCTGCTGGTTTACCTTCTGTGCCTGGCATGTGGGTGCCACAAGGAGCTGCAGGCGCCCTCCGGAGCTAGGGGCCTGCAGTGCTGCCAGGCACGTGGCAAGAGAGGAAGTTTCGGGTTTAAATTTCACATCCCACGGTGTGGTCTGGGGACAGGGCCGTGTGTGCCGGTTGGTGCTCAGTGTGGTGACCCGTGTGGTGCCGTGGCCGCTGGGCAGCCTCTCGGGGCACTACGGCGCTGGCAGCCCGGCCTGTGCTGGGGGTGTGGAATGCAAATCCCACTTGGCCTCTCCCGGGGTCCTTTCGTGAGCCTGGTGTGTGGAAATGCCCTGCTCTGCGCTCTGCTGCTACGCAGTGCTGTGGCCTCGCTGGGTGCTCAGTTCAAGAAGAATATGTAGCATCTGGAGAGCATCTGGGGAATTACAGCAAGGATGATTAGAGGTGTAGAAAACCTGGCCTAAAATGAGATATTTTAAAATTTGGGCCTTTTGTTGTCTAGAAAAATAAAGCTGAAGGCAAAGAGAGCAACACGTTCAAAAAAGGTTTAACACCATGTAAATGAATCTGTTGTGGCAGTAGACCCATGTGATATGTTAATTATTTCTACCACTTAACTGCTGCTGGAGTTACCATTTCTGGGCTGCACTAGTTTCTCCCAGGCTGTGAGTGCACAGATAGTTTTCTAATTACAAAATTAATTTCAAGTAAATAACCACAAGACAGGTTGTAAAATTTTAGTTAGCAATATTGTGATCATGCTAATAGTTTAGCAATGTTATTCAACAAAATGTAAGTTCAGTCTGCAAACTGTGGTAAACAGGCTCTGTGTTACCTGATGTCTGTGTTACCTAACAGACTCACAGGCCTCAAACCATCGTTAAGAGGGTGAGACAGCCATAGCTCTTGTGCATACCTGGCTTTGTCCTATAAATACATTATTTCTAAAAAACAAGAAAGAATTTATGAAAGCTTTACTCATCAGTGGCAAGGTGGCTCATCTCCACCCTCCCTGGCTCATCTCCACCCTCCCTGTGAGGCTTTTCCCTGTGGCTGTAATAAGCAGAAAGCAGTATTTATCAGTTATATGTTTTGTCCTTGAGTTTGATTTTTGCATTAATTTTTTAAAACCCTCCTATGAAAGGAGTTTCAGGGACATGGATGTACCTCATTGTCCTTTGTATCTATAAGTAAAAATATCTAAGAATATTTACAAAATCCACTTTAAATAGTTAAGGACATTTATTTCTGTTCATACAACAAATGTACAGTTTATATTCTTGACTACAGTGGTGCAGAATATGAGAGGTAGATTTGTCAGGAAGAGAACAAAACTGATTGTGTGGACACAGTGGTCGGTAAAATTTCAAATGGTAAGTAAATATCAAACATGAATCAATAAAGATTTCCTTCAATTAGTAATGCTGTTACTATTTACACTGTTAGGATAGGTTTAAGTGCTGTCCAACCCTTAACTCTGTGTGTGGGTCTGGTGCCTGGTGCCATCAGTGCCACTGAGTTGGACCTCCTGGCCACTTGTGGTCCTGCTGGATCAGCTGTGTCCGAAGCACCCAGTGTTGTTTCACCTGGAGAAGGGCAGCGCTGCTCGGCTCCTGTGAGTGTAACCACTGCACCTTTCCTTACCTGTTTTCAGTGTCACAGGGTGTTTTTTCTATTTAAAAAATAGAAAATGTAAAGTACACACTAATCAGATTGCAAATAATCCTTCTAAGTGGTTAGTGATACAGATGAAGAAGCCTCATGGTTTACTAATCAGGAGACAGAACCAAATTAATAAATACTTAATTACATGGTGGCAGGGTGGGGGTGAACTAGCGAAGGGGACCTGGAGGATTATAGGATGATCTTGGTAGCTGCAGCCTGTGGAGAAGGCTCTCTTCAAACAAGAGTTTGAAGCAGCTAGAGGCTGTCTTCAAACAACACTCCGCAGAGGCTCCACTTGTTTCTCCCGGGAATGATTCCATGTCGAGGTGGGCACCAGCACTTGCCTCAAAGGTGCTGTGTAGAAAAGGCGTGTGACACGACTTCCACTCGGCCTTACACATTTCAAACTACTTTTTGTCTCTTCAGGCAGAGCTGAGGGTCTCTTGAAAAGAGGATGAAGGTCCAAGAAAAAAACGAAGAAAAACGTTTCTCTTGCTGCAGATGTGAGCAAGGAGGTCGTGCAGCCGGGCAGGACTGACCGAGGCAGAGGCAGGAGTGGCAGGCCAACCACCAGGACCCCTCGCTGGAGCCGGAGGAGCCGCTGCCGCCGGTGCGAGAACCTTCGCTCAGTACCGGCTCTCGGGGTGCACCCGCGAACCCGCCCGGGGATCGATAGGTTCTGTCGCTCTCGGGTGCGCTCCGGCGGCCGGACTCTGCGGGCCTCGGAGCCACCATCTCCGGTACCAGGCGGGTCCGCGGAGGGTCGCAGCTGCGGCCGCCGGGCCGGGGCGGAGCTCCGCCTTCCCCTAAAAAGGAGGGGGAAAGCTCCCGACAGCGCGCACCCGCCAAGGCACGGACGGGGTTCGAACCCGTGATCTTCGGTTTACGAGACCGACGCCTTACCACTTGGCCACCGCGCCTGCGTTAAGACTGCCTCCTGAGCCTTTCTATCGCTGGCGCTACTCCCGCGCGCCCGCCCACGCCCCGCCCCCGCGGGTGCCGTCACCTGCCAGGGGCGCGCGGTCCCGGGGCGCTGAGGGCGCGGCGGGGGCTGAGGGGGCGGAACGGGAGGGAGGGGCTGGGACTGCTCCCGGTCCCGCTCTTCGGCTCGTTCCGACTGTCGCTGCCGCTTCCCGGTCTCGCTCTCTCTTCGTCTCCCGCTTTCTCCCGCTCTCGGAGCTGCCAGTAGGTTCCCCTCTGTCTGCGGAGGCGTCCTGAGGGCAGCGCCCTGTGCCCGCGTCGGCGCCAGGGCTGTGAGGGTGCGGTGCCCGGCAGTGGCATCGAGGGGCTGCTTCACACCGGCAGAACGGCTTAGAGAGGGGAAAAAAAGCGGATTACAACTTTCCTCCTCCGAGAAGAGAAGCAGAAATGCAAAACGTTGGGATAATTAAATGGTAAATACTAAATTAAACACACTTGCTGCCTGGTAGCTGTTCCCTCAAAAAACTCAAGTGTTGTGAAACGCAGAAAAGATACTTAATTATTATTTTCTAGACTGGGTCTCCTAGATTTTTACAAGAGTGACCTGAAAATAAAACTTTTAGTTTTTCATTTAATATGTGTTGTGGAGGTCTGTTTAAATTCTCCATGAAACTGCTGCTGGACGTCCAAGTTCTATATTCCTTTTGGTTTGGTTTTGGTTTCCGTGTGGAAGAAACATGTGAATGTACTAGAGGTACCTTTGTAAAGGCTGAGATCAGTGTTACCGATTTAGTAGTGCTGTAACGCAGGTGCATTAAAAGGTTGATATAGAGCCAAAATAGCTTGGCTTGGAAGAGACCTTCAAAGGTTATCTAGTTGAAGCACCCGACAATGAGCTGGGAAATACTTACGTATCCCTTTGGGATGTTCTTTGAACTTTCATAATGGAAAGTCATGCTTGATGGCTTGACTGTATGAAAAAAAATTTAGCTCTTTAAAAGTTATAATTTTTTAGTTTGTGTGTGATAACTCTATGCTTGCCTGTGTTTAAACAGAGTGATTTGACTTAGCTTGACCTGCAATGAAAAGTGTGTAATTTAAATTACCTTACTGGATAGTCAGCCCTTGTTAAGTGTTTGCTGCTACCTTGGAAAAGCTGCCCCAAAGGTGATCTGATTTTCCAGTCCCTTTGGGCAAAACTGACGGCCTGGCCAACCTGAATGCTTGCTGGAATTTATCTGCTAGTCTTGTTCATCACATGCCCTCATCTGGACTATGGAAAGCTGAGCAGTGAGAATAGCACTGTTGTGTTCTGCTTTTGTCTTGCCAGTGTAATCACTGCAGCATTTCAAAGTGTTATGGTGGGTAGGAGTGGAAGCTGCCTCCCTCAGCTCTCACACCTGTAATGTTTATGAATGGTGTGACCTCAGAGGGTCACTTAGCTCCCCTGGCGGAAGGAGTTACTTTTAGTATTGCCAAGCTGGCAGTAGGAAGGAGTTCAATTTTAATCAATCATGTTTGATTGATGATATGCCATTTCTGGCCTACTTGCTTATTACAAAATATGCTCTCTTATGTGCCATACTTGCCAGTTTTAACTTGTCATCACAGTTCCTGTGCAGCTCACATCTGTGTTTATTAATGTTTTTCGATCCTTGTGAGCTGAGAGGTAATTTTGTGGTGAGAGAGGGGGCTGTATGAATTGTTGGCGGAATTCATGTGAGTTTTATGTCTTCAAATATGCTACATTTTAATAAATGTATATGCTTGGCATCAGGAATAGTATTTAATGGTAAATCAACTCCTATTGATCAAGTTCTTCCTTAACTGTATGGGGAGATGGAAGCTTCAATTTGAATTCATAAAGATCTTACTAGATTAAGAGGAAATACTTGATTTAGTTTAAAAAATTTGTCTACTCTCTAACTTCCTCATCGTGTCTTGAAAAACTGTTTCTGTCTAAACAAAGTGCTGTTTAATGGTGAACTGATTTATCATGATAGTTTTTATAACTAAAAATGTAAACTTGATTTTAAAACGTGTAACTGCCCTTTTGGTGTCTGGGTACTTTTGTTTGGAAGTGTCTTTTTTGCTGGCCCTTACCCTTGTTTGAGCTCCATGTGAAAGCCCTTCCTCGTCATGCTGAATCCTCCTCGTGCACTGTTCTGACACAAGCTTCTTTTAAACACAGTATGGCTTTTCTAAAGGGAAGTCTTTAGAGGACTCCATTGCTAAAAAGATAATGTCAGATTTTGTTGTATGGAGAAATAATCACCAGCTGGTTTTTTTTCTTTCTTTCATTAGCCATCATATGAGATGGAGGTGTTGCTTTAGGAGAGGCTTAGGTGTCTGTTTTCATGTGCAAAACCAGGCCTTTCAACACATTCCCTGACTCTTCTGAGATACAGCGGAGCAATCATATTTATGCAGATTTGGTGCAACAGAGTTTTTTAAAGACTTGCTGTGGGGTAGCTGGAATGCTCCTCATTTGCAGTTATTTGAGCTTTGACTTTGTCTTAGCTGTATGAAAGAATGTTTCTGTTTACTATTTTAACTTCTAATCCACAGCACTTGTCTTGGAGGGGGTTCAAGAATGATGCAGTAGATGGCAGAGTAGCCATGCAGTCCTTTTTCTGCAGAGAAGACTGGAGACTCAGCTTCAGGTAATTTTTTTACATGAAGGGAAGTATTTATCTTAGAGTTACTCATTACATTATGGATAAAAACTTGAAGGAAAAAATGCCAAGCCCTGCCTGTTGGGTTTCAGAAGCTCTAATTCATTACTTTGATTTTGTGTTAGGAATGTCTTAGCAAGGTTGCAGACTTTACTTTGGGGTGTGGGGAAATACGTGCAACTTCTTTGCCATCAAAGAAACATCTCCTGCTTGAGACAATACAAATGCTCTAAGAAGTATGCATCTCTAGCAACATCCGTACAATATACAAGCCAATAGGCAGGAGCAAATGGCATTGAATGTGGTACAGAGTAAAGATAAATGTGCTCATGGCCATCTGTAGAACATGTTTGAATAAATTCAGGTTTTATTGAAAATCAGGGTTTAGCCTGTGGAAAAAGTTCACTCAGCGTAATCTCAAATTTTATCAAGCCTTGTTTTGTGTTTATATCATAATAGTAATATGAACACAGCTTGTGAGGGAGGGTTATGTGTTTATATTCTTTGTAATTTTAAAACAATCAAACCCCCAGATTGCCAGTTGGCACCAAAACAAGTGCTTTATCTCTGTTATACTGCAGCTGTAATTCCTGTAATGCACAAATACATGGTCAAAAAGTGCTGCACTTGTTTTGCAATATTTGTGTTTGGTGTGTGATATCTGAAGGTAAGTTTGTGGCACATATAGCCTATAAACTTTTACAGTGGTTGAGGGTCATAGAGAAGAGGTATTTAATGAAATTTAGAGTGTTTATTAGTAATTTTTAATTTGTTCAAGTTTTACTTAATTGCTACTTACTACTTTACAGGGTTTTTAATATTTGGCCAAGTTCTGATGTCATCAGTGTAGAACAGACTTTAATGAGGAAAGGGTGGGTGATTAGTACAGGACTTCCTTCACAAGGGGAAGTATAACACTAAATATTTAAATGAAACAGCCTCATCCTTAAAAGAAGCTTGTGCAAACAGCTCATAGCTCATTCTCCTGAAGAAATGCATTCTTCAGGTGTTCTAGCAGCTGAGCAGAATGCAAATTGCAAATACAAAATCTCACAACCCAACACATCTTGAAAACCTTGGAAGAATTTGGGAAAGCCATGTATTAAAGTGCATTACAAGAGGTATGTAGTGAGAGGACAAGGGGGAACGGATTAAAACTGAGAGTAGGTTGAGACTGGGTATTATTAGGAAGAAGTTCTTTACAGTGAGGGTGGTGAGATACTGGAGTGAGTCACCCAGAGAAGCTGTGGTTGCTGTGGTTGGCAGTGTCCAAGGCCAGGTTGGATGGGGCTTGGAGCAACCTGGGATAGTGGAAGGTGCCCCTGCCCATAGCAGGGAACGAGACGAGCTTTAAGGTCAACTCAGGCCATTCTATGAGTAAATGACTCTCTACAAAAAAATTGCTTAAAAAAATGAAAGTTCAAACCTAAACTCTGAGGGCTCAGGAAGTCTCTGTTCTTACAGGTTTTGGCTCTGATTTTGAAGACAAACCATTATTCTTTTGGAGTTTGTCTAAGTGCAGATTCATTCTTACTCCTTTCTGTGAGAAAGGTACTTAGAACATAGGCCAAAGTTTCAGGCTCATAAAGGTCAGAATGATATTTTTCACTTCTAAGTAGTAACCACAGACAAATGAACACAGTTTTCCTTTTTTATTTGAGACACTTAGCAAAAATGCTGAATATCAAACATTTCCTCAGTAGCTACAATACTGCCACTATGTACAAAATATTTGATAAATGTAGTACACATATAAAAATACAGTATGCATTACATATATACAGTACAATGTGCAAAACATATGGCATTCAAACATACGGAATTGATTTTAGGGGTGCAAACAGCAAATACAAAGGCATCATGGTTTCTTCTAGAAAGGCAATACATAAAACTGACGCCCTGATTGCCATAATTTGCATTTAGTAAAGTAGTGCTTAAATGAAGAGGGCCCCAGAGACAGGTGTTTATCTTCTTCTTTTCACAAAATGAGATGCTAAGACATAATTATGACTATGAAAATAAGAAGAGAAACACCTACTAGGGTTAGCGTTATTTCTACTGCAAGCAGTACTGTGAAGAAAATCCTATCTGGAAAAAAAGGCTGTGCTATTACTTACTACAAATTTCTCAAACAACAAAAACAAATCTGTACTGTTAAACATCAAAAACAGCTTTGAAAATATCTACATCCTTAATTTTAAAAAAGTATGGATAACACTTTTGGGGACTTAATTTCCTATGTTTTAAAATACAAAGTGCCTCCTTTGGCAATATAAATGGCAATGCTTTGGTTCCTATTTAAATTTTTATATTATTATAATTTATTTTAGGCTGTCTTTTGAATATCTGAGCTGTATATTTTTATAAAAATAGTGTGATTATATAGTTATTAACCATTCCCTGCTTTTTTTTGAGAATTTGCTCTCATAGCTAGAATGGCTTTTTTTTGGCTAGATTTCTACAAATACATTTATGCACTTTTAACTTAAAAAGACTTTATATTCAGTATTGGACACTACAGAATGATGTAGGTGTCTCTTTTTTGCACTTTATTCCTAGCAAACTGGTATAAAAGGAATATTTGAGATTATTTCAGGTTTTAATGGATGCTCTTTATTGCCCATGTATATACTATATGCAACTCAATTCCACAGATCTCACATAAAATACTTTCTGGAGGATGGTCTAGAAGTCACTGAAAGGTGATTTCATAGACCACAATACAAAGAGTTTAAAACAGAACACTTACTAGAGAAAAGTGGAAGTTTTTTTTCCAGTTTTAATAGAGTTTGCTTTAAGTTTATAATATACTTAAGATGCCATCCAAATAATAATTGTTTACATCGGTGAGCTTTCCTGTGTTTTGGTTACATAATGCCCTTCCAGTTCAATGTATCCTGTAACTGCATTTTCTCTGCCTTGAAAATAGTTCAGCAGCTTGTCCTTGGGTTCCAATTATGGTGCCTACACTTTTGAGGCATCCGAGTGTTTGAGATTATGTAACAGAAAGATTTAATACTGACACTTCTGTTTTGATCACCATCTTCTCTGAACATGACTCCTGCTGGTGAATTTAGAAATACCTGGGAAATAAATGTCACTATTAAGTAGTCATTATTTCTAAAAGCTGTGGCCTCAGCTTTTTAAAGGTCTGATTCTGCAAGCACACATTGCTGGATTACACTTAAAATTTCTGGGGAAAACAACTGCCATAAATTAATTTTATTCTCAGAGAGAGTATGACAATGCTTTTAAAACTATTTCTAATGTTAAACAGAATTTTGCCTGTAAACTTCCTTACTGTAACTGATGCTGAATGGCACTAAGAGTGCACAAAAAATTCCATTTCTCTACTGAACACAGGATGTGACTCCTCTTGAGTAACATGAGCCTTGTAAAACTTGTCTGAGCTCTCTCTGTGTCTAGATGTGTAAACAACTTTTGATTTTCACACTGATTAAAAGGTATTTTTAATTACTTTGAAGGACCTACTAACACCACATTTGATAGGATGCATTCTGTTAGTATACTGCAGCCATTAAATGGCAAATTTAGTGCCAGTGCATTCTTTTGCAACTGTTCTCTTAATGAGAAAGATTCAGTTCTGTGCAGTCAAACTGCACAGGCATCATTAAATTTCTAAGATGTATTGTATTTGTGCTACAAAAATTTTCATGTATAACATGCACACACAGAAGTCTAAGCAAAATCTATTTCTGCCATAAACAGGCATATACAACTGTGGCAAACATCACATTTCAGAACAAAGTCTAAAGCAAACCATTTTATATAAGCTTTAATACACAATTCTGAAATGTACAAAAAAGTAATCACACATTCCCTACACTAGAATATTTGTACTTCAGAAACTAAAATGATCCCTTAATTTTTATTTTTTTTTTTTCAAATAGACATTCAGAGTAGAAAGCTATACTGTACTGATAACAAGACATCTCAACTGTTTGGGTTTATTTCTGCACATAGATTCCTATGGGTTAATTAACATTCTACACTGCCAATAAGAGTAGTTTTGTAGCAAGATGACTTTGCCAGTTTCAAGCTCTATTTACATGCACATCAAAAATGACAGTACAGTTGCTCTAGGTTAATTTGTCCTCTAACAAGTAATTTACTTGCCTCTCATTTAATCA